>CM060921.1:198502983-199768483 GCA_030737875.1 Allium sativum
ACCAAAGCATCTGTCTTGCGCTAAAAAACATCAGAGTACAGAAATGTAAAATCATAATCCCCAATAATAGCCATAACAGAGTAGAAAAGTAGTCGAAGCGTTGCATCAAAGCAGATTCAGATCCAGGCAGAAACAGAAGAGAGAGAAGGTCCTAATCACGCCTTAGCGTTCCCACAATGAGAACCGGAGGGAATGAAAAGAGAGAAAGGGAAACAAAATAGGATTAGACACAAATTCTGGTGATTCCAGTGATTTTTAGCATACAAAGAAGTAAAAGTATCATGACAGGCATATAAGACTTGTGAGAGATAACAATATCGTATAACTGGTATAAACAGGATGAACAGGGTATGTAGAACAAACTATGCTTCTCAATTGCTTTTCTCTGCACCAATACTAGTATATCAAATATGTGATAGGATTAGGTGTTCCCTAATATAACAAAAACAAAATGATCCCAATAGAAACATAATGGTCGTTTTAAGTGTACTATAGTTAAATAACGGGTTTTACCCCAAACAAAAATAAAAGGTACCTCAATAGAAATAATGGTGTTACCCAAACAGAAAAAATGGGTACCTAAACAGAAAATAGGCAGGACTAGATGTGTAACAATCCCTCCGGAATGGGCCTAAATTTTGATCCAAAAAAGGCCTATCAAAACTTAGAGCCATTCTAAATAGGTCATTGGTTCCTGTAAGGATTACATTTTCACGTATAACAATAACATATACTTTGAATGGAAATCTCACATAGCAGAAAGAGAAGATATAATATTCAAATAAGATGTATCATTATTTCAAATATCTCAGAAATACTTGGTCGCAGTTACATTTGTTCAATAGGTTCATCAAATAGTTCAATCTCATAAGATTCTAAAAGAAGCAAAGCAATAACAGCTAATAATATTATAATAACTTCATCTTCTTCCTCGGCTTCAATCATGACTTCATCTATGGCTCTACCCCATCTACTGACCTATTGGACGTTAAGGAGAGGGGGTCATAACATAAAGTTCTATGTGAGTGAAATATAGTGTTACTTAATGTCCATACCCTATATTTTTAGCAGGTTACATATGTTAAGGTATGTCTATGCAGCACACAGGATTTTACACAAACATATATATCTAACCAATGGGGTGGATATCCAAGTCAATCGCCCATTAGTGTTTTTAGGGAAAAGACCCAACGAGGTGGCATTCTCGGTCACTTTAAGAACTCTATCCTAGTATGTTGACGTTCTTAAGTCTATTCTCTCATCTGTAATATGAGAAGTAGTATTGCGAAGTTACTACTTAACTGAAATTACCCGATAGGATAACTATGTCGCTTAAGACTTCCCTAAGAAAATTGGTGAGCATGCAATGGCCACATATCCTTCAATTACCAATCAGTCCCTAGTTGATCCCTTACAAGCTTCTAAAGGAAGTGGACATCCCCATGAACTACCCTACTCTGTTAACCGTTTTATGCCTAACCACTTTTAAAGAAGGAGGACCAAAGACTTACCTTAATACTAATAACAGTGGGTCCCATGACTTGGGTTCCTCTCCATGGAATAAACCTTCGGAGGGATCCTAGTCCTAACCACTTAAGACTCAAATCAGTTAAAAAGGTGAGTAAGCTACTTAAGACCTTTTGCGGTGTAGTAAACCTATTTTTTTTCACACATCAACTTATAAATATATATAGTTATATATACACACACTATACCTCTCCCATTAAACCATATAGTTGTAGATGTTGGATATGTTGGTCGACTTCGGGTAGGCCTCTATTATAAGTTGGTTTAACCTTGTGTCTAGTGTACTAAGTTTATGAATGGCCCATGACACCTAGACATCTCACATTAGTTGGGCCTATTTGTGGTTGCTTGATATGCTGGTCGGTTCCGGGCAGACTTCTACCACAAATAGCAACTTACCACGTGTCTATGTGTCATTTATATATATATATAAGCCATTCTATATATACGCACACACAAGAAAACAAATATATATGTATATTTGTTAAGGGGACATTTCAAATTCAAACTTTAACCAAATCGCATTTATTACGCTAAGATAATGTTAATTATGTTTTAAATAATTAATATAATAATGTTGCCTAATTAAGGTAACATTCGTACAAACGAGGAAACGTTCTAATGAGGTGGCAATTGTCATCTTATCCAAATTAAGGCATACAAGTTAGGTTTTTCAATAATTTACCGCTAAAACATAAACATGATGGCATAATGAACATATAGCAAATAGCAGTGAATGAAAAACATATTCGTACATAACAATTAAGCTTGTATCTATCCTAGGCATGTAGAAACAGTTTTAATATTTAATTAAAAATAGAGTATTTCACACCTTCACACATGTATATTTACAATCTATATTTCACCCAATCCGCCCATTTGGGGTGATACACACCCAAAAATGTTCACATTTGACTTATTCCAACTTACGAATGCGTTTACACCCAAATTAGTATCCAAAACCAATTCAACTATGAAATAATTCAAATCCAAACCTTTTTAGGCTTAAATCAAATGATAATAAAGATGAATTGCATAAAATATAAAGAATAATACAACACTCATGTTTACCTTTAATCCAATACAAAAACCACAATTCCATAAAACAATTTCAACATGACAATTTCCTACGTGATTACAAAGTAGAGGATTTGGAGATTTTTCATGTTATATTGTCGCATAACCCAATTCTTCATCGGCATAACAATTCATATGGTTAACTGTTAATAATATGAATATGCCTTCAAACAAAACTAGATCCCACTCACAAATTAGGTGGAGATGTGGTAGAATTCAAGATCTGCGACAGTTCTCAACGTTCAAGCGAGCTTTGATTGACCTCCTAACAATATACATATAAGAAACATATAACTAGTTTCTTATACATATTGTTTATGCTAAATTCCATAATCTTAAACTTAGATAGATAGAAATAGAGAGATATAGAATGGACTTAGGGAAGTAGGAGAAACCTTCACCCTTTTTCTCTTTATTTTTCTATGGAATTTAGCAACATGGAGGTAGAGATGCAGAATAATTAGGGTTTATAGTGTGGGGTTTGAGGGGTTATTTATACTTGCTTGTGTGAGCATGATCCATCGGATTAATGAAATTTAATTCGAGCCTTACACGTAAACATATCCTCTTAGAAAACCCTAATCCACGTAGGCAGAATTGGGCCTGCCAGCCAATTAGCGGTCGACCCACCTTAAAGGGGATTGGTCTCGACCCCCCCTTCGGTTGGAACACCCAATTCTGCTGTGTTAATGAGCCATTAATTTTATTAACTATGTTCTTAATTTGCTTCATTATTTTCCGTATATCCAATATATGTTGTCCCCCAAATCTTATCTCAAAATTCAAATTTTGAATTTCCCCCTTTTATTTTAAATTATTATTTGGACAATTTATATAATATTCACATAATTATATATATATATTCTGCGTACATTGCCCAAACTCATTTGTTCATAACTTCTTCATATGTTGACTGTTTTCAGCATATTATATATGAAAACTATTCATGGTTTCACCACGAATCCAAACAAAAGTGTTTCATGGCGAAATTCCTAAAGCTGCAAAAATCTCAATTTTCAGCCATATGATTTAACTGCTTGTTTTTTATTATTTAATTTATTATTTATACTTACGAATTTTATGGGGTATTACATTCTCCCCCCCTTAAAATAGAGTTCACCCCGAAATCTGTTTCAGGGGAGAAAAATACAACTCCCTCGAAACATCCATGTTGTACACCCATGTTGTTTATAATTCATCCATAAGCATCCATGACTCGTAATGATTATGAACTGTAGATGTAATGCCCCACCTCTATACTTGTGTTAGCCAAGGTCATTGCAAGCAACGATGTCAACTAACCCGAAGAATAAGGCTGTTTGGGAGCAACCATCTGTATATTAGCCTTGAACGAGTGTTAAACACATCAGATAACATGGTCTTACTTTTCAATTCTCATGTGGAAGTCTGACATGTCTAATTCAGGTTCAAATCCACTACACAGTGGCTATATATAATTCGGAAGAAATATAAAATACATAACAGTAAAACAGAGTTAGACACAGAATTTTCATATCACAAAGTTGAAATAGATATGAATAAAAACATCATAGTTTATACATAGAGGTAGTGGCCAAACAAGGTCCATTATACTACAAAAGAGTAGATAAAAAATACATGCTAAAAAGAGTGAATACATAAGAGTCACTATCTCATATACATATAAATACAAACTACAATGCTAGTGTAGTAAGCCAAAATAAGAACAGTATCCTACTAGAAGTCATGTAGAAGCACCTGCAACACTTGGGCCTGACCCGAGTATTATTTACAAGAAATAAACAATAAACGGATCAGCTTAGCTGTACTTATCTCATAAACTGGCACGTAATGAGAGATATAAAGAGATGTAGACACATAAATAATATAATAAAAGTGAACACGCACAAATGTGAATTCAAGAATGTCTACAACATATCTCATAAATCTATAACATAGTTATAAAATAAAATCTCACTCAAAAATCATATAGCTACTCACAAGAAATGACACTCATATTAAATCAACTCAAAAATTGATAAGTCAGTATCAATAAACTCAAATTCCAGAAATCAATAATAAGAAATCCAGAAATCTCAAAATAAAATGGGGGTAAGGCTTATCTCGAATTGGGAGCCCGTAGACTCACCGACACATGTATCTAAAATGAGACGCGATCTCTAGGTAGCTAGCCTATAATATTGAGCCGAAGTTCCTCGAATGGCCTGAAGACCACCGGTCGCGACCCCGCTAATGTTGAACTGAAGTTCCTCAAGGTGATCTGAAGATCATCAAAAAAGCATGAAATAATGAAAAGGCCAAAAATGATCCCAAATAGTGTAAATTACTCAAAATTAGTTTCATTTTGAAGCTCTCATCGATATGATTCCAATGCATCTTGTTTGGCTGAATTCTGAGTTCGTATGAAAAATATATGATCGTTGTAAAGTAAACTAATTATTTCACCCTTTGTTTTTTACTGTTTGGTTATTCTCATTGGATGTTTTCCTCCACCAAAAATTCCTATAAGCTCCAAATCTCTCCAAATTAGTTTCACTGGAAATTTCTCATCGATACGGTTCCAACGCACCTGATTTCACTCAATTCCGAGTTCGTATGAAAAAGTTATGGCCATTTTAAGACTTTAGATTTTTTTTTTTACTGTTCGACCATTAATGGCCGACCAGGAGCCATTCCCACAGCCATTAATGGTCGAACGGACTATTAAACCCCAAACATTTTTATATTTTTGACTAGAAACATGTCCAGAAGGCCTATGATGTTATATATATGCAAATGAGGCTTCTAAGGCTTGCCGAAACAACTTATAGCACCCAAAATTCAAATCCACACCAAGAATCGCAATGGAAATCAATGAAAATGAAACCAAGCTTCATAAATTGGAAATGAAAACACATAAATCAAACATCACAACCAAATTCACAATTCATAAGCAACATGTACGTGCCAAGAGCACAATAAACAAGCATGAATGCTTGAGGCATAAATGTGAGTTCATAGGAACTCACCTTTGGTTGTTGAACGCAATGAGATGAATCAAAACCTATCCAAAACAACTTCTATTTACATGTAGCACACAATTATTCAACCTATACACAAAATAGAGGATAAACCCAATAGCTGGGTTTCAAAAAATCCCCAAAAATGAAAGAGGAAGCAAGTAGAGGAAGATGATCTTACTAAGATTTCTCCTTGAATTAGTCAAACTAACACTAAATTTCCTAAGATTGGAGCTTAGGAATATTGATTTCCTCTTCTTTTAGGTTTAAGAATTTACTTAGGAAAATGGATGAAGAGTTAAATGAAAAAGGGAGGTAGGTGGAGAAGCTATGTAGTGGCTTTCATTGGCTTAGGGGCTAGCTTGACCCAAACCAAGTCCACAAAAAAGTCCCAAATTTTCAGTTATTTCAAACATATCAATTTTTATAGTCTAAAAAGTCGTAAATGGCATTTTGAACTCAATGGAATTGGTTTCGAGTCCAAATTCATCCATATGCACAAATTGACTCCTTGGACTAATATTAAATTAATGATATTATATTTAAACAAAATATTTAAATATATTTTGGTAAAATACGCGGGTTGTACAGACTTCCCCCTTAAAGATATTGCGTCCTCGCAATTACTTGAGCAAAACTCATCGAGTAACAATAATTATCAAGTAAGTTCTATATAAAAACAATCCGATCAAGAAATTCACCTTAAGAAGCACAAGAAAGTAAGTCCGGATGGTTTCGCTCGATTGATTCTCTAGATTCCCAAGAACAATCTTTGGGATTAGAAGACCATTGGACTTTTACGAGAGGAGCATCTTTATTTCGAAGATGTTTAACTTCCGTTGCAAGTATCCGAACGGGTTGTTGGTCACAGGTTAAATTTGGTGAAATCTCGATTTCTTCCTCTGTGTTCGGCTCAAGAATAGATTCAGAATTTCTAATGCATTTTCGGAGTTGAGAAATATGAAACGCATCATGTATAGCGGAGAATTGAGCCGGTAATGAAAGACGATAAGCCACGGTATCGACATGTTCAATAATTGGAAAAGGACCACTATACTTTGGTGCTAATTTTCCCGATCAGCTAAATCGCACAACACCTTTCATGGGTGAAACACGAACAAATACAAGAGCTCCCACAGAAAATTCTAATTTCCTTCTCCGATTGTCGACTTAGGATTTTTATCGATTTTGGGCCTCTTCCATTCAATGGCGAATGAGATCAATCTTTTCTGTGGATTCACGAACAAAGTCTGGACCTAGAACCAGTTTCTCTTCTGCTTCAAGGTAACATGAAGGAGATCGGCATGGCCTTCCGTAAAAAGCTTCGAAAGGATCCATACCAATACTCGATTGAAAGCAACTATTGTGAAAATTCAACAAGGGAAATACGATCTTCCCAACTTCCACCAAAATCAAGCAAACAAGCACGAAGAAGATCTTCAAGAATTTGATTCACATGCTCCATTTGTCCATCGGACCGAGGACGATAAGAGTACTAAAATTAAGCTTTGTTCCCAAAGCTTTTTGAAGACTCTTCCAAAATCCGCTAGTAAATAATGGATCACGATCACTAACAATTGAAGTGGGGATCCCATGTAATTTAACAATCTCTTTAACATAGAGTTTGGCCAAGAGAGGCACGGTTCGATTAGATCGAATAGGAATAAAGTGTTGGATTTAGTAAGTCTATTCACAATCACCCATAAACTGTCATGGCCAAATCGAGAACGGGGGAGAATGTCAATAAAATCCATGGACACATGATCCCACTTCCATACGGGGATGTCAAGAGATTGCAATAATGGCCTTAATGAGTTGATATATAATGCAATGTTTGAAAAAGTTAGTGATATCCGATTTCATTCCCTCCCAATAATATTATCACTTCATGTCTGCATACATTTTGCTACTTTCGGGATGAATGGATAATTTAAAACGATGAGAATCCGCTAAAATATCCTTGCGGAGATAATCAATATTTGGCACCATAAGTCTCCTAAATTTTCAAACACCTCCACGAGAAACAACAGAAAAATCTTTTAACTCCCCATCACAAGATTTCTCTCCAATACTTTGGCATAGGTGAGCCAATATAGGATCGAGATTTTGAGCTTCACCAATGCAGTCCAAAAGAGAGGGATGAACCTCAAGGCTACACAACACAAGAGTGGAACTCGAATTGGAGTCATAACTCTGAATTTCGCAAGTGGATAAAATTTCGAGATCCTTCCACTCGGCTATCATCATAGAGAGAACCACTTGTTGCTTTCGGCTAAGTGCATTGGTAACCCGATTTCCCTTACCGGGAGTATATAAAATATCAAGATCATAAGAAGCTAAGAATTCAAGCCAACGTTGTTGTCGCAAATTAAGTTCCATTTGCGAAAACAATTATTTCAATGACTTATGATCGATGTAAAGAATGAATTTCTTTCCAAAAGGTAGTGACGCCAAATATGAAGTGCGAAAACGATGGTCACGAGCTCTAAATCATGAGTGGCATATTGAGTTTCGGCTGGTTTTAGTTTCCCAGAAGCATAAGCAATAACACGCTCTCTTTGCATGAGAACGACACCCAAACAACCATGGCTAGTGTTGGTATACACGACTAAGTCTTGGTTTCCTTCGGGAATAACATGAACCGAGGCATCGGAAAGGAGTTCTTTTAGTGTTTGAAAAGCGGCTTCACCTTTGTTCGACCAAATGTACTTGGCTCCTTTCTTAGTTAAACTCATGAGGGGCACTTAAATTTTTGAAAAGCCTTTTATGAACCGACGGTAGTAACCCGCCAATCCAAGAAAATTACGAATTTCTGTTACGCTTTCGGATCTCTTCCAACTTTGAACCACTTCAATATTTGAAGGATCCATTGAAATTCCGGATTTGGAATTAATATGACCTAAGAGTTTCACAAGAGATCTCCAAAAATGGCACTTGGAAAATTTAGCCTTTAACTGATTGGTTCTAAGAGTCTCCAATACAATACAAAGATGGTTTTCATGTTCCTCTTCGGTTTTAGAATACACAAGAATATCATCAATGAAGATGAGAACAATTTGATCGAGGAAGTCCTTGAAGACACGATTCAAAAGGTCGACGAAATAAGGCGGAGCATTCGTCAAATCAAATGGCATTACTAGCCATCATAATATCCATAACGGGTACGGAATGACGTCAGTGGAATACTACCCTCCGCAATGCGCAGTTGATGGAATCCGGTAGCTAAGTCCAATTGAGAAAAGACATTAGCTCCACTAAGTTGATCAAATAAATCATCGATCCGTGGTAGAGGATATTTATTCTTGATGGTGAGATCATTAAGCTTGCGATAGTCGATGCAAAGCCTAAGTGTACCATCGAACTTCTTTACAAAAATCGCTGAAGCTCCCTAGGGCAAAAAAACTAGAGCGAATAAATTGCTTCTTCTCTAATTCAGATAATTTCTTTCGCATCTCTTCATTTTCCTTATTAGACAATCGATAAGGAGGACGAGTAACAGGTAGAGCTCTGGGAGTTGAATTAATCTGGAACTCAATTGCTCGCTTTGGCGGTATTCGCAATATGAGCTCAAATATATCGGGAAACTCTCTAACAACACAAATTCGAGAAATTATCTCCTCTTCATCATCATTATCGTCATATCTAAGATTTAATGTATATAAAGAGGCAACCGCATCCATACTAGAATCTTTAAGTACTACAGAAATTCGATTGCTGGATTGAGGATGTCTGAGATGGACCGTCCTTTCACGGAAATAGGTATGAGCCTCATAATGGTGGAGCCAATCCATTCCCAATATAATTCCAAAGCCTTTAAAACGAATCACATATAAAATGGCCTGAAAAGAATAACCACTCAAAATAATCTCGACATCTTTACACAATAAACTAAGCGTTGCGAATCCACCAACCGGACTCGCAATTCTTAGTGAGGTCATCAAACATAAGGCATCCAAAGAATTAGCATCAACATGATCTTGTGATATAAAAGAATGAGATGCACCCATATCAAAAAGAACTCAAGTAGGACTCCCATGAAAATCAATAATACCATCTAAGATAGAATGAAAATTACCTTGCCCAGAAAAGTGTTTATAGGGGATTGCATAACATTTAGTTTCCCTCTTTCTTATTCAGAAGCTTAGGAAACGAAGATATTAAGTGACCCAGAGTTTGGCAGTAGCTACAAGCACGGGGCTTAGGACACTTGTTGGCATAATGATCTTTAGCTCCGCACTTGAAACATTTACCCTTGCCAAAGCTTGAAGTCTTTTCTCCGGAAGCCACTTGTTTACCCTTCTTATTTGAATAAGATTTAGATTTATTATCGAAATTCCTCTTCTGGTTGGAGTTCTTTTTTAGAGTTCTCCACTTCGGCATCGCTCTCTTTATCGGCCTCCTCAAGACTAAGTGCGATAACGACTAGCTCATCAAAAGGCACGGCCAATTTAAGCAATAAAGACTTCTTAAGAATCTTATTGATCCCACAACCAAATTTTCAATTCTTCTTCTTCCCGGTGTCAATATACTCAATCCCATAGTTGGAGAGAGAGTCAAAGGATGCCGCGTGCTCGGCCACAAAAGAGCTACCTTACAAAAAATCCATAAAATGACGGGCTAATCCCACTTTCTCACTTTTTGGTATGAACTTTGCCTCAAATTTTTCCTGGAATTTCTCCCAGGTTAGGTCCTTCTCTTGAATTTCAGCGATTAAGAGCTCATACCAATCAAATGCTCTTCCTTCAAGCATACTAGCAGCTACTTGAACTCGATACAAGTCCTCAAGATTCATGCGAGAAAATATGCGTTCGCATGATTTGACCCAAGCTTGGACACCCATAACACTTTCGTTGCCCTTAAAATCTTTTCCACCAAGCTTGGTATAATCACTACATAGGGTAGCAAACCCAAATTTGGGATGCGTCGGCGCAGAAGTAGTTCCTGCCGCCTGGGCATATGTCACTAGATCAAGAAGCTGCTGAGTTGTCATATATACTCCCGCGATAGGAGTGGCAGCAGGTTGGGCAGCGTTCGTGCGGGCACGCGTAGACATTTTTCTTTTAAGAGGAAAAAAAGAAAGATGTTAATCTCAAAAGGATTTTGAATCAATGAACAAGGAATCATAATATAAGATAGGACATGACGAGTCCTAAGACTCGATTTAGATCCTAAACACGATTTCCTAAGAGAGACTTAGGACAATGACCCTCGCCATAATAGCTTATATTGTTCCGAACTCGGCTCTGATACCAAGTGTAACGCCCCACCTCTATAATCACGTTAGCCAAGGTCACTATACTACAAAAGAGTAGATAAAAATACATGCCAAAAGAGAGTGAATACATAAGAGTCACTGTCTCATATACATATAAATACAAGCAACAAAGCTAATGTAGTAAGCCAAAATAAGAACGGGATCCTGCTAGAAGTCATGTAGAAGCACCTGCAACACTCGGGCCTAACCCGAGTATTATTTACAAGAAATAAACAATAAACAGATTAGCTTAGTTGTACTTATCTCATAAACGGGCATGTAATGAGAGATATAAAGAGATGTAGACACACAAATAATATAATAAAAGTGAACACACACAAATGTGAACTCAAGAATGTCTACAACATATCTCATAAATCTATAACATAGTTATAAAATAATATCTCACTCAGAAATCATATAGCTACTCACTATAAATGACACTCGTATTAAATAAACTCAAAATTCGATAAATCAATATAAATAAACTCAAATTCCAGAAATCAATAATAAGAAATCCCGAAATCACAAAATAAAAGGAGGGGTAAGGCTATCTCATATTGGGAGCCCATAGACTCATCGACACGTGTATATAAAATGAGACGCGATCTCAAGGTAGTTAGCCTATAATATTGATCCAAAGCTCCTCGAATGGTCCAAAGACCACGGGTTGCGACCCCGCTAATGTTGAACCGAAGTTCCTCAAGATGATCCGAAGATCATCAAAAAAGCATGAAATAATGAAAAGGCCACAAATGATCCCAAATTGTGTAAATTACTCCAAAATTAGTATCATTCCGAAACTCTTGTCAATACGGTTCCAGCGCATCTTGTTTTGCTGAATTCCGAGTTTTATGAAAAAATTATGATTGTTGTAAAGTAAACTAATTATTTCACCGTTTGTTTTTCACTGCTCGGTTATTTTCATTGGATATTTTCCTCCACCAAAAATTCCTATAAGCTCCAAATCACTCCAAATTAGTCCCGTCGAAATCTCTCATCGAGAGGGTTCTAATGCACCTGATTTAGCTGAATTCCGAGTTCGTATGAAAAAGCTATGGTCGTTTAAAGATTTTAGATTTTTTTTTACTATTCGGCCATTAATGGCCGACCAGAGCCATTCCTATGGACATTAATGGCCGAACGGACTGTTAGACCCCAATTTTTTTTATATTTTTGCCTAGAAACATTTTCGGAAGGCCTATGATGTTATATATATATATATATATATATATATATATATATATATATATATATATATATATGCAAATGAGGCTTCTAAGGATTGCCGAAACAACTTATAGCACCCAAAATTCACATGCACACCAAGAATCACAATAGAGATCAATGAAAACGAAACCAAGCTTCATAAATTGGAAATGTCAACACACAAATTAATCATCACAACCAAAATCACAATTCATAAGCAACATATACATGCCAAGAGCACACTAGACAAGCATGAATACTTAAGGCATAGATTTGAGTTCATAGGAACTCACCTTTGGCTGTTGAACGCAATGAGATAAATCAAAACCTATCCAAAACAACTTCTCTTCACATATAGCTCACTATTCTTCAACCTGTACACAAAATAAAGGATAAACCCAATAGTTAGGTTTGGAAAAATCACCAAAAATGGAAGAGAAAGCAAGTAGAGAAGATGGAGATGATCTTACCAAGATTTCTCCTTGAATTAGCCGAACTAATACTAAATTTCCTAAGATTGGAGCTTAGAAATATTAATTTCCTCTTCTTTTAGGTTTAGGAATTTACTTAGGAAAATGAATGAAGAGTTAGATGAAAAAGGGAGGTAGGTGGAGAGGCTATGTAGTGGCTTTCATTGAGTTAGGGGCTAGCTTGACCCACACCAAGTCCACCAAGAAGTCCCAAATTTTCACTCACTTCAAACATATCAATGTTTATAGTCAAAAAAGTCGTAAGCGACATTTCGAACTCAATGGAATTGGTTTCGAGTCCAAATTCATCCATATGAACAAATTGACTTTTTGGACTAATATTAAATTAACGATATTATATTTAAATGAAATAGTTAAATATATTTTCGTAAAATACGTGGGTTGTTACAGCAGACCCACTAAAGTGAGCTCTACCCCAGCATGTAGGTGTAACAAGTGATGCAGCATATATGCAAACAACCTAAATACGGATATATTTCTATATGAGTGCCTGGTGCGAAGGTGTTGCATCTATTCCCTATCATCCAGTCTAGCAATCACAATGCATCCATAAACAGAAATTTGAGGGAAAATTTACCCGTGAAAAGCTCTTAGTGAGCCTGTCTCATCTTATCCTCGGTTTCCCATGTGCTTTCCGCAGGGTCATTCCTTCATTGTACTCAGACGAGGCAAACGGTTTTGTTGCAGAGCTTATTGATTTCGTGCTCTACAATCCTTGCAGTGGCACGGGGCACCCTGGACTCCAACTCGAGTTTCTCTGTGTCCCCAATTTCATCAAGATCGAGTTTAATAGCATAATCATGAAGGCATTTCCTTAGATGAGATACATGAAAAAAAATATGGATTCCTAATAGACGCTCTGGGTGGCCCGAGTATAACCTTATCGGTAGTGTCCCACCAATAAGCGGACGATTTGCATGGCCTCCCGTAAAGAGCTTCGAAAGGGGCCATACCAATCGTTGCTTGAAAACTATTATTATACGTAAACTCCACAACCGATAGATGTTGCTCCCAAACTCCTCCAAAGTCGATAATACAAGCTCTGAGCAAGTCTTATAAGATTCTATTTACTGTCTTTGTTTGTTCATCGGTCTGTGGATGATAAGTTGTGCTTAAGTTAAGGGTTGTCTCCAATGCATCTTGTAGGCTTCTCCAAAATTCGCTTGTGAATAAGGGATCACCATCACTCATGATACTTGATGGAATACCATGGAGTCTGACAATCTCTTTGACATATAATTGGGCTAACGAGGTTGCAGTCCTTGTCTGCTTGACTGGTTTGAAATCGGCGCTTTTAGTTAAATGGTCTACTACAACCCAAATGGCCTCATTACCCTTTTGTCTTCTAGGAAGTCCATATATAAAATCCATGGAAATATACTCCCACTTCCACGTGGGGATCTCTAAAGGTAATTATAATCCTTTGGGCTTCCCTTGCTCTGCCTTGACTTTTTGGCATGTTAAGGAATTTTCCCCGAACTTGGCTATATATCTCTTCATTCCTTCCATATGGAGATTCCTTTTCATATCCTTGTACATCTTATCCCCACCGGGGTGTATGGTCTATCTCGACTGATGGAACTCTTCTAAAATTTCTCTTCTTAACCCTTCATCCTTAGAGGCATAAAGTCATCCATCCCAAAGTAAACTCCCGTCATTGCTAATCGAGTACCTAATCGAACGAGGAAAGGTCTTTCTATTTACCACTTTCTCTTTTATGTCTTTTAACTCTTCGTCAGGGTCTTGTGCACTTGGGACTGTTTCTCTTAGGGTAGGTCTAATTATCATAGCCCCAAGAAAACCATTGGAAGTGGTTGGTGAGGGTTGCAAATTAAAATTATCAAGGAACTCTAATTGTTTCCACTGTATCATCGCATTCAATGTCGCACATTTCCTACTTAAAGAATCCGCCACAACATTCCTTTTTCCTAGGGTATACTGAATTATAAAGTCAAATGAGGCAATATATTACATCCATCTTTGTTGTCTCAAGTTTAAGTCATGCTAAGAAAATAAATACTTAAGAGATTTATGGTCGGTAAACAATTCAAACTTCACCCGTAAGAGATAATGCCTCCACATCTTAAGGGCGAGCACAACTGCGGCTAACTCAAGGTCATGTATGGGATACCTTTTCTATGGATACTTGAGTTGTCTATTAGCATAGGCTACTACTCTTCCTTTTTGCTTAAGGATTGCTCCTAAACCGGTCCCATATGTGTCAGTGTAAATGGTAAATGATTTCGAACCGTCGGGTATAATTAGGACCGGTGCGCTAGTTAAGCTACCTTTAATTTCTTAAAGGTTGTATCACTTTTATTATTCCAAGTGAATACCAAATTCTCCCTCGTCAATTGGGTTAATGGAGTAGCAATCTTAGCGAAGTCTTTAATGAATTTCCTATAATATCCGGTCAATCCAAGGAAGCTTCTTACCTCTATAGCATTTCGAGGTGTCCTTCATTCTTGATTGCCTCGATTTTCGCGGGGTCTACATCCAAGCCTTTAATCGACAAAATATTCCTAAAAATCTTACTTCTTCCCTCCAGAAATGGCACTTCGAGAATTTTTCTTTCAGTTGGTTCTTTCTTAATATCCCTAACACTTGTCCCAAGTGTTTTTCATGTCCTTCACGATATTTCGAAAATACAAGGATATCATCTATGAAGACTACCACAATTTTATTTATAATTTCCCTTAAACACTCTACTCATGAGGTCTACAAAGAAGGCGGGTGCATTCGTTAATCCGAAGGGCATAACTTCCCATTGGAACAATCTGTCTGGCATCCTAAACGCAGTTTTATCCTTACTGTCCACCGCAATTATCAACTAGTGAAATCCAGTAGCAAAGTCTAGTTTGGAAAATACTTATGCTCCTACCTAGTGGTCAAAAAGGTCATCTATTCTTGGTAAAGGGTACCTATTCTTTTGTTCAATATATTAAGTTCTCTATAGTCCACACAAAGTCTCAAAGATCCATCTGCTTTGGTGAAAAATATAACAGGTGCACCCCCATTCTAAGGTACTTCGATGAATAAAACCTTTTTGTAACAACTCTAAAATCTTCTTATCTAACTCCCTTCTTTCCTTAGGCTCCATATGCCTCAACGGTAGTGCGACAGGTTTAGCGTCCCTCTCTAGGTCAATGCGAAAGGAGATTTCTCTGTGGGGCGGAAGTCTTGTGACCTCCTCAAAAACGTCCAAGAACTCACAAACTATAGGGACTGAAGATGGTCCTTCAGAACTAGGAGACAAGGAATATTATAAGGCTTTGTCCTTGTTTCTAACATTACAATGAATATTTAGGTTGTGTCCTCCTTGGCTCCTAAGACGAACGGGTCTCCTATCACAATTTTGGATGGCTCGGTAAAATGATAGTCAGTTCATACCTAAGATAAGGTTATACCCCATAAAATTCAACGCATACGCTTCGCAATCGAACTCGACATTGTCGACCTCCAATACTAAATCTTTACTCAACATATCAAGATACTTAGATTGTCCGATAGAGTTGGCCACCTCTATCGGACTACTCGAGATAGATATGGAAAGGTTAAACATATTTACTAATCGCTTGGAGATAAAAGAATGGGTCTCTCTAGAATCAAACATGGTGTACGCTGAATTTCCTGAAATAGAGACTATACCTTCAAGTGCGGGCTGCCCTTGATCACTTGGGGGTCGGCTTTGAATATGGGTTGCTTCAATTGCATAGTTCTAGCCACTTTTGGTAGCTTTGGGCAGTCTTTGGCAAGTGTCCTTCTTCATGGCAATTGTTACAATTTCCCTTGAACTCCTTCTTTGCAAATGAGGTCCTTCAATCTTTGGCCTCATGACCCTTGCGGTTGCACATCGCGCGAGTCTTTGCGTCCTTTTTGAAGTTCTTCTTCTAGTTTTTCCACCATTCCTTCTTCTTGTTTTTGTTGGATCTTTCCCCATTCTCACCCTTCTTATCCTCCTTGGAGCTTCCATCCATGCAAAAGGTAGCAGTCTCAACTAGAGTCTCAAAAGTTGCTCCAAATTCTACTTGGGCTTATAAGGTTTACTTCAACGGTGAGTTCAGTCCTTTCACAAACCTAAGGGCTTTATTCATGGGGGTATCTATTCTCTACTAAAATTACATAACTTAGTGAATTAGGATACGTATTCTTGCAAACTCTTGCTTCCTTGCTTGAGGTGATGAACTTCTCTAGCTGAATAGTCATTTCTTCCCTTAGCAAAAATTTCGCTTCAAAACGGGTCTTGAATTTGGCCCATTTGGAGATCCAGATGTAACAACCAAATTGCGACAGACCGAATTAATTTTCAAATGCCATTTCGAATTTTGAAAAGAAAATCGGTTTGTTGGAATTCGGGTTGTTACACTAGCCCTTGTTCTCCATTGATATTAAGTTCCACCACTTTAGGACTTCATCCTTCAAATGTCAGGCCGCTATCCTACTTTTTACTTCATTGGGCGTGGCAGTAGCCTCAAAAATTCTTTCACAATCCATAACCCAAGAATAGGCACTAGAAAATCCTTCCTTTCTAGAAAACGGTTTCCCTCCAAAATTCGTAAAGACCTTACAAAAGCGAGAAAAATCAAATGCCACATCAGTGGCAGGAGCTGCGGGAGCCACCCGGGAAGAATTAGCCATAGGGACCTGTTCCACAGTACGGAGGTACTACTGGAACAATTCTGGCAAGTATGGGGTCTTGCCTGGTTGCCCTGCTCATTAGGATTTTCATCTATTCTACTATCCGAAAAGAAAAGGAAAAATTCCATAGTGGATATTCCTAAGATAGTATTTAAGTTGGAAAAGAAAGGAAGAAACAATAAAGCTGCCTAGTATAAGTGCGTATGCTTATCGGGGTAAACATATATTATATATATATAGTTTGAAAAACCTTTTTACAAATACGCCTCTCATACGTATATTTTCCTTATAATCGGGTAACCTATACTCTGATACCAAATGTAACAGCCCTCCCGGAATGGGCCTAAATTTCAACCTAGAAAAGGCCCATAGAAACTTAGAGCCATTCTAAACGGGTCGTTGGTTCCTGTAAGGATTACATTTGCACATATAACAATAACATATAGTTCGAATGGAAATCTCACACAGCAGAAAGAGAAAATATAATACTTGTAACACCCCACGTCCATTAATGTCACTCACTAAGGGAATGCATTAACTTTCATGGAGTATCATAAGAGTATAGAACAGAATATCACAAGATAGATATATAAAATGGTACTTAAGAAAATTCAAAATTTATTCATTGCAGCGGAAAAGCAAAACATGTTTGGTTACAACATCAAAACCACATACTAGAGTCAAGTACACAAATATCCATCTTGGACAAAATTATTATCAGAGTAAATAAAAGTAGAACCATAATCTGACTCCAAATAGCCATAATGAAAAAGAGATAAAGCTGAGCATTACTTTCAACACTTTCCAAGCACTTCAAGAAGAAAGGAATCCAAGTCAAGGTTCACTATTCCCACCCTGAGGACATTGGGGGAGGAAGAAAGAAAAGAGGCGAAACAAAAAGGGGTCAGACATAAGTCTGGCGAGTCTAGTGAATTTAACAATATAATCAGTAAAGTAGCAGGATAAGAACATAAACTGGATATAAGAGGCGACTGTAACATAAGCAGATATGACAGGGTAAATAAGATGAACAAGATATAACGTTGATTGCGCTTCTAATCACTATAAGATAATCCCTACACCACACCAATGCTAGTTCCATACTGAAAGTTGATCCCTCTTACTAAATATAGTAATAATAATATGGTAGTTTCGTGCACTCCTAGCTGCTGTCATAGGTGCCGCCTGCTCCTATCTCCACTAGTTGTATCCACTACCCTACTCATTTGATCGGCTTCCTAGCTCGTAGATACCCGTGCTGGTCCCATAGTAGGGTGTATCGCTCCCTAAAGTAGCAACCCGATACTACTAAAATGCACGGCTTATAGCTACATGGTGCAATAACGTCTTACCTACCAGGCCGGACCCACGCACGCACATGACTCCATTGGATTTGCGTTTCCACCGCTAACTCTTTACAGAACTCTTACAATCAACCCCAGTAAGCGTGTCCTGTCCTCGATCTAGTTCAAGCTCACATAGATACTAAATGGGTTACTGATTGAAAAGGGTCCACCCGCTTGACACAAGCTTCCCTCCAAAGCTTGGTCCCCACTACGAATTCCCACTTAACCCCTCTTTATCCCCATGTCTAATCACATGTCTCATCTTGGTTAAGTGTTTTAATTATGTTTCACATGCTACCCATGTTACCCACTTAACCCTTTTATCATTCCCATGCCTTACCACATGTCTAATCTAGGTTAAGTGTTCATTAATTCATTATAATCGTAATTTTGCAAGACTTCCCACATTAGATTGCCGTTTTGCGGTTGCTGGATATGTCCGGCGGTTCCGGGCAGTCTTATACCGCAAACCGGATCTTACCTCGTGTCTTTGCATTATTACGCATCTATTTTCTGCCTTTGACTTCTCACATTAGATTACCAAATTATCATCGCTGGATGTGCCGGGCGGTTCCGGGCAGTCTTATATAGCAATTCGAATCTAACCTCGTGTCTTAGGCGTTCATTATGACTTTCTTGATTCAAGTCCCAATTTTAAATCTTGGATTAAAATATACTCCAATTACCCATAATTTCCAATCTAAATTATGTTTATAATTTTAATCCAAATTAGGCCTATAATTTTATGTATACATGTTATGCCAAATTACGCTCAAATTAATTTGCATTCATTATTATTAACAATTAATGCCAAACCTCATGTATACAAATTATATCCAATTATGCCCAATCCAACTTATGCAAAATCTCATGTATACAATTTCTACACAATTATGCTCAAATTGATTTTTGCCAATAATCTCATTTTATTACCAATTTCCCCAAACTTTTCTCAATCGTTCAAACGTTATTCGTACGCAAATCTCAATGCAATATGTCAGGCTCGATGTTAGCCTAATCTCATAAAAAAATTAAAAGAAGAAGGGAAGAGAATCATGTCATCAAAACTAGCATAGAAGAGGCATATGAAACATGAATGGGCATAGAACAATAAAATGGACCCAATTAGGCATATGATAACAGTAATTTGGGTATGAATCTGAAAGATAAGAATCTACAAAACTTGATATGATTCGTCTTACTTAAAGGCATGATCATTAAATTCAATTTACAATCCTATCACAATTACTTTTTAATTATATGTGAAAGTAACATAGACTCACAGTGGCAAGATTAAGAAGAGAGAATATATCTGAATATAATTTCTGAATTTGATTAGCTAAACCGTTGTTGTAGAATTTGATACTTATCTTCCAATTTGAATACTCTAATTCTGATATGCTTTGGAAAAGAGAAGAGAGGCTAGTTTTAATTTAGATTAAAGTAGCATGGAGGTGCCATGGATTAGTGTAATGAAATTAGGTTTAGGTGTGTTTTTATAGATGTATTAGGTGAATTAGGACCTTTAGATTAGATTAGAGATCATCTGAACCATCTGACCAGAAAACACGTCATCCAGCCAATCCGCGAAGGACATGTCATCAGAGAACTCTCCAGAATTCTGTGCAGGTTTTGCCTCGGCATGGGCACACTTCGCAGGTGCGCCAGTGCATTTTTTTCTGGCGCACTTTACAAGTGCGCGAGTTATCCCAGCCTATTTTATGCTTTTTCTGCTCAACTTCTATCGTTTATAACTTCTTCATACGGTATCCGTTTTACGCAAACTCGGAATCTATCTCAAGCAGAATTCCGAGACGAACGCAATGTGTAACCCATTTAACTTAATTCTTCTTTTAAAAATTAATTATTCTTTAATTATCTCTTATGTCATGTTTTAAAATTACGAGGTGTTACATTCTCCCCTCCTTAAAGGATTTCGTCCCCGAAATTTTCAAGTTAAGAAGAATGTATCCTACCATCCAATCATCCATCTACTCATCCATCATCCACAAGCATCCATTTTCCTTAAAAGATTTCAAATGCTATATGGACATATGCAAAAGTGTGTGTACATGTTCCTTATCTAATGCAATGATCAGGCGGTCTACTGATTCAGTTGACCTCCTTAGTGCAAAACATGTTAGTGCCATGCGTCCATTATGTGTGCAAAAGAATTCTAATGATACATATCATTTCTGTATGAGTGCATAACCATTCATTCAAATGCAGCATCCATATGATAACACATTCAATATACATCCATTTATTTAAATACGCACACTCATTCATATGCAATATGAAAGTGATTGAGCCGATCTAGTGCCTAATGTGTGTGTAAATGCATCCACGAGCAACCAATAGCAAACATTTACATCCACTTGCATCTACCAAACATAACATGTCTCAAACACATGTTTACAACCATAGTATTTTCTACCTAAAGATCGAAGATATAATCGAGAGGATACACTAAACGATAGAACAAGTATAAACAAAGCGGTAGAAAAAGGAGAAGTTAAGAACATACCCTCAAAAAGGAAAGGGTATGATGCGCATATCCTATCTTCCGTTTCCCAAGCCACGTCTCCTTAATCATCTCCCTATTGGACTTTAACCAACTTTACCTCTCGGTTGCGTAATTTCTTGACCTTCAATCCAAGGATGCATGTAGGAACTCATCTAATCGCAGCATCTCGCTCCACTTCCACTTCCCTAAGCATGCTCAGCTCTACTACTTCCACGATATCATGAAAACACTTCCGCAAATGCGACAGTTGAAATATGTCATGAACACCACTAAGCTTCTCAAGCAACTTCACTCTGTAGGCCATTTGTCCAATTCGCTCTATAATGGGGAATGGCCCTACGAATCTTGGTGCCAATTTCCCTATGGACCCAAAACGAACTACAATCCTCAACGGTGATACTTTAATAAAGACCATGTCTCCAACATTGAAATCAAGATCGATCCTTCTCTTATCATCATATGACTTTTGCCGGTCCTGTGCCATCTTCATGCGTCTTCGAATCAAGTCTATCTTCTCTGAAGTTTCCCTAATCATCTGGGGCCTAAGCAAAATCTTATCCGTAGACTCCCACCAACAAGTCGGTGATCGGCAAGGTCATCCATATAGAGCCTCAAAAGGTGCCATGCCAGTGCTAGTCTGATAGCTGTTGTTGTAGGCAAACTCTACTAATGGAAGATGTTCCTCCCATGTCCCTCCAAAGTCCAAGATGCATTATCTCAAAAGATCTTCTAGAATCTGATTCACTCCTTCTGTTTGGTCGTCCGTCTGTGGGTGATAAGTGGTGCTCAAACACAATAGCGTTCCTACCGCCTCTTGCAAGCTCTTCCAAAACTCACCAGTTCAAATGGGATTTCGATCGCTCACAATACGAGAAGGTATGCCATGTAGACGAACTATCTCTCGGAAATAAATGGATGCCAACCATGTCGTTGTTCTTCTACTCTTAACGGGAATGAAATGGGCGCTCTTGGTAAGTCTATCCGCTACTACCAAAATCACCGTATTACCCTTCCTTGACCTCAGCAACCCGTTGACGAAATCCACGGAAACACTTTCCTATTTCCACTATGAAATCTCTAAAGGGTGAAGCAAACCACCAGGCTTCTTTTGCTCAGCCTTGACTTGCTGGCACACTAAGCATCTGGAAACGAACTTAGCCACATCCTTCTTCATTCCGGCCCAAAAGAAAACTCGCTTCATGTCCCTATACATCTTATCTCCACCGGGATGTATGGTCAGCTTAGAACGATGTGCTTCTTCAAGGATTGTCGTCCTCAAACCCTCGCTTTGAGATACGCAAAGTCTCATATCCCTGCACAACAAACCTTTTTCATCGATAATGTACCTACTAAGATGGCTCGAAGACTCCCCTCTGATGAGCCGGTCTACTATCTCTATCAACTGTGGGTCATCTCGCTATGCCGTACCTATCTATCCCAAAAGCCTAGGTCGTACCTTTAACGATGCCAATAAACCGGTACATAATCAATAGAGGGTCTAAAGTCAAAGGTAGAGATATAGTCTAAACTCTGCTACTCGACAAACAAAGGACTCAAAGTCAACTTCTTTCTACTCAAGGCGTCAGCTATAATGTTACCCTTATCGGGGGTATATGCAATCTCAAAATCGTAGGATGCTAAGAACTCCATCCACCTTTGTTGCCTTCAGTTTAAATCATTTTGGGAGAAAAAGTATTTTAGTGACTTATGGTCTGTATACAACTCAAACCTCTCTCCAAGCAAATAGCGACACAAAGACTTAAGCGAAAAAACTATGGTAGCTAACTCTAAGTCGTGGGTAGGGTAATTCTTCTCATGGGCCTTTAACTGCCTTCCACCATAGCATATCACCCTTCCCTCTTGCATCAAAATTATGCCAAGCCCTGTCCTGCAAGCATTGGTATACACTGTGAATAGTTTACTCCCATCAGGAAAAAGTAAAACTAGAGGTGTCGTCAATGCCCTCTGCAAACGTTGGAAAGCATCGTCACAGTCAACATCCCAAGAAAAGGTCAAAATCTTTTTCGTCAACTGTGTAAGTGGGGCTGATATCTTAGCAAAGTCCTTGATGAACTTTCTGTAATAGCCCGCTAAACCAAGAAAATTTCTTACTTCTTTTGCATTCTTAGGAACCTTCCAATCTTGGATTGCCACCACCTTCGCGGGATCAACAGTTATCCCTTCCTTAGAGACCACGTGCCCAAGAACCTCACTTCCTCTCTCCAAAAATGACATTTACAGAACTTAGCTTTAAGTTAATGTGCTCGAAGGGTCTCTAAGATTTCCCTATGATGTAGGGCATGCTCTTCCTCGGTTCTAGAAAATATCAAAATATCATCCACAAAGACCACCACGAACTTGTTTAGAAACTCCCTAAACACCCTATTCATCAAATCTATAAAATATGCGAGTGCATTTGTCAAACCAAAAGGCATGACGAGCCATTCGAAGAAACCATCAGGAGTCCTAAAGGCAGTCTTATCTATACTATCCTCAGCTGCCCTCAACTGATGAAATCCTGTAGCTAAGTCCAACTGCGAGAAAACCGAAGCACCAACCAACTAATCGAACAAATCATCTATCCTCAGCAATAGGTGTCTATTTTTCTTCGTGAGCTTATTCAGCTCCCTATAGTCCACGCACAATCTAAGTGAACCCTCAGCCTTCGTGGCAAAAACAATAGGAGCACCTCACTCCGAGATACTTCTCCTTATGAATCATTTCTCAAGCAACTCTTTCACTTTTACTAAGCTCCTTCTTTCTCTTGGAGCCATGTAGCGCACTAGCAATGCAACTGGCTTTGCATTGTCCACCAAGTATATACGGAAATCTATCTCGCGTTTTGGAGGTAAGCCCCTTACCTCCTGAAAGATATCTGCATACTCATGGACTACTCGAACAGATTGCAAATCATCAATAGATGTTTCAAGAGATTCTCGATAGCTAGGCATAACAGAACCCTTAGGGTCACAAGAAATATCGAGAGTATTACCCAAACTAGTCAACAGTCTAACTACCCTCTTCTCACGGTCGAGAATGGCACTATATCTGGCTAGCCAATCCATTCCTAGAATCAACCCATCGCCCGTGAAACCAAGCACATAAATGTTGCTTTCGAACTCAACGCCGTACACATGTATTCTCAAATCTCGATATAACATAGAAAGATGATCCGTACCCCAATAGGATTTGAGACAACAACGGGATCCATAACCAGATTAGCATTTAGGTGCAGTATTTCAACTAACGAAGCAGATATAAACGAATGTGAAGCGCCAGAATCAAACAAAGTTCGAACAGGATAATCAAAAATGAAAATCAAACTTTCAACAGAAATGTTTCTACCTCTCTCTTGTCTAGGTGCCATGAGAGCATGAACCTGCCCTTTAGAAGTAGGTCTTGTCCTCTGCCCTTGTCCTTACCTCCTCGGGCAGTCTTTAATCATATGTCCCGCCTCACCACATTGGAAGCAACCTGTCTTCTTCTTCTTCTTCATACAGTCCTTGCTTAAGTGGCCCGGTGTTCCACAATTGAAGCACCTTTTCTTCACTTGGCCCTTGTTATCCTTGCCTCCCTTCTTGTTTTGTTGTTGTGCCTTCTTTGGATCCCTTTCTTATCATGTGCCTTATCTACATTAGCACCTTTCTCCTCTTCATGTATCAACGCCGTGTCAACAAGTTTCTCGAAAGTAGCCCCCATAGGAATGTGGGACTTATCCAACCCGTGTAATGGTTCATTCAAATCCTTGGAAAATCTCAAGGCCTTCTTATGCAGTGTATTAACTAATTCAATACCAAATCTTACTAACTAGTTAAACTTATTAACGTACTCCTTCACAGACAAACTCCCTTGTTTAAAAGCCATGGACCTCTCCATGTATAAACTCTCCTCTGCTTGTGAAAGAAATTTCAACTAAAAACCTTTGTCTAAAATCCATCCACGTCTCCACTGAACGTCCTCCATTAGTTGCTTCCCACCAAAATGAGGCTTCGTCCTTCATCAACCAAGCAGCTAGCTGAACCTTCCTTCCATTGTCTATCCCAAAGATACCAAACAAGTCCTTCACTTCCTTGAGCCAATTCCGAGCCTCAACAAACGTCTCAGTTCCATAAAACGGTTTTCCGCCCATTGCACGGAAGTCTTTGCATATCTTAGAAAAAGCGTCTACACGGGGAGGAGGAGGAGCGGTTGCAGCTGGGGGAGGAGGAACATCTGCTGGGCCTACGGCAGTAGCCCTAGCCTTCAGATAACTTCTGAACCAGTCTGGTATCTGTACGCCCTCCGGTATAACGGGTTCCCCAGACATGCTGAAAGGAAAAGGAAAAGATTCAAAACAGAGAGTCGAAAGATAGATATGTGGCTTTTAGGGATCATGTTTTTCATAATAAAACTTTCTCTTGAAAATATCCTTTTTAAAACATGTTTTTGAAAATACTTCTTTCTAAAAATGCTTTTGAAAACGGTTTTCAAATCTTTTATCTGTTCTGGTAACCTTCAGCTTTGATACCACGTGTAACACCCCACGTCCATTAATGTCACTCACTAAGAGAATGCATTAACTTTCATGGAGTATCATAAGAGTATAGAACAGAATATCACAAGACATATATATAAAATGGTACTTAAGAAAATTCAAAATTTATTCACTGCAGCGGGAAAGCAAAACATGTTTGGTTACAACATCAAAACCACATACTAGAGTCAAGTACACAAATATTCATCTTGTACAAAATTATTATCAGAGTACATAAATGTAAAACCATAATCCCACTCCAAATAGCCATAATGAAAAAGTGATGAAGCTGAGCATTACTTTCAACACTTCCAAGCACTTCAAGAAGAAAGGAATCCAAGTCAAGCTTCACTATTCCCACCCTGAGGACCTGTGGTGGAAAAGAAAGAAAAAAGGCAAAACAAAAAGGGGTCGGACATAAGTCTAGCGAGTCTAGTGACTTTAACAATATAATCAGTAAAGTAACAGGATAAGAACATAAATTTGATATAAGAGATGACTGTAACATAAGCAGATATGACAAGGTAAACAAGATGAACAAGATAAAACGTTGATTGCGCTTCTAATCACTATAAGATAATTCCTACACCGCACCAATGCTAGTTCCATACTGAAAGTTGATCCCTCTTACTAAACATAGTAATAATAATATGGTAGTTTCGTGTACTCCTAGCTGCCGTCATAGGTGCTGCCTGCTCCTATCTCCACTAGTTGTACCCACTACCCTCCCCCATTCTATCGGCTCCTTAGCTCGTAGATAGCCGTGTTGGTCCCAATATAGGGTGTATCACTCCCTAAAGTGGCAACCCGATACTACTAAAATGCATGGCTTATACCTACACGATGCAATAACGTCTTACCTACCAGTCCGGACCCATGCACGCACATGATTCCGTTGGACTTGCGTTGCCACCACTAACTCTTTATTGACCGCTTACAACCAACCACAGTAAGCGTGTCCCGTCCTCGACCTAGTTCGAGTTCACATAGATACTAAATGGGTTACTGGTTGAAAAGGGTCCACCCACTTGACAAAAGCTTCCGTCCTAAGCTTGGTCCCCATTAGGAATTCCCACTTAACACCTCTTTATCCCCATGTCTAATCACATGTCTCATCTTGGTTAAGTGTTTTAATTATGTTTCACATGCTACCCATGTTACCCACTTAACCCTTTTATCATTCTCATGCCTTACCAAATGTCTTATCTTAGTTAAGTGTTCATTAATTCATTATAATCGTAATCTTGCAAGACCTCCCACATTAGGTTGTCATTTTGCGGTTGTTGGATATGCCGGGCGGTTCCGAGCAGTCTTATACCGTAAACCGAATCTAACCTCGTGCCTTTGCATGTTTACTTATCTAATTTCTGCCTTTGACCTCTCACATTAGATTACCAAATTGCGGTCCTTGGATGTGCTGGGCGGTTTTGGGCAGTCTTATACCGCAATTCTAATCTAACCTCGTGTCTTAGGCGTTTATTATCACTTTCTTGATTCAAGTCCCAATTTTAAATCTTGGATTAAAATATACTCCAATTACCCATAATTTCCAATCTAAATTATGTTTATAATTTTAATCCAAATTAGGCCTATAATCTTATGTATACATGTTATGCCAAATTACGCTCAAATTAATTTGCATTCATTGTTATTAATAATTTATGTCAAACCTCATGTATACAAATTATATCTAATTATGCCCAATCCAACTTATGCCAAATCTCATGTATACAATGTATACACAATTATGCTCAAATTGATTTTTTCCAATAATCTCATTTTATTACCAATTTCCCTAAACTTTTCCCAATCGTTCAAACGTTATTCATACGCAAATCTCAACGCAATATGTTAGGCTTGAAGTTAGCCTAATCTCATAAAAAAAGGAAAAGAAGAAGGGAAGAGAATCAATTCATCAAAACTGGCATAAAAGAGGCATATGAAACATGAACTGGCATAGAACAATAAAATAGATCCAAGTAGGTATATGATAACAGTAATTTTGGTACGAATCTAAAAGATTAGAATCTACAGAACTTGATATGATTCGTCTTACTTACAGGCATGATCATTAAATTCAATTTACAATCCTATTACAATTACTTTTTAATTATATGTTTAAGTAACATAGACTCACAGCGACAGGATTAAGAAGAGAGAATAGATCTGAATCTGATTTCTGAATTTGATTAGCTAAACCTTTGTTGTAGAATTTGATTCTTATCTTCTAATTTGAATACTCTAATTCTGATTTTATTTGGAGATGAGAAGAGAGGCTAGTTTTATAGAGCAGCGTGGAGGTGCCATGGATTAGTGTAATGAAATTAGGGTTAGGTCTATGTGACGGCCCGGCCTGCACCAGCCGGCATTTCCTCCGAAGGTGCGTTGTACACATGCCCGACTAGCACAGAACGGTCGCCAAAGAAAGGAAAGAAGAGAATGAACTAATTAAAACATGTAGGATGTCTCACAGCGCACGGAACAAAATAAAATAATAATGTACTTGACATAAAACAGGCGAGACAGTGCATAAGATGATAACTAAAACCAACATCAACATCAGAGTAGCGGAAATCCAAATACAGCCTATTACAACTTTCCAAATTATTGTCTCTAAACAAAAGAAAGAAAGGTACACCACTAATGCCCAAAGTAGTGACTGCAGCAACACAGGGAGAATATTTATATATATATATATATATGTATCATACGTGGACGCCTCCTGCTCGTCTTCGGTACAACTACTCGTGCATACCACTCAACCTGTCTCTAGTCTGCTCGTGAGAGCACCCAGAGTAATAAGAAGAGACATAAAACTCTGGGTCAGACAAAAAGTCTGGTATGAGCGATAAGCAGCTAAACAGAACAATAACAGGTATACTAAACCATACCTGAACCTAGGCCTGCAACCAAATAGTTAGAACTACATTCCGTACAATACTCTAAGGTACCACTGAACAGATGGTGTAAAGATAACGGGGGGTAGGGGTGTGCATGTCATAATGATGGCAAATAAATCAACCATAGCAACCATCCTCACATCTCTTTCTCAGTGCGTAAAGCATATGATATCCACCACTGTCAATCACTAGACCAATCGAAGTAGTGACGAAGTTCGATTTGTACAACTACTGCTACTACCAAGCTTGCCCCATGGAGTCATGACCAAATCTTTACAAATGACCCCACTTCATTGGTCTATAGCTCTTTAGTCGTACCTAGGCCACTGTGGCCCTGAATCCGTTCACGTACCCTCTACACATAGTGATCCAAAGTTATAGACATCGACAACCCCTTAGCACACGTCCCGCAGAAAAGTCCAACTCATGAAGTTAACTAGTTGGTTCCCAACTGGATCCTGAGATCTACTTCCTATTTGGACTTCCTTTGCATCTCGGGTTTTGGTCGAATTGGAGTTGATCTTCAGAAAAGTCGTCGCGTAATCGCAGCTCCAATCCGTTTCGGTTCGGTTGTCCTTCCCTGGTTCAGTTCGGCTTGCTCCACTTCCTGGCCATCCGGTTCGGTTAGGAGCTACACCCTCGGTTCAGTTCGGTGCTTCCATGTCACTTGGGTTCAACTATCTCACTATCTAGATTCAGTTCGGTGCTTCTCTTCTCTCCAGTTACTCCGATCTGATCCCATGTCCAACTTTAGTCCAATACCAACTCCAACCCTTATGCCAGAGGCCTTCCTTTTTGCCAAGCTCTCTTCTTGTATTAGGTTCTGATCCGGTTCGGTCCTCTGCTCAATTCTCCGATCCGAACCGAGCCCCCTAACCCGATCCGATCCGAAACCCTGCACTGCTTCCTGCAACTTTTCCAACGACTGTTTTACGCCATACGACGGCGTTTTCGACCAATCTAACACTTCTAGGCAATCTCAAAGCATACCATACAGTCATAGCAACATGTATATTCATCCACAAACAGCAAAACAACAATCACAACATGTAAAATGGATCAAACATACCTAAAAACCCATATTTTCCCCTTAATCATGTTTAAGCAAATCTAATGATATGATTAGCAAAACTTAACCAAATTAACCAAATTTCCTAACAGAGGCCTAAAACAATGTTTCGAAATTTATAAGTATTTTTCCAGAATTTAATCATGTTTAAATTTGCTAATTAACACTAATTACCCTTAATTAACCATAATTAGTGAGGAACTATGCAAATCACTCACCTTGGCCACAAATAAAATACCAAATCTGAAATGAATCTCTGTTTGGCATTGTTCCCAATGCAACACAGCAGTTCTAACCTTGCTTTGGTGTTATTCCTCCTTAATTTGATGTTGATTAGGCTAATCTTCAATTAGAAAGTGGTTTGGGGATGCTTTAGATGTTGGAGGCCATGACTAGGTTAAGAGGAATGAATAGTGGCGGCTGAAAAATGAGAAAAAGGTATTCTCCAAACCCTAACAGCCCTTTTAGACTCCTAATCCCGAAATTGCCCTTTGGGCCTAGCTGTTAATCACTCGGTTAAGCCCAATTATGCTGTTTTTCACCATCTAAAACTTGTTTCAGCCATATCTCTCAAACGGTGAGTCCATTTGGCTAATGTGACCACTCTACGGAATTTAAACTATCATCTGGATCCAATGGAAGTGGTTTCAGGCCAAAACTCCTATCCAATCAAAAGTTATGGCCAAAACAAGATCAGCTAAGGGCAAAATAGTCATTTAAAAATCGGCAAAAATCACAAACATGGGAAATGAGTCCAATAGTCGTCTCCCAAAGTTACATGATCATACGACTTCGTATATAAAAGAAATAAATATTCTACGATCCTGCGATGCGTAGAATGCGGGTCGTTACACTCTCCCCCCTTTAGAAATTTCGTCCCCGAAATTCCTTTACCCAAAACATACAAAGGATCACGCATGCCTACCAATCATATACATCAATCAAACATGCAAAATAGATAAAGCAAACCTATCCTAGCATGTTGAAAGACTAAATCGAAACTGAAATCTTACCAGGCGAAGAGTTCTGGATACGTCTTCCTAATGCTCTCCTCTATCTCCCAAGTACAGTCATTCTCATTCTCGCCCCACTGGACTTTGACTAGATTCACTGCTTTCCTTCGAAGTTGCTTCGTATCGTTCCCAAAAATACGCATAGGCTTGCGGTTCCCAACGTCCTCGGGTTCAACTTCGATATCTTCTAACTGATCAGGTGAAATAGTCATATCTGTGTCGTGTACGAACTTCCTTAACTGGGAAACATGAAATATTTTGTGAACTCCTGCCATCTTCTCTGGTAATTCAACTTTGCATGCCAAATTCCCAATTTTCTTAAGAACTGGGAATGGACCAACAAATCTTGGTGCTAACTTGCCTCTCCTGCCAAATCGTATCACGCTCTTCAACGGAGAAATCTTGACAAACACCAAGTCGCCAATGGAGAACTTTAATTCTCTTCTCCTCTTATCAGCATAACTTTTCTGCCTATCTGGGGCAGCCTTCATTTACTGTTGGATGACCTTGATCTTGTATGATGTTTCTCTTATTACTTCTGGTCCAAGCACATATTTCTCACCGGTCTCTAACCAACAGGACGACGAGTTGCACGGTCTTCCGTACAAAGCTTCAAATGGAGCCATACCAATATTGGATTGATAACTATTATTATATGCAAACTCTACTAGATGCAAATGGTCATCGCATGATCCACCAAAATCCAATACACAGGCTCTCAAGAGTTTTTCAAATATATGATTCACCCTCTCTGTTTGACCATCGGTTTGAGGATGATACGCGGTACTGAGATGTAGTTCTGATCCTAATGCCTCTTGTAAGCTCTTCCAAAATCCACTGGTGAACAATGGATCTCAGTCACTCACAATTCCTTTGGGTATTCATGAAATCTCACTACCCACTTTACATATAGTTCAGCTAACTTAGCTACCATCCTATTCGACTTGACGGGTATAAATCTTGCACTTTTGGTCAGTCTGTCCACAATTACCCAAATGCTATCATGGCCCGATCTAGTCCTTGATAACCCATCAATAAAATCCATTGAGACTTGTTCCCATTTCCATTCTGAAATCTCTAATGGTTGCAACAAGCCACTAAGCTTCTTTTTCTCGGCTTTAACTAGCTGGCAGTTCATGCATTTGGATATAAACTTCCCGACATCTCCCTTCATCCCTTCCCAGTAGTAGGTCTGCTTCATGTCTCGATACATCTTGTTACCACCGGGATGTATAGTCAGTTTTGAGCAATGACATTCCCTAAGCACTTCATATCTCAATTCATTGACATTGGGTACAACTAGTCTTCCATTCTTTCTAAGCCGTCCATCTCGATCAAGCCCATACTTGTTCATCTCTTCGTTGATCCCCATCTCTAACTTTGAGATGATTTCTAATAGGTTAGGATCGTCCCTCTAGCTGGAACCAATCCGCTCAATCAAAGTGGGTCTGATCATCAAACTTTCTAACATTTCTGGATCCAATTCGCACTTTGGTCTGAAATCATACCCCGCGATGTACTCCAGTTGCTTCCATTCTAGAAACATAGCCCCTAAACTGGCATGTCTTATACTCAATGCATCCGCCACCGCATTGCCCTTTCCTGGTGTATATGCGATGTCGAAATCATAGGAAGCCAAGAATTCTAACCATCTTTGTTGTCGAAGATTTAGATCCTTTTGAGAGAAAAGATACTTTAATGATTTATGATCAGTAAACAACTCGAATCTTTCTCCCAAGAGATAATATCTCCACATCTTTAATGCGAATACGATCGCTGCTAATTCCAAATCGTGGGTAGGGTATCTTCTCTCGTGCGGTTTCAATTGCCGACTTGCATAAGCTACAACCCTACCTCCTTGCATCAATACAACAACTAGCCCTATGCCACATGCATCCGTATATACTGTCACCTCTTCATTCCCCTTAGGAATGACTAACACTGGTGCACATGTCAACTTTTCCTTTAGGCTCTTGAATGCATTCTCGCACTTTTCGTCCCAGACGAAAGCCTGATTCTTCTTGGTCAGCTGAGTCAACAGTGCTGGTATCTTGGAGAAGTCTTGGATAAACTTACGATAATATCCAGCTAACCCCAAGAAACTTCTTATGTCTGTCGCATTCTTGGGCGTAGACCAATCTTGTACTGTAGCCACCTTTGCAGGGTCCACGGCGAAACCATTTTCTGAAACAACATGGCCCAAGAATCTCACTTCCCTCCTCCAGAAGTGACACTTAGAAAACTTTTCTTTCAATTGGTGTTTTCTCAACACCTCCATCACTATTCTTAACTGTTCCTTGTGTTCTTCCTCTATCCTCGAATAAACAAGTATATCATCCACGAACACAAGAACAAACTTATTCAACTGATCTCTGAATACTCTATTCATAAGATCCACAAAATATGCTAGTGCATTGGTTAACCCAAATGGAATGACAAACAATTCATAAAATACAGACGGCGTCCGAAATCCGTTTTAGCTATACTCTCAGCTTCCACCCTAAGCTGATGAAAACCTGTCGCGAGTTCTTACTGGGAGAATACTCTCACGCCACTCAACTGATCAAACAAATCATCTATCCGCGATAGAGGATACTTATTCTTCCTCATCACTTTATTAAATTCGCGGTGGTCCACACACAATAGAAGGGAACCATCCGCCTTGGTAGCAAACACAACTGGTGCTCCCCATTCAGAAACACTCCTTCTGATAAATCCCTTCTTCAAAATATCGCTGACTTGCACCCCGAGCTCTCGCTGCTCCCTTGGCGCCATATGGCGAAGTTGCATCACTATAGGTCTGGCATCTTTCACTAAATCAATACGGAGCTCAATCTCTCGATGTGGTGAAAGCCCGGTCACTTCCTCGAAGACGTCCGGATACTGGCCAACCACGGGAAAACCTAACAACTCATCATGTGGGATGCCGAGGGAATTTAGAAATATAGCCATTACCCCATCACTAGGTAGACCACCAAACACTACCCTCTGCCCATCATCCGCTCTAGCTGTCACCAAAAAGCCCTCACAGTCTACCACCACCCCGTATCTTTGGAGCCAATCGACTCCGAAAATAATGCCAAACCCAGTAAAACCCAAAACAAAGCAATCAAAAATAAACATACAGCCATGACTCGATAAGACCACATTACGACAAATCATGCTAAGGCTAGTCGAACCACCAATTGAGTTCATCACTGCTAAAGGTCTATCCACAATATCGGGCTCCAATCCCAACTTATCTACCAGGTCACTAGAAATGAAAGAACTGGAAGCTCCGGTATCAAACAAAACTCTAACAGGAACATCATAAACGGAAAGCATACCTTGAATAACGACATTCTTTCCTTTATCCACTACAGTTGGGGCATTCGACGAAGAGGGAACAACATTAAGGGCATATGCTTTCACCATCTGCTTTTCTTTAGGGGGTTGCAGATACTTGTCCTTGTAATGTCCCACTTGGCCACAGTTGAAGCACTTCCTTTCCACTGGCTTGGCCCGACAATTACTAGCATAATGGCCCTTCTTACCACAGCTGAAGCACTCAACATCCTTCTTATTCTTTTTCTTCTGGTCATCCTTGGCCTCATTCTGCTTTCTCTTACTCTGAGAACCATTCTTGCCTCCACCGCTTGCTTGCGGCTTTGGCTCCTCTGCAGATGCGACCTCAGTCTTCGACTTAGGGTAAAGACTTTCTGACCTCAATGCTTTCCCCACAACGATTCAAACGTCTCGTCGATGTGGTTAATAAGCCTTTCCCCCAAGTACTGATCCAATCCAGTTATGAACTTCTCGTTCTTCTTCTCGGCAATATCTATTAGGGATAACCCATATTTCGACAAAGTGTCGAATTCGGCAATATACTCCGAGATTGCTCTGTCATTCTGCTTGAGTTCCAAGAATTTCTTAAACAGCACTGACTTTTGAGCAGCTGGAATGAGCTTATCGCTAAAGCGAACCTTAAACTGATCCCAAGTAATCTGATCCTCGGGAGTAGCTGCTTTTATAGCATTCCACCAATTCATTGCCCGTCCATGCAGCTGACGGGATGCTAGCCTTCTCTTCATCGCATCCTCGATACCCAAATCTTCGAAGATACGCTCGCAGCTATCCAACCATTCCTGAACATCTGTAGCCGACTCCGTTCCGTGGAACGGCTTCCCACCAAGACTAGTATAATCCTTGTTCAGCTTGGCGAAATCGGCCCTAGGCGCCTGCACTATTGGGCCACCACCATTACTAGCATTGGGAGCTGCCCTCTGCACATCCCTAAGCTTATCTCTCATAAGGTCAGTAAACATCATCCTCATATCAGCAGCACCCCTATTATTGGCTTCTCTACCGGTACCCCTTGCATATCGGCTCATCGTTCAATCTGTAAAGAGAAAACGATTAACCATCTCCATAGTGGTGCCAGTGCAGTGCGACTTCATCCTTAACTACACTAATAGTATATATGTATATAGCTTTTGAAAACCAAAATAATCACAAATACGCGCTCACATACGTATTATCTCTCCCTGGTGTCTTTCCCTAGGTTAACTACGCAACCTAGAGCTCTGATACCAAGTGTGACGGCCCGCCCCGCACCAGCCAGCATTTCCTCCGAAGGTGCGCTGTACACATGCCCGACTAGCACAAAAGATCGCCAAAGAAAGGAAAGAAGAGAATGAAGTAGTCGAAAACCTGTAGGTTGTCTCACGGCGTACGGAACAAAATATAATAATAATGTACTTGACATAAAACATGCGAGACAGTGCATAAGCTGATAACTAAAACCAACATCAACATCAGAGTAGCGGAAATCCAAATACAGCTTATTACAACTTTCCAAATTACTGTCTCTAAACAAAAGAAAGAAAGGTACACCACTAATGCCCAAAGTAGTGACCGCAGCAACACAGGAAGAATATTTATATATATGTATGTATCATACGTGGAAGCCTCCTGCTCGTCTTCGGTACAACTACTCGTGCATACCACCTAACCTGTCTCTAGTCCGCTCGTGAGAGCACCCAGAGTAATAAGAAGAGACATAAAACTCTGGGTCAGACAAAAAGTCAAGTATGAGCGATAAGCAGCTAAACAGAACAATAACAGGTATACTAAACCATACTTGAACCTGGACCTGCAACCAAAGAGTTAGCACTACATACCGCACATTACTCTAAGATACCAATGAACAGATGGTGCAAAGATAACGTGGGATGGGGGTGTGCATGTCATAATGATGGCAAACAAATCAACCATAGCAACCATCCTCACATCTCTCACTCGGTGCGTAAAGCATACGATGTCCACCACTGTCAATCACTAGACCCATCGAAGTAGTGACGGAGTTCGACTTGTACAACTACTGCTACTACCAAGCTTGCCCCATGGAGCCATGATCAAATCTTTACAAATGACCCCACTTCATTGATCTCTAGCTCTTTAGTCGTACCTAGGCCACTGTGGCCCTGAATCCGTTCACGTACCCTCTACACATAGTGATCCAAAGTTATAGACATCGACAACCCCTTATCACACGTCACGCAGCAAAGCCCAACTCATGATGTTAACTCATTGGTTCACAACTGGATCCTGAGCTCTACTTCCTATTTGGACTTTCTTTACATCTTGGGTTTTGGTCGTATTGGAGTTGGTCTTCAGAAAAGTCGTCGTGTAATCGCAGCTCCAATCCGGTTCGGTTCGGTTGTCCTTCCCTTGTTCGGTTCGGCTTGCTCCACTTCCTGGCCATCCAGTTCGGTTCGGAGCTCCACCCTCGGTTCGGTTTGGTGCTTCCATGTCACTTGGGTTCTGCTATCTCACTATCTTGATTCGGTTCGGTGCTTCTCTTCCCTCCAGTTAATCCGATCTGATCCTACGTCAGCTTTAGTCCAATACCAACTCCAACCCTTATGCGAGAGGCCTTCCTTTTTGCCAAGCTCTCTTATTGTACTAGGTTTCGATCCGGTTCGGTCCTCTGCTCAGTTCTCCGATCCGACCCGAGCCCCGTAACCCGATCCGATCCGAAACCCTGCACTACTTCCTGCAACTTTTCCAGCGACTGTTTTACGCCATACGACGGCGTTTTAGACCAATCTAGTTCTAGGCAATCTCAAAGCATACCATACAGTCATAGCAACATGTATAATCATCCACAAACAGCAAAACAACAATCATAGCATGTAAAATGTATCAAACATACCTAAAAACCCATATTTTCCTCTTAATCATGTTTAAGTAAATCTAATGATAGGACTAGCAAAACTTAACCAAACTAACCAAATTTCCTAACAGAGGCCTAAAGCAATGTTTCGAAATTTATAAATATTTTTCCAGAATTTAATCATGTTTAAATTCGCTAATTAACACTAATTACCCTTAATTAACCATAATTAGTGAGGAACTATGCAAATCACTCACCTTGGCCACAAATAAAATACCAAATCTGAAATGAATCTCTGTTTGGCGCTGTTCCCAATGCAACACAGCAGTTCTAACCTTGCTTTGGTGCTATTCCTCCTTATTTTGATGTTGATTAGGCTAATCTTCAATTAGAAAGTGGTTTGGGGATGTTTTAGATGTTGGAGGCCATGGCTAGGTTAGGAGGAATGAATAGTGACAGCTGAAAAATGAGAAAAAGGTATTCTCCAAACCCTAACAATCGTTTTAGACTCCTAATCCCGAAATTCCCCTTTGGGCTTAGCTGTTAATCACCCGGTTAAGCCCAATTAAGCTGTTTTTCACCATCTGAAACTTGTTTCAGTCATATCCCCCAAACGGTGAGTCCGTTTGGCTAATGTGACCACTCTACGGAATTGTAAACCATCATCCCGATCCAATGAAAGTGGTTTCAGGTCAAAACTCCTTTCTATTCAAAAGTTATGGCCAAAACAAGATCAGCTAGGGGCAAAATAGTCATTTAAAAATCGACAAAAATCATGAACATGGGAAATGACTCCGATAGTCGTCTCCTAAAGTTACATGACCATACGACTTCGTATGTGAAAGAAATAAATATTCTACGATCCTGCGATGCGTAGAATGCGGGTCGTTACAGTTTAGGTGTGTTTTTATAGATGTAATAGGTAAATTAGGACTTTTAGATTATATTAGAGATCATCTGAACCATCTGACCAGAAGACACGTCATCCAGCAAATCCCTAAAGGACAGACACGTCATCAGAGAACTCTCCAAAATTCTTTGCAGGTTTTGCCTCGGCATGGGCGCACTTCCCAGGTGCGCCTGTGCATTTTTTTCTGACACATTTCACAAGTGCGCCAGTTATCCCAACCTGTTTTCTGCTTTTTCTGCTCAACTTCTATCGTCCATAACTTCTTCATATGGTATGCGTTTTACGCAAATTCGGACTCTATCTCAAGCAGAATTCCAAGACGAACGCAATGGTGTAACCCGTTTCACCTAATTCTTATTTTAAGAATTAATTATTCTTTAATTATCTCTTATGTCATGTTTTAAAATTACGGGGTGTTACAATACTCAAATAAGATGTACCATTATTTCAAAATTTTCAAAAAACATAGTCGTAGTTACATTTATTCAATAGGTACACCAAATAGTTCAATCTCATGAGATTCCAAAAGAAGCAAAGCAATAACAGCAAATAATATCATAATGACTTTGCCTTCTTCCTCGGCTTAAATCATGACTTCTTCCAAGGCTTTACCCCATCTACTGGCCTGCTGGATGTTAAAGAGAGGGGATCAGAAAATAAAGTTCGGTGTAACTTAAATTTAGTGTTACTTAATGTCCATACCCTATAATTTTAGCAGGTTACATATGTTAAGATATGTCTACGCGGCACACAAGATTTTACACAAACATGAATATCTAACCAATAAGGTGGATATCCAAGTCAATCTCCTATTAGTGTTTTTAGGGTTAATATCCAACGAGGTGGCATTCTCGGTCACTTATGGCCCTATTAAAGGTGGATTCACACAATCTCTTATAACCTTGAGGCGGACCCCTAGCCCTTTAAGAACCCTGACCTAGTACATTGACGTTCTTAAGTCTATTCTCTCATATAATATGAGAAGTATTATTGCGAAAGTTACAACTTAACTGATATTACCCAATAGGAAACCTATGTCGCTTAAGGATTCATTTAGACAGTTAGTTAGCACGCAATGGCCACATATCCTTCAATTACAAATCAGTCCCTAGTTGATCCCTTACAAGCTTCTAGAAGAAGTGGACATCCCCATGAACTACCCTACTCCGTTAACCATTTTATGACTAACCACTTTTAAAGGAGGACCCAAAGACTTACTTTAATACTAATAAGGGTGGGTCCCATGACTTGGGTTCCTCTCCAAGGAATAAACCTTTGGAGGGATCCTAGTCCTAACCACTTAAGACCCAAATTAGATAAAAAGGTGGGTCAGCTACTTAAGACCTTCTTAAGGCATAGTAATCCTATTTGCTTTCACACATCAACTTATATATATAGTTATATATATGCACACTAGACCTCTCACATTAAACCTTATACTTGTAGATGTTGGATATGTCGGTCGGTTCCGGACAGACTTCTACTACAAGTCAGTTTAACCTCTTATCGAGTGTACTAAGTTTATGAATGGCCTATGACACCTAGACATCTCATATTAGATGGTCCTACTTGTGTTTTCTAGATATGTCGGTCGGTTCCGGGCAGGCTTCTACCACAAATAGCAACTAACATCGTGTCTATGTGTCATTTAATTATATATATATATATATATATATATATATATATATATATATATATGTTTAAGCCATTCTATGTATACGAACACAAGCAAACAAATATATATGTGTATATTTGTTAAGGGGACATTTCAAATTCAAACTCTAACCTAATCGCATTTATTATGCTAAGATAACGTTAATTATGTTTAAATAATTAATATAATAATGACGCCTAATTAACGTAACATTTGTACAAACGAGGAAACATTCTAATGAGGTGGCAATTGTTATTTTATCCAAATTAAGGCATAAAAGTTAGGTTTTTCCATAATTTACCGCTACAACATAAACATGATGGCATTATGCACATATAATAAATAGTAGTGAATGGAAAATATATACGTACAAAACAATTACAACTTGTATCCTAGGCATGTAGAAACAGTTTCAATATTAAATTAAAGTAGAGTATTTCATACATTCACACATGTGTGTTTATAATCTATATTACACCCAGTCCACCCTCTTTGTGGTGTTATACACCCAAAAATATTCATATTTGACTTATTCCAACTTATGAATGCGTTTACACCCAAATTAGTATCCAAACCTAATTCAACTATGAAATAATTCAAATCCAAACCTTTTTAGGCTTAAATCAAACGATAATAATAGTGAATTGCATAAAATATAAATAATAATATAACACTCATGTTTACCTTTTGATCAAATAAAAAAACCACAATTCCACAAAACCAATTCAACACGACAATTTCCTATGTGATTACAAAGTAGAAGATTTTGGGGATTTTTCATGTTATATTATAGCATAACCCAATTCTTCATATGAATAACAATTCATATGGTATACTATTAATAATATGAATATGCCTTTAAGAAAAATTAGATTCCACTCACAAATTAGTGGAGATGTGGTCGAATTCATGATCTGCGACGGTTCTCAACGTTTAAGCGAGTTCTGATTGATCTCCTAACAATGTACATATAAGAAGCATATAATTAGATTCTTATACATATTGTTTATGCTAAATTCCATAACTTTCAACTTATATAGATAGAAATAGAGAGATATAGAATCGAGGTAGATAAGTAGAAGAAACCTTCACCCTTTTTCTCTTTATTTTTCTATGGAATTCAACAGCATAGAGGAAGAGAGGTAGAATAATTAGGGTTTCTAGTGTGGGGTTTGAGGGGTTATTTATACTTGCTCATGTGAGCATGAGTTGAAATTTAATCCGAGCCTTACACAAAAAATATCCTCTTAGAAAAACCTAATCCATGTAGGCAGAATTTTCCTGCTAGCCGACTAGTGGTCGACCCCCTTTAAGAGGGAGCGGTCGACCTCCCCTTCGGCTGAAACGCCCAATTCTGCTGCATTGATGAGCTGTTAATTTTATTAATTATGTTCTTAATTTGCTTCATTCTTTTCCACATATCCAATATAAGTTGTCCCCCAAATCTTATCCGAAATGGACAATATATATAATATTCACATATATATATATATATATATATATATATATATATGCTGCGTACACTGTCCAAATTCATTCGTTCATAACTTCTTCATACATGGACCGTTTTCAGCATTTTAAATATGAAAACGATTTAGAATTTCGCCATGAATACAAATAAAAGAGTTTGACAGTCAAATTCCTAAAGCTGCAAAAATATCATTTTCTAGCCATATATTTAATTGCTTGTTTTTAATTATTTAATTTATCATTGATACTTATGAATTTTATGGGGTGTTACAAAATGTACCCTAATTACTACCCCTAAGCGATCGGCTCCCTAATGTGTAAGTACCCTGTGTCGGCCCTATAATAGGGTGTATTACTCCATAAAGTGGCAACCAATAAAGGGACACAGGCCTATTTACTAGTGCTACAGCGACTTATTTTCCCCCGCAGACCGGACCCATGCATTCCCATGGCTCCATTTGAACGCTCCTGTATACACCCTTTTTCAAATGAACGTCTTACTACCAGTTCAGCAAGCGTGCCCTGACACCTACCTAGTGCGGGGTCCCCTTTAATACCAGATCGGGTTACTGACTAATATGGGTCCCACACAGCAGATGACACGAGTCAAACCCCTAAACTTGTATCCCCCAACTAACTAGGATTTTTAACAGGTCGAGCCTTACAAATTAACAGGTTCGCCTAACCACCATAGATTAATAGGTTAAGTTCAGGTTAACAGGTTCATATAACCCCAACAGCTTAAGTATTACAAGTTAACTGGTTTATATATAACTCCAACATATTAAACATGTTAAGTATTATAGGCTAACATGTTTATATATAACCCCAACAGATTAAACAAGCTTACTTTACCCCAACGAATTAAACAGGTTTACTTAACCCTAACGGATTAAACAGGTTTACTTAACCCCAACAAATTGAACATGTTAATAGGTGCATATAACCCTAACAAATTAAATAGGTTAACAGGTTCATATACCAAACAGATTAAATAGGTTCCATAGGTTATATACACTGTTTCATGATCCACTTAATCTTTGAGTTAAGCCTACAGATTTACATGTTCATGCACCCCAAATTTCAGCCATATTCCAAAGTACAAGATATTCCATAATTTTCAGTCATGTTTCGCAGTACAAGATATGCCCTAATTTTTCACTCCCAAACATTCCCTAGTTGTCCCATTTTCGTTCATACATAGATCTCTTACGAGATTGGCCTAGGCTTGAAGGTAGCTTAGGCTTATAAAATAAAAAGGGAATATAAGAGGGAGAAGAACAGAAATAGGCATAATAAAAACATAAATAGGCATATAATAACAATTGAACAACAAAATAGGTGTATAGAAAAATACATGTAATTATAGTAAAGCTGTTTAGTAATGAATCAGTTTCTTTACAAGCATGGGTTCAGATTCAGGTTAATTAACAGTTCAGGATTACTATTAAACTTTATATCTAAAAGTAACATGAACTCATATAGATTGGATTGGTGTACAAGAAATGTCTCAAATATATGTATAGGCTGGTGTTGTTTAAGATAGTCTGATTCAATCCAAGGTGAGGCAGCATCTCATTGTCTCCATTGTTTTATATGTAGGAAAACAATAGAAATGCTGGTCATTATATAGACTATCTTCAATGAACCTGCACACAAACAAGTCCATGTACAGAAAAATGCACTATGCTAGATCAGGGAGGGGTCGACCCCATGGGTCGACCCACCTGGCCATGGGTCGACCCATAGGTCGACCCAACCCAAGCATGGGTCATCCCATCCCGGTCTGGATCTCACCTACTTCTCCCTCTTGTTTTTTGAATTGGTTTGAATTTTGGTTTGAATTATATATATATATATATATATATCTTGGTATATGTGTACAAACTTCTAACCTTTATATCCTTCTCATATGATATCTATTTTACACAAACTTGGAGTCTATCTGAATCAGAATTTTGAGACGGGCACAATGGTAAAGTCCATTTTACTTGATTCCCAATATTTAGTTAAGTACCCATTAGTTTGTTAATGTTCTTTAAAATTACAGGCTGTTACACTAATTTTCACAAAAAATGAGGAAGATCATGCCTAACACTTAGGGGAGGTTCTAAGAACTCTTAGATCACATTAGCTTAAGGAAAAAATTCTAAGTGTCACTTTTGCAGAAAGGAAGTAAGGTTCCTAGGACATCTGATCTCCAAGGATGGGATATCTTGGATCCCACTAAAGTTATCGCAGTTCTAGATTGGAGGGCTCTAAAGAATGCGATGGAGGTGAGAAGTTTTCTAGGGTTGGAGGGCTATTATAGAAAGTTTATCAAGGGCATTGCAAGGGTATTGGCCCTGCTTACCCGATTGATGAAGAATAACTTGGCTTTTTCGTGGAGCATTGATTGTGAGGATGCTTTTCAAAGATTGAAAAGGGGTCTGAGAACAGCACTGGTTCTGACTCTTTCAGATGAAAGCAAGATGCTCATGGTTTACGTAGATGCTTGTTGTACAAGGCTTGGTGTCATTATAATGCAAGAGGGAAGGGTAGTACGCTATGGTAGCGGACAGTTGAGGGTTCATAAGAAAAACTACCCTACCCATGATCTAGAATTGGCTGCAATAGTGTTCACATTGAAGTTTTTCCAACACTATCTACTTGGAGAGAGATTTGAGCTATACACAGATCATAAGTCGCTCAAACACTTGTTCTTATAGAAGGATCTCATCCTAAGGCAACAACGGTGGACGAAGTTCCTAGCGTCCAACGACTTCGAGATATCTTATACCCTATGCAAGGGTAATGCAGTGGAGGACGCATTGAGTAAGCAGAGGATGACTTTGAATCCTCTATTCGTAGAAAGGCGAAGCTCGTATATCTCAATCTTTGATTTTAAGCTATCTACAAATTTCACCTTGGGATTGTTAAGATCGTTGGAGGTGCAGCCTACTCTATTGGAGCAAGTTGGATCTACGCAGCGGGAGGACCTACAAATTTCATACATCTTAGAAAGGCTTGGTAAAGGAGAGACTTCTAGTCACCTTACTAGATATACAATGGACGAGAAAGGATGGCTAAGAAGAGATGGAAGGTTATGTGTCCCTAAAGTTGGGGAATTTCTAAAGGCAGTGCTTGATGAACTCATCATTCTCGGATGACTATCCATCCGGGTAGCGACAAAATTTATCGAGACATGAAGAGGATTTTCTTATGGATTGGCACGAAGAAGGATGTTAAGAAATTTGTAGCTCGATGCTTGACATGCCAACGAGCAAATGCTAAGCAAAAGAAACCAGGCGGATTGCTTCAACCCTTAGATGTCCCATAATGGAAGTGGGAGAGCGTCTCTATGAATTTCATCGATGGATTGCCCCAATCAAGGAAGAGAAATACGAGCATTTGGTTGATAGTACATAGATTTACAAAGAGCGCTCACTTCATTCCTGTTAAGAGTAAGAGGACGTCGGCTTGGCTAGCATCATTGTATCTTCGAGAGATAGTTTGATTGAATGGGGTACCTTCCAGTATAGTAAGTGACCGCGACCCCATCTTTACTAGTGAGTTCCGGAAGAGCTTACAAGAGCCGTTAGGTGCACAGCTACGTTTGAGCACAACATACCACCCTCAGACAGATGGATAGAATGAGAGTGTGAATATAGTTCTTGAGAATCTTCTAAGACTGTGTATCCTAGACTTTGGAGGAACTTGGGAGGAACATCTCCCATTGGTGGAGTTTGCCTAAAACAATAGTTACCAATCGATCATAGGCATGACACCCTTCGAAGCGTTACATGGACCACCTTGTAGATCTTCAACTTGTTGGTGTGAGTCTACAGACAGGCTTTTACTTGGACCGGAGATGATTCGAGATACTTCCAAGAAGATTGATCTTATCTTCCAAAGAATGAAAGTCGATCAAGACAAACTGAAATCGTATGCTGACAAAAGGAGGATCGATTTGGAATTTGAAGTGGGAGATATGGTCTTCATCAAAGTACCACGCTAAGGAATGTAGTTCGCTTTGGCTCAGTAGGGAAGTTGGCGCCGAGATTCGTAGGTCCATTCCTTATAGTAGAAAGAATAGGCCAGATGGCTTATAGGATTAAGCTATCGAATGGACTAGCGGGCATACATGATGTGTTACATGTTTCCCATTTAAAGAAATGTCTCCATGATATGACAGATATAGTAGAACCAAACACACTTGAAGGCGTGGAAGTTGAGAAGGAAGCATCGGTAAGAAGAGTTCCTATTCATATCCTTGGATCAAAAATCAAGAAGCTACGTAACAAGGAGATCAGACTGGTAAAAGTACAATGGGGAGATGACTGCGAAGATGCAACGTGGGAACCTGAAGATAGGATTCGCGCTTCTTATCCTTTTCTTTTTGAAAGTACACTCTTGATTTCTTTTCCAAGATTTTACATTGTATTTGCTTCTATCATTCAAGTTTATTTACCCTATCATTCGAATCGATCCTTAGGTAGAATCCAATGGTTGGAAACATGTGTTTGAAACATGTTATGATTGATGGCAGTATGTAACGGCCCGCCCCATACCAGCCGACTTTTCCAATGAAAGTACGCTGTGGCGATGTCCAACCAGCACGGGACGGTCGCCAAAGAAAGGAAATGAAGGGAATTTGAACTAGCAAGGAACCTGTAGAATGTCTCACAACACATGGAATAAAATATAATAATAACATACTTGACATAAAACAAGCGAGACGGTGCATAAGCTGAAAAATAAACCATGATAGCAGCGGAAAATTCATAATACAGCTTATGTTCCATATCATCATTATTACAACTTTTCAAACTGTCCCTAAAGCAAAATAAGAAAGGTACACTACTAATGCCCAAAGTAGTGACCAGTAGTGACACAGGGAGAATATCTGTATATATCATATGTGGAAGCCTCCTGCTCGTCTCCGGTACAGATACTCGTGCATATCACCTAACATGTCTCTAGTCTGCCCGTTTAAGAGCACCCGGAGTAATAAGAAGAGAAATAAAACTCTGGGTCAGACAAAAGTTTGGTATGAGCGGTAAGCTGCAAAAACAGAACAATAACATGTATACTAAACCATACCTGAACCTGGACCTGCAACCAAAGAGTTGGCAAAACATTATGTACAATACTCTAAGGTGACACTAACATATAGTGTAAATATAACGGGGGAGGGGTGTACATGTCATAGTGATGGCAAACAATCAAGCATAGAAATCATCCTCACATCTCTCACTTAGTGCGTAAAGCATACTATATCCACTGCTTTGACCACCCAAATCCTTGCTACGATCATTCTGCCCCATGGAGACATGACGACTCCACTGCACTGATCCATAGAGACTAATCCTTGCTATGTCCACTCTGCCCCCATGAAGTCATGATGACTCCACTGCACTGGCTCATAGCCATGCTATGATCACTCTGCTCCATGGAGTAATAGCTACCCCACTGCACTGATCCGTAGCCCAACAATCGTCTCTCGGTGGTGAATCAAAGCTATGGACGTCGACAACTCCTTAGCACACGTCCCATTGCAAAGTCCAATCGTGAAGTTCACTCATTGGTTCCCATCTGGATCCTGAGTTACAACCTCCCATTTGGACTACCTTTGCATCTCGGGTTTTGGTCTTCTGCGGATCGGTTCGGTGGTCATAGCCACACCTTGGTTTGGTTTGAATATGCGTAGCGCTCCAGTCCTCATTGGTTCAGTTCAATCACCCTTGCTCGGTTCGGCAAGCTTTAGCTCCTGACCATCAATCTGGTTTGGCCAACTCACTCTGGGTCGGTTCGGTCGTGGTGCTCCATCCAGGTCGGATGCCCTCATCTGTAGGTTTCGATCTGGTCCCCCGCCTCCGATCCGTAGCTTCCCGATCCGAACCCGTCTTAGTTCATGTGGCCTTCCTCGTTGCCATGATTTTCCTCTTGTGCTAGGTTCTGATCCGAGTCGAATCCCCTTGCCCAGTCCTCCTATCCGATCTGAGCCCTATATCCGACTCGATCCGAAACCCTACACATTTCCTGCAACTTTTTCAGCGACTGTTTTATGCCATACGACGATATTTTCGACCAAATTAACTTTGCTAAGCAATCACAAAACATTCCAAACAGTCATAGCAACATGTATAATCAACCATAAACAGCAAAAAAACAATTTAACATGCTTATATGGATCAAACATACCCAAAAACCCTTGTTTTTCCCATAATCATGTTTAAGCATAATTAACTAAACTTAGGATTAGCAAAACTTAACCGAATTAACCCAAATTTTTATCAGAGCTCTAAAATAATATTTTAGAATTTTACAAATTTTTCCGGATTTTTCTAAGCCAAAATTTCACTAATTAACACTAATTACCCCTAATCAACCGTAATTAGTGAGAACTATGCAAATCACTCACCTTAGCCATAAACAAAACTTAGATCTGAAAATATCTATGATTTGGGTTGAATCTCTATGCAACACAGCCGCTCTATTCCCAATTTGATGCTAATTTGCCTTGATTAGATGCAGATTAGGCTAAAACTTTATTAAATGGTGATTAGAAGGTGATTTGGGTGTTGGAGGCCATTGTTAGGGTTAGGGAAATGTTTTAGGCAACTAAGAAAATGATAATAGATCTTTCCCCAACTGATTTCAGCCTCCCCATAACCCTAATCCCGAAATAGGTTATGGGCACTTTTGCTAATCACCCTAATTAGGCCCGGTTAAGCTTTTTTTCATCTTCTAAACCTTGTTTCAGCCATATCTCCCAAACGGTGAGTCCTTTTGGCTTATGTGACCACTCTACGGAAAGGTAAACCATCATCCGATTCTAATGGAAGTGGTTTCAGGTCAAAACTACTTACCAATCAAAAGTTATGGCCGAAACAAGATCTGCCAGGGGCAAAATGGCCATTTAAAAAATTAGAAAAAAATCATGAACATGGGAAATGACCCCAATAGTCGTCTCCCAAAGTTACATGGCTATACGACTTCGCATGAGAAATAAATAAATATTCTACGATCCCCTGATGCGTAGATACGGGTCATTACATTCTCCCCCCCTCCCCCTTAGAAACAAGTAAAGGATCCCGTATGCCTACCAACCATTCACAACAATCAAACATACAAAACAACAAACAAGTCTATCCTAGCATGCAGAAAACTAAATTGCAATTAAAATCTTACCAGGCAAAGAGTTCTAGATATGTCTTCCTAATGCTGTCCTCGGTCTCCAAGTACAGTCATTCTCATTCTCGCTCCACTGAACTTTGACTAGATTCACCTCTTTCCTTCGAAGTTGCTTCGTATCATGCTTGATAATACGAATCGGCTTGCGGTTCCCAACCGCCTCGGGTTCTACTTCGATATCATCGAATTGATCGGGTGAAATAGTCATATCGGGGTCGTGCATGAATTTCCGTAACTGGGAAACATGAAATACGTTATGAACTCCTGCCATCTTCTCTGGTAATTCAACTTTATATGCCAAATTCCCAACTTGCTTGAGGATTGGGAACGGACCAACAAATCTTGGTGCTAGCTTTCCTCTCCTTCCAAATCGAATGACATTCTTCAATGGAGAGATCTTGACAAATACTAGATCGCCAACTGTAACACCCCGTATTTTCTGAGAATATTAAAAGAACAAATCAAAGATTACTTAATTTTTAAATTGAGAATTATGGGAAACGGGTTACGCCATTGCGTTCATCTCGGAATTCTGCTTGGAATAGAGTCCAAGTTTTCGTAAATCGGACTTCATATGAAGGAGTTATGGCCTTTGGAAGATTCAAAAGAAATTCAGAAAATTAAATAGTAAAATAACCCAGATAGGTCGACCTAGAGGTCGACCTATACTAAGGCAGGTCGACCTGGGGGTCGACCTACCCCAGGCTAGGTCGACCTACCCCCTCGCCTAGATCCAAAAATGTGATGATTCCGACTAGTTGATGAGTACTTTCTGACCTGTTGCTGAGTCACTAGGGCTTATGCGGCAATTCTAGATAACTCTATCTAGTCTGGACGGTTGTGGTTGCTCAAACGGCTCAAATAAGATTAAACATCTATATAAGCAACCCTAATCCTCAAACCCTAAATCACACAAATTCATTCCAAGGAGCCACCATGCTGGCCATGCTCGTTCTAGCCTAGCCACCATTTCTTCTTCAATTGGAAAACGAGTCAAAAGCTATAAATCAAAACTAACTTAGAGAAATTGATAGTCTTCTTCAAGGGATTGCTTTTCAAATTCAGAAAATAGATCCCAAAAAACAAGACTTTCTTTTCTTTGTAAATTATGTTATTATTTAGATGCGAACGATTAAAAGTTATGATTTGTAATAAAATGAAAACTAGCGTTATCGCTAGTTGTAAGATAATGATGATGCTGATTCATGCCTATTCTTGTAACGATTCTATCGTATATGCTTATGAGATTATTGTGGTTATTATGTTGTTGTTAAACCAATCATAAATTATGTAAAGTTTGGTGATTTATTCATGTTATGTTACATGCAAGTTGTTAGGCTATGTGGTTATTATGTTGATGTAAACCAATCATGCAAAATTGGTGATTCATTCATGTTATGTTACATGAAAATAATTAGGCCAAGACATGAATTATGTTTAGATTAACATTTTGATCTATGAAAATTGGATCTAAGATTAATTTTCATATTTACATGCCTTGTTAAACTTGTGTAAAACCATATGCTTAAGATTCATGTTTGTTGGATCCAAAATAAAAAGTTCATATTTACATGCCTTGTTAAACTTGTGTAAAACCATATGCTTAAGATTCATGTTTATTGGATCTAAAATAAAAAAGTTCATATTTACATGTCTTGTTAAACCTGTGTAATTCCATATGTTTGAGATTCATGATTATTGGATCCAAATTAAAAGTTCACATTCACATGTCTAGTTGAACTTGTGTAATTCTATATGCTTAAGGTTTATGTTCATTGGACCCAAAATAAAAGTTTACATTTACATGCCTAGTTGGATTTGGGTAATTTCATATGCTTAAGACTTATGTTGATTGGATCCAAAAATGCAAGTTCATTGTTTTATGCCAAAATTTATATGACACATGTTTAGTTAGATCCTTATTATGTTGTATGAGTGGCACATGTTCCCTTCTTTCCCTTTTGTATATAAGTTAGGCTAAGTTACGAGCCTAACATTCTATGTGAATTTTGCGAACATATGATGGGGGTAACATTGGGAAAAATCTTTAATTTATATTATTGGCATAATTTGGCCCATAAATATATGAATGATTAGTGGCATAAAAATGGTATAATTTATATACCAAAAATCTTGAATATGATTTAGAGGAAAAATCTGGCATGGCTTGAATGGCAATAATTGTGGAAAATTTACATATAAATATGAAAAGTAAATATGTAAATTAAGTAAAAGACGAACATGCCTAACCCGGGGTTAGATTGAGTTGTGGTGTAAAACTGCCCGGAACCGCCTGACACATCCGGTAACCACAAGAACACATGTCTAATGTGAGAGGTTAATGCATCATGCCCAAGGAAAACCCGAGGTTAGATTGAGTTGTGGTGTAAAACTGCCCGGAACCACCCGGCACATCCAGTAACCGCAACAACACATATATAATGTGAGAGGTTGGTGCATTAATAAATCAATTAATGCTAATGAACAAGATGAATGACTAGGGTTAAGTTAATGAGAAACACATAACCAATATAACAAGATGAATGACTAGGGTTAAGTTCATAGGAACACTTAACCAATATAACATGAATGACTAGGGTTAAGTTAATGAGAAACACTTAACCAATATAACAAGATGAATGACTATGGTTAAGTTAATAGGAAACACTTAACCAGTATAGCATGACGAATGGGTAGGGTTAAGTAATAAGAAACACTTAACCAATATGACTTGATTTGTGGTAAGGTTAAGTTAAATCAAGAGGGCAACACTTAACCAATGTAACTTGATTTGTGGTAAGGTTATGTTAAAACAAGAGGGTAACACTTAACCAACGTAACTTGATTTGTGGTAAGGTTAAGTTAAAACAAGAGGGCAACACTTAACCAGTATGACTTGATTTGTGGTAAGGTTAAGTTAAATCAAGAGGGCAACACTTAACCAATATAACTTGATTTGTGGTAGGGTTAAGTTGACACAAGAAGGCAACACTTAACCAAAGTAACATGACAAGTAGTTGAATTTAGTAACTTGAATTGATTGATGACACTTAACCAATACAACATGATGAACACGTAGGGTTAAGTTAACAAGAAACACTTGACCAATACAACTTGATGGACGAACGGGGTTAAGTTAATAGGAAACACTTAACCAATCCAACATGATAAGTGAGGAGGGTTAAATTAATAAGAAACAATTTACCAACATGACATGATGAATGGGTAGGTTAAGTTAACATGAATGGACAACACTTAACCAATATGGCATAATGTGTGGGAGGGTTAAGTTCATATCAAGTTGGGTGGGTAATATTAGTAAATATAGGCCCACAAACTTAACCATTAAATAAACCTGCTTGAATCAATAGGAGGGTTAAGTACATATCGGGTTGGTGGGTAATATTAGTAAATATAGGCCACAAACTTAACCATTAAATAAACACGCTTAAATCAGTGAGAGGGTTAAGTACATATCGGATTGGTGGGTAATATTAGTAAATATAGGCCTACAAACTTAATCAGTAGGAAACCCTAGTAACGAGGACCCATTTCAGCAGTAACCCACATAGATGTATCATGGTACCCTGAACTAGGCAGGGTGGGGCACAATTACTGGGCTGATTATAAGCGGTCAAAACAGCGGCAGGGGGTACGCCAGTGTAGGTTCCAACAATTTACGGGCATGCATGTACTCCGGAGTGAGAAAAAGCAGGCACTGGGTACCAGTAGTTATACACTGTGCATCTTGAATCGTGTGGGGTTGCTATCATAAGGATTGATACACCTTATGGTGGGACCAGCAAGGGGTATCTACACGCGAGGGAGGGCCGATTGACGCAGAAACAAGGAAAAATTAATATGAGTAAGGAGCCGATCGATAGGGTAGTAAGGGTACATCTAACATGTTCAGGGCAATTAGGCAGATTGAGGTGGAATCCTCAAGATAGATGTACACCTGAAGGATACCATAATTGCGGGATTGGGATCACATTACAATATGATCATTTTATGTAGATTACTAGTTGGGACACTAGTTAGGTGGTGCAGAGAAGTGAAATGAGTGCGATAGCATATTCAGCCTTATTATCTTATTTCTAGGGTGTTGTCCTAGATTCAGTTTATTCATGTCATAACCCTTTTTCTTGTTTACATACAAAATAGTCACTGGACTTACCAAACTCATGTCTAACCCATTTTCTTTCGTCTTCTTTTCTTCCGTTTCTCCCCTCCAGGTCTGCAGGGAGGGAACACTTCAGCTTAGATTGGATCATTTCCAGCTTGAAGAGAGTAGATGTATTGCTTGGAACTTTTTCCTTGGGCTATGGCTTTGGATACTCTCTTATTGGGGATTTTTGCTACCTTACTGTTGTTTTAATGCTTCTTTATGTTTTAATTCAAGAAGAAGTTCTATGTATTACTTTTAAGTATGATTGAGACAACTATTGTAAAAGCTTGACTAAACCACACTGTTTATAAAATGATTTTCATTTTTCGCTGCTTTATTTGTCTGTCTTGTAGTTCATCTGCATCTCTTACCTAAAATGATCCACCAAAGTTAAAGCATTCCCTTTATGAGTGACCTTAACGGAGGCGGGGTGTTTCACTTGGTATCAGAGCTAAAGGTTACCGGATCAAATAAAATATTTGAAAATTTATTTTCAAAACGGTTTTAAAAGAAGCGTTTTCTAAAGAAAAGTTTTGTTTTAAAGGCATACTCCCCAAAGCCATAAGCACTATCCTTAGATCCTCTGTTTGAATCCTTGTTTCCTTCTTTCTTGAGTCTCCGGTGCTCTTGGCTTTCTGGGTGGTAACCTCATCGCGGCATGGTTCCGTAGGCTCGATGAGACTACGACACCTATCAAAGGGCGAAGAAGTGCCCGACCTCCATCCACAGTCGTAATAGTTTCACCTACGGCTAATTCTCTTCCAAGCTTTGTACGGTTTCCCATGCGATGGAGGCAACGTTTGAAAGGCTTGTCAACATGGTTCACAAAGGGGGTAAAGAGAAAGAGGCAAAAGGGGAAGAATCACAAACAAGGGATTGGAATATAAGAAGGGCAGAGGAAATAATAGATCCCGCAACAAGAGGAAGTATCTTTTCTGCGGTATAGCGGGTCATTTAATTATAGGAAGTAAAGGACAAGTGCTTGTTTTCAGCATGGTGAGGCAGGGCATCCTATTAAGGATTTCCCAGAGGACAAGGACAAAGACAAAGAACAGGATTTTCAGGAAGGCAAGTGCATGTTTTCACCGCCAGCATACCTGAGAGAAAGATAGTAAAGTTTATTTTTTCTTTTTGATCATCCTATTAGTACTCTTTTTGATTTCAACGCTTCACATTCACTCATATCTGCTTCCGTAGTTGAGTCTCTACACCTTAGTACTAGTATAATAGAAGATCCCATTATTTTCTCAAATTCGGTTGGTGGTTCGGCTCATTTATCTTTGGTTTGTAAGGATTTGAGAATATCTATATTAAGGATTGAGTTTAAGTGTAATGCTTATGTTTTTGGTTTCATGGGCTATGGGTTGATTCTAGGCATGGATTGGTTAGCTAGTAATTGTGAAACGAGGGTATTTAGACTTTTTTTCTTGCCTCGGGAATACCCTCGAGATTTCGTGCGATCCTAAGGGGATTAGTTAGGCTTAGCTACCTAGAATCACTTGATGCATCTATCGACAATTTGCGATCCGTTAGTTCATGAGTACGCAGATGTTTTTGATTAGGTAGGGATTTTCCCCCTAAAACTCGAGATAGACTTCCGCATATATCTTGTTGACAATGCAAAGCCAGTTATGCGATCAACGATAGTTTTGGAGCAAGATTGGCGAGGATAGCCAGAGTCGGTTAAGTGCTCAATTTTTTGGTTGTTTTGCTACTATCATCTCACATAAATCGTCCAAATTCGGAGGAGGTATTCCTGGTGCTTGTCTGATATTGGCTTAGGCCTTTGGGGCTTGTACTTGAGGGATGTCGAATTCGACTAGTATGGTTTGCGTGAGAAATAAATGGTTGTCTAAAGTAAGACTGACCTTAAGAGAGGTAAAAAGTACATAGCAACCTTTAGCTTTAGACCCTTATATTTGTGACATAATGGATAAGCTAAGTAGAGGAGAGACCTCTAATCATCTTAGTATATACACTTTGTATCATGGCTCACACCTGTTTATCTTGGAAAGATAGTTTGACTACATTGGATACCCTCGAGCATAGTAAGTGATCGAGGTCATATCTTTACTAGTGGATTTTGGAAATGGAGGTCAAGAAGCTTCGCAATTGTGAAGTTAAATTAGTTAAGGTACAGTGGAGTGAAGCTCAAGAAGATGCGACTTAGAAGATTAAAGACTAGATACGCGCAGTCTACCCTTTTCTTTTTGAGGGTACATCCTTGATCTCTCTTTCCTTAAGTTTATGCGTCCTTGTATCCACCTTTTAAGTATATCTCCTAGATCCTATTCCTTATCCTTAGGTAGAAACCAATGGATGTAAACATGTGTTTGAAACATGTTATAATTAGTGGTTGCAAGTGGTTGCTAGTGGTTGCTTGTGGATGCATATACACACATTAGGCACTAGATCGGCTCAGTCACTTTCATATTGCATATGCATGAGTGAATATATATATGAACTGGAACTTGATGTGTTATCATATGGATGTTGCATTTGTATGAATGATTGTGCACTCATGTAGAAGTTATAAAGTACGATTAGGAATAATTGCATACATGATGGACTCATGGCACTGACATAATTTGCATTGAGCAGGTCGACTGAATCAATAGACCACCTGATTTTGCATTAGATAAGGACACGTACACACACTATTCATATGATCATGAAAGCATTAGAAATCTTTTTAAGGACAATGGACGCATGTGATTGAATGGTTGAATAGATGGATGTTGGATGTTAGGATATGCATTCTTATTAACTTAGAGATTTCGGGGACAAAATCCTTTAAGAAGGGGAGAATGTAACACCCCGTATTTTGTGAGAATATTAAAAGAACAAATTAAAGAATACTTAATTTTTAAAGTGAGAATTAAGGGAAACGAGTTATGCCATTATGTTCGTCTTGGAATTTTGCTCGCAATAGAGTCCAAGTTTTCGTAAATCGGACTTCGTATGAAGGAGTTATGGCCTTCGGAAGATTCAAGAGAAATTCAGAAAATTAAATAGTAAAATAACCCAAATAGGTCGACCTATACCAAAGCAAGTCGACCTGGGGGTCGACCAGGGGGTCGACCTACCCCCTCGCCTAGATCTAATAATGTGATGATTCTGACTAGTTGCTGAGTCCTTTCTGACCTGTTGCTGAGTCACTAGGGCTTATGCGGCAATTCTAGATAACTCTATCTAGTCTGGACGGTTGTGATTGCTCCTAGAACGATCTAACGGATCACATAAGATTAAACTTCTATAAAAGCAACCCTAATCCTCAAACCCTAAATCACACAAATTCATTATAAGGAGCCACCATGTTGTCCATGCTCGTTCTAGCCTAGCCACCATTCCTTCTTCAATTAGAAAACAAGTCAAAAGCTATGAATCAAAACTAACTTAGAGAAATTGATAGTCTTCTTCAAGGTATTGCTTTTCAAATTCAGAAAATAGATCATAGAAAACAAGACTTTCTTTTCTTTGTAAGTCCTGTTATTATATAGATGTGAACGATTAAAAGTTATGATTTGTAATAAAATGAAAACTAGCATTATTCCTAGTTGTAAGATAATGATGATGCTGATTCATGCCTATTCTTGTAACGATTCTATGGTATATGCTTATGAGATTATTATGGTTATTATGTTGGTGTTAAACCAACCATGTATTATGTAAAGTTTGGTGATTTATTCATGTTATGTTACATGCAAGTTGTTAGGCTATGTGGTTATCATGTTGATGTAAACTAATCATGTAAAATTGGTGATTCATTCATATTATGTTACATGAAAATTATTAGGCCAAGACATGTATTATGTCTAGATTTACATTTAGATCTATGAAAATTGGATCCAAGATTAAATTTCATATTTAAATGCCTTGTTAAACTTGTGTAAAACCATATGCTTAAGATTCATGTTTGTTGGTGTAACACCCCGTATTTTCTGTTAACGGTATAGTAACGAATTAAACAATATTTAATTAAAAATATAAGAATTAAGGGAAACGGGTTTCACCATTGTGTTCGTCTCGGAATTCTGGTTGGGATAGAGTCCGAGTTTGCGTAAATTGGACTTCGTATGAAGAAGTTATGGCTGTCGGAAGTTTCCAGAAAATTCAAATAAATTCAAATAGCTCGAAAACAAATTCAAATTCAAATCAAAAATTAGAAGCGGGCTGGGCGGGAAAAATTCCCGCTCAAGATCCAGGTCGACCAGGGGGTCGACCCTAGTGTCGACCTCCCCCCTACAGGTCGACCTGGGGGGCGACCTACTCCCCCCCTCCCCCGAGCAGATCTAAAAGGTGACGAATCTGTGACTCAGTGATGAGTCACTAGGGCTGAGGTGTCACCCTATCTTCACTGGATGGCTGTGGTTAACCCTAGGATCATCCGACGGCTCTAATTGAGTTGAAATTCTATATAAACAACCCAATGCTCAAACCTAAAATAACACAAAAATAATCCTAGAACTTTCATGCTATCAATGGAAAACTTGGAGTAGCCATCACCAATTCAAAGACAAGATAAGAACTTGAATCAAATTAAAAGATTATCAAATTCAACGATCTACATCAAAGGCGAGCTTACCAATTTCAGAATTCAGATTTTAGAACGCAAGAATTCCTTTTTAGTTTGTAAGTTGGTTATTATGCAGATTTCAACATACCTTCAAGTGAATCATGACATGTTGTAATTTGGATATAGAATGATGCTTATGTATAAGATTTGATTCTCGTTTATCTTAAAGTATCGTTGTAATTAATCATGTCTATATGCTTGTGGCGATGAACATGTTGTATATTAATCATGTCAACATGCTTGTGGTGATGAACATATTGTATATTAATCAAGTCTATATGCTTATGGTGATGAACATATTGTATGTTATTGGAATCTAATATGATTGGGTTATGGATTTATTTTGCCAATTAAATGGTAAAACATGTCATGTCATAAATTGGTGGTTATTTGCAAGTTTATGATCTAAAACACATGCTTATATGTTAGATCAACACTCATGTATATCCATGTTAGGTTGAATCTAATTATGTGGTTAAATTTGGAATTATAGTCCTCTTATGTTTTAACATATAATTCATCATGCTAAGTTGTGATTCGAATATGTTGATAATAGTTCTCTTATGTTTAACACACATAAGTTAATATGCTAAGTTGCGATTTACAAATGATTATAGTAGCTTTCTTATGTTTTGACATACATAAGTTAATATGCTAAGTTGAGGGTTGAAACTGTGATTATACGTTAAACCTCCATGCTAGACCTTTGTCAAATTTACATGACAATTAGACCCAACTTAGTCACAAGTTCACCTTTACCCATTTAATTAAAGTTAATGATACCTCTATGCCAAGTTATGGGGAAAAAGATGGTACTAGGTACCAGTAGTTATACATTGTGCATCTTGGATCGTGTCGGGTTGCTATCATAAGGATTGATACACCTTATGGTGGGACCAGACAGGGTATCTACACACAAGAGAGGGCCGATTGACACAGACACAAGGAAAAATTAATTCGAGTAAGGAGCCGATCGATAGGGTAGTAAGGGTACATCTAACATGTTCAATGCAATTAGGTAGATTGAGGTGGAATCCTCACGATAGATGTACACCTGAAGGCTACCACAATTGCGGGGATTGGGACCAGATTACAATATGATCATTTTATATAGATTACTAGTTGGGACACTAGTTAGGTGGTGCAGAGAAGTGAAATGAGTGCGATAGCATATTCAGCCTTATTATCTTATTTCTAGGGTGTTGTCCTAGATTCAGTTTATTCATGTCATAACCATTTTTCTTGCTTACATACTAAATAGTCACTGGACTTGCCAGACTCATGTCTGACCCATTTTCTTTCTCCTTCTTTTCTTCCGTTTCTCCACCCTAGGTCCACAGGGAGGGAACACTTCAGCTTAGATCGGATCATTTCCAGCTTGAAGAGAGTAGATGTATTGCTTGGAACCTTTTTCCTTGGGCTATGGCTTTGGATACTCTCTTATTGGGGATTTATGCTGCCTTACTGTTGTTTAATGCTTCTTTATGTTTAAATCAAGATAGAAGTTTTATGTATTACTTTTAAGTATGATTGAGACAACTATTGTAAAAGCTTGACTGAACCACATTGTTTATAAAATGATTTTTATTTTTCACTGCTTTATTTGTCTGTCTTGTAATTCATCTGCATCTTTTACCTAAAATGTTCCACCAAAGTTAAGGCATTCCCTTTGTGAGTGACCTTAACTGGGGTGTTTCACCAACGGAGAATTTCGAATCCTTTCGCCTCTTATCAGCATAACTCTTCTGCCTATCTTGGGCAGCCTTCATTCGCTGTTGAATGATCTTAATCTTGTCTGAAGTTTCTCTTATACATCTGGCCCAAGCTCAAATTTCTCATCAGTTTCTAACCAACATGACGGTGAGTTGCACGGTCTTCCGTACAAAGCTTCAAATGGAGCCATACCAATATTGGATTGATAACTATTATTATATGCAAACTCTACTAGATGCAAATGGTCATCCCATGATCCACCAAAATCCAATATGCAAGCTCTCAAGAGATCTTCTAATATACGATTTACCCTCTCTATTTGACCATCAGTTTGAGGATGATACACAGTACTGAGATATAATTCTGACCGTAGAGCCTCTTGTAAGCTCATCCAAAACCCACTAGTAAACAACGGGTCTCGTCACTCACAATGCTTTTAGGTACTCCGTGAAATCTCACTACCCGCTTCATATACAGTTCCGCTTACTTGGCTGCTGTTCTATTTGACTTGACGGGTATAAACCTTGCACTCTAAGTCAATCGGTCCACAATCACCCAAATGCTATCGTGGCCCGATCTAGTTCTTAGTAACCCATCAATGAAATCCATTGAGACTTGTCCCCATTTTGAATCTGAAATTTCTAATGGTTTCAACAAGACACTAGGCTTCTTTTGCTCAGATTTAACTAGCTGGAAATTCATGCATTTGGACATAAACTTCCCCATGTCCCTTTTCATCCCTTCCCAGTAATAGGTCTGCCTCATATCTCGATACATTTTGTTACCACCGGGATGTATGGTCAGTTTCGAGTGATGACATTCTCTAAGCACTTCATCTCTCAATACATTGATATTGGGCATAACTAGTCTTCCATTCTTTCTAAGCCATCCATCTCGATCAAGCCCATACTTGTTCATCTCCTCGTCGATAGCATCTCTAACTTGGAGATGATTTCCAATAGGTTAGGATCATCTCTCTGATTGGAACCAATCCGCTCAATCAAAGTGGGTCTAATCGTCAAACTTGCTAATACTTCTAGATCCAATTCTCACTTTGGTCTGAAATCATACCCAGCGATGTACTCCAGTTGCTTCCATTCTAGAAACATAGCCCGTAACAACCCAGAAAATCTGAGCCAATTTAAAATTTTTATTTTGGCTATTTTAGTGGATTTTAAATATCTAAAATAAATTATTTTAAATAAAAACAAAGAAAAGTATGTTTGAATAGATTTTTAAAAATAAATATAATTATTTTTAATTATAAACAAGTCCTAAAATGGCGCGGTAGTTTCAAAATTGGAATTCAAACTTTGACTGACTGTACCGGGTGCAAATTAAAATGGATTTTAGTGAAAGCAAAAATATTTAAATTTATTTATGAATATCTTTCGAACGAATCTGAAAAATCGAAGTTTCGTAGCAGGAATCAAAAGTTTTGGCCAAATGAATTTTCAGAAAGGTCGCTATAGAATATATATAGCCCTTGAAAATAGACATTTTGCAAACGACCTCAGAATTCGATGAAACCACTTTTGTTGGATCTGGGATGTCAAATTATTGCTAGATTTAAAATTCCATAATTTTTGAAGTTAATATGATAGCATGGCAAAGGAAAATGTGTTAGGTCGATTTCTTTAAATTGGATCGACCAGAAAATGGTCATTTTTCAAACGGTCTCATAATTCGAAGAAACAAGTTTTGTTAGGACCGTATCGTCAAAATATAGCTAGATTTATTTTTCTGGAATTTTTGGGATCAGTATGTGGCCCCAACAAATTGAAATGTACATTCAAATCAAAAATTAAATGTTTTATATTTTAATTTGAAGAAAAACTGACTGTAACAGTCGAATGGGCCTATGAAACATATCCCATTGTGCTCCGAATGGGGGTATTTAGCTAGGGACGATGGTCGTCGGGTTCGAATTGGAGTTCGTATGTGATAAGGGGTATATTCGGATTTTAAAGAATTAGAAGTTAAAATAAAGAGGGTTGGCCAATCAAAATTCCTCCACTTCTCTCTCCCCGACACCCTACAAAAGTCAATGGTGGAAACCTATTCGAACCTTCCCCCTCCGATTGCTCCTTCCACGCTCCATGAAATCTAGTGCCACAATTAAGGTTTTTGTAGGTCTTCTCAAGAGCTACAAATCCATATAAAGTTTGCTAGTTATCATTGAGAAAATCGTGCGAATCACCCTTGGGAAGTCCCTCCGTTCATCGCGCCACCGTCCCCTCTACACGGGATCAAACTAGGCCCCACCTACCTCTTCGGGTGCGCGCCTCCTAGCTCTCCATCGTGGCGAAGTCTGATCGTCAACTCGAGCAACGGATTGAACGGATTTGTTAAACCTAGTTTTGAATCCCCCTTGAAGGTAACGACAGAAGTTAAATTAAATAGTTTTAACACTTTTAATCGTTGCTAATTGGTATTTGATTGTAAAAATCATATCTTTTTTCTATTTGGTCAAAATCTAGTGAAACAAGAGATAGTGGACTCGTGTGGACGTCTTCTGCATTCTAGAAGTGACCTGATATTTTTCTGAGCCTTCTACAATTTTTGGAGAAGTGGAACCCAATGTGAGATTTTTAAATTATAAACGATATGGAAACAACGATGTGTAAATTATATAGTCGATGTATGAGTTATATAAGTGTTGTACACCTCATGTATAAGCGTTGTATAAGTTGTATGTTCGATGTATAAGTTATATATGCATTGTAAAAATGATATATGAGTTGAAATGAAATCAAAATATAGTTATATACGTATATATATATATATATATATATACATATACTCCCCTCGTCCACAGACCATGGACGATATATATTGGTTGTGATATTGTTTGGATTAATGGTTGATGTGAAAATTGGGTGAATATCATGAATGGTTGATTTGAAATGATTGATTGTGGTTGAAATCCCAATAGGATTAGTATATGGGAAAATTCATCTACGTACGAACTTTGTCAAAAGCTGCGAGGCTTTAAGGTAGAGCGAGGAGCCATACTAGGGACGGTGCCGGTTTCAACTACCCTGCCGTTATGCTGCCGAAATTTTCAATAATATTCATGTGTTAGAATTATTTTCATGTATTGAATAGAAATTCATGTATTGAAACTATATTCATGTGTTGAATAGAAATTCATGTGTTGAATGGAAATTCATATGTTGAATAGAAATTCATGTGTTGAATAAATTCTTTGAAAGAAAAAATAATATTTTTACCTTATGTATGAACTATATAAAATAATCATGTTTTGAAATAAATTGTTTTAACAACAAAAAGTCACATTTTTATTATATATATAAACTATAGAAAACATTCATGTGTTGAAACCAAATTTATGTGTTGAATAGAAATTCATGTATTGAATAAATTCTTTGAAAGAGAAAAATAACATTTTTACCTTATGTATGAACTATGTAAAATAATCGTGTTTTGAAACAAATTTTTTACAATAAAAATCACATTTTCACTAGATATAGGAATTGTTGAAAATAGTAATGTGTTGAAATAAATATCTGCTGGATAAAATAATCATTTTTATCAAATATATGAAGCGAATATGGTGGATTATATATATATAAATGAATATAATTAAATTAAATCGAATAACGAAGCTGCAGTTCGTATTTTGAAACCGTGATTTCAAACGCTTAGTGCGGGAGATCCGACCATCGGATTTTCCCGAAACCGAAACCGTTGGGTTCGCTTTGGAAATATATTTCCAACGACACCAACTTTGTAAAGATCCAACGGTTGGATTGTCTGGAATGTTTAATTCAAATCTGAAGAAAAACAGCGCCAGAATCGATTATTTATATATATATATATATAATTAAACCGAATAACGACGCTGCAGTTCGTGTTTTGAAATCGTAACTTCAAAAGATTAGTGCGGGAGATCCGACCGTCGGATTTTCCCAAAACTAAAACAGTTGGATTCGTTTTGAAAAGATCTTTCTAATGATATAAAATTTGTGAAGATCTAACGGTTAGATTTTCAGATATGTGTAAATCAAATCTGAAGAAAAACAGCGCCACGGCCGCGTTATGGCCTGAAGCGTCGTTTGAATGAATTGGCTATATTTAAATGAATGAAAATAGCGATAAATCGTTATAAATATTATAAACGATATGGAATGTAAATAAACCGAATTTACCTAGTTTATTAGATATTTGATGGTTGAATGTGTTTGGCGTGAAAATTACATTTAAGAACAGATTTATTGATGTCGAATAATTTAACCATTGAAATAAATTGATTTAAATTCTAAATATACGTGAATTATTTGAAAAGGACGAGTTAAATCTCATTTCAAATAATTGATCGGCGATAAGAAGTCGATGATGAAGACGGTGGTTGAAGACCGGAGATCTTCACCTCGGTTGGATGATTACTGATGTCTTGATTGGGAGGCATCCCAAAATATAGATAATAAGTGGTGATCGTCCAGACGTACTTGGAGATCGATGGATATGCGAGGTATAAGGTGCCTCCAGTTTCGTTCAGGCCCAGAACGAACTTGTAAATGAACTGTGTGTGTGACATTGGATTTTGTTCTGTGCTGATTGATCTCTATTAAATATATATCTGTTTGGCGGCGGAGAATTTATTCTCTTGCTTAATGCCCTTCTCTGAGACGTACGAGCTCAGAGGTTATATATCGATAGAAATCAGTTGCATGGAGCGAACTGCCTGTGTGGCATGCCTAAGTGGCAAATGATCAAGGCTTTTGTTGAAAAGAAAAGTCTTGTGGTTGATGATCAAAGCACCGCCAGTGTGGCATAGCTTTGTGTATAACGTTGATTCGCGAGCCTCACACCCCGGTATGAACCAGAAATGGGAGAGGACCTCAGGGAGGACATGCGTTTCCTTCTAGCTAGGGTGGTGTCAGTGACCTACCAGCCCTGACATTTATATTATTTTCACCTGTGTGGTTGTTGCTGTTGTGAGGTGCCTCGGATATATCGGTGACTATGTGGAGCCGATGGAGTCATTTGGCTCATTTGCGCCCCAAAGGGCAGGGAAACGCAGTGTTCAGGCATAATAATCCACATCGGTGGACCGGCCCTGACGATCCAAGGCTTGCCTGCACGCTTGCCTGAGACTCAGGCTAGACAGTCTCGAATTCGGTAAGGACTATCTTTTGTCTTGTTTCATGACGGAATCCGATTTCCAAATACGACATCGTGCGGTTTTGATTGTATACCTATATATGGCGATATAGTGGTATGGGGCATTAATGCCATCTATGATTGATACTTATGATTGAAATTTTTTTTTGAAACATATAAACACTAGTAATAATATCAAATGCTTTTGTTTTATTCATATCAAGCATATTTTGGCCATTATAAAGTAAAACTGTATCCTCCGATTTGCGTTGCATTGTGTGACGGGAACTGAGTCTTATAATGGCTTCATTTTTATAAAAAGCATTGCGATGTTTAAAAGATTTACTTGTTTTAAAGCACTGGCAATCCAATGGAGTAAACACGTTCCGCGTTAGCGGCATGGTCTTGTGATTGGCCGAATTTTAAAATAAGTTAAAATAGATTTCTCATACCAGTCCCATGACTGGCTCATAGTTTGTTTCACTTGCAAACTCGAGTGGCCTTTTTCTACACAGACAACCTTGTGTTCAGGTTTTAGCAGGCTCTTTCTGGATAGCTGGAGCTGAGGATGGATTCTATCATTTATCTCTTTTTATGTTGTTCAGCTCCTATTGTACATATTATGTTTTGTTTTCTGCTGTAGACATTTATGTATAGCTGAACTGTATTTTGTACTAAGTATGATCCTGTATACTGTGTAACTCTGACGATTATGTTTATCCAGTGTATTCTATTGTACATTATCTAGTGTATTTAATTATTTCTGTTCTACTGTTATCTGTTTATGTGTTATGTTCCAAAGATTAACCTTGCCACCGTCGTACGGGGGTTTTGGGGTCGTCACACAGCCCCTAAATTGGCACATCTTCTACTCAATGCGTCAGCTATCGCATTGCCCCTTCCTGGTGTATATGCGATATCGAAATCATATGAAGCCAAGAATTCTAACCATCTCTACTGTCGGAGATTTCGATCCTTCTAGGAGAAAAGGTACTTTAACGATTTACTATCGGTAAACAACTCGAATCTTTCTCCCAAGAGATAATGTCTCCACAGCTTCCATGCGAACAAGATCGCTGACAATTCCAAATCATGGGTAGGATATCTTTTCTCATGCGGTTTTAGTTGCCGGCTAGCATAAGCTACAACCTTACCTCCATGCATCAATACAGCACCTAGTCCGGTACCACAGGCATCTGTGTATACCGTCATCTCTTCATTCCCTTTAGGAATGACTAACACTAGTGCACATGTCAACTTTTCCTTTAGACTCTTAAATGCATTCTTGCACTTTTCGTCCTAAACAAAAGTTTGACTTTTCTTGGTCAACTATGTCAACGGTGCCGCTATCTTGGAGAAGTCTTGGATAAACTTATGATAATATCTAGCCAATCCCAAGAAACTTATTATGTCTGTTGCATTCTTGGGCGTAGACCAATCTTGTACTGTAACCACCTTTGTAGGGTCCACGGCAATACCATTTTCTGAAACAACATGGCCCAAGAATCTCACTTCCCTCCTCTAAAAGTGACACTTAGAAAATTTTGCTTTCAGTTGGTGTTTTCTCAACACCTCTGTCACTATCTTCAAATGTTCCTTGTTCTTTTCTTGAGTAGACAAGTATGTCGTCCACGAACACAAGAACAAATTTATTTAACTGATCTCGGAATACTCTACTCATAAGATCCACAAAATATGTTGGTGCGTTGGTCAACCCGAATGGCATGACCAACCACTCATAGAACCCAGACGGCGTCCAAAAGGCCATTTTAGCTACACTCTCAGCTTCCACCCTAAGCTGATGAAAATCTGTCGCGAGATCCAACTGGGAGAACACTCTCGCGCCACTCAACTAATCAAACAAATCATCTATCCACGGTAGAGGATACTTATTCTTCCTTGTCACCTTATTCAGCTCGCGGTAGTCCACACACAATCGAAGGGAACAATTTGCCTTGATAGCAAACACAACTGGTGCTCCCCACTCGGAAACACTTCTTCTGATAAATCCCTTTTTCAAAAGATCGCTTACTTGCACCCCGAGCTCTCACTGCTACCTTAGTGCCATACGACGAAGTGGCATCACTATAGGTCTGGCATCTTTCACTAAATCAATACGAAACTCAATCTCTCGGTGTGGTGGAAGTCCGGTCACTTCCTCGAAGACGTCCGGATACTGGCCAGCCACGGGCACATCTGACAACTCATTATGCGGGATGTCGAGGGAATTTAGAAAACTAGCCATTACCCCATCACTAGGTAGACTACCAAACACTACCCTCCGCCCATCATCTGCTCTAACTATCACCAAAAAGCCCTCACAATCTACCACCACCCCGTACCTTTGGAGCCAATCGACTCCCAAAATAATGCCAAACCCAGTAAATCCCAAAATAAAGCAACTACAAACAAACATGCATCCATGACTCTATAAGACCATATTACGACAAATCATGCTAAGGCTAGTCGAACCACCAATCGAGTTCATCACCGCTAAAGGTTTATCGATTATCTCGGGTTCCAATCCCAACCTGTCTACCAGGTCACTAGATATGAAGGAACGAGAAGCTCCGGTATCAAACACTACTCGAACAGGAACATCATAAATAGAAAGCATACCTTGAATGCCGACATTCTTTCCTTTCTCTACTGCGGTTGGGGAATTCGACGAAGAAGGATCAACATTAAGAGCATATGCTTTCACAACCTGCTTCTCTTTAGGGGGTTGCGGACATTTATCCTTGTGATGTCCCATTTGGCCACAGTTGAAGCACTTCCTGTCCGCTGGCTTTGCTCGACATTCTTTAGCATAATGGCCCTTCTTGCCACAGCTAAAGCACTCCACATCTTTCTTATTCTTTTTCTTCTGGCCATCCTTAGTCTGATTCTGCTTTCTCTTATTCCGAGAACTATTCTTGCCTCCACCGCTTGCTTGCGGTTTTGGCTCCTCTATAGATGCAACCTCAGTCTTCGATTTAGGGTATAGACTCTCTGATCTCAAAGCTTTCCCCACAATCGATTCAAACATCTCATCGATATGATTTATAAGCCTTTCCCTCAAGTACCGATCTAAGCCTGTTATGAAATTCTCATTCTTCTTCTTGGGAGTGTCGATAAGTGATAATCCATACTTCGATAAAGTATCGAACTCAGCAATATACTCCAAGACTGCCCTACCATTCTGCTTAAGCTCCAAGAACTTCCTAAAAAACTATGACTTCTAAGTAGCTGGGATAAACTTTTCACTGAATCGGGCCTTAAACTAATCCCATGTAACTTGATCTTTTGGAGTAGCTGCCTTAATAGCATTCCACCAATTCATCGTCCGTCCTTGCAGCTGACGGGATGCTATCTTTCTCTTCGTCACATCCTCGATACCCAAGTCTTCGAAGATACGCTCACAACTATCCAACCAATCCTGAACTTATGTAGCTGATTCCGTTCCGTGGAACGGCTTTCCACCAAGACAAGTGTAATCCTTGCATAGCTTGGCGAAATCAGCTTTAGGCGCCTGCACCACTGCACCACCACCATTTGCAGCATTGGGAACTGCTTTTTGCACATTTCTAAGAATCTCCCTCATGAAGTCAGTGAACACGTCCTCATATCAGGAGCATTCCCATTATTAGCTCCTCTACCAATAACCCCTAGTATATCGGCTCATCGTTCAATCTGTAAGGAGAAAACGATTAACCATCTCTTCAGTGGTGCCAGTGCAATGCGACTTCATCCTTAAATACACTAATAGTATATATATATAACTATTGAAAACCAAAATTTAACAAATACGCACTCTCATATACGTACTATCTCATCCTGGTGTCTTTCCCTAGGTTAACTACGCAACCTAGAGCTCTGGTACCAAATGTGACGGCCCGCCCCGCACCAGCCGACATTTCCATGAAAGTGCGTTATGCCGATGTCCAACCAGCACGGGACGGTCGCCAAAGAAAGGAAAAGTAGGGAATTTGAACTAGCAAGGAACCTATAGAATGTCTCACAGCGCATGGAATTAAATATAATAATAACATACTTGACATAAAACAGGCGAGACAGTGCATAAGTTGAAAACTAACCATGATAGCAGCGGAAAATTCATAATACAGCTTATGTTCCATATCATCATTATTACAACTTTTCAAACTGTCTCTAAAGCAAATTAAGAAAGGTACACAACTAATGCCCAAAGTAGTGACCAGCAGCGACATAGGGAGAATATCTATATATATCATACGTGGAATCCTCCTGCTCGTCTCCGGTACAGTTATTCGTGCATACCACCTAACATGTCTCTAGTCTGCCTGTTTATGAGCACCCAGAGTAATAAGAAGAGATATAAAACTCTGGGTCAGACAAAAGTCTGATATGAGCGATAAGCTACAAAAACAGAACAATAACCGGTATACTAAACCATACCTGAACCTGGACCTGCAACCAAAGAGTTAGCACAACAGGATGTACAATACTCTAAGGTGACACTAACATATGGTGTAAAGATAACGGGGGAAGGGTGTGCATGTCATAGTGATGACAAACAATCAAGCATAGCAACCATCCTCACATCTCTCACTTTGTGCGTAAAGCATACAATATCCACTGCTTTGACCACCCAAATCCTTGCTATGATCACTCTGCCCCATGGAGTCATGACGACTCCACTGCACTGATCCATGGCTACTAATCCTTGCTATGACCACTCTGCCCCATGAAGTCATGACGACTCCACTACACTGGCTCATAGCCATGCTATGATTACTCTGCCCTATGGAGTAATAGCTACCCCACTGCACTGATCCGTAGCCTAACAACCGTCTCTCGGTAGTGAATCAAACTATGGACGTCGACAACTCCTTAGCACATGTCCCACAGCAAAGTCCAATCGTGAAGTTCACTCATTGTTTCCCATATGGATCATGAGTTACAACCTCCCATTTGGACTACCTTTGCATCTCGAGTTTTGCTTTCCTCCGAATCGGTTCGGTGGTCATAGCCATGCCTTGGTTTGGTTTGAATATGTGTAGCGCTCCAGTCCTCATTGGTTCGGTTCAATCACCCTTGCTCGGTTCGGTTCGGCAAGCTTCAGCTCCTGACCATCAATCAGGTTCAGCCAACTCCCTCTTGGTTGCTTCGGGCGTGGTGCTCCATCCGGGTTAGGTGCCCTCATCTGTAGGTTTCGATCTGGTCCCCCCATCCGTCTCCAATCCGATCCGCCGCTTCCTGATCCGATCCCGTCTTAGTTCATGTGGCCTTCCTCATTGCCATGCTTTTCCTCTTGTGCTAGGTTCTGATCCGAATCGAATCCCCTTACCCAGTCCTCCTATCCGATCCGAGCCCCATATCCGACCTGATTCGAAACCCTGCACATTTCCTGCAACTTTTCCAGCGACTGTTTTACGCCATACAACGGCTTTTTCGACAATCTAACTTTGCTAAGCAATCACAAAACATTCCAAACAGTCATAGCAACATGTATAATCAACCATAAATAGCAAAACAACAATTTAACATGCTTATACGGATCAAATATACCCAAAAACCCTTGTTTTTCCCATAATCATGTTTAAGCACAACTAAACTTAGGATTTGCAAAACTTAACCAAATTAACCCAAATTTTTATCAGGTCCCTAAAATAGTATTTTAGAATTTTACAATTTTTTCCAGATTTTTCTAAGCCAAAATTTCGCTAATTAACACTAATTACCCCCAATCAACCGTAATTAGTGAGAACTATGTAAATCACTCATCTTAGCCACAAATAAAACTTAGATCTGAAAATATCTCTGATTTGGTTTGAATCTCTATGCAACATAGCAGCTCTATTCCCAATTTAATGCTAATTTGCCTTGGTTAGACATAGATTAGGCTAAAACTTGATTAAATGGTGATTAGAAAGTCATTTGGTGTTGGAGGCCATTGTTAGGGTTAGGGAAATGTTTTAGGAGACTGAGAAAATGAGAATAGATCGTTTTCTAACTGATTTCAGCCTCCCTATAACTCTAATTCCAAAATGGGTTATGGGCCCTCTTGCTAATCACCCTAATTAGGCCCAGTTAAGCTGTTTTTCATCTTCTAAACCTTGATTCAGCCATATCTCCCAAACGGTGAGTCCGTTTGGCTAATGTGACCACTCTACGGAAAGGTAAACCATCATTTGAATTTAATGGAGAGGTTTCAGGTCAAAACTCCTTACCAATCAAAAGTTATGGCCGAAACAAGATCAGCTAGGGGCAAAACGGCCATTTAAAAATCGTTAAAAATCATGAACATGAGAAATGACCCCAATAGTTGTTTCCTAAAGTTACATGGATATATGACTTCGCATGAGAAAGAAATAAATATTCTACAATCCCATGATGCATAGATACGGGTCGTTACACTACAAGTGGATGAAACTGTTTGCTAGTGGTTGCTCGTGGATACATATACACACACTAGGCACTAAATGGGCTCAATCATGTACATATTGCATATAGATAAGTGTGCATTTTTTATTTCTATGGATGGAAATGGGTGAATCATCATTTGGATGTCACATTTTGATGAATGATTATGCATACATGTAGAATTTATATGATATATTAGGATTATTTTCATACTTTTTGGATTCATGGCACGAACATATACTGCATTAAGGAGGTCAACTGGATCAGTCGACTGCCAGATTTTCGCATTAGTGTAAGGACATATACACACAATACCTTTGCATATGTTCATACAAGCATTAGAAATTTTTAAGGACAATGGATGACTATGGATGATGGATGAGTAGATGGTTGTAGGTGGTTGTTAGGATAGTAACATTCTTCTTAACCTGGATATTTCGGGGACGAAAAGGGCAGAATGTTACACCCTACTATAACCATACTTTAAAGACAATAAATTGGATACTATTTAATTAGAATTAAGTAAAACCGGCATTATCGTTGCATTCATCTCGGAGTTCCGGTTCAGATAGACCCCAAGTTTGCATAAAAGGAATAACATATGAAGAAGTTATAGGCATTAGAAGTTTGTATACATATAAGGGGCCTATGTATAAATATAATATTAAAATATCCAAACGAAAGATCAATGCCGGCTTAAGTGAGAAACTAAACCATTGTGGGATGACTCACAATAAGCCTGGGTCGACCCTAGGTCAGTTGGGTCGGCCCTAGTCGGCCCCATGGGTCGGTGGGTCGACCACTAACGATCTGGGCATGTGCGTTTTGTGAATCTGACTCTAGGTTCGTTGCTGACTCAACGCTACATGTACGGTTAAAATTGAAACCCTAGAATCTAAATGCTGAGGTTGACTCTGTGAATATATAAATATGTAGCTTCGCTCATTCCAATACACTCCATTTCTTCATATCTTCTGCCTATATGAAATTACTCTAAAAATATAAACGTATAATCGGGGAATGCAGCTGAAGCCTAGATCTACAGAGACAACATTTAGGACTTGCATACATACAGCAACTAACAGGATTGGACTTTTCTACGACATTTAGTTATATATATAAGAGACTTATTCTCTTCTTTACCAAGACCCACAATGAGTTCCCTGTCATTTTCAGATCTGATTTCTTAGACTATAACATGATAGTTAAATAAAACTGGGTTAGGATATACAGTGTTTGTAGGATAAATGTTATACATGTTAATCACTTATGCCGTTGTGATAGTAAAACATAAGCCTTTACTATTATATAATTAACAAGTTATATGTATATATATCTTCCTTTTCCCTTTTTCTACGTTTTAGTTTATTTCCAGTCTTGCCTATATGCTTATTTGATTTGATTCTATTCTCCTTCCTCTATTTTCCCTTTTTAATTACGCTAAGCATAGGCCTTTGGAAGCCTAGGCTATATCCGATTAGAATATGCGTACGATAGGGGAAAAATGAATGACATAAAAAGAGGAATTTAGGCATGTTGTTAAATTAGAACTATTTAACTATAATTTGGGAAAGGGATAATAGACACATGTTTAAACTACCTGTAAACTGATAAAAAGGGATAATATGTATATACTTGCTTTAAATTGATAAAAATGGATAATATACATAAACTTGTACATGTTGTAATTTGGGAACATAGTTGATAAATAGTATGCATATGTATCGGACGTGTTAGATTTGACTTAATGCAGACATTAAGTAAATTACAAGTTAGAATATTGCACATACCAGATGTAGGCTAATAAACTGAACTGTTGTAGTGATTGTAAATACATCTGGGTAGGTGTTGGGGAAGTTTTGTACACACATAATATTACAAACACGCTTATTATTAAACCTAAAACTGCTAGGTTAAACATGAGTATTAGTACGCTAAGAGGTCCCTCATTCTTCTATTATATCAGGTTTTAGGGACTCTTAAATCCTAGTAATTTGGAGGCACAAGCTTGGGGGTTTAGCTTGTGTCTGTCTGCTATTTGGAACCCATAGCAGTCAGTATCCTTGTTAGTATTTTGTTAGAGATGGCCTTCCACAGGGTAGGGGACATGACACGCTTTACTGAACTGGATAGTAAGAGGTTCACATGGGGAAGGTGAGTATGGGCGCATTCCAGCTGGATCATGAGCGTGCATGAGTCTGATTACGGAAACTAAGCCGCTGTAACACCAGTAAATAGGTTTGTGTTATATAGTTGTTGAGTTAGGGAGTGATACACCATATTGTCGGGACTGACACAGGGTATTTACGTAGTAGAGAGAGATCGCATGGGTAGTAATTAGGGTACACCTAATCCTATTGGTATATAATTAGGGTAACACCAAATCCTGTTATGTAATTAGGGTACACCTAATAATGTTGTTAATCCTACTATCAATTCTGTTGTTACGTAATTAGGTTAAATAATTAATCTTGTTAATCTTGTTATATTATTATTGGTGAAGACATACCTATTTTAAGATATAAATGTGAAGCCTTACTCGACCATAGTTTATTCATGTTCTTTCTTCTATCGTGATGTTTTTTTAGTTTAGTTTACATTTTATTACACTGTACCTTTCTTTTCCAGTCTTATTAACTTGTCTTGGCATTTCTATTTTATGCATATTTGAAAATCACTAGAACTCGCCAGTCTTTATGTCTGACCAATTTTCTTTTGCTTTTTGCTTCCTTCCCTCGGCCCTTAGAGTGGAAGCACTCAATAGTGACTAGGGCTTTCTCTTATAGCTTGGACTTGGATTACCTAAGACGTACTGTTTTCGACTTGCTCTCTGACCTTTTATGGCTTTAGCGAGGGATATGATTTTATGTACTCAGATGCTTTGTTTTATTAGACAAATTTGATGTATTGTAACCTGCTTGAGACTTCTTCTTTTTTAAATAATGAAGTTGAAATTTTTCGCTGCTTATTTTATATTTGTCTTGTGAATAACTATACTGTTAACCTATTGCTCTTTACGAACTTAATGCAGTCTCTTATGAGTGACATTAATAGACGTGGGGTGTCACAATGAAGAAATCCTTGTGAGAAGCTAAATAGCTCTCGCATCATAACAGTCTACTATGTTCTAGGTAAACAGTTTGCCACGTAGACACATAAGTGTCCATACAATGCAGCATAGTCAATTAACTGCACTTAAGCAGCATATCTGATTCGGGATATTAGAGCATCCGAGATAATGGTTTGTACCATTGCTGGAAACATAAGTTGTAAGTCTAGGATGGTAGTTCTCGATTCTACTCGATTCCCAACTTTAGAGATAGAGTAATTGGTAGTATTTCTCGTTTGTTAGATCGTCTTGGGTAAATGGATAGGACAATCTAATAAGAACACTATTCTGATGGCACTCATGTGCAAAACAACCTATATTTTATATATTAATAATATATAGATTTGAAAACTAGAATATACAAATATGTACTCTCGTGTATGTATTAACTCTCAATTCGATACTGCTTAGATTAAACAACGCAACCTAAGCTCTAATACCACATGTGATGACCGCCATACATCGACGGTGCTTATATAACCGGTAACACACTACAAGCACCTGATCGATGTAAGCGATCGTCAAGAGAAAGAAATAGTAAAGAATAAGAGAAAAGGGAAAGAAAATAAAGAAATTGAAGAGCAGATAAAGGAAGGAACAAAATACAAATACAATCAAAAATATTTTCGTATATCTCATAGTGCATCAAAAAGTACATAATAATAACAATCATAAATATAAAATAGGCGAGATAATAATAAATATATAAACCATATAACCAGTGTAAATATGCTTAAATAGTTATATAGAACAATATTGGAGTTTATATAAGAGATAAATAAACCCAATTGATAAACCGTCTCTAATAAGAATACATTACACTATCAAAGCTCTACTGTTTCATGCAGCGGCATAAATAGTAAGGGTACAAGTATAAATATGTAAATGTCGCCTCTTGCTAATCCACCCGTGCAACTCCAAATAATACTCATACTTATTACTTGGTCTGCTTATCAACAACGTTGATGAGCACCCAAGGTAATAAGAGAGAAATAAAACCTTGGGTCAGACAACAGTCTGGTGTGAGCGATAAAAAAATCTCAATACTATAAAAATCGTAATGGCACGAAGGGTATGAAGAATCATACAAGTCTTGCCATTGCATCCACAGAGTTAGCACATAAAAATCGATACATGCTATACTGCAATAAACATCTTATAAAAAGGGTGTGATAGATGTCTAAGTACTAGATGGTGATAAATAAGCAAACTACCACAGCATCCATCATCCATCCTCACATCCACTCACTCAGTGCGTAAATCATACTTTACTCGGCTCTTCAGTCAACAAATCCATCGAGGCACTGGCAAATCCCACTGCATAGAGTCCATCAAACTATCATTATGTCCCACTGCATGGACTATAAATGATAACCCTACCCAGTCCTCACTACATAGGCTCTAAGGTCCGGGCTGATCAGTCCTCGCTGCATAGGCTTTGATCCGTCCTTATGTCACTCCCACAAAGGCATACCGAAGTCATGAATACCAATAACCCCATTGCACATGTCTCCCCAACAAAATCCATCTATAGACTGTCTATAAGACTCTCGTCCGATGTCGTCACATTCTGGGAAACATCTCCAACAAATCATGTTTCATGGGATATCATCCAATGTCTCCCATCTCTCTTTCGCCATGGCAGTCACCTCAATATGACTTAAAGTCGTCTATTATGTTTCTCAAAGAAAAATAATCCATCGCAACAGCCTCACCTTTTATCATAGAATCACTATCGTCGAATGATGGATCATTGCATAGAAGCACTGGATCCTTACTTCTTTTCGAAGCCATTAATCGAAGAGCCATCATGTTGAAATCTCTATTGAATGAACCATCATGTCCTGCTCCTCGAAATTGCACCATCGTTCATGTCATATTAGCGTAAGCGACCACTACAACAATAGTCAATATTGATAACTCCATAATAATCGATATAACACCTACTCATATCATGCATTTAACCAAAATTGGTTAAATGTACATAAGGGGAAAACATCCGGCATTCCTTGTGAAATCTAGGTCTTCGACAAGTCCATTCTCCATCTTCAGATCGACCACCAAGCTCCCTCTTCGCTTCATCTTTAAATCCATTTCCAATCTCCAATGTTGCCCTATTGTCGAATCCATCCAAGCGCTCTGAAGCTTCTCCATGAATTTATCTCATCCATTCAAGTCTACCATCTTTGTGCATTCAATGAATATACACCAACCTGTGCATTTGATCTACAAGCATTCCAAACTCAAATGAATTAAATTTCTTAATACTAGATCATCTAAGAATGACATTTTAAGCTAAACCAAGCAAACAATTCAACTATGCAGCCAATATATATACCAATTTCTTAAAGTAGCGTATAGACATCCATAATGGCATAAATGAATTAAATAGAACCTATAGATAGTATTCATAGTGAAATAAGTGTCCAAATAATATAAGCCTAATAGTGTGGTTTAAATAGCGCATAATAGCGTGTAAACGGGTAAATTGCATACAAATAGTTATCCTGATTAAAACTACTAAAATCACTTATTAATTATTTACTAGGTTCAATTATCTTAACAATTACATTTTATAATTAAAAATCAGTTTAGTTTAAAATGTCAGATTTATATTGTACAAACAAATACAATTCAGTGGAAGACAATATAACTCACCCTAGCCAAATTAGCCCAAATTAGTTTTAAAGCACAGAGCTCGCCAATACGAGTACAATGGAAAGTACGACGTCCAAATCGTACCTTGTACACAAAAGATGTCACATATATAAGTTGTCGCGTTATTTAAATAACTAACGTAATTAACACATAAGTTAATCAATAATTACCATAATCCTTTTTCATAATCAATTTCCCAAATGAAAGGCATATACACACACATGAAAAACAAACCCACTTGTTTAACCTTCTCTCCCCTCCTAAGCTCACTTCACCGTCTATGGATCGAAGAATGGAATTCACTAACACGTCGTTGTATGCAAGCTCATCACACCTGAATCATAATGGGGGAGCTGGCCCAAACCACCAGATCACGTCTCCAAGCACCTAGGGCTGCTGAAAAACAAGGGTCCTCCTAGAGAGGTACATAACACAAACTAAAAACATTAGGAGATGAAGATCGCAGAGATAAATGCAATGGTATTAACCATTTGGCCAAATTTCTCTTAAATCGAAGGCAAATCGAAAAACTGTTTTTATGCTAGCGGTGGCCATTCTTCGGGAAGCTACAGTAACCAAGTTTGAAGAGGAAGTGAATAATGTAGAGGCTAATGAGATTCTCTTTTTTGGATAATTACAATACTTATTAATCAATTAAATCGTAAACAAGGCCCACAAACATTCAATTTCCAATCGAGATGTGCCGCCTCTCGATTCGTATGTTAAAAATCCTTTTGAACACAATGAGACTAGTTTCGAGACCAGACTAGATTGTATATAGAAGTTAGCCTTTAAAACCCAAATTATACAATCACAATTCTTTACAGAAATTGGCAAGCGTTTTAATTTTACATAGGAGGGTGGTTCATTTGATTGATACAAAGCTTGATGGCATGCAAAAACTCACTAATATGATTCCAAAAATATAAGTTCTATCATAATCTAACACTGTACCCTAAAAGGACAATTTTACTCTTATTTTGAGATTGTTTTGACCACCAAATGGTCCAAACTTGAAATATAGCGATCCATATGCTTTTACTTTACGTAACGAACAACCTAGACTTAACGGAACTGGTCCCAAGTCCTGATTCGATCATTGATGAAAAATTCAACTTTGGAACCATCAAGTAATAAGTTAACAACTAATACTTAAATATCCAATCATTAAAATATAGGTCATGGCATTCTCCCTCTGTAGTATTTCATCCCTGAAATCCTCAAGGGTAAAACAACACAACCCAACTCTCTCAAACAAGTGGCAATACAAAACAAATCATCATTTATCGCTCTAACCAACAACTATTGAGACGATCATAAAAATTAAACAGACTCGAAATTTGGCCCAAGTACAACCATAATCAGAATTGGGATCAATGTAGCTAAGGCAAACACCTAAGTTGTACACTTATTTTCTCAACGATTATAGAAAATAAAATTGATAACTCACTAGTTGAGGACTATTCAACTTAGCATTACATATTGAATTTCTTTCCAAATTTGGCAAAATTCACGGAAAATTTAGGTACCACCTCCTTCGTATGGCTCGCTCCGTAAAAACTACAACTTACTAAATGTGGCTCATTCCAATAAAAGAAAACAAAAGCCTAAAAGTAGCTACCAATATTGGGGCATAAAATCACCAAAAATGCACCAATGGAAAAAAATTACAAGTCTACATCATAACTCTTTTAAAGAAAGCTTAATATTTAGATGTAATCAAAAGTGAATAGCACAAAAAAAAATCAAATCGTGATATTGTGTACGTGGATACGTACTCAATAAAGAGGATCAGACATAATAGTAGAAACAATAGTAAGGGAAATAAGTATGTTAAATAAACAGAACTTATCTAATATAAGAATATCAAGTCATATATACAATTTATCTTAAAGAAATGGACGATACAACAAAACAACTATCCTACATGCCTAACAATCATAAAACATAACAAGTCATGACAACATCAATAATCAAACATATATGAAAAAGCAATAGCAATCATAAAATAACATCTAGATCTATCCTAGCAAGCATGATACTAATTTAACTAATATGAGGCATCCAATATAAGATGTAATCCACATATGACTCGACATTGAGTTGCCCTTTTGAAAATATAGAATGTTAATCCAACATCTCAAGTTAATGAATTAGGTATGCCTCGAGTGCTATCATACTATTCCAATTCCATGGCAACTTATCATTGAAAACCATCAATGATTATTCCTGCATCCATTTGGGAAGCTCAAATAGTAATAGAGAACTATTCGATTCATTATATTCAGCTATAGCAAGCTGACAGCACGTTCATTATAAAATAATGCCTAATCATTACCTTTTAACAATGCCAGGAATAAACAACATCTCCTCCATATGGAACCAACCACCTGGGTTAGGTCCGCTCTACTTCACATCGAGTTATAAGGTCATGACCAGTAAAAAGTATAAGCAACATTCATGAGTGAGAAATCGCTTATGGACTAGTACATTTCCAACTCGACACACATAACTCACTGCATTTCCCAAACATACATATAGGAAACTCAAAGTCAAAGGATGCTAGGGACTCTAACCATCGCCACTGACAAATGTCAAAATCTTTCACGAAGAAGAGAAACTCTAGTGATATGACATGCCAAAGGACTCTAAATCCATTGCTAATAAATATTGACTCCAAATCACCAATGTGAAATATATTTCCATTGACTCTGAATCGAGAGTCGAATAATCCTTATAGAGAGATTTTGGTTATCAACTAAAATGTGACAACCAACTATTCAAAAAAAAACCAAGTGAGTACTGTCAGCCTCTCATTCCTACTCAGAACAAAAATCGACTCACTCGTGGCTCAAATTCAACTTCCAAATCATTGAAACTCTCATAGAACTTACAGTGACATCCTACTCGAGATGACATGACCCAAGAACTCCCCTTCTCTCAACAAAAAGTGAAACTTCAATAGATGGTCTTTTCTTAACACCAACAACATAGTAAACAATATACGCCAACTCGTCGGTTAGTTCGAATAACACAACCACTGATCAAAATTGAAGCAGCTTGTGAAAAGCTGTAATCAACACCTACTAACCTACGGGAATAAATACTCTCTCGCTTCCCATTCCTAAGTTATCACATACCTTAGAGGCATAACTAATGGTTCTATACTATAACCAGATCGATACAGAACTCGACTCAAATATGATGGCAATCTGGTCACTTCATTAAATTTGTCTAGATACTCTCAAGCTACAACCTCTGGTATCGACTTGCTACTCGAGTACTATCTCAACTTGCTATCGTCCAATCATGAGAGACCTCCTACTGAATATCTAAGTCTCATCCTACTATCGTTAAATAGAAGAGGACCCACTACTGAAAAGAAAAATTTCCTAGCTCATTATCGTCAACATCAACCTCTCAATACCAATGATATTCCATATCCTCCCAGCAAGTAAACAACCAGACCTATATATTAAGTCTTGTTAAGCTAAATAATCAACAACAAGCAAAAAAATTGGTGAACATGCAAACATGACTCAATGGGATTTGAGTTTTTTACGATCCACGTATACTGCCAAGTATAGATAATCTATGTCGTAACACTCCTCTACCTCGAGCCTTCAACATTACTAATTTCTAACGACCAAATGCAGGATGTTATACGTATACATAATTTAACTGTGCCTTCAACACAATAAGGCACAATCAAGAAAGACAAAACAATTATCATGAGTCCCAATCCCATCCCATCCATCAAACCGCGAGATCAGATGGAATGATGAAACCTTCATGTAAAAATACGATAAGTATGGAAATGCCATTAATGGGAAACATATATCGAGGCTGATGTTGTTTCCCTTCTCTCTCATCGAGGAAGTGTTGATCGAAATGAAATAATGATTAATACATATGTCTCGATGGTTTGTCCCTACAAAGTAGGATACTTCTATACTAGGAATAATCTCGAACAACGCGAGCTTTCTTAATCAAATCCTCTGAGTTTTCATTCACTCATCAATGAAATCAATCATCTTCCGAGTTGATCACTCAACCAAACTACAAACTCTAGATTTCAGGGTGAAATTAGAGAGAATAACTGTATTTCGATACCATATTGAATTCGATTACACATTAGAACATAAATATAACACCTAAATCAATGAACTCCTTACTGACTTCTAAGAAGTTGATACGAATCTCTTCGAAGTGGGCTATGAACTGGTACTAAGAGAAGCGATTTCGATCACCCGTAACGATAAAGGCTCTTGAACAATTCAGGCTCAACCTTGGTGCATCTTAGGACTGAACTCCAAATTCATTCAACATCTAACTCTAAGTCGTCGAAGAAATCCTTACGAGAAACTAAATAGCTCTCATGTCTCAATAGTCAACTTTGTTCTAGGGAACAGTTCGCCACATAGACACAAAAGTGTCCATATATCATGGCATAATCAACTGGCTGAACTTAAATGTTATAACCAATTAAAGATATTAGAGAATCGTAAATAATGTTTCGTACCATTGCTGGAAACTTAAGCTGTAAATTGAGGATGGTATTTCTTGATTTTTCTCGATTCCCAACTCTAGACATAGAGTAGTTACTAGCATTTCCTGTTCGCTAGATCGTATCAGGTAAGTGGTTACGATGACCGATCGATAATAGAGAAATATTTCAATGGAACTCGTGTGCAAGTCAACCTATACTATACAAACTAATAATATATAGATTTGAAAACCAAAATACATACTCTCTCATATGTATTAACTCTTGATTCAATACTTCATAGGCTAATCAACGCAACCTAAGATCTAATACCAAATGTGACGACCACCATAGCTTATATAACCCAATAATATGTTGTACAAGCACGCGATCGATGTAAAGCGTTCATCAAAAGAAAAAAATAGTAGAGAAGAAAAGAAGAAAATAGGTGAGAAGAGAAAGGAAGGAACAAAACACAAACATAATCACAGAACATGTCGTATATCTCACAGCGCATCAGATAACATATAATAGTAACAATCATAGACATAAAACATGCGTAATAGTAATAACTATATAAATCATATAATCAGAGTATACAATCTCATACAGTTATACAGAACAATAAAAGAGTTTATACAAGAAATAAATAAACCTAACTAATGAACTGCCTCTAATAAGAATGCATAACACAGTCAAGGCTCCACAGTGTCACTTCGCGGAATAAACAATAAGGATATAAGTATAAATATGTAAAATATTGCGTCCTGCTAATCCACCAATGCGACTCTAAATAATACTCTTACATGTCATCTGGTTTGCTTATCAGCATCGTCGATGAGAACCAAGGTAATAAGGGGAAATAAAAACTTGGGTAAGACAATAGTTTGGTGTAAAGCGATGAACTAATCTCAAATTCTGTAAAAGTCATAATAGTATATATGGCATAGAGGGTATGAAAAAACATGTTGTCCTACCACTTCATCCACAGAGTTAGCAATAACAACTAATACATGCTATACTATGATACTTATCATATAAAAAGGGTATGATAGATGTTTAAGTACAAGATGTTAACAAATAAGTAAACAACCATAGCAACTATCATCCATTCTCACATTCACACTCGCTCAGTGTGTAAAACATATGTTACTCAATAACCTAGTCACAAATCCACTGAGGCATTGGCAGCTCTCACTACATAGACTCCACCAAACTATTGGTATGTCCCACTGCATAGAATATAACCGATAACCCTGCTCAGTCCTCACTATATAGGCTTTAGTGCTCTAGCCCGATCAGCCCTCACTACATAGGCTATAATCCATGCTAACCCAATCTCTCAAAGGCATACCAAGGTCATGAATACTAATAACCCATTTGCACACATTTTTCATAGTAGAATCTATCTCTAGACTGTACATAAGAATCTCATCCGAAGTCATCACGATTTGGGAACTATCCGTGATGCTCATCATATGTCATGGGATATCATCCTGTGTCTCCCATCTCTCTCTCCTACAGTAACCACAATACGTCTTAATGTCGTCTTTTCTGCATCTTGAAGAAAAATCAACCATTGTAGTAGCCTTGCCTCTTATCATAGAATCATCATCATCAAATAAAAAATTCGTGCATAGAAGCTCTGGATCCTTGCCTCCTTCTAAAGCCACTGATCGAAGGGCCATAATGTCGAAATCGCTATCGAATGAACCATCATGTCCCGCTTCTCAAAATTGCACCATCATCCATGTCAAATTCGCTAAAATGCCCAACAATAATGGTAGCCGATATCAGTAACTCCATTGTAATCGATAACGTCTACTCGGATCATGTATTTAACCAAAATTTGGTAAATGCACATCCAAGGAAAACATCTGGCATTCGTCGTGAAATCCAGCTCGTTACCAAGTCCATCCTCCATCTTCAGATCAACCACCAAGCCCCATCATCGCTCCAACATCAAATCCATTGCCAAACTCCAATGCTGCTCCATTGTTGAATCCATCCAAGTGCTTTGAAACTCCTCCGTGAATTTGTCTTACCCATTTGGGATAGTCTTTGTGCGTTTAATCAATATACAACGACCTATGCTATAACAAATCAATTTCATAATATTATATTGCCTACGAACGACGTTTTAAGCTAAACTAAGCAAACAATTCAACCATGCAGCTAATAGACATACCAATTTCCTAAACTAGCATACAAACATCCATAAGGGCATAAATGAATTAAGTAAAACCTATGTATAGCGGTCAAAGTGAAATAAGTGTCCAAATAATTTAAATATAACCATGTAGTCAAAATAATGCATAACAATGTATAAATTGGTATATAGCACGTAGATAAGTAAAATATCATAATCATGGTTAAAACTACTTAAATCACTTATTTTTTATTAATTATTTACTCGTTTCAATTATCCTAACAAGTGCATTTTATAGTTAGCAGTTAATTTAAAACGTTAGGTTATACAGTATAAAAAATACAATTCAGTGAGAGACGAACTCACCTTATCTAAATTAGCCCAAATTAGCTTTAAAGCATAAAGCTTTAAAATACTATTCCAAAGAATGGAAAGACAACCAAATCGGACCTCATACGCAAAAGGATGACATATGTAAGTTTTCACATTATTCAAATAATTTAATGTTAATTAACACATAAGTTAATCACTAACCTTAAGTACCTTTCATAATCATCTACTTAAATGAAAAGCTTGTACGAAGACATGAAAAACAAACCCACTTGTTTAATGTTCTCTTTTCTCCCATGAATTTACCAACACATCGCTCTATGCAAGATCATCACACCTAAACCAAAATAGGGGAGCTTGGCCCTAACCATTAGATTGCGTCCTCAGGCTCCTAGGGATGCTAATGAGCAGGTATCCTCTTAGGGAGGTGCAGATCACAAATCAAGAACATGTGGGGATAGAGATCAAGGAAAGAAATGCAATGGTATCTACCATTGGGCCTAAACGAAGGCAAATAAATAGCCTATTTCTATACTAGTGGCGGTCATTCTTGGGGAAGCTATATAACTAGGTTTGAAGAAATGAATAGTGTTAGGCCATAGATATTTTTTGTTTTTTAATAATTATAGCATTTATTAATCAATTAATTTGCATATAAATCTCAAAAAATTCCGGTCTCCAATCGAGACATATCGCTTGTCGATTCGTATGTTAAAAAGCCTTATGAACACAATGAGATTATTTCCAAGGCCTAACTCGATCGTGTATAGAAGTTAGACTTTATAATCTAAATTATACAATTACAATTCTTTGCAAAAATTGATATGCGTTTTGGTTTCGCACGGGCGAACGGTACATCTGATCGCTACAAAACTTGATGGCGTGCAACAACTACGATTCCAAAAGTAAAAGTTCCGTCATAATCCGACACTGTGCCTTGTAACGACAAATTTACGTGTATTTCGAGGTTATTTTGACTTCTAAATTGTCCAAACTCAAAATATAATAAACCACATGCTTAAACTACACGTAACAATCCACAATCAATGGAACTGATCCCAAATCCTGATTCGATTATTCATGAAATATTTCAGTTTGAAACTATTAATTAATTAGTTAACGATCAATATTTAGATAAAATATTTAAATATCCAATCATTAAAATATGGGTCATTACAATAAAGTTCTAGTAAAGAATACATTGTTGATATGATTAATAAAATAATGAAAGATAGTGAGAGAAGGAAGAATAAAGAATTTAGACTTGCAATATGTTGAACTTCATTCATGGAAGGTATACTAACAGTTGAATACCCTAGGAATTTCATAATGTCAACCATCCCCACTTACAATCGAACGACTAATCCAAAGGTGCATAACTTAAGTATGAATGACATTTGGATTATGCTAGGGCAACGTATGCAATGCACCATAGATAGTATTTCCCTATCATTTTGGAAGGAATGGCTTCAATATGGTTTGCTAGCCTCTTAAATAGGTCCATCTAGAAGTTTGCAGACTTGGCAAAGAAGTTTTAGAAACAGTTCCAACTTTATACTTCCTAGACTAAGGATGTAATGTCACGTTTAGAGCTATTCTAAGGCCCTCAGAAGTCGTTAAAGGAATTTATGAATCGCTTCAACATGGTAGTCATAAAAATCTTTAATCCAAATGTTGACGTGATATTCATGGCTTTTGTATGAGCTATCCATCTGGAAACCGAGTTCGGGATATGGCTTAAGATGAAATAGTCTATGACTCTAGAGAACTTCTATAGAAAGGAGAACCAATATTTGAGGTCTGAATAAGCGAATGTGGCCAAGGGAAAATAGAGCATCAAACAACCAAAGAAAACTATTTATACCAACGTTGTTGTAAAGCAAGATGGAAACAATTTTGAATATATAGACAAGGTTGAAAGATCGAAAAGAGAAAATAAGTGCAATGAAAGGTGTGAAAAGGATAAAAGGCTCGTAGTATAAGAGGTCGGAGGACTATACACTCTTAAGAAAGATCTCGCAACACATCTATCTTGCCATTAAAGGAATCAATCATTACCTTAAACTAGTAAAAAGGAATCAATCGAGATGCAAAAGTAATCAGAATAGTTTTGTCACTTCCATGAGTCCCATGGGCACAACATGAGTGAGTGTTGCCACTAGAATGGCATGATTAAAGACCTGATCAGAAACAACGGTCTTTAGTAGTGTGTAAAGAAGCCAAGGTGCAAACTGAATCACAGAGGAAGATAATGACAACAAGCTTACTTGGGCCCAACCGAGGATTGAGGGGGTAGTGGGTGGGATGGAGCCTAAGTGAAGCGATGGAAGATAATTGATTAACACCATTTTAGGAGGACCTAATCTAGCTTAGAAGAGTTGGTAGGGGAAGAAAAGGTATGAAATCTTGTTAAAGCATTCCCTTAAGTGGGAAAGTTACCTTATCTTCGAAGATAAAACTTCGTCGAAGCAACAAAGTATGACCACAAATGATGTTTTATTCAAAATCAGGATACTAAAGGAATTAAGGCCCCTACTCTCGACCCTATGGTGATTACGGTCAAGGTCAGGATGGTTGTGGTGCGAAGCATTCTATTTGAAGCATTCTAATTAATAGTGGTAGTTCAGTGAATCTTATTTCATAAAACACTTGACAAATAAAGCTCACTATGAACGTTATGCCGATACCAAGATATGAGGATTCACGGATGAGCTAAATCAGCAAATTAGGATTAACTTATTAGTGGAGATTGTTGAAGGAGATATACAACACTACGTAACTTGAACTATTGAATATTCAAATGATTAACTTAAGTATTCAATCGTTAAGCGATGGATCTCCCCTTATGCTCAAATTTTGTAACTGGCCAAATAAGGACATAAGATCTCTTATTTTAAGTTTAATTTGACATTTCAAATTTGATTGAATATAAGCATCAATATATTTTAATAGGTCAATTTTTAGCTAGTAGCCTGTGATTGATCTGTGAATTGATCCAAAACTAACTTTTAAATATGATGGAACTAGGTCTAGGATCTTATTCTTTTGGGTCAGGAATGGCTTCTAGGAATTTTTTTTGAGTACAAGGTCTGATATTTTAGAGTGCAGGAGTTTCGTGAACAAATAGTGTTGGATGAAAAGGATTGAGCTAAGTCCATTTACTTACCTTATATGAGGCTAACACTTCATAATTTTCATTCACTTATACATTCATGTTCATTTCTTCTCCTCTTCCTTAATGGCTTCCTAACCACTCCTTGATCACCTTTTAATCCCCATGCCCTAACACCTCAACTAAAATTCATAGAACAAAATAAAAATTAGTAAAGTTCGTAGAACAAAATAAAATTCAACATAATTCTTCATATCGTATTATTTGTAAAACTCACAAAAGAATTAAATTTTGGAGGAAGATCTTAAATTTTAAGAGAGCAAAATAATAGTTTTGGAAATTTGGAGCTCGGTTTGAAAAAGATAATTGACTAGGATGATTATCCTTATTATTTTGTACATCATACTTCTGAGTATTGTTTATTAATAATTATAAAATCGTATGAAGTAATCTGGGGATTTCTATGCTAAGATTTAGACATGTATTCATGTTATAGACATGTTTTCCCTAATAGTTAATTGTTTATGACCTAATATTACGTTTTGCAAATAGCCAGTAAGCCTTATATATGTTTTGGACTAATTGGATTATTTGTTGGGATGATACTTATTGAGAGGAAATTAAGTAAGTGACGTTGTGTACACCATTAGAAAATAATAATCAGTCGATTTGAATTGATTAGTAAAAGGTTAACAAGATATTTTAAGTAATTAAGTATGTTATATGGTTATAAAGTGATTTCTAACCAAGTATGGCATTTTGTAAATTGAGAAGAGGATTTATAAAAGTAATGGTAGGTTCGCTCATTTGAATGTGCATGTGTGTATACATGCACGAGTAGAAATACATGAATGTGTATATAGAGTAATGCAAAAGTTGAAATCAATAGTGTATTGTAGTTAAAAATTATTATACATTTTCTTGTTTATGTAGATATACAATTGTTTGATTATATAGATGTGTTATTGAGCACAAGCTCATTATGGTCATCATATGAAGCCATAACAACCATTGTGCATGCTAAGTTACATGAGAGTCCACCAAATCGAGTAATTGCTCTAGTAATGTTTGAAATATAAATGATTAATTGTTGTTTTAAAATGAAACTGGTATATTCCCAAAGGTCATTTCGATGAGTATAATCAAGCACTCAACTCTTTCTTTCTCGGACAATCTATAAAAATTGTGTAGATTTATATTAGGAGTGTCCGAAGGGCGTACTACTAGAAATTGTGGCTACAACGTCGGTGCTTTAACATCGTTTTGTAAAACACTGATTTTAAAGGAATTTCTAACATTTTTTTTTTTTACAAATGTTAAAAAAATTCATAGAAATCATTTATTAAAATAACCACTGTCCATTACTCTATTTAAAAACCTGAAACAAACCATACTAGAAAAATTTCAATGCCTTAACAAAAATTCCATCCCTTCCTTAGCAAATATTATTTCCCCCGTTTTCTCCATTCTCTCGACCTTATCTCTCTTTGTTGATTGCCATCTGTATCCTATCTATCACTCACCGGATCATCATCTCACACTCACACACATAAACCTTCATCATATCTCACCATCTCACCCTCACAAAATTACGAACTCAGTTTTCGATTAGGCCAAACCTAGCTTCAAATTGGTTTTATTGGTGAAATTGTTTCGATTTGGTGTTTCTTAGGCAAACTCAACTTGAAGTAGTAGTAAGTATATTTCAAATTTGTTTTTAAATTTTATTTTTGTTTTTAACTTTTACTTTCTTCAACAGAACTAGAGGTTGCTAAAGCTGGTGAGTTAGTAAGAAACCCTCTCTGTTCAAAACCCTATTATTATTATTTTGCTTGAAGTTGGTTTGAATATTATCTGAAGGTAATTGGAGAAGCTGACTTGGTGCTTAATTTTGGGATTTCCTATGAATTTGCTCAAGGTTAGTACCTTACTTACAAGCTTGACCTGTATTTGAGTGTTTGAATGAAGTTTACTATAATTAATTTAATATATTTTACATTTTTGAAGTATAATTTATATGAAAGTCTATTGTTAGTAGTTTAATATAATTTATACTTTTTCTATTGTAATTTAGGTCAACTTGTATAAAATTTGGATACTTGGACTAATTAGAGTAGTTACTGTAATTTATATACATTAAACTAACTGCAGATGTCCCACTCAAGGTCTTCGGTCGATTATGGTTATTGCTTCCTATGGTACTATTTGGCTAGTTCGATTTATTCGGGCAATTCGATCGATCCTCTCCAAATTACTTGTTCGGTCGAATCTCAAATGCTAACCCATTCAGCATCCACCAGAGAATGAAGTCGAGCTTAGAAAGAAATTTGGAATTATTTAGTATTCAGAATGATACGGCACTACCGGCTAGGGCGACAACACCAACAAGATCGTCACCCTCGCCAACGTTCTATAATGGAGAACTACAGTCTCCAAGGCTACTATATTGTAACATTGAACTAATGTTCAGAACATGCTATATAAATAAACGTTGGTCATCGGTATTTTATTTGTGCATACTCTGGAACTCTCCAAAATCATGAATTCATCCACTGGCTTAAAAAACCATTATGCATTCGTGGGGTGGAATTTTCATTGGAGGTTCTTGAAGAAAACAAAAAACTTAAAAGGGAGCTTGAGAGTCTTCATTCAGTTCAATAGAAAAAATGCGTATCTAAATTAGATCCATGTATCATGTAAACAACGATCACTAGTTTTGAATTTTGGTTAAGTTTGTTCTAAATTTTTTTACTTTGGAGGTTAGTATGCTCCACAACAACTTTTAATGTTTAAATTAAATTTATAATTATTTATGTACAATTTGCTTATGTAATTTTATGTTTAAAATGACAATCGGGTAGGTTGCTCTTTGTTATACGAACATATGGATAAGTCATGGATTTCGAAATATACGGATTCTTTAGAATATGTAATTGGGGTTAAAAAGTTCTTGATTCATTATAACATCCCACTTTTGGGTCCGGTTCGACCCGGTAATTAAACAAACTTTAGTCGTTCTTGAATGTGGATTGTTAGGAGTACTTACACATCGGAACAAACAAAAGAAATTTTCATTACTGTTACAATAATTTTACATCAGAGCACAAGAATATATCAGAATACACATATCAGTCACACAACGGAATAATAAACAAACACATTGAAAACTAAAAATATAGCTCTCAACGGTAACTGAAAATGCCATGAACTCTATCAAAGCTCCAAACATGACACGCTCCAAGAAATAACTGCAAAACCTGAACTACTAGGTGCCCGTGTGGAATATATGGGCACCCAGAGTTTAGGGAAGAACAATAAACTCTGAGTTAGTCATGGGACTAGTATGAAAACCAAAATAGTTAAAAATCATTTTTAAAGTAAGGTAGTTCATAAGACCATGTCATATAGCACAGAATGGGTTTCCTCTCATGAATATAAAAATTAGTAATGGTTTTAGAAAATGAAGCTACCATAAGATCTCGCGCTACACACACAATGCAAACACACATGTGTGTGAGTTTTCACTTATGACAACTGAAAATGTTTGATATGTGAAAGATTCTCTTATATTATTATTAGTGCATAGTGTGAAAATCATTTCCACAAATATATATATATATATATATATATCTTAGCTAACATAGGTACCATAATATTATACTGACCTCCTACGTATTTTACGCATGATCTACAATAGAAAACCATATAGGCACGTAGTGGATTATCCGGATTCATAATTGTATACCCACCCAAATCGTTCACAAAATTGGTTTTCCAACAAATGACCAAGGCAAAGGAACTTCCTTACTGAATGGGCATGCCTCTAGAGGGACGTCCCGATAAGTAAACCCTTATCAGCTGACACAAGGTCGTTAGCGTTGTTCAAAGCCATGCCACACGAGTGTGCAATTTTCCGATCATTACCGACCTTATCCCTAAGCACCCGAATTTCCAACAAAACCGCAATAGTAAAATGTATGGGATCCATACTATGGCACTACCAAATCAAAGCCACATAGCAAACACCTTGGCTCCATATAATAGTGTTGCTTCAAAACATCTAGAAGGAAATGCACATCCCCTAAGTGGAGCGACCCCTATAACCTTACCCCATCTTTTCCTGTTTTGGTCATTTCCGGGTTGTGAGGCTTGTCGAAGTCTCGCTACACAAAGCTACGCTTAATCAATCCTTGCTTTGATCATTTTAGCTCATCGCTTAGCATGCCACATTGTCAATTCACAATATATAATCGGTGTCTATTAATATATAACCATCTGAGTTCATAAGTCTTAGAGGAGGATGTTAAGATAAGAAAATAAATTCCCCACCACCAACTGATACATGTCAGAGACACATCCATTTGCAAGTTCATTCTGGGTCTTAACAAAACAGAAGGAACCTTATTTTGCGACCCTGCTTGGGTGTGAGGCACTAGCAAATCCAAAAAATCTCCAAGTAATTCCAGACTGTCACAATATAACCTTATAATGGGTGTACAGCCCAAGACATCAACAATAATCCAAACAATGTGAAGATCCCCGGTCTTCAACCACTGTCTTTGATATCTTCAAAAATTGTCGAATAGTTATTTAAAATGGGTTGAAACCTAGTCTTTCCGAATAACTAGCTCATTTTTAAAACGTGTGAAGCATAATCAAAGATATCATAATTTCATTTCACTTTTGATTATTCTTTTGATTTCAATTTAAACCTTAACACAAAGGCTATTACCCAAATCAAAATTCCTTTCCTATTTCATTTAATGGAACATAAAGGAAGACACCATTGTCATTCTATCAGTCTAGGGCAATTTCTACCTACGATAGAAAGTAACTAGCTCATTACCTGTAATCTATATTTACATTTATCCTGGTAAATTCTATTTACCTTCATTAATCCCTTTTCAACTTATTCCTTCAAATCTTTACCTAAAGATTTATTAACACTCTTAACTTAGTTTTAAATCTCCAAAATCATTCTTCGATGATTATTTAACTTTGGTATCAAATCATGTCTCTAACTAGGTTAAAGAATATATGTTATTCAAAACATCATTCACGACGAACCGAATATCCAGTTTGATATCAAATATATGGTTTTAAATAGAAATCATATTGACTTATATTCAACATCAAATTCTAAAAACAATAAACATCATATATGGAATAACGATATAAATATTTTCTAAATTCCTCAAACAGTATATCTATAGCTACGGGATCCAACATCGAAATATCCGAAGATTATTTCCATTCAAATCCAATGAACTTAGATTTGAAAACCCTCAGTTGATTTTGAACTAAATTTCAAAGTGTTGAGTCACTGTATTATGTAAATCAGGCCAAAAAGTATGAAATTCAAATCACATTTCAAAAAAACTTCACAATTATTGATCCAATAAATTTAAAACCATTAATTTTGATTTATCATATTTTTTCAACAATTAAAAAAAATAAGGCCCTTTTCACTCGATTTCCAGTTACGGTCAACGACCTGCTTCTATAGCGACCTTTTCAAAAATAGATTTGAACTTATTTTAAAAATCTAACCATTGGATTTCAAAAAAATTCTATTTATTTTGAACCCAATGTGTTCAATTTCGAGAAAATCTGATGGTCGGATCTCCCGGTATATCAGTTTAAATTTATTGGTAAAATTCGCAAACTACCGCTGCGCGACGAATCCTATTCAGACCAAATTTTGATTTATAATTAAAATCGAATCAAATTATCTCCAAAATATTTTATTAATTATATGTAACATATATAATTGTTTGTGAAAACTATATTTCAGTTATTTCTCTTTAAAATCAATTGTCCCATTATTTAATAATTTTAATATTATTTAAATAATATTATTTTTCAAAACTTTTTATTTGAAGTCCAACCCAAATTGAACTTCACTTTTAAAAGTTACTATTCATTTTAAATCAAAAATTTAAAACATACCTTTAATTACTTAAAACTTATTCAAATGAAATTTCATTCTTTACGAAAACTATTTGTAATTACTTAAACTATCATTCCCAATCATTTCGAATTCAAAATTCAAACCTTTTATTTTCCACTTAATATTTGATAAATAAAATATTAAGTAAAATAATAGATCATTTCTAAATTTAAATTTAATTTTCAAATTGAATTTTGAATTAACCATCCCGTTCGTCGGACCAGTTAGGGATAGCCAGGGAGAGTATGAAACTAGCTTTTCCAAACTCAAGCTCAAACACTATCTTCTCTGCCATCCTAGAACGTTTCGGTATTTTTCGAAAGAGACTTCAAAAATATATATGCGTCCATACATATATGTCATTCACTTAAGTGTTATCAACATTAACACTTAATTATCAAATGGGTGTTATGTCACATAAGTGTTAATACATCTTAACACTTAAAAAAAATCCACAATTTAGCAACATACCCAATAATCTAGTTAACATCTAATAACCCAAATCAACATCTAATAACCCAATCAACATTTAATAACCCAAATACCCCTCCAATTCTCATAGGGTGTCATTTGCTTATGTTTTCACACCGTTAACATATAAAGATGACATTTTTACACTTTAGACCAAGTGTTCACGCTTAACACACAACAAAGTGACATTTTTAACATCTTAAGCAAAGTGTTTACATTTACAACACTAAATCACATCCAAACCAACTCAATTTCAAACCATTTATCCCCATTTTCAACCCAAACATAACATAATCAACTATAAACTACTTAAATAAGTAAAAGCGAAACTTTTCATCACTACTAATAAACAAAGGTTATTTTTCTCACCAAGGGATCCACTCTTTCACTCTTTAGGTGGTAGGACTTTGACTATGAACCCACATACAAAGTTGAAAACTTTTGGGTTAAAACTTAGCAAAAATTGGATTTTTAAGCAGGACCTAGATCTATTAAGAAGAAAGGTATATAAGTGTTTTAAAGTGGAGAAGATGGAAGTTTGAAGTGAAATAGTCTCGGACTTGAAGTTTTGGAGGTGGAGCCTACAAATGAAAGAAGCTATAAGTTAGTAAGGAGAAATAGAGAGGAAATGGAGTAGTTTTGATTTAGAAAATTGAGGATAAGGAGGAAAACAAGGGGAAGGCCGTGAGTTTTATGAAGAAGGGAGGCCATGGTTGATTTTTATTTAGAGGAGAAGAAATAAAATAGAAAATGAAATGGAAGGAGCAGAAGGATGTTTTGTCTTTTTAAGAAAGGAGAAGGTACAAATTTGTGACACCTCAAAAGTGAAGTTAAGGGATAAATGGACACCTTAAAAAGAAGGGAGGTGGAAAGCACATGGGTATGTTGGTAAGTGGAAGGGTGACTTGGCATATGATGACAAAAGTGATGTTATTTATTTAATCAACTTAAGGTTTGATTTTTTTTAACTCAATCGTTTCATTTCTTGGCTAATAATGTTAGCTAAGAAACTTAACCAATTACTACAATAAATTTATAAATAGTTCATTATCATCTATATTTATTTTTAAACCTTTTAAGTATATTTTCTCAATATTTATATTTTCAAATATTACACAAAACTGCTTAATTTCAGTCGAATTTCAATATACGATTCCTACATGTTTTCAACTCGTATGATCAAAACCGTAATCCCGATCAATATGAAATTTGAAACCCTACTATATTTCACTAATATGTTCCCAATACATCGGTCTTATCAAATTCAGAGACCATTTGAAAAATACCCTTATTTCTAGCTTTTATTGAATTTCAACTTATTTTTCAATATATTTTATATTACGTACACTCACATTGAAACACCCCACGTTCATTAATGTCACTCACAAAGGGAAATCATTAACTTCAGTGAAGCGTTATAGGTGAGAGATGCAGATAAATTACAAGACAGACAAATAAAGCAACGGAAAATAAAGTCGTTTTATAAGCAACGTAGTTCAGTCAAGCTTTTACAACAATTGACCCAATCATACTTTAAAGTATTACATAAAATTTCTGTCTTGATTCAAAAACTTCTAGGTATATAAGAAGCATAAAACATAGCAAAGTAGCATAAGTCCCCAAATTAAAGTGCAATCACAACAATAGCCAAAGATAAGAGGTTCCAAGCCATACATAACAGAATCTCCGAGTTTGGAAAGACAAGCGGTCCAAACTAAGCTGATTTATTCCCTCCTTGACTACCAGGAGGGGGGAAACAGAAGAAAAGAAGACGAAAGAAAACAGGTCAGACATAAGTCTGGTAAGTCCAGTGATTTTTCAGCATGTAAACAAGATAAAGGATCATGACATGAATAAACTGAAAATAGGACAATACCATAAAACAAGATAACTTAAGACAAGATAAGGCAAGGTAAACTGAATGCGCTTCCACTTTTTCTTTGCTTTGCTACTACCCTGTTATTCTGATTTCTATATCTCTGCACCGCCTAACTAGTGTCCCAACTAGTAATCTGTATAAAATGATAATATTACAACGTGATCCCAATCCCCGCAATTTCGGTAGCCTTCAGGTGTACATCTAGTAGGAGGATCTTACCTCAATCAGCCTAATTGCCACGAAGATGTTAGATGTACCCTTACTACCCTATCAACCGGCTCCCTACTCCTATTAATGTTCCATGTGTCTGTGTTAATCGGCCCTCTCTTGCGTGTAGATACCCTGTGCTGGTCCCACCATAAGGTGTATCAATCCTTATGATAACAACCCGACAGGATGTGTAACTACTGGTACCCAGTGCCTGCTTTTTCATGTTTTGCTGCAATATTTAATTTAAAGATATCTTCTTCATTTTAAATCGGTTTTCTGCAAACCATAGGTCTAAATTGATCAGAAAATCGCCACGAACGCAATGACTCTAATTTCGTGACCAAATTCCTGCTAATTGTTCGCATGCGTTTCTTCGCATTTCATGTATTGCACTTAATTTTTCCTTCGTTTCACTGCATGAACTTATTACATGAAATATTTATTGTCATTATTTAATTTTTCTCTTAAATATATCTATGTATATAATATATATACGTATTTCTACATTTTTAATTTCATTAAAAATGCGGGGTGTTACGCACATACTATCTCCGATTAACATGAAATTTGAATACTTGTCATATATTAACGTTCTAGATCCGATGAAAGTGGTTTCATCAAAATTGGAGGTCATTTGAAAAATGTTTATTTTTAGGCTATTAAAATAATATTAAATGATTTATTTTCACAAAATTCATTTTAATTCGATTTTAGAAATTCACTAACCTTAACCAGAAATAAAACAAAATTAAAATTCATTTTCAATAGTTTTCCAAGTCTAGAATCAACATTTACATTATTCAAAATCATATTGAATGTCTTGAAAATTTATATTTTAGAATTGATAAAAAAAGCATCGTTACAATCTCCCCTACTTAAAAAGATTTTTCCTCGAAATCAAAGACAGAACTAAAGGACGTTTACTTAACCCACACAGCTTTCTTTCTATTTGACTCAAGTTCTTCAACTCTTTAGTATCTAAGAACTTCATAATTCACAAAATTTTGGCTAACGCCTTAAATTTTCGATTTTTTTGTCATAACCTCCTTTGTATGGTCTTATCGGTACAACTACAACTTGCCTCTCCGAGCCCTCACCAATCCAAAAGCCAAGTGGCTTATAAAATCATCAAACCATATCAATATGATAAACATGGACCTTTGTGTCAGGCATTCTATTTTATTCTTCTCCTTAGCTTTTATTTCATAACCTATCCAATACACACATGCACCATTCCAATAAATTTCCTTTCTTTACCTGAGTTGGATGACTAGATATGAAAAGGCCGAGAGGTTATAATTGTCGTAAGTTTTAGCAGGCTCAATGCAGGGGTACGATGGGGGCACCCAAAAGACCGTTTGCAGGTCGAGTATTCTGCGTATTATTGAAAGGCCTAGTTGTCAAGGTTGGATATACATACCTATCGTTGAAAGGTGTATGGAGTTTATGCTAGAACTGGGGTTACCATTAGCCCTTTCCATATGCCAAGTTGGTTGTCATACGATTAACGATGGTTTCGAAGCAGGATTGGCGGTGGTAGCCAGAGTTTGTCTGGATGATTGGTTGCTTTGTTTGAAACATCTCATGTAGATGGTCCAACGTCGAAGGAGATGTTCCTTGGGTGCTTGTTTGATATTGGTTTAGGCCTCTAGGGCTTGTGCTTGGGGAATGTTGAATTCGATTAGGATGGTTTACATGAGATACATATAATCTGGGTGTTATGAATGTTTACCATGGTTGAATGAGTGTTCTGATTTCCATGGATGAGTGGTTGAATTGTTTGTCGTAAAGGCTATCACTATCCGATGTGGGGAAGATAGGGTTGAGTTCTTCTCTAGTGTTGTGGGTAGATTAGTATGTTTATCTATCCATCCTCATATACTTTATTGTTGAAGTTTGTTAGTTGTTTTATCGCTCATTTAGACTGTTGTCTGACTCAAGGTTTTATGTTTCCTCTTATTACCTTGGGTTTCTCATCCGGTTGTGGATGGGCAGACTAAGTAGTAGGTGATGGTTGATTGGTGAAGACGATGTTGCTGTGCGAAGGCGAGCGGGAGGCTGGCGTATTACTTTTACTACTTTCTAGTATTTTTGTTTCCGCTGTTTGAGTTGCTCTATGAGTGTTATAGTGAGGCCTTCTGTACATACTTGATATTTCCTATGATGTTGGGATAATCTTTCAAGATATTGTAAAAGTATGAAAAGTTTGTTATATGATGCTTCACCACTATTACCTGTTGTATATGTCCTATTATACTTTATCATTGCGCTGAGTTTTACGATAGGTTCCGATGATATTAACCTACCATGATGATCGTCAATAGCTGCTTGGCACACCTTTTAGCGCATTATTCCTCTTATTAAGTGTAGGGGCTGTGGGCGGTTGTCACAAAGGGACTACGCATATTTCTGTGGCATTACGGCGGAGACCGTGTGAGTGGGTACCATGGGGTGTACCTTAATTTGGGGGTAGCTGCATATATACTTTACTAGGCTAATCCACTAGGGAGTAAACGGGTATGATGTGTGTGTAAGCCTTGAGTACTGTTAACCCAAGTAACCTAATAAATAAGAAAATGTGATTGAATGGTATATGTAGGATTATCCAAAATGTATACTTTAAATCCAATCACCAGAACTTGTGTTTTGATCCCCTCCTCATAACATACTCACATGTTAGATTTATGGCAGAGATATTATAGCTTTGGATATTGGTTAGGTAGTATTATTAATACGATAAAGCTATACTTTGATTATATTATACTTTATCCATTCCGTTGTGAGATACTTTCTGAGCTCTGATATATTTTATTTCTCTGTCTTTTCTGCAGGATAACAGGGCAACCAATATGGGTCTTAATGGATTAGAATTTTGAAAAATAATCAGTCTATCAGAATTCAGGTTGTTACATCTAGTATCAGAGCTTAGGTTTAGGATTCCTATATAAATAGTGAGCGAACGTATTTGTATTTTTAAAAATATAAATATATTATATATACCTAGATCCGTAGAGGAACCCACTAAATAGAAAGAGTATAATAGGTAAGAATTGGGATGACTGTTTTGTACACTAAAGGAATGAATATGGAAATTTGAGACCTTTAGGAAATTTGGGTGGGAAGTGTACATTATAATTTTTTGAAATAGAGAAAAGAGGATCCTGTATGTTAGTATTCCAGATTAGTGGGTTTGGCATTAAAACCTTATAAATTGGAAAAGGTTAAAAAGAGAAAAATGGATTAGGAATATATATGGTTGAGAGAATTGACATTGTAGGAGCGTTTAGGAAAGCCTAGCAAAATTGGAAACCCGCTTTGAGTCTAACCCCATTATTAACTTTTAAGAACTTGAAATTATAAAAGCTTTTGGAAGATGGTTTGTAGTTGTTTCAATTTTTAATCTTAAAAGTTATAGTTTTAAAATATGTAAAGAACATATTAAAAATTAAGAGTAGTTGTAAATATAATTTAGAAATAGTTGCCTTTGTCTACTCCAGTTTTTGTGATTTGAAAAAAAAATGATTTGCATTTTTTATGAAATGACATGTTTTATGGTTTGGAAAAAGTAAGTTTTTGTGATGAAAATGATGTTTTGACACTTTTAATTTTTGGAAGAAAAGTGAAATGAAAAGTCCAAACCATGTTTTAAAAGTAAGGAGTAGGTGAGGATTAGTGCCTAGGGAAGACGAGGAAATTTTTTGAGGCTATGAAGTAAGTGGCAGGAATTATCTTGGAATAATGGTAAGTTCCCTTAGAATGCGTAAGCATTGAAAAGCCTTGGGTGTTGCTTGAAATAATTGTTGGTACAAAGCCAGGACTAGTGGTGACTACTAGATAGAAAAAAGGGGCAAGTAAGTGTTTAGATCCTGTTGTTAATTTTCATGTTAGGGGTAAAAACTGTCATTACATTTCTGTTGGGATCGTTCTGTTATTCTTCCTGTTGGATAGTTAGGGTAACATCTAGACATGTCATTGATCCCATCATTCAAGCTTATTGTCTGAGGGGGGCATAGTCCTGAGATTCTTGGTCTTTAGTAGTAGCTGTGTAGAGTGTCTGTTTTCCTATTTTAGTAGAAGGCTTATTTGAAATTAAACTTAGATCAGATGATTACATAAGCTAAGAAAAGAGAAATGGTACAACTAAAAAGGAAACAACAAACTCAGTAAAGCGACAAACTTGACAAATTTTGAGAAAAGATGAATAAGAGTAAAAATTTCCAAGATAAGACAAAAAAGAAAAGCTATAACAAAGAAAATTTTCTTATGTGGGTCGTGCTTGGGTAGGAAAATAGGGGAATCTTTACAAATAGTTTCATAAAATCCAAGTACAGTTGGAGAAAGGTTGAAAATGAAATGGAAGATGTGAAATTTTCCATTTTCCACCTTTTTCTAACACAAGAAATCGAATTTAGAAAATTAGATTTTTCGGAAATTCGAAATATAACATTGCTTGGTAGAGTTTTGGATGAACTACGCTCTTGCTCAGTAAGAGTGTGGGAAAATTTGGAAGAAAAAGCATTTTTGATTTTCAAAATATTGCATTCATGTAGAACTGCCAGTATATTTAGGATGTGAGCATCATATTTTAAAAGGATTTTTGAAAAACTTGCATACACATAGGAGGTACCGCATATGCATACATGTATTATTAGGTTGTATTTCACTTTGCACAAGTGCACAACGTTTACAAAAATTGGATGCACATATGATGGATGTATATTATGCGAGGGGTTAATTGATTTTTACCCTTGTCAAATTTCGGGGAGAAATTTCCTAAGGGTGGGAGAATGTAACACCCCGCATTTTGTGACAATTTAATAACTAAATAATGCATATGTGTATATGTGTGTATATATATATATGCATAGACATAAATATATATATGAAGAATAAAATAAAGATAATATGTGATTGCATGTAATAAATACAAGCACTGAAAAAGAAGAAAAGATTAATGCAAATAAAAATGTAATGCATGCATTAAAAGAAAGAAGGGTTGGTTGCATGCAGTGTAAACATGTTTCATGCACTCATTTACAAATATTATGCATTAATAATAAAAGATAAATAAAAGAAAAAGATTCAAGCAATGGTTTAAATGAAATATTGTAACAAACATGAAAAAGAGGAACAAGAAGAAGAACAATACCGACCATTGTTCTAAGCCTTATTAATAATAGCCTTAGTAGTCCAGTTGGTTAGAGCATGTGGCTTGCATACAAAAGGTATAGAGTTCGATCCCCACCGGCGTCATATTTTTATTTTAGTGGAACGGCTGAAATAACACATGTTCTAAACAGAAACTATGTATAAACATACATATAAGGAAAAGTATACATATAAAGAAGTGTAGAAAAATATATGTATATAAGTATATGAGATTATATACATATATATGTGTGTATATATATATATATATATATATATATATATATATATATATATACAAGAGAAAAGTTCAAAATAAGGCTGCAATCAAAGAAATATGGCAGAATTAAATAACGGTAAAACATCGTTTGAATTTTGAAAACGAAATATAAGTTGTGCGCATATATATATATATATATATATATATATATATATATATATATATATATATATATATATATATATATACAAGTAAAATGTCATTAAATTTTTTATATATATAAGGACCTTATATATGAATATAATTCAAATCAATTCAAAATTGATGGGAAGATAATAAATGCGCTAAATTAATGCAATCGATTGATTGAAATAAGGAAAAAGAAAACATGGTAAAATGATTGTATTAAATAAAAAGATAAGGCACGTAAAATAATAAGGAAGATGGGTATAATTATATAAGCTTAACATTCGAAATTCAAAAGTAAAAGAATTAATGATAGGCAATAGAAGGTAAACAATAAGTATTAACGGAAAGAGAAAAAATAAATAAGGAACAATTTATAAGGTTATATACATACATACAAAATGTGCATGCAAATATATAAAAAAAGGAAAATAAGCGCATAATCCATTTAAAAAGAGCCAAACCAGGAATTGACATAATGAATTAAAAGGGAATATATGTGTATATACTTAGAAATATATGAAGAATGTATGCACACAATAAATAAAGATGAAAAAGGAATTAATGTGCATAACGGTAAAAAATTAATGTGGCGCCTAATTGGCACATTTAATTGGTAGGAAATGACAATGCATGCCTTGTTGGCTTTATTCTATTGGTCCAACTGAAAATTATTGTTGACTTGGCAACTTCCTATTGGCCTTATAACGTGGAGAGAATAGATTTCATAAGGGAAAATAGACGGTCAGTGTCAATTTGAGCTTTATATATAAAGGACCCTATAGCTCTCTATTCTCATTTGCTGTTTCTTCACTCTCTTCTTCTTTCTCCATATAATTTCTCAATAAAATTATTAATTATAATATTGGAGCTCCATCTAAATGAAGATTAAAAAGAAAATTTATCATCAACAACGACAAATTCATAAAATAAGGCATTTTCAACTATAACGACAACACTAACTCATGACTCGCCATCTGCAACCAATGCAAAGAGATTCTCTTCTACATCGGCATATCAATGTGAGTGGATTTAAGTTATATCATTTTTGATAATGGTATGTTATCGTTTGACATTCCCCGTTAACATGCAATGTAAATCTGGTAGAAATGTTAATTTGATATGATTATATGTTAAAATGATTAAAAAGCTAAAATGCTAACATGTTGAAATGTAAACTTGTTAAAAATGTGGAAACAATTACTGTTGTATACATATAAGTTTTAATTACATGATAATTTGTGACATATTATGTAATTGAACGCTTAATCGTTAACCTGTGACATATTATACTTGAACCTTTGACTTTAGAATTATGATAGTTACATGTTAAATGGTTAGAAAGGAATAATTGCATGATATTATGATTACATGTTGTCATTTTAAAAATGAAGTTAATTACATGTTAGGAAAAACATGCGACATGGCAATTAGAAATGGACTTAATGTGAAATTAAGTATGACATGTAAAGTATAGATTACAGTAAAACTTGAAAGAATGAACATGCCTAAATTTACAGTAAATTGAAAACTGTAACTGCACTTAGACACGAGGTTAAATTCAACTTGTGGTAGAAGTCTACCCGGAACCGCCCGGCAAATTCAGCGTCCACAAGTTGTAAATTTAATGTGAGGGGTCTAGTGTGTAAATAAACATGTAACGGTGCTAAGACACGAGGTTAAGTAAACTTGTGGAAGAAGTCCGCCTGGAACCGCCCGGCAAATCCAGCATCCACAAGTGGCAGGCTTAATATGAGAGGTCTAGTATATAAACATATATATATATATATATATATATATAGGAACCAGATCGGAAAAAAGAGGGATTCTAGTTGTAAGATAGCTAATGAAACCGTAGCTGGAATTGAGATCTCATTCAAAGAGAAAGATAGCAAATATCTGGAGTTTCTTTTTTTATCCTATACGGATATATATAAGGATAGAGATAAACGACACTAATTGTGAGTAATGGAAATGAATAAGGAAATGAATGGAAGTTACAACAGTAAAAGGATCGGAATGATCGAGGAATGATAATAACCTATTATAAATAAGTTACATTAATGAGAATGTTATATAATAGGTAGACTTGTCCTAGGGATAAGTGGGAATTATAACTTAGGTTATAATAAACGATAAAGAAAATGGAATAACTTATGTAATGAGGTAAGTCGTACTTAATTAAATTAAATTATTTGTAAGAACGAAAATCTGAAATCTATGGATGAGGACAACATAAGTTATATTTATGGAAAGAAAACTTATCATTAAACCTTAGTTAAGAGTACTAAGTTAATAAGTAAACAACGATAAGTGTTAGTGACAACTTAAGATGGAATTATGATTAAATAAGAAAGAATGAGGCAAACTTATGAAGTGAAATAAGTTATATTTAATCATAAATAATAAGTGACATGTTAATAGAAAACATGTGAATTGAGATACACTTAATTACGTATTAAGTAAGAACATGTTATTGGACTATGAATAATATTAAGAGATTGTAGATTACAGACCTTGGATTACAACCTAGAGAATAACATGTTATGGGCTTATTAATAAACATAAATGGGTTAAGTTATATGACTGAAATTAGTAAGAACAAAGAACCTGGCAACTTGAATAAGAAGTTAATGTGAATGTGAATAACCAAGTTAACTGGAAACCTGATGAGGTAAAGCAAGCGGATAATAAAATGTTTAAACATAGTGTCTAATAACATATTAAGATAAGGTGCTTGGACCAGTCTGCACGTTTAAGTTGAATAACCCAACGGGTAGATCATCGCGGTGTCATAAGGCATGAGGGGAGCGCACGTTCATCTGATCATTCTATTGGCTCTAAAGGACTAGAAGGGGAAGCACGCTGCTTCCTGGGGTGTGGAAGGTGCCCCTAATAGTCCTCTATTGTGGTGCAATGTTCTGGCTGTCTCATAGAAGTTGGGTCTACGCGTTACCACCCGGTGAGTAGCCTTGACTGCAAAAGTAGCTTTGCAGTCAGAAAGCTATGATGAGGTGACACTAGGGTGATTCGGCGATCGCCTCAACAGAGAGGTAGGGGTCACGACCAACAAGGATAGTAGATCGTCGGGTACCCTTCATCGACAACCAGTGAGATGCGAAAAGACTAGAGCTAAACCCAAGATGCCATCCACTTTTCACTATCGAGGCATGGTGGTTGAGGGGAGACGCAACTGGATGTTTAGATTGTTTGTTAGTGGCAAGTCGCTTAGCTCTTGTAGTCTTTACTAGTTGAGAGAGGGGTCGAGGTGGGGCCATAGCGACCATGAAAAACAGACCAGAAGGATATCTATATTTTAAGGCTCTTAAAGTCGGGCCTGTACAGATATGGAAAAGCTCTCGACTGAGTTCTGTGTTTCTTATATAGCCATGCCACGGAACTCAGTCCACATTAGAGATTATGTGTGGTTAACGCATCGAGTACGATTGGCGATACGTACGTGGGAAAGTCTAGATACATGCATGTCTACTCTAGGTGGTGTATTGTAGGCTCTAGGGCATTACTCTGCGATCTGATTCGATCAAAGGTGGCAGTCTGTACGCTTACGTAGCATGGCGATGGCGGTTCTATGCGGAACGTACCATTGTTATATAGAGATCTGTACGTCACTCCGGCATAGGATAAGGGACTGCATATATTTCTATGGTGTTACGGCGGAGACCGTGCGAGTGTGATATCATGGGGTGTACCTTAATTTGGGGGTAGCTACATGTATACTTTACTAGGCTTATCCACTGGCGAATAAATGGGTATGACGTGTGTGTAAGCCTTGAGTGTTTTTAACCAATGTAACCTAATAAATAAGAAAATGTGATTGAACGATATATGTAGGGTTATCCAAAATGTATAGTTTAAATCTAGTCACCAGAACTTGTGTTCTGACCCCCATCTCATAACATACTCGCAGGTTAGATTGGTGGCAGGGATATGATAGCTTTGGATATTGGTTAGGCAGTATTATTTATATGGTAAGGCTATACTTTGATTATATTATATTTATCCATTCTGCTGTGAGATATTTTCTAAGCTCTGATATATCTCTATCTTTTCTATAGGATACTAGAGCAATCAACACGAGTTTCGATGGATAAGAATTTTGAAAAAGATTTGCTCTGTCGAAATTCGGGTTGTTACAGACACCATCATCAAAGAAGAAACCTCAGACCCGATGTGAAGAAAGAGTGACGACAGGGTAGTTTGGGCACGTTGGGTTGCTAAGTAGAAGTCACCTAAGACCGGAAGCATACGAAGAGAAAGAACAAAAACCTACAACCTGAGACCTAGAGGGGAAAAAGGGCTATCAGAATTAGCTTGCTAAATGCCAATACAAAATGAGACGAAAGCATCAGAAGCACAGAGCTCGAAACATGAGGAAACTATCCGAAAGCCAGCTACTAAGACCCCAGTTTGATGATCATCGAGAGATAACTTTAGCAGATAACCAATAAAACACCAGAAGCTCCCCTTCGGATTGTCGAAGCCTACTTCAGGGTCTACCGAAAAGCAAGTCAAAGCTTCTAAGAGAGACAAGCTATCCACACTTATTCACTTAATGTCGACGCCGAAAGGGGTGCCGGTTTCCAAAACAACACATTTGAAGCACGAAGGCAAATACCATGAAGAATTAATAACAAGACTGAAAGCGCATGACTGGAAGCTCATAGCCGGAAGCCAAAAGCCTTTCCTAAAGCTTTCTGTACCAACATGTTTGGTATAAATACAAAGGAAATAGAGATAATGCCCGAGAGAAGATTCAAAAACCAAGACTATTCTTCCGAGAGCCGAGATCGATACTTTGAGAGAAATACTACCTCCGTCAACAAGGCCAAAAGAGCGACCGAGAGCAAAGAAACCGAAACCGAAAGAGAAAACGGCCGACTTGTGGCTGTTGCACCCGAAAAAGGCTTCCGCTATCCCAATAGAAAAAGGGGTCCCAATTTGTCAATAAATAAGACCCTAGGGGTCTCGTTTTTGTGGCCGATTTCTCATTTCGGAATCTTGTACTCTTATCTTCTAGAGTAAACCCTAATTTTTAAATCGATTTGGAGATTTCTATTGTAATCACTTGTGTACTTTGAATTAAAATCAATAAAGAGCGGATTAATTCTTAGAGTGATTTCTATGGGCTCTTTAGTTATTTCCATTACAAAATACCTTATGTTTCCTACATGGTAGAGATTTCTTGCATAAGTTTATGCCTTTCCTCCAGATCTTTGTGAAACCCCTTCCTACAAGCAATTTTGCTTTCTAAGTTGTGTTGTGCATAGGAAACATTTATCCCAAGGTAACTGCTAGTTCTTAAGTCGCGTAAGCGTGATACTCACCCCTCGAGGCAAGAGTACTTATTCTTTCAGACTTTAGACCTTGATATCCAGGAAATAGTAAACTAATTCAAACTTGTAGGAACTAAATAACCCTATTTCCTTAGGTCCACTTCCACAGACCTACCTCTGGTATTGACAAAAAATATCATTAACAATTATGGCATAAGGAAATGTTCGGGTCGACATATGGAGTGTATGAGTTGGTTTCACGACTAGTCGTATTTTCTCCAAGAATTCGTTTAAATGTTGGTAGTCTCGATCGACATTACCGACCCGGGGTAGGCCAAGCTGGGGACACCGACCCAGATAAGGCCGGCCTGAATCAACTTCCTGCACTTTAATAACCCATTCAGATCAAACAATCGCGATAACCTCAAACATGAAGATAATAATGAATTAAATTCAAAAGCATCTGGATAGTTAGGTTAGAGTCCATCGAGACTTTCAGACCTGCATAGAAATTTGACTACATATGACTTTAAACAACATGCATATTTCTAATGCTATATTTTCATTTCTTCATGTACACAATCACTTAACGCACTGCACTAGAAGTCTAGAACACATAGGGGGATTTGGGTTACTCATTCACATGATGAATAGTTTTTTTAGATAGCATAGCAAAGATGTCCGGACGATTTGAAACAAGAGGTTCTGGAACTGGGAGAGGAAAGACACTTCCACAAAATCCTAACATAGAGTCCAACATAGAGACATATACCGATGTAGATTAAGCATACAAACCTAGGGGTCAGTTCTTTGTCATCATGGGAAGAGTCATCGTCCAGTGAAGAAGCTATGGAAGAGGGAGCGCCTGGTACCTTCTTCGGGGTTTTCTTTCTAGATAATCCACCAGACTCCCATCCTTCCAGCATAGATGAGCCAAAGTAATGGCGTATTTGTGAAAAGCATAGAATTCCTTTTGACCAAGTCCTGGTGCCTACTCCAGGTGATACCACGCACAACCCTCCTGAGGGCTTCATAACCATTAGTCGTCAGATGTGGTTGGTACGGTGCATCCCGTCGTCAAGTCCTTTCCTCGTTAATTTCATTCGCCATGTGGAAATTGCAACCATGCAACTGCATCCAACTACTTATGCAAGTCTTTTCTCCCTCTATATCATCTAAAAAGAATGTCTAAACCGCGAGCTTTCCTTCAGTGACATAGTCTTCCTCTTCAATTTCAAACATCGGAAGGACAAGCCGTCCTTCCTTTCCTCGAGTCTTCCACGGAAAGGCACGTGTTGTCGGAACGGATGAGAAATATAAGAAACATAAGGACTGATTAGTTTTACATCTCGCTGCAAGAAAACTGCGCTTGGCGATGGATAAAATGTCATAAGTGTTGAATCCCAACCTACTTCCCAAAATTTTACTAAAAAGGTTTTAACATCGACGATTCTTTGTAGGTGAGAGTCCGAAAAAACCCACCGATTATGAATATGATGCTCGTTTAGCAACTCTGAGTGACGTTCTAGTGAATTCCTCTACTATTAAGAGATGTATAACAATGAGTTTCTCCATCGTTTAATTTGCTCAGTGCCAATCAGACCTTGGAAGTGGGCGGTTCTTTGGCACCAACTATTGTGCCATCATTAACCATTCCCCCAATCGGGGAGCCGGTAGGCGTTACCTCAATCGGGCTGCAAAGAAAAGAAGTCGTGCCCTCAGTCGGGGAAGATATTAGCAACCCATCCATAGGGTTGGGAGAAACAAGTTACTAGAGGAAAGACACTCCTGGACCCAATCGGGAACCTGCAATAGAAGTAAAGGAAAAGACACCTGAGAAGGTGGTCAAAGAAGAGCATAAGACTCCTTCTCCAGAGTAGTCTGCAACGGAGAAGTCTCCTATAATCTAGAGGGGAGGTGCGGAGTAGTTCGGGTCAGAACACAATCCATCACCGCATAATCAGCCGGGACATCGACCTGTTCAAGAGAGTGGGTCACTTTCTTCAAAAGATCCTTTTAAGGGGCTTGGAATACTTGGACATCCCATCCAAGCTATATTTCTTTCAGGATTTAGGCTCACGTTCCTTCTTCCCAACACCTAAAAAAGAAAATGATACGACCACGGTTGAAGAAATTAAGCTTACCAGCAAGGCGCTAACTACTGGTCTGTCGGGGGAATACACTAGGATACACTTGACATTCGCACTGCATATCACAAAACTTGTCCATCGCATAATTTCCTGGTTCTAACACTAGTTTTTTTTATTTGTAGGAATCATGTACTATTGGTCGTATGATCCCAAGAAACTCCACAACAGCATAATTTACAAATTTTATTTTGATTAAGTGCGAGATTATAAGTATGACCATGCTAGAGAAGAGAGAGAGAGAGAGAGGGAAAAGAGGCATCAATAGCAAAAATATCCTCCTTATTCTGGTTCCCATTATCCACTCCACCACGATACCGACAAGCGCAAAATCTATCGTGACCCCCGCAAGGGTGATAAATCGGTTGTCAAGACCCTGATTTCCCCAAAAGGTCGCTACCAGAAGAAAAGCATTCCGATCCCAACGAAAAGGATAAGGAGCAAACAGTAATTGTCTCAAGCAAGAGCAAATCCACTGAGATATCCACTTCGTAGCCCATTGTAAGAAGCCACCTGAATTGGGCCTAAATTTCTATCCAGAAAGAAAATTTGAAACTTAGAGATATTCTAAACTGATCGTCGGTTCAGCAGAAGGAATAAAATATAACAACTTAAAATAGATGTACCTTTATTGTAAAATCATTATAAATATTAATTGCTATGAGTCTCATGCAATAGTAGGTACATCATCGTTACTTATCCAAACATAATAATATTGACATAATGATTAATAACTATAGATCCTCCATTATTAGGCTCCATCTCCAAGGTATCATTGATCCAAGCATTTCCACCTACCATCTTGTTTATATGTTAAGAGGAGGGAGGTCAGAACATAAAGTACTAGTGATTTAAAATTATATGTGTTTAAAGACCATACTTTAAATTTGGGAGTTATAAATTCAAAGTATGTCTACGAAACACACAAGCACACACATACAATGGAATATTTTAATTAATGAGGTGGGTATCTGAATCAATCGCTTGTGACCTTTATTAATGCATTTAGGGTGGATCAACGATCACTTAAGACCCAACGAGGTGGACATTCTCAGTCATTTAAGTCCCATTCTAGTATATATGTTAAGGGTGGATTCTTACGATCTCTTATAACCATAAGGCGAACCCTAGCCACTTAAGACCACGTCCTAGAACGTCAACATCCTCATAGATATCTATTCTCACAAGTAAGATGTATAGTAGTATCTCGCCGCTTAATACCAGTTTAGGGTATGCCCGCATATAGCCATTTAAGACCCCTCAGGCGGACGCCTCAAGTTACTACTTAACTGATATTACGATGGTACACCTATGCCGCTTAAGACTTCCCTTAAACAATTGGTTAATTAAAATGAATGTTACATCCCATGTATACCAAATCTATCCCTAGGTTGGCCAACATACGGCTCCTAAAGGAAGCGGACATTCTGGTAAACTACCCTACTCCGTTATCGCCACGACTAAAGCACTTTTTAGAGAAGGAGGACCCATAGACCACTTTAAATCTAATAAGGGAGGGTCCTACGACTTTGGTCCAAATCCAAGGAATAAACGTTCGGAATGGTTCAAGTCTTAGCCACTTAAGACTCAAACTAGATAAGAAGAAAGTCGACCACATAAGACCTTCTCAAGGCAGTAGTAAGCCTACCTATTTACACACATAATAGGTATATATAAACAGACCTCTCACATTAAGCCGTACACTTGAAGATGTTGGATATTTCGTGTGGTTCTGGGAAAACTTCTACTATAAGCTAGTTTAACCTCGTGTCATAGTGTACTAAGCCCATGGCACCCATACCTCTCACGTTAGCTAAACTTACTTGTGGTTGCTGGATTTGCTAGTTGGTTCCAGGCATACTTATACCACAAGTGATGACTAACTTTGTGTATGTGTGTCATCATTTAATATATATATATATATATATAAGCCATTTTATATACACACACAAACAATAATTCATATAGGGACATTTCAAATTTCTAACCTAATTCTAATGTATTTATTATGTCATTATTACGTTTGATTATCTTGATTACGCTATATAAATATAGTATTTAGTACGGACTATAAACGCTAATTTCGTTCGAATTAAGAAACGTTTTAATGGTGTAAATTATCAATCCTGCTCACATAAAAGGTATACAAGCCTAATTCTCATATCAAACTACTCAATTCAAGGCATAATTAATAACAAGAAGTAAATGGGTAAATAAAACACAACTAGTATCCTCGGCTTGTTAGAATAATTTAAATAATAAATAGGAACAAGGTGCTAACTACACATATACATAAATATTTAGCACATATACATACATATATACATAAATCTTTATTTAATTCAATTTAGTCTTTTTCTATGTTGCACATAAAAACATTAAGATTTGATTATTTCAAATCTGAATATGTTCGAATTATCCATTTTAGAATGAAAATCTAAACCTATTCAAATAATAAAACCAAATCAAATCTTAACCTTTTTATATCATAAACACTTTTAAATTAAAAGGAGGTAAATCCAATCAAACAAAAGTAAATCACTAAACTATTCTTCATACATAAACCAAACAATTCACAAACCAGAACTGTTGATTGACAACATTGCGATATATAAAAAATAAGAGATTTGGGGGTTTTATAATATGATGTTATCATGAAACCAAACCTCCATAGGCATACAAATCAACATAAAATCTATATAATGTAGAATTTAGCCTAAACAAGTTTTATTTCCACTCATAGAGATTTTGGGCAAAGGAGATAATACTGATTTGAATGCTAAAATCGTCGTTCTTTGATTTTACTACAGATTTATATAAGAGAATCATATAAATTTGAACCTCATATATAAATTATAGAGAATTCCAGAATATAAACTAAATAGAAATAGATTAGAAATGAAATATGTTAGGGATAGAAGAAGAGACCTAATTCCTGGTATGCCAGCAACAGAATGGAGGCATAGAGAATGAGAGCATTTAGAGAATTTAGAAATGGGTTAGGAGGTATTTATAGGTGTGTAAATGAACAGTAACCATTATATTAACATAGGTTTAATCTAAAATATTCATTTTATATAAAAACTAGCCTAAACACCATCTAAACCAGCCTCATTTAGCCCTGATCGCACCAGGCGGTTGACACTCTCTCTAGGAGGGTGTTCCACACCGCTTCTTGGGGGTCGGTCAAGCCCCGACCTCCCGAATAGCCATTGACATGCGTTGATTGCTAGGAAGATATTTTTATTAAATGTTATTTATATATATTAATTCCTTACAACTTGAACAATATTCTTGTCCCTAATTGTATGTATATATACACATAATTCTGAATTTAATGAAATAATCTAATAACCCATTAATTAGTTATATTTATTCTATTTATTTGTAATTACAATTCAAATTTCAAATGTTCTTGTATATATATTAATGCACAACATCTTTTAAATGTGAATCCTTCATAAGGACTTCGTTTTTGACATACTATATATGAAAATGGATCAGAATCTCGCCACGAATACAACTACGATATTTTTTATGGCCAAATTTCTAATGTTGTAAAATTCCATTTTCAACCAATTAATATATTATTATTTTATTGCTGATTTTTATTACTTATAATTATTTATTTAAATCAGATTATCTTAAGTCGTTTAGGTATATTTTTACGGGGTGTTACATTCTTTCCCCTTAAAATAGATTTCGTCCCGAAATCTGTCTAAAGGGGCGAAAAACACAACTTGCTCTAAACAACCATGTTATACACCCATGTTATATTTAAATACATCCATAAAACATCCATGACTCACAGTGATCATGCACTGCAGATTTACTAAAGTGAGCTAAATCCTAATGTGTATGTGTAATAAGTGATGCAGTATGTATGCAAAACAACTTAACATGCATATAATTTCTATATGAGTGCTTGGTGCATTTATGTTGCAGCCATCTCCTTCCGTCCAATCTACAACCATGATGCAACTGGATGTCCTAAATTTTCGAGGTAGGCTACAATTTTTTTTAAAAACTTTTCCCGTCTTCTCTCGAATTTTCTCCTTACTATACCCAAACCAATCTATCTTAATAATGTGGAGTCTCGAAATCTCATGCTACAAAATATCTATAGTGGCACAAGATTTCCAAGGTTGCATCTTTATCACCATTTATTGATTAGGTCCCATCAATTTTCATTGTACCGTGAAGGTATCTTACCAAACTTTTATGGGTTCCTATTCATAATATCATATATCTCCCTAACTTAGGGAAAGACAAAAATACAATATCGACTCATTATCCTCCACAGTCTGCCTAACCACAAATTTGGTTCAAGCAGAAATTTGTCAATAGTTATTCCATCAACACTTTGGTATTTTAGGTAGCCTGCTTCTAATTCTTCAAGAGCGCCCAATAATTACCAAAAAAATTATGCTACTTGTGACACCCCACATCCGTTAATGTCACTCACAATGGGAATGCATTAAGTTTCGTAAAGCATTATAGGTAAACAGACACAGAATATTACAAGACAGATATATAGAATAACAGCGGAATAAAAACTTTATTTATCATAAGATACCGTTGTCCAAAAACATTACATGTCTGAAACATAGAAGTCCATTACAACATAAAAGTTACTGTCTTGTACTTCAAAAATATCAGAGTACATAAAAGAACTAAAATTCCCCTAGAACAAAATATAACCATAGCAACAAGGATAGGATCTTGAGCCATACAAATCAGGAGCTCTAGCAAAAGTAAGCAGAATTTCGGTCAAGCCTGAGTGTTTCCTCCCTGAGAACCTAGGAGGAAATGGAAGAAAGAAGGAGAAACAAAAAAGGGTCAGACATAAATTCTGGTGAGTCTAGTGACTTTTAGCAAGTAAATAAATAGAAGTAGCATGAAAGGAATATAAAGTGGATAAGAGATATCACTACATAAATGACAGGTGTGACAAGGTAGACAGGATATGGTGTATATGCTTCCCTAATGATTACTCTTCACTATTACTAGTATAACTAGAATGAGGTGATCCCTTACACATCAAGGTGGTAGACTTGGGCATACATCCAAATATACCCTAACTATCACCTTAATCGATCGGCTCCCTACTCCGTAGATACTCTGTGTCAGCTCCACAATAGGATGCAACACGTCCTAAAGTGCAACCCCTCACTGATATGCACAGGCCCATATCTACAGGTGTCACGGTCGTCTTACCCCCCTCTGCTCGTCTCACGCACACACATGGCCCAGTCGGTTTGTGCCACCCACACCGTCCTCCATGTTTGGATCTCTTACAATCAGTTAGTAAGCGTGCCCCTGCTCCATCCAATACGGAGTACTTTGTTTGATACCTACTCTGGGTTACTGACTGAAATCGGCCACACATAATATGATACAAGTTCTCTCCTTTGTCTTGTATCCGCCACTAGGTTTTCACTGACTATGTATACCACTAGGTATCTTTAATTACATAGCCCTATTCATTTCTACTAGTTATGATTACCCTAAAAGGTGTCTTTAATTGCATAAATTTTATATTTTCCACCAGTTATGTATACCACTAGGTGTCTTTAATTACATAACCTTATTGGGTTAAGTTTGTGGGCCTATATGTAAATATTACCCACCCCCTCAGATTTACTTAACCCACCCACTCTCCAACCAATTTTACTTAACCCTTACTTAAGTTCATAATCATACAATCCATATGGATTAAATTAGGTTAAGTAGTCCAATTCATTACCATGTCCATTTATGGTTCATAATGGGCTAGACCTCCCACATTAGGCCTACAACTTGTAGATGCTAGATACGCTGGTCGGTTCCGGGCAGACAACTTCCATAACTTGGGCCTAACCTCGTGTCATAGCCCGATTCATATTTGCGCACTTAGGCCTCCCACATTAGGTTCAACATTAGCAGCTGCTGGATATGTCGGTCGGGTCCGGGCAACCTAACCTTGTGTCATAAGTGCAATTACAATTCCTAATCGTAATTACTAGACATTCCATTCTTATACAATTCTTACCTATGTCTTTATAGGTGATTATGTCCCTTTTTCCCAATAATTTGATTCATATGTCCAACGATGTTTATATTCAAATTATGTCCATATTAACGCTTTCCCCCCATTCCCTAACTAGCGCACTCATAAAATTAGCAGCATGCCTAGGCTAGATAATAGCCTAGTCATAAACGATAAAAGGGAAAAATAATAGGAATATGAAAAAGTGAATGTTTTAACATAACTTGGCATAAACATAAACTTGCATGGTAATAAGGTAGACATATAGGCATAAAACTGATGAACTTGTGGCAGTCGATTGATTCTTAATAAAACTATGATGTCACAATAAACATATTTAGATCTAAATTAACAAATGATATGTCAACCTGGTTTAGATATAATATGATGGGCACAAGGTGATAAACTAGATTTGATTAACAATTCAAATGTCCACATAATTTATATCCAATGGTTTAAAAGTGGATCTACACAAAAAAGGTTTAAGGTTCGCATCATGGCATGTCGTAGAAGTAACCATATATCTAACAAGATAGAGATTTAGATCAATAGTTAAAATAGATCTTGCACAAATCATAGAATGTCACAAAGGTTATAATAAATCCAACAAGATAGAGATTTTGATCCAAATCCTAACCAATTCAGAATGACAGATGTTCATGATTTACATTGGATCTGATATAGTTTAGGCATATGAACAAATCCAAGTCATAGTCATGTCATATTTACTTTTAAATATTCAAATCTAAAAGCAACTAGAAACTCATAGTGTTAGGATTAGAAAATGGAGAAAGAATGGATCTTGAATCTCTAGATTTGATTTGCAAAACTGGTAGTTGTAGAAGATAACGGATTCAGTTCAGACACCTGCAGAGTTTGGCCACCATGGATTTTTAATAAAGAAAACCAGAGAAATGAACATGTATATATAGCTGCCAAACCCTCTAAAACCGACTGCCACCTCAGCCCTAGGGGTGTCGACACCCCTGTGGGTGGGTCGACCTTGGTGTCGACACCCTTTAAAGGGGGTCGACCCCCTAAAGCGGGAAATTTGTCGCTTCTTTTTCTTTTTCAAATTCGAACTGTTTTGGATAAGGTGCTAACTCATATCCGACTCTTATATGACTCATATGTATATATATATATATATATATTCTTTCTTTGCGTATACAAACTTAAAACCTTAATAACTTCTCCATACATTGTCCGTTTTACGCAAACCAAATGTCTATCTTGACCGGAATTTTGAGACGGACGCAATGGCCCAGTCCATTTTCCTTAATTCTGAATATTAAATTAATTATTATTTAATTTATCCTCTTTAATGTTAACAAAATTACGGGGTGTTACATTCCCCCTACTTAAAGGATTTCGTCCCCGAAATCTCCAAGTTGAGAAGAATGCATATCTTGCCATCCATCATCCATTTACTCATCCATTAATCACTAGCATCCGTTGTCCTTAAAGATTTCTAATGCCTATATGAATATATGCAAAGGTGTGTGTATATGTCCCAATACTAATGCGAAAATCAGGCGATCTACTGATGCAGTTGACCCTCTTAATGCACTGTATGTTAGTGCCATGGATCCAATATGTATGCAAATAATCCTATTATAGCATGCGAGTTCTATATGTGTGCACACTCATTCATCCAAGTGCAACATCCATATGCTAACTCATCCATTTCCATCCGTAAAATAAAATAAAATGCACATACATCCATATGCAGTATAAGAGTGATTGAGCTGATCTAGTGCCTAATGTGTGTGTATATGCGTCCACAGGCAACCACTAGCAAACACTTGCATCCATCAAACATAACATGTTTCAAACACATGTTTACATCCATAGGATTCCTATATAAAGGTCAAAAAATACTATGGATAATATATACTCAAATGATAGAAACAGGCACTGATAAAACATTGGAAAAAGGATTAAGAACATACCCTCGAAAAGGAAAGGGTACGAAGCACGAATCATGTCTTCGATCACCCAAGTCGCATCCTCTGGGTTATCTCCCCATTGAACCTTTAGCAACTTGATCTTTTTATTATGTGGCTTCTTAACTTCCGATCTAAGAATACGGGTAGGGACTCGCCTGACTGTCGCCTCCCATTCCACTTCTACTTCTTCCAACACACTCGGCTCAACAATTACTGCGGTGTCATGCAGGCACTTCCGCAGATGGGAAACGTGGAGAACATCATGAACACCAGATAGATTTTCTAGGAGCTTTACCCTATAGGCCATTTGGCCAAACCTCCCGGTTATGGGAAATGGTCCCACAAACCTAGGTGCCAACTTCCCTACCGATCCGAAGCGAAGCACATTCCTTAGAGGTGATACTTTGATAAAAACTAAGTCTCCCACTTCAAATTCGATGTCGGTACTTCTCTTGTCTGCATAGGACTTCTGCCAATCTTGAGCTGTCTTCATCCGCCGTCGAATAAGGTCAATCTTTTCAGACGTTTCTCTAAACATATCTGGTCCAAGTAATAATCTTTCTGTAGATTCCCACCAACAAGTTGGTGATCTACAGGGTCGTTCGTACAATGCTTTGAAGGGTGCCAAGCCGATGCTGGACTGATAGCTGTTGTTATAGGTAAACTCTACTAAAGGAAGGTGCTCTTCCCAAGTCCCTCCGAAGTTTAGGATACACAGCCTCAAAAGATCTTCAAGAATTTTGTTCACCCTCTCTGTCTTCCCATCGATCTAAGGATGATAGGCGATACTCAAACACAACTGTGTACCTAACGCTTCTTGCAAGCCCCTCCAAAATTCACTGTTGAAGATGGGGTCACGATCGCTCACGATGCTGGAAGGTACTCCATGAAGACGAACTATCTCACGAACATAGATTGCTGCCATCCATGATGTCGTCCTCTTACTCTTCACTGGAATGAAATGAGCACTCTTAGTCAGTCTTTCCACTACTACCCAGATACTGGTGTTGCCTTTCTTTGATCTAGGCAAACCATCTATGAAATCCATGGAGAGCTCTCTCATTTCCACTGAGAAACCTCCAAGGGATGAAGTAATTCACCGGGCTTCTTTTTCTCAGCTTTAACTTGCTGGCAAACTAAACATTGGGAAACAAATTCGGCCACATCTTTCTTCATCCCAGCCCAAAAGAAAACCCTCTTCATGTCTCTGTACATCTTATCATTGCCCGAATGAATGGTCATCTTAGAATGATGGGCTTCTTCCAGGACTGCCTTTATTAAGCTTCCAGTTTGAGGAACATAATGCCTTCCATCTCGTCGCAACCACCCCTTTTTATCTATGGAATATATACTAAGGTAACTAGAAGTCTCCCCTTTTATGAGCTTTCCCATGATGTCTAGAATTTGTGGGTCACCTTGTTGTGAAGCTCCTATCTGGTCCATAAAAGTTGGTCGTTTCTCCAAGGATGCAAACAAATCAGGCAAAATCTCAATGGAGGGTCTAAAATCAAAAGCTGGTATGAACTCCAAGTTCTTTCTTTCCACAAACAGAGGACTCAGGGCCATCCTCTATATACTTAGTGCGTCTGCTGCCACATTACCCTTGTCAGGGGTATAAGTAATCTCAAAATCATAAGAAGCTAGAAACTCCATACATTGTTGTTGCCTTAAATTGAGGTCTTTCTGCGAGAACAGATACTTGAGAGACTTATGATCGGTGTATAACTCGAACTTCTCTCCAAGTAAATAATGATGCCATGTATTTAACGCGAATACTATGGCAGCTAGCTCCAGATCTTGGGTGGGGTAGTTCTTTTCATGAACTGTCAACTGTCTACCCCATAACATACTACTTTCCCTTCTTGCATCAGAATCACACTAAGCCCTGTACCACGCGCATCAGTGTAAACGGTAAACATCTTACTTCCATTAGGCAAGGTCAAGAATGGGCTGTTGTCAGAGCCCTCTTCAGTCGTTGGAAAGAGACATCACAATCTATGTCTCATGAAAACGCCAAATTCGTCTTTGTCAGCCTAGTGAGTGGGGATGATATCTTTGCGAAGTCCTTAATGAACTTCCTGTAATAACCTGCCAACCCAAGAAAGCTTCTCACCTCGGTTGCATTTTTAGGAATCTGCCAATCCTGCACTGCAACCACCTTTGCGGGATCTACAGCTATCCCTACTTTGGAGACCACATGACCTAAGAATCTTACCTCTTTTCTCCAAAAATGGCATTTGGAGAATTTTGCCTTAAGCTAATGCGCACAGAGAGTTTTCAAGACTTCTCTCAAATGTAGGGCATGCTCTTCTTTGCTTTTCGAGAAGATCAAGATATCGTAAACAAAAACCACGACAAATTTGTTTAGAAACTCCCGAAACACCCTACTCATTAGATCAACAAAATAGGCATTCGTCAACCCAAAAGGCATAACCAGCCATTCAAGGAAACCATATGGAGTTCTAAAAGCAGTCTTATCTATGTTGTCCTCAACCACCCTTAAATGATGAAACCCCGTGACGAAGTCTAACTGGGAAAATACCGAGGCACCTGCAAGTTGATCAAATAAATCATCAATCCTCGGAAACGGGTGCCTATTCTTCTTGGTGAGTTTATTCAACTCCCTATAGTCAACACACAAACAAAGCGAACCATCCGCCTTAGTTGCGAATACCACTGGAGCACCCCATTCAGATATGCTTCATTTGATAAACCCTTTCTCAACTGGCTCCCCTACTTGCTTACACAGCTCCCGCCTTTACCACGGAGCCATGTGGTGCACTGGTAATGCAACTGACTTTGCATTGTCCACCAAATATATACGAAAGTAGATCTCGCGCCTTGGAGGTAAACCCCGAACCTCATCAAAAACATCGGAATAATCTCGGGCTATTGGAACAGATTGCAAATCATCGATAGATGCGTCAAGAGACTCTAGGAAACTAAACATAACCGACCCTTGTGGGTCACAAGAAATCTCGAGGATCCTCCCATGATAAGTCAGAAGCCTAACGACCCTCTTCCCACAATCCAAAATGGCACCATATGTGTTAAGCCAATACATTCCTAGAATCAACCCATAGCCCATATACTAGAGCACATATGTGTCGCATTCAAACTCGAAGCCTAGCACAGATATTTTCAAAACCCGACGAATCATAGATAAATGAGTCGAACCACCAATGGGGTTTGAAACAACTACGGGATCCACTACCATACTATTAATTAAGTGCAGAGATTCAACTGTAGAACTTGATATAAATGAATGTGAAGCGCCATAATCGAAAAGTGTTCTAATAGGATGGTTTGAATCAGAAATTAAACCTTCCACAGGAATTCCCTTCCTCTATCTGGTGCACTAGCCACGAGAGCATTCACTTTCCCTCCAGAGGTTCCTGTCCTTTGACCTTGACCTTGCTTCCTTGGGCACTCCCTAGAATAGTGTCCAACCTCTTCATAAACGAAGCAAGCATTTTTCCTTTTCCTGCAGTCCTGGGCCAAGTGACACTCTTGCCCGCAACTATGGCACTTCCTCTTACCCTTAGCCTTGTCATTCTTTCTGCTCTTCTTCTGTTGTTGTTGCCGTCCTTTCTTGGGCCATACCTTTTTGTTTTGTGTTTCCTTAACCCTAACTTTTTCCTTTTCTCCTTTATTTGAAGTTTATCTATGTACCATTCCCGGGCCATCATTTTTCTCATCCTTGGGCTGTGCTCCTTAGCCCTAACTCCCTTATTCTCATTTTTACCATATTTGTATAACAAACTAAGTAGTCTCCCGAAAGCTTCCTCCATCGCACAGAAATCCTTACGGAGCTCGAGAAAATTAGCCGCAGGTGATACTACTGCAGCTACAGATGGAGGTTTGGCACTTCATTACCCTCTAACATGTGCCACAGTTTAAACATGCCTACGACATCATGCCGGAATGGGGACACCTTTTGGGAAGAATCGGTTCCCCAGACAAAAAAGGAAAAAGGAATCAAGTGGAGAATCGAGAGATATTACATATGGCTTTGAGGAATATATTACTCAAAACAGACTTTTCTTTTTGAAAATGCTTTCTTTTAAAACCTTTTTGAAAATAATTTTCAAAAACTTTATCCAATCTGGTAACCTTCAACTCTGATACCAAGTGTGACACCCCACGTCCATTAATATCGGTCACAAAGGGAATGCATTAAGTTTTGTGAAGCATTATAGGTAAACAGGCACAGAATATTACAAGCCAGGTATATAGAATAATAGCGGAATAAAAACTTTATTTATCATAAGATACCGTGGTCCAAAAACATTACATATCTGAAACATAAAACCCTATTACAACATAAAAGTTAATGTTTTGTACTTCAAAAATATCAGAGTACATAAAAGAAGTAAAATTCCCCAAGAACAAAATATAGCCATAGTAACAAGGGTAGGAGCTTGAGCCATACATATCAGTTGCTCTAGCAAAAGTAAGCAGAATCATGATCAAGCCCGAGTGTTTCCTCCCTGATAACTGAGGGGATGACGGAAGAAAGAAGGAGAAACAAAAAGGGTCAGACATAAAGCCTGGTGAGTCTAGTGACTTTTAGCAAGTAAATAAATAGAAGTAGCATGACAGACATATAAAGTGGATAAGAGAGATCAATACATAAATGATAGGTGTTACAAGGTAGACAGGATAAGGTGTATATGCTTCCGTCGTGATTACTCTGCACTATTACTAGTATAAGCAGAATGAGGTGATCCCTTACACTTCAAGGGGTAGAATTGGGCATACGTCCAAATATACCCTAACTACAACCCTAGTTGATCGACTTCCTACTCCGTAAATACTCTGTGTCGGCCCCACAGTAGGATGTATCACGTCCTAAAGTGGCAACTCCTCACTGATATTCACAGCCACATATCTACAGGTGTCACGGTCGTCTTATCCCCCTCTGCTCGGCTCATGCACGCACATGACCCGGTCGGTTTGCACCGCCCACACCATCCGCCACGTTTGGACCTCTTACAATCAGTCAGTAAGCATGCCCCTTCTCCGCCTAGTACGGAGTACTTTGTTTAATACCTATTCCGGGTTATTGACTGAAATGGGTCGCACACAATATGATACAAGATCTCCCCTTTGTCTTGTATCCCTACTAGGTTTTTACTGACTATGTATACCACTAGGTATATTTAATTACATAGCCCTATTCATTTCAACTAGTTATGCTTACCCTAAAAGGCGTCTTTAATTGCATAACTTTTATATTTTCCACCGGTTATGTATACCACTAGGTGTCTTTAATTACATAACCTTATTGGGTTGAGTTCGTGGGCCTATATGTAAATATTACCCACCCCCTCAGATTTACTTTACCCACCCACTGTCCAACCAATTTTACTTAACCCTAACTTAAGTTCATAATCATACAATCCCTATGGATTAAATTAGGTTAAGTAGTCCAATTCATTGCCATGTCCATTTATGGTTCATAATGGGCAAGACCTCCCATATTAGGCCTACAACTTGTGGCTGCTAGATATGCCGGTCGGGTCCAGGCAGACTTCTTCCACAACTTGGGCCTAACCTGGTGTCATAGCCCGATTCGTATTTGCGCACTTAGACCTCCCACATTAGGTTCAAAATTAGTGGATGTTGGATATGTCGGTTGGGTCTGGTAGACTTCCACCACTAATGCAACCTAATCTCGTGTCATAACTGCAATTACAATTCCTAATTGTAATGACTAGACATTTCATTCTTATCCAATTCTTAGCTATGTCTTTATAGGTGATTGTGTCCCTTTTTCCCAATAATTTGATTTATATGCCCAATGATGTTTATATTCAAATTATGTCCATATTAACCCTTTTTCCCCCGTTCCCTTACTAGTGCACTCATAAAATTGGCGGCGTGCCTAGGCTAGATAAAAGCCTGGTCATAAACAATAAAAGGGAAAAATAATAGGAATATGACAAAAGTGAATGTTTTAACATAACTTGGCATAAACATAAACTAACATGGTGATAAGGTGGACATACAGGCATAAAACTGATGAACTTGTGGCAGTCAATTGATTCTTAACATAACTATGATGTCACAATAAACATATTTAGACCTAAATTAACAAATTAGATGTCCAACTGGTTTAGATCTAATATGATAGGCACAAGTGAAAACTATATTTGCTTAACAATTCAAATGTCCCCATAATTTAGATCCAACGGTTTAAAAGTGGATCTACAAAAATAAGGTTTAAGGTTCGCATCATAGCATGTCATAGAAGTTACCATAGATCTTACAAGATAGAGATTTAGATAAATAGTTAAAATAAATCTAGCACAAATCGTAGAATGCCACAAAGGTTACAATAGATCCAACAAGATAGAGATTTTGATCCAAATCCTAACCAACTCAGAATGTCATATGTTCATGATTTACAATGGATCTGATATAATTTAGGCATATAAACAAATCCAAGTCATAGTCGTGTCATATTTACTTTTAAATATTCAAATCTAAAAGCAACTAGAAACTCATAGTGTTAGGATTAGAAAATAGAGAGAGAATGGATCTTGAATCTCTAGATTTGATTTGCAAAACTGATAGTTATAGAAGATAACAGATTCAGTTCAGACACCGACAGAGTTTGGCCACCATGAATTCTTAATGAAGAAAACAAGAGAAATGTTATAAATAATATACAATAAGAAATCCATTAAAGGAGGAGAAAAAGGATACTTTTTATTCATTCATCAATCGGTACATTATTTACATTACATGAGCTCCTTATATAAAGGCTTGGGAGCTTGGAGCAAAACTTATCCCACAATGTGGGGCTAAACAGAATAGGACAAAATCATATTCACTCATATATATTGCAACACTCCCCCTTGAATATGCGTCTTAAAAATCTTGAATGCTCTACTAACTTGAAGTTGTCCCTTTTAAAAACATATATGATGATTACTCCCCCTTATAATTATCCGTTCAGTCGATACAACTATTGCCTATTGTCTTCAAAAATCTATCAGGAAAACCAATGGGAAAAACCTTGAACGAGAAAAAGAGTACAACATCTGACATTATGAACATCATATTAAAACGATATTCCTTAAAAGAGTTTGATTCTTCAGGATCAAAACAATGCCTCATGAAAAACCTTTTTATGAAAAACCCTGTGGGAAAAATCATAAACTAGGAAAAGAGTGCAAATTTATTTCATCTTTAGGTAACATGTTTTATAATGTTACAGTAAGGGTTGATACTTCAGGATCAAAATAATGCCTCATTAAAAACCTTACTAACAACAACCCGATGGGAAAAATATTAGTGAAGGAAAAGAGTACATCCCCCTTATTTATAACTCATTATTCAATTAGTCTATTGATGAACTCGACGCATGCCAATTTTGTACATCATCTTCTAGAATGTTGATTTGGAAATTGCCTTTGAGAACAGATCTACTCGCTTTTCTTGAACTGAATTTGTTTCTCCTCATTCTTGTTATCCTTTCATTCATGTGTGAAGAGAAATTTAGAAGAAATTTGCTCCATCCTATCAGCCATGATATAATTTACTTGAATCTGAGTCATGCAAACTACCTTGTCTTCTTCATAAATAATAGTTTACTTCATCAAAAGATGTTTGATACTTCTGGATCAAAATATGCCTCGTCAAAACCTTACTAAGAAAAACCCAATGGGAAAAATCTTAGTGAAGGAAAAAGAATGTCATATAAAATGTCATATTTACTACGTCAAAAGTAGTATAATACTTCTAGATCAATGTAATGCCTTGTTAAAACCTTAATAAGAAAAACCCAATGGGAAAAATCTTAAATAAGGAAAAAGAGTACATTATAACTCATTTTTGTATGTTACTTTTGGGTTGATACTTCTGGATCATGACCCATGCCTCATTAAAACCTTACTAAGAAAACCAGTGGGAAACTTAGTTAAGGAAAAAGAGTGCATTATATCATACTTCTGGATGCTCTCCTTGATTTAATAATTTCCTCTGAATTCATATTCTTCTTTCAGTAACTCAAATTGCTTACAAATACTTCTTAATGAAGTTTTTTTATTTTAAAAACTTCATGTGCATTTCCATGCTTCAGGCATGTTTTCTTATTTAAAACGCCTTCCTTTTGTGATTTGTATGATACTAATATTCATTTATGAACACACTTCAGGTGCTTATAATCTTCTATTTCAATCGGACTTGCATATTGCAATACATATTTGATGAATAAGACAACTTTCATTACTAAGCATGAAGTAATCTATTCACCTTGAAGTATATCAAGATTTTCATTACAACAATACTTAGAAGAATGTTGTAATCTATCGTCCAAGTTTTTGGTAGTCTTTATAATAACAAATGTTATTTATGTTCTTCAGGAACTTATATATTATAACAAGTTTTACATATCGCAACTACCACTTCAATGGATATTAAGAGTTTCATTACAACAAAATTCTTGAAAGCAGGAAGTGATCTACTCATCATGAATTATTTCAAGATTTTCATCAGAACAATACTTAAAAGAATGTTGTAATCTACATTTCTTTCTCTTTATCACTGCCAAAATTATTTAAATTCTTCTGGAATTTGTATACTTTCATCGTTTATACCTTCAGGGTATTATAAGTGTTTTAAACACTTTAACCACTTTAATCAATTCAATTATCTATGAAAATACAATGCTCATGGCACTTAACATGTTGTTGACACTCTATGGTGCTTCGGTCATTATATATATATTTCTATTTTTATCATATGAACTACATGTTCATATCTTATGGACTACAGGTCCATATATCTTATTTAGGAGAATTTCATGATGACCAATCATGTTTCTGTCTAATATGGGATTTTAATCCATTTATAAATATAAGCGCTTCATTATTTATTAATTTATCACCGATGATTATTTCTTGTCAGTTCTATACATAATTTATTGAGATCTCAAAACTTATCATGCTTTAGGTACCTAAACCACTTCTGGGGTTATTTTGACAATCATGTCATGGGTTTCTTTCAAAGTACCCTTAAGTCTTTCTTTAGGAGTACTCACCTCCTTTATTTTTCATATTTATGACTTACTCCAAAGATATTTTGAACTGACTTTTATACCACACTTTCAGTAGCGATTTACACCTTTTGATCCTTCGGTGATTCAAATGTATATTGGAGAAAGTTTATTAGAGACATAATTGATAATTTATGCAAGTTACTTAATACTTTGCATGATTCTATATGTTAACAAATATTTAACATCGATGATTCCTTTATCCTCCCCCTCAATGTTGACAAACATTGTCACTTTAAATAATAAACCTACTTTGGATTCATTTTTGATCCGTTATAGCATCATAGCTAGCAAATACATTAGATGTATTTCAATTGTAGGAGGATAATGCTCTTATTAGTTGATAAGATGCATTCATATTGTATTTCTTATTCCCTTTCAATGATCTAATGACTTGGAGGAATTTTCTATCATTCGAATATGCACATGACTTCTGGTCATTCAATATTGTTGTCAGTCGACTTCATAAATTATAATATGAGTTCATAACAACTTCAGGTTGTTAATTAAATATCGTATATATGTGTATATACGTGCGTCCACGTATTACATATGTAATTGATTTGCATATTCTTTCTATTTCAAGTTATAGATTTTAAAACAATTTTTTTACAATGTTCCAATCATTAATTTTTGCTTATCATGCAATATTAACGTGAATCTTAAAGATCGTTTCATAATATCCAAAATATCTTATTTGGAACCGTATTGAACTTCTGGTTCAAATGAAATATATGAACAACTTCGAGTTGTTAATCCATATTGAACTTCTGGTTCAAATAATATATAAACAATTTCAAGTTTGTTAAACTGTATTGAACTTCTGGTTCAACTGTATTGAACTTATGATTCCCCTATATTGAACTTCTGGTTCCACTGTATTGAACTTCTGGTTCCAGTGTGTTGAACTTCTGGTTCAAATAAAATATATAACAACTTCGAATTGTTAAAATTTATTCTTCAATATAATATGTAAATATAAATATATAAGAAAGATACAACTCATTTTGAAAATTGTGAAATCTTTGGATATCAATTTTATTAATGTTATTATTTCACATAGTTTCAATAAAGCTTCAGGCCTTTAAATTATGTAGTATTTCAAGTTCATTGGTTAAGGAACTTCAAGTTCCTAAGCATATATATACACATACATATGTATATCAAGTTTATTAATTTATGATGAACTTCTGGTTCTCAATCTTGTAACATACTTTTAATTTAGAAGCTTTTACATTTTTGCTAATTGACAAGATTTCAAACTTGTATACTTTATCAAAAATTTTTATATATATATAATTCAAGACTTCAGGTCCAAGACTTTGAGTTATACAACTTTCAGTATAAATATTTACTCTACACAACTTCAGGTTGTGGTTCTATCCTTTCTTCCATAACGTTAGTTATTACTAGCTAAATACATCGAACAATAATACATATGCTTATTCTTATTTCAAATACAGACATACATCATTTAACTTACAATAGCCAATGTTTTTAATACATTTATACTAATATGGTAATACAATATATATTACCATAACGATACATATAATGCATTTATTATAAAAATAATGGAAATAACCATTATACGGTCTAAATATATGAATAAAAAAATTACTTAAAACAACATAACAAAATTTGGATCTAGCTACAGTATTGATCAAAACTGAAATAAACAACTTATAGTTGTACTGCATTCCCAATAAGCATATTTTCTAAAATACCAAATACATGCACAATATCTGATCCAAAATTGAGTAGAAATGCATAATTATAGAACCGAGATTTTACATTCTTTAATATGAATGATTCGAAAAACTTGCAGATCTATACATAAAATTCACAACATAAAAAAAATTACATGTTTCAAATTATACTATCCATATATAGATCTTTCTTTTTATATCAAAATTACTTCTTACCATCATAGAAACTGCAGGTTCTAAGTTTTCCATTTTTATAACAAAATTAATTTTGCATTCACTTTCGGTGCGCAAAATTAAGATCAATATTTAGATCTTAACTTAATATGATCTTCGAGATGCATATTTTCTTTAGTCATTAAATTTGCATCATCGTTTTTGATATTTGAAAATATTTCAATGCAAATTCTTTTATGGACATATCATACTATAATATCGCTTCTGGGATTTTCCATAAACACCATTTATGGAGTTTTAATACATTTTTTTACAAATATTTATCGCCTTTAATTGTAGAAATCTCTTCTGGAGATATTTTATTATTTTCAAATAAACAGATCTCTTCTGGAGATATTTTACCATTTTCAAATATACAAATATCCTTTACAGATATTTTGTTATCACCACTTCTGGGATTAACTTATCTCTTCCAGAGATAAATGTATACAAACTATTGAAATGTCATATCAATATACAAAAATACATTCAAACCTTAAATGCATTAACAAAATTAGTTGCGTTAAATAAAAATAAGATTCAGGAGAGAAAAGAAATCACTACTTCTGGAGTGTATGATATTCCTTCAGGGAACATATCACTACTTCTGGAGTGTATGATATTCCTTCAGGGAACATATCTTTTACTTATGCAATTGCAATGCAACAAAAAAAATTCTAACATCTCTTCTAGGATGTTGGATTTGCTATATAAAATTAAATCTCTAAAACATCTCTTCAAGAGATTAATATGTATACTATATCTTTAGGATATTCAGTTAATATAAACTGTACATGAAAGATGTCAGTTAAAAGAAACATGTTTACAGAATTTCTATTGAATCTAATGTTTTTGCCACATATTATAATGTGTGTGTCTCATTTAACTTCTTCTGGAAGTACAATCTTTTTATGTTACAACCTTTAAGAAAGATTTGGGATTTTGTTTCATCTTTCTCATTTGCATATGAACTTCAGGTTTTTCATTTGCATATGAACTTCAGGTTCCTCATTTGCGTATGAACATCATGTTCCTTACTTACGTATGAGCTTCAGGTTCCTTATTTAAAAAAAATTGTATATGAACTTCAGGTCATATACATATGAACTTCAGGTTCCTAATTGGTTTACATCATGATTTTTCAATCTCACTTCCAATGATAAATAAATATTGCTATTGAATTTAAATGCTATATCATTATATTTTATACCCATAATTCTGTTGGATATACATAAAAAAATCATTTTTTTTTAAGTGATATTTTGTCTTTAGTCTATCCATAAGAATCACATACGAAGAATAATAGTAGATCGGAAAGGATAAAACTAGATCTACCTCTACATCATCAATAATGTAAACAATACGTATATAATCAAATCTCCATTTGAATTTGGAAACTCAAAATTAGACCCACAAAGAATTGAAAGAATATATCTACTCATATTTAGGATCATAATAGATAATTAGATCTAAAAAGCTAGACCCACTAAAATAGAATCTAGATCTACAAAAAATGAAAAAGAAAAGAGATCTAGAAGTATGGATCACATCTAAGTAGAAGATACAACAAGTTCATATATGTAGATCTATATGGTTTCAAAACATAAAAAAATAACTTACATGATAGGTCCATAAATATAGATCCAGAATATTTCAAACAATAGCTCTAATAAAGCTTCGTGCTGATAACGTGTTATAAATAATATATAATAAGAAAGCCATTAAAGGAGGAGAAAGAGGATACTTTTTATTCATTCATCAATCGGTACATTATTTACATGACATGAGCTCCTTATATAAAGGCTTGGGAGCTTGGAGCAAAACTTATCCCACAATGTGGGGCTAAACAGAATATGACAAAAGCATGTTCACTCATATATATTACAACAAGAAATGACCATGTATATATAGCTTCCATACCGTCTAAAATCGACTACCACCTCAGCCCCAGGGGTGTCGACACCCCTGTGAGTGGGTCGACCCTGGTATCAACACCCTTTAAGGGGGGTCGACCTCGATACCGACAACCCTCTAAAGGGGTCGACCCCCTACAGCGGTAAATCTGCCGCCTCTTTTTCTTTTTAAAATTCGAACTGTTATGGATAAGGTGCTGACTTATATCTGACTCCTATATGACTCATACGTATATATATATTCTTTCTGCGCGTATACAAACTTAAAACCCTCATAACTTCTCTATATGTGTACGTTTTACGCAAACCAAATGTCTATCTTGACCAAAATTTCGAGAGGACGCAATGGCGCAGTCCGTTTTCCTTAATCCTGAATATTAAATTAATTATTATTTAATTTATCCTCTTTAATGTCAACAAAATTATGGGGTGTTACACTACTCCTAAAAAGATAAATATTACTTTTATCATCTAATAGATCCGAGATGCAACTCTTCTTCATATTCCCAAAGCTCCGATCACCTTCAGTTTGTTCCTTAGTCTTCGAAAGAGATGCAATACAAAAATTTCCTAAATCAAATCTCTAAATCCATTTAAATAACATTTAGTCTACCCTAATAACCGGAATATTTTCCTATGCCCTAATTTGCTGGAAATTAAATCTCAATAAGGTCCTTTGTTTTAACTTTCATAAATTTGACCAACAATAACATTGACGTATTTAAAATAACAAGGAATGAGTTGTAAAAACTGGAAAACGATTTCAATACCAAAGGTGAAAATGTTGTACTTCACCAATTCGGTAAGATTAGAGAATGGAACTACATAATCACAAAATGAAAAGCATAAAATGAAGACAAATGAATTTTTACAGTGGTTCAATTCATAATAAATCTACGCCCACTTTTCAATCACTTATCATTATGGTATTTTGCTTTACATCATTCATGAAATCTCTTATACATTCATTTCTCTCTTTTTAGGATCTAAATTACTCTTGAATTGGCCATGGAAATGGAGACATCTCTAGCTTTGCAATGATGGATGTATGAATCTTCTATCACTTAGGCGCTTTGATGTTCTTCCATGATTTGATGAGAATTTTGTGTTAGATCCGAATTTAGAGAAGATTAATAGCGGTTGGAGAGCATTAGAATTGAGTTAGAGCCATTTTGGATGGATAATGAATGTGATTTGGTCTTCATATTGTTGGAGCAAGATGGAGAAAGCTTAGGAGAACATTAATGGAGCTTGAGAAGATTTAGAATGGTGGAGAAATGATTTGGGCAGCCCTTCTGGGTAGAGGAATCGGTCCCTTGAAATGTGGTGAGATGGGGTATTTATAGGAGAAGTTTTGAGGTAGTCAGTCTTGTAATATTGGTGTGCAGAATTTGGGTCTGCCATGAACTTGGGTTGGCCTAAAACTTATTCACAAAAATGCCACTGGTCTACTTTACAATTGTTAACAGCTGTCATGATCCATATTTACGGTTCTGCGATCGCTTCAATCAATGACCGACCAAAAACTAATTCTTTGCGTGACTCAAACTATTTCACTGACCGAACAGGAAATATTTTCTTTTAGAGCCGGCCAGCTTTGCATAATTATTTAGAACCGACCACGTGTTAGCTTATCATACTAACAGGACCGAACCTGTAACACCCCACGTCCATTAATGTCACTCACAAAGGGAATGCATTAACTTCCATGGAGGTTTTAAGTGAATATAGAACAGTAAAATTACAACAAGACAGATATAAAATAGTACTTGGAAATTCAAAAACTTTATTTCATTGTAGCAGAAGTCAAAACATGTTTGATTACATCATAACACCATATTCAATGTCAAGTACAATATCTATCTTGATAAATCAAGTACATAATCCCATTACATGAATAGCCATTAAAAAAAAGATAACAAGCTGGACTTTACTTCAGCAGTCCAAGCTTTCCAGAAGATAAGCGATCCAACTAGACTCCACTAGAACTTGGCCCAACCTGCGGACCTGAAGGGAGAAAAAGGATGGAAAAGAGGGGGTCAGACATAAAGTCTGGTGAATATGATAATTCTACAATACTATTACCAAAATAACTGGACTAAGGCATAAGCTGGAAAACAAGAAAATGTCTATGAAGAGCAGATTAAGGACATAGACAATCGCTAAAGGCAACGTTATAGGCGCTCCTAAATACTAAAGGATAAACACTATACTGCACCACACCAGTCACCCTAAAGATTCATCCCACTTAGCTTCACTTAGAAACTTTCCCAATGGCTTTACGTACCCCTAGCTGACTACATAGGTGCCGCCTGCCCCTATCTCCACTAGGTGTACCCTACTTCCCATTATTCGATCGGCTCTCTAACTCGTAGATACCCGTGCTGGCCTTACAGTGGGGTGTATCACTCCCCTAAAGTGGCAACCTGATACAACGGACATGCACGGCTTATACCTACACGATGCAACAACGTCTTACCTACCAGCCCGGGTCCACACACGCATATGAAACCCGTTGGACTTGCGTTGCCACCGCTCCCTGTTTTGGCCTCTTATAGTCAAACCCAGTATGCGTGTCCCGTCCTCGACTTGGGTCGAGCCCACAAAGATACGTTTTGGGATACCGGTTGAAATGGGCCCCCACTATTTACCACAAGCATTCCACCTAAGCTTGTCCCCATTAGTCCATCCCACTTAACCCACTTAGTCATGTTCATTTACATGTATGTTTGGTTAAGTCTAATCGTATTTCAAATGCCTCTAAAGGCAACCACCAGATTCCTCATGCCACCCAAGGCACCTACTTAACCCCCATGTCCCACCTTACATGATTATCTGGTTAAGTATTTCTTAGTTCATTAAGGCCATAACCTCATAAAGACCTCTCACATTAGACTGGCATTTATGGCAGCTGGATTTGCCGGGCGGGTCCGGGCAGTCTTACACCATAAAAGAGTCTAACCTCGTGTCTTTACAACTGTTATGCTTTAGTTTGGGCCTAGGACCTCTCACATTGGGCCGACATTTGTGACTACTGGATTTGCCGGGCGGGTCCGGGCAGGTTTACATCACAAACGGGTCCAACCTCGTGTCCTAAGCATTGATTATTAATAATAATCCACTTTCCCCCAATTTTAATAATTCCCTACTTGAATTATTAATTACTTCCAATTTTTAACAATGTCCATAATTGACTCAATTATGGACATCCATTCATGGTATGCAAAATCTTACAAAATTGCACCCAATTTATTAATTCCTAATATTACCCCTACCCCACGTTTGAACGTTTATTCGCAAAATATATGTTAGACTCGAATAGCCTAACTCATAGCATAAAAGAGATTATCATAATAACAACATGTATATGTGACCAAATGAATCATAATAAGGGGTGAAACTTGCATATGTCCAACTTGCATAGATTATACATGTCATGGACCTAAAGGTGTCAACTTGTTCAAAATTCACCTAATATAATCTCAATCAATTTTCATAAACTTACATATGAACATGTGTGAATCAACATCATCTAATTTTTTTTAACAACATGGTTTTATATGGGTACACCTAACTCAATAGGCAAATTCCCATAATCAAGTTTTATTTAATTATAGTTTCAAGTTTATGGGTACACCTAACCTAATAGGCAAATTCCCATAAACAAGATCCATTTAAATTAAGAAAAAAAACATAACTTTAAGCATGATCCAACAACATCATGATTTTTCAACATAATATAGCATGATTTATAACATGGCATAGTATGATAGTATAACATAGCTTGACATGATTCTCAACATAGCACGACATAGCATAAGAGAATTTACAACATAGCATGACATAGCATATATAATTTACATCATACGACAACATAATAACATAATAAGAGTTCCACAATATATAGAATTTACAATTACAAATCACATCACTTTCTTGTGATCCATTCATAACTGAGTCAAATTAGTTTGTAATAGTCTTGTGAGAATCATCATACTCACCAACAAAAGAAAAGAATTAGAGAAAGAGAGATCTTTTGATTTGATTTGTGTAGATTTAGTTGTAGATGATTAGGCTTCCTCTTCTTAGTTTGTGACGGCTATGCTGAACTCCATGGCAGCAGCATGACGGTAGCTTCTCTAATTTTACAAGTGATTTAGGTCTAGGGTCTACCCACTTATTTATAGATTTTAGAATTCATTTAGGCCATTAGATTTAACCTAGAAATAACCGCAGCCGTTCAGACAAGATGGGGTTTATCTTGTTGACTCAGCAATGAGTCAGAAGTGACTCAGCAAACACTCAGCATATTAATAAACTTCTATTCATGTCATAAATATATATATATTTTCTACAATGTACATATTAGATACATCCCCCTTTACTTATTATTGTTTTTATATACATATTAGATACATCCCCTCTCTCACACACTTATTAATATTTTTATATTCATATTAGATACATCCCCTCTCTTACACGCTTATTAATATTTTTATATTCATATTAGATACATCCCCTCTCTTACACACTTATTAATATTTTAGCAACTTTAGTGTTAATAGAAAATTCGGGGTGTTACATTCTCCCCTCCTTTTAGGATTTCGTCCCCGAAATCTTCAAGTCTGGAAGAATGTATATCCTACCATCCAAACGTCCATCTACTCATCCATCATACACAGGCATCCATTGTCCTTAAAAGACTTCTAATGCTTTATGATCATATGCAAGTGTGTGTACATGTCCTTACCTAATGCGAAATCAGGCGGTCTACTGATTCAGTTGACCTCCTTAATGCAAATTATGTAAGTGTCATGAATCCATTATGTATGCAAAAGATCCTAATTGCTTACATACTACTCTATATGCGTGCACACACATTCAACCGAATGCAGCATCCATATGATGGTACAACCATTATACATCCATTATACTAAATACATCCATATATATGCAATATGCAATATGAAGTGACTGAGCCGATCTAGTGCCTAAAGTGTGTGTATATATGCATCCACGAGCAACCACTAGCAAACACTTGCATCCATTTTGCATCCATCATACATAACATGTCTCAAACACATGTTTCAACCATAGGATTATCCTAACTAAAGGTCAAAGATACTAATGAGAGGACATACTAAAGATAAGATAAGATAAGCTAAGCGATACAGGAGAAATTAAAAGACATACCCTCAAAAAGAAAAGGGTACAACGAACGCATCTTCTCTTCTGTCTCCCAAGTTGCGTTCCTCTCATCATCTCCCCATTGCACTTTAACCAGTCTGACCTCTCGATTCCTCAACTTTTTGATCTCCGACCCAAGAATGCATGTAGGAGCTCGTCTAATTGTTGCATCACGCTCTATTTCCACCTCTTTAAGCAAGCTCGGCTCTACCACCTCCGCGGTCTTGTGCAAACACTTCCTCAAATGTGATACATGGAATACGTCGTGTACTCCACTAAGTTTCTCAGGCAACTCCACCCTATATGCCATCTTCCCAATCCTGTCTTTTACAGGAAACGGCCCTACAAACCTTGGTGCTAATTTCCCCACGGACCCAAAGCGAACAACATTCTGTAACGGAGATACTTTGATAAAAACCATGTCCCCAATGTCAAACTCAAGATCTGTCCTCCTCTTATCAGCATACGATTTTTTCCTATCTTGTGCTGCTTTCATCCTCCTTCGAATCAACTCAATCTTGTCCGAGGTTTCCCTAACCATATCGGGCCCAAGTAGGATTTTATCGGTAGATTCCCACCAACATGTAGGCGAACGGCAAGGCCTTCCATAAAGAGCTTCGAAAGGTGCCATGCCAATACTAGACTGAAAGCTATTATTATATGCGAATTCTACTAACGGAAGGTGCTCTTCCCATGTACCCCCAAAGTCTAGGATACAAAGCCTTAAAAGATCCTCTAGAATGCGATTCACCCTCTCGGTATGGCCGTCTGTCTGAGGATGATATGCGGTGCTCAAACATAGCTGAGTCCCTACCACCTCTTGTAAACTCTTCCAAAATTCGCTAGTAAAGATGGGGTCACGGTCGCTTACTATACTAGAAGGAATACCGTGCAAATGAACTATCTCCTTAATGTATACAGAAGCCAACCACGGAGCAGTTTTCTTACTTTTCACGGGAATAAAATGGGCACTTTTAGTAAGTCTATCTACTATAACCCAAATCCCCGTGTTACCCTTCCTTGATCTTGGTAATCCATCCACAAAATCCATTGAGATGCTTTCCCATTTCCATAGTGGAACTTCTAATGGGTGAAGCAACCCACCGGGTTTCTTTTGTTCTACTTTAACTCGTTGGCACACCAAGCATCTAGCGACGTACTCGGCCACATCCTTTTTCATACCGGCCCAAAAGAAAACCCGCTTCATATCTTTGTACATCTTATCCCCGCCGGGATGAATGGTCATTTTTGAGCGATGAGCATCATCAAAAATGGCCTTCCTTAAGTCTTCGTCTTGTGGTACACAAAGTCTATTATCCCTTCGTAACCAACCTTTATCGTCTAGGGTATACCTACGAAGATGGCTTGACGACTCCCCCCCTTTGAGCTTTTCTACTATCTCAACCAACTGTGGGTCGTCTCGCTGTGCCTCACCAACCCGTCCTAGAAGTGTAGGTCTAACCTCCAAGGATGCTAACAGACTGGGTACTAAGTCAACGGAGGGTCTAAAGTCAAACATAGAGATGAATTCTAAGCTTTGTCGTTCAACAAACAACGGACTCAAGGACAACCTTTTCCTACTTAAGGCGTCTGCCACCACGTTACCCTTGCCCGGGGTATATGCTATTTCAAAATCGTAGGAGGCTAAGAATTCCATCCACCGTTGCTGCCTTAAATTCAAATCCTTCTGAGAGAATAAGTATTTTAATGATTTGTGGTCAGTGAACAGTTCGAATTTCTCACCAAGAAGATAGTGACGCCAAGACTTAAGCGCGAAAACAATTGCGGCCAGCTCTAAGTCATGCATGGGGTAATTCTTTTCATGAACCCTCAACTGCCTTCCACCATAGGCTATTACTCTTCCCTCTTGCATGAGGACCGCGCCAAGTCCCGTCCCACAAGCATCAGTATAGATGGTAAACGGTTTATTCCCGTCTGGCAGCACTAAGACTGGGGCTGAAGTTAAGGCTCTCTTTAAACGTTGGAACGCATCATCGCAATTTTTGTCCCACGTAAAAACCAGGTTCTTCTTCGTTAACCGTGTTAATGGAGCTGATATTTTTGCGAAGTCTTTGATAAACTTCCTATAATAGCCAGCCAACCCCAAGAAACTTCTTACTTCGGTTGCATTTTTAGGGACCTTCCAATCTTGGATGGCCACCACCTTTGCGGGATCCACTGCTATCCCTTCTTTGGAAACCACGTGCCCTAAGAACCATACTTCCTTCCTCCAGAAGTGACACTTAGAAAATTTTGCCTTAAGGTTATGCGCTCGAAGGGTTTCCAACACTTCCCTAAGATGTAGGGAGTGCTCTTCTTTATTCTTAGAAAAGACTAAGATGTCATCCACAAAGACTACCACGAATTTGTTAAGGTATTCCCTAAACACCCTACTCATCAAATCAACAAAATATGCAGGGGCGTTTGTCAAACCAAAGGGCATCACTAGCCATTCATAGAATCCGTCAGGAGTCCTAAAAGCAGTCTTATCTATACTATCCTCAGCCACTCTCAGTTGATGAAAGCCAGTGGCTAAGTCCAACTGCGAAAACACTGAGGCGCCAACTAACTGATCAAAGAGATCGTCAATCCTCGGCAGTGGGTGTCGGTTCTTTTTAGTAAGCTTGTTTAGTTCTCTATAGTCCATACAAAGTCTAAGAGACCCATCCGCCTTTGTGGCAAAAACTACTGGAGCACCCCACTCCGATATACTACCTCTTATGAACCCCTTCTCAAGCAACTCCTTTACTTGCTTATTGAGTTCCCTCCTTTCACGAGGAGCCATGTGGCGCACTGGCAAAGATACGGGTTTAGCATTATCCACAAGATAAATTCGAAAGTCTATCTCCCGCTTTGGAGGTAAGCCCTTCACCTCTTCAAACACATCCGGATATTCCCGGACCACTTCTACCGATCGCAGGTTCTCTACAGACGCATCAAGCGATTCAAGATAACTTAGCATAACGGAATTTATGGGATTACAAAAGATGTCGAGAGCATTACCAAGGCGAGTCACAAGCCTAACTACTCTCCTTTCACAATCAAGAATGGCCCTATTTCTAGACAACCAATCCATTCCTAAAATTAGCCCATAGCCCGTGAAGCCCAATACATAAGCATCACATCTAAATTCAACGCTAAGTATAGAGATTTTCAAATCCAAACATATCATGGTCAAATGAGCCGAACCCCCAATTGGATTTGAAACGACCAAGGGATCCTCTACTAAACTGGTGTTCAAGTGCAGTGATTCAACTAATGATGCAGAGATAAACGAATGAGATGCGCCAGAATCGAATATGGTACGGACAGGATGATCAAACAGAAAAACTAAGCTTTCAACAGAAATTGTTCTACCTCTTTCTTGCAGCGGTGGGGCCGCAATAGCCTGAACTTGCCCCCTTGCCTGCCCTGGTGCCATAAGAGCCTGCACCTGTCCTCCCGAGGTAGACCCTGCCCTCTGCCCCTTCTTTGGACAGTCCTTCACTAAATGTCCCGCATCTCCACAATGAAAACAACCAGTCTTCTTTTTCTTTCTACAATCTTTGCTGAGATGGCCAGGCGTCCCACAATTGAAGCATTTCTTCTTCCCTTTGCCATTATTGTTTTTACCACCCTTCTTATTTTGCTGTTGGGGTTTCTTCTGATCCCCTTTCTTTTCAACTGCCTTATCCTCATGCATAAGTGCCATTTCTACTAGCTTTTCAAAGGTGGCTCCCATAGGGATGTGGGTCATAGCCAACCCTTGCAACGGTTCATTCAAGCCTCTAACGAACCTCAAAGCTTTCTTCTCTGGCGTGTTCACCAACTCCAAGCCAAACCTTGCTAACTGATTAAATTTATTGACATATTCCTTTACTGATGAGCTCCCTTGCTTTAGTGCCAGGAATTTTTCCATATTTAAGTTCTCCTCTGCCCTTGAAAGAAACTTTGCCTCAAACCTTCGTCTGAAATCCGCCCATGAATCAACTGGACGTTCCCCGTTAGTGACCTCCGACCAAAACGAGGCCTCTCCCTTCATTAACCAAGCAGCTAAACGGACTTTCCTCCCATCTTCCACTTCAAAGATATCCAACAATTCCTCAGTCTCCTTAAGCCAATCTCTGGCCTCCACAAACGTCTCAGTCCCTTGAAAAGTTTTTCCTCCCATAGCCTTGGATTCCTTGCACGTCTTTGCAAAAGTGTCAACACGAGGAGGAGGAGGAGGAGGAATGGGTGCAACTAGGGGTGGAGGAGTATCCGCTGGGCCTGCAGTGGTGGCCCTAGCCTCCAAGTATCTCCTAAACCACCCTGGAATCGTCACACCTTCTGGGAGATTAAGATCTTCAGCCATGCTGAAACGAAAAAGGAAAGATTCAAAATGGAGAATTCGAAAGATAAAGATAAGGATGTGGCTATTTGGGATTATGTTTTTCATAAAAACTCTCTTTAAATAACATGTTTTTTTTTAAAGCACTTCTTCCAAAAATACTTTAGAAAAAAAATATTTTTCTAAAAAAAAATTTTATCTGTTCTGGTAACCTTATGCTCTGATACCACGTGTAACACCCCACGTCCATTAATGTCACTCACAAAGGGAATGCATTAACTTCCATGGAGGTTTTAAGTGAATATAGAACAGTAAAATTACAACAAGACAGATATAAAATAGTACTTGGAAATTCAAAAACTTTATTTCATTGTAGCAGAAGTCAAAACATGTTTGATTACATCATAACACCATATTCAATGTCAAGTACAATATCTATCTTGATAAATCAAGTACATAATCCCATTACATGAATAGCCATTAAAAAAAGATAACAAGCTGGACTTTACTTCAGCAGTCCAAGCTTTCCAGAAGATAAGCGATCCAACTAGACTCCACTAGAACTTGGCCCAACCTGCGGACCTGAAGGGAGAAAAAGGATGGAAAAGAGGGGGTCAGACATAAAGTCTGGTGAATATGATAATTCTACAATACTATTACCAAAATAACTGGACTAAGGCATAAGCTGGAAAACAAGAAAATGTCTATGAAGAGCAGATTAAGGACATAGACAATCGCTAAAGGCAACGTTATAGGCGCTCCTAAATACTAAAGGATAAACACTATACTGCACCACACCAGTCACCCTAAAGATTCATCCCACTTAGCTTCACTTAGAAACTTTCCCAATGGCTTTACGTACCCCTAGCTGACTACATAGGTGCCGCCTGCCCCTATCTCCACTAGGTGTACCCTACTTCCCATTATTCGATCGGCTCCCTAACTCGTAGATACCCGTGCTGGCCTCACAGTGGGGTGTATCACTCCCCTAAAGTGGCAACCTGATACAACGGACATGCACGGCTTATACCTACACGATGCAACAACGTCTTACCTACCAGCCCGGGTCCACACACGCATATGAAACCCGTTGGACTTGCGTTGCCACCGCTCCCTGTTTTGGCCTCTTATAGTCAAACCCAGTATGCGTGTCCCGTCCTCGACTTGGGTCGAGCCCACAAAGATACGTTTTGGGATACCGGTTGAAATGGGCCCCCACTATTTACCACAAGCATTCCACCTAAGCTTGTCCCCATTAGTCCATCCCACTTAACCCACTTAGTCATGTTCATTTACATGTGTGTTTGGTTAAGTCTAATCGTATTTCAAATGCCTCTAAAGGCAACCACCAGATTCCTCATGCCACCCAAGGCACCTACTTAACCCCCATGTCCCACCTTACATGATTATCTGGTTAAGTATTTCTTAGTTCATTAAGGCCATAACCTTATAAAGACCTCTCACATTAGACTGGCATTTATGGCAGCTGGATTTGCCGGGCGGGTCCGGGCAGTCTTACTCCATAAAAGAGTCTAACCTCGTGTCTTTACAACTGTTATGCTTTAGTTTGGGCCTAGAACCTCTCACATTGGGCCGACATTTGTGACTACTGGATTTGCCGGGCGGGTCCGGGCAGGTTTACATCACAAACGGGTCCAACCTCGTGTCCTAAGCATTGATTATTAATAATAATCCACTTTCCCCCAATTTTAATAATTCCCTACTTGAATTATTAATTACTTCCAATTTTTAACAATGTCCATAATTGACTCAATTATGGACATCCATTCATGGTATGCAAAATCTTACAAAATTGCACCCAATTTATTAATTCCTAATATTACCCCTACCCCACGTTTGAACGTTTATTCGCAAAATATATGTTAGACTCGAATAGCCTAACTCATAGCATAAAAGAGATTATCATAATAACAACATGTATATGTGACCAAATGAATCATAATAAGGGTGAAACTTGCATATGTCCAACTTGCATAGATTATACATGTCATGGACCTAAAGGTGTCAACTTGTTCAAAATTCACCTAATATAATCTCAATCAATTTTCATAAACTTACATATGAACATGTGTGAATCAACATCATCTAATTTTTTTTAACAACATGGTTTTATATGGGTACACCTAACTCAATAGGCAAATTCCCATAATCAAGTTTTATTTAATTATAGTTTCAAGTTTATGGGTACACCTAACCTAATAGGCAAATTCCCATAAACAAGATCCATTTAAATTAAGAAAAAAAAACATAACTTTAAGCATGATCCAACAACATCATGATTTTTCAACATAATATAGCATGATTTATAACATGGCATAGTATGATAGTATAACATAGCTTGACATGATTCTCAACATAGCACGACATAGCATAAGAGAATTTACAACATAGCATGACATAACATATATAATTTACATCATACGACAACATAATAACATAATAAGAGTTCCACAATATATAGAATTTACAATTACAAATCACATCACTTTCTTGTGATCCATTCATAACTGAGTCAAATTAGTTTGTAATAGTCTTGTGAGAATCATCATACTCACCAACAAAAGAAAAGAATTAGAGAAAGAGAGATCTTTTGATTTGATTTGTGTAGATTTAGTTGTAGATGATTAGGCTTCCTCTTCTTAGTTTGTGACGGCTATGCTGAACTCCATGGCAGCAGCATGACGGTAGCTTCTCTAATTTTACAAGTGATTTAGGTCTAGGGTCTACCCACTTATTTATAGATTTTAGAATTCATTTAGGCCATTAGATTTAACCTAGAAATAACCGCAGCCGTTCAGACAAGATGGGGTTTATCTTGTTGACTCAGCAATGAGTCAGAAGTGACTCAGCAAACACTCAGCATATTAATAAACTTCTATTCATGTCATAAATATATATATTTTTTCTACAATGTACATATTAGATACATCCCCCTTTACTTATTATTGTTTTTATATACATATTAGATACATCCCCTCTCTCACACACTTATTAATATTTTTATATTCATATTAGATACATCCCCTCTCTTACACGCTTATTAATATTTTTATATTCATATTAGATACATCCCCTCTCTTACACACTTATTAATATTTTAGCAACTTTAGTGTTAATAGAAAATTCGGGGTGTTACAGAACCGAAACTTGCTTTGGTACCGACCCATACCCGGATGTTGGACTGACTTTGCCTCATGTGACTTTCATATGATGCCATCCCGTTCTTCTTTTACTGTAGCTATATCATTGACATTTCAGTACTTAAGACATTATATTATTGTGCCACATGTTCAAACTCCTTTTGTATTATAGGCTGGCACGTTTTGAACATATTTATTTCAATACATAATGTTAATATCAACACCTTGTTTAAGTGTAGACCCATTCACGAATAATTGTGAATGACCCATTACTAAGTATATGACCGACCAGTCAACAACTGAAATGATGCCGACCCATTGAGCTTTGCGCTAACGAATCACACGTACTTTCTTTATTTGAAGTCGTTCCATTTTGAACATCAAGGATATAAAATGCCAACTTCATCCTTCATGCCACTCGCGTTATGTCATGTTGTTTTAACTTTTTGTATTTTGATTCTCCATTTGTAATCATCTTTTCATGAGACATCATGCATGTTATAGGAAGAATCCACATGGCCTTGGCATTCCATTATGCTGACTTTATTGAAGAATGGTCAACGAACGATACTTTGTGCCAATCCAAGTTTGAATAGTTTTATGTCCATTTGAGCATTGCTGAAGGACATCAATCCATACATGATATTGGTGAACCCGACCATCCTCAAAGTGACCGACCCATCGCTTATGACATGACCGATCCTATACAATAACAATGCAGTGTGACCGTGTAACGGCCCGCAAATCCATACTATATGAGTTGACTACATACATCACACGTCCAATCAAAATATAACAGAGATACGAATCATTATTAATTAATAAGAAAAAGGTAGAAAAAAATAACAATACAGAATCTCACATCACAGCGGAACAAAATATAACATATATATATATATATATATCAACTTTTGGAGTACATTTTTTTTTCTATATATACATAACATCATCAGAGTACAATACTTACAACACCGCGTAAAATAATAACTAAATAACACTGAAGCCTCCTGCTCCAAGCTTCTTTAGATAAATCTGAAAAATCACGAACTACTTCACTACTCGTACAAATTTGGGCACCCAAGAGTTTAGGAAAACATAGAAAAATAAACTCCGGGTCAGTCATGGGACTGATATGAGTAAACAATTTAAAATAGTTTGGGAAAACAAAAGATATCTCATAAGATCATGCAGTATAACACAGAACGGGTTTTTCCCTTATGAAAATCCAAACACTTGATTTAACTTTCAAATCCTATTGAAAGAAAACGATAATCTTTATCACAAAACTCTTTTGATATTATAATAGTGTCTAAATCAAATAAATAAAAATCTAGTGGAACGTTTACATCTCACGTTCCACATGTATATAATATACAATCAAAACCGCGAGCACTTATTGGGTAATGAATTTCCAACTATGACAAGGTATGGAACCACCTTCCGATAGTGTATCTCTAGAGAAGAATATACTGGGTTCAACAAGAACATCTTGTAACCCGACCACTCATTCCGCTTAAGTGTATTGAATGTATATCACCAGCAGTTAGAATCAACAACCCTTTTCTCGAATGGGACAACATCGAATAGAATAAAGAATGAAATGAATTTCTCTAGATAGGTGATAATACACCCTAATTAGGAGCTACCCACTTAGCCATGTTGCTTGCCCAATTTTTGTCATTTCCCGGTTGTTGAGGCCTGAGGCTACGATTCTTACAATTCATTGATAGCACAATCACTTTGAATGTCACATTGTCAGATTCGTTAATCATTAGTTGATTTGCATAAATATATCCTGGATCTTGTGCTAAGAGAATAAATTCTCCGCCACCATATATATTTATACAGACCAACATATGCGATCATTGGAAATACTTTGTCAGACATTCGTCCATATATGTTCATTTTGGGACTGAATGAAACCGAAGGCACAATTTCCATTGATCCATCTTAGGCAATTTCTACCTAGGATTAATAGAAAAAACCTTGCACTTTACTCCATCTTCGATTATCTTCATATGATATGATTCGCAACGCTACTGCCAATACGGAGTGGTTCTCGAATAATAATCCAACTGGTCTCTCCATATTGACAACGATATTGGCAAATACTTCGATAGTCGGTTATTTAACTATCGAAGAAAACAAACATTCATTCATATCATCAAACAATCACTAGGCCCGTTAATTAATATTTCATTAATTAAATCACTTCTTCGTTTCTAACATGGTATTTTCGACAGTCATCTTGGCCTCTTACACTATTTGGAAAACATTTCCAAATATAGCCTTCTTCTATTTTCTAAACTTAGAAAATATTTTTTTATTAATAATTGGAAAACATTCCAAGGTACTTCTCCCTTTCATGACCATTCATACTTAGGAAATATTTATTATCATATTTCCAAAATCTCACTTATCTGGGTTAAAACGAATGTTGTGTGAAACATTGTTACAATAACACAAAATACTGCATTCAACTAAATCTTACTCAAATATTTATCTTCGAGCCTGAAACCTGCTATTTATCTGTTAATAATGAAATTAATCAAGTTGGGGCATAACTACCTCTCAGACCTTGACTAAATAACATTCTTAACTTCAAAACAGATAAGATTACTTATCTTGAACAATCAGCATCATAAAAATCAATTATTTCATTTTATTTAAAACGTACATACATTTCTCTTCCTATTTCCAGATTTATCGATTACCTTTTTGTTTATAATATTCTGTTTTAAGTTCATTTCCTTATCGAGTTCTATACATATCGATATACTGATTTCTAATTATCAAATTTCTTAAAAATATTATAACTCCCTAAATTTCCGGAAAATTTCGCCATAACCTCCTTCGTACGGGTCACTCGGTATAAATACAAAACGCCCCTCTGGGCCCTTTCCATTCAAAAAGAAAATCAAAAAGCCAAGCGGCTTGCCGATTCTGCGCATAAAACCTCATATGAAATTTAAACATGTACCTTATTGTCCGGAACTAAATTTATAAACTTCATTCTCTTTATTCCATACCTGTTTAACACCTATGCATCAACCTCAAATTTATTCCAACTCAATCTGGTCATTTTAACTCAATTCGCTAATTTATTCTTTAATCGGCTCTTTTGCACGTTTCACAATTTTATTTGAACATATCACGTTCATGTACCATTTTAATTTTCCTACAACTAATCGAATTCCATTTTTCAACTCAGGTTTCATATTCGAATATGAATTCACAAGTTTAATTTACTTATCCAAAGTCAACTTGATTCAAAACTCGATTATCTAATGATCCTTTAACATAGTTAATTCTATTAAAAAATAAATATCTGATTTTGTTTCACAAATCAATCCATTTACTTCGTTTGAGTTTATATTTATTTAATATCTCAAGTCTGGATTTTTCTAATGGAAATTCAGATTTTATTTCGTTAAAATCCTTTTATTTATTTAAATAAACCATTATGCTTTTATAATGGTTACGGCACTATTTTTCTGAAAATTAGATTTTGACCTAACACAAAATTTATAAGACGAAATCCATATTTTTCTCTTCCATTAGAAAACTATTATCAAATCAGTCCTGACGATTCTTCTTTCAAAGAATTCCGACTTAAATTGAGTTCTGTATACTCAATTGAAGTTTGAAATGCCAAATTACGAACTATCGTGCTGCGGCGAGTTCGTTTTAATTATATTCATTTATATAGACTTTTAAACTCCATTTATTAAAAATTTCAATCCATTCTAATGTATTTTAATATATATTAAATCATTTTCCCAATTCAACTTAATATTTCCAATTATCTAAAATAATCGATTTTTCATTACTTGGTTATAATACTCAATTTGCTATATTAAGTTCTAATTCCCTTTTATAAATAAATTATTTATAAAATTCGATATAATCGAATTCTAATTGTAAATTCTCAGATTTATCTCAATTCAGTTTTATTCTGAATTCCCGAATAAAATATATCGTTCCCTTTTCGAAACGTTTTCTAATCCCTTTTTAAATTCATACTTGAATTTAAAATGCCAAATATATCTAATGATAATTATCTCACCTTATTTTTAAATATCGTTTATAAATTTCCCTTCCTTGTTTTATATATACTAAAACAAGTTCTCATTTCAAAACCCTTTAGAAATTCTATTCCTATTGGAATATTTTATTTTTACAACTTATAAATAAAATTGTAGAATTTATTTTCATATTTAATTATAGTTTCTATCTAATACAAATTTAATACCCTTTCTGGAAATAATTTGGTTTTATAAATTCGACATAGTCGAATTCATATCATAAATCCGTTCGTATTTATTTTAGTTCAATTTACTTTCCGAACATCAGAACAAATTTCATCATTTCCCTTTTAACGCAATTCCCAAATCATTTTAAATTCATATTTGAATTGAAATATTTTAAATTATCCAAATGATAATTTTTCACCTTTCTTTATAAACATCATTTATATTACATGTTTATATATTTAAATAAGTCTCATTTCAAATCCATTTGAAATTATAATTTCTACTTTGAAAAAGTAAACTTCCCTTTTATAATTCACACTTTTATTTACATTTTTCCAATTATCCAATGATAATTCATTTCTCTTCATTTATAAACAATGTTTATAAATTCACTTCAGTTCCCTGATTATCTAATGAAAATCATTCCATTTATAAACACCATTTATAAATTTACTTCAATTTCCTGCGTTATTTAATTTGTAAACATCGTTTATAAATTCATCACTTCAATTTCCTGTATTATTTAATTTATAAACATCATTTATAAATTAAATACTTGTTTTATTCATTCAAAACAAGTTAATATTTCTATTCCATTCGAAACGCGAATTCTACTTTTAGAAAAATAGATTTCCCTTTTAAATCTTAAAATATTCTTTTTACGATATTTTTATAAATCAATATTCAGGTCCTAGTGATATTTAAACACCCCAAAACATTCAGTTACCAATCACAGGTTTTCTAACACATCATATATGATAATATATATGAAACAAACAAATAACAATATTTTTGAGGAATCCAGTTGGATCCCTCCAACCTGTTTTCCTGCATCCACAGACGTTAGCCAACATAAATAATACCCATCCTGCTTCAAGGAAGGATATCGCGGTATAAAAGGTCATCCACTATCATAGCGTGGGGCATATAGGGTCATCCGCTAATGAAGCTGCGGGCATCCGCTAATGGTACCGCGGGAACTATCCAGTCACCAATGTATATATAATAACCACAAAACACCAATCCTAAATAACTAATATATATTTAATAATATCCATAGTAGTATTTTAATGCAACCAAACAACCATCAATTATTTTTAACAACTAAAAATAATTCCAAATAATAAACTGAGTGAGATTTACTCACCGTGATTTTACCGAGCTATTCCGATTTCAATTTTAATTACAGCTTATGTAATCCACAGCTGTGAATCTCTCGACTGAATCTTAATTCCTCAACAAAATCTCTTCTTCCACAACATGCGGCTCCTGCTCAAACCTAGAGCACCCATCAGCGCTGCTAATCCCGGATCCTCTTTAGCCATTGCCGACAATCAACAACCCTTGGGACTCAGCCCTAGCTCCATTGGAAGACTTCGACTCAGTACCTCTAATCTCCAAACCATGACTGTTTGCTAGTCCTCACCCTTACAAATCACAATGACTATCCAAAATCGCAGACCCTAAAATCCACAGAACTCACTAGATCTCCTCGTTCAATGCCTCACCATCTTTAAACCTGCCCCACCATACAAACAATCACTGACCTCCTCTGACAACTCACCTGCACCTCATCCACTATACAAAGCCCACCGCATCTCTAGTTTGTTCACATAGATTTTTGCAGGCTCCAAATTCCCTTAGTAGATACTATTCTAATTTTTGATTGTTGACACATCCTGCATGCAATGTAACCTGGGATTTTAGCAGCCAACATAAAAGGTTACTCGACATTTCTTCTTCTATTATAAAGAACTCACTTACCGGTTACCCTATTTGACTTGCTAAGAAACTGGAAGAGAGCTTTCAAATAGAAATAGCAACTTTCAACCTTACGGAAAGCCCAAGGGCCTCCGCGAATCTCTATACCCATCTCACTCGGGAAATGAATCCTGTCTCTTTCGCTCGATTTGTTCCCATAGTTGCTGGTCTCCCGTTTTCCGACCGGGGTAACACTCTTTCGCATTCATTAATCCATCACGACTTCACTCAGTTGCTATCCCTTAACGTCGGCCCTCAAAAATCCATCTCTGACCTCCCAACATGACATTGACCTCGCCACTCAGTTGCACCATCAACTAACTCAAGCACTCGTGATTAGAAGCGTTTGTGACTTCCAGCTTGCCCCCAAAATATTCAATTATCATCGCGTTTATCTTAGCTAGTATTGTGGTCGTGATTTCCAACTACAGGTTCCGTTGATTGATTTTTGAAGAGGAGGTTCACATTTCGATTTCGGTTTCATACCTTTTTTTTTTAGAAGAAAAGGAAGCAGTTTCGAATTGAGGATAAAAGGGAAAAAAGGCATGGTTTTGCTCTTATGTTCCTTCAATCGATTTATACAGGAAAAAGAACAAATCACTGAAAGGAGCAGTTTTGGTTTTGCTTAAGAAGAAGGGAATGGAAATTTAGAGAGGATGAACGCGATTTATACAAGATCGATACTTAGGCATTAAGTAATTAGTCTGTGATGGAAATGACTTGTTGTGTACTTTCATTACTTAGTCTAGAAGTAATTTATTTATTTTAGTTTAGTTTAGATTAACCAGTATGATTTTATTTAATTTTAAATACCCTGTGATTCCGAACTCCTTTCTGAACCCAACAACAGGCATTCCTATGGTTATAACACTATTCTGAACACATTGGGACAAATATCAAAGCCCAATTCGATCATATGGAGAAGATATTGATTTAAATCAATATAAATTAAATTTAAAACAATTAATTCTTCGAAAATAAATTAATATTATTATTCTAATTCAAATAGAAGTTTGTATTGATCATCTGAACTATTTTCAATTCAGTTTTAAATTTTGAATTGGATTACTTCAGATTATCGTATTACGATAATTCAATATCCTTGAAGTTAAACTATATTCGATTATTAAATTGATAGCTCAATATAAATATCCATTTATATTATCAACTCAATATTTAAAATAAATATTAAATATTCAAAAATATATTTACCAAAAATCCAGGTCGTTACAGACCGACCCGGTGCTCTAAGAATGACTGACCCGGTGCTTTGGAACCGACCGACGGTGCTTTGGAACCGACCAACCCGGTATTTTGGAACCAACCGACCCGGTGCTTTGGAACCGACCGACCCAGTGCTTTGGAACCGACCGACCTAGTTCTTTAAATGATCTAAGCCGACCCACTCTGAATGGACCGACCCGCTCTTAAGGGAATGGACCGACCTGATTCTTTGCAGAATAGGACGACCCACTGTAGTGTAAACATAACCGACCCGTTTGCTTTTTACCTGACCGATCCATTAGCTTTGTTATGTAACCGACCCACCATTTAAATTCTAATTTTTAGTAGTTAACATTTGCCCCTCGAAGCCTGTATTTTTTTGCTTGCGAGAAATGCGGGCTTCGAAATGAACATTGTTGTTAATATATTTTGCGTGTCAAGGTCCAGTTATGACCTTTGTTTTGCTGTGGTGAAAAATGCTTTGAATTCATGTGCTTTATGTCACCTGTTCTATAAGTAAAACAAGCACTTGCGCAATTTTGGACTTATACTTCACTATTGACTATCCATATCGATAGCGGATTAGTTAATCATTAAAAAGTGAATTTTACTTTGAATTGAATAAAGTGTCTGCACAGGATTATTTTATTCAATGGTTTAAAACTCGTCAAATATTATCTGCACAAATACGATATTCTAACTCGAATTCGCATCATCGCTTAAAATCAACTAATCCATTAAAGTCGATTGCGGATTTCAAACGTTATTGTTTTAATTGACTCATATAATGGTGCACAATATTTCACATTTGGGATATACATATCTGTGGTTCATTTTCTGTGCTTCTTCTTGGAGAAGTCCTTAATTATTCATGCCCCAGCTTGGGAGGTCATCATTAGTCTTCATTATGGGAAGAATTTTCTAGCTCAATGTTTGTATGCTTAGTCGATCAGTTTTTACATTGTAGACTCCATCGGACGCCCTATGCTTTAGAGAGGCTATTATAATCCAATACTTGACTTCTTTTGTCAATTGAATCAACATGAGAGAATTCATTGAGCGTTGTTGATTTCTCCTATGGAGAAGTCGCATTCTCTATGGAAAGGATTCTTGACTATTGTATCGTTTCACAATGCGAACTCCAACGATCCTTGTGGTGAGGGATGCATCGTTTCGCGCCACAAACTCATATGCTTCGTTTCACGTATAGTGAACTTCCACGCTTCGTTTCGCGCAATGAATTCCCTCGATCTTGGAGGGTTACATCGCTCTGTGCTTACAAACTTCCACGCTTCGTCTCGCCTTAACGAGCTACCGTGTTTCGTTTCGCGGTTACGGATTCACGCAAACCATTGGGTGAGTCGCTCCATGCTTATGAACTCCTACGCTTCATCTCGTTTAAGAGAGCTCCCATGCTTCATTTCATGCTTACGCATTCCCACAAATCATTGGGTGAAGGCTGCATCGCTCCGCGCTTACGAACTCCCATGCTTCGTCTCGCTTAAGCGAGCTCCCACACTTTGTTTCGCGCTTACGAATTCCCACAAACCATTGGGTGAAGGCTGCATTGCTCGGGGCTTACGAACTCTCACGCTTCATCTCGCTTAAGCGAGCTCCTGCGCTTCATTTCGCGCTTACCGATTCCCATAAACCATTGGGTGAAGGCTGCATCGCTCCGCGCTTATGAACTCCCACGCTTCGTCTCGCTTAAGTGAGATCCCACACTTTGTTTCGCGCATACGGATTCCTGCAAACCTTTTGGGTGAAGGCTACATCACCTCACGCTTACGAACTCCCACGCTTCATCTCGCATTAGCGAGCTCCCACACTTTTTTTTGCGCTTGCGATTCCCGCGAACCTTTTGTGAAAAGGCTGCATCTCCCCGCGCTCACGAACTCCCAAGCTTTGTCTCGCATTAATGAGCTCCTGTGCTTACGGATTCCTGCGAACCTTTTGGGTGAAGGCTGCGTCGCTCCGTGCTTACAAACTACCATGCTTCGTCTCGCTTAAGCGAGCTTCCGGGCTTCGTTTCGCGCTTACGGATTCCCACAAACCATTGGGTGAAGGCCGCATCGCTCCGCGCTTACGAACTCCCACGCTTCGTCTCGCTTAGGCGAGCTCCTACGCTTCGTTTCACGCTTGTGGATTGCAACAAACCATTAGATGAAGGTTGCATCGCTCCGCGCTTACGAACTCCCACGCTTCGTCTTGCTTAAGCGAGCTCCCATGCTTCGTTTCATGCTTAAGGATTCCCGCAAACCATTGGGTGAAGGTTGCATCGCTCCACGCTTACGAACTCACACTCTTCGTCTCGCTTAAGTGAGCTCCCGCACTTCGTTTCACGCCTACGGATTCTCGCGAACCTTTTGGGTGAAGGTTGCATCGCCCCATGCTTACGAACTCCCATGCTTCGTCTTGCATTAGCGAGCTCTCGCCTTTGTTTTGCGCTTATGGATTCCCGCGAACCTTTTGGGCGAAGACTGCATCTCCCCGCGCTTACGATCTCCTATGTTGCGTCTGGCATTAACGAGCTCCGGCGCTTTGTTTCACGCTTATGTATTCCCGCGAACCTTTTGGGTGAAGGCTGCATCGCCCCGCGCTTACGAACTCCCACGCTTTTCCTTACGTTAGCGAGCTCCCGTACTTTGTTTCATGCTTACGGATTCCCACGAGCCTTTTGGAGGATGTGGTTTTAGATATGTGGCCTACTTGTTTCTCTATCCGATGTTTGATTCATTGGAACTTTCTCGATCTACCGTTAGAGTTGGTATTATCGGGGTTGTCTTATTTGGTCGGATTTTAGCAAACACTTATTGGATAGCCTGCAACGAGAAATCGTCTGTTAGAAAATTTTGTATTAAAGAAAATTTTGCAATTCAGAGATTTATACAAGCTGGTAATATTTCATTCGTAGAGCTATTGTTCGATACAATGCATGTAAATCATTATAGACTTTTTACAAGAGAGTAGAACATAGCAAAGAGTAAAGTAATGCAAGAAGTAAAGTAAAGGAGATAGTGATCGCTTATTCTAAGCCGCAAATATTAGATCATCATCGGCGGTTGTCAATTGATTATCAGCCTTGGATTAGTTTGAGCAGAAGCTACGTTGCTTCGACCGGATTGGTCATTTGATTCCCCTTTCCCCTGGGGTGTTGTAGAAGGATTTGCATTTTGGGAATTCTTCACATATTGTTGTAGATGGTTCTTCCTAATCAGATCTTCAATCAATGATTTTAGATGCTTACATTCATTGGTATTGTGGCTTGGCTGATTGTGGAACCTGCAGAACTTCCCAGATTTGGTCAGATGGTCATTCATCTTTATTAGCCGAGGCTCTAGGTAATCTTCTGCATCCTTTATGGCAAGGTAGATGTGAAAGAGGCTATGCAGTGGTATAGGATATTGTAGTATGGAGAATAGGATGTAGTGTATGTAGCAGAGTAATAAGTAAATATCACACGGTCGATTTTATACTAGTTCGGACCACTGTCCTATGTCCAGTCCCAGACTCACTTCTGGAATTTCACTAACACAACAACCCTCACTTCACTCGGAGGAATAGGTTCACAACTACCCGAACACACGAACGGGATTTCTTGCCTCAACCACTTAAGAGATCTTTACTAATATAGAATAATTGTTAACTCTTTTGTGTTCTTGATAACACGGATTGTGTAATATTAAGTACACCCTTCCTATAGCCTTTCCTTGATGATAATCATGAAGTATGTAAAGGAATATGGAAGTTTGAAAGTCTCAAGTACGAAAATAGATTGCTTTTTAGAACTTAGAGAGCTCTGGATAAGATAGAGAGAATTAGAATAAAATTCAGTGATTGGATCAATTAATCAACTCTCTATTTATAATTTATAAAAAGATACAACTGATCATGAAAGGTTTTGATGAAGAGTTATGAATTAAATAGTTGTGCCTCTTCATAGAAGTTGCAATCTTTCAGAATCGGATGTCTGAAAATAATTTTCAGATGTCTGTTTGTAAGCTAAAATTAAAGCCATAAGGAAATAGTGCATTTCAGAACAAATTCAGACGTCTGAAATATTTGAAACAGACATCTAAATATTGTAATTGAAAAAAATCTGTTTCAGCAAACAAACGTCTGAAATTTTCAGACCAGACGTCTGTTTTCTGTTATTAGCTTATACCTTGCCTATTTTATAATAAAAGAACTATATATAAAAAACATGTGTGTGTGATCATCAAGGAAGACTTTAACATATAAATCTAGGACTAATAGACTCTTACAACATATAAGTGATCTTCGTTTTGTGTTCTTGAATCTGATTGTCAAAAGTATCTTCCTGCAACATAGAATTAGCCAATAATATGTATATTTTCTTGTATAGTTGTCATAGTCAAAATAATATATAGCGGGATACAACATTCTCCCCCTTTTTGACTAATGAAAACTATATAAGCTCTCCCTGTCAATATGCATATAATGTTACTTGTTTCTCCCCCTTTGTCATTTGACAAAAAGAAAAAATTGTTAGAAAACAAAAGCACGTATATAATACACATAAACACACATACAGAAACAGACAAGCAAGCATATCATCGTGCATAACACAGATCAGCACATAATAAAGTCTTTGTGCGAAATAAAAGGAAGTACCAAAAAATATTACAAACCATGGAAAGAATTTAAGTATTTTTTAGCAAAATACTTATGCTAGTATACCGTGAGCTACGCTTACCATTCTTCTAATGTAGATGCAACAATAGTCGTTCCACCATCTTTGGGAGAGCCTTCTTTAGAATCGGGAACCTCTTCGGAGCTTGAAGACCATTGGAATGGAACTGGAGCTTGAGCTTAACTCGAGGAAGTGCGAGTGCATGAAACCTTTTCCCAAATTTTATTGAAGAAACCTTTGATTGAGTTAAACTTTTTGTTTGTTTGCTTTTCAAAATGCATTTGGTCGTTATGAAGTTTTGATTGATTGCGGAAAGAGTAACAAAGCTTGTCTAGAGGAAGTATCGGGAGAAACGATTTGAATGTCTTCCTCTTCTTCTTCGCTCAGATGACGACGATGAGAAGCTCGGTAACTAGAGTTTCCGGTTGAGAAGCAACGTGTTGAGTTCAATCCTCATAAGACATGTATTCTAAAGATCGTGGATTCAGATCGATATTCATGAGCTTCAACGTTTTAGGACCAATTTCTTTGATGGACAAGGAAGCTATGTTGTTTGGTATGTTGAGTTCAAAAGAGGCAAGAATGCGAGTAATGAAGGCACCATAGTGTAGAGTCTTGTACTTGCACTTATATGTTATTTCAGTCCATTCGTCCATGATAATTTTGGCCCAATTGATTTGTTTGTTGGAGTATAAAGCATAGAGAGCTTGAAAATCCCGTTTGTATATCTTTTCCTAACTACCTATCCTAGGTTGGATGGTGCATACGAGAATACAATTAAGTAGACGAGCTTATGGTCGAAGATGAGTGGAGGTAATGCCTTGCATGTTAATTAGGTCACCGAACAGAAATTGATGTGAAGTCTCATCTCGTGTTGCCACATCTACTTCTATTGAGTCTATATCCAATCCTTGCCATGAACATTCAAGAATTTGGCCTAAGCGTTGCATAGTTATAACCACACGCTTTCCACATACCGATGACCAAATCGTATCCTTTTTAACTTGAGGCTTGGTATGATCAAGGTTTAGATTTGCTAAAAACAACTTGATTAAAAGAGGGTAGATTTTGGCATTGTTTTTATTATAATCAATAAGCGATTCAAAATGAAAGTATCTAGCATAGTGTAGTAGATGATAATTCGAAAAAGCATCAAATTTCACAAATGCACCTTCGAAGAATTTTGAATCCTTCATTGCGTTATACCTAGCTTTTGCAGTATCATCCCAAAGCCATCTTTGAATCAATTCTTCGGAGGGAGGGAGTGCTTCTTCTTCTCGTGTTCTTTTACCATGATTTGCCACGAATTGATATTGATTTGATGAAGTTGTTGTGGTAAAAAAATTATTTGGGGCCTAGGGTTTTTATTAAGAGTGAATGGGTAAAAGTAAAAGTGAAGAGATGAAAGGTAAAAAGGTGAATAGGTGAGGAGTTATTATAGGAAATCGACGTGTCTCTTTAAAAAAAATATTTCTGTGCAAATTCAGACATCTGAAATTTTAGGGGCAGATGTCTGAATTAAAGTAAAAACGAACTCGGAAAGAAATAGTTCATTTTTGAACTAAAACAGACGTCTATTGTAAATTATTTAGACGTATGATTATTGAGTTGGTGAAGTTATTCAATCTTAGATTTTAGACGTATAAAAAATTTTAAACAGACGTCTGGTTTGAAGAAAAAATCAACCCGTAAGAAATTAGTTCATTTTTAACATAATTCAGATGTTTGTTATTAACTATTCAGACGTCTGTGGTAGAAGTTGAATGTATCATATATCAGTTCAGACATCTGTTTATATAAGCTCAGATGTCTGTTTTGACATTTTGAGCTGAAATAAATTTTATTTCATATAATTTTTAAATAATAATTAATATATGAAACGATAACGAAAAAAAACTTCATTTCTTTGAGAGTGGAGTCTTCATAGGTGTTGTCGAACTGGTTCTTTCATTTGTTTTATAATTTTTCTCCCATGAGTTTGGCGTGAGAGGTGGTCTTTGTGGAGAAAAGATATAGTATTTTAACATGGGATTTACCGGATTGTTCTCAGTTCGGTAAGAAGAAGATGGATCAATAGGATTTGGTGGAGTTGGAAAGGTGGAGCAACATCTTTTTCTTTTGAACCACAAAACTTATATATCATCTTTTCGAGAAGACTCAAGCGAGTCGATGTCACTTTCTGTTCGAAATATTACTCCTTCTATAGCGCTATTTGTTCTGTCTAGTAGTGATGAAGATCATCAATTTTACGTTTGGTATCCAGAGATGAGAATAAGACTCATTTGGCTTTCTTTGCTTCCGCTGTATATCTGGTGTGACAATTACCCCATCGATATTGAGGTTCACTTCTAGGTGTAGGTGTTGGAAGATGAGGAGAATCGGGGAAGCTGTTTGATGTGAAGCTTATACTGATAGAGGAGTTGGAATTACTTGATGACATAGTTTTGAGTTGAATTTAGTGTTTAGTGTATAATTTTGATTGTGAGTTTGTAGGAATTCATAGGTTTATATACAGAAGGTAATTAACGAATTTGTGGTTCAGAAGTCTATAGCCATAAAGAATCTGAATGATGAGAGGTATTTTAGGAAATGCTAAAAATAGGTAGAAATTTTGTTGTAAACATAAATACGTATTTTAGTTTTTAAGAGAATGAATTATCAAATGTTGAGTTATATGTCTGTTACTAAACAATTCCAGGTTCTCATCGTAATTTTATAAACGAATTTTCTAATAAAGGTTTAGTAAAAATATCTGCAATTTGGTTTTCGATTGAAACATACTCTAAGTTAATAATATCCTTTTCGATATTGTCACGTAAGACATGATGTCGGATATCTATATGCTTTGTTGTAGAGTGATTTATCGGATTCTTAGATAAATTTATAGCGCTAGTATTATCGCAGTATATTATTGATTTTGATAAATTTATTCCAAAATCTCTAATTGTTTGTTGCATGTAAATTACTTGAGCACATGTTAAAGCAGCAGATATGTATTCTGCTTCACATGTAGAAAGTGATACACAATTTTGTTTTTTACTAAACCAGGACACAAGTGATTTTCCAATGAAATGGCATGTACCACTTGTACTTTTTCTATCCGTTCTGGATCCACCAAAATCAGCATCACTATAAGAAACTAATTTGAATGGACATCCTTTCGGATAAAAAAGACCAAAGTCCTTAGTATTATTTAGAAATCGTAGAATACATTTTACTGCTCTTAAATGAGATTCTTTTGGGTTTGATTGAAATCGAGCACACAAACATACGCTCATCATTATGTCAGGTCTATTGGCTATTAGATAAAGTAGCGAACCGATCATACTTCTATACAATTTTTTATCAACACTTTTTCCATTTTCGTCTTTATCAAGATGAACTGTAGTGCTCATTGGAGTTGGTTTACCGGAAGTGTTGTCTAACCCAAAACATTTAATTAAATTATTACAGTACTTTTCTTGATTAATAAAAATACCATTTGAAATTTGTTTAATTTGTAAGCATAGAAAATATGATAGTTCACCCATATGTGACATTTAAAATTCATTTGTCATTATAGAAGAAAATTCATTACATAAGTTATCATTAGTTGACCCGAAAATTATACATAAATTTGAAAAACTAGGATATCTTTATTTGAACTTTTAATAAATAAAGTCTGATCTGCTTTTCCTATTCTAAAACCAGAATTTATTAAATAGCTTTTAAGTCGTTCATACCAAGCACGGGGTGTGTAACAACCCGTATTTTGAATAACATGTTATAACATTAATCAAGGCAGAATTAAATGTTAAAATCTGAATCATGGGAAAACGGGCTATGCCATTGCGTTCGTCTCGGAAAAATACGCGAGAGTCTGAGTTTTTGAAAATCGGAGTCCGTATGACCCAGTTATGGCCCGTCGAAGTTTTCAGAGAATCCAGAGTTTAAAAACAGTTCGAAAATCAAATCTGGAGCCAAACAGACTGGGCGGGAAAATTTCCCGCCCAGCCCCAAGTCAAATGGGGAGTCGACTTGCCCCAGCTGGTGTCAACTGCCCAGTCGACACCCCTGTCGACCTGGGTGGTCGGGCCAGTTTGGCCTGGTGCACCTGTTTTGGCTCCTGGGTCTTGTTTTGTTGGCTTATGACGTGATTTGATGGCTCAGATCTGAATTAGGGTAAATCCTATGGCCTAAACTAAACTAAACTTCTATATAAGCACCCATAGACCTACCCTAAACCCTCATTAATCATTCCTACAACTAAATTCTGCCAAAATGCTCCCTAATCATGGCCTCCATCTTCATCTTGAGAGCTTCTAAGGCAAAAAGGAGCCATCTTTCTTCATCAAATCAAAGGAGCTACTTATTCTCAAGGCTATTTGTGTTGCTACATCATTCCTAGAGCTTCTACAACATCTCTATCTTGTTCTATTTGGTTCTAGTTCTCATAGCCACGCTTTGTAAGCCCCACTCTACTCTTAGATTTAAACTATGAAGTTAATATGATCATGTAGCACGTTGAAATGAGACTTTTGGGTATAATACTTGTCTTGGGGGCTATATTTGTATGCATAGATCCATTTATGACTCTTTTGATCTATGATTGTGGCACTATCATGAACCTAGTATCATTTACCTTGATTTTTGGGTTGAAAGCTATGAGCTTTATTTGGTGGTTATGCATAATGCAACATAGAACTTGGTAGTTATTCATAAATGCAACATAGAACCATCTTATAACCTTGATGTTAACTTGCATATGATGTTGAACTACATGCTACCCACAAGTTTATCACTCTACGACAACTATTATCATGTTTCACCTTTGCCTATGATGTTGAACTACATGCTAGTTTATTTGCTAAGTTTGATGTCATGCATGTTTTGAGGCCAATAACCTTATATGCTAGTTGTGATGAACACCTTTGCCTCAAATATCATCATGTTTCACTTATGACCAACTTTACCACCTTATGCCCACCTTGGTCATACTTTTATGTTCCTTGATTCACTTGTGTTGATGCGAATTTACGGGCGATGGGGATACGTTATGGGTAGTTAGGCAAACTTGAAATGACATGAAAAACATGACTTGAAATGTGACATGAAACTTGATTATGCTTGAAAACTTGAATATGGTCATGACATGTAGAAAACCATAAAGTGGCCAACTCGAGGTTGGGTTGAGTTTGTAGCGTAAATCTGCCCGGAACCGCCCGACAAATCCAGTGGCTACAAACAATAGGATCCAATGTGAGAAGTTGGTCATATCGCGCTTGAAACCCGAGGTTAGACTAGGTTGTGGTGTAAAGCTGCCCGGACCCGCCCGGCTTATCCAGTAACCACAACAAAGTCTAATGTGAGCGGTTGGGTGCATTAAATTAATTAATGCCACATGTTAGGGTTATGTCATGAACCACTTGGAAACACTTAACCAACTTGATACATGATTGGATGGGGTTAAGTCATGAACCACTTGGGTACACTTAACCAACTGGATACATGATTAGATATGGTTAACCACACTTAACCCGTTAGAAACCCTAGTTACGTGGTCCTTTTCAGTAGTAACCCTCTTGGATGTATCAACGATACCCTAGGGACTAGGCTAGGGTAGGGCACGAGTACTGGGCTGATTGTAAGCGACCAGAACGACGGCTGAGTTGGTGCGCCGGTGTAGGTTCAGGCGGACTATGGTCGTGCACATAGTCCGGAGTTGAAAAGACAGGCACGGGCACCAGTAGGTTTAGACTGTGCGTGCTTGATTCGTGTCAGTGGTTGGCACCCTAGGACTTGATACACCCTAGGGTGGACCTAGCACAGTTTGACTACATTCCGGGATTTTGCCGTATGACACTGACACTCGACGAGTTAGGCTTATAGGGAGCCGATCGACTAGACCGTGTAGTTGGACCCCGCCTTGGGTCATCTCATGATATTGGGCCAAGGGATCATTTCTTGTTTATACTTGACATGGGCTGGATTACTAGTACTATTGGTGCAAAACAAAACCATGTATATGCGATGCCACACTTGATCTACCTTGTTATCTATTTATCATGCCAGTTATGTTTCATCTCAGTTTCTCATGTTTAGTTAACTTTATTAGTTTTTATACTAATAGTAGGTAGAACTTACCAGTCTTTATGAATGACCCTTTTTCTTTCGCCTCTTTTCTTCCGTACCCCTCCCCCCCCCCCCCCCCCCAGGTTCTCAGGGTGGGAACACTAGCACCTAGCTTGGATCTTTAGCTTGCTTTCTGGATAGCTCATGTACGGTTTGGACTTGAGCTCGCTATGGCTTTACCACGTCTACTTTGGGGATAGTTTACTTTATGTTATTTCCAGTTTTCAGTTTATGTTTCTGGACTTGTAGTAGTTGGAAAATAATGACTTAGTACTTTTGATGTAAGTTGACTATGGTTTTGAAAAAGTAGTTTTATCCGCTGCTTTACTTACTCTGTTTTACTTATATGTTCTGTCTTGTGATATCTTTATGCATGTTTACCTTGACCAACACCCCTCCAAAGCCAGTGTACTTGCTTAGAGTGACCCTAGCGGAGGTGGGGTGTTACATTTGGTATCAAAGCATAAGGTTTTACTAGACCGGACAAAAGTTTTAAAAAACTCTTTTGAAAAACTATTTTCAAAACCAATTAAGTATTTTCCAAGAAAAGTCTAGTTTATTTTAAAGGGCTATTCCCCAAAAGCCATTAGCACTATCCTTTGTTTCCTCGTTCTAAATCTATCTTTTCCTTTTTCAGCATGGCCGATCTTAACCTTCCCGAGGGAGTACCCATACCCGGATGGTTCTGAAGGTACTTGGAAGCTAGGGCCAACGATGCGGGCCCAGCAAACACTCCCACTCCTCCTCCCGTACCTGAGGTTCCTCCTCCTCCTCCTCAGCGTTCACAAGCGGATTTCGCAAAGATTTGCAAAGACTTTAAGGCGATGGGTGGCAAGAATTTTGTTGGGACAGAGACTTATGTGGAGGCAAGAAACTGGTTAAAGAAACTGAAAACCTCTTTGCCATCTTTGATGTGGAAGACCGTAGAAAAGTTCTATTGGAAGTATGGCTATTGAAAGAGGAAGCAGCTTATTGGTGGGAGGTCACCAACGCTACTAGGCCTATAGAGACTTGGGACGACTTTAGGATGAGGTTTGGGCTTAAGTTTCTATCATCTACTGAGGAGAATCTACAAATGGAGAAGTTTATATTTTGAAGCAAGGGGACATGACAGTGAGGGAGTATGTGAATAAGTTTAACCAGCTTGCTCGATTCGGTTTGGACATGGTTAACACACCCCAAAAGAAGGCTCTACGCTTTGCACGAGGATTGAATGAGCCATTACAAGGTTTAGCCATGACTCATATACCCATGGCGGCCACTTTTGAGAGCTTAGTGGATATGGCCTTGCTTCAGGGAGATGATAAGAATGGCAAGAAAGAAGTCAAGCCTAATGAGACTCAAACCAAGAAGGCAGACTCCAAGTGGGGAGGAAATCAGAGCAACCAGAGCAACAAGAACAACAAGGGTAACAAGGCCAACAACAACAAGGCAAAGGTGACAAGGAAGTGCAACTTCTGTGGGATCACTGGACACATAGCCAAAGATTGTAGGAAGAAGAAGAAGTTGGGAGAATGCTTTCATTACGGAGAGTCTAGACACTTCAGTAAGGACTTCCCAAAGAAGCAAGGGAAGGGCCAAGGACAGACTCAGCGAGCAGGACCTTCTGGAGGGCAGATGCATGCTCTCAACACTGCTCCAGTTCCGGACGGAGGTAGTATTTCTGTAGAAAGCCTTGTTTACATTTCTGGTTTTCATGTTCGAACTTTATTTGATTCTGGCGCATCACATACCTTTATTTCTTCCGACATTGTTGAAAGTTTGCACCTAAGTACTAGTCTAGTTGAGGATCCCATTAGTGTTTCAAATCCAATTGGAGGTTCCGCCCATCTATCTATGATTTGTATGGATTTGAGGATTTCTATCTTGACCGTAGAATTCACATGTAATGCTTATGTTCTCGGGTTTATGGGATACGGGTTGATTTTGGGCATGGATTGGTTGTCCAGTTATGGAGCCATTCTCGATTGTGAGCATAGGGTAGTGAGGCTTATGACTCGCCTTGGCAATACCCTAGAGATTTCTTGTAACCCTCTGGATCCCGTCATGTTATGTTATCTTGAATCCCTCGACTCGTCTATTGACAATCTTCAATCTGTGAGGGTGGTCCGAGAATATCCTGATATTTTTGATGAGGTGAAGGGGTTACCCCCTAAACGCGAGATAGACTTCCATATTTATCTTGTTGATAATGCCAAGCCAGTTTCATTGCCTGTTAGGCACATGGCCCCGGGAGAAAGAAGAGAGCTTAGCAATCAAATCAAGGAGTTGCTTGAGAAAAATTTCATTAGGCGAAGCATTTCAGAATGGGGTGCTCCGGCGGTATTCGCTACTAAGGCGGATGGTTCGCTTTGTCTATGTGTTGATTATCGTCAGTTGAACAAGCTGACAAAGAAGAATAGACACCCGTTACCGAGGATTGATGATCTCTTTGACCAGCTTGTTGGTGCTTCTGTTTTCTCTCAGCTCGATCTAGCCACCGGATTTCATCAGCTTAGAGTGGTTGAGGATAGTATTGACAAGACTACGTTTAGGACTCCAGATGGATTCTTTGAATGGCTAGTCATGCCGTCCGGTTTGACTAATGCACCCGCATACTTTTTTGATTTGATGAGTAGGGTGTTCAGGGAGTTCCTTAACAAGTTTGTGGTTGTCATCGTGGATGATATTCTGGTCTTCTCTAAGGACGAGGAAAAGCATGCTACACACCTCAAGGAGGTTATGGATACGCTTAGAGCTCATCAGTTGAAAGCCAAGTTCTCTAAATGCCATTTCTAGAGAAAGGAAGTTCGGTTCCTTGGGCATATAGTTTCTAAGCAAGGCATAGCTGTGGATCCCGCTAAAGTGGTGGCGGTACAAGACTGGAAAGTTCCGAAGAATGCAACTGAAGTGAGAAGCTTTCTCGGTCTGGCAAGATTTTATAGGAAATTCATTAAGGACTTCGCTAGGATTTCAGCCCCTCTCACTAAGTTAACGAAGAAGAACTTAGTCTTTGCATGGGACTTAGAGTGTGAGCTTGCTTTTCAAAGGCTCAAGAAAGCCCTCACCACAGCTCCAGTTCTAGCATTGCCCGATGGAGGGAAGTTGTTTACCGTGTACACCGATGCATGTGGCACGGGATTAGGTGCTGTCCTGATGCAGGAGGGGAAAGTGATATGCTTTGGGGGTAGGCAACTCAAAGTTCATGAGAAGAACTATCCCACTCATTATTTGGAATTGGCGGCGATCGTTTTTGCACTCAAATCGTGGCGCCACTATCTTCTAGGCGAAAGGTTTGAGTTATATACTGATCACAAGTCGCTCAAGTACCTCTTCTCACAGAAAGATTTGAATCTAAGGCAGTAGAGGTGGATGGAATTCTTGGCATCATTTGACTTCGAGATAACTTATACCCCCGACAAGGGTAATGTTGTGGCGGATGCGCTAAGCAGAAGAAGGTTGACTTTGAGTCCCTTGTTTGTTGAGATGAAGAGCCTAGAGTTCTTGGCAACCTTTGATTTTGCACCTGCTGTTGGGTCGATGACTGGTTCGTTAGCATCCCTCGATCTTAGACCTACACTTCTTGATCAAGTTGGGGCTTCACAGAGGGAAGACCCGCAGATAGTCGAGATCATGGACAAGTTGATTCGGGGTGAGACGTCAAGTCACCTCGCTAGATATACTATCGATGACAAGGGATGGCTAAGGCGTGATGGAAGACTATGTGTCCCACGAGTGGGAGACTTAGTAAATAAAGTTCTTGAGGAGGCGCATCACTCGAGGATGACCATACATCCCGGAAGGGATAAGATGTACCGGGACATGAAGCACATTTTCTTTTGGGATGGGATGAAAAAGGATGTGGCAGAGTTTGTTTCTAGATGCATTGTTTGCCAACAAGTAAAGGCCGAGTCGAAGAAGCCCGGTGGGCTACTGCATCCATTGGAGGTTCCGCTATGGAAGTGGGAAAGTATCTCTATGGATTTTGTGGATGGATTACCGAGATCAAGGAAGGGGAATACTAGCATATGGGTCATAGTTGATAGACTTACGAAGAGTGCTCACTTTATTCCGGTGAAGAGCAAGAGGACCGCATCATGGCTAGCATCTGTTTATCTTCGAGAGATAGTGCGATTGCATGGAGTTTCTTCTAGCATAGTTAGCGATCGTGACCCAATCTTCACTAGCCAATTTTGGAGTAGTTTGCAAGAAGCGATGGGTACGCGATTGAATCTAAGTACAGCCTATCACCCACAGACGGATGGCCAGACCGAAAGGGTGAATTGGGTACTAGAAGATCTGTTGAGGTTATGCATTCTTGACTTTGGTGGCACTTGGGAAGACCACCTTCCTCTCATAGAGTTTGCTTATAATAACAGCTACCAAGCAAGCATAGGGATGGCACCATTCGAAGCTTTGTATGGGAGGTCGTGCAAGTCACCAACATGTTGGTGGGAGACGACGGATAAGCTTATACTTTGGCCCGACATGATAAGGGACACATCCGAGAAGGTTGAGTTGATTCGAAGGCGGATGAAAACGGCCCAAGACAGACAGAAATCCTATGCAGACAAGCGAAGGACAGACTTAGAGTTTGAAGTTGGAGATATGGTCTTTGTGAAGGTTTCTCCTTTGCGAAATGTGGTTCGTTTTGGAGCAGTTGGGAAGCTGGCACCAAGGTTCGTAGGACCCTTCCCTATCATAGAGAGGATTGGGAAGATGGCTTATAAGGTGGAATTGCCCGAGAAGCTGGCCGGAGTGCACAATGTTTTTCATGTCTCGCATCTCCGAAAGTGCCTATATGAGTCAGCCGAGGTAGTTAAGCCTAGCATTCTTGAAGACGTGGAGGAAGAAAAAGAGGTAACTTTGAGGTGAGCTCTGATTCGTATCTTGGGAACGGAGATCAAGAAGCTGAGGAATCGAGAAGTCAAGTTAGTAAAGGTTCAGTGGAGTGAAGCCGATGAAGATGCAACTTGGGAAACCGAGGAGAAGATGCGTGGGCTTTATCCATTCATTTTTAAGGGTACATTCTCAATCTCTTTTCCTAGTTAGCATATCTTTCTTTTGCTATCCATGTTTATCTTGTTATCTCGTTAACCTTGTCATGAGAGCCTTAGGTAGAAACCCTTTGGATGAAACATGTATTTGAAACATGTTATGCTTGATGTTTGCAAGTGGTTGCAAGTGTTTGCAAGTGGATACTCGTGGATGCATGATACACATTAGGCACTAAGATCGACTCACACACTTTCATATTGCATATGCATGAGTGCTTATACTTATTCATGGCTGAAACTTGTTATGCTATCACGTGGATGTTGCATATGGATGAATGTTATGTGCACTCATGTAGAGATTATGAATTATGTTAGGAATTTGCATACATATGGACTCATTTCACTAACATACTTTGCATTAAGGAGGTTTACTGAATCAGTAACCGCTTGATTTTCGCATTAGATAAGTACATATACACACACCTTTCGCATATGATCATACAGCATTTAGAATCTTTTAAGGACAATGACAGCTCGTGGATGATGTTTTGAGTAGATGGATGATGGATGGTAGGATACGTTCTTCCTAACTTGAAGATTTCGGGGACGAAATCCTTTAAGGTGGGGAGAATGTAACAACCTGTATTTTGAATAACATGTTATAACATTAATCAAGGAAGAATTAAATGTTAAAATCTGAATCAAGGGAAAACGGGCTATGCCATTGCATTCGTCTCAGAAAAATACGTGAAATAGAGTCTGAGTTTTTGAAAATCGGAGTCCTTATGACCCAGTTATGGCCCGTAGAAGTTTTCAGAAAATCCAGAGTTTAAAAACAGTTCGATAATCATATCTGGAGCCAAACAGACTGGGCGGAAAAATTTCCCGCCCAGCCCCAAGTCGACTGGGGAGTCGACTTGCCCCAGCTGGTGTCGACTGCCCAGTCGACACCCCTGTCGACCTGGGTGGTCGGGCCAGTTTGGCCTGGTGCACCTATTTTGGCTCCTGGGTCTTGTTTTGTTGGCTTATGACGTGATTTGATGGCTCAGATCTGAATTAGGGTAAATCCTATGGCCTAAACTAACCTAAACTTCTATATAAGCACCCATAGACCTACCCTAAACCCTCATTAATCATTCCTACAACTAAATTCTGCCAAAATGCTCCCTAATCATGGCCTCCATCTTCATCTTGAGAGCTTCTAAGGCAAAAAGGAGCCATCTTTCTTCATCAAATCAAAGGAGCTACTTATTCTCAAGGTTATTTGTGTTGCTACATCATTCCTAGAGCTTCTACAACATCTCTATCTTGTTCTATTTGGTTCTAGTTCTCATAGCCACGCTTTGTAAGCCCCACTCTACTCTTAGATTTAAACTATGAAGTTAATATGATCATATAGCACGTTGAAATGAGACTTTTGGGTATAATACTTGTCTTGGGGGCTATATTTGTATGCATAGATCCATTTATGACTCTTTTGATATATGATTGTGGCACTATCATGAACCTAGTATCATTTACCTTGATTTTTGGGTAGAAAGCTATGAGCTTTATTTGGTGGTTATGCATAATACAACATAGAACTTGGTAGTTATGCATAAATGCAACATAGAACCATCTTATAACCTTGATGTTAACTTGCATATGATGTTGAACTACATGCTACCCACAAGTTTATCACTCTACGACAACTATTATCATGTTTCACCTTTGCCTATGATGTTGAACTACATGCTAGTTTATTTGCTAAGTTTGATGTCATGCATGTTTTGAGGCCAATAACCTTATATGCTAGTTGTGATGAACACCTTTGCCTCAAATATCATCATGTTTCACTTATGACCAACTTTACCACCTTAAGCCCACCTTGGTCATACTTTTATGTTCCTTGATTCACTTGTGTTGATGCGAATTTAAGTGCGATGGGGATACGTTATGGGTAGTTAGGCAAACTTGAAATGACATGAAAAACATGACTTGAAATGCGACATGAAACTTGATTATGCTTGAAAACTTGAATATGGTCATGACATGTAGAAAACCATAAAGTGGCCAACTCGAGGTTGGGTTGAGTTTGTAGCATAAATCTGCCCGGAACCGCCCGGCAAATCCAGTGGCTACAAACAATAGGATCCAATGTGAGAAGTTGGACATATCGCGCTTGAAACCCGAGGTTAGACTAGGTTGTGGTGTAAAGCTGCCCGGACCCGCCTGGCATATCCAGTAACCACAACAAAGTCTAATGTGAGAGGTTGGGTGCATTAAATTGATTAATGCCACATGTTAGGGTTAAGTCATGAACCACTTGGAAACACTTAACCAACTTGATACATGATTGGATGGGGTTAAGTCATGAACCACTTGGGTACACTTAACCAACTGGATACATGATTGGATAGGGTTAACCACACTTAACCCGTTAGAAACCCTAGTTACGTGGTCCTTTTCAGTAGTAACCCTCTTGGATGTATTAACGATACCCTAGGGACTAGGCTAGGGTGGGGCACGAGTACTGGGTTGATTGTAAGCGACCAGAACGACGGCTGAGTTGGTGCGCCGGTGTAGGTACAGGCGGACTATGGTCGTGCACATAGTCCGGAGTTGAAAAAGCAGGCACGGGCACCAGTAGGTTTAGACTATGCGTGCTTGATTCGTGTCAGTGGTTGGCACCCTAGGACTTGATACACCCTAGGGTGGACCTAGCACAGTTTGACTACATTCCGGGATTGGGCCGTATGACACCGACACTCCACGAGTTAGGCTTATAGGGAGCCGATCGACTAGACCATGTAGTTGGACCCCGCCTTGGGTCATCTCATGATATTGGGCCAAGGGATCATTTCTTGTTTATACTTGACATGGGCTGGATTACTAGTACTATTGGTGCAAAACAAAACCATGTATATGCGATGCCATACTTGATCTACCTTGTTATCTATTTATCATGCCAGTTATGTTTCATCTCAGTTTCTCATGTTTAGTTAACTTTATTAGTTTTTATACTAATAGTAGGTAGGACTTACTAGTCTTTATGACTGACCCTTTTTCTTTCGCCTCTTTTCTTCCGTTCCCCCCCTCCCCCTGGGTTCTCAGGGTGGGAACACTAGCACCTAGCTTGGATCTTTAGCTTGCTTTCTGGATAGCTCATGTACGGTTTGGACTTGAGCTCGCTATGGCTTTACCACGTCTACTTTGGGGATAGTTTACTTTATGTTATTTCCAGTTTTCAGTTTATGTTTCTAGACTTGTAGTAGTTGGAAAATAACGACTTAGTACTTTTGATGTAAGTTGACTATGGTTTTGAAATAGTAGTTTTATCCGCTGCTTTACTTACTCTGTTTTACTTATATGTTCTGTCTTGTGATATCTTTATGCATGTTTACCTTGACCAACACCCCTCCAAAGCCAGTGTACTTGCTTAGAGTGACCCTGGCGGAGGTGGGGTGTTACAGTGTGCTTGTTTTAGACTATATAAAGCTTTCTTAAGTTTATATACATGATTTGGAAATTTCTCATGTACGAATAATGGTGGTTGTTCTACGTAAACATTTCCTTAATAAAACCATTTAAAAAGGCGCTTTTAACATCCATTTGATAAATTTTAAAATTATGAAAACTTGCGTATGCTAATAAAATACGTATAACTTCTAGTCTTGCTATGGGTGCGAAAGTTTCTTCATAATTGATTCCTTCTTCCTGATTGTATCCTTGAGCAACTAATCTGGCTTTGTTTCATGTAATATTTCTGAGTTCATCTTCCTTGTTCTTATATACTCATTTTGTACCAATAACAGATTGGTCGTTTGGTCTAGGCACAACTTCCCACACATCATTGCGTTCAAATTGGTTTAGTTCTTCTTGCATAGGAATAATCCAGTAATCATCAGTAGAGGCATCTTTTGGATTTTTGGGTTCAATGGTTGACAAGAATGCTACATGGCCCATTTGATTCAATTGACTTCTAGTTCGAACGTGTGTGTCAATTTCACCAATAATATTTTGGTTAGGATTATCTCTTAATATTCTGGGAGGAATATGTTCTATATGATTATTTTATGTATTTTCAAGACCCGTATTTTCAATAATTTCATCATCGTCACCATTGTTATTTATGTGTTTATTAAAATTTTCATCAAAAGATACATGTATATATTCTTCTATGATATTAGTACATTTGTTAAAAATACGTTAAGTTTTACTATGTTCTGAGTACCCAACAAAAATTCCGTGATCAGCTTTTGCGTCGAATTTTCCAAGTTGTTCTTTAGTTTTAAGGTAAAAACATTTAGACCCAAAAACTTTAAAATAAGAGATATTTGGTTTCCTTTCATTAAAAAGTTCATAAGGAGTATTTTTAGTTAAAGGTCGAATAGAAATACGATTTAATACGTAATAAGCAGTTGCTACAGCTTCTTCCCAAAATTGCTTAGATAAAGAACTTCCATTAAGTATAGTTCTAGCACATTCTTGTAAAGTTCTATTCTTTCTTTCCACAACTCCATTTTGTTGTGGAGTTCTGGGACAAGAAAAATTATGATTTATTCCTTTCTTTTTACAAAAATGTTCAAAAGATTCATTTTCGAACTCTCCACCGTGATCACTTTGAATATTTTTTACTTTTAAATTTTTAGAATTCTGAATTCTTTTAATAAATTTCTAAAGTGTTCAAAAGTATCACTTTTTATTCTTCATAAATATAGTCCATGTATATCTTGAGAAATCATCAATTATTACAAAAACATAATGATTGTGATTAATTGATTGAACTTGAGTAGGTCCAAACAAGTCCATATGTAATAGTTCTAATGGTTTTAAAGTTGAAATAACTCTTTTTGATTTAAAAGTAGATTTGGTTAATTTTCCTTTTCGACAATCTTCACAAAGATTATTTACTTTAAAATTTACTTTTGGTAAACCTTTTACTAATTCATGTTTCGAAAGTTTTTTAATAGTTTTAAAATTTATGTGACATAAACATTTGTGCCATAACCAAGAATCATTGTTATTGGCAATAAAACACCTGTCCTTATTATTATTAACTTTCATATTTAAAACATAAATATTTCTATCTTGATTTCCTTCAAAAATAAAGTTTTGTTCTTTATCAAAAATACTACATTTATTTTCAGAAAAAGTTATCTTAAAACCATTGTCACATAATTGGCTAATACTTAGTAAATTATGTTTTAAATTTTTAACTAAAGAAACATTAGTAATAAGAGGTAAATGTGAAATACCGTAGTTGTACACATCCCCTTTGCCAACGATAAAACCTTTTGAGTTATCTCCGAAGGTAACTGAGCCACCGTCAAAGTATGAAATATTGGTTAACATATCTTTGTCTCCAGTCATGTGTTTTGAGCAACCACTGTTTACGATCCATTTTCTCTTTTTGAGTGGGACCAACAAAAAATATTGATAAGCATATTGGTACCCACTTTTTGATAGGATCCTAAGAGTTAGGTCTTAGGAAGCCAAACCCAGGTGGGTTTAGTATCCCTTTTATATAAATAATTAATATTATTATGTACTCTAAAAGTGAATAAATATATTTGTTTCTAATCAAACTATTATTAGTTTTTGGAATCCATATTTTGATATTTTTTATAGATTTAGAAATGTTTTTAACTTTTGAACCAATTCTCCTTTTTGATTTTTCATTTCTCTTTAGAGGAATTTTTTATTCTTTTCTAAATACTAAGCCATTTTTATTTGAAGATGGTCGAGAATTTTCTATGATCTTTGATAAGTTTTCTCTACACTTGTTAAAATTTGATACATTTTTAGCGATGCTTTCGAACTTAGCTTGAATACTTCTATTTTCTAGCTCTAGTTCTTTTACTTTAGTTTTCAACATATGATTTTCAGAACTAATTTCATCATTTTTTGACTTTTGAGTTTCAATTTCTTAACTCAAAAGAGAAACCTGGCTATCTGAATTTGTAAGATTTTCTTTAACTTTTTCAAGTTCTTCTTCTAGAATTATCTTTTCATCTTTCAACATATCTCTTTCAAATTTAGCTTTGTTCTGATTTTCACGAGTTTCCTTAAGTTTTTTCTTTAATGTTTTTATGATGTTTAAAAATTCAGAATTAACTTCTATTAAATCTTCATAAGATAAGTCACTTACATCAGATTCTTGAGCCATGAAGCACACATTTGCCTGCTCATTGTCGCTTTCATTATAACTGTCACTTTCTGATGAGTCTGAATCTGAGATGTCCCATGTAACAGAAAATGCCTTCTTTTTGAATTTATCTTTCTTATTCTTATTGTTGAAGTTCTTCTGATTTTCTTTCATCTCTGGACAGTCTTTTACCTTGTGACCCTTCTTATGACAATTAAAACATTCCAATTTTGAGGAGGAAGGTTTGTTTGAGCTACTCTTTTCAAAATTTCCTTTTCTATATTTTAGAAATTTCTTAAAATTCTTGGAAATAAAGGCTAAATCTTCATCCTCTGATTCAGATTCTTCTTTATCCGCATGAAATGCCACATTCTTTTTCTCTTGAGCTAATTCTCTTTTTGCTTGAAGATTAACTTCATAAGACATAAGATTTCCTATGAGTTCTTCAGGTTTCATAGTTGACAAATCATTAGCTTCCTCAATGGCCAATACTTTTCTCTCCCAATCTTCGGTTAAAGAATTAGTACTTTTGACACAATATCAAAGTCACTATATTTTTCTCCCAATCCTATCAATGCATGAAAAATGTCTTGAAATCTTGTGTACATTTCATTGATAGTTTCATTTTGCTTCATTTTGAAGTTTTGGAATTGATTTTTGAGCATTGAAATTTTTGTTTGTTTGACTTTGTTTGTTCCTTCATGAATAGTTTTGAGTGTCTCCCATATATGATATGCTGATGTACAAATACTTACTCGATTGAATTCATTTTTGTCGAAAGCACAATATAGCATGTTCATAGCTTTTGCATTTGCATTGGCTTCATCATTTTGAATTACTGTCCAAGTTGAATATTCAGTTGTAGGTGCTGTGAACTCTTTTTGAGTAGCATGCCATGCACTAAAGCCACTTGCTTGCATATAAATTCTCATTCTTGTAGCCCAATAATTGTAATGTAGTCCATTGAATAGTGGAGGTCTTTGAGTAGATTGTCCTTCGGCAAAAGTAGTCGAGCTAGTATTTGGGTTATTCTCCATTATACCAAAATATCGAATAACGGTGTTACGGTTATAGGATGTCCTCGGTCTGATACCAATTGAATGAGGCTATGCAGTGGTATAGGATCGTGTAGTATGGAGAATAGGATGTAGTGTATATAGCAGAGTAATAAGTAAATATCACACGGTCGATTTTATACTGGTTCAGACTACTATCCTACGTCCAGTCCCAGACTCACTTCTGGAATTTCACTAACACAACAACCCTCACTTCACCCGGAGGAATAGGTTCACAACTACCCAAACACACGAATGGGATTTCTTGTGAGGTCTTTACTAATATAGAATAATTGTTGACTCTTTTGTGTTCTTGATAACACAGATTGTCTAATATTAAGTACACCCTTCCTATAGCCTTTCCTTGATGATAATCATGAAGTATGTAAAGGAATATGGAAGTTTGAAAGTCTCAAGTATGAAAATAGATTGCTTTTTAGAACTTAGAGAGCTCTGGATAAGATAGAGAGAATTAGAATGAAATTCGGTGATTGGATCAATTAATCAACTCTCTTTTTATAATATATAAAAAGATACAACTGATCATGAAAGGTTTTGATGAAGAGTTATGAATTAAATAGTTGTGTCTCTTCATAGAAGTTGCAACCTTTCAGAATCAGATGTTTGAAAATAATTTTCAGAAGTCTGTTTGTAAGTTAAAATTATAGCCGCAAGGAAATAGTGCATTTCAGAACAAATTCAGACGTCTGAAATATTTGAAACAGACGTCTGAATATTGTATTTGAAAACAATCTGTTTCAACCAAAAAACGTCTGAAATTTTCAGACTAGACGTCTGTTTTCTGTTATCAGCCTATACCTTGCCTATTTTATAATAAAAGAACTATATATATAAAACATGTGTGTGTGTTATCATCAAGGAAGACTTTAACATATAAATCTAGGACTAACAGACTCTTACAACATATAAGTGATCTTTATTTTGTGTTCTTGAATCTTGTTAGACCAAAAATTGGCTCTAACACCCAAATTAAACATGAATTCAATGAAATAGAATCAGAAAGCAATAAAGAACACGCAATTTATAGTGGTTCGGCGTTAACGAGCCTACATCCACTTTGTTTTCTTTTAATTGATGATTTGAATACAAATACAACAATGATTCTCACTCAACTTCACAATTACAATGCATAAACTCACTCAAATCTCTCAAAAATGGACTTTAAGAGATGATTTTGATCTGAATATGATTGTAAAATTCGGCTATGGAGGAAGTATGGAATGAGAATTTGTCAAAAGATCCTTTCAAATGCCTCTAGATGGTGTATTTATAGGTGAAAAATCTCTTCGAAGTGGCTCCGGTTCGGAATATCGTGGCACCTATCCCTTGAGAGTTGGGTTCGAAGGCTTCAAGATGGTGACAGCACATTGATTTAGTGGGAGATCGTGGGAGAAATGGTCAGGCCTAGTCCGAGTCTTTAGGAGATATGCGCAGCAACGGTTACAGATGCAAAGGGAAAAAAGGGGTTCGGATCGGGGCCTCCAATCCGATCCGATGAGGCAGCTTGATATCCCTTGATGTTGCTTGCGTACTTCTCCGATCCGATCCGATGAGGCCATTTGTTGTAAATTGTCGTTGCCATATTCTTCCGATCCGATCCGATGAGGCCGTTCGCAATCCACTGATGTTGCTGACGTATCTCTCCAAACCGAACCGATGAGGCCACTCGTTATCTTTTAAGGTTGCTGACGTATCCCTGATCCGAACCGATACGATGAGGCCACCTACTATCCTTCGATACTGCTGACGTATCTCTCCGAATCGATCCGATGTGATCTCTGTGTTCTTGATCTTTACTCACCTCCTACACTATCTTCCTCCGATCCGAACCGATTGATGTCTTTCTCACTATTTGCTCTTTTTGTAGCCTCGTTCACAAAGTAGGCTAACATTTTGCCCCCTCGAAGTACACTCTTATTTAAGATAAAGTGTGCTTCGAAGCAATTTACAAAACATCCTTTGAACTAGAATCATTGAATGATCGCCTCCATTTACTCGTAGTGTTGTGTCACTTCATAAAGTCGTGGCTTTTGCTGCTTACATATATCCACAATCCATATGAATCACTTACTTCATTTTCAAATGACTACGAGAGCTCTTTTTGATGTATATTGGTTCTTCCAGGTGAACTTTTTTTTTTAAGAATTCTCCCTGTGTGACAAATCTGTGCATATGATCCCCTTCGGTTCGGATCCCGATCCGAATGGGTTTCCTTCAGTAGCACACTCGGATGGGCCTTTCAATACTGCTACGCCATGGACTAACAGGCCAGAGTTCCTTTATGGGCTCGACTCTCGGTTCGAATGGAGCGAAGTAGGCTAGGAATACAAGTGGTCACCCTAGTTTTTTATATAAATCCGCCTCCTACTTTCTTCCTCTTCTCTTTTTTATTTATTCTGGTCCAACCAACTTAGCATCGAAACCCCAAAGCTTCAAAAATCTCTAAAATTATTTCGTTCTTCCTTAAATTCAATAACTCGGTAGGTCAAAAGCTTCGATTACTTTACTGTAATCGATTTCGATTTACGTTTGTGGCAAAACTGAATGATTTGATCATGGCATTTGCCTGATTTGAACGCCTTGCCCTCCTTTCTTCTCGCTGTTGTCGTTGGTGGCTCTGTCACCACTTCGAAGCATGGAGAGAGAGAATTAGGGTTCTAAGGTATGCTTAAGCACGTAAGTGCTTGGCTTCGATTGGGTTTTGTGAAATTGAATCGGGTTTAGCGTTGGTTCAGCGAGATGGAGAATGAAGGAGATGAAGGAGAAGAGAGGAGCTGGGATCGGTTCGGATGAAGAAACGTTGGAGTGAAAGAAGAGGAGAGGTGTTCACATGACCGGATCGGGTTGGAGCAAAAGAAAAAGCAAAAAAGAGGAAACAAAACCCACTTAACTGGATTGGATGGTGTTTACAAGACCGGATCGGATCGGAGTAGAAAAAGGCAAAAATAAAGGGAAAACAAAACTCACCTGTTCGAATCGGATGGTAATAAGGGTCAAGCTGATCTGATCCGCTCTGAAAGCCTACATCCGAGCCGATCCAGTTTAACTCACTGGGTAGGACTTCCGCTTCCGATCGAAACATGACTTTGCCCTTCGATCCGATCCCAATACGGACATCCCAACCGAACCGAAACAGCCTAACTTAATGTGCAAGAATTTTTTCAACCATCTTAATAAATACTTGACATAGCCTTCAACTTGACGAACAATTAGGATAGCGCCTTTCGAACATGACAAATATCAAGAATTGTTCTGAACATTACTGCTTCCTTGGACCTTTACATTATGCTTTCATGTATTCGCTCTGTATTTTTGTTACACGTAGCATACACTTTAGTTCACGTACACACACGGGGGACACGGGCAACTTTACTCTAATTCTTGCTATTGTTTCTTCGATAGTCTAGTGATCATGGCTGAAAGACGTTCATCTAGATTGGCAAAGAAGATGGAAGTTGCGGAAACTTCTGAGAGAGTTACCATTGATGACATATCTTCTTCTTCAGACCCTGAATGGGACGACAAGGGCCCAGATTATGAAGTAGGAGCGCATAACAACGAAACGCCTTCTGATAGCGAAGTTTCTCTGGGCTATGAGGAGGAAGGAGGGATTGGAGATTATCGAGCTCCTGACGAATTTGAGTCTGCCATTATCTTGGAATCACCCATAGACTCTGTTGAATCAACGATCGACGATGATAGACTTATCCGTATATGTTTAAAGCACGGGATACTAAAAAGGGATACCCTGGTGCCATCGAAAACTGACCGTCCCCACAATCCCCTAGAAGGATTTATGGCAATTACACGATTGATGTGCATGGTCGGGGCAATTCCACCGTTTTCGCCTTTTGTTGTCGACTTTCTAAGACAGTTGCGGATTTCCCCCATGCAGCTACATCCCAACTCCTATGCTCACTTATATACCTTATATATAGCATACCGAGAGATTTTAGGTACAGAGCTCACTTTCAACGACGTTCAATTTTTTTATAATTTCAAGCATCGAACTCGAGAAACTCCTTCCTTCTCTTACTTCGAATCAGTCCCGAAAAGGAAAATTATTTCAGCGTCGTTCAGCAGCAAGGCCGGCGATTCCAAGCTAGAATGGTTTTATATAAGGCAACAGCCAGGATGTGCTAGGAGAAGGACAAAATCAAGTAAAGCATTGGTTTTCTAAATCTCAACTCTGAATGTTCACGCCAACACATTAATCCGTTTTCTTTTTGTTTGCAGTTGATAATCCAAAACAAATATCGGGTCAAGTGTACTTTGATCGGATGCATCAGCTCCTTAATGGCGACCAAAAATTTCTAAACATCGATGAAGTCCTTAAGGATGAATACCTTCATCATCACGGGCTATTGTCCATTACCCGTAGCATAGGTCACGGGTCGGGTCCATATGTGTAATGGCGCGTTTTGTTAGCTATCAAATAATTAATTTATTTAATTATTTATATATCGATTTGGCGATATCGATAACGTAAAGCACAACGTTCGAACTTTTAAATGGTGAATATTTAATTTAAAATAATAAATTTAAGATTTTATTTAATTGTGAAATAATCAGAATTGGCTGAAATGGCGATATGGTATGAACCGGATCATCTGTGATATTTAATTCAGCTTGGAATTGAGTTTGAACAACGAATATATTCAGTCGTCGACAGTTGAACGTATAGTTTATAATATAATTATAATCGAGCTCGAAATGGCGCTGCAGTTCGTAAATTGGCGATTTGAACTTCAACTGAATATACAAGATTCGTTTTAAATCGGATTTCTGTGAAACAAGAAACGTGTGGAGCTGGTGGAGTATATTTTTCATATGGAAGAGAAAAATCGAGATTTCATCGTGTAGATTTTGAGTTATGACCAAATTAAATTTCAGAAAAGTCGCTGTAGAATTCCTTTATAATTTGCGACGCTTTATTTACGTTATAAAAGAGTTTTCAATATATTTGAATATCGGGTTTGAATTTAGACAAGGTTCTTTTGGGAAGTAGTGATAATTTAATTTTTAGAATTTTACAGTAATTTTTAATTAAATAAATAAGCAACTTTTTATTTGAAGTATTTCGCACCCTGAAATCAACATTTTGAAGTTTCAAAATATGAGTCCACCTACCGATATTATTATATTTCTGGGATCGTGACACCTCACTGAGCACGACTGTACTCTTATTTCTGTCTGTAACAGACGGACATGAATGATATCTTACATTACTAAAAGTTAAAACAAAGTATGGGGTCCCTTAATGCTCCACGGGAAGATAAAACAAGGTATATGGTTCCTAAATGCTCCACACCGTTCTTTTCTACCCACTAGTTTTTGTGTTCTAGAATGGAAAACGTGGAAAAGGGAATTCCAAACAAAATTTCTATAAAAAGCCTTAACCTAATTTACTTTTCCTCCTTGGATTTAAAAGATGAGCCGCCAGTTGGTTCTCATCTCAAACGAAACCGAACTCTCTCCTCGAAACAGAAATCAAAGGAAAATCCGCAACAAATCAACATAAATTCCTATATAACGGAAGTGGCTTCGCAGTGATGTGGACGGGTGCTCGACACTTTTAGATGGGTCTTGGTTGGATCGACGTTTATTTCAGTCGCTGGGAGTTGGTGGCTCAAAACGAACAGGGGAAGAGGGCACCGCAGTCGAAGTTGGAACTCAGTGGAGGCGCGGATTTTTTGTGGCTACCACAGGTGTACGGCAAGGCTGGGAGAAGGGCACTCGGGGCAGAGGTTGAGAAGGGAAGCTCGGTGATTCAGTTTGGCCGATGTTTTTGCATTTCCTGTAGAAGACAATGACGAAAAGGAGAGGAAGGATTTGGCTTTTAAAACGTGATTAGTGCAGTTGCAAAGTATGTTGGGGTCAATTTGTTGGGTTCAAAGTATGTTGGGGTTGCTATTGTCCAGTACAGCACGGACTTCGATGTGGGTCGATGTCTGAAACGAGGTGGTGACGGCAAGAAGGAGACGCTGGGTTCCTGGTGTTGAGATGCAAGGCGAAGTGGAGATCACGACTATGATTGTGGTTCAATATCTGGAAGGTAAAAATCGATTTTTTTTTAGGAGGGTGGGGTGCTTATCTTTAAGTCGGATTGTTTGGTTAAGGGAGGAACCGTTTGAAATCCTGAAGGAGAGCATCACATGAGTATGAAGTGTAGTTACAGGAAGAGGAGAAGGGAATTAAAACAAAAAGGTATCAGAAGATTTAGGAAGGCTATGAACGGAGAATGAGGGATTACCAAAGAAATTAACAGCGAGATTCATTGGTTTAAAATGAATTTGATGAATCAAAAGCCGTTGGATCTGTAGCGACGGAAAATCTACGAAATGGAACTATTTCTGCTAAGGACTGTGTCATTGGAACTTGATGATAAAGTCAAACGCCTAATTTATTTTAAAATGAAATGAAAGCAGAATCGACAACTGCGGACCAATGTGAGTAAATCTCACTAACTCTGAACAGTTTATAATTTCATGTTGTATTGTTAGAACTGTTAAAATTGTCTGTTTGACTGTGTGTTGATTGTTTGATTGAACTGCTAGTCAGTTAGTTAAAATTCTATATTGATTCTGTTTAACAGAATATATCATATGGAACTGAAAGTGATGTTATCTATATTGTCTAACATCTGTGATGCAGGGAAACAGGTTGGAGGAATCCGACTGGATTCCTCAACATTTATTTTTACCGTTTTTCATATATTGTGATATATGATGTGTTATGAAATCTGTTATTGATTTCATATGTTTGAATGATACCGATCATTGTTATACGACACGTTAAACACCGTAGGTGATACTAGAATGTAAAAAGGGAATTTTCAATGTTTATATTGAAAATAAATCTTATTTATAAAATCGATAGGATTTTATAAAATGAAAACATTTATTTATTTAGGAAATAAATAAAGGAACATTTATTTAGATTATAAATAAATGGAATAAAGGAATATTTATTTAGGGAATAAATAAAGGAACACTTGTTCGGAAAATAAATAGAATTATACAAGGATAGATTTAAACACGTGCTTCGCACACGGTATAACACGATATGGATTTAAATGAGATATTAAATAGGAAATCTGTTTTAAACAGGTAAATTGAAGTAGATTAATTTATAAATAATGTTTTATAAATTAAATAAATTATTTATCGTTGATAAATGGAATATATATAAGTCTGGACTTATATAGAGAAGTAGAAACGTTATTAAAAGGAGTTGATCGAATTTAGTTATTTGACATGAGTTATTCGAATTTGATATTTGAATAGGGGTAAACACATTAGAGTGATTCGAATTACTCATTCGAATAGAGTTAAACAAAGTAATTGGTTAGGTTAACCAAAGCAAGTTAGTCGAGTAAATCAAAGTAATTGGTTAAATTAACCAAAGCGAGTTAGTCGAGTAAATCAAAGTAATTGGTTAAGTTAACCAAAGCGAGTTAGTCGAGTTAATCAAAGTAATTGGTTAAGTTAACCAAAGTAAATTAGTTAAGATAAACTAAGCGGTTAATCGATGTAAATTAGTTAAGTTAAACTAATTTGTAAATCAAAGTGGATTAGTTGCGTCAAACTAAGTGAATTAGTCAAGTTAAACTAATTGGTTAATCGAAGTAAATTAGTTGGGTTAATCAAAGTGAATTAGCTGAGTTAAACTAAGTAAATCGGTTAGAGTTAATCAAAGTGAAGTAACTAAGTTAAACTAAGTGGATTAGTTCAGTTAATCGAGACAAGTAAGTCAAGTTAGGTTAAACCATTTGAGTTAACCAGTTAAAGATAAACAGTTAGAGTTGACCAGTTAAAGTTGACCAGTTAAAGTTGACCAGTTAAAGTTGACCGGTTAAAGTTGACCAGTTAGAGTTGACCAGTTAGAGTTATCCAAGTGGAGTTAATCGAGTAGAGTTGCCAAATATCACTTATTCGAAGTAGAGTTATCGAATGTAGTGTATTCGAGGGAAGAGTAATCGAATATAGTTTATTCGAGTGGAGAAATCAAATGTTATTCATTTGAGAAGAGTTACCGAATACTATTTATTCGAAGAGTAGTTATCGGATATTGGTTATTCGAAGTTAGTTAATCCAAAGGAGTTATTCGAAGTTAGTTAATCCAAAGGAGTTATTCGAAGTTAGTTAATCCAAAGGAGTTATTCGAAGTTAGTTAATCCAAAGGAGTTATTCGAAGTTAGTTAATCCATAGGAGTTATTCGAAGTTAGTTAATCCAAAGGAGTTATTCGAAGTTAGTTAATCCAAAGGAGTTATTCGAAGTTAGTTAATCCAAAGGAGTTATTCGAAGTTAGTTAATCCAAAGGAGTTAGTCGAAGTTAGTTAATCCAAAGGAGTTAGTCGAAGAGTTAATTGAATATTAGTTATTCAATTTGAGTTAATCGAATGTAGTTATTCGAGAAGAGTTAAATCGAATTTAGTTATTCGAAAGGAGTTAATCAATTTGAGTTAAGTTAATCGATTTGAATTAAGTTGAATCGAAATGGAGTAAATCGATTAGAATTAAGTTAATCGAGTTAGAGTAAATCGAATATTGGTTATTCGAAGGTAAATTATTCGAATTAGTTACCCGAAGAAGTTAATCAAATGAGTTGATCCAAAGGAGTTAGTCGAATATTAGTTATTCGAATAGAGTTAAAGGAATTATCGATTTTAGTTTGATCGAAAGGAGTTATCGATTAGTAAATCGAAAGGAGATTTTCGAATATAGCATATTCGAAAGAAAGAGATCGAATATTGTTTATTCGAAAGAGAGAGATTTCGAATATGAGTTATTCGAAGAGAGATAATCGAATATAGGTTATTCGAAGAAGAGTTAATCAAATAGAGATTACTCGAAAGAGAGTTATACGTCGAATTCGATTATAGCGAATTCGGGAAAGTACTATTTACTTTCCAGGGTTTAAATCAAGATTAAGTTATTGATTTAGAAATTAGGTATCTGTTAAATTATTCGAGTTAGGAAATAAAATATATAGGGGTAGGAATTATAACGTTATAGTTATAATCAAACACTGTCATATAAGAAGTGGATTCGTAACCTGAATCCGAGAATTTGCGTAAACAGATGATTGTAAAAAGTGAGCGATGAGCTTCATCTATTTCACAGTAAAGGACGTTGTTCAATTAAGGACTGCGAGGTAACTATACCCCAACTTGATTGACTTCAGAATTGACAAAGGAATAGTTGTGGTTCGATCTAAAAGGTTGATTAGGAATAAAGTTAAGGAATAAGCGATAAATGGATTAAGCGAAACGATGTTTTATACAACGTTCATTGGAAATCCGTCAATGAGTTTTGGAAACGTTTTCCAAATATAGTCAGATATGTTTTCTAAACATAGAAAATGAAATGTTTTCATGATAAGAATTTAAGAAATAGAGTTAAGCAAATTCAGAAACTAACTGGAGAGGGTAAGTTGAACGGTTTTCTAAGTGACGATCTGATGTTGGTTTCGACCTTCCGGATTGATACTTAGAGAATTGTTCTCATACTAGTTACAGTTAGGGACTGATAGTTGCGAAATAATAGTGATGTGAAAATAAGCTATGGAAATGTTTTCCAATGATTAATAACATATATTTTCTAAATATATGAAATAAGGAAATATGAACATGTGATGATTGATCGATCGAATTTCCATTTGGAAATAAGATCGTTGTTTGTACACCGACATGTTTTCATTTGATAGTTAGATCACAGACTATCAAAGTTTTTACCCTTTTAACGTTGTTAATATGGAGAGACCGGTTGGATTATTATCCAAAGAACCACTCTGTATTGGCATAAGCGTTGCGAGCAATATGTGCCAAAGATAAATTGAAGACGGAGTAAAGTGCAAGGGCTGTTGTATAAGTCTTAGATAACAGTGACTAAGATGGATATACTGAATAGTGCCTTCGGTTTGTCCAGTCCCAGGACAACGTATATGGAAGAAGGTCTGACAGAGTATATCCAATGGATCGCGTAAGTTGATCTGTTCAAACGTATTCACGTTTGGTGGCGGAGGAATTCGTTTCTCTTAGCTGTATACCCGTGTTATTTTTGGATAAGTCAATTTGTGATTTGGCGGGTATGACGATGTGGCATTCAAAGTGAATGGTGATCAGATGTTCTGAAGATAGACGTAGCTTCTAGCCTCACACCAGGAAGTAACAAAAGTTGGGCTAGGCAGCATGGCTAGTTGGGCCATTCCCAAGCAGGGTGTATTGTCACCGATCTAGGGAATATCCATATTTATACTTCTTTTTGATTCTGTATCTTCGAATGACGGTTGGATGGCCTACAACCGTGGTGGCAATATATTCGCAACACTCAAGCTAAATGAGTGAGCGGTCATGTGTGGCCGGGTTGCAAGACGTTCTTGTTGAACCCTGAGTGTATCACCTCTAGAGTACACTATTCAGAAGGTGCTCCCATACCTTGTCTGTTGGAATCCAATCTTCAATAAGCGCCCTACGATTTATGATTTTATACTATGTATGTAGAACGTGAGATGCAAGCGTTTCTGCTAGATTGATACCTATTTGTACTTAGACATTATTATAATATCACAATGATATTGCTTGTCAAAGTTGTTCAGATACTCATAAGGGAAAAACCCGTTCCGTATTCACGGCGTGGTCTTATGAGATATCCTATACCTGTTTTGAACTATTTTACTCACACCAGTCCCATGACTGACCCGGAGTTTACTTTGTTGTTTTCCCTAAACTCTTGGGTGCCTAAATTTGTACGGGCAGTCAAGTAGTCGGGATTTACAGATATACTTGGAGAGCTTGGAGCAGGAGGCTGCAAGATTTGATAGCTATAGTTATTTCCGCTGTGTTGTAAGTGTTGTACTCTGATAAGTGCTATTGTATATATATAACTGTTTACTTCAAAGTTATGTTATATATTATATGTTATTCGTTCCGCTGTGAGATTCGTGTTACTCTGATGATTCTGATGTTCTTCTTCTTCTTCTATTCTATTAGTTCTATCTTTTCTTTCTCACCTTCTAAATTCTTTCACTAACGTCTCGGAATTTCCGACTCTCGAGGAGTCGGAAATTTCCAGCCGTTACAATATGTATACATCCCCTCAGTGGATGTAATTCCAGGAACGGGCGAGAGCTCGAAAAGCCCCGCAATGCCACTTCGAACTTCACCTTCTCCATCTTCGACTCAAGACGATGAGCTGGTCAACATAGCCGAAAAACACCGAGAAGGGTACATCGTCCCTGGGGATGCTATTTCTCCTGAGAAATCATTATCTCCTAAAGAGCTGCCAACAGACACTTCCCAAGGAGATGCCCCTACTACCGATGATCCTACATTTCAGGGCTTAGGAGATCTCCCCCCACCTGAAACTATCTATGTTGGATCTAGATTAACCCTAGAGGGGGGGTGAATAGGGTTTATCACAGTTTTTAAACTGAATTGAAAAACTGACAGGATATTAAAATAATAAACAGATCACAGAATGCAGCAGAAATAAAAGTGCAGAAAATAAATTACACACAGATATACCCAGCTTCGGCAAAACCCTGCCTACTGCTGCATTCTTAAGGTTTCTACTAGGTGTTATAAACAGATCCCGCATACAAGACCATGTACACTCGCAGCGCCTGCTCCTGTCCTAACCCCACGCTCAAAACCCTAGACTGACTGATATCCCCTCGATCAGATTTCCCGAATTACAAACCCTGTAACTCGTAACCCTAGAATTTACAGACTCTAGTGGACTGCCAGTCAACACCCTGACTGGAACTCTAGAATTTTACAGACTTCTAGAAAAACAGTTCAGAATTGTTTACAGAAGAAAATTAAAAACAAAACACAATTAAATAAATAAAGAAAACCCTAGGAGTTTAAATATAAGAGGTCATCCCCTTTTAACATGAAAAACACTTAAGCCCTTTAAAGAAAGCCGGCCCATTCATTTGTATCCGATCCCTTTGCCAAGAAAAATGGCGGCTTCAAAGAAACAACTGGGGTTTCTAGTCTTTGCCCCAAATCAGATCGATTTCTTGAAAAATCTGGAACTTTATTCGCTGATGGTAGATTGCTGTTGTTTCACGTCGTTGATGCTGGTCGATTGATGCTCTTCTCTGATTTTGGCTTTCTCTTGATCGAAAGACAAGTGAGTAGCTTCTGATTTAATCGATTACAGAAAATGGTTGAATTGATTTTTGTGGGTTTCGATCTCGATTGAATTGTTTTTCAGTTTCAAAAAATGACTCCTGCCTATGATGAATTGGTTGTGTTAAATAGGATTACAAAAATCCTAATTGCTCTGATTTCGAAGAATCACTTCCTCTGATTTTGCGTTGTCCCTTTTTTTCTGCTTTGATTTATTTGCGTGAATGATTTTTGAATGAACTTGCCCCTTTTGAATTCTTTGTAGATTAGTCGAGATAAAAAAACTGGAAACAAATCAAAATTGTGGCCCCTTGATAATTTTCCCTTGCGTGAATTAATTTGTGGTGAAAAAAAAAAACTTTGGCCTTCAAACCGATTCTGGAAAATTTAATTGCCAAAAACAGTTTGCCAATTTATTTAATTGGTTTCCTCTTTTTAAAAAAATCTCGGCTTTGATATTCCAAAACTGCTTTCCCATTTTAAAACAATTAAAAAAAATTGCTGAGAATGACATGAATGAATTATGGAAATGGAATAAGGATTTTTCCCTTTTTGTCTAATGCCTTGATTCCATTGCAATTCAATTCACCTTGCCTAATATGTTGTACAGCATTCTGGAAACAAAGATAATCACTTACCTGTTTTGATTCAAGCTGATTTTACCATTTCTGGAAACATAAACTCTTGCATTATCTTGTGATATCATTTGGTCGAGCTGTTTATTCATGTGCATGACTTCATGTATAATGTGTTGAATCAATTGTAGTTGTATCAAACTGAACATTCATTTGATCATGGAATTTTTTAGACATGTATTCATAACACACTGTGAGCACTACCTATGACTCTGTTTTCAGTTTTGATCATCTGGTTTGATATTGAAGTTTCTGTCATTTATATGTCACTGAGAATCTTCTTGTATGCATGATCAACTCTGTTTACACTTTGATACTTGAAACCGTGCACTTTTGTGACTGCTTAGACTTGCTATATGTTGCATGTCCACATTAGCTTGTACTTGCACCAATGTGTTGTCTTGAACCTGCTTGCTGTACTCGTGTTGGCCTTAACTATCGTTCTGGTTTTGCTGAAAAACAATTTGTCATCCATGCCATGTCTTCATCATTTATGCTTACCCATCCTGTTTTCAGCAGCCATATTTGGATGTGCAACCATGTTGCTGTTAACATTGCACCATGCTCTCTTCTTTGCTGAACCAGCATGAATGCTGCACATGAATTTTGTCCATTGTCATACTTGTTTGGTTTGACCATGTTTTTCTGGCTTGATGTACTTTGCTGCATCACTAATGTCATTTCTTGTTTGCATTTTAGCTCGACCCTTCCTGTGTGATGTTTGGTCTGTCTTCACTTTCACCGGCTGAAATGTCACATATATTTGCTTTTCACTTTGAGATTTGAAACTGAATACACCCATGTTATATATGCTGATCTGAAAATTGTCTAACATTTTGATTGCACCATTGAATAGACTTGAAATTGCAACCTGTATACATGCTTGACCTCCAGAACCTTCAGAAATAGTATTCTTGTCATCCATGCTTCTTTATTGATATTGACTGAACATATTTCATTTGTTCATGCCATGCAAGTCTCCTTGTTGTGTTGTAGTTGCACTTATGACCATGCTGCTTTATTTGATAAGTTTGTCCACTGTTGCTTTGAAAAAAAAAAAAGTTTGAGCTCTCGACCATTTTTACTCTTTGTTGGCTTGAATCATGCTTTGCTATTGAGTTTCTGGTTTGTGCTTGCATGAGCATGTACTTGCTCCATGTTGTACTCTGATTTTGCTGTTTCTTGAAAAAACTTGCATGTTGACTTTTGAGCTTCTGGCTTTGACTTTTCTTATGTCAATTTTGACCATGCTTTTTGGCATTTTGTATAAAATATATCAGCAGACTAGTCACACTATGTTGAGGCTGATCAAAAATCAGCAAACTAGTGTGATTATGTCGAGGCTGATCAAATCAGATCGAGTCAGAAAAATGATGAGAAACATACCAGAAAACTGAGGCAAATAATATTTTAAAATTAAAAATTATATACACATGTATTCAGCTTAAATTCTATTGCAGTGTACTGTGTGTGTGTTCTTGTATATGACAGGTATGAAGACTGGACTGATGGTGAAGATAGAAGACTGAAGATACAAGACAGAAGATAAAAGACCGAAGATGATAGAGAAAAGTATATGTGTCAGTTTATGGGAGAAAATGTATGTCTGAAATGTAAACAAAGTGAATGATGTAACAGTGTCAAAGTATATATGAAATGTATATCAGTGATATGTACAAATAGTGGAGTGTACTGTTTGAAATGTTGAAATAACATATCATATTTAAATAAAATACTGTTTGAATATTTAAATTCGTGTACAGTAGTATTCTGTTTAAATATAAATATTATATTCCTGTCTGTGATGTATATTAACAGTACGATATCAAACACATTTATAATATATATTTATTTGGTTGTTATCATCAAACAAAAATCATATAATAGTGTATACGACTACGTCATATACAACAATCTCCCCCTTTTGATGATGACAAACAAATAAAAGATTTTGATTGTAATAAATGTGTTTGACAAATAAATGTATGTGTTTGACAAATAAATGTGTTGTGTTTGACAGTGAATATTGAACTCCCCCTATTTATTTGCTCCCCCTATAACTGTGCATGAGTGAAATGTATGAATAATAATAAATTTTCAGAATTAAAAATATTTATAAACTATTCACTCATAAATCAAAATCTAATCCATTCTCCCCCTTTTGTTATCATCAAAAGGATACAGAGTTTAAAATACAGATGAAAAACGACTAAAAATATAATTTCAGCTTAAGAAGAAGAACAATCATCATAAATCTCAATCAGTCAAACAAAAATCATAATAAACTAAGAACTGGTGGCATATTTCACATTGTAGAGAATGACGGATTTACGATGAATTTTATAAAAATGGAGAGAGTTTAAAAATATGAATATTTTCCGATTACTTCCAAAGGAATTTTATAAAATTGAGCTTAAAAAAATGATGGATTTGGACTATAATAAATAATTCAATTTAAATGACAAAATCGAATAATCTCAAATTCCAATACCTATCAATCAACAAATCATAATACGTCATAAAATTTCAACACATTTCACAGATTAGAAAGATGGATTGATAGGCTGTTTTTTATACACCAAGGAGAGTTTCATATTAATTTCAATTTATAGCACATTTATTTATTTATTTATTTATTTAAGAGCGCACTGACCACGCATAACCAGAACTTGGATTTTTAAATGAAGTCAGTCGCAGCTTAAATTATAAGTTGTCTCTTAACCATGCATGACCAGAACTTGGATTTTTAAATGAGGTTAGTGACACACTTATATATTGATCATATATTTTAACATTTTCAGCTCTAAATAGAAAAACTCCTCGGTATATACAACCAATATGAATGACAGAAATGTGGTAAGTACAGAAATGGACTGTGAAATAAATTTCTAAATTAATAATATTATGAAATATGACCAACTGTACCGGGATTATTGAAAATTTTCAATTGACACTAATTCTGAAAAAATAACATAACCACAATTCCATCACATTTATTTTCACTGTTTATGAAAAAAAAATAAACTCTCCAAAAAAAAAAATATCATGGATGACAGACGGGTGATAGAAGAAGAAGATGATAGTGAAATAATTGCCAGTTCAAAGATATTATAATAAATGTTCAACTATCATGAAAATATAAATAAAATCTCCTCTTGTTGTGAAATATACTGCAGTCACAATTCATCACAATTTCAAAATCTGATAAAATTTTTGATGAATTATAAATACATTTCAATTTGGATATTGATTTCAATTTCTGAAAGAATAATAAATAAATAATCTCAAAGTTGAAAAATTAATTACAAGAGGAATATAAAGAGCTATACAGGACAAGGGTGATTTAAATATATATAACAAAAAAATTCAGTACATCTGATACCAAATGTTCTCGCTTTCTCGAGGATTTTACCAAGACAATCACAGACAACAGAAATTTAAAGCCCAAGCAGACAAATCAAGCAATAAGCAATTATCTAAGAATAGTATCAGAGCAGTGCAGAACACAATATCACATCAGACTTGTCTGGGGATGGTCACATAAGAACTTTCATGATCCATGATTAGAACTACCGTTTATTTGAAATCATTTGAGGAATATGAAAAATCTCTAGATTCAATGAATCGATCACACCAAATTATTATTTTCACATTCAGAATATGTGTGTGATTCAATAAATCAATAATTTCAAATAATTTTAAACAAACAATCATTCAAATCAAATAACCATGAAATAGCAGAGAAATTCAAGACCGGATTTTCAAAGAATTTTCACAAGAATTTTCTGACAAGTCCTCAAGAAATTTTAGATCATCTACATCAATTTTGTGAGATATTCATGATCCAAAGAATAAAAATAATTTATTTGAAATCATTTGAATTAATGTCAAATTTTGAGATATAATGAATCAGTCACACAAGGTTAATAATTTCAGATTTAAGTGGTGTGTGAGATTCAAAATATCAGGAGTTTCAGATGATTTCAAACTAAACTAATTTCAACCATAATAATCATGAATAAGGATGAAATTCTAGATGTATCACTGATTTAACCCAAATATTTTTCAAGTCAGAAATAATCAAGCCAATCCGAAAAACAATGAAATTATCACAACTGATAAATAGTAGAGTGCTGTAATGAGTATAATATTTTCAGCTTTTCTAAAATGAATTAGAATAAACTCAGAACAGCAAAGGTGTGTGAAATTCCATCAATTTTCAGATCTTCAAAAATTTAGAATTCAAATTAATTAACAGTGTTCAAGATATGACATGAATACAACAACACCGTTATGAATTCAGAATTAGGAAAATAAACTTCAAAACAATTGCAGATATTTACACAAATAAATTCAAGATCTGGAAATGATTACAAACACGAGAGTTTTCTACAAATAAAATGAATTTTCAGACAAATATGAGTTTTGCAATTGGAAGTTAATGGAGCACAGAATAAACAAAGATATGGCAGTGACAAATCAAATAAAGACAAATAGAAGAAAATAAAATAGAAAGGGGTAGAAGAAGCAGGAATAAACAATAAAAAATATTTACAAGGTTGAGATCAGAAATCATACCTGATTCACAGAAAACGTTGTGGATCTCTAACTCGTCAGACTTTGCTAAGGAACAGTAGATGATTCAATGATGTGAAGTAGTTTGAATCAGTTTCTCTTTTCAGCACAGTTGTTCCTCAGCCTCCTTTGGTAGCTAACTGTTTAGAGGATTGAGTGGTCTAACAAAGGCAGTAAAACCACTCACAGTTGTATTTGTTCGTTTTGGTACCCAAACCTGTTTATATAACAAACCATCAGAATAAACCTTTGTACCCTTAGGAACCCAAATCTGTTTGAATTTCACGAAGTTTGGTTTATTTCCTTTTGGGATCCAGGATTGTTTAGAAGGATTATTATAAAACAATTTCTCATTTTGATTTTGACTCAAAAAACCTTTGAAATTATAAGAGTTCAAATTTTCAAATTGATTCTTTTCAAGGTTGTTTGAAGAATCTTTCAAATCATTTGTAATTCGTCTTTCAAAAACATTATTTTTCTCAAACCCAAGTCCATGTTTATTTTGAACAGAAAATTGTTTTTTCAACAACATATTCAAAGATTTTTCACCATTTGAAAAATTAGACAAGATTGTTTCAAGTTGTTGAATTTCAGTTTTAAGATCACCATTTTCTTTCAATAAATCTGAACAACGATTTTTAGTGATCTCACATCTTTTAAAATCAGATTTCAAAATCAAATTTTCATCTTTGAGTAACTTTATTTTGATTTGGGACTCAGCAATCTCAGCCTCAAAATGTTTTCGACTTTCAGACTCAAATTTCTTGAAATTTTCAATCTCGTTTTCAAGTTCTTTCAAAATCGAATTCGATTTCAACAGATTTTCCTTTTCTGCAATTTCAAGTTTGGAATGAATATTAGTTTTAAAAATTCAAATTCCTTTTGCAGATGATTGTTCAAATTTGATAACTCAATCTTGTTTGCTTTTAAGACCAAAATTTCATCTTCAAACTTTTGAATATTTTTATTGAGATGAACAAGATTGGTTTTCGATTTCAAACAATTTTTACAATCTGAATCTGAAAGGTTTTTAAAATATTCAAGCCGTGATTCCAAATCATCAATTTTGCTGTTCAACTCAGAATTCCTAGATTTTAGAGTTTTGTTTTTAGATTTGAGTTTATCAACAGATTTAGTTAAATCAACACACATATAAACCAAATCTTCGTATGAGAAATTTTCAACTTCAGCATCCGTTGATTCTCCATCATCTGATTCTTCTGAATTCTCATTTGTAAATCCTGTTAAACAGAATTCTGAATCTGAATTGACAATCTGGGGTTTTGAGCTGGAGTTGTCAATTTGACCATACTTCCTATTGAGAGCTGTCCAAATTTCCTGCGCAGTTAAACAATGGGAAATCAGACTGTATTGATTATCATCAAGATGAGAATAAAGAATATGTATAGCACGAGAATTAAAAACTTTATCTACCATATCGTACCCATTGATAACAACATCCCAACATTTAATATTAACAGATTTTAAATAACATTCCATTTTGGATTTCCAATTTAAAAAATCTGTTCCAGTGAAAATAGTTGGAGATGAACTGGACTGACTCTCGCTAGACAGACAACTAGGGTTACCCATGACTCTAGAGTTTAAAAAAATACCTGCTCTGATACCACTTGTTGGATCTAGATTAACCCTAGAGGGGGGGGTGAATAGGGTTTATCACAGTTTTTAAACTGAATTGAAAAACTGACAGGATATTAAAATAATAAACAGATCACAGAATGCAGCAGAAATAAAAGTGCAGAAAATAAATCACACACAGATATACCCAGCTTCGGCAAAACCCTGCCTACTGCTGCATTCTTAAGGTTTCTACTAGGTGTTATAAACAGATCCCGCATACAAGACCATGTACACTCGCAGCGCCTGCTCCTGTCCTAACCCTACGCTCAAAACCCTAGACTGACTGATATCCCCTCGATCAGATTTCCCGAATTACAAACCCTGTAACTCGTAACCCTAGAATTTACAGACTCTAGTGGACTGCCAGTCAACACCCTGACTGGAACTCTAGAATTTTACAGACTTCTAGAAAAACAGTTCAGAATTGTTTACAGAAGAAAATTAAAAACAAAACACAATTAAATAAATAAATAAAACCCTAGGAGTTTAAATATAAGAGGTCATCCCCTTTTAACATGAAAAACACTTAAGCCCTTTAAAGAAAGCCGGCCCATTCATTTGTATCCGATCCCTTTGCCAAGAAAAATGGCGGCTTCAAAGAAACAACTAGGGTTTCTAGTCTTTGCCCCAAATCAGATCGATTTCTTGAAAAATCTGGAACTTTATTCGCTGATGGTAGATTGCTGTTGTTTCACGTCGTTGATGCTGGTCGATTGATGCTCTTCTCTGATTTTGGCTTTCTCTTGATCGAAAGACAAGTGAGTAGCTTCTGATTTAATCGATTACAGAAAATGGTTGAATTGATTTTTGTGGGTTTCGATCTCGATTGAATTGTTTTTCGGTTTCAAAAAATGATTCCTGCCTATGATGAATTGGTTGTGTTAAATAGGATTACAAAAATCCTAATTGCTCTGATTTCGAAGAATCACTTCCTCTGATTTGCGTTGTCCCTTTTTTTCTGCTTTGATTTATTTGCGTGAATGATTTTTGAATGAACTTGCCCCTTTTGAATTCTCTGTAGATTAGTCGAGATAAAAAAAACTGGAAACAAATCAAAATTGTGGCCCCTTGATAATTTTCCCTTGCGTGAATTAATTTGTGGTGAAAAAAAAAACTTTGGCCTTCAAACAGATTCTGGAAAATTTAATTGCCAAAAACAGTTTGCCAATTTATTTAATTGGTTTCCTCTTTTAAAAAAAATCTCGGCTTTGATATTCCAAAACTGCTTTCCCATTTTAAAACAATTAAAAAAAATTGCTGAGAATGACATGAATGAATTATGGAAATGGAATAAGGATTTTTCCCTTTTTGTCTAATGCCTTGATTCCATTGCAATTCAATTCACCTTGCCTAATATGTTGTACATCATTCTGGAAACAAAGATAATCACTTACCTGTTTTGATTCAAGCTGATTTTACCATTTCTGGAAACATAAACTCTTGCCTTATCTTGTGATATCATTTGGTCGAGCTGTTTATTCATGTGCATGACTTCATGTATAATGTGTTGAATCAATTGTAGTTGTATCAAACTGAACATTCATTTGATCATGGAATTTTTTAGACATGTATTCATAACACACTGTGAGCACTACCTATGACTCTGTTTTCAGTTTTGATCATCTGGTTTGATATTGAAGTTTCTGTCATTTATATGTCACTGAGAATCTTCTTGTATGCATGATCAACTCTGTTTACACTTTGATACTTGAAACCGTGCACTTTTGTGACTGCTTAGACTTGCTATATGCTGCATGTCCACATTAGCTTGTAGCTGCACCAATGTGTTGTCTTGAACCTGCTTGCTGTACTCGTGTTGGCCTTAACTATCGTTCTGGTTTTGCTGAAAAAAAATTTGTCATCCATGCCATGTCTTCATCATTTATGCTTACCCATCATGTTTTCAGCAGCCATATTTGGATGTGCAACCATGTTGCTGTTAACATTGCACCATGCTCTCTTCTTTGCTGAACCACCATGAATGTTGCACATGAATTTTGTCCATTGTCATACTTGTTTGGTTTGACCATGTTTTTCTGGCTTGATGTACTTTGCTGCATCACTAATGTCATTTCTTGTTTGCATTTTAGCTCGACCCTTCCTGTGTGATGTTTGGTCTGTCTTCACTTTCACCGGCTGAAATGTCACATATATTTGCTTTTCACTTTGAGATTTGAAACTGAATACACCCATGTTATATATGCTGATCTGAACATTGTCTAACATTTTGATTGCACCATTGAATAGACTTGAAATTGCAACCTGTATACATGCTTGACCTCCAGAACCTTCAGAAATAGTATTCTTGTCATCCATGCTTCTTTATTGATATTGACTGAACATATTTCATTTGTTCATGCCATGCAAGTCTCCTTGTTGTGTTGTAGTTGCACTTATGACCATGCTGCTTTATTTGATAAGTTTGTCCACTGTTGCTTTGAAAAAAAAGTTTGAGCTCTCGACCATTTTTACTCTTTGTTGGCTTGAATCATGCTTTGCTATTGAGTTTCTGGTTTGTGCTTGCATGAGCATGTACTTGCTCCATGTTGTACTCTGATTTTGCTGTTTCTTGAAAAAACTTGCATGTTGACATTTGAGCTTCTGGCTTTGACTTTTCTTATGTCAATTTTGACCATGCTTTTTGGCATTTTGTATAAAATATATCAGCAGACTAGTCACACTATGTTGAGGCTGATCAAAAATCAGCAAACTAGTGTGATTATGTCAAGGCTGATCAAATCAGATCGAGTCAGAAAAATGATGAGAAACACACCAGAAAACTGAGGCAAATAATATTTTAAAATTAAAAATTATATACACATGTATTCAGCTTAAATTCTATTGCAGTGTACTGTGTGTGTGTTCTTGTATATGACAGGTATGAAGACTGGACTGATGGTGAAGATAGAAGACTGAAGATACAAGACAGAAGATAAAAGACCGAAGATGATAGAGAAAAGTATATGTGTCAGTTTATGGGAGAAAATGTATGTCTGAAATGTAAACAAAGTGAATGATGTAACAGTGTCAAAGTATATATGAAATGTATATCAGTGATATGTACAAATAGTGGAGTGTATTGTTTGAAATGTTGAAATAACATATCATATTTAAATAAAATACTGTTTGAATATTTAAATTCGTGTACAGTAGTATTCTGTTTAAATATAAATATTATATTCCTGTCTGTAATGTATATTAACAGTACGATATCAAACACATTTATAATATATATTTATTTGGTTGTTATCATCAAACAAAAATCATATAATAATGTATACGACTACGTCATATACAACAATCTATACTTCCAAGGATTTTGGCACAAATCCATTAGTTTTTACTTCTTCAGAGGAGACTACTCCTGTTAAGGCCAAAGAGCCCACTCACGCTGGCTTGGCTTCAGACTCGGGTTTTTCGGGGGGCGCACCACTTAGGATGCACTTAACACAATAGCACCACACTTCACAGCACTTACTTCTCATGACAATACTGATTCTGAATTCCACTTGCATTGTTGCGCAGGTACAATGTCTCGCCCTCATTATGACATCAGGAAAATTCATCGTAGCATGACTAGACCCCCTTCTGATGTTGAGCATGATCGCCGCGAAAGCCGGGGTAGAGAGGATAGAAGGCCACATGACTCTTATCAGTTGCGGACCCCGCTCTCTCGCTCCCCCATTCGGTCGGATCTAGAACGATACAAAAGCTACCAAGGTCGTCGAGGAGAAGACACATCGCAGTCAAAAGATCAAACCTCTCCTCAAGAAAAACGCAGTAGGGAAAGGATCCCGCCGAAAGATACCGACTCACGAGGCAAGCATAAGGTTTCTGCTAAGCTGCCTAGGAAGGGTAAGGAGGTCATCGTGCCCACTAAACATAAGGATACTGAGTTAGCATACTGTGCACCTCCACCATTGGATGCTGAAGCTAAAGTTAAGCGGGCATATCTGGAGAAGCAGTTCCCCGACCACTACTTTGAAAATCTGACTTTCTTACCTGCTCTCGAGCCTATTTCCTCGAGGTGAGCAGACGAGGCCAAAGAAAAAACTTACGCAGTCGAAAAACAATATTCAGAGATGTTCAAGTATTCACGTAACCTTTCCAGAATCATTAGAACTTTAATCACGAATATTGAATCAATGAAAAAGACTGCAAGTGCCGATGCAAAGGCCTTAAAAAACTTGGAGAAGGACCTCGAGGACACACAGGCCCAACTTGTAATCGCTCAATGGGACGCTACCAACTTCAAGCAGCCATTTGAAGAGCTACAAAAACGTTATCATGACTTGCTCGAGTCTCATAGTCAAGAGCGCTTGGAGCTGAAAAAGCAAGCAGAAGATGCTAAGTCGGATAACGCCAAAATGCAACTTTCTTACACTGCTCTTGAGCGAGAAAAGGCCGAGTTAGCGAGGAAGAACGCTGAATTGAAAAAACGTAACGCTGACTTGGCTTCCAAGTTGATGGAAGCCGAGAATAGGGCAGCCCTAGCAGAGGATAATGTTGAAAGTGTTATTAAATCCGCCGAAGAGACCCGCAAGCAGCTGTCAGAGGCCCAGGAAGATGTGCATGGTTTTGGCAAATTAATAATCGAACTTTTTGCGCATATAATTCGTCGTCGAAACATCTCTTGGATTGAAGATTATCCGACTACCTTGGTTTACGTGTGGAGCCAAATTATTGAATGGGAGAAAGAGGAACTCGAGGTTGATTCCATCGACGTAGACAAGCTCATGGAAAAATATCTAAGACATGATGAGCCGGCACGTCTGACTGAGGGGCGTCGCTTCATCGCTGCTGCTATGGAGGAGGAAAAGAGGATGGCCAAACAAAAGTATATCTCCGAGGCTGGTTCTTCTTCTACTACCGCGGAAACTTTTGAAGTTGAGGGATACGACCCCGAAAACCTGGAGATCCCTCAGGCATCTCTTTTATTCCCCATACTCGAGACGGCGTCAGAGACGGCAGTCACTCCAGCTTAGAAATCATCGAAAGGTATTTCTACCTTTTCACCCCAATTCGTCAAAGTCGTCTCCACTTTTCATCACATAATCAGGCAACCGATGAAGGACCCTTTATTTTCTCCCGAGTTGATAACTGTTGCTTCTCATTCTGTAGGTGTTGAACCGTCCGAGAAGACAGACGTGCCTCAGGGAACAACGGCCGGAGCAAAATCCACGGAGAAGGCTGAAGGAGAAAAGGACAAGGCTGATGCTCCTTATGATGACGAGATGATAGACGCCTTGAAAGATGATGGCGGTAGCGAGGGGCATGAGGAAGACCCTGATGTGGCTAAAAGTTGAAGACCTGGACCCCAAAAGCCTTAAGCCTCTTGCAGTGGTGGACCCTGGATCAAGGTTAGTTGTTAAGCTTTCAGCTAGATCTATTACAAAAGAGCTTGCTAAAAAGTCTTCTCTTGATTCCAGCGTTCCATCTCCTGGGAAAAAACCAACTGATTCTAGCACTTCGGCTACAGGGAAGAAAAAGTTGAAACGCATTTTGACCGAAGCTAAAAAGGAAGCTAAGGCTTCTCAGAAAGCTGCCAAAAAATCCAAGTCTGATCCAAAGCCCAAATGATGAAGTGCTTCGTTTTATTTTGGAATTTAATTGGTTCGCAATTGTTGTAGCGAGTGCGGCCCTGGCATCTTCTTTTTTGCTTGTTTTCCTTGTACAAACTCACACGTTTGTAAATAAAAATAGTTTTTTTCCTGTAATGCCTGATACTCGTTAGTTCAGCAAATAAGTGAAAATATAAAAGTATGTCATACCAATGTTATGTAATGAAGTCATGGTGGAGGGGAATATGTGTGCACATGTATGCCCCCAGTCAATCTTGAATAACTGAGCAAGAACTATTCAAGATTAAATTAAATTAAAAAGTCCAAATGTCCCTGATTCTCTGATAGGGGTCATATTCCTTTCGTCATTGATGCCTATTCTTTTAGGCATCTTTATACTCTCCTGTCTCATATCCAGGTTAGAGTTTTCGCTAAGGAGGTCTCTCATCTGGGTGCATCTTCACGCCTCAGAGGACGTCATCTTCCCGTCCTTTGTACTCTCTCTCGATTCTTGAGAGTTAGAATTAAGAATGTCGTCTTCCCATTCTTCTATGTCTTATCGTACAAATAGTCATTTTGTTTGTTCCTGCATATAGATCATCTCCAACTTTCCAAATTTTAATTTAACATTTCGTATTCCACAGTCATAATAGAATAATAGTTGAAGATATAAATAATGCAGGAAAGTAAATGACACACGATATTTTTATAGTGGTTCGGCTAAGTCGTAGCCTACATCCACTTTATAATCTTTTGTTCACATAAACAGACTTTTTAAGGCAAGTCGTGCCTTTTTACAAAGCTTATGAAAACAAAAGAAATGACATTTCATATTTAGCTCAGATATCGTCGTAGGTGCTGAGCGTTCCATGCTCTGGGAATCTCCTCACCGTCCACGGTCGTTAGCTTGAATGCTCCTGTATCAAGCTTCTGTTGGATGGTGTATGGCCCTTCCCATTTTGGACCCAATTGGGTTGAAGGTGGGAAGACTCGCTTCAATACTAGGTCTCCTGGCTAGAAGGTTTTGAGGCGAACCTTCCGGTCATAATAACGTGCTACCTGATGTCAATGTCTTGAGGCACGCAAGTCGGTCTCGTCTCTTTTTTCTTCAATCATATCAAGAGATTCTAGGAGGAGCGCTTTATTCATCATCGGGTCATAGTACGCAATTCAATGAGAAGGGACTTTATTCTATCGGGATCACCACTTCAGACCCAAAGGAAAGTGAATAGGGAGTATGGCCGGTAGCCGTCTTAAAGGTCGTCCTGTAGGCCCATTAAGCTAACGGCAACTCATCTACCCATCTGGCTTTGGCCTGCTTCAGCCGCTTCTTTAGAATTGATTTAATGACTTTATTTACGGCTTCGACCTGTCCATTTGAATGCGGATGAGCTACTGCAGTATATCATTTATCAATCTTATATTTCTGGCAGAAGTTTTTGAACTCAATGTTGTCAAATTGTGTCCCATTATCGGTTATGATGGTCTTTTGACTCCCAAATCGACAAATAATGTTTCTGACCACAAAACTGATCACCTTCCTTGCCGTGATGGTTGTTAGAGGTTCAGTTTCCACCCATTTTGTGAAGTAGTCCACGGCAACGATCGCGTACTTAGCTCCTCTTCTGGAACTAGGTAGCACTCCAATAATGTCAATTCCCCACATGGCAAACGGCCACGGACTTACCATTGACTTGAGCTGAGTCGGAGGCGCTTTGGGAACTTTGGCATATCTTTGACATCTATCGCAGCATCGTGAATAAGCAGCCGCATCTTTGTTCACGGTAGGCCAGAAATATCCGTACCGTAACACTTTCTTTGCTAGGGTTTGGCCCCCAGTGTGATCTCCACACTCACCTTCATGCACCTCTTGCAATACACGCTTGATGTCGTCGTGTGCGATACATCGTAGAAGGGGCATTGAAAACCCTTGATGATAAAGGACATCATCCGGTAAAACGTATCTTGTGGCCTTACGTCTTACAGCTCGTCTTTCGCTCTTTTTCAACGGGAGGGTTCCATTTTTGAGAAAATTCTTAATTGATGTCATCCAGGATTCTCTTTCTGGTTCAACTTCCACGGCTAGCTCTGTTTCCATTAGATCGAAACTTGGTGAACCCAACACCTCTATCGGAACCATTTCGGATTCTTTAAGACTATCTGAACTTGCTAGCTTCGCCAATCGATCTGCTTTCTGATTTTCCGCTCTTGGAATGTGGGTTATGCTATAATGCTCCAAACCTTCCAACAACTCCTTTACTTTCTTGAGATAAGTGATAAGTCGAGGTCCTTTAGCAGCAAATTCTTCCCGAACTTGACATACAACTATCTTGGAATCGCAATATATATCTAGTGTCTTCACTCCCAAATCTTTGGCGAGTTTCAGCCCGACAATCAGGGCTTCATACTTGGAATCATTGTTAGTAGCAGTAAATTCCAACCGTAATGCATAATAAATCGATCGTCCTTCAGGAGTTATTAAAACAACTCCGGCGCCGGACTTTCTATCGTTCTTAGCTCCGTCCGTATATAGTCTCCACGGACTAAGCTCCAACTCTTGATCCAAAGTAACTATCTTGTCACCCACTGTTTCTTCTTCAGGAATTGTAAATTCAGCTATGAAGTCAGCCAAGGCCTGCCCCCTTATTGATCTTCGCGGCTGAAAATTCAAATCAGACTGGCTCAGCTCGATATTCCATTTAAGTAGCCGCTCTGATGCTTCAGGTTTCTGCAACACTAGTCTCAAAGGTTGGTCGGTATACACAACTATTGGGTGTGCCTGAAAATAATGGCGGAGTTTGCAGGAAGCAATCAGGAGGCTATAAGCAAGCTTCTCTATCTTTGGGTAGTTACGTTCTGCAGCAGCTAGTTTTTTGCTTACGTAATACACAGGTTTCTGGACTTTATCCTCTTCACGTACTAGTGCTGCACTGACGGCGTGGCAAGATACCGCCAAGTAGACTAACAGATCCTCATGTTGCACGGGCTTTGATAATATGGAGGCTTTTCTAATAAGTCTAACAGATTCTGGAACGCCTCCACACAGTCGGGAGTCCACTCAAAATTTCGCTTTCCCCATTTTATGAGATCGAAAAAAGGCACACACTTGCTGTTGCTTTGGAGATGAACCTGCCCAGTGCTGCAACCTTTCCAGCTAAGCTTTGAACATCCCTAATCTTTCGCGGCTCCTCTATATTCAGGATTGCTGCTATTTGGTCCGGATTGATTTCGATTCCTCTGGAACTCACGATAAAGCCAAGGAACTTGCTTGATGCCACGCCAAAAGAACACTTCAAGGGGTTCAACTTCATCCCATACCTTCGTAATATGCCGAACATTTCTGCTAAGTCCTTCGTATGATTGGGAGATTGCTTGGATTTCACTAGCATATCATCTACGTAAACTTCCATGGTCTTCCCAATTTGATTGTAAAACATGCGGTTGACCAGGCGCTGATATGTGGCTCCCGCATTTTTTAATCCAAACGGCATTACGATGTAACAATACAATCCCAAGTCTGTAATAAAGCTTGTATGCTCTTGATCTGGTTTGTGCATGGGAATTTGATTGTATCCGGAACAAGCGTCCATAAAGGATAAAAGTTCATGCCCGGCAGTTGAATCTACTAGTTGATCAATTCTGGGGAGAGGAAAGCTATCCTTCAGGCAAGCCTTGTTCAAATCAGAAAAGTCGATGCACGTTCTCCAATTCCCATTTGACATTTTGACTAGGACAGGATTCGATATCCAGTCGGGATATTTTGAATCCTTAATGAATCCGTTACCTTTTAACTTCTCTACTACTTCTTTCAAAGCTGCTGACCGCTATGGGCCCAACATCCGTCTCTTCTGCTTGACTGGTGGATGCTTTGGATTAACACACAAAGAGTGGCTCATGATGGTAGGCGAAATCCCACACATGTCAGCGTGAGTCTAGGCAAACACATCCAGATTTGCCTTTAAGAAATCAGCCAATTCCCTCGCTCTAACTGGATCCAGTTGCGAGCCGATCTTTAGCACTTTTATTGGATCCGTTTCATCAGTAGGTATATCAAATGTTATTTCGTTGGGAGTTGCCTTCATGTCCCTGGGTTCTCTATCCTCTCTGAGATCTATATCCTCGAGCACGTCTGAGGGCGACTCTCTTGGGGTAGGAGCCCTTAGTTGCTATGCGGAAGCTTCCTTCGGAGAGGCGGAATCTTCTTTAGCATCTATATTCAGCCCCTTCATTAACATCTTTAACTCTGCCACGTAACAAGCTCGTCTCGCTTGGTCGCCCCTCATCGTCCCAACTCCTGAGTCTGTCGAGAATTTAAGCAGCAAGCACCAAGGCACAATACATGCCTTAAATTCGGCAAGGGCCGGTCGGCCTAGGAAAGCATTGTAAGGTGACTCCAAATCCAAAACTACAAATGGCAGGATCCTTACTCTCTGGTGGTCTCCCTGCCCAAGTGTGACTGGTAATTCCACAAAACCCATCGGAGCTGTAGATACTCCGTTAAAGCCACGTATCCATCCTTGACATGGCTTTAAGTCTTTTGCTTCGAGCCTCATTTGTTCGAAAGCTTTCTTGAAGAGGATATTAACCGAGCTTCCGTTGTATACTAACACTTTATGGACTAAGGCAGGGCCAATTGTCGTGGTAATCACTAATGGATCGTCGGTTGGAGATTGAACTCCAAAATCATCTCTATTGCGAAATATGACATGATCTGACATTGTTTTTTGCTTCTTTATTGGAGTGACATCTTCAAGGCTACTACATTCTCCTGTTTCAAAATGCTTGGCGGCATTGACGTACTGGTCCATTGCTTTAAAACTACGACCAACCGAGTGAGGTCCGCCTATAATGGAGTTAATGACGATCCTCTTACCTTTTTGCTCAGCTGTGGGTTTTGAAGCAGGCTGTTCTTGGTTCGGGGCTTGTCCCCCTATCCCTTGGGGCGGCTTTGTACTCATCCAACTTCCCTTCTCACAACAATTTTTCGACGATATCCCTCAAATGACGACAGTCATTGGTGGAATGACCGTGTGTACCATGAAACAAGCAAAACTTTCCTGTTTCAATCTCCTTCTTAGTAGAATCTCTGGGTAGTGGTTTTTTGTACTGTAATATGCTGTATGTATCTAAATAAATGTTCTCCAACGTGTCATTTAACGGCGTATAATTTTCGAAAGTCTAGAATCTGGGTCTTTTATTAGAGCTATTCCCTCGGTTTCTGTTCCTTCTATTGTCATTTCCATTCCTGTTGCTATTACCACCACTCTGGTTGCCAACATTTACCTCTACCTTCCCTGAACTATCACCAGATTGTTTCATAGCAATGTTACTCTGGACACCCTCCTTTGAGGCCCCTTCGGACTTTCTCTTTCGATTTGCCTTAGCTTCTTCTCACCTTAAACGGACATTAGCCGTTTCATAGAACATTTCTCTAGTAGGAGGTGGTTTTCCAGCTAAGTAATCCCCAAAATCTGTGTTAGGATCCACCCCTTCTATTAAGGCCATTAGGATAGTGGGCTCATGGGGATCACAAACTTCAGTGACGGCCAGGTTGAAGCGATCCAAATACGACTTCAAAGATTCTCCTGGGCCCTGTTTAATCCGTGACAATTCTACGACGGTCTTGGACATTTGAGCATGGAGTCGAAACTGATTCATGAAACGCTCGCTCAATTCTGTGAAATTTGACACCGACCGAGGAGAAAATCGAGTGAACCACATTAACGCTACATCTTTAAGATAGATGGGAAAAGCTTTGCATTTTACGGCATCTGGAACTGCTGCCGCATTCATGAACCATGCATATCTCATTAGGTGCTGCCATCGGTCTGTTCTTCCTGAATATTGATCCATCTGAGGCAAGTTGAATCGTCAGAGGAACTGGAAATTCAGGATGTCATATGTGAAAGGGGTATAACTTCGCTCGATGCCCCAATCTTCATTAGTATACCGCCGTCTTTCAGACATAATCTGGCGCACCGTTACCCATACATCGGCGTTGGTTAATGTCTGCACAGGCTCTCTAGGTCTGATGTTCGGATTACCCATAGGTTCCTGATCAGGGGATAACCTTCTGTTTCTGGCGGCAGCTGCTCTACGTTGCTCTCTGTGCTCCTGGTCAATCTCTGGAGGTAGAGGTTGGAGAAGTTGTTGCTGTGTTGGGTTAGTAATATTAGGATCCTTGGGTAAGACGTGGGATCCGTGCATGGGTAGCAACATAGGCTGTTGCAGACTCGGGTCATCAGGGCCCAATACACGAGCAGCATCTTCTTAGGATCCTAAAGATCCAAAAGTCAATTGATCGAGGTTCTGAGGTCGTTCAAGTGGCCTTCTCTCACGAGGACGTTCCTCCTCCGAAGAAGACGAATCATCTGTAGCAATACGGCGTGGTAGGGAAGTAGTCCTCTGCCTCCGGAGCTCTTGTAGTTCTCTACCCATGGTGATCATGTTTTCCTGCATGCGAAGGTTGTCACGCCTTTGGGCCTCTAATGCTTCTTTAGTGCTCTAAAGCATGTCAAGAAAACGTGAAAAATCTCCCTGGGTAATGGGTGCAGAGGGGTTAGGCTGAACATTAGTCATCGTGGCTGGAATCGGAGCATTGGAGGGAGCTCGAGTAGAAGTTCCAGCTTCATTCTGATTCGGATCGGATCGGTTCACAGCAGCCTGGTCGGGGCGGTTCGGATGGAGAGAGTGAGAGCCCCCGACACCATCAGTTTGGATCGGATCATCAGTTCGGCTCGGATCATCGGTTCGGATCGCTGTTAACACGATCCGGTTCATTCCCTCTCGGTTCGGATCGGCACCTCCGATCCAGTTCGGATCCTCCTGGTTGGAGTGGTCTGCTCCAGAGCTTTGAGCACGTGATCTTGTTAACACGATAGCTTGCTAATTTTCTCTAGCATCATTTCCCCTAACGCCTTGCACTTCTTTTCCTTTGTACTTAGCCATAATACTTGATTCTTCGTACTGAAAGATGTCAGAGACAGGGGATTAACTTCTTTGAACTTGAAGGTCCAAACAGTAGAATGATAATCCCAAAAAGGCTTAGAATTTGAAGGCTCTCAATGAAACCACCAAAATGTTAGACCAAAACTTGGCTCTAACACCCAAATTAGATATGAATTCAATGAAATAGAATCAAAAAACAATAAAGAACACGCAATTTATAGTGGTTCGGCGTTAACGAGCCTGCGTCCACTCTGTTTTCTTTTAATTGATGATTTGAATACAAATACAGCAATGATTCTCACTCAACTTCACAATTACAATGCATAAACTCACTCAAATCTCTCAAAAATGGACTTTAAGAAATGGTTTTGATCTGAATATGATTGTAGAATTCGGCTATGGAGGAAGTATGGACTGAGAATTTGCCAAAAGATCCTTTCAAATGCCTCTAGATGGTGTATTTATAGGTGAAAAATCTCTTCGAAGTGGCTCCGGTTCGAAATCGCGTGGCACCCATCCCTTGAGAGTCGGGTTCGGATGCTTCAAGATGGTGACAGCGCATTGATTTATTGGAAGATCGTGGGAGAAATGGTCAGGCCTAGTCCGAGTCTTCAGGAGATATGCGCAACAACGGTTACAGATTCAAAGGGAAAAAAGGGGTTCAGATCGGGGCCTCCGATCCGATCCGATGAGGCAGCATGCTATCCCTTGATGTTGCTTGCGTACTCCTCCGATCCGATCCGATGAGGCCATTTGTTGTATGAAGTCGCTGCCATATTCTTCCGATCCGATCCAATGAGGCCGTTCGCAATCCTCTGATGTTGCTGACGTATCTCTCCTAACTGAACCGATGAGGCCACTCGTTATCTTCTAAGGTTGCTGACGTATCACCGATCCGAACCGATACGATGAGGCCACCTACTATCCTTCGATACTGCTGACGTATCTCTCCGATCCAATCCGATGTGATCTCTGCGTTCTTGATTTTTACTCACCTCCTGCACTATCTTCCTCCGATCCGAACCAATTGGTGTCTTTCTCACTATTTGCTCTTTGTGTAGCCTAGTTCACAAAGTAGGCTAACAAATCTGATTGTCAAAAGTATCTTCCTGCAACATAGAATTAGCCAAGAATATGTATATTTGCTTGTATAGTTGTCATAGTCAAAATAATATATAGCGGGATTCAACAAGATGTTTTCAAGAGTGTCATTCAGAGATGTTAATTCAGATGAGTCAAGAAGACAAAACTTTTTATTAACTTTGTTGTCGCTTCCCTCATTGGCTCGCTTGTGCCCCTAAGTATTCTTCTGATTAGATTGGACAGCTGCACTTTTAGGAGCTTCAAGAAGTTGGTTACCATCAATGATCTGAAGAGGTACAGGATTATCGTCCACTCTCATGTACTCTTCTACCTTCTTATAGAACTTGTCAAGCGTATTCGGTTCCTTCATCTTTATCCACTTCCCAAATTCACTTGTTTTGTCTATAGCATCGAGTAAAGCCATGAGAATTATATGCGGCTCTGGATTCCTCACTTCAGACAAGACAACATTGAATCGACTGAGAAAGGCTTTAACAGTTTCTCCTGGCATCTGCTTCATGGCTGAGAGCGTTATAGCATCTTTGTCTTTGGTAGAGTACAAGCGAAACTATTCCTAGAACTTTTTGGTCAAATCTGAGAATCGATAAATAGATTTAGGTGGCAGTTTCGTGAACCATAATGATGCAACACCATCTATGTAGAGATGAAAGTACGTGCATCTCATCTCGTCAGTCGCCTTAGCCGCACTCATATTCCACTCGTATTTGAATAGGAATTAGTTAGGATCAACAAGGCCATTGTATGGAGGCAAAGTTGGAGGATTGAACTTCTTTGGACGCTCTGCTTCAAGGATTCTTTCGGTGAACGGAGTCCTGTCAGGAGAGAAGTCCCATTCTCTTTCATCGTCTTTGCTAGCTTGATTTCTCTTCATGATTTGCTCTATCATATCCGAGATGTATTCTTTAGTGTTATGACGCTCTGCAAAGCTGAGCTTTTTACCAAATGTTCATCTAGGCAAGTGGTTTTGAGTAGGGAGCTTAGGTCCTTTGCCTTCTCGATGAGGAGGCGCCCCCGTGGAAAGATTGGTAGCCTTTTAAACATTCATCTAGGAATGATTCTTAGCTTTTGATTTCAACTCTTGGATGCTAGCTTCGTCCTTGTCACTCAACCAATCATAATCGTCTTCCATGTTTTCGTTACGATTATGATAAGAAGCGGATGATTTGTCATTCTCTTCGAGCTCAACATGGACTTTCGGAGGGGCTGGATTTGGTTGAGCATTAAGAATGGCATCAAGTTTCTCCATCATAGCTTTAGTAGAAGCATCCATTCGTTGGTTCATGTTGGCAATAGCGACATTCAACTCATTTTTAGTCACACTGGCTCCACTTTCCGAGTTTTCTCCAACTTTGAAATGATTATTAAGTGGCGTAGTCTCATTAGCAACATTATCGTTTCCTACGACGGTCTTGCTTCCGGTCTTCTTTGATTTGGCCATTGTCTGGGAGAAGGATGCGGTTTAGAACTTCAATGTGAAGCTCTTAGACTTGATAGAAGTGTGAACGAAGGATATGCGAACACGGCCCCACAGTGGGCGCCAAAATGTTAAAACCAAAAATCGATTTCAACACCAAAGGTGTAAATGTTGCACTTCACCAATTCAGTAAGATTAGAGTATAGAACCGCGTAATCACAAAATGAAAAGCATAAAATGAAGACAAAGGAAATTTTATAGTGGTTCGATTCAAAGTGAATCTATGTTCACTTTTCAATCACTTCTCATTATGGTATTTTGCTTTACATCATTCATGAAGTCTCTCATACATTCATTTCTTGCTTTTCTTGCTTTTCCCTCTTTTAAGGATCTAAATTACTCTTGAATTGGACATGGAAATGGAGATATCTCTAGCTTAGTGATAATGGATGTATGAATCTTCAATCACTTAAGCGCTTTGATGTTCTTCCATGATTTAATGAGAATTTTGTGTTAGATCTGAATTTAGAGAAGATTAATAGCAGTTAGAGAGCACTAGAATTGAGTTAGAGCTATTTTGGATGGATAATGAATGTGATTTGATCTTCATGTTGTTGGAGGAAGATGGAGAAAGCTTAGGAGGCCATTAATGGAGCTTGAGAAGCTTTAGAATGGTGGAGAAATGATTTGGGCAGCCCTTTGGGGTAGAGGAACCAGTCCCTTGAAATGTGGTAAAATGGGGTATTTATAGAAGAAGTTTGGAGATAGTGGCAGTCTTGTAATATTGGTGTGCAGGATTTGGGTCGGCCTAAAAATTATTTACAGAAATGCCACTGGTCCACTTTACTGTTGTTAACAACTGTCATGATCCATATTTACGGTTCTGCCATCGATTCAATCATTGACCGACCTAAAAATAATTCGTTGCACGACCCAAACTATTTCACTGACTAACCAGGAAATATTTTCTTTTAGAGCCGACCAGCTTTGCATAATTATTTGGGACCGACCACGTGTTAGCTTATCATACTAACAGGACCGACCCGAAACTTGCTTTTGTACTGACCCATACCCAGATGTAGGACTGACTTTACCTTACGTGACTTTCATACGATGCCATCCCATTCTTCTTTTACTGGAGCTGTATCGTTGATACCGCTGCATTTCAGTACTTAAGACATTATATTATTGTGCTAGGTGTTCAAACTCCTTTTGTATTATAGGGTGGCACGTTTTGAACATATTTGTTCCAATACATAATGTTAATATCAACGCCTTGTTTAAGTGTAGACCCATTCACGAATAATTGTGATCGACACATTGCTAAGTATATGACCGACCAGTTAACAACTGAAATGATGTTGACCCGTTGAGCTTTGCGGTGACGAATCACACATACTTTGTTTATTTGAAGCCGTTCCATTTTTAACACCAAGGATATAAAATGCCAACTTCATCCTTCATGCAGCTCACGTTATAGCATGCTGTTCCAACTTTTTGTATTTTGATTCTCCATTAGCAATCATCTTTTCATGAGACATCATGCATGACTTGAATGTTATAGAAAGAATCCATGTGGCCTTGGCATTCCATTATGCTGACTTTGTCGAAGAACGGTCAACGAATGATAGTTTGTGCCAATCGAAGTTTGAATAGTTTTACATCGATTTGAGCATTGCTAAAGGACATCAATCCATACATGATATTGGTGAAGCCGACAATCCTCAAAGTGACCGACCCATCGCTTATGACGTGACCAATCCATATACATTAACAAAGTAGTGTGACCGACCCGGTGCTTCAGAAATGACCGGCCCAGTATTTTGGAATCGACCGACCTGGTGCTTTGGAACCGACCGACCCGGTGCTTTAGAACCGACCGACCCGGTGCTTTGGAACCGAATGGCCTAGTTCTTTAAATGATCAAGGCCGGCCCACTCTGAATGGACCGACATGCTCTGAAGGAAATGGACTGACCCGAAGCTTTGCGGAATAGGCCGACCTGCTGTTGTGTAAACATGACCGACCCGTTTACTTTCTACCTCACCGATCCATCAGCTTTGTTATGTAACTAACCCACCATTTATACTCTAATTTTTAGTGCGTTAACAAGAGTACCATTTTATTTTGGATAGATATTGTAATTTGCATGCAAATGCATAAAATTAGAAATTACATCCTCTATATTTTTAAGCATATCATAATTTCAATTAGTCCTTTTTAGTGAAAAACGGCAAATGGGAAAATTTATAAAAATTAAACAAATATTCTTTAGCAAACCAGAACTTGGTATATTCGTACTAAAAAGGCTAATACAAATCCAATAATTAAGCCTTTTCCTAAATCCCATGCTTTACATTCTTATTCTTGAGGGTGGTATTCTATAAAGCTGAATTTCCGAAAATCACAAGACCAATACACTTCCTCTATATAGGCTACAAATCCAATTCCGATATTAACCTCCAGATTCCATACATAGTAAGTCGCTAGGTTGAATGCCCTCATGAGGTTCTTCCTCTTAGTTACACAATTATCTTAAGAATTTAATAATGGTTTTAAATCCAAACACCTCATGCATAACAGATATTTATTACTTATATCACATTTATAACCTTATCCAATTAATACTGGGAACCATTAACGATCACATCCTAAAAATTATTTTGGAAGTTTTCTCTTACAATTAAGTGGTCTAAATGGCACTGAGGTCTTAATACTTTTAATCTAAATCCTCAAGACATCAATTCCATACCTTTGAATCTTCCATTTTGTTGTCTTTATAAATGTGGTCCATTCAAATATACATACATATATATTATATGTTTGTAGTTAATAGTCATGAATTCTATTTTTCAAAATCACGAATTATGTTGCCTACATTACACCTATATCTTCATATTTATATATATTTCTAATCGTTAGATACAGTTATTAATGTATTAATTCTTGACTAAATTATCTCGAAAAAAAATTAGTTTACAACCAAATTTTATTTCTGGAAATCTATAGGGTTTGCCAACTTTTCAAATATAAACCTTTTTGGGACTGACATTAAAATTTCCAAATTTAGTTGTCTAATTTATTCTATCATACAACTGCTAATTCTATTTCTTAGGTAACAGTATAAGTCTCAGCAGCGACATTAAATTAATTCATTTGTATGCTACTATTGTGATATCCCACATCCCTTAATGTCACCCATATGAGGATACCTAAACTTCTGTGAAGCGCAATAATAATACAGAGACTAATTTTAACAAGATAGAATATAAAAATGTAGCGGAAGATTTCAAACTTTTATTTCAAATCAATTTCAACATTACATTTCTCCAAAATAAACCATCAATGTCAAAACCATAAACATCTGTCTCATAAATCATTCGAGTATAAAACCACAAAATAATATCCCTCGTATGTCATAGCAATAAACATAGATAAATAATTGAAGTAATACATGGAAAGGAAAGCAATCCAAGTTCAAGCACAATAGAATCACAGTAACAGCTATTGTACACCACCACTCTGAGAACCTAAAGGGGAGAAAGAGAGAAGGGAAAACAAAATAGATAAAACATAAAGTTTGACGAGTTCTAGTGACTTTCAGCACAAGAATAAGATAGAAAATATCAAGACAGATAAATAATGTTGAACATGAAATTACTGTAAAATAATCAAGTACAAAATAAACGAGCTAACATGATAATGAGATAACAAGATAACAAGGCAAGGTAAAGATCATGTATGCTTCTTATTCATATCCTTAGAATAAGTTTCTACACCACTACTAGAATATCAGGATTAGGTTTTAACCTAATTACTACCCATGTGATCGACTCCCTACTACACAAATATTGTGTGCTAGCCACGACAGTAAGGGGTATCAGTCCCTAACCTATCAACTTCTAAGACATAGACCTATTTGTTGGTGTTACAGCTTCTTAGTTTCCCCCATTAGACCCACGCATGCTCATGAATCAACAAAAAGGTGTCGTGCCCACCTTCCACCTTTGAACCTCTTACAATCCATAACATTAAAGCATGCCTTGGACCTTACCTAGTGTGAGGCCCCTCTCTATGATACCAATAGGGATACTGACTAATACGGGTTCCACACAACAAGATTGACACAAGCCACCCCTAGGATTGTGCCCCAAGTAACTAGAATTTTAAGAGTCGCAAAACCTGATATAAACAACAAGACGTGGGACCTCTTAGCTTATTAATTAACAGGTTTAACTTAGCAGGTTTAAATTCATTAATAAGCATGGTTTTAAATGACATACCTATAAATGTTTTCCTATGTACAACCCCTTCCCCCAAAATAGACAAACACCTGCTCAGATGAATTTATATAGATTAAGTTACATGTTTACTGAATTACATTCGATCCTTCATATTTTCCATAACATGTCCCACTTAATGTAAAATTAAGTTTAACCTATTCCGGTTAACATGTTTTGCATATTATCCCAATTATACATTCATTGGATTTCATGTCTCAATATGCCTAATTTTCCTTTTTACTGTTATTACAAGTTATTCCAATTTAACCCAATTTTACACAATTCTAACGTAATAAGACTGGGCACTCAATGGCCTAGGCTTAACGCAAAATAAAAAGGAAAAGAAGAAAATGTAGATCTAACTCAGAAATGCATAAACTAAATAAATAGGCATGAGACTGCAAATAAAACTAAGACAGAAAAGGGGATAATAAGGATGATCATGTAAAAGGTAATAACTGAAAACTCAATAAATAATTGACCGTAAAACAATAACATATAATATATAAACACTATATAATTCCAGATTCAAATTATTTAATGTTAGAATACTTTTTAATTATCAGATCTAAAAATAACTAGAACTCACAGAGGTTTGGTTTAGATCCAGAAAAATCAATTTAGTTATTGTTGTAAGAGAACTACAATTATCCACTTTAATCCACGTTTAGGCAGCACCTCAATATCTACTTATTTTTATTCAGAAATAGATTGGAGGAAGAAGAATGAAGAATGTTTATGTGTAGAAAAGTAGTGAGGCTGCCAGCCTATTTATAGATTAGCTAGGATAATTCTAAACCATTAATTTTAGGTTTAAAAATCCAACCGTATACCTCAAGATGAGTGAGCGTATGTATATGGAGTATAAAACAGTCAACATTCAGAAGTAAGAATCTATCTTGCATGTTGGTGGGTCGACCTACCTTAGACCTGATTCGACACATAGGTCAACCCACCTTAGACCTGGGTCGACTCGGTCGGGGCTGGGTCGCCCACTTACCGTTGCTTCTACGTGCTATTATTTTTTATTATATATATATTAGTGCAATCTTCCTAAGTCCATAACTTCTTCATATTTAATCTGATTTATGAAAACCAAGAATCTGTCTGAACCAAAATTTCGTAACGGATGTAACGACAAAGTCCATTCTACCTAATTATGAGTATTTAATTAATTTAATATTCATTTTATTGTCTTCTTGATATAATTACTGTGTATTAAAATATGAGGTATTACATTCTCATCTCCTTAAATGATTTCTACCCCGAGATCTTCAAATTAAGAAGAATGTCATTAATTAAAACCTACATCTACTTATCCATTAACCATAGGCATCCATTGTCCTTAAAATTTCTAATGTTTTCTGTGAACATATGCAAAGGTGTTGTGTGTATATGTCCTTACACTAATGCAAAAATCAGGAGGTCGACTGATTCAGTTGACCTCCTTAATGCAATATATATCTGTGCCATGTATCCAATATGTATGCAGAAGAATTCTAATAATAAATAAAATTTCAACATGTGTGCACAACCATTCACCAAAATGCAAGATCCATGTTATGATTCAACTATTTTCATCCATTGAAAAAATGCGCACACATCCATATGCAATATGTAAGCGTTTGAGCCGATCTAGTGCCTAATATGCATGTATCTGCATCCACTGGTAAAAACTTGCACCCACTTACAATCATCAAACAAAACATGTCTCAAACAAATGTTTTCAAACATAGATTTCTACCTAAGGATCGATGATTCAATGATAGGGATAAATAAATTCGAACTTAAAAGATTAGAAAGGAAATTAAGAATGTACTCTCAAAGAGAAAAGTGTAAGAAGCGTGAATCTTGTCGTCGGGTAGGAATTTTTCTAATTGATGCCTCCTTCTCAACTTATACATTCTGGAGTATACTTGGCTCAACTACCTCTGCTAAATCATGTAGACATTTCCTCAAAGGCGTCACCTTAATGACGACCATATCTCCTACCTCGAATTCCAAGTCAGTCCTCCTCTTATCGACACACGACTTCTGCCTATCTTGAGTCGATTTCATCCTCCTTTGAATAAGGTCTATCTTCTCAAAAGTCTCTCTAATCATCTCGGGCCCAAGTAAAAGTCTGTTTGTAGGCTCCCTGTAACACCCCACCTCCGTTAAGGACACTCACAAAGGGAATGCCTTAACTTTGGTGGAGAATTTTAGTAAACAGAACAGAAAATTTCAAGACAGATAAACAATACTTGAGAAATTATAACTTTATTACAGCGGAAAACAGAAATCAGTTTGGTTACATCTTTACCAAAAACTCAAGCACATAAATATCTGTCTTGTTCAGAAAATCATCAGAGTACAAAACTTTAAAATCATAATCCCCACAGAAGCTGCCATAAGGAGTCAAGCCATACTTTAAGCACTCTAAGTACTTCAAGCAGAAGAAATCCGGATCAAGCTAAAGTGTTCCCTCCTTGGAAAACCGGGGGGGAAACGGAAGAAAAAGGGGTGAAAACATGCAAGGTCAGACATAAAGTCTGGCAAGTCCAGTGACTTTCAGCATATGATCAGATAATAATAATTATGACATGAAAATAAGTTGGATAAGAGATAACAGTAACAGGAGCAGTAGATGTAAACAAAATAATATTACTTTTCATTTCTCTGCACTAATACTAGTATAACAGGATTAGGTGTCACCTCAATGTCTAAACTGAAACAGAAACGTGAACAGAATAATTTCCACAGAAGAGAATGCTAGTAATGGGCCTTTACCACCCCAACAGAAACAGACAGAAACAGAATGCTAATAATGGGCCTTTACCACCCGAACAGAAGGTACAGAAACAGATTAATACCTACGGAAATAGAATGTAGAATTAGGTGTACACGAGTAAATGGGCCTTTACCACCCAAACAGACGGTACCACGCAGAAACAGACAGGTGTTACCACCCAACAGAAACAGACGGTACCAACAGAAACAGACAGAACTAAGTGTACCCTAAAACCCTACCCCAAGCGATCGGCTCCCTAATACATAAATACCCTGTGTCGTCCCCACAGTAGGGTGTATCACTCCCTAAAGTGACAACCAATTGGCACAGACCTATTTACAGATGTCACGACGTCTTACATCCTCAGAGGCAGACCGGGATCCATGCACGCACATGACCCGGTTGGAACGCACCATCAACACCCCTCGCCATTATCAGAATGAACCGCTTGTAATTAGTTCAGTAAGCGTGCCCGGACCCTACCTACTATTGGGTCATAGTTTTGATACCAGAAAGGGTTACTGACTAATATGGGTCCCAAACAATAGATGACACAAGTAATTTCCCTCCTAATCTTGTGTCCCTAGACTAACAGATTTCAGATTAACTTGTTTACAAGTTCAGACATACAGAGTTCAGATCAACTAGTTCACAGATCAGACAAGTTTTCAGACTAACGAATCAGATATACGGATTTAACAGATTTACCAATTTGTCTAACTTTGTAATTAGGCCTATAGATTCACAAAACAAGTTTTCAGACTAATATGGACCCTACCATCTGTTGGGTCATAGTTTTGATACCAGAAAGGGTTACTGACTAATATGGGTCCCAAACAACAGATGACACAAGTAATTTTCCTCTTAACCTTGTGTCCCCAGACTAACAGATTTCAGATTAACTTGTTTACAAGATCATACATACAGAGTTCACATCAACTAGTTCACAGATCAGACAAGTTTTCATACTAACGAATCAGATATACGGATTTAACAAATTTACCAATTTGTCTAACTTTGTAATTAGGCCTATAGATTCACAAAATGGGTTTGTTAAATTCATTAGTCCAATTGGTTTAACCCTATCCACCCAACACGTTTTAGACATCATATTTATCTTAGATTTGTATCAATTAAAAATTAACGTGCAGACCTCTTACATTAGACTGACAGTTTGCGGCCACTGGTTAGGCCGGTTGGTTCCGGGCAGGTTTCTGCCGCAAACTGAGTCTAACCTCGGGTTTCAAGCACGTTATGACTAACTTCTCACATTAGAACCTATTGTTTGCGGCCACTGGATGTGTCGGGCGGTTCCCGGCAGGATTACGCCGCAAACTCATTCTAACCTCGAGTTAGCCATGTTTCATGTTTAGCCAATGCATTCATTCGTAGACTATGCTAATATCGCACTAATCATGCTAATTTAACAAATTAACTTCTGTACAAGTTACAGCAGATTATTTGAGGTTCTATTAACAAGTTTTGCTCAATTTTAAATCAAGCCTACAGATTTACATACTTCAAATTTCAGCATTTCAGTTCCAACAGATTACGCCATTCAACAGATTAAACAGATAACAGATCTTGCAGATTAGGCGATCTAGCAGATCTAGCAGATAAGGCAATTTAACATAATTAGCAGATTAGGCAATTTAATCTAATTAGCAGTTTAGGCAATATAACAGAACTAGCAGATTAGGCAATATAACAGATTTAATCATTCCTTAAAGTTTCCTTGACATATCTTGCCTAATTATAAATTTGGCCTAAGTTTGCATGCCTAAATAATTGTCATGATTCACAATATGATCATATACCACCGTTTGCATTGAATTTACATGGCACAAATTATGGTCATAATTTACCATATAACTCATGTCCCAATTTTAGTTAAACTTGCCTAGTACAAAAGATTCACACATGAATTATACCAAATATAGCCATCGATTTCAATGCATGTCATATATTCAAAAATCTCCCACTTAGGTGTTATTCACATTTAACAGTTATCAAATCTTAATATAGATCTTCACACCTAAGTGATATTCTCTTTATCTCAAGTCATGAATCGTTATATAAAAATATACCCAACAATCTAGAACTTTAAATTATAACAGATCTTAATTCAAAATATGCGTTATGTCCAAAGTCTCAAGTCACATGTTAACATACAATGGTTCCTCTTCTTCCAATTCACAGAATATGCATAGATCTAAATCTAGTTTACAACATCAGCCACAGATTATCCATGTCCAATTATACCATCATTCATTATTTGTCCCAAAATTTTGCGTTTGTGCGTTAATCTCTTATGAGATGTGGCGCAAGCTCGTGGTAGCCTGGCTATAGTACAGAAAGAAGAAAGAGATACAGAATAAAATATATCAGAACAGAACGTACACAACCTCCGTTAATTATTTGTCCCAAAACTTTGATTTGAGATTTAATTTATCGTTTAATTCTATTCAGGTTGGAAGAATGAAACACCCCACCTCCGTTAAGGTCACTCACAAAGGGAATGCCTTAACTTTGGTGGAGGTTTATAAGTAAAAGCCACAGATAAACACATGACAGGTATAAATACACATATTTTAAACAGCGGAAACCAAACAGACTTTTATTTCATCAATACGTGTTAAAACAAAACATTTCCATAATTGTCTCAAAATACTTCCAAAATTAAAACCTCATTACTGTCTTGATTATTAAAGAAGCACAAAACATAAATAAAGTAACAAAAATCCCCATAGTGATATCCAAAGCCATAATCCGAGCAAAAGAGATCCAAACCATACATCTACGGTCTTGGAGCTTGCAAAGAGTCTAACTGAGCTGAGTTGTTTCCTCCCTGTGGACCTTGGGGGGGGACAAAAGAAAAGAAGACGAAAAGAAAATAGAGTCAGACATAAAGCCTGAGTAAATCTAGTGACTCTTCAGTATGTGAATAAGAAAAAGGGCATGATAGATATAAACTGAAAACAGGCAAGTATCACAAGCTAAGGAAGTGTAGTTTAGAATCGAATGTATTATCGCACCCACACTATATCTCTGCACCTACTCAAGCTTATTCTAACTGGCACCCCATGTTGAGGGTGAAGTGATCCCCATTTTCTAAAGATCGGCTCCTACTCACGTAAACATGTGTCATACGGCCCCCAAGAATTGTAGACACCTATGTTGGTCCCACCATGGGGTGTATCAAGACCCATGGTGGCAGCCCCGACACAATTCTAGAAGGCATAGGTTATACTACTGGTGCCCCCAATGCCCTGTTTGTCTGCTCCGAAGTGTGTGCACGCCCGCACTCCGTTAGAACCTACACTGTTGCACCCACCGCCGTCGTTTTGACCACTTCCAATCAGCCCAGTAATCGTGCCCCACCCTGCCTAGTTTCAGGGTACCATGATACCTAACTTGGGTTACTGCAGAAACGGGTCCGTCGTTACTAGGGTATTCTAGTCAAACATGTTAAGTGGTTAAGTGTCTGTATTTACCTAACCTCACCCATCACTTCTTGTTAACATGTTGAATTTGGTTAAGTGTTTTTAGTTGACTTAACCCTACCATCTGTCCTTAGCCTCTTAAAGCACCTGACCACTCACATTAGACAGATATTGCTACGGTTACTGGATGTCCCGGTCGGTTCTGGGCAGGTTTACACCATAGCTCAGTCTAACCTTGGGTCCTTATTGGGCTCAATGCTTAACCACCCACATTGGATAGGTATTGTTGTGACTACTGGACAGCCGAGCGGGTCCGGGCAGGTTTACGTCACAACTCAATCCAACCTCGGGTTAAGCATACCGTGTTTTCTAAATTTACATATTTTATCACTTCTCAATTATATGTAAATGTCATGTCCTTTATTCTTGGGTATAACAATTCATACGGCTTAAATGTCATTGTCGTTGGCATGTGCCAACCATGCCAACATATATTTTTCATGTTTTTACAAACAACGTTATTACCCCGTTTGTACGTTCGCAACATTATAACAAGTGTTGGGCTCGACACAATTCAGCCCAACTTTATAAACGTGAGAAAAAAGCGAAATCAAGAACATGTAATATTTTACAATACATAAAGGTGTGTGGCGCATGAACTTGCAATTTAGCGATACTAACATAAATTATGGGTCATGTGAACTTGCATTCAAATCAAAGTATAACTAAGTAGGTGACATATGAAATGGCATAGTTTAGGCTTATTCAAACTTGGGTTTAAACATGTTTAACTTGGCATAATGTCAACCACAAAACTAACATGTTGTATATTCACCAAAATGTCCAATTTTAACATCTAATAATATAGCCTATTTCAACATGAACTTGCATAGTTTTTGTAACCCAAACGATACTTAACATCGATCCAATTATACTTGCAAATAAACATAAGAATGTGTTCATAGGTTTTGGGTCATGTAGGCATAAAAGGTCTCAAATCTAGAACATGTTTACATAAGCCTTAATTTAGACTTAGAGAATGTATATAGTCCATGCCATAGACATAAACATAAAGGGATCATATTCTAGTTTTTGCCACAAACTTGCAAGTGCCATTGTTTTCATATACAATTGTTCAATAGGCTTGCATCAATCAATTTAGGCCACAAATATCAATACACAAGTCATGATAGAATTATTACAATACACAGAATTCATATCATCATTATACAATAACACAATTCTATTTTCATTTACATCGAATCACGTCACAGTTTTTATTCATATTCTGAAAAATCACTATACTTACAACGAATGCAGAATCTTGAATTCTGGATTCTGAATTCTGAAATTGAGATGCGTTCCTTTGGGTAGATTAAAGTTGCGTTGATTAATTTGATTAACCTTTGGTCTTCTTCTTAATTTGATTCGTCTCTAAGCTCCTCTCTCTTGACGGCTACGCTCAATTCCTTCCTGGCAGCATGACGACTCCAATCTTATTTTTTTGTGTGAATTTTAGTTGAGACTTAGGGTGTATATATATATTTTTAAATTGTTTTGAGCCGTCAGATGAAGACAGGAGGAATCTAGACCATACAAAGTTCAAAGAGCCAATCAAGAGGTGACATGTCAGCCCTAATGACACACCGAGTCATAGAAATTCGAGTCAGAGCCAGACCCAGCCAGCCAGGTCGACCAGGTAGGTCGACTAGCAGGTCGACACCCAGGTCGACACTATGGTCGACCTGGGGTGACCAGGTCGGCACCATGGTCGACCCTATGGTCGACCTGGTCCTTGGGCGGGAACTTTCCCGCCCAGCCCAGTTTGAACCTGTTTTTCGAATTTTGAATTTGAAATCGAGCTGTTTGAATTTTAAATTTTATTCTGAAACTTCCGAAGGTCATAACTCCTTCATACGGAGTCCGATTCACGCAAACTCGGACTCTATCTCAAGCAGAATTCTGAGGCGAACGCAATGGCATAACCCATTTCCCTTAATTCTTTTATTTAGAATTAATTACACTTTAATTTGTGAAGCTTAATGTTATAGAATTCACGGGGTGTTACATTCTCCCCTCCTTAAAAGGATTTCGTCCCCGAAATCTTCAAGTTAGGAAGAATGTATATCCTACCATCCAACCGTCCATCTACTCAACCAACAAACACAGGCGTCCACTGTCCTTAAAAGACTTCTAATGCTTCATGATCATATGCATAGTGTGTGTACATGTCCTTATCTAATGCAGAAATCAGGCGGTCTACTGATTCAGTTGACCTCCTTAATGAGAATCATGTAAGTGTCATGAATCCATTATGTATGCAAATTTTTCCTACTCATAATTCTACATGAGTGCACAACTTATTCATACAAATGTGACAACCATATGACAACATATCAAGTTTCAACCATATACAAATGAGAATACATATATGCATACGCAATATGAAGTGATTGAGCCGATCTAAAACCTAGGGTGTGTGTGTGTATATGCATCCACGAGCAACCACTAGCAACCATTTGCCGCCATCATCCATAACATGTTTTCAAATACATGTTTTCAAATACATGTTTGCACCCATTTGTTTTCTACCTAAGGAGTTAGGAAAAGGACCAAGGAGATATACCTAAAAAGATAGATAAGGCATAACTTAAGGAAAAAGAGAGATCAAAGATGTACCCTCAAAAAGAAAAGGGTAGGCAGCGCGTATTCTATCCTCAGTTTCCCAAGTTGCGTCTTCCTCGGCGTCGCTCCACTGAACTTTAATGAGTTTGACTTCGCGGCTGCGTAGCTTTTTCACTTCAGTTCCAAAGATGCGGGTTGGAACTCTCCTCACAGTTGCTTCACGTTCCACTTCGGCTTCTTCTAGAATGCTAGGTTCCACCACTTCCGCAGACTCATGCAAACACTTCCGAAGGTGAGAAACATGAAAGACGTTGTGAACTCTGGCCAGTCTCTCGGGTAGCTCTAATCTATAGGCCATCTTCCCAACCTTCTCGATGATAAGAAACGGTCCTACAAATCTTGGTGCTAGCTTTCCTGCGGATCCAAAGCGAACGACGTTCCTTAAAGGAGATACCTTAAGGAAAACCCTGTCCCCAACCTCAAACTCAAGGTCGGTCCTTCTTTTGTCGGCGTAGGATTTTTGTCTATCTTAGGCCGTCTTCATTCTCCTTTGTATAAGGTCCACTTTCTCCGAAGTCTTTCGAATCATGTCCGGCCCAAGTATAAGTTTATCTGTAGACTCCCACCAACAAGTTGGTGATTTGCACCGTCTTCCATACAAGACTTCAAAGGGTGCCGTGCCTATGGTAGCTTGGTAGCTGTTGTTGTAGGCAAATTCCACTAAAGGAAGGTGATCCTACCATGTCCCTCCAAAGTCAAGAGCGCAAAGTCTAAAAAGATCCTATAAACCTCTATTCACCCTTTCCGTCTGACCATCGGTTTGGGGGTGATAGGCCGAGCTCAAACATAACTGTGTGCCTACGGCTTCTTGCAAACTCCGCCAAAACTCGCTTGTGAAGATAGGGTCTCGGTCACCAACAATGCTGGAGGGTATCCCATGGAGTCGAACTATTTCCTTGAGATAAAGAGATGCTAGAGATGAGGCAGTCCTTCTACTTTTAATGGGTATAAAGTAGGCGCTTTTAGTAAGCTTATCCACTATTACCCAAATGCTAGTATTGCCTCTTCTCGACCTAGGTAGTCCATCAACGAAGTCCATTGAAATTCTATCCCACTTCCACTATGCGACCTCTAAAGGATGAAGTAGTCCTCCAGGCTTCTTCTGTTCCGCCTTGACCCGTTGGCAGGTCATGCACTTAGAAACGAAATTTGCCACGTCCTTTTTCATGCCGCTCCAAAAGAAAGTCCTTTTTATATCCTTGTACATCTTATCACCGCCAGGGTGTATAGTCATCTTGGAATGATGCGCTTCCTTGAGAACCTTCTTTATCAACTCCCTTGCTTGTGGGACGCATAATCTCGCCTCAGCCAACCCTTATCATCGATGGAGTATCTACTGAGGTGACTAAAAGTCTCACCCCTAAAAATTTTATCAATCACATCAACAAGTGTGGGTCTTCACGTTGTGCAACCCCTATTGAGTTCAAGAGAGTAGGGCGTACTTCGAGAGATGCTAACAAACCCGGTACAAAATCCGAGGTGGGCCTAAAGTTAAAACTGGCTATATACTCCAAGCTTTGCCTTTCCACAAAGAGAGGGCTTAAGGTCATTTTCTTTCGGCTCAACGCGTCTGCTACTTCGTTGCCTTTGCCGGGAGTATAGGAAATTTCAAAGTCATACGAGGCAAGAAACTCCATCCACCTTTGCTGTCTCAAGTTAAGATCCTTCTACGAGAAGAGATATTTCAAGTGTATAATTCGAACTTCTCACCTAGGAGATAATGGCGCCAAGACTTAGACGATGGCGGCTAACTCAAGATCGTGGGTTGGGTAGTTCTTTTCATGAACTTTCAATTGCCTTCCACCATAAGCTACTACGCTCTCTTCTTGCATCAAAACAGCGCCTAGCCCCGTACCACAAGCATCCGTATATACTGTGAACATTTTGCTTCCATCTGGCAAAGTCAGAACTGGGGCAGTTGTGAGAGCCCTTTTTAATCGTTGGAAAGCAAACTCGCAGTCCAAATCCCAAGTGAATGCCAGATTCTTCTTTGTTAGCCTTGTGAGTGGAGCTGAGATTTTTGCGAAATCCCTAATAAACTGTCGGTAAAAACCGGCTAGCCCAAGAAAGCTTCGAACTTCGGTTGCATTTCTTGGTGTCTTCCAATCTTGCACTGCCACCACTTTCGCGGGGTCCACTGCCAACCCCTCTTTAGACACTATATGCCCCAGAAATCTTACCTCCTTTCTCCAAAAGTGGCACTGGAGAATTTAGCTTTTAACTAATGTGAGCGGAGAGTATCCATGATCTCTTTCAAATGTTGAGCATGTTCTTCCTCATTCTTTGAGAAGATCAAAATATCGTCTACGAAGACAACCACAAATTTGTTGAGAATTCTCTGAACACTCTGCTCATTAGGTCTACAAAATAAGCGGGTGTGTTTGTTAAGCCGAAAGGCATGACAAGACACTCGAAGAAACCGTCTGGGGTTCTGAATGTCGTTTTATCAATGCTGTCCTCAGCTACTCTTAGCTGATGGAACCCAGTTGCCAGATCAAGTTGGGAGAAGACCGTCGCACCTACAAGCTGATCAAACAAATTGTCGATTCGGGGAAGAGGGTGCCTATTTTTCTTGGTCAATTTGTTTAACTCCCAATAGTTGACGCAAAGGCGAAGCGAACCGTCCGCTTTGGTTGTGAACACCACTGGAGCACCCCATTCCGAAATGCTCCGTCTAATGAACCCCTTTTCGAGAAGTTCTTTAACATGCTTACTGAGCTTCTTTCTCTCCCTTGGAGCCATGTGTCTGACAGGTAAAGCTACAGGCTTTGCATTATCCACAAGATATATGCGGAAGTCTATTTCCCGCCTCGGAGGTAAGCCTTTCACCTCCTCAAAGACATCCGGATATTCCCGGACTACTCTAACTGGCTGCAAATTCTCATCAGAAGCATCAAGCGACTCTAGATAACTAAGCATAACTGCATTCAAGGGATTACAAGAAATTTCTAGAGTGTTACCAAGCCGAGTCAAGAGTCTAACTACTCTTTTCTCACAATCAAGAATGGCACCATTACTGGATAACCAGTCCATGCCTAAGATCAAACCATATCCCGAGAAGCCCAAAACAAAGGCATTACAACTAAACTCAACGCTGAGAATAGAGATTTTCAAACCCAAACAAACCATTGACAAATAAGCGGAGCCCCCAATTGGATTTGAAACTACTAAGGGATCCTCTACCATACTAGTGTCTAGATGCAGAGATTCTACTATGGCAGATGAAATAAAGGAGTGTGATGCGCCAAGGTCAAAAAGTGTGCGAACTGGATGATCATAAAGATAGACTACACTTTCTACAGAAATACTACTACCTCGTTCCTGCGGAGGTGCCACTAGCGCATGAACCCGACCCCCTCATGTAGCAACGCCATGTCCACCAAGCTTTCATAATTCGCTCCCGTGGATACATGGGACATAGCAAGGCTGTGTAGAGGCCCATTCAAACCTTTGACGAAGCGAAGCACCTTCTTGTGTTGGGCGTTTACTAAGTCCAGCCCAAATCTGGCCTGTTGATTAAACTGATTAACGTACTCCCTGATTGTCATACTTCCCTGTTTCAGAGTTAGAAACTTCTCCATTTGCAGGCTTCTTTCAGCTTGGGAGAGGAATTTCATCTCAAACCTTGTCCTGAAATCTTCCAATGTTTCCACCGCCCTCTGAGCATTGGTAATTTCCCACCAATAGGAAGCTTCATCTTTAAGCAACCACACTGCTAGCTGTATCTTTTGCCTGTCATCAACTCTGAAGATGACAAATAGATCCTCGGTCTCCTTTAGCCAGTTTCTTGCTCCTACAAAGGATTCTGTCCCATAAAAGTCTTTTCCACTCATAGCCTTGAAGTCTCTACATGTTTTTGCGAAGGCATTTCCACGAGGAAGAGGAGGAGGAACCGCGGCCACTGGAGGAGGAATGTCTACTGGGCCTGCGCCATTGGCCCTTGCTTCTAAGTACCTCCTAAACCAGCCGGGTATCGGTACTCCTTCTAGAAGGTTAAGGTCTCCAGACATGTTGAAACAGAATGGAAAGATTCAAAATGAAGGATAGAGAGAGATAGTGCACATGGCTTTGGGGGATTACGCCTTTTTTAAAAAATACAACACTTTTTCTTGAAAAATGCTTCTTTAAACTTCCTTTTTGAAAATAGTTTCAAAAACTTTTATCTAATCTGGTAAACCTATGCTCTGATACCAAGTGAAACACCCCACCTCCGTTAAGGTCACTCACAAAGGGAATGCCTTAACTTTGGTGGAGGTTTATAAGTAAAAGCCACAGATAAACACAAGACAGATATAAATACACATATTTTAAACAGCGGAAACCAAATAGACTTTTATTTCATCAATACATGTTCAAACAAAACATTTCCATAATTGTCTCAAAATACTTCCAACATTACAACCTCATTACTGTCTTGATTATTAAAGAAGCATAAAACATAAATAAAGTAACAAAAATCCCCATAGTGAAATCCAAAGCCATAATCCGAGCAAAAGAGATCCAAACCATACATCTACGGTCTTGGAGATTGCAAAGAGTCTGACTGAGCTGAGTTGTTTCCTCCCTGTGGACCTGGGGGGGAAACGAAAGAAAAGAAGACGAAAAGAAAATAGAGTCAGACATAAAGCCTGAGTAAATCTAGTGACTCTTCAGTATGTGAATAAGAAAAAGGGCATAATAGATATAAACTGAAAACATGCAAGTATCACAAGCTAACGAAGTGTAGTTTAGAATCGAATGTACTATCGCACCCACACTATATCTCTGCACCTACTCGATCTTATTCTAACTGGCACCCCATGCTGAGGGTGAAGTGATCCCCATTTTCTAAAGATCGGCTCTTACTCGCGTAAACATGTGTCATACGGCCCCCAATAATTGTAGATACCTATGTTGGTCCCACCATGGGGTGTATCAAGACCCATGGTGGCGGCCCCGACACAATTCTAGAAGGCATAGGTTATACTACCGGTGCCCCCAGTGCCCTGTTTGTCTGCTACGAAGTGTGTGCACGCCCACACTCCGTTAGAACCTACACTGTTGCACCCACCGCCGTCGTTTTGACTGCTTACAATCAGCCTTGTAATCGTGCCCCACCCTACCTAGTTTCAGGGTACCATGATACCTAACTTGGGTTACTGCTGAAACGGGTCCCTCGTTACTAGGGTTTTCCAGTCAAACATGTTAAGTGGTTAAGTGTCTGTAATTACCTAACCTCACCCATCAATTCTTGTTAACATGTTGAATTTGGTTAAGTGTTTTTAGTTGACTTAACCCTACCACTTGTCCTTAGCCTCTTAAAGCACCTGACCACTCACATTAGACAGATATTGCTACGGTTACTGGATGTGCCGGTCGGTTCCGGGCAGGTTTACACCGTAGCTCAGTCTAACCTCGGGTCCTTATTGGGCTCAATGCTTAACCACCCACATTGGATAGGTATTGTTGTGACTACTGGACAGCCGGGCGGGTCCGGGCAGGTTTACGTCACAACTCAATCCAACCTCGGGTTAAGCATACCGTGTTTTCTAAATTTACATATTTTATCACTTCTCAATTATATGTAAATATCATGTCCTTTATTCTTGGGTATAACAATTCATACCGCTTAAATGTCATTGTCGTTGGCATGTGTCAACCATGCCAACATATATTTTTCATGTTTTTACACCCAACGTTATTACCCCCTTTTGTACGTTCGCAACATTATAACAAGTGTTGGGCTCGACACAATTCGGCCCAACTTTATAAACGTGAGAAAAAGGGGAAATCAAGAACATGTAATATTTTACAATACATAAAGGTGTGTGGCGCATGAACTTGCAATTTAGCGATACTAACATAAATTATAGGTTATGTGAACTTGCATTCAAATCAAAGTATAACTAAGTAGGTGACATATGAAATGGCATAGTTTAGGCTTATTCAAACTTGGGTTTAAACATGTTTACTTGGCATAATGTCAACCACAAAACTAACATGTTGTATATTCACCAAAATGTCCAATTTTAACATCTAATCATATAGCCTATTTCAACATGAACTTGCATAGTTTATGTAACCCAAACGATACTTAACATAGATCCAATTATACTTGCAAATAAACATAAGAATGTGTTCATAGGTTTTGGGTCATGTAGGCATAAGAGGTCTCAAATCTAGAACATGTTTACATAAGCCTTAGTTTAGACTTTGAGAATGTATATAGTCCATGCCATAGACATAAACATAAAGGGATCAAATTTTAGTTTTTGCCACAAACTTGCAAGTGCCATTGTTTTCATATACAATTGTTCAATAGGCTTGCATCAATCAATTTAGGCCACAAATATCAATACACAAGTCATGATAGAATTATTACAATACACAGAATTCATATCATCATTATACAATAAGACAATTCTATTTTCATTTACATCGAATCACGTCACAGTTTTTATTCATATTCTGAAAGATCACCATACTTACAACGAATGCAGAATCTTGAATTCTGGATTCTGAATTCTGAAATTGAGATGCGTTCCTTTGGGTAGATTAACGTTGCGTTGATTAATTTGATTAAGCTTTAGTCTTCTTCTTAATTTGATTCGTCTCTAAGCTCCTCTCTCTTGACGGCTACGCTCAATTCCTTCCTGGCAGCATGACGACTCCAATCTATTTTTTTGTGTGAATTTTAGTTAAGACTTAGGGTGTATATGTAGATTTTTAAATTGTTTTGAGCCGTCAGATGAAGACAGGAGGAATCTAGACTATACAAAGTTCAAAGAGCCAATCATGAGGTGACATGTCAGCCCTAATGACACACCGAGCCACAGAAATTCGAGCCAGAGCCAGACCCAGCCAGCCAGGTCGACCAGGTAGGTCGACTGGCAGGTCGACACCCAGGTCGACACAATGGTCGACCTGGGGTGACCAGGTCGACACCATGGTCGACCCTATGGTCGACCTGGTCCCTGGGCGGGAACTTTTCCGCCCAGCCCAGTTTGAACCTGTTTTTCGAGTTTTGAATTTGAAACCGAGCTGTTTGAATTTTAAATTTTATTCTGAAACTTCCGAAGGTCATAACTCCTTCATACGGAGTCCGATTCACGCAAACTCGGACTCTATCTCAAGCAGAATTCCGAGACGAACGCAATGCCATAAACCATTTCCCTTAATTCTTTTATTTATAATTAATTACACTTTAATTTGTGAAGCTTAATGTTATAGAATTCACGGGGTGTTACATTCTCCCCTCGTTAAAAGGATTTCTCCCCCGAAATCTTCAAGTTAGGAAGAATGTATATTCTACCATCCAACCGTCCATCTACTCAACCAACAAACACAGGCGTCCACTGTCCTTAAAAGACTTCTAATGCTTCATGATCATATGCATAGTGTGTGTACATGTCCTTATCTAATGCAGAAATCAGGCGGTCGACTAATTCTGTTTACCTCCTTAATGCGAATCATGTAAGTGTCATGAATCCATTATGTATGCAAATTTTTCCTACTCATAATTCTACATGAGTGCACAACTTATTCATACAAATGTGACAACCATATGACAGCATATCAAGTTTCAACCATATACAAATGATAATACATATATGCACATGCAATATGAAGTGACTGAGCCGATCTAAAACCTAGGGTGTGTGTGTATATGCATCCACGAGCAACCACTAGCAATCTCTAGCAACCATTTGCAGCCATCATCCATAACATGTTTTCAAATACATGTTTGCACCCATTTGTTTTCTACCTGAGGAGTTAGGAAAACGACCGAGGAGATATACCTAAAAAGATAGATAAGGCATAACTTAAGGAAAAAGAGAGATCAAAGATGTACCCTCAAAAAGAAAAGGGTAGGCAGCGCGTATTCTGTCCTCAGTTTCCCAAGTCGCGTCCTCCTCGGCGTCGCTCCACTGAACTTTAACGAGTTTGACTTCGCGCTTGCGTAGCTTTTTCACTTCAGTTCCTAAGATGCGGGTTGGAACTCTCCTCACAGTTGCTTCACGTTCCACTTTGGCTTCTTCTAGAATGTTAGGTTCCACCACTTCCGCAGACTTATGCAAACACTTCCGGAGGTGAGAAACATGAAAGACGTTGTGAACTCCGGCCAGTCTCTCGGGTAGCTCTAATCTATAGGCCATCTTCCCAACCTTCTCGATGATAGGAAACGGTCCTACAAATCTTGGTGCTAGCTTTTCTGCGGATCCAAAGCGAACGACGTTCCTTAAAGGAGATACCTTAAGGAAAACCCTGTCCCCAACCTCAAACTCAAGGTCGATCCTTCTTTTGTCGGCGTAGGATTTCTGTCTGTCTTGGGCAGTCTTCATTCTCCTTTGTATCAAGTCCACTTTCTACGAAGTTTCTCGAATCGTGTCCGGCCCAAGTATAAGTTTATCTGTAGACTCCCACCAACAAGTTGGTGATTTGCACGGTCTTCCATACAAGGCTTCGAAGGGTGTCGTGCCTATGGTAGCTTGGTAGCTGTTGTTGTAGGCAAATTCCACTAAAGGAAGGTGATCCTCCCATGTCCCTCCAAAGTCAAGAACGCAAAGTCTTAAAAGATCCTCTAAAACTCTATTCACCCTTTCCGTTTGGCCATCGGTTTGGGGGTGATAGGCCATGCTCAAACATAACTGTGTGCCTACAGCTTCTTGCAGACTCCGCCAAAACTCGCTTGTGAAGATAGGGTCTCGGTCACTAACAATGCTGGAGGGCATCCCATGGAGTCGAACTATTTCCTTGAGATAAAGAGATGCTAGAGATGAGGCAGTCCTTTTACTTTTAATGGGTATAAAGTGAGCGTTTTTAGTAAGCCTATCCACTATTACCCAAATGGTAGTATTGCCTCTTCTCGACCTAGGTAGTCCATCAACGAAGTCCATTGAAATGCTATCCCACTTCCACTGTGGGACCTCTAAAGGATGAAGTAGTCCTCCAGGCTTCTTCTGTTCCGCCTTGACCCGTTGGCAGGTCATGCACTTAGAAACGAAATTTGCCACGTCCTTTTTCATGCCGCTCCAAAAGAAAGTCCTGTTTATATCCTTGTACATCTTATCACCGCCAGGGTGTATAGTCATCTTGGAATGATGCGCCTCCTCGAGAACCTTCTTTGTCAACTCCCTTGCTTGTGGGACGCATAACCTTCCATCTCGCCTCAGCCAACCCTTATCATCGATGGAGTATCTACTGAGGTGACTAGAAGTCTCACCCCTAATAATTTTATCAATCACATCAACAAGCTGTGGGTCTTCACGTTGTGCAGCTCCTATTGAGTTCAAGAGAGTAGGGCGTACTTCGAGAGATGCTAACAAACCCAGTACAAAATCCAAGGAGGGCCTAAAGTTAAAACTGGCTATATACTCCAAGCTTTGCCTTTCCACAAAGAGAGGGCTTAAGGTCAGTTTCTTTCGGCTCAACGCGTATGCTACTACGTTGCCTTTGCCGGGAGTATAAGAAATTTCAAAGTCATACGAGGCAAGAAACTCCATCCATCTTTGCTCTCTCAAGTTAAGATCCTTTTGCGAGAAGCGATATTTCAACGATTTATGGTCAGTGTATAATTCGAACTTCTCACCTAGGAGATAATGGCGCTAAGACTTCAGCGCAAAGACGATGGCGGCTAACTCAAGATTGTGGGTTGGGTAGTTCTTTTCATGAACTTTCAATTGCCTTCCACCATAAGCTACTACCCTCCCTTCTTGCATCAAAACAGCGCCTAGCCCCGTACCACAAGCATCCGTAGATACTGTGAACATTTTTCTTCCATCTGGCAAAGTCAAAACTGGGGCTATTGTGAAAGCCCTTTTTAATCGTTGGAAAGCAAACTCGCAGTCCAAATCCTAAGAGAACGCCAGATTCTTCTTTGTTAGTCTTGTGAGTGGAGCTGAGATTTTTGCGAAATCCCTAGTGAACTTTCGGTAAAAACCGGCGTCCCAAGAAAGCTTCGAACTTTGGTTGCATTTCTTGGTGTCTTCCAATCTTGCACTGCCACCACTTTCGCGGGGTCCACTGCCAACCCTTCTTTAGGCACTATATGCCCCAGAAATCTTACCTCCTTTCTCCAAAAGTGGCACTTGGAGAATTTAGCTTTTAACTAATGTGCGCGGAGAGTATCCATGATCTCTTTCAGATGTTGAACATGTTCTTCCTCATTCTTTGAGAAGATCAAAATATCGTCTACGAAGACAACCAAAAATTTGTTGAGGAACTCTCTGAACATTCTGCTCATTAGGTCTACAAAATATGCGGGTGCGTTTGTCAAGCCGAAAGCCATGACAAGCCACTCGAAGAAACCGTCTGGGGTTCTGAACGCCGTTTAATCAATGTTGTCCTCGGCTACTCTTAGCTGATGGAACCCAGTTGCCAGATCAAGTTGGGAGAAGAACGTCGCACCTACAAGCTGATCAAACAAATCGTCGATTCGGGGAAGAGGGTGCCTATTTTTCTTGGTCAATTTGTTTAACTCCCTATAGTAGACGCAAAGGCGAAGCGAACCGCCCGCTTTGGTTGTGAACACCACTGGAGCACCCCATTCCGAAATGCTCCGTCTGATGAACCCCTTTTCGAGAAGTTATTTAACCTGCTTACTGAGCTCCTTTATCTCCCTTGGAGCCATGTGTCTGACAGGTAAAGCTGCAGGCTTTGCATTATCCACAAGATATATGTGGAAGTCTATTTCCTTCCTTGGAGGTAAGCCTTTCACCTCCTCAAAGACATCCGGATATTCCCGGACTACTCTAACTGACTGCAAATTCTCATCAGAAGCATCAAGCGACTCTAGATAACTAAGCATAACAACATTCAAGGGATTACAAGAAATTTCTAGAGTGTTACCAAGCCGAGTCAAGAGTCTAACTACTCTTTTCTCACAATCAAGAATGGCACCATTACTGGATAACCAGTCCATGCCTAAGATCAAACCATATCCCGAGAAGCCCAAAACAAAGACATTACAACTAAACTCAACGCTGAGAATAGAGATTTTCAAACCCAAACAAACCATTGACAAATAAGCAGAGCCCCCAATTGGATTTGAAACTACTAAGGGATCCTCTACCATACTAGTGTCTAGATTCAGAGATTCTACTATGGTAGATGAAATAAAGGAGTGTGATGCGCCAAAGTCAAAAAGTGTGCGAACTGGATGATCATAAAGATAGACTACACTTTCTACAGAAATATTACTACCTCGTTCCTGCGGAGGTGCCACTAGCGCATGAACCCGACCCCCTGAAGTGGATCCGGCTTTCTGTCCCTGCCCTCTCTTCTTTGGGCAGTCCTTAGCTTGGTGCCCAGTCTCTCCACAATGGAAGCAACCACCCATCTTCGTCTTCCTTTTTCGGCAGTCTTTTGATATATGTCCCACAATGCCACAGAAATTGCACCTTCTCCTCTCACGGGGCTTATTGTTCTTCCCTCCTTTCTTGAAGTATGTTTTCTTAGCTTGTAAACCCTCTTTCTTTTCTTCCACCTTAGTCTCTTTCTTGCCGTTGTCTTCCTCGTGTAGCAACGCCATGTCCACCAAGCTTTCATAAGTCGCTCCCGTGGATACATGGGTCATAGCAAGGCTGTGTAGAGGCTCATTCAAACCTTTGACGAAGCGAAGCGCCTTCTTGTGTTGGGTGTTTACTAAGTCCAGCCCAAATCTGGCCAGCTGATTAAACTGATTAACGTACTCCCTTATTGTCATACTTCCCTGTTTCAGAGTTAGAAACTTCTCCATTTGCAGGCTTCTTTCAGCTTGGGAGAGGAATTTCATCTCAAACTTGTCCTGAAATCTTTCCTTGTTTCCACCGCCCTCTGAGCATCGGTAATTTCCCACCAATAGGAAGCTTCATCTTTAAGCAACCACACTGCTAGTTGTATCTTTTGCCTGTCATCAACTCCGAAGATGACAAACAGATCCTCGGTCTCCTTTAGCCAGTTTCTTGCTCCTACAAAGGATTATGTCCCATAAATGTCTTTTCCACCCATAGCCTTGAAGTCTCTACATGTTTTTGCGAAGGCATTTCCACGAGGAGGAGGAGGAGGAGCAACCGCGGCTACTGGAGGAGGAATATCTGCTGGGCCCGCGCCATTGGCCCTTGCTTCTAAGTACCTCCTAAACCAGCCGGGTATCGGTACTCCTTCTGGAAGGTTAAGGTCTCTAGACAAGATGAAACAGAAAGGAAAGATTCAAAACGAAGGATAGAAAGAGATAGTGCACATGGCTTTGGGGGATTATGCCTTTTTTTTTAAATATAACACTTTTTCTTGAAAAGTGCTTCTTTAAACTTCCTTTTTGAATATAGTTTCAAAAACTTTTATCTAGTCTGGTAAACCTATGCTCTAATACCAAGTGAAACACCCTACCTCCATTAAGGTCACTCACAAAGGGAATGCCTTAACTTTGGTGGAGGTTTATAAGTAAAAGCCACGGATAAACACAAGACATATATAAATACACATATTTTAAACAGCGGAAACCAAACAGACTTTTATTTCATCAATATGTGTTCAAATAAAACATTTCCATAATTGTCTCAAAATACTTCCAACATTACAACCTCGTTACTGTCTTGATTATTAAAGAAGCATAAAACCTAAATAAAGTAACAAAAATCCCCATAGTGATATCCAAAGCCATAATCCGAGCAAAAGAGATCCAAACCATACTTCTACGATCTTGGAGCTTGCAAAGAGTCTGACTGAGCTGAGCTGTTTCCTCCCTGTGGACCTGGGGGGAAATGAAAGAAAAGAAGACGAAAAGAAAATAGAGTCAGACATAAAGCCTGAGTAAATCTAGTGACTCTTCAGTATGTGAATAAGAAAAAGGGCATGATAGATATAAACTGAAAACAGGCAAGTATCACAAGCTAACGAAGTGTAGTTTAGAATCGAATGTACTATCGCACCCACACTATATCTCTGCACCTACTTGAGCTTATTCTAACTGGCACCCCATGCTGAGGGTGAAGTGATCCCCATTTTCTAAAGATTGGCTCCTACTTGCGTAAACATGTGTCATACGGCCCCCAAGAATTGTAGATACCTATGCTGGTCCCACCATGGGGTGTATCAAGACCCATGGTGGCGGCCCCGAACCAATTCTAGAAGGCATAGGTTATACTACTGGAGCCCCCAGTGCCCTGTTTGTCTGCTCCGAAGTGTGTGCACGCCCGCACTCCATTAGAACCTACACTGTTGCACCCACCGCCGTTGTTTTGACCGCTTACAATCAGTCCAGTAATCGTGCCCCACCCTGCCTAGTTTCAGGGTACCATGATACCTAACTTGGGTTACTGCTGAAACGGGTCCCTCGTTACTAGGGTTTTCTAGTCAAACATGTTAAGTGGTTAAGTTTTTGTATTTACCTAACCTCACCCATCAATTCTTGTTAACATGTTGAATTTGGTTAAGTGTTTTTAGTTGACTTAACCCTACCATCTGTCCTTAGCCTCTTAAAGCACCTGACCACTCACATTAGACAGATATTGCTACGGTTACTGGATGTTCCGGTCGGTTCCTGGAAGGTTTACACCGTAGCTCAGTCTAACCTCGGGTCCTTATTGGGCTCAATGCTTAACCACCCACATTGGATAGGTATTGTTGTGACTACTGGACAGCCGGGCGGGTCCGGGCAGGTTTACGTCACAACTCAATCCAACCTCGGGTTAAGCATACCGTGTTTTCTAAATTTACATATTTTATCACTTCTTAATTATATGTAAATGTCATGTCCTTTATTCTTGGGTATAACAATTCATACCGCTTAAATATCATTGTCGTTGGCATGTGCCAACCATGCCAACATATATTTTTCATGTTTTTACACCCAACGTTATTACCCCCGTTTGTACGTTCGCAACATTATAACAAGTGTTGGGCTCGACACAATTCAGCCCAACTTTATAAACGTGAGAAAAAAGGGAAATCAAGAACATGTAATATTTCACAATACATAAAGGTGTGTGGCGCATGAACTTGCAATTTAGCGATACTAACATAAATTATGGGTCATGTGAACTTGCATTCAAATCAAAGTATAACTAAGTAGGTGACATATGAAATAGCATAGTTTAGGCTTATTCAAACTTGGGTTTAAACATGTTTGACTTGGCATAATGTCAATCACAAAACTAACATGTTGTATATTCACCAAAATGTCCAATTTTAACATCTAATCATATAGCCTATTTCAACATGAACTTGCATAGTTTATGTAACCCAAACGATACTTAACATAGATCCAATTATACTTGCAAATAAACATAAGAATGTGTTCATAGGTTTTGGGTCATGTAGGCATAAAAGGTCTCAAATCAAGAACATGTTTACATAAGCCTTAATTTAGACTTAGAGAATGTATATAGTCCATGCCATAGACATAAACATAAAGGGATCAAATTCTAGTTTTTGCCACAAACTTGCAAGTGTCATTGTTTTCATATACAATTGTTCAATAGGCTTGCATCAATCAATTTAGGCCACAAATATCAATACACAAGTCATGACAGAATTATCACAATACACAGAATTCATATCATCATTATACAATAACACAATTCTATTTTCATTTACATCGAATCAAGTCACAATTTTTATTCATATTCTGAAAGATCACTATACTTACAACGAATGCAGAATCTTGAATTCTGGATTCTGAATTTTTAAATTGAGATGCGTTCCTTTGGGTAGATTAACATTGCGTTGATTAATTTGATTAAGCTTTAGTCTTCTTCTTAATTTGATTCGTCTCTAAGCTCCTCTCTCTTGACGGCTACGCTCAATTCCTTCCTGGCAGCATGACGACTCCAATCTTATTTTTTTGTGTGAATTTTAGTTGAGACTTAGGGTGTATATATAGATTTTTAAATTTTTTTGAGCCGTCAGATGAAGACAGAAGGAATCTAGACCATTCAAAGTTCAAAGAGCCAATCAAGAGGTGACATGTCAGCCCTAATGACACACCGAGCCACAGAAATTCGAGCCAGAGCCAGACCCAGCCAGCCAGGTCGACCACGTAGGTCGACTGGCAGGTCGACACCCAGGTCGACACTATGGTCGACCTGGGGTGACCAGGTCGACACCATGGTCGACCCTATGGTCGACCTGGTCCCTGGGCGGGAATTTTCCCACCCATCCCAGTTTGAACCTGTTTTTCGAATTTTGAATTTGAAACCGAGCTGTTTGAATTTTAAATTTTATTCTGAAACTTCCGAAGGTCATAACTCATTCATACGGAGTCCAATTCACGCAAACTCGGACTCTATCTCAAGCAGAATTCCGAGTCGAACGCAATGGCGTAACCCATTTCCCTTAATTCTTTTATTTAGAATTAATTACACTTTAATTTGTGAAGCTTAATGTTATAGAATTCACGGGGTGTTACAAAGAAGATGCATCAGTCCAAGTTTTGATTCCAGCAGAGTAACGACGCCATTATTTTATTTAATAAGAACGGAGGCAGAATGAAATTATGCATCATAAGGTTAGAGAAGAATGGTGTAAAGAGAATGGGGCTAGGGGGCTGTTTATATAGGATTTCAAACTAATTAGAGTCGTCGATGAAGCTAGGGTTAATCAAGGCCATCCATCTCAAGAGAAGCCAATCAGAAAGTGACATGTTAGCCCTAGTGACACAGCAGAGCTCATAAATTCGACTAGAACCCGACCAGGCCAGCCAGGGTCAAACCAGAAAGCTGTGCAGGTTTTCTCTCGGCCTGGGCGCACTTGGGAAGTGCGCCAATGTAAATTTGTACTGGCGCACTTCCCAAGTACGCCAGTGCAATCTTTTTTTTTTCTATTTAGCCACCAAATTTCGTTCGTCCATATCTTCTTCATACGGTATCCGTTTTACGCAAACTCGGACTCTATCTTAAGCAGAATTCTAAGACGAACGAAATGGAATGACCCGTTTAACTTAATTCCCTCATTTGGAATTAAGTATTCTTAAATTTTAGTTAATCTGATTATTCCAAAATTCGGGGTGTTACATTCTCCCCTACTTAAAGGATTTCGTCCCCGAAATCTTCAAGTTAAGAAGAATGTGTCCTACCATCCAGTCATCCATCTACTCAACCATCATCCTCAAGCATCCATTGACCTTAGAAAACTTCTAATGGTGTATGAACATATGCAAATGTGTGTGTATATAGTCCTTATCTAATGCAAAGATCAGGTGGTCCACTGATTCAGTTGACCTCCTTAATGCGAACTATGTCAGTGTCATGAGTCCAACATGGATGCAATTTTCCTATTTGATACATATCATTCTTATATGAGTGACAACCATTCATTCATATGCAACATCCATGTGATGAGTCAATCATTTTGCATCCACAGAAATTGAAAATGCTCACACATCCATATGCAGTATAAGAGTGTATTCGAGCCGATCTAGTGCCTAGTGTGTGTATATGCATCCACGAGCAACCACTTGCATCCACTTGCAACCATCAAACATAACATGTCTCAAACACATGTTTACACCCATTAGTTTCTAGTTCGAAGATTCGATCAATAGGATACAGTCGAATGATGGAAGCGAGTACAGATAAAACCAAAAACTTGGTTCTCATTAGACAATGGTTGAGAGAATAATTCCCCTAAGTATCAGCGCCGAAGACCGAAACCAATATCAGATTGACACCCAGAGGATTACCCTGTTTAGACAATGTCAAAACTGGAAATCTTAACCTTATCAGAAATATTCAGATATTTACAGATTACTGGTACAGATCAGATTATCGAATGATTCTTAGAAAACTAAGCATGGGAAAATCTTACCATATCCCTCAAAAACCCAGAATGTATGCATTACAATCAACTTGATGCCTAACACAGATACCCTCAAACCCCAACCTATCACCAACAGATGAGTCATAACCCCTAGGGGGTTTGAGACTATAACCAGATCAGAAACAAGACTAGTATTAAAGTGCAGAGACTTGACTACAGAATCAGAATGCCATAATCGGAAAGAGTTCTAACTCAATAATCAGATAAGGAAACTAAACTCTCTACGGAAATTTTCCTACTTCTACCCTATCCACCAACTATGAGAGCATTCGCCTGCATTCCCGAAGTAGGTCATGTCCTCTGTCATTGCCCCCGTTTCTTTGGGCAGTCCCTAGTGAAGTGTCCCATCTCACCACAGTTGAAGTGAGTGTCCTTCCTCTTTCGGCAATCCTTGTTTAGATGAGTCAAGCTTTCATAAGTAAAGCACTTTTATCCTCCTTTATCTTCAAACTTTTCTTCCTTCTTCTGTGTTTCCTTTTTGCCTCCTTTATGAACCAAGTACATCCTTGGGTTGTGCTCCTTAGCCAAACTCCCTCGTTCTCATCTTTACTATCCGTGTGTAACATGTTGACAAGTCCCTCGAAAGCGGCCTCCATCGCACGGAAAATCCTACAAAGCTCGAAAGAAAATTAGCTGTAGGTGAGACTACTGCGGCTACAGATGGAAGTCGGGCGCTTATTTGCCCTTTGACCGGTGTCGTAGTCTTATCAAGCCTACAGAATCATGCCGCGATGAGGTTACCTCCCAGAAAGCCGGGAGCCCCGGAGAAAGAAGGAAACAAAGATTCAAACAGAGGATCAAAAGATAGATATATGGCTTTTGGGGATTATGTTTTTCAAAAATAAGGTTTACTTTTGAAAACACTTCCTTTTAAAACCTTTTTGAAAATAGTTTTCAAAACTTTTTATCAAATCTGGTAACCTTCAGCTCTGATACCAAGTGTAACACCCCACCTCCGTTATGCACACTCACAAAGGGAATGCCTTAACTTTGGTGGAGCATTTTAGTAAACAGAACAGAAAATTTCAAGACAGATAAACAATACTTGAGAAATTATAACTTTATTACAGCGGAAAACAGAAATCAGTTTGGTTACATCTTTACCAAAAACTCAAGTACATAAATATCAGTCTTGTTCAGAAAATCATCAGAGTACAAAACTTTAAAATCATAATCCCCACAGAAGCTGCCATAAGGAGTCAAGCCATACTTTAAGCACTCTAAGTACTTCAAGCAGAAGAAATCCGGATCAAGCTAAAGTGTTCCCTCCTTGGAAAACCTGGGGGGTAAACGGAAGAAAAAGAGGCGAAAACAAGCAAGGTCAGACATAAAGTCTGGCAAGTCCAGTGACTTTCAGCATATGAACAGATAATAATAATTATGACATGAAAATAAGCTGGATAAGAGATAACAGTAACAGGAGTAGCAGATGTAAACAGAATAATATTACTTTTCATTTCTCTGCACTAATACTAGTATAACAGGATTAGGTGTCACCCCAATGTCTAAACTGAAACAGAAACGGGAACAGAATAATTTCCACAGAAGAGAATGCTAGTAATGGGCCTTTACCACCCCAATAGAAACGGACAAAAACAGATTGCTAATAATGAGCCTTTACCACCCAAACAGAAGGTACAGAAACAGAAACAGATTAATTCCTACGGAAACAGAATGTAGAATTAGGTGTACACTAGTAAATGGGCCTTTACCACCCGAACAGACGGTGCCACGCAGAAAAAACAGGTGTTATCACCCAAAAGAAACAGATGGTACCAACAGAAACAGACAGAACTAAGTGTACCCTAAAACCTTACCCCAAGCGATCGGCTCCCTAATACATAAATACCCTGTGTCGGCCCCACAGTAGGGTGTATCACTCCCTAAAGTGACAACCAATTGGCACAGACCTATTTACAGATGTCACGACATCTTACATCCTCAGAGGCAGACCGGGATCCATGCACGTACATGACCCGGCTGGAACGCACCATCAACACCCCTCGCCATTATCAGAATGAACTGCTTATAATTAGTTCAGTAAGCGTGCCCGGACCCTACCTACTGTTGGGTCATAGTTTTGATACCAGAAAGGGTTACTGACTAATATGGGTCCCAAACAACAGATGACATAAGTAATTTCCCTCCTAACCTTATGTCCCCAGACTAACAGATTTCAGATTAACTTGTTTACAAGTTCAGACATACAGAGTTCAGGTCAACTAGTTCACAGATCAGACAAGCTTTCAGACTAACGGATCAGATATACGGATTTAACAAATTTACCGATTTGTCTAACTTTGTAATTGGGCCTACAGATTCACGAAACGGGTTTGTTAAATTCATTAGTCCAGTTGGTTTAACCCTATCCACCCAACACGTTTTAGACATCATATTTATCTTAGATTTGTATCAATTAAAAATTAACGCGCAGACCTCTCACATTAGATTGACAATTTGCGGCCACTGGTTAGGTCGGTTGGTTCCGGGCAGGTTTCTGCCGCAAATTGAGTCTAACCTCGAGTTTCAAGCACGTTATGACTAACTTCTCACATTAGAACCTATTGTTTGTGGCCACTGGATGTGCCGGGCGGTTTCGGGCAGGATTACGCCGCAAACTCATTCTAACCTCGAGTTGGTCATGTTTCATGTTTAGCTAATGCATTCATTCACAGACTATGCTAATATCAGACTAATCATGCTAATTTAACAAATTAGCTTCTGTACAAGTTACAGCAGATTATTCGAGGTTCTATTAACAAGTTTTGCTCAATTTTAAATCGAGCCTACAGATTTACATACTTCAAATTTCAGCATTTCAGTTCCAATAGTGTACGCCATTCAACAGATTAAACAGATAACAGATCTTGCAAATTAGGCGATTTAGCAGATTAGGCGATTCAATCTAATTACAGTTTAGGCAATATAACAGAACTAGCAGATTAGGCAATATAACAGATTTAATCATTCCTTAAAGTTTCCTTGACATATCTTGCCTAATTATAAATTTGGCCTAAGTTTGCATGCCTAAATAATTGTCATGATTCACAATATGATCATATACCCCCCGTTTGCATTGAATTTACATGGCACAGATTATGGTCATAATTTACCATATAACTCATGTCCCAATTTTAGTTAAACTTGCCTAGTACAAAAGATTCACACATGAATTATACCAAATATAGCCATCGATTTCAATGCATGTCATATATTCAAAAATCTCCCACTTAGGTGTTATTCACATTTAACAGTTATCAAATCTTAATATAGATCTTCACACCTAAGTCATATTCTCTTTTTATCTCAAGTCATGAATCGTAATATAAAAATATACCCAACAATCTAGAACTTTAAATTATAACAGATCTTAATTCAAAATATGCGTTATGTCCAAAGTCTCAAGTCACATGTTAACATACAATGGTTCCTCTTCTTCCAATTCACAGAATATGCATAGATCTAAATCTAGTTTACAACATCAGTCACAGATTAGCCATGTCCAATTATGTCATCATTCATTATTTGTCCCAAAGTTTTGCGTTTGTACGTTAATCTCTTATGAGATGTGGCGCAGGCTCGTGGTAGCCTGGCTATAGAACAGAAAGAAGAAAGAGATACAGAATAAAATATATCAGAACAGAACGTGCACAACCTCAAATTCAGATTTATAATCATGTCACAATTATAATTAAAGTTTATATCGGAAAATAACTGTACTTGCCTTTCGTGGTTTTAAGAAAGGGTAATAAACTGTTGTTGATGCAGAAATGTTGAATTACTCTTCTTTAATTGTTGTTGTAGCTCTAAACTTTGATTTGAGATTTGATTTAGCTTTTAATTCTATTCAGGTTGGAAGAAGATGCATCAGTCCAAGTTTTGATTCCAGCAGAGTAACGACGCCATTATTTTATTTAATAAGAACAGAGGCAGAATGAAATTATGCAGCATAAGGTTAGAGAAGAATGATGTAAAGAGAATGGGGCTAGGGGGTTGTTTATATAGGGTTTCAAACTAATTAGAGTCGTCGATGAAGCTAGGGTTAATCAAGGTCATCCATCTCAAGAGAAGCCAATCAGAAAGTGACAAGTTAGCCCTAGTGACACAACAGAGCTAAGAAATTCGACCAGAACACGACCAGGCCAGCCAGGGTCAAACCAGAAAGCTGTGCAAGTTTTCTCTCGGCCTGGGCGCACTTGGGAAGTGCGCCAATGTAAATTTGTACTGGCGCACTTCCTAAGTACACCAATGCAATCTTTTTTTTTTCTATTTAGCCACCAAACTTCGTTCGTCCATATCTTCTTCATACGGTATCCGTTTTACGCAAATTCGGACTCTATCTTAAGCAGAATTCCAAGACGAACGCAATGGAATGACCCGTTTCCCTTAATTCCCACATTTGAAATTAAGTATTCTTAAATTTTAGTTAATCTGATTATTCGAAAATTCGGGGTGTTACATTCTCCCCTACTTAAAGGATTTCGTCCTCGAAATCTTCAAGTTAAGAAGAATGTGTCCTACCATCCAATTACCCATCTACTCAACCATCATCCACAAGCATCCATTGTCCTTAGAAAATTTCTAATGTTGTACGAACATATGCAAAAGTGTGTGTATATGTTCCTTATCTAATGCAAAGATCTGGTGGTCCACTGATTCAGTTGACCTCCTTAATGCGAACTATGTCAGTGTCATGAGTCCAACATGGATGCAATTTTCCTATTTGATACATATCATTCTTATATGAGTGACAACCATTCATTCATATGCAACATCCATGTGATGAGTCAATCATTTTGCATCCACAGAAATTGAAAATGCTCACACATCCATATGCAGTATAAGAGTGTATTCGAGCCGATCTAGTGCCTAGTGTGTGTATATGCATCCACGAGCAACCACTTGCATCCACTTGCAACCATCAAACATAACATGTCTCAAACACATGTTTACACCCATTAGTTTCTACCTAAAGTTCGAAGATTCGATCAATAGGATACAGTCGAATGATGGAAGCGAGTACAGATAAAACCAAAAACTTGGTTCTCATTAGACAATGGTTGAGAGAATAATTCCCCAAAGTATCAGCGCCGAAGACCGAAACCAATATCAGATTGACACCCAGAGGATTACCCTGTTTAGACAATGTCAAAACTGGAAATCTTAACCTTATCAGAAATATTCAGATATTTACAGATTACTGGTACAGATCAGATTATCGAATGATTCTTAGAAAACTAAGCATGGGAAAATCTTACCATATCCCTCAAAAACCCAGAATGTATGCATTACAATCAACTTGATGCCTAACACAGATACCCTCAAACCCCAACCTATCACCAACAGATGAGTCATAACCCCTAGGGGGTTTGAGACTATAACCAGATCAGAAACAAGACTAGTATTAAAGTGCAGAGACTTGACTACAGAATCAGAATGCCATAATCGGAAAGAGTTCTAACTCAATAATCAGATAAGGAAACTAAACTCTCTACGGAAATTTTCCTACTTCTACCATATCCACCAACTATGAGAGCATTCGCCTGCATTCCCGAAGTAGGTCATGTCCTCTGTCATTGCCCCCGTTTCTTTGGGAAGTCCCTAGTGAAGTGTCCCATCTCACCACAGTTGATGTGAGTGTCCTTCCTCTTTCGGTAATCCTTGTTTAGATGAGTCAAGCTTTCATAAGTAAAGCACTTTTATCCTCCTTTATCTTCGAACTTTTCTTCCTTCTTCTGTGTTTCCTTTTTGCCTCCTTTATGAACCAAGTACATCCTTGGGTTGTGCTCCTTAGCCAAACTCCCTCATTCTCATCTTTACTATCCGTGTGTAACATGTTGACAAGTCCCTCGAAAGCGGCCTCCATCGCACGGAAAATCCTACAAAGCTCGAAAGAAAATTAGCTGTAGGTGAGACTACTGCGGCTACAGATGGAAGTCGGGCGCTTATTTGCCCTTTGACCGGTGTCATAGTCTTATCAAGCCTACAGAATCATGCCGCGATGAGGTTACCTCCCAGAAAGCCGGGAGCCCCGGAGAAAGAAGGAAACAAAGATTCAAACAGAGGATCAAAAGATAGATATATGGCTTTTGGGGATTATGTTTTTCAAAAATAAGGTTTCACTACAACTAAAACACCCTTTTACAACATTGATTCTGCGACAGTTCATCAAAGTGTTGTAAAATCATAGAACCTTTCATAACATTTGTTAAGAAAAAAGTCGTAATAGATTTTTCCAAACAACATTCCCTATATAAATGTTGTAAAATAAGACTATTTACAATGTTTGTTTAAACTGTCATCAAAAATAATTTTTAACGATGACTTTTGTACATTGTTTTATATATACTTTGATCATAACATATATGTAATGTTATTGAAACATGCATATACAAAAACATTTTTTAAATATTGTAAATTTGTAGTACTCAACGATATTTACCAAACGTTGTAAACTCAAAGTTAAACAACAACAAAAAATAATTGTAAATTTTATTTTTTATATAATTTACAACATTCGTATAATGCTATGATAATTCATATTTATGACGATGTCTATCTTATGTTGTTAAAGATATTTTATTTAACAAATTTTTATCAGTGATGTTAATTCTCATATTTGAACTTCTTGTTGTAATTTTTGGTCTAAAACAAAATTGTTGTAGTCATATACTTTACGTTTGATGATGTTCGTTCGAAATTGCAAAGTACATCATATTTAATAAAGCTAGTTCATATCGTAAAGCTTCTTTTCTTTTACAACGGATGTTTTTTTATCACTCATTCATATAGTTTATTGTACATTTTCATTTTTATGCCCTACAACTTTCAATTCTTCAACTAAGGCTCTAGGATATAAATAATATCAAAGTCTAGTTAGGCTTGTGGTGACCTCTCCAATCCACATGAAGGTATCATCATTCATAATGGTTGTTTATGTTAATTATTTTGAAATGAAATTTAAAAAACATACCGGATATTATTTTGTTAATTAAACTATAACAAGTTATTATCCACATTACTAAGTATTGATAATAACGAAACAAACTGTTGGTCTAACTACTGCTTTGTTTGATAGTGGTTTGATTTTTCTATTACAATATGAATAGTTATGATACCAGATTCTAAATATTATTTTCCATAATGAACTGGATCCATATAATTTAATTTTTGAAACCATATCTTATCCAAATCCAAAGCTGGTCTCTTTTCTCTTTTATTTCAGTTGTTATGTTTGATCTGGTATAAAGGATTTATATATTTGTTTTCATAATTTTGAAAAAAATAATTAACTTGATTTACATATATGAAACCACATATTTGTTTTCTTAATTTTTTAATTTTAAATTCAAAAAGCATATAGTATATAAAGTACGTATTTCAAAAATTAAAACACTAAAAAATGAATCAGAAGTTGAAAATAAAACATGAAAATTTGAGAAAAAAAGCTTGTAGATACTAGACAACGAATTCATCATTTCATTGAAAAAAAGTAGAGATGACATTTAATTTTCTGTTATTAAGACAATTTTTCTGTCCCGCCTGCGTTATTACATTCAAAAATTGTAACTTCTTTTAATCATTATACAAATTCTAAGCAGATGCATGTGATATGATAAATTCAGTTTCAAAAGTTTTCCACTTTACGATAGAGTCAAAGAACACAATCAATAAAACAACTGGACTATAGGTTAAAGTATCGTTAAAGTTTCGGGTCAAATCTCAGTCTACTTTTCAGTTCAACCAGATTAGTCAGCAGGTAATATTACAAAGTCATTTGGCATGTTTCTCTTTTTCTAGCCATAAATGTTACACCTAAAATGCAGACAACAAATGCTAAATCTGGACATGTCAAATTTACAAAAAAAATAAAAAATTGAACAGGGGTAACTTCATTTACAAAACCAGAATACATAAGAACAGCTTGGCGAAACCCGAACGACAAGAACAAATACTGTACAAGAGTAGAGGGCAAAGGAGGGAAGTCACCATAAATAATAACCAAACCGCCCGAATTCATCTGAAAACCAAAATAACCAAACCGAAAAAATACCGGTTTTTTCGGTCGGTTAAACCAGTTATAGTCAACTAATTATGCTTATTTAAATTTAAAATCAATTGAAATAATATGACATTGAAAACTAGTTAAAGATCATTTTAAAATCTAAAGTAGTAACAAGGACATCCTCATGTTTACTTATTATAGAGAAAAATACATTTAGCCTGAAGATAGAAAATTTATAAACAAAAACTAAAGCAATTATCTTGTGGACATATAAACCAGAAAAATGAAGGAAATGCATGCAGATGCGTAGCTGAAACAGCACAGTAAAAGGATAAGCCACACACTTCAGAAATAACAAATATGAAACAATACATCTGATGTTCTCTGAAATGAACATGCTTTATGCACTATTATATATGATAAATTATTCAATTCATCTCATGTTCTTTGAATTGAGTAACATAAACAAAAGTTACATCATGGCCTGCATGAAATCTTTAAAAAGATCAAATTAAAAATTTGAACAACAATCATATCATTAAAGAAGGAACAATGACAAAGGAGAGCTCATAATCAATATGAAGGCATACAGTACGAGAAAACAAAAGGACGAGAGCAAAACAAGAATCTATGCAGCCTTGTTATAATCCCAGATCTTCTGCCAATAGCTATTAAAATACCATTTTGGATGAACTTCAGTTTCATTCTCAAGCATGTCCAAAGATGCTTTCACTTGCCTGCAAGCAAGAACAAGCATTAGCCAGGTCTAAAAATAGGTAAATAGCATATTTAAGTCCCTTTAAAAAATAAATTTCATGCTAAATTTACTGCAAGCATGACAACAAATTTGGTATCACTATGCCATTTCATGCTAAATTTACTGCAAAATTTCACGCTAAATTTACTGCTAGCATGACAATAAATTTCACGTATTTAAGAACGAACATCACAACTGCAGTAAACATAGAAATTATCAAATTAGTAAGTATAAAAAATTTCCATATATAACAGATTAAAAAATAGTATATGTTTATTCATAAGATAAAGGGGAAAGTAATGTGGAACATAATCAAATCAACTGCAGTAAACTATACTAAATACTGGATTATGATTTTTGAATTGACTGAGCATAAATGGTATGCATATGAAATTAGGATAGTTAGTTAAAGATGATTTGATTGTGCAATGAATCATGGAAACAATCATAGTGTAAACATATAATTTGTATAGTGTGTAACACATGATTCAAATAAATAGACCGATAACACTGTATTTTGCACATGGTGCAACTAATTAGTTTCTTCCCATACATTTTCAATTTAGTTAATTGTCTACATTAATATTGACTGTAATGTAAATCAACTAATGCATGTAAATGGTATAAGAATTATATTTACTACATTAGTAAGCAATAAAGGCTATCGCATATACTAGATTAAAAAGTAGTAATTAATGCAAATAAGTGTTAAAAGGAAAGTAATATGTAACGGAAGCAAATCAGTTAAGAAAAATCGTATGAATATAATAATTACTAAGTTGTTATGCATAAATGATTTAATATATGAAATTAAGGTAGTAGATTAAAAGCAGAATCAATTATGCAATAAAAACATAGAATAGACCAGGAAAATTATATGTGAAGTTACAAAGTGGGTAAGATATAATTAAAGAAATATGCCAACAACAAATTGTTCAAATTAAACATAGACAAAATGTTAATTGTGCAGTAGGACAAAATGTTGTCAAATATGCAAGTAATTATTTTCTTTCCATTTCGTTTAAATTTTTCGAAAATGTCCATGAGATATTATCTTCAATTTAAACCAATTATCTACAATACAAACCAAACTAAAGGCACATAAAAATACAAGCAAAGAACTTATTAGATGAGTTTACAAAAGGTTACCACATACAGTACATGCTAAAATATAATTATTTATTATTAACATAAAAGGGAAAGTAGCTTACAACTTAATAATACAGTTGCACAGAAATTATATGAACACGCTTATTTGCAACTGAATATACGTAAATAATTACATGCTTCTTTGATCGCTGGAGGAAGTTAAAGAGAAAATGAACTGCCTGAAATTTTTGTTTTAAGCTAATAATAAATTTATCAACGGACCATCCATCAAATTTGCTAAGCATCTCCTAGATTTCTCAACTTTGTGACTGTGAACGGGGATGTGTGTGTGTGTGTGTATGTCACTTAAAAGGGGCTGAGACGCTGTAGTCAAATAAAAGTATTACTGTATTTGCAAAATAATGAGGAAATGCAGTTAAAATAAATCATGTTTTCTCCTTACAGTCCACTCAAGATTTCCAGCAAGAAGCATATTTCACACAAACAAAACCAATTTTTCCGTACTTATATAGAGTTGTCATTGGGATATTCTAACAGGGTGGCAATACCTAATCGAATAAAAATAAGATAACAGTTCAAAATTTGCATTGTACTATATTTGTAGCAAGAAAATTTAACAGACAGAACGATTATAATTTATAAATCATAGTTATTGACGGCAAATAAGCAGTACCTGAAAATAATTCTGTTTGAACACCATGGGTCCAATAAAAGTTTGTTGGATTCGATTTCTCGCCACCTCCAGTTAGTCAATAAATGCGAGCATTGATTCGGTAAAAGGTTGAATGAAAATTGTTCCTCCAAACCTCAATAATTCAGTTTTATTTTGGGTCTGTCGTCAGGAGGCAGTCATGTAGCAAAAATGTGGTGCACCACGATCACCTTGGTATCCCGCACAGCTGCTCCGCCTGCCTGTTTGGCTTTGTATAAAATGCCATAGAAACAAAGTTTGCCATAGAAACAATGTTGTATAAAATGCACAACAAAATACAGTTAGCATAATCAAGACTATGAGGTTGTATAAATGCACATGACATATCTCTATACATGAACTTGCTAATCAGACCAAACGGAAAATAGCAGAACCAAAAAGCATATGTGAAAACACATCATATGCTATTCAATACCATCTTTATGACCTGAATTAATTAGAATAGAAATGCCATGAACAAATAATTGAAGAAACCTAGAAATGAAATTATGCAAATTGTTGGTTGAACATCTAAGAACTTCAAAACATTACAAACTTTCTAAACTGAAAAACCAAATCAAACATCCTAAAATGAAAAAAACAAATCAAACAACCTAATTCAAGTACTTTATTACGAGAACTAAATTACTATCTGGTTACGAAGAAAGATCTAAATCGATGAACTCCTTGCTCCAAGCAACCGTAGAGCCTACAGCATCTCCAATAACTTTAAATTCATCTGTACTTCGCCACAAATAAGCTTCTTCATCCTTAGCGTAATCGACAGATACTTTCCAAGCATCAAGTCCTAGAGGTTTGAAGTGAACCAGATCGCAGGGATTTGTGGAAAAAAATTACACCTTCAGCCACCACTTCCCCTTTCTTATACCAGCTCATTAATTTGCATTTAGTTCCAAACGCCGGGTCATGTGAAACAGCTGGTCCAACTTTTTCATAGCTGACATGGTTCTCAACATCGTTTGACTGCTTGGACTATAAATTAAATTGTACTAGTTCATTAAATGGGAACAATTTAAACCAAGATAGAATAAGGTTGCATTATTTGAATATTTACCATAGAATTATTAAGCTCAGGGAAGTGTTCATTATCAGCTTGATGATTTGACTGTCATGAACACGGAAAAAAAAATGAGACAATAGTTTTAAACAAATTATGGCAAAGCATGGAAAAAAAATCCCGCGCTTACTTGCAACAACATGTCCACCTTAGCCCGAAGTTCCCTCACGTTTTCTTCTAGTGTGAGCATCATTTTATTGGTATGTGCTTGAGCTTTCAATTTTGACATTGTAACTCCAAATCCACGCCCTTTCACTCTACCAGGCCGGTCTTTGCCAAGAACATTTGAAAGGGCATCATCTTTGAGTGATAGTCTTGGTTTTTTGGACTGTAAGCTGTTATACTGCTCTATTTTTTCTGGATAATATCAACTGATTGTTAGGCATGCAAAATATGAAGGGTTCTATATGAATAATTCAAATAAGACTACGTTATTTGTTTTTGCCTATGATAAAAAATATAAACAGTAAATTTTGAACTAATATTACTTTTACATTAGTTTATATTATATAAATAATAATGTGTTTTCCTTACCATCGATTCTTCAACAGCTTTATTTGTCGGTTTTCGATCCTTGTTTAAGCGCCCTTCAGTCCATAAGAGTACTCTAGTTATCTCTTCATCTGGCTTTTCTTGCTTCTGCAACATTTCATGGATAAAATTATGTAGCTATATTTTAACAAACGAATGTATTAACGAAACAATATCAACAACAATTGTACAAAATGCATATTTACCAATTTTTGCTCTAATCTTGCGTAACCTCGTTGACTCATCGTGTGTGGCTGAGTATGTTTTTCCCTTACTTTCTTCATCAAAACACTTTTGGCCTATATCAAAAGAATTCATCAAAATATATTTTCCTTTCAAATTATACTGAAATATCGTTTTGCTGCTAATACTAACACTAGTCTGTGATTGTAGCTGAATTTAACCCAGTGCATACTGGGCCTAAGCACAGGGCATTGCATACATTTGGGCATCAGCAGGGATGAGAAAAACAGTTAAGCGAATACAAAATAAAGGAGAAAATTGTAACGGCCCGCAAATCCGTGCTATCTGAATTGACTAATAACACCACACATCCAACCCAAATAACACAGAAATACGAATCATTATTAGAAAGAAGATAGAGGATGAGAAATAGAAAGAAAGAAATATTAGAATAGAAGAAAAACGAAGATCACAACTCACAGCGGAACGAATAAAATATATTATATAACATAAGTTTTGAAATACAAATCTGTTTTGTACATAAATACATACCGTCATCAGAGTACACATAACATTTGATTCAGCGGAAGTAACTCTAAATAACTAACGTTGAAGCCTCCTTCTTTCAAGCTCCTTCAAGTGTATCTGTAAAAGCCTGAAACACTTGACTGCCCGTACAAATTTGGGCACCCAAGAGTTTAAGGAAAACAAAAACAAAATAAACTCTGGGTCAGTCATGGGACTGGTGTGAGTAAATTCCAACCACTTGTTTAACTTTAAAAATCCTTTCAGAAGAAAAGATAATAGTAAGACCAGCCCACACATAAACATGGACGGTTTTTACCTTACTATAACCCAAAACACTTTGATATGAAAATCTAGTGATATTATAATAATGTCTACATCAAGTAAATAACCAAATAGCAGAACGCTTGCATCTCACGCTCCACATACATAGTATAAAATCAAAAACCGCATGGCGCTTATTGGAGATTGGATTTCCAACATGACAAGGTATGGAACCACCTTCCGACTGTGTATCTCTAGAGAGGAATACACTGGGTTCAACAAGAACATCTTGCAACCCGGCCCACACATGACCGACCACTCATTTCGCTTGAGTGTATCGAATGTATATCACCAACGGTTGGACTCAAACCACCGTTTCCCGAATGGGCAGAATCGATAGATTTAGAAACAAAAGGAATTTCTCTAGATAGGTGATTATACACCCTAATGGGTGCGACCCACATAGCCATGCTGCCTGCCCGATTTTTGTCCTTTCCCGGTTGTTGAGGCCTGAGGCTACGCATACTTACCATTCATTGATAACACAATCACTTTGAATGCCACATCGTCAGATCCGTTAATCACTAGTTGAGTTTGCACAAATATTCTGGATATTATGCTAAGGGATAAATCCGTTGCAACCATATATATTCATACAGACCAACCCATTTGATCATTGGAAATACTCTGTCAGACATCCGTCCATTTACGTTCGTTCTGGGATTTGAACGAAACCGAAGGCACTATTTCTATTACTAGAAAAGCCCTTGCACTTCACTCCGTCTTCAATATATTCAGCATACTTGGTTCGCAACGCTTATGCCGATACGGAGTGGTTCTTCGGATAATAATCCAACCGGTCTCTCCATATTGACAACGATGGTCAAAAACTTCGATAGTCTGTGATTTAACTATCGAATAAAAACAAGTGTTCAATCAACATATCAAACAAATCACTGGGCTCTTAAATTAATATTTCATTAATTATATCTCTTCTCCATTTCACTATCAATATTTGTTATCCAAATATTTCAAAAATCATCTTGCCTCTTTTCGCTATTTTTGATTTCGTTTCCTTGTCGAATTCTATATATCGATCTATAGATTTCTAATTGTCAAATTTCTTAAAAATATTCTAACTCCTTAAATTTCCGGAAAATTTCGCCATAACCTCCCCTGTATCGGGAGCATCGGGAAATTTCAAATAACATCCCGGTATCTTCTAATCTCAAAAAGAAAAAGAAAAAGCCAAGCGGCTTGCCGATACGGCGCATAAAACTCATATATGAATTTAAACATGTACCTTTTTGTCGAGCACATAAATTTAAAATCTTCATATACTCCATCCCATATCTGTTTAACACCTGTTCACCTGTTTCCAATCCAATTCAACTCAATCCATTCGTTTGAATTCAATTTTGAATCGTTTGAATTCAGTTTCGCTCAATTATTCTTTAATTAGCCTTTTTGTCTATTTCACTTCTTTGTTGAACATAACATGTTCAAACAAAATATTTAACTCGTTCATAACCAAATTGAATTTCAATTTCAATTCTAGTTCTCTTTTCCATTTTGAATATAAATTTCAAATCGAATTTACTTATTCAAATCCCAATATCCATTCAAAAACTCATTAACTAATTTTTATTCAATTTAGTTAATTCTATTCAATAAATCAAAATCTGGTTTCTGTTTCAAAAATCATATTCATTTACACAACTTGAATTCGCATATATTTTACAACTCAACTCTAAAATTTTCTAAATAGAAACTTCGGATTTTCTCGCTTAAAATCCTTTTATAATATTAAATAAACCATTATGGTTTTAAAACGATTCTGGCGCTGCTTTTCTGAAAATTTGATTTTGATATAACTCAAAATATGTACGACGGAATCCAGATTTTTCTCCTTCATTAGAAAACTATTATCAAATCGGTCCTGACGTTTCTTGTTTCAAAGAATTTCGACTTCAATTGAGTTCTGTATACTCGATTGAAGTTCGAATCGCCAATTTACGAACTGCATCACTGCGGCGAGTTCGTTTTAATTATATTTATATATATAAACTTTTTAAACTTCGTTAAATGAATTCAACTCCCTTCTAATATATATAGATATATATATTCCAAATTCCATTTGAATCTTTACATTTCAAATTCCATAGTTTTAAATCCTGTATTCAAATCCCATTTGAAATCCTTTATTCGAATTCCATTTCAAATTCTTTATTCGAATTCCATTTCAAATCCTCTATTCGAATTCCACCTTAATTCAACTCCTTTTTGAATTTCTATATTTGAAATTCATACTTGAATTTAGATATTCAACTCCATTTTGAATTTCCTTTTGAAATTCAAATATTCAAACCCCATTTGAATTTCTATGTTCAAATCTATTTCCAACTCTATTTGAATTAAAATATTCCAATTTTCTTTCAAACACCATTGAATTCTAAATTCGAATTCATTTACAAATACCATTTGAATTCTAAATTCAAATTCATTAGTTAAACTCCACATTTATTTTCTTGAATCCCAATACCTTAATTTATTCCTTTGAATTAAATTCCACTTTAAATTCTATAATCAAATCCATTTTGAATGGTTATATTTGAAAATCATCTTTGAATTTAAATATTTAAACTTCATTTAAATTTCTATTTGAAATCTCATATTTCAATCCCATTGGAATTTCTTTATTCAAACCCATTTGAATTCCTTTGAATTCAAATTTCATTTCAAACCATTTGGATTTCCTATTCTACTTTGAAATCCTATTTTCAAAGTTTATTTCAAATTCTATTTTGAAATTCTATTTCCAATTCGACTTCGAAAATCCTATTTTCAAAGTTTATTTCAAATTCTATTTTGAAATTCTACATTCAAATCTCTATTTGAATTTCTTTATTCGAATTCCTTTGAATTCAAATTTTATTTTAATTCCTTGAATTCAAATTCTATTTTTCATTCTTTGGATTCAAATTCTATTTTTTCATTCTTATTTCGTCTATTCAAATTCTATTTGAACTTCTATTTGAATTTCTAATATTCAATCTCCTTTTAAAAATTCAAATATTTAAACTCCTTTTCTCATTCTACTTATTCAAATGTTATACTCAAAATTCATTTGAGTTATATATTTAAAAATTTCATTTCACATCCCATTTTGAAATTTCATTTCAAATTCCAATTTCACACTTGTATTTCTATTTCTGAATTGTCAAATGATAATTCCTTTCACTTCATTTATAACTTTGTTATTAAAAGAACTATTTATAAACTTCGTTTATAAATAAACTATTTGTTTTATTTTTCAAAAACAAGTTTATGTTTTTATTCCCATTAAAAATTCAAATTCTATTTAAAAATAGAATTTTCCTTTTTAAATCTCCAATATCCTTTTTACGATATTTTTAAATATCATTACTTAAGCCCAGTGATAAAACACACAAAGCAACCAAATAAATATTTATTTTTCTAACACATAATATATAACAATATATATGCAAACAAATAAACAAACAGATAATATATTTTTGAGGAATCCAGTTGGATTCCTCCAACCTGTTTTCCTGCATCCACAGATGTTAGCACATAAATAATACCCATTCTGCTTCGTGGCAGAATATCGCGGTATAGAAGGTCATCCACTAATCATAGCGTGGGGCGTATAGGGTAATCATCCGCTATGAAACTGCGGGCATCCGCTAATGAGACTGCGGGAATCCAACCAATCAATCAACCCAATATATATATATATATATATATATATATATATATATATATAGCCTAAATAACTAATATATATAAAACAACCAGAAAGCATTCACACAAGCAACAAACAATTATTTTTAATGAAATAAAAATAATTCTAAAGGTGAGTGAGATTTACTCACCGGGGATTTTAGTCGACGGAATAAATCGAAGACGTTTGTTCTGAATTCCATTTATCTCCAAAAAATCTAAATCCATTTCCTGCTATAGGTCCAACTCGATTTGCATTACATCTTGGACCTTAATCACTCCACAAAAAGCCCTTCTTTTCCCTGTTTTCAATCCATAAGTCGTTCGCTGTGAAATCCATCACTATTGGTGTGAATTCTAACACCCCAAAATCATCACCACTCAATGGAAATCAAGACTGACCTTCCCGAATCTATCATTGCCAAACATTGTTCTCAGTTCCTGATTTCCAGTATCCCCCTTGAACAAAACTCTGCAACACCACTTCATGTCTCGAACCCATCAGCTCACTGTCAAAGAAGATCGAACAAAACTCCCCAAAAATAGTTCGCCGCAGTTCCCAAACCCTTCCAATATCCTACTGTCGATCCTCTCAACTATCACCGCACCATTCGAAGACTGATGCTAGCGTCGCCCTCTATGTTGGCCTTCACGGTATTCGATCCTTCTTGAAACTCGTGATGTTGATGTTTCAGAAAATCGAGATCGCGCCCCCAAACTGTGACCGACTTTCACCAACGTCCCCAAATCGCCATCGCAACTTCTAACTTGCGAGCCTCTTCCATTCTGAATTTGAGCAACCCTAAATCGCGAGTCTCCAGAAGGTCTTCGAGCTACAGAAAGTTTCGGGTTCTTTGATTTTGGGGTATTGAGGAGAGGAGCCATCATTTTCTCTGGCTTGGGGCTTTCGATTTTTGCAAATGAAATGAAGGGGAAACGAGTATAAATAGGCGAGAGGGAGACAAGATGTACATACGCCATTAAATCTCTGTTTCCTTGATACTGAAGCTTGGAGACAATGTTGTTGGCTCGAGATGAATATAGGGTGTGCGGCTTTATTTAGGTCTGCGTTAAACACTTCTTAGGTCGGCTCTGATGATTTTTTTTTTTCTTTTATTGATTTTATTTTAATTAAATAATTAAAATATCTCGCAGTCCTTAACTAGAAATCCCGAACCACTATTCGACCGTGACGACCGATGTTTCCAACGTTATTCACTATTCTGAATTCAATGAAATAGATTATACAATTTAATTTGAACGTATATGTAAAATAGCCATATTAAATCATTTTATATTCAAAATAAATAAATTCTTCATCAATGAAATTTCTATTATCATCGTTCAGTTTTATCTTCGAATGGAATTATTTCGAACTTCTCGTATTTCGATAATTATCAAAATAAATCGTATTTCGATTACTTAAACAATAACCCAATAAAATATCATTTATAATATGAATTAAAATTTTGAAACCATACTAAATGTTTAAAATAAACTGTTTAAAAATCTGGGTCGTTACATTCTTCCCCCCTTAAAATAATTTCGTCCTCGAAATTGCCAAAGTAGGAAAAAGGGTACAAATTCATTTCTTTTCAACATCTCACCTATGTTGAAGCTCAACTTCTCATATTTCAACAAATTAACTCCAACCAAAACTTTTGGTCTTCCTTCATTCAATTCGAATGATCGACGATCAATCCATTTATATCCAATCTATATTCCAATAACCTATTCAAATTGATTCTAATCAATTCACTCCCTTCGACCCATTTAACTTGCTTAAGTTAAATTTAAATTCCAGAATTCAAATCCCTGGGTTTTCTTTTTCAAATCTTTCTGAAATCACATAAATATATATACATATATTTATTTTCATTTCAAATTCAAAGCATTTGAATTTTCAAATCACTTGTTTTCTTTCAAACAAATTCCCATCAAAACTTTCTAAGGTAGCAATTCATCACTTAGAAACTCGGAAATGAATACTGATGATGTTGCAATCATCATCAGAATTATTTCCCAGCCACTGAAGTGAGTTCAGTGCTTTATTTTTAAAAATCAATTCAAAATGATTTTCATTCAAAAACCCTTTCAAAATAAAACAATATTACTTTGAAAAAAATATTATTCAACTTCCCAGGATTTTGAATTCTTAATTCTGGTTTGAATTTAATTCTAATCCATCTCTTTTGTATATTTAATTCATATACACATTCTACTTGGTTATAAATAACCATTCTAATTTTATAATCTCGTTTGATTATAATCTTAACAATCAACACATCCATATAATAATAATAATTTCAAAAATTATTCTTTCTATATCAAAATAGAAATTTTGGGTAAAATTATTTCATTTACCCGCTTGAAAACAATATCATGTTGTATTTTCTGTTCAAGTGTTTAGAAATCCCTATCGACTTCGTGGCGTCCCACGATTCGACCAGAATTCATAAACCACTCAACAGACTAGCCAACACAATATAAAACAACTTTTATATCAACTAACAAATACGCTCTCTCATATATACACTCAACTCATTCTAGGGTACTACTGACCCTATCTCTAATGAGCACATGCCACACAAGCCTAGGTATTCGCTCAACCTAAGCTCTGATACCACTGTAAAGGCCCGCAAATCCGTGCTATCTGAATTGACTAATAACACCACACATCCAACCCAAATAACACAGAAATACGAATCATTATTAGAAAGAAGATAGAGGATGAGAAATAGAAAGAAAGAAATATTAGAATAGAAGAAAAACGAAGATCACAACTCACAGCGGAACGAATAAAATATATTATATAACATAAGTTTTGAAATACAAATCTGTTTTGTACATAAATACATACCGTCATCAGAGTACACATAACATTTGATTCAGCGGAAGTAACTCTAAATAACTAACGTTGAAGCCTCCTTCTTTCAAGCTCCTTCAAGTGTATCTGTAAAAGCCTGAAACACTTGACTGCCCGTACAAATTTGGGCACCCAAGAGTTTAAGGAAAACAAAAACAAAATAAACTCTGGGTCAGTCATGGGACTGGTGTGAGTAAATTCCAACCACTTGTTTAACTTTAAAAATCCTTTCAGAAGAAAAGATAATAGTAAGACCAGCCCACACATAAACATGGACGGTTTTTACCTTACTATAACCCAAAACACTTTGATATGAAAATCTAGTGATATTATAATAATGTCTACATCAAGTAAATAACCAAATAGCAGAACGCTTGCATCTCACGCTCCACATACATAGTATAAAATCAAAAACCGCATGGCGCTTATTGGAGATTGGATTTCCAACATGACAAGGTATGGAACCACCTTCCGACTGTGTATCTCTAGAGAGGAATACACTGGGTTCAACAAGAACATCTTGCAACCCGGCCCACACATGACCGACCACTCATTTCGCTTGAGTGTATCGAATGTATATCACCAACGGTTGGACTCAAACCACCGTTTCCCGAATGGGCAGAATCGATAGATTTAGAAACAAAAGGAATTTCTCTAGATAGGTGATTATACACCCTAATGGGTGCGACCCACATAGCCATGCTGCCTGCCCGATTTTTGTCCTTTCCCGGTTGTTGAGGCCTGAGGCTACGCATACTTACCATTCATTGATAACACAATCACTTTGAATGCCACATCGTCAGATCCGTTAATCACTAGTTGAGTTTGCACAAATATTCTGGATATTATGCTAAGGGATAAATCCGTTGCAACCATATATATTCATACAGACCAACCCATTTGATCATTGGAAATACTCTGTCAGACATCCGTCCATTTACGTTCGTTCTGGGATTTGAACGAAACCGAAGGCACTATTTCTATTACTAGAAAAGCCCTTGCACTTCACTCCGTCTTCAATATATTCAGCATACTTGGTTCGCAACGCTTATGCCGATACGGAGTGGTTCTTCGGATAATAATCCAACCGGTCTCTCCATATTGACAACGATGGTCAAAAACTTCGATAGTCTGTGATTTAACTATCGAATAAAAACAAGTGTTCAATCAACATATCAAACAAATCACTGGGCTCTTAAATTAATATTTCATTAATTATATCTCTTCTCCATTTCACTATCAATATTTGTTATCCAAATATTTCAAAAATCATCTTGCCTCTTTTCGCTATTTTTGATTTCGTTTCCTTGTCGAATTCTATATATCGATCTATAGATTTCTAATTGTCAAATTTCTTAAAAATATTCTAACTCCTTAAATTTCCGGAAAATTTCGCCATAACCTCCCCTGTATCGGGAGCATCGGGAAATTTCAAATAACATCCCGGTATCTTCTAATCTCAAAAAGAAAAAGAAAAAGCCAAGCGGCTTGCCGATACGGCGCATAAAACTCATATATGAATTTAAACATGTACCTTTTTGTCGAGCACATAAATTTAAAATCTTCATATACTCCATCCCATATCTGTTTAACACCTGTTCACCTGTTTCCAATCCAATTCAACTCAATCCATTCGTTTGAATTCAATTTTGAATCGTTTGAATTCAGTTTCGCTCAATTATTCTTTAATTAGCCTTTTTGTCTATTTCACTTCTTTGTTGAACATAACATGTTCAAACAAAATATTTAACTCGTTCATAACCAAATTGAATTTCAATTTCAATTCTAGTTCTCTTTTCCATTTTGAATATAAATTTCAAATCGAATTTACTTATTCAAATCCCAATATCCATTCAAAAACTCATTAACTAATTTTTATTCAATTTAGTTAATTCTATTCAATAAATCAAAATCTGGTTTCTGTTTCAAAAATCATATTCATTTACACAACTTGAATTCGCATATATTTTACAACTCAACTCTAAAATTTTCTAAATAGAAACTTCGGATTTTCTCGCTTAAAATCCTTTTATAATATTAAATAAACCATTATGGTTTTAAAACGATTCTGGCGCTGCTTTTCTGAAAATTTGATTTTGATATAACTCAAAATATGTACGACGGAATCCAGATTTTTCTCCTTCATTAGAAAACTATTATCAAATCGGTCCTGACGTTTCTTGTTTCAAAGAATTTCGACTTCAATTGAGTTCTGTATACTCGATTGAAGTTCGAATCGCCAATTTACGAACTGCATCACTGCGGCGAGTTCGTTTTAATTATATTTATATATATAAACTTTTTAAACTTCGTTAAATGAATTCAACTCCCTTCTAATATATATAGATATATATATTCCAAATTCCATTTGAATCTTTACATTTCAAATTCCATAGTTTTAAATCCTGTATTCAAATCCCATTTGAAATCCTTTATTCGAATTCCATTTCAAATTCTTTATTCGAATTCCATTTCAAATCCTCTATTCGAATTCCACCTTAATTCAACTCCTTTTTGAATTTCTATATTTGAAATTCATACTTGAATTTAGATATTCAACTCCATTTTGAATTTCCTTTTGAAATTCAAATATTCAAACCCCATTTGAATTTCTATGTTCAAATCTATTTCCAACTCTATTTGAATTAAAATATTCCAATTTTCTTTCAAACACCATTGAATTCTAAATTCGAATTCATTTACAAATACCATTTGAATTCTAAATTCAAATTCATTAGTTAAACTCCACATTTATTTTCTTGAATCCCAATACCTTAATTTATTCCTTTGAATTAAATTCCACTTTAAATTCTATAATCAAATCCATTTTGAATGGTTATATTTGAAAATCATCTTTGAATTTAAATATTTAAACTTCATTTAAATTTCTATTTGAAATCTCATATTTCAATCCCATTGGAATTTCTTTATTCAAACCCATTTGAATTCCTTTGAATTCAAATTTCATTTCAAACCATTTGGATTTCCTATTCTACTTTGAAATCCTATTTTCAAAGTTTATTTCAAATTCTATTTTGAAATTCTATTTCCAATTCGACTTCGAAAATCCTATTTTCAAAGTTTATTTCAAATTCTATTTTGAAATTCTACATTCAAATCTCTATTTGAATTTCTTTATTCGAATTCCTTTGAATTCAAATTTTATTTTAATTCCTTGAATTCAAATTCTATTTTTCATTCTTTGGATTCAAATTCTATTTTTTCATTCTTATTTCGTCTATTCAAATTCTATTTGAACTTCTATTTGAATTTCTAATATTCAATCTCCTTTTAAAAATTCAAATATTTAAACTCCTTTTCTCATTCTACTTATTCAAATGTTATACTCAAAATTCATTTGAGTTATATATTTAAAAATTTCATTTCACATCCCATTTTGAAATTTCATTTCAAATTCCAATTTCACACTTGTATTTCTATTTCTGAATTGTCAAATGATAATTCCTTTCACTTCATTTATAACTTTGTTATTAAAAGAACTATTTATAAACTTCGTTTATAAATAAACTATTTGTTTTATTTTTCAAAAACAAGTTTATGTTTTTATTCCCATTAAAAATTCAAATTCTATTTAAAAATAGAATTTTCCTTTTTAAATCTCCAATATCCTTTTTACGATATTTTTAAATATCATTACTTAAGCCCAGTGATAAAACACACAAAGCAACCAAATAAATATTTATTTTTCTAACACATAATATATAACAATATATATGCAAACAAATAAACAAACAGATAATATATTTTTGAGGAATCCAGTTGGATTCCTCCAACCTGTTTTCCTGCATCCACAGATGTTAGCACATAAATAATACCCATTCTGCTTCGTGGCAGAATATCGCGGTATAGAAGGTCATCCACTAATCATAGCGTGGGGCGTATAGGGTAATCATCCGCTATGAAACTGCGGGCATCCGCTAATGAGACTGCGGGAATCCAACCAATCAATCAACCCAATATATATATATATATATATATATATATATATATATAGCCTAAATAACTAATATATATAAAACAACCAGAAAGCATTCACACAAGCAACAAACAATTATTTTTAATGAAATAAAAATAATTCTAAAGGTGAGTGAGATTTACTCACCGGGGATTTTAGTCGACGGAATAAATCGAAGACGTTTGTTCTGAATTCCATTTATCTCCAAAAAAATCTAAATCCATTTCCTGCTATAGGTCCAACTCGATTTGCATTACATCTTGGACCTTAATCACTCCACAAAAAGCCCTTCTTTTCCCTGTTTTCAATCCATAAGTCGTTCGCTGTGAAATCCATCACTATTGGTGTGAATTCTAACACCCCAAAATCATCACCACTCAATGGAAATCAAGACTGACCTTCCCGAATCTATCATTGCCAAACATTGTTCTCAGTTCCTGATTTCCAGTATCCCCCTTGAACAAAACTCTGCAACACCACTTCATGTCTCGAACCCATCAGCTCACTGTCAAAGAAGATCGAACAAAACTCCCCAAAAATAGTTCGCCGCAGTTCCCAAACCCTTCCAATATCCTACTGTCGATCCTCTCAACTATCACCGCACCATTCGAAGACTGATGCTAGCGTCGCCCTCTATGTTGGCCTTCACGGTATTCGATCCTTCTTGAAACTCGTGATGTTGATGTTTCAGAAAATCGAGATCGCGCCCCCAAACTGTGACCGACTTTCACCAACGTCCCCAAATCGCCATCGCAACTTCTAACTTGCGAGCCTCTTCCATTCTGAATTTGAGCAACCCTAAATCGCGAGTCTCCAGAAGGTCTTCGAGCTACAGAAAGTTTCGGGTTCTTTGATTTTGGGGTATTGAGGAGAGGAGCCATCATTTTCTCTGGCTTGGGGCTTTCGATTTTTGCAAATGAAATGAAGGGGAAACGAGTATAAATAGGCGAGAGGGAGACAAGATGTACATACGCCATTAAATCTCTGTTTCCTTGATACTGAAGCTTGGAGACAATGTTGTTGGCTCGAGATGAATATAGGGTGTGCGGCTTTATTTAGGTCTGCGTTAAACACTTCTTAGGTCGGCTCTGATGATTTTTTTTTTCTTTTATTGATTTTATTTTAATTAAATAATTAAAATATCTCGCAGTCCTTAACTAGAAATCCCGAACCACTATTCGACCGTGACGACCGATGTTTCCAACGTTATTCACTATTCTGAATTCAATGAAATAGATTATACAATTTAATTTGAACGTATATGTAAAATAGCCATATTAAATCATTTTATATTCAAAATAAATAAATTCTTCATCAATGAAATTTCTATTATCATCGTTCAGTTTTATCTTCGAATGGAATTATTTCGAACTTCTCGTATTTCGATAATTATCAAAATAAATCGTATTTCGATTACTTAAACAATAACCCAATAAAATATCATTTATAATATGAATTAAAATTTTGAAACCATACTAAATGTTTAAAATAAACTGTTTAAAAATCTGGGTCGTTACAAAAATCATAGAAAAAAACAAAAGGGCAAGAACGCATGTGTTTGAGGATGGTTCGCTGCCAAATTCCACTTGACGAAGGGCCAAAAAAAAGGAAAAAAAAGAAGTAAAGCTTCCGCTGTTTATTTTGTGAGGAAGGAGTGTTTTGAGTGATCCAAGCAAGGAACCACAACTCTAAAATTGTTATTTTTATATCAACTTGTTTTTGACAAATGACAGACTTCGATTACAGAACCCTTATTCTTAAATCATTCTCTTTTAGGTTACCTGATTCCAAATAAGGAAAAAGAATAAAACGGTTTTCTTTCCATTTGTAATGTGAAGAATAAAATGAATTTATCCAACAAATATAAGAACTTCAAAATGCTAGTTATGTTTAAAAAATGACAAATTTTTTCAATTTATTTGTGATTTTGGTGAGTATGATTATTATTATTATTTTGTCGCTCTAAACATAAATTTTGACTATAGATTTCAGTTTGGAAAAAATACAAGCAAGTAACAATTTTGGAAATGATTGAATATATAGTCTTTTTCACTTTTATTTACTGAATCATTTTAAATATTACAAAGTTTTCAAGAAAACAACAGTAAGCAGCTATAATAGGACGAAGAAAAAATGAACAGATGGTTAAATGGTAAGCATGTCACCTAACCGATATTTTTACAAACAAGCAAATTTATTTGACTATGTATATCAAAAGAACTAAGAATTTCTCATGGTACAAAGTAAGCGAGTGATGGTTTCCAATAACTGAAACACCTCAAGCATTATATGTAAAATTTAGCTGTACTAGGACTTATAATCATTGATTATCGCACTAGAATTATGGTATTATATTTTTTGTCCAGTTTGCCATGTCGATTCATAAAAATGTTTAGGCGCATCATGTATACATGAACTAAATAATAATTATCTAATAGTAATATAAAAGATTACACTCATTTATGGATGGTTTCAACTTACTTGAAATTTTACTGAAAGTCTGGTCTTTATGAATTCACTCCATTCATGATCAGTCAAATTCAAAGGTTTTAACTCAGCAAGTTTTTTGGATTTTTCTTCCTGACCCAACAGCTGAGCTTGTGCTACATCATTCCCCACATTGCATCTATGCTCTCTCAAACAAATTGACATTTTCTTCAATATGTAGTCTTTGTGTGCTTCATCCAAGTTATACCTTTGCTGTAACAAACATAAGTATAAGATCAATATCAAATATAATATTAAGCACAAACACACACGGATGCGAGCATACATTCATATGCGTACATATATTTATTTAGTTAGATCTTTCCAGTTGAACAACTGGTGTATATTTATTTTATCCTATAATGCAAATAACAGAGCGGCCACATTGTATAAAAACATTTACACACATTATACAACTAATATATATATCATGCTAAATAACTTATTTGGCATTATACTGAATTTAAAGGTGCGAAACTGTTACATGCATCAGGACAATAATTACCTTTAGGAGTAAAACAAAGCCAAACATGATACAGTTCATTACTAGTACTTCAGGTATGTTCAAACCTTAGCTGTTACTATAATTCTGACATATATTACAAAAGAGGTAAAAATAAAAAAGCAAAATAAGGTTCATCTTTCTTAAAGTAACACCTATTGGCCTCCTATGAGAGCTCCAAACCATCCTCAAAATTTTAACAATGACGCATATAAGGTATTCACACATGAAGAAGATATACAGGCTTATTGAAGATTAGTATCATTGTAGAACTGTCATTTTTCCAATACATAACTGCAATTACTGAACAGTAATGAAAATATTATGATATGATCTAATCTGATTGTTATATTATGTTCAGATATACAGGCTTATTGAAGATTAGTATCATTGTAGAACTGTCATTTTTCCAATACATAACTGCAATTACTGAACAGTAATGAAAATATTATGATATGATCTAATCTGATTGTTATATTATGTTCAGATTATCATTTTTTACCTTGCATATGTTATTGGATGTAGGTGTAGTACAAGCTACCAACACTGAACTATGCAACTATGAGGAAAAAATGAGAGATAGTACTAAGCTTACCACCACAAGTGCCCAAAGGTTGTCTTTATGATCTACAGGAACCTTTCTCCAGTCATCACAAAGTATTGAGACTTTATCACGAACTAGCGCACCAATGAAAGAGGCTAATTTAATAGAATTATCACATATTGGCTGCCCCTTTTCATTAAAATCCACATTTATTCCTACACAACATGAATTTTGGATTCCTAAACCCTTGAGTTTCGTTTTGCCACGTTTCTTCTTTTGGACTTCAGGGTTCTTGTCCTTTTTGTTAGGGTCATTTTTTTCCACTGTTGTGTCATCTGGCAATGATGAATCATTTAAGTTGGACTCTTGAATGTTATCATCATCAAGCAAAGCGGAATTTGAATGCAAAGGCTGTGGTCTTTTGGCTCGCTTTCCAGTACTTTTTGATTTCTGCAACATTAGTTATTAAATAAACTTTAAATTTATATGGAAAAAAAAATCATTAACAAAGAGAAGTGTTGTGTATTATCAGTGAATTACGTCAAGCGAGTCATCTAAGCGTGACTCTTGGTTGATGCCCTCCTGGACTCCAGTAACGTCTATTGGTGATGGTTGTAGTCTTTTTGACGAACGAGTTATTTTTTTGGCAAGCTTAAACCATTTTAATTCTGTTGTCAGTGATATGGTATACAAATATAAATATAAATTTGCATATTAAAGCAGTAGTTACCTCCATGTGCTTATGCATGAAAGCCACGGTCCTTAATCCAAATTGAAGGTGATCACTGCTTCAAATAGTTTTTCCCATGCAAACAAAAATTCCATCAAAACCTCTTATTAATTAAGTATCTTAGGAATTAACATCAATCTAGATTTTTCCAATGACTTGAACATCATATATAGTAACCGGCAAACAATATCTGCCAACAGTTATCACATATGAAGATACAACTTGGTAAAAATATGCATCATACGACAAAATTTTATTAACGTTGCATATGAGTTGAGTAATAGTTTGAAATGACCGTTTGGTGATTCACATAAAATATTTCCTATCCCACTTTAGCTAACTTCAGAACAAAAACCAGTGAGTCATACCTACTGTCTTAAATTTAGACGTATTTGAACTACTACGGTACTGCAGCATATACAGAACACTGTTCAGAAGATTAAGTCGGAACAATAACAAACATTGAACGATTTAAGAAAGAATAAGAAATTTAATTAACTTTCCTAACCTAAAATCTATAGAAATCCTGCTGGAAAACAAATTAGCAACACATGGTTGAACCAAATCAAAGAAATCTGATAGACTTTGGAACTAGCAAACCATAAACTTCTACCAAAAACATCACAAATTAATTGTAAACCCTATTAAAAACATCAATTGGTACCGTTTGGAACTAACATCGTGATTACCTAATATCAAAAGAAGAAAGAAACATCAGACTTACACGTGCCTGGAGTGAAGGAGAAATCGAGGCAGATCGTTCGCAGGGTTGATCTTGGAGAAGCGAACTTTATACTGGAATACAGAACATGATTGAGTGGCCGAATTAAGCGTCGATTATGCCTCCATAACCCTCCAAAACATGCCGCCATAATCGCAATTGAGATGCCCTGGACGAAGTTATTGATCTGTCACTCTGTGCGGTTGTGTTTCGCGCAAAAAAAAAGAAGAAAGAAAAAATCTGTTGCGTTAACGAGCGTGCATAGATATAAAAAAATAGTTCCCCAGGTTTGCAACTTTTAAACACGTATGATAGTTGATATTTATTAATCAACTATTATTTATTTAGTATAATATTTGTACAGCTTTTAAACACGCATTTCAAATTTTACATTTCAAATTTTCATATTTGAAGTTTTGGATTTCCAATATTAATGTGTTCAAAAGTTTAAAATTTAAAATTTTATACTTTTAAATTCAAAAGTTGAAGATTTAAATTTTGAATTTTCATAATTTGAATTTTTAATGTTATAAATTTAAAATTTTACAATGCTTAAGTAAACGCTTGTACAAAACAAACGATATGTATTATAAGTAAAAGTATGTTTGGAAATATATTTTGTTTGTAGTGAATTTTTAGTAGAAGATTAACTGAACTAGTACAACTGTACAACGGTGAGGAACCGACCGTTAGATCGAATAATAAAAGAAAACTATTTTTTTCATTAATCTTTGTTAAATATCAAAAAATAATGTGATAGATAATGTTTAAAATTAGAGAGATTTACGGAGACAAATATTAAGAATTTTAAGTGAATTAGACCAGTTAATATTAAGTATAGTAAATTGAAGAGATTTAAGAAGAAATGTCATAGACATGTTACAGGATTTTTTTTTTTTTTTGGAAAAGATGATTTTTTTTTTTCAAAACAGTATGCAAGTTAAACATAAAAAAATATGATTAATGAAAAAAAACTCTCTAATGGTGGGAAACTCACCGTTGCATTGTATGGTTTAAAGAGGTAGTAGAGATTGTAGGAAATGGAAATGTTGATTTGATTAGTGAAGTGAATAACGATGAACAATGTATGTTGCAAATTTGTTTAAAGATAGAAATGGAGATAACATTGTAATTGCAGATGAGCATGGAAACTATATTATTCAAAGGAAGAATGATTTTGGTATTGCAAAGGAAAACAGTAGCCATAATGATAATCAAAATTTTGATGTTATTTTAAGGAAAGTAGTGGTAGCTGAATTCCATGTGAATAACCCATTTTCTATTTTGAATGAAAATTCACATGGAGGTTTAGGCAGTTCAACAAAATGTGTTGTGTCCTCCTCTTTGCTATCTCAATCCAATATTGCTCCTAGAGCACATTGGATCCAGTCAGCGCGCGGATCGGTAGTTAGCGGATATCTTGGACCGACTTAGTAAAGGAGAGACTTATAGTCACCTTGCTAGGTATTTTGTGGATGAGAGAGGGTAGCTACATCATGATGGGAGATTTTGTGTTTTTCGAATTGATGATTTGTTGAGATCGGTTTTAGAGGAGGCTCATCACTCTTGGATGACCATCCATCCAGATGGCGATAAGTTGTACAAATATATGGGAGGGTTTTTCATTGGATAGGGCTGAAAAAGGACGTGGTAGTGTATGTAGCTTGATGTTTGATTTGTCAGCAAGTTTAGGATAAGCAGAGGAAGCCTGGTGGATTGCTTCAGCCTTTGGATATGCCAAAGTGGAAGTAAGAGAGCGTCTGGATGGACTTAATAGATGGGTTTCCCAAATCGAGGAAGGGCAACACCAGTATTTGGATTACAGTTGATAGGTTGACTAAGAGCACTCAATTTATCCCGATTAAGAGTATGTGGATGTCGGCTTAGTTAGCATCAATATATCTTAGAGAGATCGTCCGACTTCATGGAGTCCCCTCATGTACTGTTAGTGATCGAGACCCCATCTTTACGATCGAGTTTTTGAGGAGCCTGCAGGAGGCATTAGGGACTCAACTACAACTTAGCACCACGTATCACCCTCAGACAGATGGACATACGTAGAAGGTTAATAGGATTCTCGAGGATTTATTACGGCTGTGTATCCTAGACTTCAGAGGTACTTGGGAGGAGCATGGTAGAGTTCGCATATAATAACAGCTATCAGACGAGTATTTGTATGGATCCCTTCGAGTCATTATACGGATGACCCTGCATATCACCTACATGTTGGTGGGAGTCCACGGACAGACTTCTACTTCGACATGAGATGGTTAGAGAATCATCAGAGAAGATGGATTTGATTCGGAGGCAGATGAAGGCAGCTCAAAAAAGACAGAAGTCATATGCAGATCAACGGAGGATAGATCTAGAGTTCAAGGTAAGAGACATGGTTTTTGTTAAGGTGTCACCTTTAAGGAGTGATGTTCGGTTCGTCTCAGTAGGGAAGTTGGCGCCGAGGTTCTAGGGCCATTCTCTATAGTAGAGAGGATTGGTCAGATGACCTACAGAGTTAGACTACCAGAGATACTGGCAGGAGTTCATGATGTATTCCATTTTTCACACTTGCGAAAGTGCTTATATGATTCTGCAGTAGTAGTTAAGCCGAGTACTCTAAAGAATGTCGAGGTAGAGAGGGGAACATCAATCAGGATAGTTCCTACTCGGATACTAGGATCTAAGGTGAAAAAGCAACGGAATAAAGAGTTAAAGCTTGTTAAGATTCAATGGCAAGTAGACATCGACGACGCGACTTGTGGAACCAGAGGATAGGATTCACGCTTATTTTCTAGTACTCTTTGAGAGTACGCTCTTATTCCTTTCCTAAGCTTTGAATTTGAATCTAATTTTTCCATCGTTTGAATCATAAGTCTTACGTAGAAGCCTACAAATGTTAGGAAATGTTTTAAAATATGTTAGTAGAATGTGTTATGATTGAATGGATTCACGAGGATGCAAGTGTTTGCTAGTGGATGAAGTGGATACATACACACACACATTACACTAGTTAGAGATCGGCTGAACTAGGACAATTACATAGTTGCATATGGATGCGTGTGCATTTTTTTATTTTATATGGATGAAAATGGTTGAATCATCACTTGGGTGTTGCATTTTGATGAATGGTTGTTGCACACATATAGAGTTTTATGTGTATCATTAGGGTTCCTTTGCATACATATTGGATGAATGGCACATACATGAGTTGTATTAAGGAGGTCAGCTGAATCAGTAGACAGTCTGATTTTTTTGCATTAGCTTAGGGACATGTACACAACACCTTTGCATATTTTCAAGAAAAGCATTAGAAAAATCTAAAGATAATGGATGCCAGTGGTTGATGGTTGAGTAGAAGGGTGTAGATAATGGTTGATAACATTTATAACATTCTTCTTTCCTTGGAGATTTCGGGGATGAAATCCATTAAGGAGGGGAGAATGTAACACCTCGAATTTTAATAAACAATAATTAAATGTAAAAGTTTAAAGTTTCAATTGTGATTTATATTTCTGTCTTATGAATTTTAGTCTATGTTTTGTTACTTTAAGCGCTTCATAAACCATAGCACATCCTCATATAGGTAACATTAAAGGGTATAGGGTGTCACATTTGGCATCAGAGCCTAAGGATACATGATCAATTTTTTTTTTGAAAAGTGTTTTCAAAAGTAAAAATTTTCAAGTAAAACTTATTTCTGAAAAATATCCCCTCAAGTCAACTACTATATTTCCTTGATCCCTTTTTGAATCCTTGTCTCTTTTCTTTCCAACATGCCAGGGGTTCCCAATTTTCCAGAGGGCGTTCCCATTTCGGCATGGTTCCGTAGATATGACGAAGCTATGGCGCATGTCAAAGGGCAACGAAATGCACCACCTCCATCTGTTTTAAATAACATAAGTGTATAACATGGTTGTTTAGAGCGAGTTGACACCCTTAGATAGATTTTAGGACAAAATCTATTTTAAGGGTGTAGGGGAAATTAACACCCCTTAAAAATAAACTAATTAGATGAGATAATTAATTAATAATAATAAGTTAAATTGAATGATAAAATATTGTCAAGCCAAAAAACGGAATTCTATAAAATTAGGAATTTGGCCACGAAAATATCATAGTTGTATTCATGGCGATATTCTGATCCGTTTTCATATATAATATGTTGAAAACGGAGTTCGTATGAAGAATTCACCTTTGATTGAGTTTTACGTAAATAAAATGTAAACAACGTTTGAAATTTAAATTAAATAAACAAACATATGGAATATAAACATCTATTTAATGGCTAATTGGAATATTCCATGGAATTCAAATCCATGTATATATATATATACACACACGCATAGAAGGGACAAGAACATATAGTAAAAGGAAGGTAATAAGTACTAAATAGAAATGTTTTAATAATTAAACCATTTCCACCTTAAAATAAATCCACTGGCCATTTCTGAGACCAAAGGGTCGACCCCTAGGGGTCGACCGCCCTTCATGGGTGTCGGTCGACCGCTTGGATCATCTAAGGCTTGGTGAGGTTGGTGTGGGTTAGGTTTTAGAGTGTTTATTATGTAATTAATGGCAGGAGTTCATGATGTATTCCATTTTTCACACTTGCGAAAGTGCTTATATGATTCTGCAGTAGTAGTTAAGCCGTGTACTCTAAAGAATGTCGAGGTAGAGAGGGGAGCGTCAATCGGGATAGTTCCTACTCGGATACTAGGATCTAAGGTGAAAAAGCAATGGAATAAAGAGATAAATCTTGTTAAGATTCAATGGGTAGTAGACATCGACGACGCGACTTGTGGAACTAGAGGTTAGGATTCACGCTTATTTTTGGGTACTCTTCGAGAGTATGCTCTTATTCCATTCCTAAGCTTTGAATTTGAATCTATTTTTCCTATTGTTTGAATCATAAGTCTTAGGTAGAAGCCTACAAATAGTAGGAAATGTTTTAAAATATGTTAGTAGAATGTGTTATGATTGAATGGATTCATGAGGATGCAAGTGTTTGCTAGTTGATGAAGTGGATACATACACACACACACGACACTAGTTAGAGATCGGCTGAACTAGGACAATTACATAATTGCATATGGATGCATGTGCATTTTTTTATTTTATATGGATGAAAATGGTTGAATCATCACTTGGGTGTTGCATTTTGATGAATGGTTGTTGCACACATATAGAGTTTTATTTGTATCATTAGGGTTCCTTTGCATACATATTGGATGCATGGCACATACTATAATTGCATTAAGAAGGTCAGCTGAATCAGTAGACAACCTGATTTTTTTTTACATTAGCTTAGGGACATTTACACAACACCTTTGCATATTTTCCTGAAAAGCATTAGAAAATCTAAGGATAATGGATGCCAATGGTTGATGGTTGAGTAGAAGGGTGTAGATAATGGTTGGTAACATTTATAACATTCTTCTAGCCTTGTAGATTTCGGGGACGAAATATTTTAAGGAGGGGAGAATGTAACAGCTTGAATTTTAATAAACAATAATCAGATGTAAAAAATTAATAAACTAAATGTTAATCAGGGTAATATTCGAAATTGTACAACGGGACTAGCATCGTTGAGTCCGTTGTAATTTTCAAATCAAAATGGACACTTGGATTGCTAAAATCGGAGATAAAATGAATTGGTTATGAATTAAAGAATAATTCACAAAAAATTAAATAAATAAACAGTGGAACCGACAATCACTATGCAACCCAGCTCATTTGGGCCGACATGTGTGTTGATACATGGGTCAACCCCTATGTCGACTCAGGTAAGCAGGTGGGTCGACCCAAATGGGAGAATTAGCGTGCCTTGCCTAGCATGCAAGGAAGCGATGTTTATTATATTTACACTGTTAGTTTGCTGAGTTGGCTGACTTTTGTTGTTTTATTTTAAATTAAAGCCAGACATGGCACTTTCTTATTGGTTTGATGACGTGGTTGGATCAGATCTAATCTTGGATCTAAACGGCTGAAGGCATCCAGTAAACCCTATAAATAGACTAGCAGATCATCTCTCATTTCTTCACATCCATTCTCTCTTCTTCTTCTTCTTCCTTAGGCTTATCCTCAAAATTAGGAAAGACCATATAATTAATTTTTTAAGGAGTAAAGAAGTTCTTAAGTTTTTAATATTTATTCTTATAAACACTTTTAGAGGCGAAGATTCTGCTAGAATTAAGAAGAAGGTCACGGAGGAAGCTTTATTCGTTAGATTTGTGAGTTTTATGTAATTTTCGATTAGTTATCTTCGTAGGAATGTTTAGACAACTAAGTTGTTTTTCTTTGCAAGTTTTATGTTATAGTATTTATATTTTTAGTTTTTCTGTAAGTTGTTGTAGTTTATTTACTGTCTGTGCCTATTTCTTTCCAGTTGTTTATTGATTATAAGTAATTCTCTTTCTTCTTATCCCTTCTTTGTTATAGTTTATTTATAGTTATTCTTATGCCTATTTTAATTACTTTTTTTATTTTGAGTCTAGGCCTTACAAGTAGGCTATACCATTTCCCTTTTTCTTTTAATGCTGAGCCTAGGACTACTAAGAGCCTAGGCCTTTATCGTCATTTGTGCGTTAAATTGGAATAATGTTGGAATTGAATAAAAAGGGATTTTCAGGCATATTGAAGTAGACTGAGTATTGTAATCATATTGGACTATAAATTAGGGATAATACCTTAACATGTAATTGGAGAACATGTAAACTGTAATAGATTGTACTTAACTGGATGTTAAGTAACATGGGGATGGGTTTTACCAAAAGAATAACATTAGTAAGAAATGTTAATACAACCTCAGAAGATAACAAGAGGTTATGTTGGGCTTATTAATAAACTAAAATCACGTTAAGTTAAAATTGATGAATTTAATAAGCTAAGATAGAGGAAGTCTGTTCCGTAGCATGAGGTGAATGAGGAAGATAAGTGGCTCGTAGTTTAGGTCCGTTTCGGCAGTGTGGAGCTGATTGGGGAAGATAAGAGGCCTAATAGTTTAACGAAGTCCTAGTTTAGGTCTGTCTCGGCAGTGTGCGGCTGGTTGGGGAAGATAAGAGGCCTAAGAAAATAATGAATGGGGAACAAGTCTAGGGGTGACTTGTTTCAATTGCATTTTGGTTAGGAACCTGTACCAGTCAGTATCCCTTTGTTATCATAGAGTTTCACACTAGGTAGAGGCTAGCGCACGCTTTATCGAACTGGATCATAAGTTGTTCAAGCGAGGTGGGTACGGGCACGTTCTGGCGGAACGGTGAGCGGGTATCTTTCCGTTTGGGGAAGATAAGCCGCTGTAACACTTGTGATTAACGGCTATGTCCTTTTAGTTGATGGATTTGGGATTGATAGCCCTGAATTCCATATTGTCATAGGTTATCACATTATTGGTATAGGAGTCGATCGATAAGTAGAAATCAGGTAAAGCCTAATTGTGATATCTCGGTAGTTGGTGCAGCAATTTTCGGATATGAATGATAAGCTTATCTAATTTCGTGTTTATCTTTCCTACTACTTCACTTATGCTTTTATGTCTATTGCTCTTAGAACTATTCATCTGTCTAAATGCTTCCTTAACTTATGCACATGCTAGAAATTACTAAAACTCACCAGACATATGTCTGACCTAGTTTGTTTCCTTCTTCTCTCTTCCTTCCCCCTTAGGTTCGCAGGGTGGATGGTCTCAGCGATGATTCTTGATTATTCGGTTCATCTTGGGTTCAAACACTTTCTAGATTCATGTATTGGTTCAATTCTTGTTTTCTGATCATTGTATTGGCCTATGAGAGGGATGGTTTTTATGATTTTACTTATGTACTCTGATATTTTCTATGAGATAGTATGTTTATTTTATGATGACGATGATCTAGTATTTTGGAATGTAATAAGTACTATGATTTGACTTGCTTATTAAATAAAAGTTTTAAGTTTCCATTGTGATTTATATTTCTGTCTTATGAATTTTAGTCTCTGTATTGTTACTTTAAGCGCTTCATAAACCTTAACGTATCCTCATATGGCTAACATTAAAGGGTATGGGGTGTCACATTTGGTATCAAAGCCTAAGGTTACAAGATCAAAAAAAGTTTTGAAAAATTGGTTTCAAAAGTAAAATATTTTCAAGTAAAACTTATTTCCGAAAAATATACCCTTAAGTCAACTACTATATTTCCTTGATCCCTTTTTGAATCCTTGTCTCTTTTCTTTCCAACATGTCAGGGGTTCCCAATTTTCTAGAGGGTGTTCCCATTCCGGTATGGTTCCGTAGATATGACGAAGCTATGGCACATGTCAAAGGGCAAGGAAATGCCCCACCCCCATCTGTTTTAAATAACATGAGTGTATAACATGGTTGTTTAGAGCGAGTTGTGTGTTTACCCACTTAGGTAGATTTCAGGACAAAATCTATTTTAAGGGGGTGGGGGAAATTAACACCCCTTAAAAATAAACTAATTAGATGAGATAATTAATAAATAACAATAAGTTAAATTGAACGCTAAAATATTGTCAAGCTAAAAAACGGAATTCTGTAAAATTAGGAATTTGGCCATAATAATATCATAGTTGTATTCGTGGCGAGATTTTGATCCATTTTCATATATAATATGTCAAAAACGGAGTTTGTATGAAGAATTCAACTTTGATTGAGTTTCACGTAAATAAAATATAAACAACATTTGAAATTTAAATTAAATAAACAAACATATGGAATATAAACATCTATTTAATGGCTAATTGGAATATTCCATGGAATTCAAATCTGTGTATATATATGTGTGTGTATGTGTATATATATACGCGTAGAAGGGGACAAGAACATATAATAAAAGGAAGGTAATAAGTACTAAATATAAACGTTTTAATTATTAAACCATTTCCACCATAAAATAAATCCACTGGCCATTTCTAAGACCAAAGGGTCGACCCCTAGGGGTCGACCGCCCTTCATGGGTGTCGGTCGACCGCTTGGATCATCCAGGGCATGGTGAGGTTAGTTTGGGTTAGGTTTTAGAGTGCTTATTATATAATTAATGGCCGAGATTAAATCTGATTTATCCTAGGGCTATTATGTGCACACATACACACACCCCCTTATAAATAACGCTCCATTCCACCTCGCCTAAACCTAATCTTCTCTATACCATAACCTCCATTTTGCCATTGAATTCTAGATGGATTGTATTAGGTTTTCTTCTATAAACCTTCTAATCAATATTCTTTTTTAATCTCTTTTTCTTTTAGGATTTAGTATAGATTTGAATCTAGAATTCTAGATTTATATATAAGAATTCTAATTGTTTAATTCTTACATATGGATTAATGCATAATTAGAGTTCGTGTTCGTACGGGATTTCAGATCTAAAAGGCAGACATCATTAGATTTGTATCAATTCCATACAATTAATCACTATGAGTGGAAGTTACCTATGTTGCTATTCTTTTATTTAGTAGTATTGATTTGGATCTGTATACCTATGAGGATTCGGGATTTCTGCAAAAACATTAAAAGTAGCAAACCACCTGAATTCCTCCCTTTTATGTTTATTGGCGCAAATGTACAATTTGTGTAAATTCGTGGTTTGTGGTTGTTAAAGCAATGAAAAAGATGACCGAATTGTGTTATATAATTATTATTGTGGACAAATTCATGTTTCATATATTGTAATCTTCATGTGTTGTTTATTGTCAAACATTAAAGATTTGGATGTTTGTATAAATCAAAATAGATTTAAATATCTATTTTATAAATAGATTATTTAAACGTATTTATTTATACAATGTTCAAATATTATTGTTCTACACATAAATGTATTCAAACGTGGGTTCGAACCATAAAATGATAATTGTGTGTGTATGTATATATGTATGTATGTATGTATGTATATGCGTGTGTGTGTGTGTGCTTGGATGCATTTCACAATTGTTATCTTTCATTATTGTAGCAGTCAGTCAAGCCTAAGATACAAGTTTTATATGTCATTATTGTTTATTTCCCATTTTGATATATGTTTACATACATGGCTATACTTGATTGGTGAAATGTGGGAAATCAACTTCTATGCCTTTCTTTGGCTAGAGATTGACATTTCAACGATTTAGAAACGTTGAATTAGAACGACAGTTAGTGTTAATATCGATTATTAAATTATATACGTATATAGCGTAATCAACGTATAATAAATGCGTAGTAGATACGACTAATTTAGGAATGTAGTAATTTAAATTCCAAATGTCCTCTTAGGAATTTGTTCGTATGTGTTTGTATGTGTATGCATTAATGGCTTTACAAATAGTAATTAATGACATAAAGACAAGAGGTTAACCATTACTTATAGTAGAAGCTTGCCCGGAATCGATCGGCATATCCAATATCTACAAGTAAGCCTGGTTAATGTGAGTGACGAAGGTGAATCATGGGCCATTACATTTATTACACTAAGGCACGAGGTTAATCTCACTTGTAGTAGAATCCTTCTTATAACCACCCGACAAATCCAACATCTCCAAGTAAACAGTTAAATATGAGATGCCTAATGTGTGTGTGTGTATATTTATGTATGTATGTATGAGTAGGCATACCTACCTTGAGAAGGTCTTATAGGGATAACCCACCTAATTTGGGTCTTAAGTGGTTAGGACTAGGCATGTTCCTAAGGTTCACTCCTTGGTTTGGGCCAAAGTTATAGGACCCTCCCTTATTAGGTTCTAAGTGGTCTTTGGGTACTCCTCTAAAATGGACTAAATATAACGGTAACATTGAGTGGGATAGTTCTTCGGAAGTTGTCCTCTTCCTCTAGGAGCTGTGTGAAGGCTAACCTAGAGACATGATAGGACCCTACCCTGCATGCAACTATAGCCGCCTATCTACAGGAAGTCTTAAGTGGCATATGAGTTCACCCGTAATATCAGTTAAGTACTAACATAGGAGTCTGTCGGAGGGGTCTTAAATGGCAAATTGGGCCTACCCTAAACCGATATTAAGTGTCGAGATACTACTTCTCATATTACAAATAAGAGTGTGTGTATATATATATATAGCTTTGACGTGATAGGACAGGGACTTAATTAACTAGGGTCCGCCATAGGGTCTTAAGTGATTATAAGAATCCACCCTAAATTTAATATAGTAATATGGCCTTAAGTGACCGTGAATGTCCACCTCATTGGGTATTAAGTGATTGGGGATCTGCCCTAAAGTGTTAATAAAGATCTTAAGTGACTATATGAATGTCCGCCTCATTAATTAGATTTATTACCATGTGTGTATGCTTGTTCACATAGACATATCGTGAAAAATCTATCCTGCCAAATATAAGAATAGTTACCCTACAAACATATGTGGTTTTCATTCATCGGGACTTTATGTTCTGACCTCCCTCCTCTTAACATACTTACAGGGCAGTAGGTTGGACTTCATACTGAGAGATGAAGTGGTGGGAGCCGGACGATGGAGAAACTTATCTATTTATGTTATATTTATTATTGGTATTATTGGCAGTATTATTGTTATGTATCTAGATATTAATTGATGTACCTGATGTAATTGTTTGAATAATGGTTGTAAGCTACATTATTGGTTTTTAATTCAAATGGTACATCTATTTTATCATTATTACATTTTATTCCTTCCTCTGGGTGAGATTCCATCTCGTTATATTGCTCTGTTATTATATGCAAATGCAATTCCTTATAGGAACCAACGACCTGTTTATAGTGGCTTTAAGTTTCGATGGGCCTTTTCTGGGTCGAAATTTAGGCCCACTCTGGGTGGGTTGTTACATTTGATATCAGATCCTAGGTTACTTGATTAGGGAAATATACATATAAGAGACGTATTTGTTATTTGAAAAAGGTTTTCAAACTATATATGTATATATATACATACATACATATATATACTATACCCCCAAAAGGCACACGAAAATTTATACTAGGTAAATGTAACGACCCGGATTTTCGAACAGTTTAATTTAAATATTTAATATGGTTTTAAATATTGTGTTGATAATATAAATAAATTTTTATATATTAAATTATCGTAATACGAAATATATTGAAATCAAAGTTAAAACCAAATAGAAATGATTCAGATGATCAATGTCAGTTCTGTCTGAATATGAACGATAATAATAATAATTTATTTTCGAGAAAATGATTAGTTCTGAATTTAAATTTATTCTATATCAAGATAATATGGTTATTTTATATATACGTTCGAATTAAAATTTATAATCTATTCTGTTGAGTTCAGAATAGTGTTATAACGTTGAAACGGCAGTGGTTACGTTAAAATAGCGGTTCGCGGTTTAAGTAATGAATCCCAAAATTATTTTAGTGGATAAGAACGAGATCAAATCGATATCCGTTTAAAATAAAGTGGAAATTCCTATAAATCAAATCAATTTAATAACAAATCTTTTTAAATTAAATAAAAGATTTGTTGTGTACGTTGGTTCCCCCTCCATCTATATAAACGCAACCTTCTCTCATTTTAGAGAAAAGAAAAAATCGAACTTCAGGAAGATAAAAATGGAATGACTGAGCCTTTCTTTTCTTCTTTTAAAACCATACCAGAAAATCCCTCTTCATGAAATCGAAATTCACTTTTTCCCTTTTCTAAGTCATTTCCGTCCAAATCAAAACCCGAAAAATGGCCAACGCTCTTTCACAAATTCATTCCTCAAAACAGATAACACCCTTATAGCCCATTTATGATTTCCTCAACAAATCGATTGAAATAAAATCAGAAACTTTCAGAAGAAAAAGGGAACTGAGTCTTCTGAAGCTCGAGATTTAAATCGAGGTGCTTGCGATTTAGGGTAGAGGAGTTGTTGCAAATTGGGGCATCGTGGTTCGTTCGAAGTTGAGGTACGCGATGGAGTCATCGCGATTTCATGAGGTGCGATGACTGATGAAGGCGCGATTTGTTGTAGTTGAAGAGGACCATCTCGTGGAGGCCGACGAACTAATGGTTGAGGTATCGCAAATGGGAAGGGGTTGGTGACTGAGTTGAGAGGGACGATGGGAGGAGAAGGCCACTGCAGGTTTCAGAATTGGCTGATACATGGGAGGGTGAGACTTGTGCTAGATGCGATCTGGGTGAAAGGTGAATGCATCATTGATGAACAAGGTGGAGTGCGGTTTGTGTTTATTTGGGAAATGGGGTTGCTGATGAAAATGGGTAGTGGATAGTGGTAGAATTCAGGTGGTTCAATGTAAAGGGATGCTAAGTTCGTAAGCACTGTGATGAACATGATGGTAAAGGTGTTGTCTGTTGTGGTGTGGTAGGATAATATAAGCTTGGATATGGTGGATTGTCATTGGTAGGGAGTTCGAGTCACTTTTGGGGTTGATGAGTGAAAGGCTTTGAACTTTTGTAGCAATAGTGATCAGTTGAAGTATATTGGCCTGACGGTGTTACCGGGAGGGAGGAAATCGGCTGGCTTTCAGTCACATTATGGTATACATTTCACCTTAATTTTAAAATACTTAGAATGATTTATTTATTCCTTTTTAGTAGTTAAAATTAAATGGAAAATCATATATAGATAAATTAAATAAATCGTACAATGCTCGGTTTGTTTACGGTGAGAAATTTCGATGTAGGTTAATTATTTTATAATTTAATTAGAGCTGTGAATTTAAGTTATAATCTTAATCTTATAAATCGTATGTCTTGCTTATAAAGTAGATTCGAACGAGATGGTTCAGAATGGATCCGTATTGTCATCAGCTGAGCAATGGAATTCAGATTGGAATAAATTACAAACTAAAAATCAAGGTGAGTAAATCTCACTCAAAAATTTATTTTTATCATTAAAAATAAATTGTTGGTTGATTTGGTTGCATTGTTGTTTATTTACAAGTTGTGGTTATTATATATATTAGTTATTTAGGCTTGTTGATTTTGGTTATTGGATATTTCCCGCAATACTATTAGCGAATGCCCGTAGTATCATTAGCGGATGACCTTACGCTCCACGTATGTAAGTGGATCCCCTTTTATACCGCGATATCCTGCCTTGAAGCAGGATTGGTATTATTTCTGTTGACTAACATTTGTGGATGCAGGGAGAACAGGTTGGAGGGATCCAACTGGATTCCTCAAATTTATTTACCATTGTTTACATATTTATATATGTATGTGATGTGTGGATTGAATGGATGATTTGTGTGTTAGATATTAGAATATCACTGGCCCTAGATATTTATATTTAAAATATCATAAAAGGGATTTTTGGGTTTTAAAAGGGAAATTTAATTTTTGAAATAGAAATGGAATTTTGAATGTGATGTGGAATATTAACTTGTTTTTAATATTAAAAACAAGCAACTAAAATTATAAACGATGTTTTTAAATGGAAAGCTAAATCATTATTTTGTTTTAAATTCAAATATGAAGTTTAAAAGGATTTTTTTCCAAAGTGGAAATTGGATTTCAAAGAGAATTTGAAATCGAAAACTTGTTTTAATATTTAAAACAAGAAGTGTTATTTATAAACAAGGTTTATAAATAGAAAGAAATATTATCATTTGATAATATTAAATTTCAAATTTAAGTATGAATTTAAAATGGAAAACTTTATTTTTCGAAATGGAAATTTGATTTCAAATGGACTTTGAAATCGGAAGCTTGTTTTAGTACTCAAAGCAAGAAGCGAAATTTATAAATGATATCTGTAAATAAGAGAAAAATATTGTGGTTGGATAACTTGAAATTTTAATTCAAGTATGAACTTTAAAAGGTGATTTTGAAATCGTTTCAAGAAGAAACGATGGAATTTATTCCGACGTTCGGGATGTAAACTGGATTTAAATATATCCACGTGGAATTATGATTTGAATTCAGCGATGTCGAATTCATAGAAATAAAATTATTCATTTCAGAAAAGATATTGAAATTGTATAAAATTAAATGTAATATGAAATGGGTTATAGGTTTATATATATATATATATATATATATGATAATGATAAATATAATGAGAATCGAATTCAAGTGGAAGTTGTTTTAATAAATAAAATAAGGGGGTTAATTTATAAACAAAGTTTATAAATGTGATGAAGAAATTTCCATTAGATAATTTAGAAAAATGAATTTTTCCAAAGTGGATATGGCTTATGATATCATATTTGAGTAAACTAGAAGCTTATATTTTATCGAGTGTTGGTATTACAAGCTGTTATCTATCTCAAGATAAGAACGTTGTCGGTCAAGGTCTGAGAAGTAAATAAAATACCCCAACTTGAACGACTTCACTATTATCAAGGGAAGATATTAGTTTGTAATGAAAATGGATATTGAATAAATCATTTTTTTTCATAAAGGAATTTTGTAACGGCTGGAAATTTCCAACTCCTCGAGAGCCGAAAATTCCGCGACGTTAGTGAAAGAATTTAGAAGGTGAGAAAGAAAAGATAGAACTAATAGAATAGAAGAAGAAGAAGAACATCAGAATCATCAGAGTAAAACGAATCTCACAGCGGAACGAATAACATATAATATATAACATAGCTTTGAAGTAAACAGTTATATATATACAATAGCACTTATCAGAGTACAACACTTACAACACAGCGGAAATAACTATAGCTATAGAATCTTGAAGTCTCCTGCTCCAAGCTCTCCAAGTATATCTGTAAATCCCGACTACTTGACTGCCCGTACAAATTTAGGCACCCAAGAGTTTAGGGAAAACAACAAAGTAAACTCCGGGTCAGTCATGGGACTGGTGTGAGTAAAATAGTTTAAAACAGGTATAGGATATCTCATAAGACCACGCCGTGAATACGGAACGGGTTTTTCCTTATGAGTATCTGAACAACTTTGACAAGCAATATCATTGTGATATTATAATAATGTCTAAGTACAAATAGATATCAATCTAGCAGAAACGCTTGCATCTCACGTTCTACATACATAGTATAAAATCATAATTCGCGGGGCGCTTAACGGAGAATGGATTCCAACAGACAAGGTATGGGAGCACCTTATGATCAGTGTACTCTAGAGGTGATACACTGCAGGTTCAACAAGAACGTCTTGCAACCCGGCCACACATGACCGCTCACTCATTTAGCTTGAGTGTCGCGGATATATTGCCACCACGGTTATAGGCCATCAAACCGTCATCCGAAGATACAGAATCAAAAAGAAGTATAAATATGAATATTCCCTAGATCGGTGACAATACACCCTGCTTGGGAATGACCCAACTAGCCATGCTGCCTAGCCCAACTTTTGTTACTTCCTGGTGTGAGGCTAGAGGCTACGTCTATCTTCAGAACATCTGATCACCATTCACTTTGAATGCCACATCGTCATACCCGCCAAATCACAAATTGACTTATCCAAAAATAACACGGGTATACAGCTAAGAGAAACGAATTCCTCCGCCACCAAACGTGAATACGTTTGAACAGATCAACTTACGCGATCCATTGGATATACTCTGTCAGACCTTCTTCCATATACGTTGTCCTGGGACTGGACAAACCGAAGGCACTATTCAGTATATCCATCTTAGTCACTGTTATCTAAGACTTATACAACAGCCCTTGCACTTTACTCCGTCTTCACTTTATCTTTGGCATATATTGCTCGCAACGCTTATGCCAATACAGAGTGGTTCTTTGGATAATAATCCAACCGGTCTCTCCATATTAACAACGTTAAAATGGTAAAAACTTTGATAGTATGTGGTTTAACTATCAAATGAAAACATGTCGGTGTACAAACAACGATCTTATTTCCAAATGGGAATTCGATCGATCAATCATCATATGTTCATATTTCCTTATTTCATATATTTAGAAAATATATGTTATTAATCATTGGAAAACATTTCCATAACTTATTTTCACATCACTATATTTTCGCAACTATCAGTCCCTAACTGTAACTAGTATGAGAACAACTCTCTAAGTATCAATACGGAAGGTCGAGACCAACATCAGATCGTCACTTAGAAAACCGTTCAACTTACCCTCTCCAGTCAGTTTCTGAATTTTCTTAACTCTATTTCTTAAATTCTTATCATGAAAACATTTCATTTTCTATGTTTAGAAAACATATCTGACTATATTTGGAAAACGTTTCCAAAACTCATTTACGGATTTCCAATGAACGTTGTATAAAACATCGTTACGCTTAATCCATTAATCGCTTATTACTTAACTATATTTCAAATCAACCTTTCCTATCGGACCACAACTATTCCTTTATCAATTCTGACGTCAATCAAGTTGGGGTATAATTACCTCTCAGACCTTAATTTAACAACGTCCTTTACTGTGAAATAGATGAAGCTCGTCACTCACTTTTTCCAATCATCTGTTTACGCAAATTCTCGGATTCAGGTTACGAATCTACTTCTTATATGAAAACGTTTGATTATAACTATAACGTTATAATTCCTACTTCTGCAATATCTAACCTAAATTATAACTTTATCTCCTAACTCGAATAATTTAACAGACACCTAATTTCTAAATCAATAACTAAATCTTGATTTAAACCCTGGAAAGTAAATAGTACTTTCCCGAATTCGCTATAATCGAATTCGACGTATAACTCTCTTTCGAGTAATCTCTATTTGATTAACTCTTCTTCGAATAACCTATATTCGATTATCTCTCTTCAAATAACTCATATTCGAAATCTCTCTCTTTCGAATAAACAATATTCGATCTCTTTCTTTCGAACATGCTATATTCGAAAATCTCTTTTCGATTTACTAATCGATAACTCCTTTCGATCAAACTAAAATCGATAACTCCTTTAACTTTATTCGAATAACTAATATTCGACTAACTCCTTTGGATCGACTCATTTGATTAACTCCTTCGAATAACTAATTCGAATAACTTACCTTCGAATAACCAATATTCGATTTACTCTAACTCGATTAACTTAATTCTAATCGATTTACTCCATTTCGATTCAACTTAATTCAAATCGATTAACTTAACTCAAATTGATTAACTCTTTTCGAATAACTAAATTCGATTTAACTCTTCTCGAATAACTACATTCGATTAACTCAAATTGAATAACTAATATTCAATTAACTCTTACGTGTTTAACTCTATTCGAATAACTAATTCGAATAACTCATTTCGAATAACTAAATTCGATTAACTCTTTTAACTTTACTCGAATAACTATATTCGATTTACACCTTCTTTCGAATAACTATATTCGATTAACTCTTCGACTAACTCCTTTGGATTAACTAACTTCGAATAACCCCTTTGAATTAGCTAACTTCGAATAACTCCTTTGGATTAACTAACTTCGAATAACTCCTTCGGATTAACTAACTTCGAATAACTCCTTCGGATTAACTCTTCGAATGAATAATATTCGATAACTCTTCTCAAATGAATAACATTTGATTTTCTCCACTCGAATAAACTATATTCGATAACTCTTCTCAAATGAATAACATTTGATTTCTCCACTCGAATAAACTATATTCGATTACTCTTCTCTCGAATACCCTATATTCGATAACTCTACTTCGGATATGTGATATTCGACAACTCTACTCGATTAACTCTACTTGGATAACTCTAACTGATCCACTCTGACTGGTCAACTTTAACTGGTCAACTCTAACTGGTCAACTCTAACTGATCAACTCAAACTGGTTAACTCAAATGGTTAACTCTAACTGATCAACTCAAACTGGTTAACTCAAATGGTTAACTCTAACTGGTTAACTCAAATGGTTTACCCTAACTTGATTTACTTGTCTTGATTAACTGAACTAATCCACTTAGTTTAACTTAGTTAATTCACGTTGATTAACTCTAGCCGGTTCACTTAGTTTAACTCAACTAATTTACTTCGATTAACCACTTAGTTAACTTAACTAATTCACATCGATTAATCCTTTAGTTTAACTTAACTAATTCACATCGATTAATCCTTTAGTTTAACTTAACTAATTCACATCGATTAATCATTTAGTTTAACTTAACAAATTCACTTTGATTCACCGCTTAGTTTAACTTAACTAATTTACTTCGTTTAACTCAACCAATTCATTCGGTTAACTCGACCAATTCACTTGGTTAACTCCTATTTATTTAACAAATAAATATCTTCTTTAGTATAATTCTATTTATTCAATCTCTAAATAAATACCCTTTATAATATTCTATTTATTTAATCTCTAAATAAATATCCTTTATATTTGTTCTAACGAATATAATTCCTTTATATTTTGACTAACAAATATATCCTCTTATATTCGATTAACATATATATTCCCTTATATTGATTTACAAATAAAACTCTTTTATATTTGTTTTACCAACTATATTCCTTAATATTCAAAAATCCTTTTTCTTATATATATATATATAAAATCCCTTGATTTTATATAAATAAACTATTTTCAAAATATACTTTGAAAACCCCTCTCCTACAGTCTGGTATTTCTCATGGTCTTCAACACACCATATAACAACGATAAATATCGTCCCACCACACATAGTCGTACAGATTATATACTTCACATTATATATCACACTATAAAAATCATAGTAAAATACTGTTGAGGAATCCAGTTGGATTCCTCCAACCTGTTTCCCTGCATCCACAGATGTTAAACAACACCAGTATAATATTCTGATAAAACAGAATCAACATATAATTATTTGACGGTTTATATATATATATATATATACATACGTAAATATATATATATAAAATCTCTACTAACTGACTAGCAGTTCAAGCAAACAATCAACACACAGTCAAACAGACAATATTTTAACAGTTCTAAGAATACAACGTGAAAATAAAACTGTTTAGAGTTTGTGAGATTTACTCACATTTGACGATCATCGTCAATGACGATAACCATCTCTTTATTCAGCTGGACAATTTATTTTGCTATAAATTGTGACGGACTCCAATCGACTCGCGGTCAGTTCCATTGCGTAGTGCTCGTCCATACGATCCCAACGCAACTTACGGTTCGTCAATCTGACTTCGTACGACCAAGATATCATCATTACAAGATTGGACTAATAAATTAAAGCTTGAATTATTTAAATGGCTTAACTTAAAAGTCTCCGGCCCATCCTCCTTCTTAAAAGCCCAGCCCGTTCACCACTTAAATACCCAACCCGTCCCTGAATTCCTCTTCCCCATTCACGAATCGCTCCAGTAGAAAGAAACCCAAACTCCACGTTAACCCCATCTTTGACCGGCCTCCACCACCATGTCGGTCATCAATCTCCGGCGCAAACACCCCCACTTGATTCACCATCGAATCTCGCACCTGTTGGCCACCACGGCACTGACTCCGACGCCCTCGATTGGATTCCGTCCCCGTGCCCTTCTCAGTAGCTAACGCTACAGGTTGCGACACTTATGGTGTCGAATACCCACTGAACTCCTCCATCCGCAACGCCTTGCCACCGGGAGTTCAACCACCACCTCGTCTTTGCCTGGCTCCGCCCCTACCTTCGACAAGCCGCAGCCCTAGCTCGCTCAGGAAACACGACGTGGAACCAGGAAGCTGTCGAGCTCCACAACAAGCACCTCAGATCGAAGGATATCCTCCCAGGAACTCGAATTTATACAGCATTGAATTTTAGAGATTTCTTTGTATTTTCTTTGATTTCTTCTTTGGGGAAAATTTGTTTGCTGTGTTGTTTATACCATGGATATATAGTGGGTATTGGTAGGTAGCAATTTTGGTGTAGAATGAAGGTCGCGTGGCCTCCCTGTTATCCATGAAAAATGATGAGATATTTTTCTTTTGATTTTCTTTATTTGATTTCTTTGTTTTTATATTCTTCGTGGCCCTTAAAAATCACTGCGACCACATATGATACCCAAAAATCACCAAACTGGAAGTGTAGCTAGAGTTCGACATTACGGTCCCAACGAAACTGGTTTCGTCGAATTCCGACTTCGTATGCTCACACAACGTATTTTTAACCGTCAGAATACTGACTGTTTCTCACTCTAAAAATCCGTACGGTCACACAGTGACTCTAAAAGTCACGAAACTGGAAACCTAACAACTATTCGACATTGCGGATCCAACAAAATTAGTTTCGTCGAATTCCGACTTCGTTTGCACAAGTGGCTATTTTTAACGCTTTGAATGACCCATTTAAATATATAAATATATTTAAATAAATTAAATTAAATATAAATAAATTTATATTATCGTATATATTCACAGTGGAATACCATACAGCTCCAGGATAATTATATATTTCATATTCTAAGTCCAGGTTGAATCGATATTCAATTTACATTGAAAATCCCTTTTATAACGTATATAAAGCGTTACGAATTATACACGAATTCCATAGCGACTATTCTGAAATTTGATTTGGACGTACATCAAAATCTATACGACGAAATCCCGATTTTTCTCTTCCACTAGAAAGATATACTCCACCAGCTCCACACGTTTCTTGTTTCACAGAAATCCGGCTTAAAACGAATCCTGTATATTCGGTTGAAGTTCGAATCGCCAAATAGCGAACTGCCGCGCCATTTCGAGCTCGATTATAATTATATTATAAATTATACGTTCAACTATCGTTTATTTAATATATTCGTTTTTTTTAAATAATTAAATAACTTAATTATTATACCTTACAAAACGCGCCATTACAAATTTATAATTGGAATTCGATTCTATCGAATTTTATAAATAATTTAACTCCAAGTGGATTTGAAATGAATATAGAATTGGAGTTTGAATGAATTCATAGCCGAGTTATGAATGTGAAGGTAAATAATCGACAGTTTGAATGATCAGAATTGTTAAGTCAAATTTGGATAACGGGTTTGAATTATTTTAAATACTGAAATGGGGTTGAAATTTATTTATAAACAAAGTTTTAAACGTTATATTAAATTAAATTAAAACGAACTCGCCGCAGCGCGGTAGTTCGTAAATTGGCGATTCGAACTTCAATTGAGTATACAGAGCTCAATATAAGTCGAAATTCGATGAAACAAGAAATGCCCGGACCAATTGAACAATAGTTTTCTAATGGAAAAGAAAAATCTAGATTTCGTCGTATAGATTTTGAGTTATGTCAAAATCAAATTTTCTGAAAGACAGCGCCAAAATCATTTATAAACCATATCGGTTTATTAAATAAAATAAAGGGGTTTTTGTGAATAAAAATCCGTATTTCCAATGTAAAAATCCAGATTTGAGTTATAAATTAAATATAAGCTCAAGTGGAATATGTGAAGTGATTTTTGATACAAAAACCATATCTTTATTTACCGAATAAAGTTAACTAATTTCAAAAAGGATTAATGAATAGGTTTTGATTTAAACTTAGTTTAGTTTAAATGAATTGATTTTGTTGATTGAAATTGGAATTTCGAATAAAAAAACTTGGATTTGGATTTGAAAACGAGCAAGGGATTTAAGTTTAATTTATGGGTAATCGAATGCATATGTATTAAACGCAATTAAAAACAGGTTAAGCCAAGAAGCTAATAAGAAAATTAATTAGCAAATGGAAGGTGATTAAAGTAAAAAGTGTTGAACTGATTTGGAATAAATTGGGATTGGGCGTATATATGTCAAACAGGTATGAGATGGAGAATATGAAGAGAGTATGAAGAATATATTTAAGTGCCCGACAAAAAGGTACACGTTTAAATTCTCATATGAGGTTTTATGCGCCGAATCGGCAAGCCGCTTGGCTTTTTGATTTTCTTTTTGAATGGGAAGGGCCTAGAGAGGCGAGTTGGGGTTTTAACGATTGACCGGTACAGGGAAGGTGCTGGCGAAATTTTCCAAAAATTTAAGGAGTTAGAATATTTTTAAGAAATTTTGATAATAAAAATCGATGTAACGATATATATAGAATTAGCTAAGTAAATGAATTAGAAAATGAAATATTAGAAAGGGCCAGTGATTGTGAAATTGTTTGATGGGTGTTTATTTTTCCTTTGATAGTTAAAACACCGACTATCAAAGATTTCTACCATCACTGTCGATACGGAGAGACCGGTTGGATTTAATATCCGAAAACCACTCCGTATAGGCATAGGCGTTGCGAATTAGATTAAGCTGAAGATAATCGGAGACGGAGTGAAATTCAAGAAATGTTATGTTTATCCAGTCCCAGGATAACTTGTATGGACGAGTGTCTGACAGAGTATTCATAACGGATCACATAAGACGATCTTTTCAAGGTATTACGTCTGGTGGTGGAGAAATTCGTTTCTCTTAGCTTTTATACTCGTAATATTTTTGGGAAGATCAACTAGTGATTTGACGGGTTTAACGATGTGGCATTCAAATTGTGTGGTGGCCAGATGTTCTAAAAGTTAGACGTAGCCTCAAGCCTTACAATCGGGAAATGACAAAAATCGGCCAGGCAGCATGGCTATGTGGGTCGCTCCCATTAGGGTGTATAATCACCTATCTAGAGAAATTCCTTTTACTTCTATAATCTATTCGATGTTGTCCCTTTTCGGGAAACGGTGGTTTGAGCCCAACTGTAACAACCCGAAAATCTGGGCCAGTTTAAAATTTTTATTTTGGCAATTTTAATGAATTTTGAACATTTAAAATAGATTATTTTAAATAATATCGACGAGAAATTTATTTTGAATAGAAATCGAACGTATATATTATATACGTCGTCGTTAGAATATAATAATTATATATAATTATAAATAGAATTGAAAATGGCGCGGTAGTTCGATAATTTGATTTCAAACTTCAATTGAATGTACCGGGTGCAAAACAATCCATATTTTAGTGAAACCAAAAATAATAGGATCTAATTGGGGATATCTTTCCAACGAATCCGAAAATTTGAGATTTCATAGCGGGAATCAAAAGATATGTCCAGTTGAAAATTTTGAATAGTCGCTATGGAATTCAGGCCCTTAAAAATGGAAATTTTGCAAACGACCTCGGATTTCGACGAAACCACTTTTGTTGGGTCCGTGATGTCAAGTTATTGCTATATTCCAAATTTCATAATTTTTCGAATCAATATGTGAGCATGGCCAAGGAAAACGCGTTTGACCAGTTTCAGTTGAATTTAATCGACTGGAAAATGGCCATTTTTCCAACGGTCTCAGAATTCGACGAAACTAGTTTTGTTAGGACCGTATCGTCAATACGAAGCTAGAAAATATTTTCGGGAATTTTTAGAGTTCGTATGTGACCCCGGTAAATTGAAACGCGTGTTCAAATTCAATATATAGAGTTATATGTTGATTTTGACGAAAACTGATCGAAACGGTCGAATCAGCTTGCGATACATATCCCATTGTGTTCGGAATGGGGGTAATTTGCTATGGACGACAGGCGGTGGGCCTCGTTTAAAGGTCAAATGAAAAAGTACCTTTTTGAAATTTAAAAAAAAATATTCTCTCTCTCTCCCCTTCAAAACCGCTGGCCCTCCCTTTCATCGTTTCATTCAAAACAGAAAAAAAAAGAGAGAGAGAAGGGGGGATCGCGACCGTCGCCCCCCCCCCCCCCCCGATGAGTCGCCGCCGCCCCAGGTGGGGCGCCACCACCTGCCGCCTCCCTCTCCTCTTCTTCCTCCTCTTCCTTTCTTCCCTGACCGAACCCGCACCCCCTCCCTCCAGTCGAACGCAGCCCCCCTTCTTCCCCCGCCGCCTCCTGCTCTACCATCTCGAAACCCGCACCCCCTCCCTCCTGAAACCCTGCGCCTCTCCCTCCGCTTCATAAACCACCGTGCTTTCCCCCCCTCGAGCTGTAAGTTTTTATTTTATTTTTCTATTTTCAGTTATCATTTTATTTGATTTTAAAACTGAATTTTCTTCGATAGGAAAATTAGAGATAGAATTTTTATTCGATAGGAAAGTTAAAGATATGATTTTTATATGATAAGGAAGTTAAAAATATAATTTTTATCGTATGTAAAGGTTGAAAATATAATTTTCATATTATATAGATAATAAAAATATAATCTTTTATATTGTAGAAGGATAAAAATATGATTTTTACATAGTAGGAACTATAAAAATATAATCTTTATAGGATAGAGAATATAAAAATATCATCTTTGTATATGTAGCGAAATAAAAATATGATTTTTATTATATATACGTTGAAATAAAGAGGTGATTTTTATAGTGATGAAATAAAAATGAAATCTTTATATTTGAAAAGGCGAAATCTTTTTATAAAGAATAGCGTGATAAAAATATAATCTTTATTCTATTGACAGCGATGTAAAAATAGAATTTTTATCTATATAGTAGCGATGTAAAAATAGGATTTTTATCTATATAGTAGCGATGTAAAAATAGGATTTTTATCTATATAGTAGCATTGTAAAAATAGAATTTTTATCTATATAGTAGCGTTGTAAAAATAGAATTTTTATCCATATAGAGTGATAATAAAAATATGATTTTTATATACATTGCAACAGTATAAAAATGTGATTTTTATATATGTAGTGGCTACGGGCAACGAAAGTGACAAAAGGCGAGAACGGTGATGATTTCCTACAATAGAAGTGTCGTGGAGTTGGAATAGCTAGTTGGTGAGAACTTCGCACTCTAAATTTCCTTTTTCTAGTTATATATATATACTAGGATGCAGACGGTGCTTAGCAGCACCCGACACCCGTCATCCACAGACCATGGATGGCTTGTTTGTTTGATTGATGTGTTGTGAAATTTGTTTGTGAAGTTGATGTGAAATAGATAATGAAATATATTCATGTGTTGAAATAAATTAATTATCGTTAAAAATATAATTTTTAATGTGAAAGTGAATAAATGAATATTTATAAACAAATCGACCGATTTGTTTATATACACTAATTTGACTGATATTGATTGGGATGATAAATTTTACACATCGCCCAACTGCACAAATAATATGCAGTGTTTGTTGATTTGAAACCCCACACGGGTGTTGGGATGAAATTTGGCTTACACTCATCCCAATTATTTAATTATATGTCGATCGATTGGTCGACAGGTTGTGTAAGCGTTAATTATTTATATTTGATGCTTATGCAGTTGTGTGGTGCACTTTGGATGATGGTTGATTGGTTATCGTTGCTATTATATACATGTGTTGTATGGAATCCATATAATTAACATTATATGGTGATTGATTGGGCCTCATTCCAATCGGGAAAATAATGAATATTATAAAATAAGATTCATGTGTTGACAGTACTCATTTGTTGAGATTAATCAAGTGTTGAAAGAAATATAGATTCATGTGTTGAATAGAATAAATATTCATTTGTTGAATCGAATAAAGAAGTTTTTGAAAAATATGAAGTCGTGTTGATTAGAGATGCGTTATTTTGACGCGAACGATATTTATATCGATTTTATTCGTTTTATAATGAATATTGAAAAGTGATTTCAAAATTTAATATTTTGAAATGAAATTCAAATTAAATTAGATTAAAATTCAAATTGAAATTTTATTGAATCAATTTGAAATGAATTCGAATTGAATAGAAAATGAATTCGTTTCGAATTGAATAGAAAGTGAATTTGAATTCAAATCAATTAGAAATGAATTCAAATTGAATTAAATTGAAATTGAGTTAAAAACGAATTGAAATCGTTTTGAATGAAATCTAAAATGAACTGAAATTGAATTGAAATCAATTTGAAATGAATTCGAATTGAATTAAATAGAAGGCAAATTCAAATTGAATTGAAATGAAGCGAATTAGAATTTGAATTGAATTGAAACGAATTTGAATTCGAATTAAATAAAATGGAAATGAATTCGAATTGAATTGAAATCAAATCGATTTGAAATTGAATGTAGCGTTGAAATGGTTTTGAAAACGAATTTAAAACGATTTATAAAATACGTTTTAAAGGAAATCGACGAAATATATATAATATATTATATATATATATATAATATATTATATATATATATATAATGGCCTGAATAGAATGCGCCGCGCCGCGGCAGTTCGTGAATTTCGACCATTAACTTCGAATTGACGTTGCGGGAGATCCGAACGTCGGATTCTCCTAAAACTGGAACCGTTAGGTTCGTATCAAAAAGAGCTTTCCAATGAATATTATAAATTTAAAATCTAACGGTTGGATTTGGGATTATGTCCAAATCAAATTTGGAAAAGGTCGCTGTAAGTGCAGTTCGATGGCCGTTGATGGAAATCGACTGTACGGGCCTTGTTAAAATTATTAAAAATATCTATAATTTGTGTAAAATCATAAGAAATGATTTGGGAAAAATTGGGCTGAAAAATTCCATATTTGAAAGGATAAAAATAGATTTTTATCGAAATGAACTAGTTTTGAACTAGAATTAAAATCAATTTATTTTTGAAATAAATAAATTGAATTTGAAAGTGATTTTAAAAATAATCAATATTCCTAATACGTGGATTGGACTGGAGTTGAATCGAAATTATCTTCGGAATATTTCGATGTTGGATTTCGTGACTATACCGATATTGTTATGGGAATTTAAAAGATATATTTTATATCGTTATTTCCAATACGATATTTGTTGGTTTCAGAATTTGATATTGAATATAAGCCGGTATATTTTCTATTCAGAGCCTTGTAGGTAATATCAAATGTGATTTGGGTTTATCGTGAATCGTGTTTTAGATGACATTAGTTCTTTAACCCAGTTAAAGGCAAGATGTTGATTTTTGAAAGGATTAAAACTAAGTGGAGTTTTAATGAATCTTTAATTAGATTAAAATGTGAATTGATAATTTAAAGTATCAAATCTGAAAAGGGATCGAGAGTGGAGTATCACCAGTTTTGCTCCAAAGCGATAGTTAAATCTTTAATTAGATTTGAACGTGAAATGGTAATTAATTTTACCGATAACACCTTGGTATTAGATATGGGGTATTACGAGTTTTGCTCCATGGGATGAATAGGTTCAGATTGGGAAATAAAATAAATAATTACTTCGGTGTGGTTCGCTAATCCCGACTAGTTTGAAATGATATCCAAAGGAAGATTAAAGAATAAATTTAGAAGAATTTATCTTGGATAAAATTAATGGGAACCTTTCCCTAAGAATGTGATTTTGTGAATAAAAGAATATTCTTAATTGGAACGAGGCGTTTGTGTGTTTGTGTAACATTTGTTTATTATATACGTGGGATATTCAGAAAGGCCGGGTTTATACCCATTCTGAATAATCGATTCGACGAGACGTCGAAGATGAAGACGGTGGTTGAAGACCGGAAGTCTTCACATCGTTTGGGTGATTACTGATGATCTTGATTGGGTTTTACACCCAAGATGAGGGAAACAGTTGGTGATCGTCCAGACGTACTTGGAGATGGATGGATATGCGAGGAAAGTGCCTCCGGTTTCGTTCAGACCCAGAACGAACTTGTAAATGGATTGTGTGTCTGACATTGGATTTTATTCTGTGTTGATTGATCTCTATTAAATATACATCTGTTTGGCGGCGGAGAATTTATTCTCTTGCTTAACGCCCTTCTCTGAGACGTACGAGCTCAGAGGTTGTATATTGATGGACATCAGTCGCATGGAGTGAATTGCCGGTGTGGCACGCGTAAGTGGAAATTGATCAAGGCTTCTGTTGAAAAGCAAAGTCTTGTGGTTGATGATCAAAGCACGGCCTGTGTGGCGTAGCTTTGTGTATAGCGTGAATTCGCGAGCCTCACACCTCGGTATGAGTCAAAAACGGGATAGTGACTGCAGGGAGAGCACGACGTTTCTTTCTAGCTTGGGTGGTGTCAGTGACCTACCAGCCCTCACATTTATATACTTTTCACCTGTGTGGTTGTTGGAATGCGAGGCGCCTCGGATATAGGTCTGTAAGGACCGGGAAACGTGTGTTCAGGAATTGCCAATCCTCAAAAGTAAGAGAGGACCAGCCCTGAAGATCCAAGGATCATAGTGGGGTCCTGGGACATTTGCTAGAGTGTCTCGAACGCGGAGAGGAGCTTGCCCCTTGCCTCGGCTCATGACGGAATCCAATTCCCAATACGTGATATTGCGGTTTTAATTGTAGAACTAGTATGGCGACATGATAGATGGTACCCATGCCGCCTATGATTGATATTTATGATTGAGAATTGTTTTGATACTATACACTTATAATAGTATCAAATGATTTGTTTTAAACGTATCAAGCATTATTTTGCTATTATAAGGGAAAACCCTATCCTCCGGCTTGCGTTGCATTGTGTGATGGGACCTGGGTCTTATAATAGCTTCATTTTTCCAAAAAGCATTGCGTTGTTTTGTTATATGCACTAGTATTCTTGGGAGGATACCCGTTCCGTGTTATACGGCGTGGTCCCTTGAATTACTATCTTTAAAGTAAAGTTTTAAATAACTGTTTTAGTTCTCACACCAGTCACATGACTGACCTGGAGTTTATTGTTTTAACCTAAACTCTGGGTGCCCCTATTTTCGACACGGGCAGCTAGTAGTTTTGGTTTTGCAGATTTATATTCACATGATCCTGATTTACAGCTGGAACGATGCTCGGAAAGCTCTATATCTGTGCATTATTTCTATTTGTGCTTTTGTATTATTTTCCGCTGCGATGTATTTAAATGTAATTTAAATCTCTGATATTATTCGAATGTAATTTATTCATTTATACTCTGTATATTCTTGTATCTGATGGAATTGTTGTAATAACAATGAAATGTTCTTCCGTCTGAGTTCCGATTTGTCCTGTTCTCAAACGATCAGGGGTTTTCGAACGGTCTTAGTCGGTTTAACGATCGATTCGGATCGAGCGAAATTCCTTGCCGTTACAGTTGGTATCAGAGCTTTGGTTTAAAGAGCTCGAGAACAAGACACATTAGAACCATACGAAAGAATTCATCAGATATTGGATTAGTAATATCCAATTAGAATGACTCGTTAGAGATAGGATCAGTAGTATCCTAGAACGAGTGTGAAGAGTATATTTTTCAAATGAAAACAATATTGTTTTAAAAATTTAAATCGCTTTATACGTATTTGAATATTTATTTATTTTGAATTTGGACAATCGAGTATATAAAGATTTCGCGTATACGCGTCATGAACGTATATACGAAGTTTTTAGTATTCTAGATAGATATAGGATCACACTCTAGTTGCCCGGGGATGGTTCTGATAATGCTGCAGCGTTACCAGTATTTATTTTCGAGTGACGAAGGTGTGATTTCTATATATTTCCATTAGACTGGTGTGAGAACCAAAATTTATATAGATAGATTTATTGTTGTGAATTGGCATCAAAAACAAGATTTTGTGTATATATATCAAATTATGAACTTGAAACGTTAATCCACTAATTGATTGATGTTGTGTTGTTTGTTTATTTGTTTGCTAATTTTTTGCCATTTAGCCTAATTGAATCAAATATTGAATTGTATTGAAAATTAGTCGCATTTGCTTGCATATACAAGTACTTACATTGAACAGGTCATAGCAAGGAGGCTAGAGCAGAGAATAAAATTTGTTTGCCCGACAAATAGGTACATGTTTACTACAATTTACTGATTTTGTTTGGGTGATGATGATTTTATGAGCCGATTGGCTAGCCGCTTGGCTTTTTCTTTTTCTTTTTGAGATCAGAAGGCCTATATGGCAATTTCGGGATTTTCCCGTGGCTCCCGGTGCAGGGGAGGTTATAGCGAAATTTTTCGAAAATTTAGGGTGTTAGCCAAATTTTTGAAAAATTTGAAAAGTTCTTAGAAACTGAAAAGTTGAAGAACTTAAGCCGTAGTCAAAATAATGGAAGTTGAGTTGATTTGCTAAACAACTTTCGGCTTCGTTCCTTTTCGGCTTCGATTGTTATGTTCTTTTTTGGCCTTTGATTTAGAGAAGATTAGAATATCATCAATAAAAACCAGAACAAATTTATTCAATTAAATCGCACATTGAACTGATAAGAAAATAGTTAGAAATGTATACTTGTGCATTATGTATATTTGAACAGGAAATTGGATAGCTGTTGAGTAAAGATTTTATTTGCGTGCCCGACAAATAGGTAAACCTTAATGAGTTGGATGGGCACTTTTATTATTATATCAACTCCTGTGAGTGCCATTGGATGCGGAGTGCTGGTTATTCTGTGTGAAATAACATCGCCATAGGATAGCAACAATTAATTTTGAACTACACTGCATGGCATACTTTTGGATGATAGGCATACTTCATCATATACCACATAAGCATTTGGAGCATGTGTGACGAGGTGGAAGATTTACCATACGAGCGAGAGGCTTATGGCGATGAATATATATTACAGGTTGAACTGATGACTGATATGGACTATTTAAATTGTAACGATAAAATTGCCAGATTAATAAAAACCCCACACGGGTCTAGAGTTGACAATAATCACGTCTCTCTAGTTATTAGATACGGCACATGGACTATTTATTTCCCACACGGGACGAGGTGACGAGGATTTATCCTCTGGAGCATTTAAAATACACACTCGCTTAGGCTTTGACAGGGTGACGAGAATTTATTCTCTGGAGTTATTATCAATACACGCTCCACTGTAAACACCAGAATATATCACTATAAATATGTGTATGCTTATTAGGATTTATTGGGTACCTAATACGGCCCAATAAATTTCCAAACCTCTCCCCGTACAAAGGAGGTTATGGCGAAATTTTTCGAAAATTCCGGGTGTTAGCCAAATTTTTGAAGAATTTCAAAATTCTCAGAAACTGAAAAGTTGGAGAATGGAAACCAGATCGAACGTAGAGTTGATTAATAAACCACTTTCGACTTTGTTCCTTTTCGGGGACGAAAAGTTTTAAGTGGGGGAGATTGTAACAACCCGAAAATCTGGGCCAGTTTAAAATTTTTATTTTGGCAATTTTAATGAATTTTGAACATTTAAAATAGATTATTTTAAATAATATCGACGAGAAATTTATTTTGAATAGAAATCGAACGTATATATTATATACGTCATCGTTAGAATATAATAATTATATATAATTATAAATAGAATTGAAAATGGCGCGGTAGTTCTATAATTCGATTTCAAACTTCAATTGAATGTACCGGGTGCAAAACAATCCGGATTTTAGTGAAACCAAAAATAATAGGATATAATTGGGGATATCTTTCCAACGAATCCGAAAAATTGAGATTTCATAGCGGGAATCAAAAGATATGTCCAGTTGAAAATTCTGAATAGTCGCTATGGAATTCAGGCCCTTAAAAATGGAAATTTTGCAAATGACCTCGGATTTCGACGAAACCACTTTTGTTGGGTCCGTGATGTCAAGTTATTACTAGATTCCAAGTTTCATAATTTTTCGAATCAATATGTGAGCGTGGCAAAGGAAAACGCGTTTGACCAGTTTTAGTTGAATTTAATCGACTGGAAAATGGCCATTTTTCCAACGGTCTCAGAATTCGACGAAACTAGTTTTGTTAGGACCGTATCGTCAATACGAAGCTAGAAAATATTTTCGGGAATTTTTAGAGTTCGTATGTGACCCCGGTAAATTGAAATGCGTGTTTAAATTCAATATATAGAGTTATATGTTGATTTTGACGAAAACTGATCGAAACGGTCGAATCAGCTTGCGATACATATCCCATTGTGTTCGGAATGGGGGTAATTAGCTATGAACGACAGGCGGTGGGCCTCGTTTAGAGGTCAAATGAAAAAGTACCTTTTTGAAATTTAAAATAATAAAAATATTTTCTCTCTCTCTCCCCTTCAAAACCGCTGCCCCCCCTTTCATCGTTTCATTCAAAACAGAAAAAAAATAAAAAAAAGAGCGAAGGGTGGATCGCGACCGTCGCCCCCCCCCCCCACCCCACCCCGATGAGTCGCCGCCGCCCCAGGTCGGGCGCCACCACCTGCCGCCTCCCTCTCCTCTTCTTCCTCCTCTTCCTTTCTTCCCTGACCGAACCCGCACCCCCTCCCTCCAGTCGAACGCAGCCCCCCTTCTTCCCCCGCCGCCTCCTGCTCCACCATCTCGAAACCCGCACCCCCTCCCTCCTGAAACCCTGCGCCTCTCCCTCCTCTTCATAAACCGACGTGCTTTTCCCCCCCTCGAGCTGTAAGTTTTTATTTTATTTTTCTATTTTCAGTTATCATTTTATTTGATTTTAAAACTGATTTTTCTTCAATAGGAAAATTAGAGATAGAATTTTTATTCGATAGGAAAGTTAAAGATATGATTTTTATATGATAAGGAAGTTAAAAATATAATTTTTATCGTATGTAAAGGTTGAAAATATAATTTTCATATTATATAGATAATAAAAATATAATCTTTTATATTGTAGAAGGATAAAAATATGATTTTTACATAGTAGGAACTATAAAAATATAATCTTTATAAGATAGAGAATATAAAAATATCATCTTTGTATATGTAGCGAAATAAAAATATGATTTTTATTATATATACGTTGAAATAAAGAGGTGATTTTTATAGTGATGAAATAAAAATGAAATCTTTATATTTGAAAAGGCGAAATCTTTTTATAAAGAATAGCGTGATAAAAATATAATCTTTATTCTATTGAAAACGATGTAAAAATAGAATTTTTATCTATATAGTAGCGATGTAAAAATAGGATTTTTATCTATATAGTAGCGATGTAAAAATAGAATTTTTATCTATATAGTAGCATTGTAAAAATAGAATTTTTATCTATATAGTAGCGTTGTAAAAATAGAATTTTTATCCATATAGAGTGATAATAAAAATATGATTTTTATATACATTGCAACAGTATAAAAATGTGATTTTTATATATGTAGTGGCTACGGGCAACGAAAGTGACAAAAGGCGAGAACGGCGATGATTTCCTACAATAGAAGTGTCGTGGAGTTGGAATAGCTAGTTGGTGAGAACTTCGCACTCTAAATTTCCTTTTTCTAGTTATATATATATATACTAGGATGCAGATGGTGCTTAGCAGCACCCGACACCCGTCATCCACAGACCATGGATGGCTTGTTTGTTTGATTGATGTGTTGTGAAATTTGTTTGTGAAGTTGATGTGAAATAGATAATGAAATATATTCATGTGTTGAAATATATTAATTATCGTTAAAAATATAATTTTTAACGTGAAAGTGAATAAATGAATATTTATAAACAAATCGACCGATTTGTTTATATACACTAATTTGACTGATATTGATTGGGATGATAAATTTTACACATCGCCCAACTGCACAAATAATATGCAGTGTTTGTTGATTTGAAACCCCACACGGGTGTTGGGATGAATTTGGCTTACATTAATCCCTATTATTTAATTGTATGTCGATCGATTGGTCGACAGGATGTGTAAGCGTTAATTATTTATATTTGATGCTTATGCAGTTGTGTGGTGCACTTTGGATGATGGTTGATTGGTTATCGTTGCTATTATATACATGTGTTGTATGGAATCCATATAATTAACATTATATGGTGATTGATTGGGCCTCATTCCAATCGGGAAAATAATGAATATTATAAAATAAGATTCATGTGTTGACAGTACTCATTTGTTGAGATTAGTCAAGTGTTGAAAGAAATATAGATTCATGTGTTGAATAGAATAAATATTCATTTGTTGAATCGAATAAAGAAGTTTTGAAAAATATAAAGCCGTGTTGATTAGAGATGCGTTGTTTTGACGCGAACGATATTTATATCGATTTTAGTCGTTTTATAATGAATATTGAAAAGTGATTTCAAAATTTAATATTTTGAAATGAAATTCAAATTAAATTAGATTAAAATTCAAATTGAAATTTTATTGAATCAATTTGAAATGAATTCGAATCGAATAGAAAATGAATTCGATTCGAATTGAATAGAAAGTGATTTTGAATTCAAATCAATTAGAAATGAATTCAAATTGAATTAAATTGAAATTGAGTTAAAAACGAATTGAAATCGTTTTGAATGAAATCTAAAATGAACTGAAATTGAATTGAAATCAATTTGAAATGAATTCGAATTGAATTAAACAGAAGGTAAATTCAAATTGAATTGAATTGAAACGAATTAGAATTTGAATTGAATTGAAACGAATTTGAATTCGAATTAAATAAAATGGAAATGAATTCGAATTGAATTGAAATCAAATCGATTTGAAATTGAATGTAGCGTTGAAATGGTTTTGAAAACGAATTTAAAACGATTTATAAAATACGTTTTAAAAGGTAATCGCCGAAATATATATATTATATATATAATGGCCTGAATAGAACGCGCCGCGCCGCGGCAGTTCGTGAATTTCGACCATTAACTTCGAATTGACGTTGCGGGAGATCCGACCGTCGGATTCTCCTAAAACCGGAACCGTTAGGTTCGTATCGAAAAGAGCTTTCCAATGAATATTAGAAATTTAAAATCTAACGGTTGGATTTGGGATTATGTCCAAATCAAATTTGGAAAAGGTCGCTGTAAGTGCAGTTCGATGGCCGTTGATGGAAATCGAATGTATGGACCTTGTTAAAATTATTAAAAATATCTATAATTTGTGTAAAATCATTAGAAATGATTTGGGAAAAATTGGGCTGAAAAATTCCATATTTGAAAGGATAAAAATAGATTTTTATCGAAATGAACTAGTTTTGAACTAGAATTAAAATCAATTTATTTTCGAAATAAATAAATTGAATTTGAAAGTGATTTTAAGAATAATCAATATTCCCAATACGTGGATTGGACTGGAGTTGAATCGAAATTATCTTCGGAATATTTCGATGTTGGATTTCGTGACTATACAGATATTGTTATGGGAATTTGAAAGATATATTTTATATCGTTATTTCCAATACGATATTTGTTGGTTTCAGAATTTGATATTGAATATAAGCCGGTATATTTTCTATTCAGAGCCTTGTAGGTAATATCAAATGTGATTTGGGTTTATCGTGAATCGTGTTTTAGATGACATTGGTTCTTTAACCCAGTTAAAGGCAAGATGTTGATTTTTGAAAGGATTAAAACTAAGTGGAGTTTTAATGAATCTTTAATTAGATTAAAATGTGAATTGATAATTTAAAGTATCAAATCTGAAAAGGGATCGAGAGTGGAGTATCACCAGTTTTGCTCCAAAGCGATAGTTAAATCTTTAATTAGATTTGAACGTGAAATGGTAATTAATTTTACCGATAACACCTTGGTGTTAGATATGGGGTATTACCAGTTTTGCTCCATGGGATGAATAGGTTGGGATTGGGAAATAAAATAAATAATTACTTCGGTGTGGTTCGCTAATCCCAACTAGTGTGAAATGATATCCAAAGGAAGATTAAAGAATAAATTTAGAAGAATTTATCTTGGATAAAATTAATGGGAACCTTTCCCTAAGAATGTGATTTTGTGAATAAAAGAATATTCTGAATTGGAACGAGGCGTTTGTGTGTTGTGTAACATTTGTTTATTATATATGTGGGATATTCAGAAAGGTCGGGCTTATACCCATTCTGAATAGCCGATTCGACGAGATGTCGAAGATGAAGACGGTGATTGAAGACCGGAAGTCTTCACATCGTTTGGGTGATTACTGATGATCTTGATTGGTCTGTACACCCAAGATGAGGGAAACAGTTGGTGATCGTCCAAACGTACTTGGAGATGGATGGATATGCGAGGAAAGTGCCTCCGGTTTCGTTCAAACCCAGAACGAACTTGTAAATGGATTGTGTGTGTGACATTAGATTTTATTCTGTGTTGATTGATCTCTATTAAATATACATCTGTTTGGTGGCGGAGAATTTATTCTCTTGCTTAACGCCCTTCTCTGAGACGTACGAGCTCAGAGGTTGTATATCGATGGACATCAGTCGCATGAAGTGAATTGCCAGTGTGGCACGCGTAAGTGGCAATTGATCAAGGCTTCTGTTGAAAAGCAAAGTCTTGTGGTTGATGATCAAAGCACGGCCTGTGTGGCGTAGCTTTGTGTATAGCGTGAATTCGCGAGCCTCACACCTCGGTATGAGTCAAAAACGGGATAGTGACTGTAGGGAGAGCACGACGTTTCTTTCTAGCTAGGGTGGTGTCAGTGACCTACCAGCCCTGACATTTATATACTTTTCACCTGTGTGGTTGTTGGAATGCGAGGCGCCTCGGATATAGGTCTGTAAGGACCGGGAAACGTGTGTTCAGGAATTGCCAATCCTCAAAAGTAAGAGAGGACCGGCCCTGAAGATCCAAGGATCATAGTGGGGTCCTGAGACATTTGCTCGAGTGTCTCGAACGCGGAGAGGAGCTTGCCCCTTGCCTCGGCTCATGACGGAATCCAACTCCCAATACGTGATATTGCGGTTTTAATTGTAGAACTAGTATGGCGACATGATAGATGATACCCATGCCGCCTATGATTGATATTTATGATTGAAAATTGTTTTGACACTATACACTTATAATAGTATCAAATGATTTGTTTTAAACGTATCAAACATTATTTGGCTATTATAAGGGAAAACCCTATCCTCCGGCTTGCGTTGCATTGTGTGATGGGACCTGGGTCATATAATAGCTTCATTTTTCCAAAAAGTGTTGCGTTGTTTTGTTATATGCACTAGTATTCTTGGGAGGAAACCCGTTCCGTGTTATACGGCATGGTCCCTTGAATTACTATCTTTAAAGTAAAGTTTTAAATAACTGTTTTAGTTCTCACACCAGTCACATGACGGACCTGGAGTTTATTGTTTTAACCTAAACTCTGGGTGCCCCTATTTTCGACACGGGCAGCTAGTAGTTTTGGTTTTGCAGATTTATATTCATAGGATCCTGATTTACAGCTGGAACGATGCTCGGAAAGCTCTGTATCCGTGCATTATTTCTAGTTGTGCTTTTGTATTATTTTCCGCTGCGATGTATTTAAATGTAATTTAAATCTCTGATATTATTCGAATGTAATTTATTCATTTATACTCTGTATATTCTTGTATCTGATGGAATTGTTGTAATAACAATGAAATGTTCTTCCGTCTGAGTTCCGATTTGTCCTGTTCTCAAATGATCAGGGGTTTTTGAACGGTCTTAGTCGGTTTAACGATCGATTCGGATCGAGCGAAATTCCTTGCCGTTACACAAACCGTTGGTGATATACATTCGATACACTTAAGCGAAATGAGTGGTCGGTCATGTGTGGGCCAGGCTGCAAGACGTTCTTGTTGAACCCAGGTGTATTCGCCTCCAGAGATACATCATCGGAAGGTGGTCCCATACCTTGTCATAGTTGGAATCCAATCTCAAATAAGCACCCTGCGATTTTTGATTTTATACTATATAGGTAGAGCGTGAGATGCAAGCGTTCTAGTATTTGGTTATTTATTTGATTAGACATTATTATAATATCACTGGATTTTGATATTAAAAATGTTTGGGTTATAGTAAGGTAAAAACCGTCCGTGTTTATGTGTGGGCTAGTCTTACTATTATCTTTTTCTTTCAAAAGATTTTGGAAGTTAAACCATATGGTTGGAGTGTACTCACACCAGTCCCATAACTGACCCAGAGTTTGTTTTGTTTTTCCTAAACTCTTGGGTGCCCAAATTTGTATGGGCAGTCAAGTGTTTCAGGCTTTTACAGATACACTTGGAGGAGTTGGAAGCAGGAGGCTTCACCGCTAGTTATTTTAGAGTTATTTCCGCTGTATCAACTATTTTATTGTGCTCTGATGATGGTATGCATATATGAGACAAAAATTTTGTATTTCAAAGCTTATGATATATAATATAGTTTATTCTTTCCGCTGTGAGATTTTGTATTCTTATTTCTGTTCTTCTTCTATCTTTTCTATTTTCTCTAACTATAATGACTCGTATTTCTGTATTATTTGAGTTGGACGTGTGTTGTGTTAGTCATCTCAGATAGTATGGATTTGCGGGTCACTATAGTAAGTCCTTATCTTTTGGCTTGAGTACTATCCTAGGAATGTCCATTGAAGGGATTTTCCTTTTTTTGGTAGTAGAATGGTTGATAGCCCTAACGAACAGGAAAATCCGGCAAGGCCCATGTACTTACCCAAATGGTTCCAGTAGTATCTCAGAACTATGGAACAAGTCCTTATCGCGAATCCTAGCCCAACGGCATTAGCAGTAGCCTAGCCCACTATCGAGGCATTCAATTTCCCCAATCTTTGCAAAAACTTTGTTCACTTAGGAGGAAAACTGTTCCAGGGCACTAAAAGCTTTCTCGAAGCCCAATCTTGGATAACGGACTATGAACGTATCTTTGTAGTCACCGGATGGGAAGTTCAAACCAAACGGAGGGTAGCGACCTAATACTTAAAAGAACAAGCTCTTGAATGGTGTAATGTAGTTTCGAGGGAAAATGCGGGTAGGATATTCACCTGGGAAGAATTTCATACCCGTTTTGAGACGAAGTTTTTCCAAATGTCGAGATACTTATACGACTAGAAAGGTTTATCCGCATAAAGCAAGGAAATATGAAATTGAGGGATTATAGAGCCAAGTTCACGGAATTGTCTAAGTTTGGTAGGGGTTGGTAGATACCCTTATGAATAAGGCCTTAAGGTTCATTAAAGTGTTGAATTCCTCGCTGAGAGAGACACTACTGACCCAAGACACTTTTGGAGCAACATTTGAAAGCGGGTGGAAACGGCTAATTTGTGCACAGCTGAAGGAAGGAAGGAAAATAAAAATGGAGACAAAGGTGAAGGGGGTTCCAGCTCTGGTAACGATAATAAGAAAGAATACTGGAAGAATAAGAAGAAGGATGGAAAGATTAAGAAGGAAGCTAAACTTTCTGCTAGATGCAAGCGCAAAGGCCATAAGGTAAAGATTGTAGGTTTACCTTGGTGAAGAATGAGTTTAAGGGGAGATGCTTCAACTTCCATGAGGAAGGTCACATGTCTAAGGACTGCCCAAAGCCAAAGGTTGGACAAAGCAACCAAAACTATGCATTTGCAGCATCACCACTTCATAGTATTCCACCTAGGGATCAAGGAAACCTGCATTGGAAGGTATACTTTCTATTTTAGTAAATTCAGTGTGCACCTTATGTAACTCTAGAGCCACCCATTCCTTTATTTCTAGAAGAATAGTTGAATCCCTAAACCTTCTTATATCCATTGTTAGTAGTTCGATAGAGGTGACCAACCTTATCGGAGGAGCTATGCATCTCGTTCTTATTTGTAAAGCCCTAGTATTGGAAATTGATGGTGTCGATTTCTTTTGTGATGCGCATGTTTTAGAATTCATGGGGTGTGGTCTTATTTTAGGTATGGATTGGCTAACATTTTATGGGGTCGTCCTTGATTACGACAAGAGGGTATTTCACCTAAGAAAACGTAGAGGCCGTCATCTGAGGGTTCTGTATAGGACTGGTAATAGGATTATGACCTTATTATATTCATTGTCTGCTTGTTCAGAAGGAACAACTTCAGTTCCTGTCGTACATGAGTTCTCGGATGCTTTTGAGGAATTCACAGGACTTCCCCTACATAGAGAGACTTCATTCGGAATTGACCTAGAGAAAGATGCAAGACCTATGGCTTTGCCTTTGAGGCACATGGCTCCTAAGGAAAGGAGAGAGTTGGATAAGCAATAATGGAATTGTTGCTGAAAGGCTTTATCCATCGGAGTACATCGGAATCGGGAGCACCAATAGAATTTGGCATTAAGGCCGATGGATCCCTAAGATTGTGTGTAGATTATAGGGAACTTAATAAGCTTACCAAGAAGAATATATATATCCTCTGCCAAGGATCCATGATTTGTTTGACCACATAGTAGGCGCCCAAGTATTTTCTCAATTGGACCTCGCGACTAGATTCCATCCATTGAGGACTACTAAAGATAGTAAGGATATGACTGCGGACTATTCCAATAGGAGGTTATGCCCTTCGGTTTAACAAATGTTCCCTCTTTATTGATCTTATGAGTAGAGTTTTTTAGGGGCATTCTGAATAAGATAGTAGTCGTATTTGCGGATGATATCCTTATGTTTTCCATGGACCATAAAGAACATGGAGATCATTTAAGAAACATCGTAGAAATTTTAAGAGAGAACCAATTGAAGTCTAAGTTCTCGAAATGCCATTTCTGGATAAAAGAAGTTAGAATTCTTGGTCATATCGTTTCGGAGAAAGGGTTAGTAGTTAACCCTACCAAGATCGAAGCCGTCAAAGAATGGAGGGTACACCAAAATGCTATGGGCGTTAGATGCTTCCTTGGGTTAGTAGGTTATTATCGAAAATTAATTAAATATTTTGCCAAGATAGCTACCCCTCTAACCAAATTAACAAAGAAGAATTCGTAATCCATTTAGGGTGAGAAATTTGATATTGCTTTTACGAGTTAAAGGAATATTTAACTAGTGTGCCCGTTCTTATCATCCCCGATGGATTGAAAATGTTCACAGTCTTCACTGACCCATGTGGGACCAGGCTAGGTGCGGTACTCATGCAAGAAGGCAAGGTAGTTACCTACGCTAGTAGATAGCCGAAGGATCCCGAGAAGAGAATCCCGTTGAAGATTTAGAGCTGGATGCGGTGGTGTTTGCCTTGTAAATGTGGAGGCATTATCTTCTAGAAGAGAAATTCGAGCTTAAGTCTTTGAAGTATTTGTTCTCATAGCGTGATCTGAATTTGCGATAGTAACATTGGATCGAGTATATTGCGTCTTTTGGCTTCACTATCCAGTACACCCCTGAGAAAGGTAATGTTATGGTCGATGCCTTAAGTAGGAAGTATGCTGCCTTGAATGCTATTTCTGAATGGAAGCAGTTGGAGTTTATCTCTAATTTTAATTTGCAACCGCTGATTAAAGCATCTAGTGGGTTTCTTGGTGTTCTTATGTTTAGACCTGCTTTAATGGAAAGAATTATAAATGTGCAAGATTTCGATGATGAATTGAGAAGATTAAGGGAAAAAGTTAGTGGGAGGGAACCGTTTCCTCATTTGGACAGATATTCACTGATGGGAGTTAGCTTAGGGACGGACAACTTTGCATCTCTAAGAATGAAGAGTTAAGAAAGGAAATTTTAGTGGAACACTATAGGTCAATAATGATCATGCTTCCTGGTGGAGATAAGATGTGTCGTGAGACAAAGAGAAGTTAATTTCCACTGGGAAGGAATAAAGAGAGATACAGCAGAATTTGTGGGTATGTGCTTGACGTGCCAAAAGGTTAAAGCAGAACAAGGAAGACCGAGAGGACTATTTTTACCTTTAGAGGTTCCCTTTTGGAAACGGTAGCATATTTCTATGGATTGCATTGATGGGTTTCCAAGGAGTGAGAAGGGAAACGAAGCCATTTGGGTCATCACTGAAATCCTTGCTAAGAGTTCTCACTTTATTCCGATTAAAAAGAATAAGACTGTGACTTTTTAGCCCAGATTTACGTCAAGGAGATTGTCAGGTTACACGGTGTTCCATCAAGTATAGTTAGTGATCGAGATCCTCTGTTTACAAGGAGTTTTGGAGAAACCTACAAGCAGCTCTAGGTATAACATTGAGTTTGAATACATCATACCCCCCGTAGACGGATGGATAGACAAAGAGAGTCAACTGAATTATAGAGGATTTATTTAAAGCCTGCATTATTGATTTTGGAGGAGCTTGAGAGCAGCATTTGCCATTAGTAGAGTTTTCGTATAATCACAGTTATCAAGAGACAATTGACATGGCCCCTTTTGTAGCTCTATACAGACGACTATGCAAATTGCCTACTTGTTGGTGGGAAACTACTGATAAGATTCTACTCGGACCCGACCTTATTCGTGATTCCAGGGAGAAAATCACTTTGATTAGGTAGAAGATAAAGGTAGTCCAAGACCATCAGAAATCTTATGAGGGTAGAAGGAGATGGGAAGTGGAGTTCTGTGTTCGTGACTTGGTATTCGTGATGGTTTCCCCTCTTCAAAGCAATGTTCGGTTTAGTAAGACTGGGAAGTTGGCTCCCAGATTAAACGGGCCTTCCAAGATCATTGAAAGGATTGGGAAGATGGCTTATCGTGTGGATCTGCTCGAACGCTTATCGAGAGTCCATAACATTTTCCATGTTTTTCATCTGGGAAAATGCCTTCATAATTCCAATGTTAAACTCGAGCTTGACGAGATTTGGGACATAGGAAGGCTCATGATGGAGTCTAAGGTGCCCCATGCCACCGCAAGGATAGTGAAGCACAGAATCAGGAAACTCCACAATAAGACAATTCGCCTCGTCCGAGTACAATGGGGAGACAATCCGGCGAAAAGCACTTGGGAGGCTGAGGAAAGGATGAGGAAAACTCATCCATGGCTTTATTCGGGTAATTATTTCCTCTAAATATTTCATTTATGGTTACATTGTGGTTGCTAGATTGGACGATAGGTGTTTTCATACATATAGAATTATATGCATATTAAGATGTTTGCATACATACTGCAACATTTATTACACATACACGCTAGAACGGAGCTCATTTTAGCAAGTATGAAGTACATAATCACTTTGAGTCATGGTTGTTTTAAATAACATGCGAGTATAACATGGTTGTTTAGAGCGAGTTGTGTTTTCGCCCCCTTAGGCAGATTTCAGGACGAAATCTATTTTAAGGGGAGGGAGAATGTGACACCCCATAAAACTAATTAGATAAGACAATTATTAAATAATAATAAGTTAAATTAAGCATTAAAATATTGTTAAGCTAAAAAATGGAATTTTTAAAACTAGGAATTTGACCCTGAAAATATCATAGCTATATTCGAGGCGAGATTCTGATCCGTTTTCACATATAATATGTCGAAAACGGAGTTCGTATGAAGAATTCACCTTTAATTGAGTTTTACATGAATAAAATACACACAAAGTTTGAAATTTAAATTAAATTAATAAACATATGGATTATAAACATATAATTAATGGCTAAATGGAATATTCCATGGAATTCAAATTTATCTATATATACGCGTAGAAAGGGACAAGAATATATAATAAAAGTAAGGTAATAAGTAATAAACAGAAATGTTTTAATAATTAAACCATTTCCACCTAAAAATAAATCCCCTGGTCCTTTCTTAGACCTAAGTTTCGACCGCCAGTCGGCTGCCCTTCATAGGTGGTGGTCGACCGCTTGGCTCAGCCAGGGCATGGTGAGGTTGATTTGGGCTAAGTTTTGGAGTGTTTATTATATAATTAATGAAGGAGATTAAATCTGATTAATCATATGGCTATTATTTGCATGCACACACAGCCCTATAAATATCACTCCATTCCACCTCGTCTAAACCTAATCATCTCCATCTCATTGCCTCCATTCTACCATTGAATTCTAGAAGGATTATATTAGGTTTTCTTCTACAAAACTTCTAATCCTTATTCTTTTCTAATCTCTTTTTTTAAGGATTTATTATAGATTTGAATCTAGAAATCTAGACTTATATATATGAATTCTAATTGTTTAATTCTTATATATAGATTAATACAAAATTGGAGTTCGTGTTCGTATGATGTTTTGAATCTAAAAGGCAAACATCATCAGATTTGTATCAATTCCATATAGTTAATCACTGTGAGTGGAAATTACATATGTTGCTATTCTTTTATTTAGTAGTATTGATTTGGATTTGCATACCTATGAGGAATTTGGTTTTCTATGAAAACATTAAAAATAGTAAACCACCCAAATTCCTCCCTTTTATGTTTATTGGTGGAAATGTACAATCTGTGTAAATTCGTGGTTTATGGTTGTTAAAGCGATGAAGAAGATGACCGAGTTGTGTTGTATAATTATTATTGTGGTCAAATTCATGTTCCATATATTGTAATCTTCATGTACTATTTATTGTCAAACATTTAAGATTTGGATGTTTGTATAAATCAAAATAGGTTTAAATATCTATTTTACAAATAGATTATTTGAACATATTTATTTATACAATGTACAATATTAATGTTTTACGCATAAACGTATTCAAAAGTGGATTTAAACCTTAAAATGATAATTACATGTGTGTGTGTGTGTGTGCGCGCGTATGTGTTTGGATGCATTTCACAATTGTTATCTTTTGTTATTGTAGCAATCAGTCAAGACCAGGATACAAGTTTTATATGTTATTATTGTTTATTTCCCATTTAGATATATGTTTACATACATGTATATACTTGATTGGTGAAATGTGGGAAATTGACTTATATGCCTTTCTTAGGTTAGAGATTGATATTTCAACGATTTAGAAACGTTAAGTTTGAACAACAATTAGTGTTAATAGTGATTACTAAATTATATTCAATTATAATGTAACGTATAGTAAATGCATAGTAGGTACAACTAATTTAGGAATGCAGTAATTTGAATTTCAAATGTCCCCTTAGGAATTTGTTCGTATGTGTGTGCGTTAATGGTTTTACAAATAGTAACTAATGACGCAAAGACACGAGATTAACCATTACTTGTAGTAGAAGCCTACTCGGAACCGACCGGCTTATCCAGCATCTACAAGTAAGCCTGGTTAATGTGAAGGTCTAGGTGTCATGGGCCATTATATTTATTACACTAAGGCACAATGTGGTTGCTAGAATAAGGAAGATGGCATATAAGGTGAGACAATTAAAGAGGCTTGCAAGAGTTCACGATGTATTTCATGTCTCACATTTGAGGAAGTGCTTACATGATTCAATAAAGTTAGTTGAACCCGGTCAGCTCGAGAACGAGAAGATCTAGCAAGAAGCATATGTTCGTCGTGTGTTTGCTCGGTTTCTAGGATACGAGATAAAGAAATTAAAGAACAAAGATGTTATGCTTGTGAAATTCCAGTACGAAGATAGTGCAGAAGAAGCAACGTGGGAGGCTGAGAAGAAGACGCATATTTCCAATCCTTTTCATTTCAAATGTAGGCTTTGAAATTTTCCGTCTTTAGCGTTTACTTTGATTGGACTCTTATCTTTCGTATCTTTAAAGAGGGTATATCTTAGGATATACCTATGGATGGTAGGATATATTGCAAACATGTTGATGGAACATGTTATGTGTGATGTATGCAAATGGTTGCAAGTGTTTGCTAGTCAATGCAAATGGACGCATATACACACGCTAGGCACTATTAGAGATCAACAAACTAGGACACTAAGCATGTGCATATAGATGTGTGTGCATTTTTTTCCATGATTGTTTTAAATGGATGATTACATAATGGTTGTTGCATATGAACAATGATCGTAGCACGTATGTAGAAATATCAATTATCATTAGGATATTCACATACATTTGGATACATGGCACGAGCATATTTGCATAAAAAGGAAGTCAACTGAATTAGTAGACTGCCTAATATTTTGCGTTAGTCGGGAACATATATAGTACACTATTACATTATAACATAAATTGCATTATAAAACTTAAGAACAATGATGTAGTGGATGATGTTTGAGTAGATGGGTGTAGACAGTGGTTGTGATTGCTTATTCCATTCTTATGTCCTTGGAGATTTCACAGAAAAAAATCCTTTGAGGGGGGAAGATTGTAAAAAACACTAACCTTTAAATAATAATAAATAATTAAAGAAATAATTAACTTTGTGGAATTGTCAAATTTTAGCTACGGGAATTGCACCATTGAGTCAGTGGCAATTGTAAATTATCAAAATCCGAGTTAGTATGCAAAAGTTATCAAAGAAATAAGATCTAAAAATATACAAGAATTAAGAAACAAAGAAAGAAAAAATATACACATGCTAAGGTCGACCCGAGTAAGCGCCAGGTTGACTTGCATTTTTACTTGGACGGAATTTCATCCAAGTATGAGACGAACGAAGTTTTAAACATTTTAAATTAAATCTGATTCATTGTTTTCAAGATCTGAAGGCTGAAACCGAATGAATAGCGTGTCTATACCAGATTAAATCACTAATCTAACGGCCTGAGATCACCTAGCTCCACTATTAATAAAAACCTAGACCTATCTATTCATTCACAACACTAATTTAATGTGTCTATAAGTTATTCTCTATAAGTACTCTTTGGTCTTAAAGTTTCTTTTTTAGTCCAATTCTGTAAGTTTGTTTTTTTAATCTTTTTCCCTTAACAGTTATTTTATTTCCTTCGGTTATTTGTCGTTTTCTACAATTATTCACGTTTTTTTTTTAAATTCCTAGTTTTGTAAATGTTAGTATGCAGTTGCGAATTTTAATCCACTTTTTGCGCATGAAAAATAATACAAAGTGTATACTTTACAAACACATATTAAATAAAAGAAAACTAAATTTACAGTAAACATATGTAAAGAATTATATATGTGTAATAAAAAGGAATCAGATTGATTTGGCGAATCTCTAGAAATTTATAGTAAATTATGACAAGTGTTGTAATTTAAAAAACAAGAGAAAAATGAGAAGGTTATCATGATAATCAAGAATTGTACTGGCATGCTATAAAATCATAACAAAATAAAATGAAGAATACAACTTATTATGAATTTTTTTGAATATCGTAGGCTCAAGAAGGAGATGAGTCAATAAGCTGGGCGCAGATATAGGATTTGGCTAAGAGAAAGAGAACACAGATTTCCAGTTAGGACCTGTATCTATCAATTCCCTTTAGGTTGGGGAATGGTGATCTTTGGAAGGTTGGGCACACTAATGCGAAATTAAGGAAAATAAGAGGTCAAGGAAATAGAACAAAATGAGTTTGGACGATGCAAATTAGATATTATTTGTTAGGATCCGTACCAGCTGCATTCCTTTTCAATCAAGGACCAATGGTCTAAAGAAAACAGTACATGCGGGAGCATGTAAATAAGAGATCACAGAGATGGGGGCGATATTATAGTGTGACTAGATGATTACCGAGCATGTAGAATTTAAATCGAAATAATTTGCTACTACATCTATGCGCTAGTTTGTATCTCTAATTGGAAGGCGTAGGCTTACCAGTGACATGATACTGTAAGGTGGGAAGTAGGAAGAGCCGATTGCAGGATAGAATTAGGAAATCTTATGCTAACCAGATTTACAAAATAGTAGAAAAGTGAAAATAGTTGAAAATTCATTTCAGATTAAAGTAGATAAATAACCCTATCCCATCAGAAACTATTACAAGTTGTTAGTAATTACTACATTCACCAGACTTTATGTCCGACCCTGTAACGACCCACCTTCCCGACCATCAAAAGTTGACACTAAATACGACTACTGTACTTTAATGTCAAAAATCAAATCGTCGAAAACATAGACTGTTAGGGTGATGCCTAGAGGTAACACTACCACAACTTGCCAACTTTATTTTTAACCTAGAGGTATTACAAGTTTGGGACCGATAAATAATGATAAGGGAATGTGATTTAATTTCCATATACTTTCTTGAGTTGTATCGTCAAATTAAAATGATTTATGGCTCTTTGAGCACCATTATCATGTGTTGTCAATGGTGAACCAAAAGAGTAAGTGTAAGTCAAGCTATGTGGAGTTGCTCCGATTAGGTTGTCATCACATTTACCATAGATTGGATTCGGTTGTGTTTGCACAGATGTGAAATACTCGGATTCTCATATTTTATGCAGGGTCCCGGCTTGAACGTTTCCGAGAGCCACTGGAGTTCTCAGTATATTGTAGAGGTATACTTTCAGTCAGGGGAGCACACTCTCATAGTTATTATTTATTTGGAAAATTTCTCATTTGATTCGTTTGATTCTTAAATTACAAGTTTTCCTATTTTTAATTTGCATCGGGAAGATGTAAGCCTCTTGCGATGTTTAATTAGTTTAATCCACGGTAAGATTGGATGGTGTTGTGATTGACCTAGTCTGTGGTTAATATTGCGATCCCATTTCTTTTGAATTTTTTTTCTTTTTTCTTATTGGATACAAATTCTTGGATCAGTTTATTTATTTCCATCGAGAAATACTGTATGCTCTTCTATATGTGTTCTTGTATGGTTATTTCCTTTTTGTTGGCATTCATACATACATACATACATGCACATATTATATATATATATATATGATATTCATTCCTTATTTATTTCAGTACTACTGAATTTGTGTCAATACTTAGATATGTGGTTTTTCTGAGGTAAAAACCCATTCCGCAATTAGCGGCGTGGTCTCACAAAATTATTATTTGTTTCCATTTACTTTTATTTTCTCACATTGGTTTTCCAAACTGATTCGTGTGTTATTTCATTATACCGCTTGGTTAGCTCGAGCTTGTTTCCAGGTTATTATTAGTTGAATATGGAGCTCATGGAATCGAGTTAGAAGTTCTCGTATCGTATTATTTATTTTTGTTGTATTATATTTGCCTATCAGCATTTGTAAGGTTAGAATTTTATAATTATCCAGTTGATAGGATTTGTTTTTAACTTTGATATACATTGTATCTTAGAGTGACAGTTCATTCGTCATTACTATTATTTTATGTTTTTGATTCCGTTATGAGATTTTCTATTTTCTTCTATTCTTTTCTTTTTTATTTTCTTTTAATCCTAACAATCTACGTTTTCGACGATTGGATTTTCAACATTAAAGTACAGTGGTCGTATTTGGTATTGACTTTCCGTGTTCGGGAAGGTGGGTCGTTACATTCAGTATCAGAGCCGAAGGTTAAGCGAGAATCTTGGCTCTGGTGGAGTTACTCATTAAGATTGGGTAAGCGAGACCCTTAAATGAGCTTGAGAGTGTATATATACACGAAATCATACTTGTTAGTGTTATAAAAATGTATTGTGTTAATTAGTCTTATGAGCTATTTATGAATTATGGTCGAGACGTGGGACGTCATAAGGTCGATAGGGATTTATAAACACTTGAACAAAGAAAGTAGACACAATATTGATTTTTTGAAATATTTTACATAGGATATATTTTTTTTATAAAGAAATAATTTTTCTAAACTATATATATATATATATATATATATATATGTTGTTGCTGCTGGTTCATGATAATATTAAATTATTATCATTATTATTTGATTTGCCATGCTCAAATAGTTTAGGAGCATTTAATATTATGTCAATTGTTAATTTATGTTCTATTTATATATGGACATTTATTAATAGGTTAAGTGTACTGGAATTGAACCCCTTTTGAATTAAGTTTCACAGTTTGACTAGAAGGTTTTCGATATAAATATTAAGTTAAAATCAACATTTAATAGAAGATTAGTTAATATAATCTTAATGGCAAATTGAATATTTAGAAAATAATTTATTATTATTATAATGTAAGTTGATTATATGTATATTTGTAATTAAGTAAGTATAATGATGGAATATATCTTGAAAATAGTTTTGATTAAAATAATCTTGATATTGTTTAAAAGGATTTATTAAAATAGAAATAGCATTTCTACTTAAAAATGTTTCGAAGTTTAGATAAGCAAAAATTTTAAGTTCCCTTGTAAGAAATTGTTTTGAATTAAAATCCATTTTGTATAATTAGGTCCTAATTAGAAATTTTAAATTCCTAATTGATAAAGAACCATTATTAGCTGAGGTTAAATGAGTTAAGTGGGTAAGAGGGTTTTAATAAGCTCAGTTTATTTTAAACCATAAATTGGTATAAGCATCTAAGTTTAATAACTGATTTTATGTTATTTGAGCTAATATGTTGTCACTTTTCATTAGACTCCTAAGGTAAATGTATTGAAGGTAATGGCTCAGTTGGAAAACTCATATTTTGTTTGGGTACTATTTGAATTTTTGAATGAAATAAATAAATTGATAAGTGAAGATAAGTTTGATGCTATGTATATAGTCTTAACAATTAAAAGAGTGCTATACAAAGTAAACCAAATTAGATTTGTTTGATTTTGTTTTCCAATTGATACGATATTTCGTAGGTTTAATTCTAAATAAAAAGGAATATTCAACGATTTTAGATAGTCGAAATTTCCAAGTTGAACATGGAATCATAACTTGCTTTAATTTATTAATTTAACAATGTTTGAACATATAAATTAAATTAAACTAAATCGAGATCGCCGCATAGCGACAGTTCGTAAATTTCAGATTTGAAGTTCAACTGAAAGTAAAGGATCCAATATAAGTCGGAATTCTTTGAAACAAGAATCTTCTGGATCTATTAGATTATAGTTTCTTAATGAAAGAGAAAAATCAAGATTTTCATCTTGTATATTTTGATTTTTGTCAAAATCAATTTTTTAGAAAAATTGAGGTTTGGTAGTTTGTAAACAAAAACTTATTATTTAATATAATAGTTAAAGTGTTTTTTGGGTACAATTGATATAATTAAGAAACCAACCAAATTGAGTAAGTTGAATATACATACATTGTTTGGTTCGCATGATGTATGGCGTAAAGTTTGGATAAGTAACTTTGTGGTAATTTGCACCAATCAGAAAAAGGATTTCTCACATGATTCTGATAGCGAACACTTGAATTGAATTCTTGGTATGATACAGAAGTTTTCCATCATAGTAGAAGACTATGTAAGGAAGGTAGATGTTCTAATCGAGAAACCTGATCAAAGTCCGCATTAGGAAGGTCGAGTAAGCGGTGCTAGTTTTGAACTGAAGTCTAGGCATTCGAGAAAGTGACCAGATCAAATTTAGCGTACAAATGATTCATGTATATAACATGAACTTGAATATAACTAAATTAGTAGTCTGTAAATCATCCAAAATTTGGATGATAATAATAGACATTTTAAATAATGTTAAGTGTTAGATTTTCCCTTATGAAATCTGTTTGATGGTTGTGTTACTTTATTCCATTTCAAAATTTGGTTGCTTTGAGTTAGTTGGTTGTGTGCTTTTATAGACTACGGTTCATAAAGATTTTGCTGCCTGATTAGGACTTAAATCCCGGAAAATTTGAAAAAGGCGTTTTCGAAGGAATTTGAAAAAAAATTGTTTGATGTAAACTTTCAAATATTTAGTTCTGACTAAAATGGGTTTATGGGAGTTTTCCTGATTGGAAGACTTGTCGAAATTTAATTACTCTAGTTGTTGTTTTTGGAGGAACCAAAATATCACTAGATGCTCCATGTTTTTTTAGAGTTGCACCATGCTTCGATAGAAGGAGCTCTCTCCTCATCATAATAGATTTTTGGTTTGGTTTTATTTTTATTCAAAGGAATTGGAAAGTGTTTTTGAATACAAAATCCGGGAAGGTAGTTATAACATTTTCTTTTAGAAAATTGGATGCATAATGGTCTGTAATAAGATAACCCTATATAACTTGGTTGCATGTGCTTGATTGTTGTGTATTGCACCATTATTCCTAGTTGCATCATATTTGTTTGTCGCTATGATTGTTGTGATGTTTATATATGTTAGTTGTTGATATATTACTTATTTATTTGCTTCGATCTCTTTCGGGTTAAGTATATTTACAGGTATGTGGAAGCAAAAGCTTGCTTGCTTATTGTAACAAACCGAAAAATCAGAGCCAATAAAAAAATATTTTGGCTATTTTATTGAATTTTGAATAGTTGAATAATTTATTTTAAATAATATAGATTAAAATTTTATTTAAATCGAAGTTTGAAAGAATATATTTATTTTAATTCTAAAAGGAATTAGAAATAACGCAGTAGTTCGAAAACTTGAATTCAAACTTTGACTCACTGTACAGGATGCAAAATAGATCGGATTTTAGTGAAACCAAAAATATTTAAATCTGTTTAAGAATATCTTTCCAACGAATCTGAAAAATTGAAATTTCATAGCGAGAATCAAATGTTACGGTCAGTTGAATTTTTAGAATAGTCGCTACGAAATTTAATATAATATATGGCCTGTATAAATAGCCATTTTTCAAACCACCTCCGTTTTCGACGAATCAACTTTTGTTGGAACCGGAATGTCAAATTTTTGCAGGATTCCAATTTTCATAATTTTTGGGATCAATATGTGATCGTGGAAAAAGAAAACGTGTTTTGACAGTTTCAGCCAATTTAAGTCGACTTGAAAATAGCCATTTTTCCAACAGTCTCCAAATTTGACGAAATTAGTTTTGTTGGGAACGTATCATCAAAACATTGCCAGATTTATTTTTCGGGAATTTTTAGAATCAGTATATGGCCCCGGGAATTTAAAATGTTTGATCGAATTAAATAATTAAATGCTTTATTATTTAATTTGAAGAATAACTGACTGAAACATTCGAATAGGCCTACGAGACCTATCCCATTGCGTCCGGAATGGGGGTATTTAGCTGCGGGCATCACTCGTTAGGTTGGATTTGGAATTAGAAGCGATATAGAAATTTAAAAAGAAATAAAAAAAATAGAAATACTCGTATAAATACGGTATATGCCGTATAACCCTAAAACCTTTTTACAGCCGCCGTATCTATCGATTTCAATGGCCTTGGTTCTCCGATTTTAAATCGCTAATTCCTCCAAAACCACTCGACGAAATCCACCACCCCTGTTAAGACTTTTGTAGAGTTTTCTCCCGGCTTCGCATCCATACCCGATTCACCCTAAACCGTCGCTCGAGCACCGAGATCCGACGCCCTAAACCTGCGTCGAACTGACCACCGCCGAGCCTTAAATAGGCATGCGAGTTGGCTAACTCGGGGTGGCACAGGTGCGACTCCTGGAGCCCGTCGACGTGGTGTCTTCAGATCGACGCCTCGTGCCTCAGTGTTCGTGCAAAGTGAAGACCTAAGTTTGAACCTGTAGTGGAAGTCATCGGCCTGAGCAATTTGTAGAAGAAGTAATATTTTATTTAATTAGATAATGTATTTTATTCAAAATTGGTTACAACCTTTGTAAAATCATAACTCGTTCGTTTTTTATCAGAATTCAACGAAACTGAATCCATTGAAATCGCAACGACGAGATGTACATTTTAGAAGAGACCGCAGAATTTTTAGAGCTCGCTACAATTTTTGGCGTCGTCAAATCAAAGTGAGATATCTGAATTCAGAAATAAAATAAATAAATTATATTAGGATGCAGACGGAGTTTAGAAACTCCCGACACCCGTCGTCCACAGACCATGGACGACTTGATTGATTTGTGATATATGATTGATTGAATTTTGGTGTTTGTTTGGGGTTGAAAAAGAAAAAGAAAAGGAAATTGATTGATATTGTGAAAAAAATTCGTTTGCGTATGAAATAGATTATTGAAATCCCCCTCGTCAAAAGCTGCGAGGCTTTAAGGGAGAGCGAGGAGTCGTACATCGGGACTGTGCCAGTTTTAATTACCCTGCCGTTATGCTGCTGAAATTTCCTGAAATATTTTTGTGTTGTAAAATATTTATGTTATTATATAAATTTGTCAAATAGTATAAAAATTAGATTATATATATATATATATGAACATGAAAAGGATACATTAAAAATTTGTCATTTTGATATAAAATGTATAACATTGGAATTTATATCTCCAATATAAATTTACATTAGAAAATATACATTTGGTACAAATTGTATTTGCATTTGGAAATCCCATTTTTAATGAAAATTTAGAATGTATGAAATTTTTTCATGTTTTTAAAATAAAACGTGATTACATTGAAATCCCATTTTTAATGTTAAGATAGAATCTAGTGAAATTGTTCATTGTCTTAAGTTAAAACATGTTTACATCAAGAATTACATTTTTAATGTAATAAAAAAAAATATAGAAAGACTATTCATGTTTAAAAATGAGAAAAACATGTTGTATTAAAGCTATACTTTAATGTCATGAATAATAAAATTGTTCATGTTTTGAAATTGTAAACATGTTTACATTAAACACATTATTTTAATGTAAATATAGGATATGTGAAAGTGTTCATACATTGAAATAAATAGTTATATTTTATTTTCATTCTTTGATGCAACTAAACATTGAAATAAATAGTTATATTGTATTTGCATTCTTTGATGCAGCTATACTTGGAAATAAATAGTTATATTTTATTTGCATTCTTTGATGCAATAAAATGTTGAAAGTAAAAGTTGCATTTTTGTTTGCAATTTTAGATGCAAACAAAACATTAAATTGAAAGTTGCATTTTTGTTTGCAATTTTAGATGCAAACAGAACTCTAAAATGAAAGTTGTATTTTTGTTTGCAATTTTAGATGCAAACAAAACATTAATTTAAAAGTTGCATTTTTGTTTGCAATTTTAGATGCAAACAAAATTCTAAAATGAAAGTTGCATTTTTTTGCAATTTTGATGTGAATAAAATACTGATTTAAAAGTGTAATTTTTGTTAGCATTTTTTGATGCAAATAGAACATGAATTAAAAGATTACATTTTCTATAATGTATAAAAGATAGAAAAGATTACATTTTTTTTCTATGGTGTAATGAAAGATATAAAGGCTACATCTTGTAATGTAATTAAAGAATGAATATAAAAGATTACATCTTTTATGAAATGTAAAAAGATCACATGTTTAATGTTATAGAAGAATGAAATGAAAAATGTTCATTTTCAATGTAAATATAGAGAATGAGGATGTTGTTCATGTTATAAAATAAAACATGTTTATCATTGAAATGTTCATCTTTAATATAAAAATAGAATATAGGAAATTTGTTCATTGTTTCAAAACAAAACATAATTACATTAAAAATACCATTTTTAAAGTGAATATAGAATATAGAAAATATATTCATGTTTTTAGAATAAATGTAATTACATTAAAAATCCTTATTTTAATGTAAAGTAGTAAATTAGAAAAATGATCATAACTTAAAAATGAAAATATGATTTCATTAAAATTCTCATTTTTAATGTAATGTTAGAAAACAAGAAAAAGGATCATATAGTGAAAATAAAACTTGTTACATCAAAAATCTCATTTTTAATGTCATGTATGAAAGTAGAAAAATGAACATTGTTTGAAAATAAAAATTAGTTTATATTAAAAATCCCATTTTAATGTAGTGAATGAAAACATGAGAATGTACCTTTGTTTTAAAATGAAACATGATTAACATTAAAAAGTACATTTTTCAATGTAAATTAAAGAATGAATCAAGATTTACATTTTTCAATGTAAATTAAAGAATGAATCAAGATTTACATTTTCCAACGTAAATTAAATAATGAATCAAGATTTACATTTTCCAATGTAAATTAATAAATAATAAAAACAAATTGCATTTTTAATGTGATGTATGATTTCGCATAAAAGAAATCACTGTTGAATTGAAATTGGTTTGAAATCATTGAACGATTTATTTTTATATTTATATATATATATACATATATATATATATATATAAATTAAAATAAACGAATCGCGCGCTGCAGTTCGCGATTTGAAAAACGTAACTTTAAACGATTATACCGAGAGGTCCGACTGTCGGATTTCCTCAAAACTGGAACCATTGGGTTTGCTTTGGAAAGAGCTTTCCAACGATATAAAATTTGTTAAGATCCAACGGTTAGATTTGGAGAATGTGTAAATCAAATTTTGATGAAAACAGCGCCAAGGCCATGTAATGACGCGAAGCGTCGTTTAATTAAAAATGGCTATTTTTTTTAAATAAATAAAAATAGCGATAAATCGTTATAAAATATTATAAACGATATGGAATGGAAAGATTGATTTAAATTATATATATGCGAGAATTATTTGAAAAGGTCGAGTTAAATCTCATTTCAAATAATTATACGACGATTGGAAGTCGAAGATTTGAAGATGGTGATTGGAGACCGACGATCTTCAACATCGAATGGATGACTACTGATGCCCTGGATCGGTTAGCTCCCAGGAGGGGTTACAGTGGTAGTTGTCCGGAGGTACTAATTGATTGTCCAGATATGCTGGGTGCCTTCAGTTCGTTCAGACCCAGAACGGACTTGTAAATGGATGTATGTCTGACATTGGATTTCGTTCCGTGTTGAGTGATCTCTATTAATATTTATCTATTGGTAGCGGAGAATTTATTTTCTTGCTTAACACCCTTTGAGGTTATTTATTAATAGACATCAATCGCATGATGTGAATTGTCAGTGTGGCATGCCAAGATGCGAATGATCAAGGCTTATTGTTGAAAAGCAGAGCCTTGTGGTTGATGATCAAAGCACAGCTTTAAAAAGCATAGCTTTGTGTATAGCGTTACCTCGCGAGCCTCATACCTCGGTATGAACCAGAAACGGGAGTAAGGACTGCAGGGAGGACATACGTTTCTTTCTAGCTAGAAGTGGTGTCATGGCTTTTACAAGGCCTGACACTTTTACTTATGTGGATGATGGAATGAGGCGCCTCGGTTATTTGAGTCCCGAGTGGCTCTATTTATGCCTCATGGGGCGAGGAAACGTATTGTTCAGTCATAACTAATCCACTAACATATTTGTGGACCGGCCCTTAAGATCCAAGTTGCAATTGCGGCTGTATCCTGAGACATGGAAGGGTAATTGTCTCGAATTCGGTAAGGACTATCTTTTGCCTTGGTTCATGATGGAAATCCAACTTCCAATACGACCCATGCGGTTTTGATTGTATTACTAGTATGGCGACATAATATATGGTAGTTATGCCGCCTATGATTGATATTATGATTGAAATGACTTAAAACACTTATACACTAATAATAATATCAAATTCATTTTATCGTATCAAGCATTTTTGACCATTAAAAGGTAAAACTCTATCCTCTGGTTTGCGTTGCATTATGTGATGGGACTTGAGTCTTATAATGGTTTCATTTTTTTCTAAAAAAACATTGCATTGTTTAATAATTTACTTCACTTACGCACTGGCAATCCAATGGAGTAAACCCGTTCTGCATTAGCGGCGTGGTCATGTGATTAGCCTTATTATCAAATAGGTTAAATAAGATTTCTCATACCAGTCCCATGACTGACTTGTAGTTTGTTTCACTTTGCAAACTCGGGTGCCCTCTTTTCCACACGGGCAGCAGCCTTGTATACAGGTTTAGCAGATTCATTCTGGATAGCTATGGAGCTGAAGATGGACATTATCATTCCTATTTTGCTGTTCAGACTTCACTTAGAATATTTTGTTTTTATTCCACTGCAGACATTTTATATTAAGCTGAAAACTGTATTATTGCTAAGTATGATCCTATTATACTGTGTAACTCTGATGATGTAACATTTCCAGTGTAATTTGATGAACATTATCTGCTGTAATTCTCTATTTTTGTTCTACTATTATTGTTATATGTTATATTCCAATGATTATCCTTACTTCCGTATACACGGGGTTTGGGGTCGTCACATTTGGTATCAGAGCTTAGGTTAAACTTAGCTCAGAATATAACATTTTAACAAACTCATCAAAGATAGAATCAGCAAAATCCCAAAACGAATAACTCATCATCGATAGGGCTAGTAGTATCCTAGAGTGAGTAAAAATATACCCACATAGATTCATTTAAATTTAAATATATGTCTCTATGTTCTACAATATCTATTCTGTTGGCCTGACTCATGGTCTGCTATTTGCAGACATAGTAGAAATGAGTGGCAGAAGCAAAAGAAGTAATTCTTTGGTTCAGAAATCTAATGAGTCAGTTGTGCTCCCATAATCAGAATCAGATCTAGAAGCTCTAGTAAAGAGATATCGAAATCTGGGTGGAGAACCATTCTCGGGAAAGGAGTCCATTATTGAAACACAAGCACGAATGCATTCTGGTGAGAAATTTTTTGAAGGCTTAAAACTGAAAGATGATCAGAAAAGACTAATAGCATCTTGGGTACTCAAAGGTGAAGCTATATTATGGTGGGAAACATTTACAAAGGAGAATCCAGAAGGTAATATTACCTGGGATAAATTCAAAGAAGTTTTCACAGAAAAAATTATTCCTCCAGGAGAAATTGATCGGCTATATGATGAGTTCTGCAGTCTGAAACAAGGAGATATGACCATTCGGTCATATCAGAAGAAATTCAAAGAACTTTCCCGCTTTGCCCCAGAACTAATTCAAGATCCTTTGAGGAAGAATCGGAGATTTATCAAAGGACTTCAAAGCAAATACCTAAATTTGGTAACTGCACATATTCACCTCCCTTTTTCTGAAATGATAGAAATGGCTTGTCGCTATGAGGATCTTGATAAGCAAGGTGTTTTGGAAGATGAAGAAGAAGGCAGTTCTAGCAACAAAAGAAAGTTCGAAGCTGATAGCTTTGAGGCAAGTACAAAGCCTGAGGTCAGTAAGAAGCCTAAAGTCAATCAGAAAAAGGTAAAGACAGTCACATGTCTCAAGTGCAATAAGCAAGGGCATTCGATAAGGAACTGTAAATCTTTGAAAAAAGACGGATCTAGATCCAATAAGAAGTCTCAAGAAAACAGAGAATGCAACATCTACCATCAGATTGATCATGTAAAGCAAGATTGCCCGCTTTTGAAAACGACCAAAGTAGCTCAAGTTAATAAGTAGCAGAAACTCCAGAACCCTCAACTAATAGGGAAAGGCCGGATGTTATGGAAGGAACTCTTAATGTCAACAATATTCCAGTGACATTGTTATTTGACACTGGCGCATCACGAAGTTTCATCTCAAGTAACATTGTTAAAAAGTTGAAGCTGACCCTAAAGAATCTTAAGGAATTGATTAATGTTCATAATACGATAGGGGCTTCTCTTGTTCTCAGTTTATATTGTAGAGTGCTCGTCTCCTACTCTTGCTATCCGTTTCCTTTCAATTTAATTTTATGGATCTTGCTGAAATTGATATCATTCTCGGGCTGGATTGGTTGACCAAGTATGAAGCCGAAGTTATATGTGCTGAGAGGGTTGTTAAAGTCAAAACGAAGCTTGGAGATAATGTTATACCTTGTGTAGGCTCAGATTCAGATAGAAAAGAATTTTGGGCTACTCTTGAGGTCACCCCCACCGCTCTTGAAAATATTCCTGCCGTCAAAAATTATGCGGATGTGTTAGAAGAAGTTGATCGCTTACCTCCGCATAGAGAAATTGACTTCAGAATTGATTTGGTTCCAAACTCAAGGCCAGTTGTACATACTATTCGGAGAATGTAGCCAAAAGAAAAAGAAGAACTGAGCAATCAAACCAAACAGCTTTTGTGGAAGGTCTAATCAGACCCAGTTTCTCAGAATTGGGTGCAGCAGTGGTGTCTGTTCCTAAGTCAGACGGTACACTCAGACTGTGTGTGGATTATCGAGATTTTAATAAGAAAACACTGAAGAATAAGTATCCATTTCCCCGTATAGATGATTTGTTGGATCGTTTAAATGGAGCGAAAGTGTTTTCAAAGATGGACCTAGCTACAGGTTTCCATCAACTGCATATTGTTGAAGAGTGTGTTCCTTTGATAGCCTTCAGAGGTCCAGACATATTTTATGAATGATTAGTAATGTCGTTCGGCTTATGAAACGCTCCAGCCTATTTTGTTGATTTGATGAATCGAGTATTACGGGATGTTTTGAATAAATTTGTGTTGGTCTTCATTGATGACATCCTAATCTTCTCCAAGTCAACTGTCGAGCATGAAAAACATTTAGAACAAGTTTTAGAAATTCTGAGAAAGAATGTATTAAAAGCCAAATTTTCAAAATGTGTATTCTGGCAAGAAGAAGTGAAGTTCCTTGGTCATGTAGTATCAAAGGAAGGAATTTCAGTGGATCCTAGCAAAATCACAACCATTCAAAATTGGAAGCAGCCTAGCACTCCTACTGAAGTCAAAAGTTTTCTAGTACTGGCTGGCTAATATCGGAAATTCGTTAAATATTTTTCGAGGATAGCTTGTCCATTGACGAAGCTTACAAAGAAGCATACAAAGTTCAATTGGACCCCCGAATGCGAGGCAGCTTTCCAAGAGCTGGAACAGAGGTCGATCACTGCTCCAGTGTTGACTATCATTGATGGCAACCAAGATTTGAAAGTCTGGACAGACGCTTCTAGAGAAGGTATCGATGCGGTGCTAATGCAAAGGGACAAAGTGGTCGCATATGCTAGCCGTCAGTTAAAATCACATGAGAAGAATTACGCCACTCATGATCTTGAGCTAACGGCCATCGTATTTGCTCTAAAGATATGGAGGCACTATCTCTTGGGTGAAAAGTTCGAACTGTATACTGATCACAAATCTTTAAAGTATTTGTTCACCCAGAGAGATATGAACTTGAGATAGCAACGTTGGGTTGAATTCCTTGTACCCTATGATCTGGACATCTTGTATACTCCAGGAAAATCCAATGTTATGGCAGATGCACTTAGCAGAAAGAATGCGGGCGTCGCCAATCTTATCCTCGCCAATCTCATTATTACACCTACATTGATTGACAAAGTCTCTACTTTTCAGAAGGAAGATGAATTTATTCAGAGGAATAGCAAAAGAGTTAGGGAAGGCGAACCCACGAGTTTCCAGATTGATGACAAAGGGGTCCTGAGGCTAAAAGGCTTAATTTGTGTTCCAAATATTACTGAGCTCAGAAGAGAAGTGATGGATGAATGTCATAAGTCCAAACTTTGTATTCATCCAGGGGTGAGCAAGATGTATCATGATCTCAAGCGCACGTTCTGGTGGAAATCTATGAAAAGAGACATCTCGATTTATGTCAGCAAGTGTTCTACTTGCCAACAAGTAAAAAGTGATCAGCAAAAACCTGTCGGCTTGTTACAACCACCACCAGTTCCAAGTTGGAAATGGGATCAAAATTCCACGGATTTTATCGATGGCTTGCCCTGAACTAGAAAAGGCAATGATAGTATATGGGTGATTGTTGATCGTCTCACAAAGACCGCCCATGTTATTCCTGTCAAATCGACCAAAACAGCACAAAGTTTGGCGAAGATTTATTTCAAAGAGATTGTCCGACTACATGGAGTCCCCAGTAGCATTGCAAGTGATCGTGACCCTATATTCGCTAGTAAATTCTGGGAAGCTTTCCAAGGAGAGCTAGGGACAACATTAAATCTGAGCACCGCTTATCATCCTCAAACAGATGGAAAGACTGAGAGGGTGAACCGTATACTGGAAGACTTATTGCGGGCTTGTATTCTTGACTTTGGCGGATCATAGGAAGACCACTTGCATTGGTCGAATTCTCTTATAATAACAGTTACCAAGTAAGCTTGGAAATGTCGCCATTTGAAGCATTATATGGAAGGCCTTGTAAATCTCCTGCATGTTGGGTTGAACCAGGCAATAGGCTAGTATTGGGTCCTGACATGATCCGTGAAGCTTCGGAAAAAATTGATTTTATTAAGAAGAGATTACTAGCAGCTCAGAGCCGATAGAAAAGTTATGCAGACTCAAGAAGAAGAGATTTAGAATTTGTTGTTGGCAATTATGTGTACTTGAGAGTTTCTCCATTGAGTGGAGTTGTCCGCTTTGGGAAGACTGGGAAGTTGGCTCCTAGATTCATTGGTCCATTCCCTATTCTAGAAAGAATTGGAACTCTCGCTTACAGGGTTCAGTTGCCTGATTGGTTGCCAGGGGAACATGATGTATTCCATGTGTCTCAACTTAGGAAGCATGTCCATGATCCAGACTTGATTGTGGAGGAAGCTACATAGCAAGATTTGGAGATTACCCCGAATTTAGCAGTAAGAAGGGAGCCGGTAAAGAACATTGGCAAAGAAATCTGAGTTCTGAGGAACAAAAGAATTCAACTAGTCAAAATGCAGTGGAGCGGAGATCTAAGAGACTGTACATGGGAGATAGAGGATAGCATCAAACAGGCTTATCCCCAATGAAGACTGGATATCTCTGACTAGCTCTAGTGCAAGGTACATTTACCATATTTACAATTTCCTTTTTGTTTCCTACTTTACTATAGTTTCCTTTTCGGGGACAAAAAGTTCTTAAGTGGGGGAGATTATAACAACCCGGAAAATCAGAGCCAATTAATTTTTTTTTATTTTGGCTATTTTATTGAATTTTGAATAGTTGGAATAATTTATTTTAAATAATAACGATTAAAATTTTATTTAAATCGAAGTTTGAAAGAATATATTTATTTTAATTCTAAAAGGAGTTAGAAATAGGGCGGTAGTTTGAAAATTTGAATTCAAACTTTGACTGACTGTACAGGATGCAAAATAGATCGGATTTTAGTGAAACCAAAAATATTTATATCTATTTAAGAATATCTTTCCAATGAATCCGAAAAATTGAAATTTCAGAGCGAGAATCAAATGTTATGGTCAGTTGAATTTTTAGAATAGTCGCTATGGAATTTAATGTAATATATGCCACGTATAAATAGCCATTTTTCAAATGACCTCCGTTTTCAACGAAACCACTTTTGTTGGAACCGGAATGTTAAATTTTTACAGGATTCCAATTTTCATAATTTTTGGGATCAATATGTGATCGTGGCAAAAGAAAATGTGTTTTGACAGTTTCAATCAATTTCGATCGACTTGAAAATGGTCATTTTTCCAACAGTCTCCAAATTCGACAAAATTAGTTTTGTTGGGACCGTATCATCAAAATATAGCTAGATTTATTTTTCGGGAATTTTTAGAATCAGTATGTGGCCCCAGGAATTTAAAATGTTCGATCGAATTAAATAATTAAAAATTTTATTATTTAATTTGAAGAATAACTGACTGAAACAGTCAAATGGGCCTAAGAGGCCTATCCCATTTGCGTCCGGAATGGGGATATTTAGTTGGAGGTGTCACTCGTTGGGTTGGATTTGGAATTAGAAGCGATATAGAAATTTAAAAAGAATTAAATAAATAAAATTTAAATAGAAATACGCGTATAAATACGGTATATGCCGTATAACCCTAAAACCTTTTTACAGCCGCCGTATCTATCGATTTTAATGGCCTTGGTTCTCTGATTTTAAATTGCTAATTCCTCCAAAAACCACTTGACGAAATCCACCACCCCTATTGAGACTTTTGTAGAGTTTTCTCCCGGCTTCGCATCCATACCCGATTCACCCTAAACCGTCGCCCGAGCACCGATATATGACGCCCCAAACCCGCGTTGAACTGACCGCCGTCGAGCCTCCAATAGGTGTGCGAGTTGGCTAACTCAGGGTGGCGCAGGTGCGGCTCCTGGATCCCGTCGACGTGGTGTCTTCAGATCGACGCCACATGCCTCGGTGTTCGTGCAAAGTGAAGACCTAAGTTTGAATCTGTAGTGGAAGTCATCGGCCTGAGCAATTTGTAGAAGAAGAAGTAATATTCTATTTAATTAGATAATGTATTTTATTCAAAATTGGTTACAACCTTTGTAAAATCATAACTCGTCTGTTTCTTATCAGAATTCGATGAAACTGAATCCATTGAAATTGCAACGACAAGATCTACATTTCAGAAGAGACCGCAGAATTTTTAGAGCTCGCTACAATTTTTGGCGTTGTCAAATCAAAGTGAGATATCTGAATTCAGAAATAAAATAAATAAATTATATTAGGATGCAGACGGAGTTTAGAAACTCCCGACACACATCGTCCACAGACCATGGACGACTCGATTGATTTGTGATATATGATTGATTGAATTTTGGTGTTTGTTTGGGGTTGAAAAAGAAAAATAAAAAGAAATTGATTGATATTGTGAAAAAAATTCGTTTGCGTATGAAATAGATTATTGAAATCCCCCTCGTCAAAAGCTGCGAGGCTTTAAGGGAGAGCGAGGAGTCGTACATCGGGACGGTGCCAGTTTTAATTACCCTACCGAAATTTCTTGAAATATTTTTGTGTTGTAAAATATTTATGTTATTATATAAATTTGTCAAATAGTATAAAAATTAGATTATATATATATATGAACATGAGAAGGATACATTAAAAATTTGTCATTTTGATATAAAATGTATAACATTGGAATTTATATCTCCAATATAAATTTACATTAGAAAATATACATTTGGTACAAATTGTATTTGCATTTGGAAATCCCATTTTTAATGAAAATTTAGAATGTATGAAAATTTTTCATGTTTTTAAAATAAAACGTGATTACATTGAAATCCCATTTTTAATGTTAAGATAGAATCTAGTGAAATTGTTCATTGTCTTAAGTTAAAACATGTTTATATCAAGAATTACATTTTTAATGTAATAAAAAAAATAAAAGAAAAATAGAAAGACTATTCATGTTTAAAAATGAGAAAAACATGTTGTATTAAAGCTATACTTTAATGTCATGAATAATAAAATTGTTCATGTTTTGAAATTGTAAACATGTTTACATTAAAAACATTATTTTAATGTAAATATAGGATACGTGAAAGTGTTCATACATTGAAATAAATAGTTATATTTTATTTGTATTCTTTGATGCAACTAAACATTGAAATAAATAGTTATATTTTATTTGCATTCTTTGATGCAACTATACTTGGAAATAAATAGTTATATTTTATTTGCATTCTTTGATGCAATAAAATGTTGAAAGTAAAAGTTGCATTTTTGTTTGCAATTTTATATGCAAACAAAACATTAAATTGAAAGTTGCATTTTTGTTTGCAATTTTAGATGCAAACAGAACTCTAAAATGAAAGTTGCATTTTTGTTTGCAATTTTAGATGCAAACAAAACTCTAAAATGAAAGTTGCATTTTTTTTGCAATTTTGATGTGAATAAAATATTGATTTAAGAGTGTAATTTTTATTAGCATTTTTTTGATGCAAATAGAACATGAATTAAAAGATTACATTTTCTATAATGTATAAAAGATAGAAAAGATTACATTTTTTCCTATGATGTAATGAAAGATATAAAGGCTACATCTTGTAATGTAATTAAAGAATGAATATAAAAGATTACATCTTTTATGAAATGTAAAAAGATCACATGTTTAATGTAATAGAAGAATGAAATGAAAAATGTTCATTTTCAATGTAAATATAGAGAATGAGGATGTTGTTCATGTTATAAAATAAAACATGTTTATCATTGAAATGTTCATCTTTAATATAAATATAGAATATAGGAAATTTGTTCATTGTTTTAAAACAAAACATAATTACATTGAAAATACCATTTTTAAAGTGAATATAGAAAATATATTCATGTTTGTAGAATAAATGTGATTACATTAGATTTTTAATGTAAAGTAGTAAATTAGAAAAATGATCATAACTTAAAAATGAAAATTTGATTTCATCAAAATTCTCATTTTTGATGTAATGTTAGAAAACAAGAAAAAGGATCATATAGTGAAAATAAAACTTGTTACATCAAAAATATCATTTTTAATGTCATGTATGAAAATAGAAAAATGAACATTGTTTGAAAATAAAAACTAGTTTACATTAAAAATCTCATTTTAATGTAGTGAATGAAAACATGAGAATGTACCTTTGTTTTAAAATGAAACATGATTAACATTAAAAAGTACATTTTTCAATGTAAATTAAAGAATGAATCAAGATTTACATTTTTCAATGTAAATTAAAGAATGAATCAAGATTTACATTTTCCAATGTAAATTAAAGAATGAATCAAGATTTACATTTTCCAATGTAAATTAATAAATGATAAAAACAAATTGCATTTTTAATGTAATGTATGATTTCGCATAAAAGAAATCACTGTTGAATTGAAATTGGTTTGAAATCATTGAACGATTTATTTTTGTATATTTATATATATATATAAATTAAAATAAACAAATCGCGCGCTACAGTTCGTGATTTGAAAAACGTAACTTTAAATGATTATACCGAGAGATCCGACCGTCGGATTTCCTTAAAAATGGAACCGTTGGGTTCGTTTTGGAAAGAGCTTTCCAATGATATAAAATTTGTTAAGATCCAATGGTTAGATTTGGAGAAATGTGTAAATAAAATTTTGATGAAAACAGCGCCAAGGCCATGTAATGACCCGAAGCGTAGTTTAATTAAAAATGGCTATTTTTTTAAATAAATAAAAATAGTGATAAATCGTTATAAAATATTATAAACGATATGGAATGGAAAGATTGATTAAAATTATATATATATATATATATATATGCGAGAATTATTTGAAAAGTCCGAGTTAAATCTCATTTCAAATAATTATACGACGATTGGAAGTCGAAGATTTGAAGACGATGATTGAAGACCAGCGATCTTCAATATCGAATGGATGACTACTGATGCGCTAGATCGGTTAGCTCCCAGGAGGGGTTACAGTGGTAGTTGTTTGGACGTACTTGTTGATTGTCCGGATATGCTGGGTGCCTTCAGTCTCGTTCAGACCCAGAACGGACTTGTAAATGGATGTATATCTAACACAGGATTTCGTTCCGTGTTGAGTGATCTCTATTAATATTTATCCGTTGGTGGCGGAGAATTTATTCTCTTGCTTAACACCCTTTGAGGTTATTTATTAATAGACATCAATCGCATGGCATGAATTGTCAGTGTGGCATGCCAATATGCAAATGATCAAGGCTTATTGTTGAAAAGCAGAGCCTTGTGGTTGATAATCAAAGCACAGCTTTAAAAACATAGCTTTGTGTATAGCGTTACTTCACGAGCCTGACACCCCAGTATGAACCAGAAATGGGAGTAAGGACTGCAGGGAGGACATACGTTTCTTTCTAGCTAAGAGTGGTGTCATGGCTTTTACAAGGCCTGACATTTTTACTTATGTGGATGATAGAATGAGGCGCCTCGGTTATTTGAGTCCCTAGTGGCTCTATTTACGCCCCATAGGGCGAGGAAACGTATTGTTCAGGCATAACTAATCCACTAACATATTTGTGGACCGGCCCTGAAGACCCAAGGTGCAGTTGCGGCTGTATCCTGAGACATGGTAGGCTAGATTGTCTCGAATTCGGTAAGGACTATCTTTTGCCTTGGTTCATGATGGAATTCCAACTTCCAATATGACCCATGCGGTTTTGATTGTATTACTAGTATGGCGACATAGTATATGGTAGTTATGCCGCATATGATTGATATTATGATTGAAATGATTAAAAACACTTATGCACTAATAATAATATCAAATTCGTTTTATCGTATTAAGCATTTTTGACCATTATAAGGTAAAACTCTATCCTCTGGTTTGTGTTGCATTGTGTGATGGGGCTTGAGTCTTATAATGGTTTCATTTTTTTATAAAAATCATTGCGTTGTTTAATAATTTACTTTACTTATGCACTGACAATCCAATGGAGTAAACCCGTTCCGCATTAGCGGCGTGGTCCTGTGATTAGCCTTATTATCAAATAGGTTAAATAAGATTTCTCATACTAGTCCTATGACTGACTCGTAGTTTGTTTCACTTTGCAAACTTGGGTGCCCTCTTTTCCACACGGGCAGCCTTGTATTCAGGTTTAGCAGATTTATTCCGGATAACTAGGGAGTTGAAGATGGACATTATCATTCCTATTTTTCCGTTCAGACTCCATTTAGTATATTATGTTTTTATTCCGCTGCAGACATTTTATATTAAGCTGAAAACTGTATTATTGCTAAGTATGATCCTATTATGCTGTGTAACTCTGATGATGTAATATTTCCAGTGTAATTTGATGAACATTATCTGCTGTAATTCTCTATTTCTGTTCTACTATTATTGTTATGTGTTATATTCCAATGATTATCCTTACTTCCGTATACACGGGGTTTGGGGTCGTCACACTTATAGCTTTTTGTTTCATGGTAAAGATATGTTTACCAGACAAAATGATACGTATTTCGGATTAAATATAGTACATGGATCCTATATATTGTTTTTTCATGATTTGGATTGCCTCATCATTGAGATGAGATGTATAGTGTCATATTTTTATGTTGTGAAGTTTTTCTGATCTAGCCATGCAAAGGAGGTGCTGTCGAAAATTTCCGAAAAATTTCAGGTGTTAAAAAAGAATAACACAGTTTTAGTAAGAAATTTTTTTGAAGTAAAATTAATCTGTGGTTTAAACTTAGGGATTTGTTGTCACTCCTTCCCTTTAGTAATTTCGCGAGCAAAATTCTTTTAAAGGGGTGATTGTAACAACAAAAAGTTTTAGTTATTAGATTTTAAATATTTAAATGGTTGGGTTTTTGGAATTTATTAACTTGAATTACAATTTAGTGTTTATATAAACATCTGAATTAGTGATTGAATATTAACTAAACGGATTCAATATTGATTCCTTTTAGTTAATTAATATTGATTAAAATCCATTTATTAAATTATAGAAAGCAATAAATAGCTTGGATTTGAATTGATATTTGGATCGTATTATAAAATAATATTTTGATAAGAAATTTATCATTTTTGCAAATTGTCTAGGATATCGATGAAACTAGTTTCACCGGATCAAGAATAATAAATTATTGTAAGATTTCAAGTTTCGTAGCGATCTGACTTTTGTGTTCGTACTCATTTGAAACGCGTGTCGATAAACGATTTGAAATTATAGTGTTATTATTTGATTTTATAGCGAAATGACAGTGTTCTAATGATTTTCAAGAACCTATAATTAGTGTATATTTTTATAGTTTTAGAACCACGTTTGAATTCCGATCACGATGATATTATTATCAAATCGATTGAAGTCTGTATTGGAATAAAACCCAGTTTGTTAAGATGCTAAATTTTTTGTTATAAATCAAGTACCTTTCGCTTCTAATAATCAGACTACTCCCTCTACTTCTCTTCTTTTCCATTTACTGTAAAACGAAATCAAAGAAAAAAGGATCTCATTTCAAAATTCAAGATTATTTCGTATGTTCGACCTAAAATCATGAAATAAATTGTATTGATTTAGCACTAGAAAGTTCTTCAAACCTATATGCTTAAACTAGGGTGCGGTTTCATTTTTATAGCATTCGACTTTTAGATACGCATTTTAGCATTTGTGTTTTAAGGAGTTGTGGTTAGTCTTAGTTGGGTTTGAGGGTGACGTTGAATTTCTAGGGAGTAATAGAATTTATAGCATTATTTTGGTAGAGCTCGAGCAGGGTTTGGCTGGTGCGACATCGAATATCGCACTCGTGAATAAGACTGGAACGTTGTTCGACACATTCTATCTAAGGAGCTCGAGTGTGAATTTGTTGGTGCCAGGATGAAGAACATTTGTTAAGGAGATGAACACTAGTGATAATGATGGATTTCGTAATTGGTTGGAGGGGTTAGGGGCTTCCAAGTTACGACCATGGAATTTTTCCTATGTTTGGGATTCCTATTTACGAGTGTAATTAGTATTAATGAGGTGATTAGAGAATTTAATTATTTATTTGAATTTGATTTCTTATAAAACTAATATCTAACTCATACGAAATCAGACTCGAATGTCGTCGGTTTCTTTGAACTCATATCGACTTAAGCTTTGCGATAGAGTTGGATTGGACAAATCTGAAAGTAGTTGGATTTTGAGCTAAAATTGAGCGTCGTTCGATGTTAGTTCGAACCAGAATGCGTCTGCGATAATAGGATTCTCTTTGAGTAAAAACCTCACCTTTTTGGTTTACCACTATTTTATAAAGCAGATTAAAATATTGATTATCTGCTTGATTGTGAAAATTGATAGTTGTTTGTCTTGGTTAGATTGTTATATTATCAACAAGTTGTTTGATTTGATTGAATTTATTAATTGTTTGAATTAAATAAAGAATCATGAATTAGCATCTTGAAATTCTATTAAATTATTTAAAACTTATTTAGGATTTCGATATAGCATCTTGAGTTGTTATTAGACAATTTTGGATTTATAATTCCAATTTTTGCAAGTATCCGGTGTTACATGAATTGTTGAATTTAGTTGAATTGATTACGTTATTAGTTTAACGTTAAATTTGGTGTTGTTGATTGGACCAAATAAATATCATTTAGAAATTAATTTAACTTATTCTAGTTGACATCAAGTTAGCAAAATAAACCACCATTCCGCTATATTATAAAGTTGGATATTTGGTTCGAATTCATTTTCTCGTATTGCTTATATATTGTCAATGATTGAAATAAATTATACATCCTATTTAATTTAAGCTTGGCTTTTCATAGAACCAGTATTTGAATAAAGCTATCCTTTTTAGTAATAATATTTGTAAGTTTGTTTATTGTTGGAGTAATAATAATGAGATTCAATTATTTATTTGACTGATGATGATTGAGTTTAATTATGCATTTGATTAATAAATTGAAATGTGATTATTCATTTTTAAGCATTGATTAAATGAATTTAGTTATATATGTGGTTATCGAAATCTAAATATAATAAAAAAAATTAATTAATGATTAATTCAAATTAAAAATCAGTTTTATTAGTGATGTTTAATGTTATAAACATTTTAAATTAATAATGCCTTAGTTCAAATTCTTATTTTAATTGATGAGGATTGAAATTAATTTTGTTGTTTTTCATTAAATGTTTTTTAAAAGAAATTAAATTTGATTTTATGAAAGTGAATAAAACCAGTTTACTTTATCGAATAAAAATGATTTAAATACAAATAATTGATTTATATAAGGATTTGAAACTTAATTAGTTAAATTAATAATGATTAAAAATAAATCAGTTGTTTTATTTTCAAAGATCATTAATGCGATTAGTTATCTTACGGGGTGATAAATTTTGTCTGATAATTTTTAAATAAAGTTGGCACTCAATTTATTTTCCTTTGTGGAAAAATAACTTGGGTTAGTCTAATTTGTTATCCTTTAAGGGTAAATAATACTATTCAAATTTTTTTAACAATAGTTTTTAAAAGAGAAGTGCTTTTAAATAGAATTGGTTCGAAATTGAATCTAAGGGTAAAGACTTTTGGTTTATGTGAAACAATGTTTAAATAGCATTGATTTATTTTTGGCAAGGCAAATAACATTGATTCTGACATTTCTTTAAATACACTTTGATTTATAACTAGCTCTTTAAAACTGCTACTTTAAATAATATTGTTAAAAGTGTTTTCTTTCAAATAACTTAAATGTGAAAACCAAGCACAAGTTCTAATTTTTAAGTTTTAAAGGTTTCCAATACGGATATGGAAAGAAAATTTCCGTAAACGGTATCGCTTATATGAAAAATATTTAGTTATGCTCTTATCACTAAATGTCGAAGCATACAAATTTTCCCTATCTCGAAGATTGAAAACATTGTTAGGGCGATGCTAAGAGGTAACATACCACAATTTGCTGACTTTATTTTTAACCTAGAGGTAGTACAAGTTTGGGATCGATAGACAATGATATGGGAATGTGATTTAACTTCCATATATGATCATTTTGAATATGCCTGATAGTTGATTTAATAACTATTAGTTCAGCTTTCTTGAGTTCTATCGTCAATTAAAAAGATTTATTCCTCTTTGAGCACTATTATCCTTTGTTGGCAATGGCTGAACCAAAAGATCGAGTGGAAGTCAAGCTATGTAGAGTTGCTCCGATTAGGGTGTTACTACATCTACTCTAGATTGTATTCGGTTATGTTGTGCGCAGATGTGAAATACTCGGATTCTCAAATTTTGTACGGGGTCCAGCTTAAACGTTTTTGAGAGCCATCAAAGTTCTCAATATATTCTAGAGGTATACTTTTGGTTAGGGGAGCGCACTCTCCTTGTCATTATTTGTTTGAAGAATTCTCATTTAATTCGTTCGATTCTTAAATTACAAGTATTCCTATTATTGATTTGCAAGGGAAAGATAAAAACCTTTCGCGATATTTAACTAGTTTAATCCATGGAGAGATTGGATATTGTCGTGATTGACCTAGTCCGTGGTTAACGGTGTAGTCCCATTTCTTTGGGAAAAAATTGCTTTTCCCTTGTTGGATCCAAATTCTTGGATCAGTTTCTTTATTTCCATCGAGAAGTACTGTATGTTCTTCTCCATGTGTTGTTTGTTCGGTTATTTCCTTTTCGTTGACATTTACACACACACACACACACACACACACACACACACACACATATATATATATATGACATTCAATCCTAATTTATTTCAGTACTTCTGGATTATGTCAACATTTAAATATATAGTTTTTGTGAGGTAAAAAGTAGCGGCGTGATCTCACAAAATTATTATTTGTTTCCGTTTACTTGTATTTTCTCATGCTGGTTTTCCAAAACTAATCAATGTTTTTTTCGTTATAATGCTCGATCAGACCGAGCTTGTTTCCAAGTTGTTGTCAGTTGGATATAGAGCTCACATAGTGGAGTTAGAAGTTCGTGTATTGTATTATTTATTTTCGTTGTATTATATTTACCTATCAGCATTTGTAAGGTCATAATTTCATAACTGTCCAGCTGATAGGATTTGTTTTTAACTCTGATATACATTATATCTTGGAGTTCATCTATTATTACTATTATTTTATGTTTTCGATTCCCTTGTGAAATTCCGTGTTTTCTTATATTCTTTTCCTTTTCACTTTCTTTTAACCCTAACAATCTACATTTTCCACGATTGGATTTTGACATTAAAGTACAGTGGTCGTATTTAGTGTCGACTTTCGATGGTCAGGAAGGTGGGTCGTTACAGTCCCACTTCTCTTTCTTCCTCCTCCCTGTTAGATTCGCAGGGTTGACTGTTGTAGACAACTTGGTTTTTAAACGCATTTCGGAGATTTCAGTTCTATTTTGATGTATTTTCCAGCTTTGTATCTTTTTTGTCTTGAGTTGTACTACTGATATTGAGAGAGTGATCATTATTAGTGTACTCTAGTTTATGAGACCGAAATTTTCTTTTTATGAGACATATGGTGGTATGAATTTATGCTTTATGATTGAAATGTTGGGTTCAAAAATAACAAAATATGTTTCTATACTTGCAGCGCTCCACATTTCTTGGCATAACCCTATTATGTGGAACATTATGAGGTGGGGGGTGTTACACACTACCTTCTATATTTCATGATGTTTGGAAATACTTAGTTAAATTATGCATGCTATTTATATAGATTGTCTTCTGCATTAAGTAAAGATAGCAATAACAGTGGTATATCTTTTCTATTTTCAAAAAGTTAAATCAGTGATAGTCTCTTAATAAGTAATACTCTTTTTAAATGTTATCTTAGTTACTAAATTTGGTATAAAGGTTAAAAAAGCCTAAGCTTGCATGATGAAGATTATGATATCATTTTCAAATGTATTTATAAAGATTTTTCATTTATTATATTATATAAGTTATATTTTCTATAAACAATAATGCTTTATCATTAATTTTCAATAACATTGGATTCCAAGTGAACAGATACATAATGTACTTATTTTTTTGCAAAGCTGACCGGTTTTTATAGTGATCTATAACACTTTTTATTGTAACAAACAATAAATATATTATTGTAGAAGTAGACAGATTGTCTAGCTACTAAATTCGATTTTTAAGGTGGACCGTCCACCACAGACGCTTTTATAGTGGAACGACCATTGCTACTAGCCTAGCTTATAACATAAGAACTAATCTTAGTGGCTAGAATATATATATATATATATATATATATATATATATATATATATATATGACATACTCCACGGAGTCAAATAACATAATCTTATAAAGCAACAAAAAGTCACAATCTAAACAAATATAACTAGTCAGAGTTGAAGGACAACATTACAAAGCACCGATTACATAGCTTGACACATTACAAGAAAATTGATTTTTTTTCCTTTATTGCAAAAACCAGTGGCGTTTATTCGCAAATGCAAAATAAAGGTGTTTTCACTCATAATATCAATGCGGCAAAAAATATTTCACTTTCCCGCCTAAGAAAAAACAGCGTGGGTGGTCCAAAATAAACGTGACCGCTGATTTTCTATTCCTTTCCCCCTCGTACTTACAATTTTTTAACCTTGGTTTCCTTTTCCTCCAAAACCACTCTGCTAAAGAAATTTCATGGCACCGATTATCGTCAACTCCGTAGTTTTCCATTTCATCGCAAATACAAGAAAATTTCATCGCACCAATTGGACAAAAAATATTGGTTCAGACTTTTTCTTCGATGCCCATTTTCCTCTCAGATTGAATCGACTAGTATCTCCAAGAAAATTTCATCGGTTGCTCTGGTTCCTGTAAACAACGACAAGGTATGTTTTTGTTATCTATTTATCATGAATTTCCAACTTTTTCTTACCTTAACCGAGGCTATTTTTTTATGTTGAAAGAATTGCCAAAATCCTAATTCCAGTTGAGTGCTGAGAAAATGATAAAACGTTCCAAATTTCAGTTGAGGGCTGAGAAGTAAGAATTACTGTATTAATCAGGGAAGAAGGAATCTGCTTTTTAAAGATGATATGTTGTTTGAGGACTTCAACATCAAATACGAGCTTTAATTCCTAAGTTATTCACTTCCATGTTAATTGATGTCTTCCTACTAAAAATTTGAGAAGGAGAAAGTGGGAAAATGATTCAGGTATGAAATTTTATTCCCAAAATTATTCTCTTTTGAGTTAATGATGTCAAGTAAGAAGATAAAGGGGAAAAAATATACTAGAAATTTGGAGAAGAAGATGAATTTAGCTATAAAATAATTATAATTATTTCTAGATGTTAATTATGTTAGAAAAAAACGATGTTTATTTGTAAATTGTATGATTATATCCTATTGTTAACAAGTTTCAGAAAAATCATATTTTGAAATTGTAGAAAATAAAAACGATTTATAGTTTTGAAAACCATTAAATATGTAATTTTTTTGTTTTAATTACTAAATCATTCTACATATCAGCTGCTCCTGGTGGTGATGAAGTGGAGGTAGTTGAACTTCTCACTGCTCCAATTCTGTTGATGGCTTTCAGTCTATTCATATATAATCAGTCAACGATGTTATTTGTATGTATGGGTAGTAAATGCTTGTGTGTGAATTGTTTAGTGGTTTGCTACTGTAAGTTTAAATTGTGTATTTTGGGGCCTTCTGCATTCTTGAATAAAATAGGTCACTTACTGTTGCCTATTTGTAGCACTATAATTTGGAGTTGTTTACAATAAGTTTCCATATTATGCATAGATGCATATAAATTCTGGAAAGGGTTATCTTAACCATGTTACACCTTGATTATATATACCATAAATATATTAATGTTTGCTCATTAGTTATGCATTGATTACAGTATGAAGTAACCTAATGCGCATCAAAGAAGTATGTTCCCTGTTTGGGATAATTGCAGATGCAACCCTTGTTCCAACTTGTTATAAAAAAAATGTTCTGTTAGCTATGAAACCATGTTGAATCCATGCCAATGGAAACTGATGCGGCTATTTGGGTTTTGCTTGGTGCAAGCAGAACGCATTGTGATATTGGTACACTGTTAAAGCAACGAAGATGCTTGTTGAACTTGAACCAGATGACTCAGGTAATTATGTGTTGCTTTCTAATGCACATGCTTTGAAAGATAATCGGATGAAGTGGCTAAACTTAGAAGAATTATAAGGGTTAAGAATTTGAATAAGACACCAGGCTGTAGTTCGATTGAGGTGAATAACACAGTTAAAGATTTTTTTGCTGGAGATTGTCAAAAATTGTTTCTGACTGAGATACAGGATATGCTGAATATATTAGCCTTGAACATTATAGAATCTAGGGAACATGTAGGCTTTTTGAATTCTATTTATATATGTAATAATGTCATTGAATGTTAAAAAAAGAATAGTGAATTTGAAGCGATGTTGAATAAATTATTTCTTGATTGTTTTGAGGGTATGGAGGTTGCATATTTATTGTTATTGAAGCAGGAGAATTGGCAAATGCCCGTTATTTTAGGTGGCAGAGCATTTGAGTACAATATTTTAAATAATTATGTGATATATGCCCGTCCTGCGAATTTCATTCTTAACAGTGTTGTTTGTATTTCTGCTGCAGGTTTGAAAAAAAACTTCGGAAAGAAACTTCAGGAAATCAGATGAATATTACATTCAAATGATCGAGGAGCATTTGAATACAAAGAAGGAAGAAGGCGAGGCTGAAGATTTAGTAAATGTGTTGCTTCGACTTAGAAATGATCCTAGTTATGGAGGAATTTTCAGTGGGATGGATCACATCAAGGCTCTAATCATGGTACGTATTATTTACATATATAAACTATGTGCAAGTCGTGTGATTGATTACTTACTGTGTCTTGTTTCCCTAATTTATGACCAAAGACCAATTTTGGTGTACATTTCTCTTTTGTTTGACATGAATATGAAGTGCTACTTTATGTATATTTTTTCAACTTGCCGACTCAAAAATGGAAATGTCCAAAGAGTCATTTTGAATATTGCATTGATTTCAAAACACTCTCTAATTAGAAAACATTATGTTCATTTAGAATATATTCATAGCTGGAACAGACTGTTGCTGCATCATTAATATGGACAATGGCGGAGCTCATGAAACACTGTAATTCATAAAGCAATATTTAGGACTGTAAATGGATGCGGATAGTGCTGTATCCGTATTCATATCCGAAAATAAAAATCCATATCCGAATCCATATCCGCAAATGTCTATTAAATTATATCTGTATCTGTATCCGCAAATGTCTATTAAATAATATTTGCATCCGTATCCGCGATTATTTTCGGATATCCGAAAATATCCTTATCCGGCTTAGCGAATACGGATATTTTTGGATATTCGCAAATATCTGCATCCGAACTTAAAAATATATCTGAAACTCAATACATTACAATGCAAATTTCATTCAGCTTTGAACAATAACTAAAAAAATTGAAATAATGCAGAAGATATATCAATTTAACAATAGCAATCACGTAAACTCATACAATAATATTTCAACATGTAATCTTCATAGTAAAAAGTAAATCCCCATAGATCCAAATCTACTTAGTCTTGGTTTTCTTATCGTCATCATTGTTTCTCTCAATTTAAGCTTCCCCACAGATCCATTGCAGTCCTCCAGGTCAATCCGCTCCTCTTCCATCTCGTCCCTTACTCTTCGTCCTAGTCATCATCATCGATCAGTGAGAAAATATGGTTCTGCCTGGGAAATAAAGTCATGCTTCTGCCTTTTCTTCACAAGATTATATATCCATGACCATCAATCCTTCCAGGACCAAATTGGAACTGCTGCTTAAGAAGACTAAACGAGTTAGAACAAGTCGCAACAGATAAAAGTAAAACCAAAATACACAGTCCTCAATCACAAAATGTATCCACAGAAGAATGCAATTCACAAACGTAATAAAAACATAAAAAGACCTAAGGAGATAAACTAAGCCATAGATGAAATTAAATCAAATCCATACTATCAAGACTGGAAAAGTGAAAAAGAAAAACTTTTATGTTCAAATCAGCTCATAAATATCGAATTCTGATTATCCATGAACGAACAAAAAAAAAACAATCTCCAAACAGGAAAAAGATTACCAACATAAAAAAAAAAGTGTAATTGGGGTAGCCCGCCTTTCTGTCATGGCACAAACATAGAATAAGGTGCTCCAATGGCCGGCAGTGTTCATCGCTGAGGAAAAGCAGCGTCCAAAATTTCAAACCTCAAAAGATGCTAAAAGGAAACATGATGAAACACCGCCACATCCTGACCTAAATCAGGGGGCAACAAATAAAGCAGTGCTCTATAAAACAAAAGGGGAGAGAAGCAGCGGCTGCAAGCTCATTTGCTCAGATAAGATGAAGTAGATTTTAGGGTTTGGTTTTTATAGACAAGTCATTTGAAGTTTGGGAAAACAGGCCTTGTTATATGAAGCTTCCCAGAAAGGTGACCGTTGAAGAATAAATAAAACAGTAATTCAGAACTGCGGGCTAAGGGTCTTTGTTTGTGGACTTATTTTCGTAACGTATATATGGAAGACCTAAATATAAAAATACGAAAATATTTCTTTTCATATAGCGGACGGATATTTTTTGGATACGGATATTGCTATATCCGTATCCGTATCCGGTAAGCATTTTGGATATCGGATATCTGTATCCGCTTTTCGGATATCGGATATTTTATGTATTTTCGGATGCGGATACGAACGGATTTCAGATATTTCGGGTATTCATTGACAGCCCTAGCAATATTGATTCTTTGCTTGTGTTTCTTTCCTATATTCAGTGCATTGAGTAAGCTCCTACGTTAATTCTATTTTTACAGGTTCTATTTCGTTTCAGTATTTGGATGACTCAAATGATGGCGACTGAATGTTGTTCGTTGCTTTGCCAATTCCTGCCATGGTAAACTGTGAGTTTGAAACTATTGTCTTACTGCTTTACGGTTATATTTTACTACATCTGCTATAGTAAACTATGATCCAAAACTTGGTGAAGCTGAAGGAAAGGTTATGATATCAGGAAATCCTATTCAAATTCATATAGCTCAAAGCCTTATTCACGGTTTCATTTTCCATGGCAAGTACTTGTTGATTTTATTAGACCAAAACAGAATTCGCAACAATACGAACTTATATCACAAGCTTGTAGGATGAATATTACAGCATACAACAGTATACAGTAGTAATAGGTATACAAAGAGAAGTTAAACTACAAAAAATGAAGTCTAAGTGAGTTCATCCGAGGCCTGTAAATACAGTTTCCTTGAGACTTTATTTTCAGCCTCCGAAGATACAACAGACGATGCTGCACGGAATTGTGACGAGTATGTCAGTCAGTATTTCTCGTTAATGGCGGCAGAGAGAAAGCAGGAGACAGACAGAGACAAGAAGGGAATTTTTTAAAACAATATCGATTTGATCAGGATCGATTAGTTTATATAATCCTACTCGCGTCTGTTTGAACTGATGCATCTATTTACATCGCGCCCGTTTGGAAAATACCCGTTAATATTCGTTACTAATGGTAACGAATATTAACGGGTTGCATCCGTTCATGCGGGTCGCACCCGTTTGCTTTTCTTGTTGGGTCGCACCTCTTTTATTGCCGCATCCATTTTTAAAAAAATGGTGACGTTTTCTGTAGCAAAAATAAGATTTCTTACCAAACCCAAACCCGACCCGGCCCGGTTCGGTTTGGTATGGGACGGGAGGGTGGCGCCCGCGCGTGTGTGTTTGGTTCACATGATCTAAGTCCTCCCCCTCGCACAAAATTACCTGACCCTAAGGGCCAATATATGAAGTGAGGAATAGGTATATATCCTTAAATCTTTTCTTTATTTTTCCAATGTGGGACTAAAGTAAATTTCATTCATTTGATTTCTAACAATCCCCCACATGAATGATAATATACTTTTCCCCCACACAAAGTGTAATATCTCAGACTACGTATGGAATAATGCTTTATCGTGGATAAGTAGATATTTCACTTTGAACTTTCCCTAATTAAGACTTATCGGATCTACTCGGCTAATCGGTGAATTATTTCATCTTGAACCGTCATCCTTTATTGTATATCCAAACAATAAGTCTTACGAAGCATTGATTCCCTTCTCATCCAATTTCTTGGTTGTGTTCATTTGGTCCTGAACATTTTCTGGTTATGCGAGTGTTACAGAGAACTCAAGCCTTTTAAAATTCTCATAGAGCCGACCCAGCTCACACTAACCTAGGTGATCGTAACCATCAAGAGTATCCTACCTATACCCCACTTGTTTTTTATTTTCAAGATATGGTCATCATTAAAAAACATAGTTTTAACCTTGTAATACTTCTGTAGGCATGCATTTATATTGTGCACCATAGGAATGGAGTAGGACTGTGTCCAAAAATGCATTACGTCTTGAGTTATTCATAACTGGTTTGCCTATTGATCCTAGTCCGTGGGATCTCCAGTCGCTAGGATAGGTTTCCGTATAAGATAACTCTTGTTGGTTTAGGCTTTTAAACCCATTCCCTTCGATGCGCAGTCAATTTTCTCTCTTGATAAACCTTTAGTAAACGGATCCGCTAGGTTATCATTTGTTCTCACATAATCTATGGAAATAGTTCCATTTGAGAGTAATTGCCTAACGGTGTTATAGCGTCTACGAATATGTCGTGACTTTCCATTGTACACAAAATTATGCGCTCTACTTAGCGCTGCTTGGTTATCGCAGTGTATGCATATGGCCGGTACAGGTTTAGGCCAGAATGGGATATCTTCTAAAAAATGACGAAGTCATTCTGCTTCTTCGCCTGCTTTATCTAGTGCTATGAACTCTGATTCCATAGTGGATTGAGCTATGCATTTCTGTTTAGAAGATTTCCATGACACTACTGCCCCTGCTAGGGTAAATACATAACCACTCGTTAATTTTGATTCTTCTGAATCAGCAATCTAATTTGCATCACTATATCCTTCTAAGACGACAGGATATTTCTCATAATATAAGGAACATTTTGTGGTATTTTTCAAATATCCAAGCACTCTCATTAGTTCTTTCTAGTGTTCTTCTCCAGGATTGCTTGTAATATCCTTTGCCAAGCACCCCTACACTTTGAGGTATTTAAAGCTTGGTAGGTGTCCTTTCCATAACTCATATGGAATTTTTCCCGTTTTACTATAAGGAACTTTATTTAATATGTTCTTTTCTTTATTTTGCTAATGTGCGACTAAAGTAAATTTCATTCATTTGATTTCTAACAGTACTCTCAAGATCCTGCATACTAAAGGTAACAACTAAGAATGTATGTTTGCAACAACTGCTCTGATCATTGTAAAAAACTGTTCTGAACTTCTAAAAAGGGATATGTTAGTGTTTGTTTAATTACTGAATGTTGAATTCTTCCCTTTATATCCTTATATAAATTCGTAAATTATAATGCTTTAAGTACTATGATATCTTTTTTTATAAACCCTTACGGACCAGGTCAGGCAATAAACCCTTATGCATCGAGTCAGCAAACACATCCTTATGGGGTGCAAGTCAGGCAAACAATCTGGTAAGTCCTACTTTACTCGATATCAAAATAAAATCATCTAGTCCATATTATATATCAAAATAAAAGATATTATGTTTATATTATGTTTGTATGAGTATTATTTGTTCTTGTTCATCGTTCCATGTATTATTGGAAATACCAAATGGGCAGAGAAAATTTGTCGAAATAGAAAATTTCTTTCCATATTGGATTTGGGTGTTGCTATTTTAAAATGAATCAACTTACTATTTTATTTTATTTTTGCATGTAAAAGTTTTTGTTGGTCTGATTTATTGTTTACATTGTCCATAAACATAATATACAGAAAAAACCATTACTGTTTTCAACTCCATTAAAACTACATCTGTGGATCATATTTTTAAATAACTATGGTACTCTGTTACAAGTTCATTAACTATATTACTGTGATTTGAAGGTGCATATCCTGGAAAAAAAAGATTCATGAATCATTGAATCTACATTTGCATTGCAGGAGGAATGACCGTAGATAAGATTATCGATGAAAGCAAAGCTTTCTTCTTTGCTAGACATGACACAACCGCTAATTTGCTGACCATAGAAGATCTTCTATTAACCCTCGTGGTAAGTTCATTTGGTCAACAAGTTTTTACTGATGTAGTGTGCTAATATAGTTTTTTTTTTTTTTTTTTTTTTTTTTTTTGCCCTTAGACTAAAATATTTTGTCAGCTAAACTAGCCCTGACAGTACAAAATAACTTGACAGTTAAGAATTCAATAGTGATTCAACTACGTTGCTAGCTCATTTATAAATATATTTTGATAAATAATCAATCTTATGATGACTATCATGGTTGAAAGAGGGAACCAAAGTTATAGGGAAATGGGTAATTTTTGATTACATTTGGTAGAGGCCATCAATTGTTTGGGAAATTGAATTACTAAATTTCTGATAACTAAGTGGCTAAAATATTGCTCAATTGTCAAGTGGGCTTGGAACGTTTACTTATTTTTCTGCTAAGTTAACATGTATGTGTGCAGTGTCAATAATGAGCAGCCTGAGCCGGTTGAAGCTGAAGCTGAATCTTGGTTTGTATGACTAATTTGTAACATGCGTTTCCAACTAAATTATATTTGTGATTCAGTAGGTAGTTCGGTTGTTTAATGTTATGGATGATGAAACTTATATATGTTGATCTTAACACTTATGTATGTTGTGGATGTCTGAATATGTATGTATCTTGTGGATCTTTGAATGTGTATATATTTTATGGTTGTGTAATATGTTATGTTCAAAACTGTATGTGTTTGTGTATTACATTGTTATATAATTGGAGACAAAATAGACTATTAACAAAAATATTTGCATGAAAAAATATAGTAAATTAATCAATAATTTTTAGTAGCGTTTTAAAAACGCTACAGAAATTCACTAGTGGCGTTGAGTAAACGCCACCGTAAATCAGGGGTAAAATTGGAAATTTTATTAGTAGCATAAAAAAAAATTATGACGTTTTTAAAACTCTACAGAAATATTTATGGTGGCGTTTTGAAAATGTTATAAAAGTATTTACAGTGTCGTTTGTTAAAAGTGCAACAACAAAAATTTGATTTTTAGTGGCGTGTTTTTTCGTAACGACTATCAAAACGCCACCAAAAACTTAGTAGCGTTTTTTGAACACTACAAAAAATCGTTTTTCTTGTAGTGACATCACATAGCAGTCTGTACAACACCACCGCAGCAAAGCAACTCCACTATAGCAAAACTGAGCAGACGTTGATTCATAGCTAACCATCGCTAGACAGAGCACCACTGAAGCATACAGGACAGCCGAAAGAAAACTTTGACATGAGCAGTACCCAACATGTACAACATAATGTACCCTAAAAGGGAATATCACTTCTTAGAATTTCTTCAAAGCATAGAGACATGGCCAAAACTAGAGCATAGATGACATGGACATGAAACCTTGATGCAAAGGCATTGACATAAAAACTAACCAAACCAACTCTCTAGCCCAAAAAGCAAGCAAAATTGACTCGACCAAATTGACATAGAATGTTAGCAATACACACCATAACATTGTAGTTTGACCTGAAAGAATTACACACAACCCGAGTACCAATGGCTGACCAAAAGGCTAGACTCTATTTCAACAAAGCGGGGAAAACAGAAGACATAGTATAACAAAGCTAAGCCATGGCCACTCAAGCTACACTCAATGACACTGGCAGGCGATGAAAGGTAAGAACAGGGGACATACCACAACAAATCGAGCAAATATTCGAGCAAAGCTTCACGCATATTACCGAGCAGTCACATGGTGAACAAATTGAAAGCACAGACCTAACACCACCAAAATCTCCATTCGAACCCAACAAAAACAGATCCGAGAAACACCATAACAACACGCCTATATCTAAGCTAAAACAGACGCAAACCATGAGGCACAAGAACTCACAGACAACAAAGAACAATGACCAAAAACATGTCACAAAATCATGCCTTACCCTCATCAGCTGAGGGCAGTCTTGAGGGAGGGACGGAAGAGCGATTGAGTGGTCTTGATAGTTTCCACTTTCCAGTAAGTCCCCTGTCTCCGTGCAAAGATCTGAGATCGAGGATCATCACAGAGGAAGCAAGGGCATATGATGCCAGATGACGGATTGGATCTGAGAAGGAGCGAAAGGGATAGCGGTGGAGGGCTTCTAAAGAAATCCAGGCGTGACGAAAGCAAGAAACATAAATTATGGAGAAGGAAAGATGAAGAAGGGACAAAAGAAGGGATTTTGTATCGAAGAGAAGAGAAAGAAACTACAAGGGGAGGAAATAAGTTCTTATTGCCGTTTTTCCAGAAAGATAGAAGCCGAGGGTTTTGAAATGAGTATTCAATGGTAATGTACTTATTATTTTCAAACTAAATAAATAAATGTGTCAAATACATACTTTAAAGCTGGTCGTTAATAACGGCAATTTATTTGTAAATTCTATGAACACCCTCCTTTGCAAATATAAACTAGTCACAAATACGTAAATTTCAGGTTATATTAAAGATTTACGTGTCACATCAATATAGTTGAAAGCATTAAATCTTATATTATAATGCAAAATCCGTGGTCAACGGGTCAAAATGAATCTTTTTTGGGGTTTTCTAAAATAGTCGTAAGGGCACTTTTGTCTTTCTAATTACAAAGATCTCACTAAGACTACCTCATCATTCCACGTTCCAGTAACTTCCACACGACTTCCTTTCTAACCTTACCATTTTCTAACCCCTTTCTCATCATTCAACATTTCCATAATTTGTGCAATATTTTATTTCTTTACTTTTCTCCTTTTCATCTTCCAACCCCTCTCTCCTTCTTCGCTGCAAACAACTCATGTACCCCTTTAGCAAGGAAAACAAATGGAAAGGCATCGCTGCATTGTAGCTCACGCTTCCCTAACACACACACACACACACACACACACACACACACACACACACACACACACAAAAAAAAACATAATCTTGAGATCAATAGTGGAAAATTTTGGAAAACTTACATTTGAGGCCTAACATATTTCTCAAAAGAAAGATCTCAAATTTACTCTAATCTTCTAATGATTCGATATGTAGTGTTTTCTTCTCACTTTTTTAAGCTCGAATTCAATTGCTCAATTTTTCTATGTGGAGATTTCTCATCGAAGCTGATTTATTTCGGTAATTTCTTTTCTTCTGCATTTTAATCTTACAGAGTTGTGCTTTCGTTTAAAAATTTGGAAAACTTGCAACAGAGCCCTACATATTTCTCGAAGTAAGATCTAAAACTTACTTTTAAGCTTTCAATGACTCTTAAATTTTCTTCTCACTTTTTTAGACCGGAATTCAATTGTCTAACTTTTGTATTGGGAGATTTATGTTCAAAGTTGACCCATTGAGCGTAGGTACATAATTGCAATTAGAAATTATTCTTCTTTGTTGCCAAAGACATATATTATATGAATGCTCTTATGTGTTCTGCAAAGCAAGCATGTGTTCCATGCTTGCTTCATCAAGTATATTCAATGCATCATTCAAGAAGCAAGGTTGCTGGGGGGAGGGGGGGTTAGAAATTGACTATGTAAAATACTTATTTTTGGTTTAAATTTGACTCTTTATGTTTATCACTTTGAGCTTCATCGACATAATTATTTTACTAATTTCATGTACTTTACAGGATAATCTTGACCAACATGTGGATGTTACAGATTCAAGGCCACGGGTGATTGATAAATGAAGTAAACTAATTAAAAAGACGTTGATTATATTCTGCAAAGTTTAGATAGACATAGAAAGAAAATATCCGTATGGTCCAAGGATAGCTCGTTAATTAGCTAGCAATGGTAGCGTAAATTACCCCATGCATTTGTTATAAAATTCTTTAACCTTATGATTTGGGTCATATTTCATATCAAAATGTTTCTATTACGATTCAATGTATATCGCAGTGGATTAAAAAAAAATGTCTGTTGAAAATAATATTTCCGCAGATACTTATTTTAACCTACAAATCAAATTATTATTATTTTTTAGCATAGCCGACCAGTTTTTATAGTATTCCATAACACTCTTTTATTATGACTAATAATAAAATTACAATATAGTACAGGTGACTGTAGTTAGTAGTCAGCTAATTCGGTTTTTTAAGGTGGACCGTTCACCGCTTACGGAGTTTAGTGTTGCATCCACTCCACCTAGAGAGGCCTAAGGTACTAGAGCTAGCTAATACACTAGACCACAATATTTCATATGTACTCCACGCAGGGAGACGGTACATTACATGGTATACATACTTCACAAGGAAGCACATTACATAAGAATGCAAAATAAAGATAGACAATACAAAATGTACTGCCTAAGCCTAATAGCATAGTGTATTCCTGAAGATTACATACTGGACACAACAATCGTGAACAGTAACATGACATGGAGACTGCTGCGAATTAATATAGAATGACCACACAGCTACAACAGAAGCTGCAAATCAAATTATATTATCTTCAAAAACAAAATAAATAAGGAATAAAACTTTAGCCTTAGGTATAAAATTTTAAGCATCAAAATCAGTTTCAAAAATTATAAATCATTACCATGAAAAGAAGAACAAGGGCCATCGTATAATTATTGCGTCTCCTACTTAAAGCCGTATTTCTAGCATGCAAGTGCATATACACATTTTGGTAATACTAATTTTAATTTACATTTCACATTATAAATCCTGTTTTAGTTTAAAATTTGAATGTCGTGATATACTATTTGAAACTCTCTTTAAAACTTGGTCCTGGATACATGAGAACTTCCACGATTATGCATTCTATTTATGAATCTACAACCTGAAAATATCGGTAATTGCTATATCTTATCATGAAGTTTGGCACTGATTTTTTACCTAAATATGATAATTTTAGTAAGTATTATACATAATCAATAATATATTCTATTTGGTTGAAACAAAGTAAAGAAAAAATATGGTCAATTTGAGTTAAACAAATGAACTATAAATGCTATTTGGAAGTAGAAATATTTGGAGGTAAAAGTTTGCTTCTTTATATTTGCATAAGATTCATATTATACACGCGTATGCGAATTTAGTTTAAAAAATAATAATATTGTCTTCTGTATCTGATTTTATGATGGTTACATAATACCTTTGCTTTTGTTCAAGATTTGCCTCTGTTCTTTTTCGTGTTTTTCTCATTATGAAAGTGCAAAGTATATGGGTTATAAGTACCCAAATCAATTCAATGCAATACTTTATTACCATACTTCCCTTTTTATTTAATTTGAGATTTCAGGTCATGCTTTATGCCAACCTGTTAGTACAATATTCCTTTTCACTAATCTTTATGTATCTTGTGTTGGAAATGAATGAGAAGGTTAGGGAAGAAGAGGCTATGTGGTAGTGGAGAAAGACAAAGAAACAAAGTCTGACATTGTGTGTAATTTGTGGATACATCTCCATAAATACAAAAGCCTCACATGCTATATCAAACAAATGACATGAGCACATAAGGACTTGAATGAATGGGCTATGTAGGCTTTGGGCCTTCATATTAAATATTAAAATATCAAAGATAAGGGCCTTGGGGCTCTTGGGGTCTCTCGTGACGAAATGGGCAAGGTACCCCTCCACCGCTATATATAGGCATCCTGGCAGAGCCATTATCATCGACAAAGAATAATAATTCATTCTGTCTTCTTTTCTTCCCCAAAGGTCTATTCTTGTAAAACTCACTTGAGTTCGGTGTTGCTCTGCAATTGTAAGCGCTACATTGCAGAGATCGGTCTGTTTCATCTTGGGAAACATTTGCTCGTATACCTTCAGCGCCGTAGAGGGGGCAATATTGTTTCAAGGAAACATATTTAGTCTGGACTCGGACAATACTGACAGGTACTTCTTTCTACTCTTTGTTTTGCTACGGTTTTTTACTGTTGCAGATCTGGTCACGCTTTTTGCCGTTGCTAATTCTGATTCTACTTCGAATTAGTAACACTTCTTGACGTGATAATTGGATAGTGACAATATATTGATTGCTATCAGGTTCGTACTATATTTCCATTGTTACGAACAACAATCTTGAAACAATATTGTCGTTTTGCAGAAAACAATAATGGCTAAAAGCAATAGTGGTTCTGTTGCGCCAACACCACCTGTAACCAATCTTTTTGCACCCGTGGTTACAACAATGGCACTGTCTCATGAAGAAAGGCCAGAAAAGTTCACCGGAGCGGACTTCAAACGTTGGCAGCAAAAGATGCTATTTTACTTGACAACATTGGACCTAGCAAAGTATCTTACAGAAGATGCTAAAATCATTGCAGAATTGGAACCGGATCCAGTTAAAGTTCAAGCCCTTACTGCTTGGAAAAATTCTAATTTCATGTGTAAAAATTACATCTTGAATGGCCTCGACAACAGTCTATACAACGTGTACTGCACTGTTGCAACATCCAAACAACTCTGGTTTGCTTTGGAAAAGAAGTATAAAACTGAAGATGCAGGCATGAAGAAATTCATCGTTGGGAAATTTGTTGACTTCAAAATGGTCGATACAAAAGCTGTGATCAACCAAATTCAAGAATTGCAACTTATCATTCGTCAACTAGAAGATGAAAAGATGACACTTAGCGAATCTTTTCAAGTTGTCGTTGCTATTGAGAAGCTTCCTCCATCGTGGAAGGACTTCAAGAACTACCTAAAGCACAAGCGCAAAGAAATGACAACGGAGGAACTTGTAGTTCGATTGAGAATTGAGGAAGATAATAGAAATTCTGAAAAGAAGATTTCTCAAAATGTGGTTGCCAAACCAAACGTTGTCGAAACGGACAAGTCCAATAAGAGAAAACGTGACAACCAACCTAAGAAGTCAAAGAAATTCAAGGGGTCATGCCATAATTGTGGAAAGAAGGGTCATAAAGCTGCAGAATGTCGCGGCCTACCCAAAAAGAAGAAATCAGAAGCAAATGTGTTGGATGTTTCAGACGGTGTTTCTGAAATGGACCTGTGTGCAGTTGTTTCAGAATGCAACCTTGTTGGCAACAACAAGGAGTGGTTTGTAGACACTGGAGCCACTAGGCATATATGTGCAAATAAGTGGATGTTCACATGTAACGACCCAGATTTCGCCCGACCCCAATCGATCGCAAGATCGATCAGGACCGTTCAAAACCCGCGTACGTTAACTTTGGGCATACAACACATCACAACAACAACACAGACTTTTATAACATCAATAATAAATGTTACATCAGAGTACAGAATATATCAGAGTACATCAATAAACAATACAGCGGAAGATACATTTACAATAAATTAAATACATTGCAGCGGAACTAATCTCAGCAGAAGGCCATCAATATTTTGGACCCAACTTCAGACTTCAATCCAGGATCCTGCTTAACTATATCTGCAAAAAGCTACTCGACTGCCCGTGTGGAAAGAGGGCACCCGAGTTTGCAAAGTGAAACAAACTACAGGTCAGTCGTGGGACTGGTGTGAGAATTTTATACTTAACTTATCTAAATAGTAGGCTAATCACAGGACCACGCCGCTAACGCGGAACGGGTTTACTCCATTGGATTGCCAGTGCATAATTAAAGTAAATCGTCAAATAACGTAATGCTTTTTAGAAAAATGAAACCATTATAAGACCCAGGTCCCATCACACAATGCAATGCACACCAGAGGATAGGTTTTACCTTATAATGGTCAAAAGATGCTTGATACGTAAAATGCGATATTATTATTAGTGTGTATATATATTTATATATTTAAAACATTCAAATATAATATCAATCCTAGACGGTATAGGTACCATATACTATGTCGCCGTACTAGTTATACAATCAAAACCGCAAGGGCGTATTGGGAATTGGGTTTCCATCATGAGATCGAGGCTAGGGATCGTCCTCTTCCGATTCGAGACACTCTAGCAAATGCCTCAGGATCCCCCGCAGTGAACCCTTGGATGTGGTAGGGCGGGTCCCTACCTAACGGTAGTGGATTAATTATGCCTGAACACACGTTTCCCGGTCCCTTTGGACCTATAATATGACCACTTCCGGCCTATAAAAACCCGAGGTACCTCAATCCAAAATCCACATAAGTAAAATGTCGGGTCGTGTCAAAGCCCAAACACCACTCCTAGCTAGAAAGAAACGTGTGCACTCCCTACGGTCTGTATCCCGTTTTTGACTCATACCGGGGTGTGAGGCTCGCGAAGTCATGCTATACACAAAGCTATGCCTAAACAGGCTATGCTTTGATCATCAACCACAAGGCCTGCTTTTCAACAAAGCCTTGATCATTTGCATCTTAGCATGCCACATTGTCAGACCCTACCATATTATTGATCAACTACCAATATATATATATAACCTCTAAGCTCATACGTCTTAGAGAAGGGTGATAAGTAAAGAATAAATTCTTCACCACCAAACAGAAATATATAATCGGTAGCATTCAACAAATACAGTAGAAAGGAATACAATGTCAGACACACAATCCATTTACAAGTCCGCTCTGGGTTTGGGCGAAACAACGTGTCCGTCGATCTCCAAATGCGTTTGGACGATCATTACCAAATACCTTGCCTTGGGATGTACAGTCCCAATTCAAGATACCAGTCATCATCATCCCAACGATGTGAAAACCTTCGGTCTTCAACCACCGTCTTCATCTTCGACTCTTGATCGTCGTGAGGATTATTCAGAATGGGTTAAACCCGGTCTTTCTGAATAACTCGCGTATTTTGTGATTAAAAATCAAATATTGGAAAATCACACATTACGCCACATTTAAACTCCGAATATTCTTTTAATAAGAATATTCATATTAAAGGATTCTCATTAATTTTATCAAAGATAATCTTTGAAACTAAAATCTTAAATCTTCCTTAAAAGATTTATTAAAACTCTAATTTTGATTTAATATCAAAAATCATTATTACAAGATCATTTATTTTATGGAATAAATCTTGTCTTAAAACGGGTTAAAGAACTAGTGTTCTTTAAAACACAATTCACGACAAACCCACAAATCAATTTCTAAAATAAGGAATTTCACAGAAATCAAATCAATACATAATCGATATAGATTTCTGTATCGGACTAATAATATAAATGGAATAATGGCAAAGCCTCTTAAATTCCACATATAATATCGGTCTTCTTTTACAGAAGCCCATTTCGATTATTACCAATCGAATTTCCACTTAATTCCTATTTAATATATTACATTGAAAACTTGATTTTTAGAAAATGCCCTTTTTAAATCTATAAAATAGATTCATAAGTTCCAAATAATAATTTCAATGTAAATTGGATTAAAGGACAAATGTCGTTTAAAACATCGTCCACGATAAATCCACTTCACATCTCAATTTATTTCATATCACAAAATATAATTGCAAATGCTAGTAATCTTTTAAAAACATATTTTAAAATACTCATAAAAATATTCTTTATAATAAGCCTCTAAATGAAAAGTATTCTTTATATTACAAATCTTTATCTTTTACAAATATTCTTTGTTTTAACATATACTTGATTAAAAATATATTTTTATATTAAAATATATTCTTTATATAAACAGAATTTCTAATGTAAGAATATTATTATTTAAAAGAACACCGGAATCGAAAAGCGACTCAATCATTTACCATATAATTTTGGATTATATGGATTTCACACACATCATACATATGACAATAAAATAGATAATCATCAATTCATCCATTTTCATCCAAAGTGTAATTTCTACTGTGTAAGCGTTAAAATTAAATAATAACGCTCATCGCAGCCTGTCGATCTTACGATCAACATACAACTAAATATTGGGATTAGTGTATGTTCATTTTCATCCCAACACCCGTGTGGGGTTTCAGCCAACAAACAAATAATAAATTCATTTGTACATTTGGGCGATGTGTGAAAATGATCGACCCAATCACATAAACAAGTCAGGTAACTTGTCTATGGCAGTGTAATACACAATATATAACACAATATATAACACACAATAAAAATGTCTCTTTTATTTCTATTATTTTTACCGCATGTAAAATGTAAATAAAAATGAACTCTTTATTTCTATTTATTGAAATATAAATTACATAAAAAATGTAAATTTTAAATGTACAATCTTTTTATTTGAAAACAATGAACCAATGAAATCTTTATGTTACGTCCATTTATGGAAATAAAAGCGACGATAAAATAAAATCCTTTATTTCAATTCATTTCATAATTTATTTGCATTAAAGATTGCAAATGAAAATGTATCTTTTATTCTCATGTTTTATTTGCATTGAGTAATGCAAATAAAAATGTAATATTTAATTTCTAGTTTTATTTACATTAAGAAATGTAAATAAAAGAACGACTTCTTATTTTATGTTTACTTACATCAAGTGAAGAAAATAAATGAACAAAAATGTAACCTTTATTTTAATGTTTTGTTCACATTTTAAAATCATGCGACAAAAAATGTAACTATTTTTTTTGAATAAATTTGTTTGCATCTAAATTTGCAAACAAAAATGTAATTTTTATCTTAGATGTTATATTGCATTGTGGAATGCAAATAAAAGAACAAACTTGATTTTCAAAGTATATTTACGTTTGTGATTGTAAAGAGAACAAATTTTATTTTCAATATATATTTGCATTAGGGAATGCAGATAAAAGAACAATTTATATTTTAATGTATATTTGCATTAGAGAATGCAAATAAAAGAATAGACTTTAATTTCCATGTATATTTACATTAGTGATTCCAAACAAAAGAACAATTTGGTTTTCAATATATATATATATTTGCATGTGTGAATGCAAGTAAAAGAACGAAACTTTATTTTTCAATATGTGTTTGCATTTGTGAATGCAAATAAAAGATCAAAACTTTATTTTTAATATATGTTTGCATTTGTGAATGCAAATAAAAGACCAAACTTTAATTTTAATTCTAGAATAACATAAAAAGGGTATCTTATTGTTTAACACTTTCCTATGTGTTCTAATAACAAATAAAAGAATCCTTTTATTTGTTTATACTTTTCTATACATTCTAATAACATATAAAAGAATGTATATATGTATATATTTTTCTATGTATTCTAATGTCAAATAAAAGTGAATTTTATTTGTATAATAAAATCTAATTTTCAAATGACAAATAAAAAGTAAATTTTATTTGTCAAATAAATTCTGAGTTTCAAATGACAAATAAAAAGGTGAATTTTATTTGTGCAACAAATTCTAAGTTCTCAAGTGACAAATAAAAGTGAAATTTTATTTGTGTAACATATTCTAAGTATATATTTGTGTTGTAGCATGTATATAAAAAGATGGACTTTATTTCCAGGTTTGATTTTGTGTTAAGAACACAAATATAAAGGGTGACTCATTTCTATATGTATTTTTGTGTTGAAAACACAAATAAAAAGATAGTTCATTTTTTTTTCTATGTTCATATTTGTGTTAAGAACACAAATAAAAAGGATGATTCATTTTTCTATGTTAATATTTTTGTGCCATTCTATTTTTAACCATGAATTTTCATTTACATATAAACTGCAAATAAAAATATAATTTCTAAAAATGGATTTTTATTTACATATAAAATGTAAACAAAAATGTAGTTTCTAAACACTTACCCTTTTATTTACATACAAACCGTAAACAAGATGTAATCTTTTAAAATGGGTTTTTATTAACATATGAAATGTTAATAAAAATATAATTCTTAAATATGAAACCTTATTTACATATAGAAATGTAAACAAAATAGGTTTCTCAAATATGTCTTTTTATTTACACATAAAATGTAAATAAAAGTATGTTATTCAAATATGGTTTTTATTTACAAATAAAATGTAAACAAAAAATGTGTTTATCACTCATGTCTTTTTATTTACACATAAATTGTAAATAAATAATGAATTCAAGATGTGCTCTTTAATTTACAAACAACATGTGAATAAATATGTGTTTGCTAAATATGTCCTTTTATTTAACCATAAAAGGTAAATATAAACATGTTAACCAATTTTTATTTTATTATTTACAAATTTATACAGATCTAAATTTACAACCACAGATTTATACAAGGGTGCGTTTTTTACAGGTCCCTATTAAGTTTCAAAATAAATAAAAAAACCCGGTGATAAAAATAATATAGAATACATCCCTATTTTTGAATTTCGGCTAAAAAAATTCCTGATCTACCCTTACACACGTAAAAAATTTCATTTACTCAGTCTATTGCTCCTATAATCTCGCCCAAAACCTAATCCAACAATTCTGGGAAACCGTTGATCAGTCCAACAGCGTTTTTTTTTATTATTATTTTTGATTTTTTCGAAAAAATAGACAATTAGATACAGATATTACGTAAAATTGCATACATTTATGCAACTAAGTGAAATAATTGCATACATGTGCATACGTTAATTTTATACAGAAATAAATTATTACTTGAATGTAGTGACTACATTTTTTTAATCAAGTTTTTTGATTTTTACGAAAAACTAGACATTTAGATACAAATATTGCATAAAATTGCATACATTTATGCAACTAAGCGAAATAATTACATACATATACAAAACTGTACTGCATAATTGCTGAAACAAAAAAAATGACAACAAAATAAATACATATAATTATAACAAGATGCATATATATATATATATATATATATATATATATATATATATATATATGCAAATAACAGAAATATGTGCATACTTACATGAAAAAAATTCTTAACATTTACATTTACTACATCAAGAAATAAGTACATACCACATTTCCATGTACTAAATCAAGAATTTCAGAACATTTACAAAGCAGAGCTAATGGTCTTTTGTAGAACAAATAATTTTGTTGAGACCCAGCTTATTGCACAAACCACATCTACTCGTCTCTGTAGAAACAACTGCAGATTTCAATCTTTTCGAATAAGATGGCCGACCAAGCTTCAACAACACCACTACACCAATATCCGCTGGAACACTGTTATCAAAAAAAGAAAATCACCATTAATAAGCTTATTGTGCAGTAACCTAAATTACAAAAACAGCTTCAAATTAACATAAATACATGCGTACAATTCAGCAAAACAACAATATTTTTTGAATATTTATATGCAAGAATTCGACATATATGCATAGAAATATGAATATATTTGTAAAAAAATATGATTTTCTGATTATTTGATAAAAAATTGCATACAAATATGCATATATTAGGAATAGATGCATATTTCTCCGAAACTTTTTATCAGAATTTCAGCAAAAATCCACAAATTCTAACAATAGTTTCATGAATTTATGTTTTTTCAGGTCCTTATCATATGAAAAATCATATTTTTATGCTAATAAAAACCATATATGTATCTTGCAAATAAAATCATAAAATATAGGAAAAAAAACTCACATATATGCATAGAAATATGAATATATTTGTAATTTCTGAATAATTATATGCATATTTCAATCATTTGGAAAAAAAGGAACATCTGTAAAAATAATTTCTGAATATTTATATGCAAGTGTTCTACATATATGCATAGAAATAAGAATATATTTGTAAAATAATATGTTTTCTGATTGTTTAATAAAAAATTACATACAGATATGCATATATTAAGAATAGATGCATAATTGTCCGCACCTTTTTATCAGAATTTCAGCAAAAATCCACAAGTTCTAACAACAGTTTCATGAATTTTTGTTTTTTCAGGTCCTTATCATATGAAAAATCGTATTTTTATGATAATAAAAAAACCTTATACGTATCCTACAAATAAAATCAGAATGAAAAGGAAAAAAAAACTCACACAATTTTAGGTTTTGGATCGCCGGAGCCGGAAAGGGCGGAGGGTTTGCCGTGGACGGTTTGCTGCAGTCGACTGAAGGGAGGCTGGTCGATGGTGGTCGTCGCTGGTTGCTGGAGGTGGGGGTGCGCCAGTGGGTAGCGGCGCCTTGGCGGATCCTGGTGCTGGAGCGGCGTCGCCTGAAGGGGGGCTGATCGATGGTGCTGGAGCGGCGGTCGCTGTTTGCTGGACGTGAGGATCACGATTTGGGTTTTTTTCTAGAGCTGCCGCCGCCATGGATTAGTAAATTTTTTTTCCTGTAAAAAATAAAACCTAATACGAACCTATAAACACTCGATACCCCTAAAAATCGGATGAGGGCATTTCTGGAAATATTAAAGCTGCGTTTTGAAAATAGGGATGAGATTTATATATTTCAAAAGGGGAGGATGTGAGCCTAATTAACTTTATTTTTAAGGACGTGAGCCTAATTTTCACTTTATACAATACAACGCAATACAGTTCAATATAATCCATCAGAACAACCAGCACAATACATCACAACGCGGATCTGATTAAATAACATACAGATAATTATTTAACAGAATAAAATAATTAATTAGATTGTAAAAATCAGAGATTCTCACATTAATTTTTGCTAAAAATTTGACTGTCTCAGAATGAGCTCTGGTCTGCGCCATCGCGAAGATCTCGGAAAGACGAGTCCAACGCAACTGACGGTTCGTCAATCGGACCTCGTATGAAAGAGATATTGATTTTTAAAGATTGCATAAATTAAATATTTAATTAATAAAATAATAAAAAGAATAGGAAGAGGACCTTCTTCCCCGTTATCTCACGTGAATCAGCCGCACCATTCTACCGCGCAACCCCCCCTGCACGTGCCACCTCGGCCACCCAGGCGTCGATCAGACACCGCCCCTCCGACGCCCCGCTCGAGAGCCACCACCGCCCCGAGCCATGGTCAACTCGCACCCCCCTAGGACCCGCCATACACCAAAAACTGCAACCACTTCAGGCCTAAAATTCGCGAAATCCGTGAACCAAAACTCGATCTTAACCGTATGGATTGAAAGGTCTTGAAATTCTCTTCGATTCGGTATATAGTTTGTTGATTTTCGTTGAGCGGATCAAAAGTTATTGAGGTTTGAAAATCGGACAATTCTGGCCCTTGAACAGACCTGGCGGCTGGCCATTGAAATTAGGGTTTCAGCCCGAATTTTTAAATAATATTTTAATATTAAATCTCGAAAATCGTGCTTAAAAGGTGGATTTTCGGACTTTCTCTGATTTGGGTCTGCTTACTGCCGTTCTTAAGGTTCTGACACCTTCTAAACGCAATGGGATAGGTCCTGTGGCCCAATTCCGAAATATGTACGATTTTTATTTAAAATTGCATCAAAAAAATTAATTAATTAAATATTGACCGTACATTAAAATATGCCGGGGCCACATACGACCTCAGAAAATTCTAAAAAAAAAAAATTTAGCTTTCTTATGACGATACGAATCCAACAAAATTATTTTTGTCGAATTCTGAGACTGTTTGAAAAATGGCTATTTTTAAGGCGTTTAAATTTAACTATAAATAGTCAAAATACATTTTCTTTTGCCACGCCCACATATTAATTCGAAAAATTCTGAAAATTGAAACCTAGCAATAATTGGACATTCCGGTTCCAACAAAAGTGGTTTCGTCGAAAACGGAGGACGTTTGAAAAATGACTATTTTCAAGGCCAATATATTTAATATTAAAAATACATTTTTAAACAAATAAATACCGAAACTCAAAATATATAAGTGTTTACTGTTTTTCAATGCAGAAACATCATTCCGAACTCAATGGAAGTGGTTTCGAGTCGAAATTCCTTCATATGTGAAAAGTAGCCTTTTGGGCCATATATATTATATATATAAATTCTACAACGACCTTTCTAAAAATTGAATTGGCCATAACTTTTGATTTCCGCTATGAAATTTCAATTTTTCAGATTCGTTAGAAAGATATGATTAAACAGATTTAAATATTTCTGGTTTCACTCAATTCTGTTTTATTTTGAATCCTGTACATTCAGTTAAAGTTTAAAATCAAAATTTCAAACTACCGTGCCATTTCTAACTCCTTTTATATATAAATTAAATTTATTCGTTTTAACTTTGATTAGAATGAATTCTAGCCATTATTATTAAAAATAAATCACTTTATATTTTCAAAATTCATTAAAGTTTTCTAAAATAAAAATTTTAAATTGGTTCAGAATTTGCGGGTTGTTACAATCTCCCCCACTAAAAATCTTTTCGTCCTCGAAAAGAAAATGAAGCTAAAGTTGTTTATTTAACTAATTTAATTTTCGTTCTTTAATTGTTTAATAATTTTATTAGTAGAACTCATATTCACACAACACAATCATCAATCAATTAGTTGATTAATTTTTATTTACATCACAAACTACCAAAGTGCTACTAATGAAGAACAACTGTTTATGGGTAACTCGTCCACATCAAAGGTCGAAGGCAAGGGAAAGATTGTGCTGAAATTGACTTCTGGAAAAGAACTCACTCTAAATGTGTACTCCATGTTCCAGAAATTCGCAAAAATCTAATTTCAGGATCATTGCTCAGCAAGCATGGCTTCAAACTGACATTTTTGGCTGATAAATTTGTGTTATCTAAGAATGGAGTGTACATAGGAAAGGGTTACGTATGTGATGGTCTATTTAAGGCTAATGTAACCACTATTTTACCAAACAATGATATAAATAAAATTGAATCTTCTGCTTATATGGTTGACTCTCCCAATCTGTGGCATTCTAGACTAGGTCATATGAATTTTGATACTTTACAAAAATTGATCAATCTAGAATTCATACCTAAATGTAGAATTGATTCAAATTACAAATGTCAAATTTGTGCTGAAACCAAATTGACGAGAACCTCATTTCATCATGTTGAAAGAGAAACCGAACCTCTAGACTTAATACATACTGATGTATGCGACTTGAAAATGTGTCAAACTAGAGGAGGAAAAAGGTACTTCATCACATTTATAGATGATTGTACAAGATACTGTCATGTATATCTCCTTAGAAGCAAGGATGAGCCATTCGATATGTTTAAACAGTATAAGGCAGAAGTTAAGAATCAACTCAACAGAAAAATTAAAGCTTTAAGAAGTGATAGAGGAGGAGAATATGAGTTTCCATTTGAGGAATTCTGTGTTAAGCATGGTATAATACACCAAACTACAGCTCCTTATTCACCTCAATCCAACGGTATAGCCGAACGGAAGAATAGAACTCTTAAAGAAATGATGAATGCCTTACTAATAAGCTCTGGCTTGCCAGATAACTTATGGGGAGAAGCTATTCTTTCGGCAAATCATATTTTAAATAAAATACCACGAAAGAAAACATCTAAGACTCCCCATGAACTTTGGAAAAATAGACCACCATCCTTCAAATACTTAAAAGTGTGGGGGTGTCTTGCCAAAGTAGAAATTCCAAAACCGAAAAAGGCCAAAATAGGACCAAAGACTATAGATTGCATATTCATTGGATATGCTCATAATAGTAGTGCTTATCGATTTTTGGTGTACAAATCTGAAATTGATGACATTCATGAAAACACCATTATCAAATCTCGAAATGCAAGATTCTTTGAATACATTTATCCTCTAAAAACCTCTATTGAAACTAGTGTTCAAAAGAGGCCAAGAGATCCAGATACTCCCGAGTATAATGATGATCAAAGAAAAATGAATGATGAAACTGAGATAGAGGAACAGAGAAGGAGCAAGCGACAATGGACCTCTAAATCCTTTGGACCTGATTTCTATGCATATATGATAGAAAATGAACCTCTAACTTACCAATAAGCAATGTCATCTCCCGATGCTCCTTATTGGAAAGAAGCCGTCAATAGTGAAATAGAATCCATTCTACAAAACCATACGTGGGAACTAGTGGATCTCCCTAAAGGATCAAAACCACTAGGATATAAATGGATATTTAAGAAGAAACTAAAGGCTGACGGCTCAATAGACAAGTATAAAGCAAGACTTGTAATAAAAGGATTCAGACAGAAGGAAGATCTGGATTACTTTGATACATATTCTCCAGTTACTAGAATAACATCAATTAGGATGCTTATTGCCATCGCATCTATATTGAATTTGGAAATACACCAAATGGATGTGAAAATTGCGTTTTTGAACGGTGAACTGGAAGAAGAAATATATATGCAGCAACCAGAAGGTTTTCTAAGTCCACGAAATGAAAATAAGGTGTGCAAATTAGTAAAATCTCTTTATGGCCTTAAACAAGCACCAAAACAATGGCATGGGGAATTTGATGAAACAATGTTATCAAATGGATTCAAAATAAATGACTCAGATAAATGCGTCTATATAAAATGTATAGATGTTGGATATGTCATTGTTTGTCTCTATGTTGATGATTTACTGATCATAGGAAATAATAAGGCCATAATAAAATCTACGAAGGACATTCTATCCTCTAGATTTGATATGAAGGACCTAGGAGTGGCCGATGTAATTTTGGGTGTAAAAATTATAAAGACACCACAAGGATATGCGTTATCTCAATCACATTACATTGCTAAAATTCTTGAAAAATTCAAGCAGTATAATATAACTACTACAAAATCACCAGTAGATATGAACCAAAATTGGGTAAAGAACATTGGTGATGGTATATATCAGCTTGAATACTCTCGTATACCGGGAAGTATTATGTATGTCATGAATTGCACTAGGCCTGATATTGCGTACGCTGTAAGCAAGCTAAGTAGATATACCAGCAATCCTGGTAAAAATCATTGGAAAGCAATAATCAGAGTCCTAGGACATCTAAAGTACACACAAAACTATGTTTTGCAATATGATAAGTATCCTTCAGTAGTAGAAGAATATAGTGATGCCAATTGGATAACGGGCTCAAATGACGCAAAATCCACAAGTGGATATGTGTTTAAATTAGGAAATGGAGCAATTTCGTGGAAATCATCCAAACAGACTTGCATAGCAAGGTCAACAATGGAATCTGAGTTCATTGCTCTAGATAAAGCCGCGGAAGAAGCAGACTGGCTTAGGGGGTTTTTAGAGGACATTCCAAATTGGGAAAAACCAGTACCTCCAATATGTATACATTATGATAGTCAATCTGCTATAGGAAGGGCGAATAGTACATTGAATAATGGTAAATCTAGAAATATTCGTCATAGGCATAAAACCATAAGACAACTTCTCTCTAATGGAGTTATCACTATAGACTATGTAAGGTCAAAGGATAACATTGCGGATCCACTAACTAAAGGCTTGCCTAGAGAGAAAGTTCAAACCTTATCGATGGGAATGGGTTTAAGACCTATAATATAAAAGTTTTTCTAAACGGAAACCCCACCTAGTTGACTGGAGATCCCAAGATCTAGGTTCAAAGGGACAACTAAGTTTATAGATAAACTCAATGGCACTGTTAAAATACATACCATTCCTATGATAAGTCAGTGCACAACCTGTCGGAGTATAGGATAAGCTTAGCGTTGAATGATGTCTATACTGTGGTGTTATAAAAGACCCAAGTGGAGTATTACAGGATACTTTTTATAGAATCACCTACATGAGTATGAAGACGCCGCTTCAAAAAGAATTGTAAGGTCGAATTCTTTAAACACTCATGAGACCAAGTAGGTGTTCATGGAAAAAACGAACACAAATAGAGAACCAAGGGGTTAAGAAAACGTTAACGTGTGCAATCTTTATAGACTTACACAAAAGGCTTACAGTTCAAAGACAATCTAGTCCACTGATTCGCCAGTAGGTTATAACGATAAACACTAGGAGAAGTTCAAGGTCATTGAGCTACTTTTACCGATGCGTTAAATGTTTCACAAAATTTAAGAACAAAATAAAGTAACCTCTCATTCATGTGGGGGATTGTTGGAAATGAATGAGAAGGTTAGGGAAGAAGAGGCTATGCGGTAGTGGAGAAATACAAAGAAACAAAGTCCCACATTGTGTGTAATTTTTGGACACATCTCCATAAATACAAAAGCCTCATATGCTATATCAAACAAATGACATGAGCACATAAGGACTTGAATGAATGGGCTATGTAGGCTTTGGGCCTTCATATTAAGTATTAAAATAGCAAAGATAAGGGCCTTGGGGCTCTTGGGGTCTCTCGTGATGAAATGGGCCGCCGACTATTAAAATGCGCGGAAAACAATATTTTTACGCGGATGCGTCCGTTCGCCTGAACAGTGATCGGATGCGAACGTTTGAAACAGCGCGCCTGTACGGACAGTCGCGACTACCCAGAAAGGCACCCCTCCACCGCTATATATAGGCAGCCTGGCAGAGCCATTATAATCGACAAAAAATACTAATTCATTTTGTCTTCTTTTCTTCCCCAAAGGTCTGTTCTTGTAAAACTCACTTGAGTTCGTTGTTGCTCTGCAATTGTAAGCGCTACATTGCAGAGATCGGTCTTTTTCATCTTGGGAAACAATTGCTCGTATACCTTCAGCGCCATAGAGGGGGCAATATTGTTTCAAGGAAACAGATTTATTCTGGACTCGGACATTACTGACTGGTACTTCTTTCTACTCTTTGTTTTACTATGGTTTTTTAAAGTTGCAGATTTGGTCACGCTTTTTGCCGTTGCTAATTCTGATTCTACTTCGAATTAGTAACACTTCTTGACGTGACAATTGGATAGTGACAATATATTGATTGCTATCAGGTTCATACTATATTTCCATTGTTACGAACAACAATCTTGAAACAATATTGTCGTTTTGCAGAAAAAGATGCTAAAAGCAATAGGGATCCTGCTATGTCAACACCACGTGTAACCAATCCTTTTGCACCCGTGGTTACAACAATGGCACTGTCTCATGGAGAAAGGCCAGAAAACTTCACCGGAGCGGACTTCGAACGTTGGTAGCAAAAGATGCTATTTTACTTGACAACATTGGGCCTAACAAAGTATTTACAGAAGATGCTCCAATCGTTGCGGAATTGGAACCGGATCCAGTTAAAGTTCAAGCCCTTACTGCTTGGAAAAATTCTAATTTCATGTGTAAAAATTACATCTTGAATGGCCTCGACAACAGTCTATACAACGTGTACTGCACTGTTGCAACATCCAAACAACTCTGGTTGGCTTTGGAAAAGAAGTATAAAACTGAAGATGCAGGCATGAAGAAATTCATCGCTAGGAAATTTCTTGACTTCAAAATGGTCGATACAAAAGCTGTGATCAACCAAATTCAAGAACTGCAACTTATCATTCGTCAACTAGAAGATGAAAAGATGACGCTTAGTGAATCTTTTCAAGTTGCCACTGCTATTGAGAAGCTTCCTCCATCGTGGAAGGACTTCAAGAACTACCTAAAGCACAAGCGCAAAGAAATGACAATGGAGGAACTTGTAGTTCGATTGAGAATTGGGGAAGATAATAGAAATTCTGAAAAGAAGATTTCTCAAAATGTGGTTGCCAAAGCAAACATTGTCGAAACGGACAAGTCCAATAAGAGAAAACGTGACAACCAACCTAAGAAGTCAAAGAAATTCAAGGGGTCATGCCATAATTGTGGAAAGAAGGGTCATAAAGCTGTAGAATGTCGCGGCCCACCCAAAATGAAGAAATCAGAAGAAAATGTGGCGGATGTTTCAGACGGTGTTTCTGAAATGGACCTGTGTGTAGTTGTTTCAGAATGCAACCTTGTTGGCAACAACAAGGAGTGGTTTGTAGACACTGGAGCCACTAGGCATATATGTGCAAATAAGTGGATGTTCACAAACTACAAAAGTGCTACTAATGAAGAACAACTGTTTATGGGTAACTCGTCCACATCAAAGGTCAAAGGCAAGGGAAAGATTGTGCTGAAATTGACTTCTAGAGAAGAACTCACTCTAAATGTGTTCTCCATGTTCCAGAAATTCGCAAAAATCTAATTTCAGGATCGTTGCTCAGCAAGCATGGCTTTAAACTGACATTTGTGGCTGATAAATTTGTGTTGTCCAAGAATGGAGTGTACATAGGAACGGGTTATGTATGTGATGGTCTATTTAAGGCTAATGTAACTACTGTTGTACCAAACAATGATATAAATAAAATTAAATCTTCTGCTTATATGGTTGACTCTCCCAATCTATGGCATTCTAGACTAGGTCATGTGAATTTTGATACTTTACAAAAACTGATCAATCTAGAATTCATACCTAAATGTAGAATTGATTCAAATTACAAATGTCAAATTTGTGCTGAAGCCAAATTGACGAGAACCTCATTTCATCATGTTGAAAGAGAAACAGAACCTCTAGACTTAATACATACTGATGTATGCGACTTGAAAATGTGTCAACTAGAGGAGGAAAAAGGTACTTCATCACATTTATAGATGATTGTATAAGATACTGTCATGCATATCTCCTTAGAAGCAAGGATGAGCCATTCGATATGTTTAAACAGTATAAGGCAGAAGTTGAGAATCAACTCAACAGAAAAATTAAAGCTTTAAGAAGTGATAGAGGAGGAGAATATGAGTTTCCATTTGAGGAATTCTGTGCGGAGCATGGTATATAATACACCAAACTACAGCTCCTTATTCACCTCAATCCAACGGTATAGCCGAACGGAAGAATAGAACTCTTAAAGAAATGATGAATGCCTTACAAATAAGCTCTGGCTTGCCAGATAACTTTTGGGGAGAAGCTATTCTTTCGGCAAATCATATTTTAAATAAAATACCATGTAAGAAAACGTCTAAGACTCCCCATGAACTTTGGAAAAACAGACCACCATCCTACAAATACTTAAAAGTGTGGGGGTGTCTTGCCAAAGTAGAAATTCCAAAACCGAAAAAGGTCAAAATAGGACCAAAGACTATAGATTGCATATTCATTGGATATGCTCATAATAGTAGTGCATATCGATTTTTGGTGTACAAATCTGAAATTGATGACATTCATGAAAACACCGTTATCGAGTCTCAAAATGCAAGATTCTTTGAATACATTTATCCTCTAAAAACCTCTATTGAAACTAGTGTTCAAAAGAGGCCAAGAGATCCAGATACTCCCGAGTATAATGATGATCAAAGAAAAATGAATGATGAAACTGAGATAGAGGAACAGAGAAGGAGCAAGCGACAAAGGACCTCTAAATCCTTTGGACCTGATTTTATGTGTATATGATAGAAAATGAACCTCTAACTTACCAACAAGCAATGTCATCTCCAGATGCTCCTTACTGGAAAGAAGCCATCAATAGTGAAATAGAATCCATTCTACAAAACTATACGTGGGAACTAGTGGATCTCCTTAAAGGATCAAAACCACTAGGATATAAATGGATATTTAAGAAGAAACTAAAGGCTGACGGCTCAATAGACAAGTATAAAGCAAGACTTGTAATATAAAAGGATTCAGACAGAAGGAAGATCTGGATTACTTTGATACATATTCTCCAGTTACTAGAATAACATCAATTAGGATGCTTATTGCAATCGCATCTATATTGAATTTGGAAATACACCAAATGGATGTGAAAACTGCGTTTTTGAACGGTGAACTGGAAGAAGAAATATATATGCAGCAACCAGAAGGGTTTCTAAGCCCAGGAAATGAAAATAAGGTGTGCAAATTAGTAAAATCTCTTTATGGCCTTAAACAAGCACCAAAACAACGGCATAAGAAATTTGATGAAACAATGTTATCAAATGGATTCAAAATAAATGAATCAGATAAATGCGTCTATATAAAATGTATAGATGTTGGATATGTCATTGTTTGTCTCTATGTTGATGATTTACTAATCCTAGGAAATAATAAGGCCATAATAAAATCTACGAAGGACATGCTATCCTCTAGATTTGATATGAAGGACCTAGGAGTGGTCGATGTAATTTTGGGTATAAAAATTATAAAGACACCACAAGGATATGCGTTATCTCAGTCACATTACATTGCTAAAATTCTTGAAAAATTCAAGCAGTATAATATAACTACTGCAAAATCACCAGTAGATATGAACCAAAATTGGGTAAAGAACACTGGTGATGGTATATATCAGCTTGAATACTCTCGTATACTGGGAAGCATTATGTATGTCATGAATTGCACTAGGCCTGATATTGCATACGCTGTAAGCAAGCTAGGTAGATATACCAGCAATCCTGGTAAAAATCATTGGAAAGCAATAATCAGAGTCCTAGGATATCTAAAGTACAAACAAAACTATGTTTTGCAATATGATAAGTATCCTTCAGTAGTAGAAGGATATAGTGATGCCAATTGGATAACGGGCTCAAATGACACAAAATCCACAAGTGGATATGTGTTTACATTAGGAAATGGAGCAATTTCGTGGAAATCATCCAAATAGACTTGCACAGCAAGGTCAACAATGGAATCTGAGTTCATTGCTCTAGATAAAGCCGCGGAAGAAGCAGACTGGCTTAGGGGGTTTTTAGAGAACTTTCCAAATTGGGAAAAAACAGTACCTCCAATATGTATACATTGTGATAGTCAATCTGCTATAGGAAGGGCGAATAGTACATTGTATAATGGTAAATCTAAACATATTCAGCATATGCATAAAACCATAAGACAACTTCTCTCTAATGGAGTTATCACTATAGACTATGTAAGGTCAAAGGATAACATTGCGGATCCACTAACTAAAGGCTTGCCTAGAGAGAAAGTTCAAACCTTATCAATGGGAATGGGTTTAAGATCTATAATCTAAAAGTTTCTAAACGGAAACCCCACCTAGTTGATTGGAGATCCCAAGATCTAGGTTCAAAGGGACAACTAAGTTTATAGATAAACTTAATGGCACTGTTAAAATACAACCATTCCTATGATAAGTTTGTGCACAACCCGTCGGAGAATAGGATAAGCTTAGCTTTGAATGATGTCTATATTGTGGTGTTATAAAAGACCCAAGTGGAGTATTACAGGATACTCTTTATAGAATCACCTACGTGAGTATGAAGGCGCCGCTTCAAAAAGAATTGTAAGGTCGAATTCTTTAAACACTCATGAGACCGAGCAGGTGTTCATGGCAAAAACGAACACAAATAGAGAACCAAGGGGTTAAGAAACAGTTAACGTGTGTAATCTTTATAGACTTACACAAAAGTCTTACAGTTCAAAGACAATCTAGTCCACTGATTCGCCAGTAGGTTATAACGATAAACACTAGGAAAAGTTCAAGGTCATTGAGCTACTTTTACCGATGCGTTAAATGTTTCACAAAATTTAAGAACAAAATAAAGTAATCTCTCATTCATGTGGGGGATTGTTGGAAATGAATGAGAAGGTTAGGGAAGAAGAGGCTATGTGGTAGTGGAGAAATACAAAGAAACAAAGTCCCACATTGTGTGTAATTTGTGGATACATCTCCATAAATACAAAAGCCTATCAAACAAATGACATGAGCACATAAGGACTTGAATGAATGGGCTATGTAGGATTTGGGCCTTCATATTAAATATTAAAATAACAAAGATAAGGGCCTTGGGGCTCTTGAAGTCTCTCGTGATGAAATGGGCCGCCGACTGTTAAAATGCGCGGAAAAAAGTATTTTTACGTGGGTGCGTCCGTTCGCCTGAACAGTGACCGGATGCGAACATTTAAAACAACGCACCCGTACGGACAGTCGCGACTACCCAGAAAGGCACCCCTCCACCGCTATATATAGGCAGTTGAATAATCGAATTAACTAAATTAAAGAATAAATGTTCAGCATTGTTCTAAGGTTTGTAAGCAAAAGACTTAGTAGCCCATTTGGTTGGAACATGTGACTTGCATACAAGAGGTACAAAGTTCGATCCCCGCCAACGCCATATTTTTGTCTTAGGGGAATGGCTAAAAAGCGGCTTAGTGTGAACACGGTTCAAAAAGTAGTTTAGTGTGAAAATGGTTAATTAGGAAGTTAGAAATATATATATAAAAATAAAATAAAATTCAACCTAAAATTTAAGAAAAAAATTCAAAACAGCAGAAGCGGGAAGGCAAAACACCAAACCGACCTATTTTATGGGTCGACCCCAGGGTCGACTCAGGAGGTTTGGAATTGGTCCCGTCGGCCCTAAATGGTCTATGACGAAATTTTATGTTTTAGGGCTTAGGAGGCGATTTCTGGTTGGTCTGTTGACATCATTTCTTGGTTTCTAAGGCCTAGATGGATCCTAGAGTGATCTGACGGCTTAAATTAATTCAAAGCTCTATAAAAAGACCCATAGACTCAAACCCTAAATCGGAATTAAAACTAAAACTATGGCTGTCATGCTGTCGTCTTGAACCCTAGAGTAGCCGCCACCAATTAGAGAGGAAGAACAACAAATCAAATCAGTTCTATTCAACCCTAACAACGAATCTTCTTCAAAGGAAAGCTAATTCAACTCCAGAAATCAGAATTCAGAACTCAAGACCGCCTTTGAGTTGTGAGTTTGATAGTTTTAATAAAATAATTAGTAATTTAATTGGATTAAGTTATGATGCGGATTGTATGGATGTGATATGAATTATTAATCACATGTTGTAATTATGTTGTAGAACTGTGTTGAAATCTCTATGACGTTATGTTGTGATGCTATAATTTATGATGTAAAGTTATGTTGCTATCTTCTATGTTGTAATTTTATATATAACCAAATCATCATGTTTCATATGCTAGTTTGGTGATGTTGATTCATATGATAAATCATATGTATGCAAGTTTGGATTTTTATTTAAACATGAATCATATACAAGTTGGGTAAAATTATATGTGACCTTACATGGTTATGACATCTAGTTTATGTGAAAATTTAATTAAAAGTTTGGCTATGACATGGGTGAGTTATATGCTAAATTCTACATGATATTTTACATATTAGATGCAAGTTTACACCATTGTTATGATGCATAAATCACATATGCAAGTTTCTATAAATTTATGAGTTTGGGGTATGAATCATGTTATGCAAGTTTAGGGTTATTGCCTATGCAAGTTTACACCTTTAGATGTAGATCTATGACATACATGATTTATGCAAGTTCACACCTTTAGATTTGGATCCATGACATATGTTGTTTATGCAAGTTGTAACTTTGGCCTATGCAAGTTTTAGATGTAGAACATCATTCACATATGCAAGTTCATCCCTATGTTTAGATCTATGTTTTCATTATGTGTACATTGTGATGTTTTCTATTTATTCCATGAGTTAGAATATTCGAATCTAACGTATATTTTACGATAAACGAACAAACGTACAACGTGGGATAAAGGGGATAATATTAAAAATATTTAATTGGCATAAATGCCTTAAAAGGCATAAAATATAATTGTGGTGAAAATTGGTATGATTTTGCATACCATAAATGGATGGACTTAATTGAGTCAATTATGGACATTGTTAAATTTGGAATTGATTGATAATTTGAATAGGGAAAGTAATTCAAATTTGGGGAATGATTAATTAGGAGAAATTAATCGTCTAAGACACGAGGTTAGGCTCTTTTGTGGTGTAAGACTGCCCGCACCCGCCCGGCAAATCCAGCTGCCACAAATGCCAGTCTAATGTGAGAGGTCTTAGGCATAAATTAAATACGTAACAATTGTAAAGACACGAGGTTAGGCTCTTTTGTGGCGTAAGACCGCCCGGACCCGCCCGGCAAATCCAGCTGCCACAAATGCCAGTCTAATGTGAGAGGTCTTTACGAGGTTACGGTCTTAATGAATTAAGAAACACTTAACCAGATAAACATGTAGTGGACATGAGGGGGTTAAGTGGGTGCCTTGGGTGGCATGTGGAATCTAGTGGGTGCCTTTGGTGGCATTTGGAAATACGATTAGAAACACTTAACCAAAATTGAAACATATAATTGAAACATGAATAAGAAGTGGTTAAGTGGGATGTACTAAAGGGGACCAAGCTTAGGTGGATAGCTTGTGTCAAGTGATGGGGGCCCATTTCAACCAGTAACTCATACGTATCTTTGTGGGCTCGACCCAAGTCGAGGACGGGACACGCATACTGGGCTTGACTGTAAGAGGCCAAAACGAGTTAGCGGTGGCAACACAAGTCGAACGGGTTCATATGCATGTGTGGACCCGGGCTGGTAGGTAAGACGTTGTTGCATCATGTAGGTATAAGCCATGCATTGTTGGTTGTATCGGGTTGCCACTTTGGGGAGTGATACACCCACTGTGGGGCCAGCACGGGTATCTACGAGTTAGGGATCCGATCGCTTGGGGGTAGTGGGTAGACCTAGTGGAGATAGGGGCAGGCGGCACCTATGAAGGCAGGTAGGGGTGCATGAAACTACAAATATCATTATTAAGTTCTGTAGTCGGGATCAACCTTACGGTGACTAGTGGTGGTGCAGTATACTAGTGGTGGTGCAGTATAGCAATTATCCTATAGTGTTGGTGTAGTTTAGTAATTATCTTACAGTGGGTTAGGTGCGCTTTAACGATATCGTTGTTCATCTTGTTTCCTTATTTACTCTGCCATATTCAATGGTTCATGGTCATTTCCTTATTTTCCAACTTATGTCTTAGCCTAGTTATTTTGTTAATAATATTGTTAAAATTATCGCACTCGCCAGACTTTATGTCTGACCCCCTTTGTTTCCTACTCTTTCCTTCCTCCCACCCCCCCCCCCCCCCCCAAGGTGCTCAGGTTGGAACTAGCACCAGTGGAGCTTGATCTTGGACTGCTTTTAGAAGATTGCTTGGATCGCTGGAGTAAAGTCCAGCTTCTCTTTTATTTATGGCTATTTTGATGTTGGGGATTATGTCTTTCAGTTTATGTACTTTTGATAGTCAAGATGGATATTATGTACTTTGACTCTGGTTTTTGATGATGTAAGCAAACATATGTGTTTTTCGCTGCAATGAAATAAAGTTTTAAATCTTTGAGTACTATTTATATCTGTCTTGTTGTTAAGTTTCTGTTCTATACTTACTTAAAATGCTCCATAGAAGTTAATGCATTCCCTTTGTGAGTGATATTAATGGACGTGGGGTGTTACACGTGGTATCAGAGCTGAAGGTTACCATAACAGATATGAATTTTGAAACGAAAAAAAAATTGTTTTTCAAAAGCATTTTTATAAAGAAGTACCTTGAAAAGTATGTTTTAAGTAAAGTATTTTCAAGAGAAAAGTATATTTTAGAAAGCATAACCCCAAGAGCCATATATCTTTACCTCGGTTCTTTTATGTTGAATCTTTCCTTTTTCTTTTCAGCATGTCTGAAGCATCTGAGATACCAGAGGGTGTTCATGTACCCGGTTGGTTTCGTCAATATCTCGAGGCTAGGGCCTCCACCGTAGGTCCAGCAAATGCTCCTCCTCCTCCACCTCCTCCTCGCGTCGATACTTTTGCTAAGATATGTAAGACTTTAGAGCAATGGGCGGAAAACCTTTACATGGGACGGAGACATTTGTTGAAGCTCGTAACTGGCTAAAGGAGGTGGAAGAATTGTTTAGAATCTTTGAAGTGGATGATGAAAGAAAAGTCCAGCTAGCTGCCTGGCTAATGAAGGATGAGGCCTCGTTTTGGTGGGAGGTCACTAATAGGGGACGTCCAATCGATACATGGCTAGATTTTAGGTAGAGGTTTGAGGCGAAGTTTCTCTCGCAGGCTGAAGAGAATCTATACATGGAAAGGTTTTGGCACTGAAGCAAGGGAATTTATCGGTGAAAGAGTACGTCAACAAATTCAACCAATTGGCAAGATTTGGTTTGGACTTGGTGAATACTCCAGAAAAGAAGGCTCTAAGATTTGTTAAGGGTTTAAACGAGTCGCTTCATGGGTTAGCTAGGACCCACATTCCCATGGGATCTACCTTCGAGAGACTAGTTGACATGGCGCTCATGCATGAAGAGGAGAAGGGCGCCAATGCTAATAAGGCACCCGAGAAGAAAGGGGATCAAAAGAAGCCGCAACAACAACAACAGAACAAGAAAGGTGGCAAAGGCAACAATGCTAAGGGAAAGAAAAGATGCTTTAACTGTGGGACACCCGGCCATCTAAGCATAGATTGTAAGAAGAAAAAGAAAACTGGTTGTTTCCACTGTGGCGAGGCAGGACATCTTATTAAGGACTGCCCAAAGAAAGGACAGAGGGCAGGGTTTACCTCGGGAGGACAGGTGCAAGCTCTTATGGCACCAGGGCAGGCAAGGGGACAAGTTCAGGCTCTCGTGGTCCCACCGCTGCAAGAATGAGGTAGAGCAATTTCCATTGAAAGTTTAGTTTTTCTGTTTGATCATCCTATCCGTACTTTATTCGATTCTGGCGCATCACATTCGTTTATTTCTACATCATTAGTTGAAACACTGCACCTTGATACTAGTCTAGTTACCGATCCCTTAGTAGTCTCAAATCCCATCGGTGGTTCGGCTCATCTTTTGTCGAGATTTGAGAGTGTTTATCTTGGGCGTTGAGTTTGAGTGCAACGCTTTTGTTCTTGGCTTCATGGGCTATGGTTTAATTTTAGGTATCGATTGGCTAACTAGATATGGGGCCATCCTAGATTGTGAAAGAAGGGTAGTTAGATTGTTGACTCGTTTTGGAAAGACCCTTGATATTTCTTGTGACCCTAGAGGTCCAGTAATGCTTAGCTACCTAGAATCCTTGACGCATCCGATGATGATTTACATTCTGTTCCCATAGTCCGTGAATATGCTGATGTCTTCGATGAGGTGAGGGGTTTACCCCCAAAACGTGAGATAGACTTTCAGATATATCTAGTAGATAATGCAAAGCCAGTTGCATTACCGATGTGCCACATGGCTCCAAGAGAGAGAAGAGAACTCAGTAAGCAAGTGAAGGAATTGCTTGAGAAGGGGTTCATCAGACGTAGTATATCAGAGTGGGGTGCTCCAGTAGTATTTGCCACGAAGGCGGATGGGTCCTTAGACTTTGTGTGGACTATAGAGAACTTAATAAGCTTACTAAGAAGAATAGACACCCACTGCCAAGGATTGACGATCTCTTCGATCAGTTAGTTGGCGCCTCAGTGTTTTCGCAGTTGGACTTAGCCACTGGTTTCCATCAGTTGAAAGTGGCTGAGGATAGCATAGACAAGACTGCCTTTAGGACTCCAGACGGTTTCTTCGAGTGGCTTGTGATGCCCATCGGTTTGACAAATGCCCCCGCATACTTTGTTGACTTGATGAGTAGGGTGTTTAGGGAGTACCTTAATAGATTCGTGGTGGTCTTTGTGGATGACATCTTGGTCTTTTCTAAGAGCGAGGAAGAGCATGCCCTACATCTTAGGGAAGTATTGGAGACCCTTCGAGAGCATAGTCTTAAAGCTAAATTTTCTAAATGTCACTTTTGGAGGAAGGAAGTGTGATTCTTAGGGCACGTGGTTTCCAAAGAAGGGATAGTTGTGGATCCCGCGAAAGTAGTGGCCATCCAAGATTGGAAGGCTCCTAAAAATGCTACAGAGGTAAGGAGTTTCTTAGGGTTGGTTGGCTACTATAGGAAGTTTATCAAAGACTTCGCAAAGATATCAACCCCATTAACATGCTTGACGAAGAAGAACTTAGTTTTCACATGGGACGTAGATTGTGATGATGCGTTCCAACGTCTAAAGAGAGCTTTGACCATAGCCCCTGTCTTAGTGTTGCCAGATGGGAGTAAGCCATTTACCGTTTATACCGATGCTTGTGGGACAGGACTAGGCGCAGTCTTAATGCAAGAGGGAAGGGTAATAGCCTATGGTGAAAGGAAATTGAGAGTGCATGAGAGAAATTACCCTACACATGACCTAGAGTTGGCCGCTATTGTCTTTGCGCTTAAGTCTTGGCGTCATTATCTTCTTGGCGAGAAATTCGAATTATTCACTGACCACAAATCGCTAAAATACTTATTCTCTCAGAAGGACTTGAACTTAAGGCAGCAAAGGTGGATGGAATTCTTAGCATCCTACGACTTTAAGATAGCATATACCCCTGGCAAGGGTAACGTGGTGGCAGACGCCTTAAGTAGAAAGAGATTGTCCTTGAGTCCGTTGTTTGTTGAGCGGCGAAGCTTAGAGTTCATCTCTATGTTTGACTTTAAACCTTCCGTTGACTTTGTACCTGGTTTGCTAGCATCCTTAGAGGTCAGACCTACGCTTTTGGGACGGATTGGCGAGGCACAGGGAGACAACCTACAGTTAGTTGAGTTAGTAGAAAGCTCAAAAGAGGGGAGTCATCGAGCCATCTCCGAAGGTATACCCTAGATGATAAGGGTTGGTTACGTAGGGACGGTAGACTTTGTGTACCACAGGGAGAACTTGAGGAAGACCATCCTTGATGATGCACATCGTTCGAAGATGACCATCCATCCCGGCGGGGACAAGATGTATATGGACATGAGACGAGTTTACTTTTGGGCCGGTATGAAGAAGGACGTGGCAGAGTTTTTTGCTAGATGCTTGGTGTGCCAACAAGTAAAAGCAGAGCAAAAGAAGCTCGGTGGATTGCTTCACCCATTGGAGGTCCCACAATGGAAGTGGGAAAGTGTTTTGATGGACTTTGTTGACGGATTACCAAGATCGAGGAAGGGTAATACGGGGATTTGGGTCGTGGTAGACAGACTTACTAAGAGCGCCCATTTCATTCCCGTTAAGAGTAAGAGGACTGCTTCATGGTTAGCCTCCGTATACATTCGAGAAATAGTTCGTTTGCACGGTGTTCCTTCTAGCATAGTGAGCGACCGCCATCCTATCTTTACTAGCGAATTTTGGAAGAGCTTGCAAGAGGCGGTAGGGACTCAGTTATGTTTGAGCACCGCATATCATCCTCAGACGGACGACCAGACCGAGAGGGTGAATCGTATTCTAGAGGACCTATTGAGGTTGTGTGTCTTTGATTTCGGAGGTACACGGGAGGAACATCTTCCGTTTGTGGAGTTCGCATATAATAACAACTTTCAGTCTAGCATTGGCATGGCACCGTTTGAGGCTCTTTATGGACGGCGTGTCGTTCGCCTACATGTTGGTGGGAGTCTACAGATAAGATCTTACTTGGGCCCGATATGATTAGAGAGACTTCGGAAAAGATCGATTTGATTCAAAGGAGGATGAAGATGGTGCAAGATAGGCAGAAATCTTATGCGGACAAGAGGAGGACAGATATTCAGTTTGATATTGGGGACATGGTCTTTGTCAAGGTGTCTCCAGTACAGAACGTCATTCGCTTTGGGTCTGTTGGGAAGTTAGCACCAAGGTTCGTAGGGCTGTTTCCTATTAAGGAGAGGATTGGGCAGATGGCGTATAGAGTGGAGTTGTCCGAGAGACTTAGTGGCATACACGATGTATTCCATTTGTCACATTTGAGGAAGTGCTTGCACGAGACCGCGAAAGTGGTAGAGCCGAGCTTGCTTAGAGAGGTGGAGATAGAGCGTGATGCGACGATTCAGCGAGCTCCTACGTGCATTCTTGGGTCGGAGGTTAAGAAGTTGAGGAATCGAGAGGTCAAGCTAGTCAAAGTGCAATGGGGAGATGATGAGAGCTACGCTACTTGGGAGACGAAAGAAAAGATGCGTTCATTATACCCTTTTCTTTTCGAGGGTATGTCTTTTAGTTTCTCCTTTATCGCTTACCTTATACTTATCTTATCTTTAGTATGTCCTCTCGTTAGTACCTTTGACCTTTAGATAGGGTAGTCCTATGATTGAAACATGTGTTTGAGACATGTTATGTATGATGGATGCATGTGGATGCAAGTGTTTGCTAGTGGTTGCTCGTAGATGCATATACACACACTTTAGGCACTAGATCGGCTCAGTCACTTCATATTGCATATTGCATATAAATGTGTGTGCATATTTAAGCTAATGGATGTATAATGGTTGTGCTATCATATGAATATTGCATTTTGGTGAATGGTTGTGCACATATGTAGAAATAATATGTATCGATAGGGTTCTTTCGCATACATAATGGACGCATGGCACTATCATGGTTTGCATTAAGGAGGTCAACTGAATCAGTAGACCGCCTGATTTTGCATTAGATAAGGAACATATACACGCACTTTTTGCATATGTTCATACAGCATTAGAAATTCTATAAGGACAATGGATGCCTATGTTTGATGGTTGAGTAGATGGTTGTTTGGATGTTAGGATATGCATTCACCTTAACTTGGAGATTTCAGGTGCGAAATCCTTTAAGGAGGGGAGAATGTAACACCCCGGATTTTTGAATAATCGAATTAACTAAATTAAAGAACAAATGTTTAGCATTGTTCTAAGGTTTGTAAGCAAAAGACTTAGTAGCTCATTTGGTTGGAACATGTGACTTGCATACAAGAGGTACAGAGTTCGATCCCCGCCAACGCCATATTTTTGTTTTAGGGGAATGGCTAAAAAGCGGCTTAGTGTGAACGCGGTTCAAAAAGTAGTTTAGTGTGAAAATGGTTAATTAGGAAGATATATATATATATATAATAAAATAAAATTCAACCTAAAATTTAAGAAAAAAATTCAAAACAGCGGAAGCGGGAAGGCAAAACACCAAATCGACCTATTTTATGGGTCGACCCAAGTCCCACTGGGTCGACCCCAGGGTCGACTCAGGAGGTTTGGAATTGGTCCCGTTGGCCCTAAATGGTCTATGACGAAATTTTATGTTTTAGGGCTTAGGTGGCGATTTCTGGTCGGTCTATTGACATCATTTCTTGGTTTCTAAGGCCTAGATGGATCCTAGAGTGATCCGATGGCTTAAATTAATTTAAAGCTCTATAAAAAGACCCATAGGCTCAAACCCTAAATCAGAATTAAAACTAAAAGTATGGCCGTCATGCTGTCGTCTTGAACCCTAGAGTAGCCGCCACCAATTAGAGAGGAAGAACAACAAATCAAATCAGTTCTATTCAACCCTAACAACGAATCTTCTTCAAAGGAAAGCTAATTCAACTTCAGAATTCAGAACTCAAGACCGCCTTTGAGTTGTGAGTTCGATAGTTTTAATAAAATAATTAGTAATTTAATTGGATTAAGTTATGATGCGGATTGTATGGATGTGATGTGAAATATTGATCACATGTTGTAATTATGTTGTAGAATTGTGTTGAAATCTCTATGACGTTATGTTGTGATGTTATCATTTATGATGTAAAGTTATGTTGCTATCTTCTATGTTGTAATTTTATATATAACCAAATCATCATGTTTCATATGCTAGTTTGGTGATGTTGATTCATATGATAAATCATATGTATGCAAGTTTAGATTTTTATTTAAACATGAATCATATACAAGTTGGGTAAAATTATATGTGACCTTACATGGTTATGACATCTAGTTTATGTGAAAATTTGATTAAAAGTTAGGCTATGACATGGGTGAGTTATATGTTAAATTCTACATGATATTTTACATATTAGATGCAAGTTTACACCATTGTTATGATGCATAAATCACATATGCAAGTTTCTATAAATTTATGAGTTTGGGGTATGAATCATGTTATGCAAGTTTAGGGTTATTGCCTATGCAAGTTTACACCTTTAGATGTAGATCTATGACATACATGATTTATGCAAGTTCACACCTTTAGATTTGGATCCATGACATATGTTGTTTATGCAAGTTGTAACTTTGACTTATGCAAGTTTTAGATGTAGAACATCATTCACATATGCAAGTTCATCCCTATGTTTAGATCTATGTTTTCATTATGTGTACATTGTGATGTTTTCTCTTTATTCCATGAGTTAGACTATTCGAGTCTAACGTATATTTTATGTTAAACGAACAAATGTACAACGTGGGGTAAAGGGGATACTATTAAAAAGATTTGATTGGCATAAATGCCTTAAAAGGCATAAAATATAATTGTGGTGAAAATTGGTATGATTTTGCATACCATAAATGGATGGACATAATTGAGTCAATTATGGACATCGTTAAATTTGGAATTGATTGATAATTTGAATAGGGAAAGTAATTCAAATTTAGGGAATGATTAATTAGGAGAAATTAATCGTCTAAGACACGAGGTTTGGCTCTTTTGTGGTGTAAGACTGCCTGGACCCGCCCGGCAAATCCAGCTGCCACAAATGTCAGTCTAATGTGAGAGGTCTTAGGCATAAATTAAATACGTAACAATTGTAAAGACACAAGGTTAGGCTCTTTTGTGGTGTAAGACTGCCCGGACCCGCCCGGCAAATCCAGCTGCCACAAATGCCAGTCTAATGTGAGAGGTCTTTATGCGGTTACGGTCTTATTGAATTAAGAAACACTTAACCAGATAAACATGTAGTGGATATGAGGGGGTTAAGTGGTTGCCTTGGGTGGCATGTGGAATCTAGTGGGTGCCTTGGGTGGCATTTGGAAATATGATTAGAAACACTTAACCAAAATTGAAACATGAATAAGAAGTGGTTAAGTCGGATGTACTAGAGGGGACCAAGCTTAGGTGGATAGCATGTGTCAAGTGATGGGGGCCCATTTCGACCAGTAACTCATACGTATTTTTGTGGGCTCGACCCAAGTCGAGGACGGAACACGCATATTGGGCTTGACTGTAAGAGGCCAAAACGGGTTAGCGGTGGCAACGCAAGTCTAATGGGTTCATATGCGTGTGTGGACCCGGGCTGGTAGGTAAGACGTTGTTGCATCGTGTAGGTATAAGTCGTGCATTGTTGGTTATATCGGGTTGCCACTTTAGGGAGTGATACACCCCACTGTGGGGCCAGCACGGGTATCTACGAGTTAGGGAGCCGATCGCTTAGGGGTAGTGTGTACACCTAGTGGAGATAGGGGCAGGCGACATCTATGAAGGCAGCTAGGGGTGCATGAAACTAGCAATATCATTATTAAGTTCTGTAGGCGGGATCAACCTTACGGTGACTAGTGGTGGTGCAGTATAGCAATTATCCTATATTGTTGGTGTAGTTTAGTAATTATCTTACAGTGGGTTAAGTGCGCTTTAACGATATCGTTGTTCATCTTGTTTCCTTATTTACTCTGCCATATTCAATGGTTCATGGTCATTTCCTTATTTTATAACTTATGTCTTAGCGTAGTTACTTTGTTAATTATATTGTTAAAATTATCGCACTCGCCAGACTTTATGTCTGACCCCCTTTGTTTCCTCCTATTTCCTTCCTTCCCCCCCCCCCCCCAGGTGCTTAGGTTGGAACTAGCACCAGTGGAGCTTGATCTTGGACTGCTTTTAGAAGATTGCTTGGATCGCTGGAGTGAAGTTCAACTTCTCTTTTATTTATGGCTATTTTGATGTTGGGGATTATGTCTTTCAATTTATGTACTTTTGATAGTCAAGATGGATATTATGTACTTTGACTCTGGTTTTTGATGATGTAAGCAAACATATGTGTTTTCGGCTGCAATGAAATAAAGTTTTAAATCTTTGAGTACTATTTATATATGTCTTGTTGTTAAGTTTCTGTTCTATACTTACTTAAAACGCTCCATAGAAGTTAATGCATTCCCTTTGTGAGTGACATTAATGGACGTGGGGTGTTACATTTACTGTTGCGGATATGGTCACGCTTTTGCCGTTTCTAATTCTGATTCTACTTCGAATTAGTAACACTTCTTGACGTGACAATTGGATAGTGACAATATATTGATTGCTATCAGGTTCGTACTATATTTCCATTATTACGAACAACATCTTGCACTCTTTAACTATTTATATTTACTCCAATTGCAACTATGTTGTTTTTATACAACATGCAATTCCTGCCAGCGGAATGTAAGTTGAGCAACCCTAATTTTAAGAGCCTAAAATGTTGGATCTATGCTTGGAATAAAAAGCAAGAACTATGTGATGATGATTAGGACAATTCTGACTAATAAGGCTGTAAAATATTAACTGTTATATTTTTGTGAAAACATATGTACTTTGAAATTATATAATTTTACCGTATGCCTGATTTTATTTTTAATTTTTGAACATTTTACACAAAGGTTGAAAATGAGGAAGATGAAGCATATAAAAGTTTCAATGCAGTTTTAAGTCACCTATGTTGGAAACCAACATTCAAAGTTATTAGTGAATTTTACGGCTTAACATGGAGAGTGGTAGTCCAGATGAATAAGAGACTTATGTCCATCCTTGAGGTGCACTATCCTTCTACCATTAAGTTTCGTTTTTAATATACAAGTAAACTGCATAGTTATACCTTAGACGTTACAAATATGCATGTGTGCATGCCTACATTTTCACATACACTTCTCTATTGGTGCACACGTACATGACCGAGGTTAGTGCCTTACATGTCCAGTGTTACCATCACACATTATTGAACAAAGGTCAGTGTGCTTTTACCTAGCTTACGCCTGCTTCACTCGTCACACACACACACACACACACACACACACACACACACACATATATATATATACACACACACGCACACATACATACATACATACACACATACTTCTAAAAGCTCGTGCATCATACATACAGCACTGATAGGCTCCAACTAACAAAGAGGACAGACATATCAATATTGTGATTGATAGTTTTTACATACTGAAATCCCCAGATTAAGGCCAATCTTCAACCCAACACAGTTTTTTTAAGTATAACAAAAACTAAGCATATATCATCAGATACAATTAGTAATAAATTGTAAGGCAAAAGCTATACTATAATTTTCATCTGTTGATTTAACAATTAATTTTCTTCATATTATTATGCTTGATTGGAGTAACATATTTGCTAACAACAATAATAACCACATGCAAATTCTTTAATTTCCTTAAATATTATGTGGTATTTGCCTTATTTGTGTTATTCATTGTACAATGTTGTTTTTTTAGGTCTGACATTGTTGGGTTTTGGTGATTGAAGCATGCAGTGCCGAAAGGACAAGAAAGAGGCAACAAGAGCTCCATTGTATTATCTGGTAACTGGCTATGAAAACATGCAACCCTCACGATGTGCTGCGGAGGGTGAGAGGTGAGCAAACTCGGTGGACATGTAAACGAAAGCACATCCATCAAAGTAGTTGGCAGCATAGAGATGGATCAAGGGATTAGTTTAGCAGTTCGTAATTCCATGAATATCACTGTACATAGCAGCGATATAAAATTTTAACATATAAAATGGTAACTGATTTGTTTTAATCCAACACTGATTGTATGATTGCAGCTATTCTGTAGTCTCATTTATGTTTCGACAAACAGTTGATATGTGAATGTATATACGTAAAAATATACAAAAGTTTTGTATTCTAGAAGTTTATGGAACCAAGAAAGCTTACAAATGGGGTTTAAGAATCCAAGGGCATCACTGGGACATGCATATGAATTGCTATGGAGAGATAAAGGAATTGTTCTTGATTGACCGAGTGTAGAAAAAGTAATGTTATGAAAGAAAGCTATAAAGAAACTACAACGAGAGAACAGAGCTATAAATATATGCATTAATTTCTGAATGAATCTTTCTAGTTCCACTCTTCAATTACCTTCCACGTCATTGCCTTCTATTTGGATTAATTTATCATGTATGTATGTTCAAGATGCTTCACATCAGTTCTGGGTGTTGTACTTTCTATATGTTTATTTTCCCATTATAATCTTCGGTTCTTACTTTATGATACAGATTGTCTACATCACGTCCTATTTTCCTGCTTTATTCTGTTTCTTTTTTTTCTTTTCAAATTGAAATATCCTAAATTTTAACACCCACATTGCTGCAAGGATTTCCCATTTCAAACATCATTTTCAGCTTTGGCCAAATACATTTATGCTCCCGCCCATCGGACGTGCCTGCGTACTGGTTGTTCATAAAATGAAGCAATGACCACAAATTAAATGTCATACTTCCTAAAAATTCTAAAGTAGAATTTATTTTGGGTTGGCATGATTGATAAACATTCAACTTTTAGAAAAAATATATATCTTTGAAAGGACCAAATTATACTAATTGGGAGCAAACAGTCCAACCATATTTTTTCCATTAGAAAACTCTTTTTCTCTGTACTATTTTTAGTACAAGTACGTAGTGGTTTATGGTTGTAAAAATGATTCCCTTCATGTTTTTATGCCCTATGCTTGAGCTTTGCTGGCACTAGGCCAAAATCAGGTTTAAGTCTCATCGGGATGATAAACCAATTTTTTGAATAACAATTAATATTATTGGTAAAATTACCTTTATCAGGTTTATATTTTTCTACAGTTAAATTTTACAATTATAAATTTGTCATTACTACGGTGACAACATCACTATATTAATTCCCAACCACTTGATAATAGCATGTTAAAATAGGCATTATTTTATCATACAAAACAGTTTTATGCTCGTATGAGAAAAAAAAATGTTGAAGAAACTCGAATGCTAGATTGTCAATTTATATGGTTAGAAACATTAATATATCAACAGATGTGGTGAGAAACAACAAAAATCATTGGATTCAAGAAGAAAATAACATTGCATACGCTCCTTCTGTCGCACATGGTTCATCAAAGAAACTATGACACAGACTTGTCATCGGATTTGATCTTTTTTTTTAGTTTGGACATGTATACGTAACAATTCTTAATAAATCTATTATTTTTGATAAAAAAATAATAATTTAGCAAGTTTTTTTTTGTATTTGTATATATGTATATGTATGTGTATATATATTATAGGAGCATTCTGTTGCATCCAAATAGTGCAACAAACAAAATTGCCCATTGATTTTCATTGCACAATCTCCTTCCTCTCCACGCTCACTCACTTGTTATCTAAATATAAAAGAATAATTGTGATTCAGGTGCAAAATAAGTGCTTTCAAACAAAGATGTCATATAACCCTCCTTATATATACGACTATGTATGCACGTCCAAGCGGGCATGCATCTAATCACAAACTGGATTAAACCAACAATGTGTTTGAGTAACTTTACTACGTGCTATATAAAGTACGAAACAATTAGAACATCAATTAAAAAAATACTGCACAAGAAAATTATAATTTTGAAATAGGGAAAAAAATTAAGATAAGAAGTTGTTGATTTGACTAACGGTAACAAAGAATAAGAAAAAAGTTGTTTGCTTATTCCATTAGGTTATAAAGGCGTAATGATAAAATTAACTCAAACACAATATAGCGTTAATGATACATAGCTAAAAAAGGATGATGATGTATCATTGAATAAGACATAGGAGGTCTCTAATTATTATTATGGAGAATGAAGGGTAAGTTTTCAAAAAAAATAGGATTAACCAATTAGTAAAAAGATATGTTGACTGATATAAACCACAAAAGGAGGAGGGATAACGTTGCATCAGTTATGATATGGCGTACAATGATTAACCAATATGCATCAATACCAAATTCTTTTTATCTACTAATTATTTTTAATAACCAATATATTAGCTTAAATAAAATTGATTTATATAACATACTTTATGTTGATTGTATCACAAACTTAATTTATCATCCATCAATTAGATGTTTTCATGTATAGAAAGAGAAAATTCATTTGAGTTTTACCATAACTTTGGATTTTTTTTTGGGTGAGTTTTAACAAATCATCCTTATATTCATTCCAAATTCAAATTATCATGCTAAAAGATAGGAATTACATATGTTAATTCACCAATCATCCTTAAATATGCATGTTAATAAACTAAAAATCTATTGAGTTTAATAACCAGGTTGAATGATAACAAATATAGTTTACTATACGACATATTATTCCAACATACGACAAATTAATTGAAATGCCAATCGGTTTTTATTCTAGGCAGTTTCTATCTCAAAACCCTTGTCCCAGTTGATCGCTATTACTTGAACATACATATTTTATCTTCGCTAGATCTGTTGTTACTTCCCTAATCTACTTCGGGTGAGTATTTATTCTTCATAAAAAACTTTCTCGATGCTATCTCCATGGTTTTCTTATGAAGTTATCACATTTATCGTAGAACCACATTGGTGAAATCAAAATGTGACCTCAATACCAAAGGTGTCTCCAGAACACTTCACCGAATAGTATGACTTGAGATTACGGAGTCACAAACACAATATAAAAAGCAGAAAAGTAAAGAACAAAGAATTTTAGAGTGGTTCGGCTTAAAAACAACCTATGTCCACTATAGGAAGAGCTTTCATTATCACTTTTGAATTTACAAGGTACATAAATTCACTCATATCACTCATTTCTCTCTTCTATAATGATCTCCTTTATTTTCTCTCTCTTTTGCTCTTGATTTAACTTGAATCTGCTAAGGAATTAACTTAATTTCTCTAAGTGCGAGGAGTATTGGTATAGATCTTCAATCTCTCACACACTTGAATATTTTTGGATGATTCCATGGAAGATTTGGTGTTATATCTAAGATTTAAAGAAGTTTAATGGAGGTTGGATAGGTTTAGAGAAGTTTAGGGTGGTGGAGAAGTGAAAATGACAGCCCTTCGGGGTCCAAAATTCCCTTCCATGAACGGTTGAGAAGTGGGGTATTTATAGGTGTAGTTTGGAGGTAGTGACAGAGTTATAATTTAGGTGTGCAGGGTATGGGTTGTTCATAGGTATATTTGTAGAAATGCCACTGGACAGCTGTATACAGCTGTACGATCGACCCAAAAAGTAGCGATCGATCAAAAATATATGTGCACGCGCAACTAGAATTTTATGTGTGACCCAAAACATGCTTGCACGAGCGGACCAAAATATGTGCATGAGCCATATAAGGACACATGACCGACCCTCTTTATAATAAAGAATGCACGACTACCCCTTATTTCATTACTTACTAACCGACCCTATTTATTACTACTTTGCCACTGGATTATTTCAGAACCAATCCATTCTTTATATATGAGCACGTGTTATATGAACACATCAACGCGTCCATTATTTTTAGCCTATGAGTGAGCCTCTTTGCAGCATGAATCCACGTGGCATGGTTTTGCTACCGCCTTTCTTATGACTGATCACCTGCTGATACATGTAACAAGCGACCCACACTGCTCGAGCCATTCTTTATACGTGACCGACCCTTCTTGTGTGAAGGCAAGAGCTGACCCATATATACAATATAATCATTCCATGCATGCTCGTGTAGATCTACTCATCTCCATGTTTCAGTACTTTGATCATGTTGCAAGAAAACACTATTTGAACCATTATGACGTGGCATCCTCAGCAAAGTTGTGCTCGAACACTACATAAAGAAGCCGCTCAACCCTTCTTCCCAGTGGTGCTCATTTAGCATTGCATTGATGTGCTCGACCGACCAAAAGAAATGCACGACCGATGGTGCTCGACCAGCAGCAAGATGCTCGACCACCAATGTGGTGCTTGACCTGTACAACTGTTCCTTGCTCGACCCCATGTTTATGTGACAATGCTTAACCCACGGCTGAAGGTGCAATGCTCGACTAGGGGTGCTGCTCGAACCAGGTTGGTGCTGACGTGTCCATTATATTGGAGCATATTGATCCATTTTATTACATATGTATTGTGCCATGCAGATATATTGGGAACTCGCTCTATTAAGTTTGCCACATATTTACATGTACTTGAATGTGAACGTTTGTTACATTGTAGTCGTTTTATGAAACCTTGCTATGTCTATCACATGCATGAATCATAAGTATAATTCACATTATTTAACCCATGCAAAATTTGTGCACCATGCATAACGTCCCAAGCATCTTAGCTTCCAACCGACGGTTCGGACTTTGTTTCTATCTGGACATTATTCAATTGGCGTATTATTGAACCATGTCGATAACGGGGTTAACATTTGCCCCTCGGAGCTTGTATTCTCTGGAAGAAATATAGTCTTCAAAATGACTGGTTTTAATACATCTTACTTGCCCGTATTTGATATAAGCTCTGTTCTGGATTTGATCGCAACTTGTTATGGATTGCATTAATTGGTGAACTCTATTCTGAGTTTGTCGTCTCGGCATTGTTATCAGGTCTTGACCATCGATGGTGACGATTCAATTACATTTTTGAAATGCTCTATGGCACAATTTTTGTTGTGCTTGTAAACCCTTCAGTTTTGAATTTAGGATTTTATCATTGATAATGCCATGCTAGTATGTGATTGCCCCAGTTTTAACTCGGACTTGAGCACGTGAAACAATTGAGATTTGCGATGGATTGGTCATACTCATTTTTCATTGAAATGGTCATGGCAAATCCACGCTAAATTACTTGTTTTACGAACTCGTCTAGCCTTTTTATTTTATTTTTGAAGCAATAAACACACTCGTGAGCGAACGATGGTTGTGCCTTTTTCAATGCTACAATCTGTTTTGTAATAATAAAAACATTACACATTTTTGGGTGAATATTTTGCTATCGATTGCCCATATCGATAACAGATTAGACAATTAAAATTTTTAATTATGGCGAATTTTTATTTTGAATTGAATGATGTGTCTATATAGAACTCTTTTATTTAACGGTTTATAACTCGTCGAATATTATCTGCACAAACACGATATTCTAATTCGAATTCGCGTTGACGCCTAAGATCAACTAACCGACAAAAGCCGATTGTGGATTCCAAGCGTCACTGTTTTAACAACTAATATGATGGTTTGCGACATTTCACATTTGGGAAATATGTATCTGTGAATTATTTTCTGCTTCTTCTTGGAAAAGCTTTTGATATTCGTACCCCTACATAGGAGGTCGTCATTAGTCTTCACTATGGGACAGACCTTTTCTGCTCGATGTTCGTCTGCATTGTCGGTCAGTTCCAACATCAGAGACTCCATTGGATACCCCTACTATGGAGAGGTCGTTTATATTACCCAACGTTCGTCTTCTCCTGTCGACTGAATTGATACTATAGACTTCATTGAGAATAGTTGATCTCCGCTAACCAAACATGAATCTTTCGATTCATTTGGCTCTCACGCTCAATTTTTGATTTTATGGGCACTTTCATTTTTTTTTTAATGTAGAGGTTACTTTCTTTATGGAAAAGTTTTTGGTTATCACATCGTTTTGCAGAGCTAACTCCCGCGAGGTTTAGGTGAGGTTGCATCGTTTCGTGTAATGAACTCTCATGCATCGTTTCACATAAAGAACTCCCGCGCTTCGTTTCGCACAACGAATTCCCGCGACCTTTGGGTGAGGTTGCATCGCATCGTGTAACGAACTCCCACGCTTCGTTTCGCATAGCGAACTCCCACGCTTCATTTCGCACAATAAAATCACGTGACTTTTTGGTGAGGTTGCATCGCTTCGCGTAACGAACTCCCGCGCATCGTTTTGCATAGTGAACTCCGGCGCTTCGTTTTACACAACGAATTCCCGCGACCTTTGGATGAGGTTGCATCGCTTTGTGTAATGAACTCCCCCGCATCATTTCGCACAACGAGCTCCCAGGCTTCGTTTCGCATAAGAAATTCTCGTTGCCTTTGGGTGAGGTTGCATCGCTTCGCATAACGAAATCCCGCGCATCATTTCGCATTATGAATTCCCGCGCTTCGTTTCACACAACGAATTTCCGTGACCTTTGGGTGAGGTTGCATCACTTCGCGTAACGAAGTCTCGTGCATCATTTTTCATAGCGAACACCTGCGCCTCGTTTCGCACAATGAATTCCCGCGACCGTTGGGGATTTTGGATTAATGGTTGCTTGCTACTCTCTTCGTCGTTTGACTCATTGGGACTTTTTCAATCTACCCTTGACTTGGTGTTATCAGGGTTGTCTTACTTGGTCTAAATTTAAGGAAGCAAATGCATATGGAATAGCCTGCAATGAGAAAACCATCTTTAGCAAATTTTGTATATTTTGCAAGTAAGAGATTTATACAAGCATATAAGACTTTATTCGTAAAGCTATTGTTTAGTACAATGCATGTAAAACATTACAGACCTTTACAAGAAATTCAAACATAGCAATAAGTAAAGTAATGGCGAAGAAGATCGCTTATTATGAGCTACTGATATTGGGGCACCACCAACGGCTATCAGTTAATGACCGGCCGTGCATTGGTTTGAGCAGAAGCTCCGTTGCTTGGACCAGACTGGCCATTTGATGCCGCTTGCCTCTGGGGAGTTGAAGAAGGACTTGCATCTTAAGGATTCTTTACATATTGTTGCAGACGGTTCTTCCTAATCAGCTCTTCGATCAATGATTTCAGATGCCTATATTCATTGGTATTGTGGCCCGGCTGATTGTGGAACTGGCAGAATTTCTCAGATTTGGTTAGATGGTCATTCATCTTTATAGGACGAGGCTCTGGATAATCCTCTGCCTCCTTCATGGCAAGGTAGATGTTTTCAGGAGTGTCATTCAGAGGAGTTAGTTCCAATGAGTCATGAAGGCGAAACTTCTTATTAGCTTTGTTCTCGTTCCCGTCATTGGCTCGCTTCTGCCTCTGAGTTCTCTGTTGATTAGCTTGAGCACTAACACTCTTTTTATCCTCAGCAATGCTGCTTGTGCCAATAGGAGGGGATCGTCGTCCACTCTCATGTACACTTCCGATTTCTTATAGAACTTGCCAATCGTATTTGGTTCCTTCATTCTAATCCATCTCCCAAAATCTTTTTTCTTGCCTATAGCGTCGAGTAAAGCCATAAGGATTATGTGAGGCTCTGGATTCCTCACTTCGGACAAGGCAACATTGAATCGACTGAGAAAAGCTTTAACGGATTCCCCTGGATTCTGCTTCATTGCTGAAAGTGTTATAGCATCCTTGGCTTTGGTAGTATACAGGCGGAACTGCTCCTTGAACTTTTTGGTTAAGTCAGAGAATCGATCTACAGACTTAGGTGGCAGCTTCGTGAACCATAATGACGTAGCTCCTTCTAAGTAGAGAGGAAAGTATAGGCATATCATCTCGTCCATTGCCTTTGTTGCACTCATATGCCACTCGTACTTGAAGAGAAAGTCATTGGGATCAACAAGGCCATTGTATGGGGACAAAGTTGGAGAAGTGAACTTCTTCGGACACTCTGTTTCTTGGATTCTATTGGTAAATGAAGTCCTATCGGGAGAGAAATCCCATTCTTTTTCACCGTCATCGTGAGCTTGATTCATAATCTATTCTGTCGTATCCGAAATGTATTCTTCAGTGTTATGCCGCTCCGCGAGGATGATTTCAATCTCTTTACCAAATGTTCGTCTAGGCAAGCAATCATGATTAGAACAATTAGAACATCAATTAATAAAAAATATAGCACAAGCAAATTAAAATTTTGAAATAGGAAAAAAATTAAGATAAGAAGTTATTGATTTAACTAATGGTAACAAATAAAAAGAATAAGAAAAAAGTAATTTGCTCATTCCATTAGGTTATAAAGGCGTAACGACAAAATTAACTCAAACACAATATAGCGTTAATGATACAAAGCTAAAAAAGGATAATGATGTATCGTTGAATAAGACATAGGAGGTCTCCAATTATTATTCTGGGGAATAAAGGGTAAGTTTTCAAAAAAAGAGGATTAACCAGATAGTAAAAAGATATGTTAACTGATATAAACCGCAAAAGGAGGAGGGATAGCATTTGCATCAATTATGATGCGGTGTAAAATGATTAACCAATATGCATCAATACCAAATTCTTTTTATCTACTAATTATTTTTAATAACCAATAATATATTAGCTTAAATAAAATTGATTTATATAACATACATTATGTTGATTGTATCACAAATTTAATTTATCTTCCATCAATTAAATTTCACATGTAGAAAGAGAAAATTCATTTGAGTTTTACCATCACATCGGATTTTTTTTTTTGGGTGAGTTTTAACAAATCATCCTTATATATGCCAATACAGATATTGTCATTCCAAATTCAAATTACCATGTTAAACGATAGGAATTACATATGTTAATTCACCAGTCATCCTTAAATATGCATGTTCAATAAACTAAAAATCTATTGAGTTGAATAACCAGGTTGAAAGATAACAAATGTATTTTACTATACAACTTATTATTCCAACATATGACAAATTAATTGAAATTCCATTCGATTTTTATTCCAGGCAGTTTCTATCTCAAAACCCTTGTCCCAATTGATTGTATTACTTGGATATGAAGCATACATATTTTTATCTTCACTAGATCTACTGTTACTTCCCTAATCTACTTTGGATGAGTATTTATTCTTCATAAAGAACTTTCTCGATGCTATCTCCATGGTTTTCTTATGAAGTTATCACATTTATTGTAGAACCACATTGTTGAAATCAAAATGTGACCTCAATTCCAAAGGTGTCTCTAGAACACTTCACCGAATGGTATGACTTGAGATTACGGAGTCACAAATACAATATAAAAAACAGAAAAGTAATGAACAAAGAATTTTAGAGTGGTTCAGCTTTAAAATAGCCTATGTCCACTATAGGAAGAGTTTTCATTATCACTTTTGAATTTACAAGGTAAATGAATTCATTCTAATCACTCATTTCTCTCTTCTATAATGATCTCCTTTATTTTCTTTCTCTTTTGCTCTTGATTTAACTTGAATCCGCCAAAGAATTAGCTCAATTTCTCTAAGTGCGAGGAGTATTGGTATAGATCTTCAATATATTGGACACTTGAATGTTTTTGGATGATTCCATGGAAGATTTAGTGTTAGATCTAAGCTTTAGAGAAGTTTAATGGAGGTTAGAGAAGTTTAGAGTGGTAGAGAAGTGAAAATGGCAGCCCTTCGGGATCCAAAGTTCCCTCCCTTGAATGGTTAAGAAGTGAGGTATTTATAGGTGCAGTTTGGAGGTAGCGGCAGAGCTGTAATTTAGGTATGCAGGGTATGAGTCGTTCATAGGTATATTTACGGAAATGCCACTGGACAGCTATAGCCAGTTGTACGATTGACCTAAAAAGTAGAGACAGACTAGAAATCTATGTGCACGCGCGACCAAAATTGTATGTGTGAACCAAAACATACTTGCATGAGCGGACCAAAATATGTGCACAAGCCATATACGGACACGTGACCGACCCTTTTCAATAAAGAATGCACGATTGCCCCCTGTTTCATTACTTACCGACCGACCCTATTTATTACTACTTTGCCACTAGAATATTTCAGAACCAATCCATTCTTTATATATGAGCACGTGTTATATGAACTCATCAACATGCCCATTTTCTTTAGCCTATGAGTGAGCCTCTTTACAGCATGAATCCACGTGGCATGGTTTTGTTGCCGCCTTTCTTATGACCGATCTCCTGCTGACACATGTAGTGAGCGACCCACACTGCTCGAGCCATTCTTTATACGTGACTGACCCTTCTTGTGTGAAGGCAAGAGATGGCCCATATATACAATATATTAATTACATGCATGCTCGTGTAGATCTGCTCATCTCCATGTTTTAGTACTTTGATCATGTTGCAAGAAAACACTGCTTGAACCATTATGACATGGCATCCTTAACAAAGTTGTGCTCGACCACTACATAAAGAATCCGCTCAACCCTTCTTCCCAGTGGTGCTCGTTCAACATGGCATTGATGTGCTCGACCGACCATAAGAAATGCATGACTGGTGGTGCTCGACCCCCAACGTGGTGCTCGACCCATACAGTTGTTCCATGTTCGACCCCATAATGATGTGGCAATATTTGACCCATAGATGAAGGTTCAATGCTCAACTAGGGGTGTTGCTCGATCCAGGTGGATGCTGACGTGTCCATTATATTGGAGCATATTGATCCATTTTATTACATATGTATTGTGCCATGTAGATATATTGGGAACTCGCTCTCTATTCATTAAGTTTGCCATGTATTTACATATACTTGAATATAAACGTTTGTTACAATGTAGCCGTTTTATGAAACCTTGCTATGTATGTCACATGCATGAATCATAAGTATAGTTCACGTTATTTAACCTATGCAAAATTAGTACACCATTGTCACATGCATAAAGCCTCGAGCATGTTAGCTTCCTACCGACGGTTCGGACTTTGTTTCTATCTAGACATTATTCAGTTGACGTATTATTGAACCATGTCGATAGCGGGGTTAACACACATCCTAAATAACAGAGCATCGATGCTTTAGTTCATTTGATGTGATCTATGTTTGGCGTTAGATTTCCTATAGAAACTAACATGTATATTATTTCGGATGTACTAGTAGACAAGAAAGTAACATGTTAATTCATAATAAAAATTTATAGCTTGGGTCTCATGTATATTATTTCAATACACCACTTTTGCCTCTTGACCTCCAAATAAATTAATTATGGTTTTTCCATTTACAGATTCGCAAGCACTGTTCCATAAACATTACTTCCACAAACCTTGCTTAATGAACTATAAGTCTTAATAACCATCAAAAATAGATATAACTTCTCAAATTTTCGAGATTTCATAATGAATTTCTATTTTTTAACAACGGAAAATAATGTCCACAAAATGGTATTATTAACACAAAATTATCTTTTAAAAAAATCAAATGGCATTTTTAGCACAAAATGGAATAATACTAAAGAATAAGGTGAGTAGAAAACCAAGGGAAAAAAGTAAGCTAATTGATTTGGATAACAAAACATATAAAAAACATCAAATGATATTCTTTATGCATATAATGCAAACAACCAACATTGAATTGCTTTGTCAAGTGATATCATGCTTTTCTTAAACTGAAATGCAGAACAAAACATTTTCCATCATCATGGACGATGAACACCAAGAATGCATAACCATTAAATACTAATCATTCATTTATAACTAGAACATGACAGACCAACTACTCTTTTTGAGTAAATCATTGATTTTAGCATCAATCCGATTCTAAATATCTGGTGGACCATACTTCATCATCCAGTGGCATAATCGTTCAATGGGGGTAGAAGACTGAAAAATATAAGCCCTTTTTGTTTGGATATTTTCAATCAATTGAAGATGGAAGCGATTTCTTTTCAATTCAAATATCTACAAAAGCAAAAAATTAACAAATAAACCGATCGTAGACAAATAAGGCAATGGAATGTGTTTCTAGATATATCGCGGTAACCATTCTCAAAATCTTATCACATTCGACTTCACGGATGAATTGTTAGGAATAATGTCGATACCTAATGGTGCACGTGATCTTTTCAAATATGATATTTATGACAATGAACTCATTTACGTAAACCTCGATGATGATTACAACAAATTCAAATTGGATAACAAGCATGAAATTTGGATGTTGTGCAAATATGACATAAAAGAGGCTTAGAGTAAACTATATATGCTAGAGCCCTTGTTGCCATTGGACGCGATGATTTAAGTGGTAGGTCTCTCTATGAGTGGTCGGGCATTTTAATGCAAAATGTTCGATGAAACTTCACTTGTAAACCTTGCATACCCAAGAAATTTGTAACGACTCGCATTCTACGCATCGGAGGATCATAGAATATTTATTTCTTTTTCATATGAGGTCGTATAGTCGTGTAACTTTGGGAACGACTATTGGGGTCATTTCCCATATTCACGATTTTTGCCGATTTTTAAATGACCGTTTTGCCTCTAGCGAATCTTGTTTCGCCTATAACTTTTGATTGGTAAGGTGTTTTGACCTGAAACCACTTCCATTAGATCCGGATGATGGTTTATCTTCTCATAGAGTGGTCACATTAATCAAATGGACTTACCATTTGGGAGATAAGGCTGAATTAAAGTTTAGAAGGTGAAAAACAGCTTAAACGGCCAAATAAGGTGATTAGCAGCTAGGCCCATTGGGGGATTTCGAGATTAGGGGTATTTAAGGACTGAAAGGGACTAGAGAAAATGAAACACCCCACCTCCGTTAAGGTCACTCACAAAGGGAATGCCTTAACTTCGGTGGAGCATTATAGGTAAAAGATGCAGATAAATTACAAGACAGACAAATAAAGGCAGCGGAAAATAAAGTCATTTTATAAACAACTTAATTCAGTCAAGCTTTTACAACAATTGTCTCAATCATACTTAAAGTAATACATAGAAATTTTGTTTTGATTCAAAAACTTCCAAGTATAAAAGAAGCATAAAAATAAAAATGATATTCCCCAATGAAGCTTGAACCAGCCATAGCAGTGGAAGAGAGAGTCCAAAGCAATACATCGACTATCTTCGAGCTTGGAAAGAAAACTGAGCTAAGTGGTAACATTTCCTCCCTGTGAACCTGGGAAGGGGGAGGAACGGAAGAAAAGAGGCGAAACAAAACTAGATCAAACATATGTCTGGTAAGTCCAGTGACTTTCAGCATATAAATAGGCAAAAGCATCATGACATGAATAAACTGAATATAAGACAGTACCGTGATAACAGGGATAACAAGATAACATAGGGTAAGCATAAGGTATGATAAGGCAAGATAAATTGAATGCGCTTCTACTCTTTCTCTGCTTCGCCACTACTTTGTTATTCTGATTTCCATATCTATTTCTGCACCACTTAACTAGTGTCCCAACTAGTAATCTGTATAAAATGATAACATGGTAACATGATCCCAATCCCCGTAATTGTGGCAGTCTTCAGGTGTACATCTATCGTGAGGATTCCACCTCAATCTGCCTAATTGCCATGAACATGTTAGATGTACTCTTACTAGTATTAATGTTCCATGTGTCTGTGTCAATCGGCCCTCTCTTGCGTGTAGATACCATGTCTGGTCCCACCATAAGGTGTATCAATCCTTATGATAGCGATCAGACACGATTCAAGATGCACAGTGTATAACTACTGGTACTCAACGCCTGCTTTTTCCCACTCCGGAGTACGTGCACGCCCGTAAACCGTCGGAACCTACACTGACGTACCCCATGCCGCTGTTTTGACCGCTTATAATCAGCCCAGTAATCGTGCCCCGCCCTACCTAGTTTCATGGTGCCATGATACATCTATGTGGGTTACTGCTGAAATGAGTCCCCGTTACTAGGGTTTCCTGCTGGTTAAGTTTGTGGGCCTATATATACAAATATTACCCACCTACACGAGATGTACTTAACCCTCCCATCGATTCAAGCATGTTTATTTAATGGTTAAGTTTGTGGGCCTATATGTACTAATATTATCCACCTACATGAGATGTACTTAACCCTTCCATCGATTCAAGCATGTTTATTTAACGGTTAAGTTTGTAGGCCTATATGTACTAATATTACCCACCTACACAAGATGTACTTAACCCTTCATCAATTCAAGCATGTTTATTTAACGGTTAAGTTTGTAGGCCTATACGTACTAATATTACCCACCTACACGAGATGTACTTAACCTTTCCATCGATTCAAACATGTTTATTTAACGGTTAAGTTTGTGGGCCTATATGTACTAATATTACCCACCTACACGAGATGTACTTAACCCTTCCATCGATATTAGCATGTTTATTTAACGGTTAAGTTTGTGGGCCTATATGTACTAATATTACCCACCTGCACAAGATGTACTTAACCCTTCCATCGATTCAAGCATGTTTATTTAACGGTTAAGTTTGTGGGCCTATATTTACTAATATTACCCACCAACTCAATATGTACTTAACCCTCCTGCACATTATGTCATATTGGTTAAGTGTTGTCTACTCATGTTAACTTAACCCACCCATTCATCATGTCATGCCGGTTAAGTGTTTCTTATTAACTTAACCCCGTTCGTTCATCAAGTTATATTGGTTAAGTGTTTTCTTGCTAACTTAACACCACGTGTTCATCATGTTGTACTGGTTAAGTGTCATCAATCAATTCAAGTTAACTTAACCCACCTACTTGTCATGTTACTTTGGTTAAGTGTTTCCTTCTTGTGTCAACTTAACCCTACCACATATCAAGTTATACTGGTTAAGTGTAACACTCTTGTTTTAACTTAACCTTACCACAAATCAAGTTATATTGGTTAAGTGTTGCCCTCTTATTTTAACTTAACCTTACCACAAATCAAGTTATATTGGTTAAGTTTATCTTTTTACTTAACCCTACCATTCATTATGCTATACTGGTTAAGTGTTTCCTATGAACTTAACCCTAGTCATACATCTTGTTCATTAGCATTAATCGATTTATTAATGCACCGACCTCTCACATTAGATATGTGTTGTTGCGGTTACTGGATGTGGCGGGAAGTTTCGGGCAGTTCTACACCACAACTCAATCTAACCTTGAGTTTTTCTTGGGCATGATGCACTAACCTCTCACATTAGATAGGTGTTGTTGTGGTTACCGGATGTGCCGGGAGGTTCCGGACAGTTTTACACCACAACTCAATCTAACCTCGGGTTAGGCATATTCATCTTTTCACATATTTACAGATTATATGTAAATTATTCACAATTGTTGTCAATTTCATATTATGCCACATTTTCCATAAATTTCCAAGTCTAGATTTATATGCTAATTATCCCAACCAGTCATATTCCAATTCTCAAGTTATACCCAACAAAACTAGTTGCAAATTATGGCGTCCAAATTCAATTTCGAGTTATTACTCAAATTAGGCTACATCTAATCTTCCCAAGTTTGTACTAATAGTCATGCCCTAATACCCCAAGTTCGCAACAAAGCCAAATTATGCCTTAGATCATAAGTTACAAAATTATGTTCCACCATTACCAAATAGACTATCCCCTATTACCCCTGCATTTCAATCACACGCATAATAAGTTTCAGTCTAGATTCGAGGTTAATCTAGATTCATAAAGTAAAGGGGACAAAAGAGGAACATAAACGAGTGTATGCATAAAACAGACATTAAAATGGTAGATCTGTCAAATATTTTGGACCTAAGAGGATTACAGATCTGTTAGAGTTGGGGTATAACAAAGATAGATCTGAAACAAACTGACAGAAATAACCTCATAGACATATAGATCTGATATAATAGCATCGTGAACCTAAAAGGGATTATATATCAGATGTCCAACAAAGACAGGCATGATTGAATAATAACTTCCTAGGCATGTAAATCATTGATTCAATAGAAAGATAGGAATTAATCTAAAAGATTTGTCTTATCATTAAGCATGGATTTAGATCCATTTCATTATATGCCAAAATCACTATTAGGTGTTTAAATGTGAAAATAACTTGAACTTACATATTTACAGTTCAATTTATGCCCCAAATCCCAAATTATATGTCCAATATACTTTATGCCTCAAATATCAAGTCATATGTCCAATACTTTATGTCTCAAATCTCAAGTCATATGTCCAATATTATGCCTCAAATCTCAAGTCATATGTTCGATACACTTTATGTTTTCAATACAATATGTGTCATGTCCTCAAATCAGTTACAACTCAATTATGCCCAATTATACACAATTTAATACTTTTCCCAAATTTTAGCGCTGGTCATGTCCAAATCATATTTTATGCCCAATTTTATTTCCAACGTACGTTCATCTCTTATGAGATCTGGCTCAGGCTCGCTGTAGCCTGGCTATAAAACAAAAAGGGAAGAAGGAAAGAAGAGACAAAGAACGGACATAATATTATCAATGAGATAGATCCAAATGATATAGAAAGACAGATAGAAATAGGCATAATCTCATATCCAAATTTATTACAATGTCAGAATCACAATTAACTTTTATTTCTGAAAGTAACGTGAACTTACAAATTACAGAACGGTCTTGAATTCTAGGATCTGTATTATGAAACTGAATTGCTCTCCCTTGAAGTAGACTATTTGTTCTTCTAATTTAGATTTGATTTGATTCTTAGAAAATAGTTTTTGAAGTCGTTGAATTAACCTTTGAATCTCTACTTGAATTTTAACTTGATTCTACGAAGGACTTGAGCAGCATAACCCTGTCTTTGATTTATTTTTATATGAATTAGGGTAGAGTATAGGCAAAATGAAGTTGTGTAGAGAAAACTGTAGCCTTAGGGGTTTTTATATAGCATAGGGATCAACGAATCTGGTCAGAACGAGCATCCAATTATAGGAAAATGAATCTGTCCTCGGATCTGGAAATAGGGGGGAGGCCGACCCCGTGGTCGATCTATGTGACCAGGTCGACCCCCTGGTCGACCTGGGTCCTGGGCGGGAAATTTCCTGCCCAGCCCGGGTGTGTGATTTGAAATTCGAATTTGAACTGTTTTAATTTATTTTAAATTCCTGAAACTTCTAAGTGCCATAACTTTTTCATATGGAGTCCGATTTACGCAAACTCGGACTCTATCTCAAGCAGAATTTCGAGAAGAATGCAATGGCGTGACCCGTTTCCCTTAATTCTTCTCTTAAAAATTAAGTATACTTTAATTTGTTAGTTTGACGTTCATTAAAAATACGGGGTGTTACATTCTCCCCTCCTTAAAGGATATCGTTCCCGAAATCTTCAAGTTAGGAAGAACGTATATCCTAACATCCAACATCCATATACTCAACCATTCAATCACAGGCATCCATTTTCCTTAAAAGGTTTCTAATGCCGTACGAACATATGCAAAGTGTATGTCTTTTATCTAATGCAAAATCAGGCGGCTGATCCAGTTGACCTCCTTATTGTGAATCATGAGAGTGTCATGCATCCAATATGTATGAAAATATCCTTAATCATGTAAATACTATATGTGTGCATATTCACTCATCCATATGCAACATCCATATGATAAAACATCAAGTTTCCATCCATATAAAAATACATTCATATGCATATGCAGTATGAAAGTGACTGAGCCGATCTAATACCTAATGTGTGTATATGCATCCACAAGCAACCACTAGCAAACACTTGCAACCATTTGCATCCACCAAACATAACATGTCTCAAACACATGTTTACATACATTGGCTTCTACCTAAGGATCGAGGATAGGACCAAGAGGATATACCTAAAAGATAAAGACTAGCATGCAAATAAATATTACAGAAAAAGAAGAATCAAGGATATACACTCAAATAGGGTATGATGCGCGTATCTAGTCTTCAGTCTTCTGAGTCGCTTCTTGAGCTTCACTCCACTGTATCTTAACTAATTTAACCTCACGATTGCGAAACTTCTTGACCTCTATTTCCAAAACCCACTAGTAAAGATAGGACCTCGATCGCTTACTATGCTAGAGGGTATCCAATGTTGTCGAACTATCTTTCCAAGATAAACAGATGTTAACCATGATACCAAGTGTATATACTAAGATGATTAGAGGTCTCTCTTCTACTTAGCTTATCCATCATGTTACAAATATGAGGGTCTAAAGCTAAAGGTTGCTATGTACTTTTTACCTCTCTTAAGGTCAGTCTTTCTCTATTTAGGGCGTCTGCCACAACTATTTATCTCTCACGTAACCATCCTAGTCGAATTCGACATCCCTCAAGTACAAGCCCCAAAGGCCTAAACCAATATCAGACAAGCACCCAAGGAATACCTCCTCCGAATTTGGACGATTTATGTGAGATGATACTAGCAAAACAATCAAACAATTGAGCACTTAACCGAGTCTGGCTATCCTCGGTAATCTTGCTCCAAAACTATCATTGATCGCATAACTGGCTTTGCATTGTCAACTAATATATGCGGAAGTCTATCTCGCGTTTTAGGGTGAAACCCCTAATCTAATCAAAACATCCTCGTACTCATGCACTACTCTAACGGATTGCAAATCGTCGATAGATGCATCAAGTGATTCTAGGTAGCTAAGCCTAACTGATCCCTTAGGATCGCATGAAATCTCGAGGGTATTCTTGAGGCAAGTCGAAAGTCTAACTACCCTCCTTACACAATTACTAGCTAACCAATCCATGCCTAGAATCAACCCATAGCCCATGAAACCAAGAACATAAGTATCTCAAATCCTTACAAACCAAAGATAAATGAGCTGAACCACAAATTAGATTTGAGACAATAATGGGACCTTCTACTATATAAGTACCAAGGTGCAGAGACTCAACTATGGAAGCAGATATAAACGAATGTGAAGTGCTAAAATCAAAAAGTGTACTAACAGGATGATCAAAAAGGAAAAACTAAACTCTTTCAACAGAAACCTTACTATATCTCACTCAGGTACGCTGGCGGTGAGAGCATGTACTTGCCTTCCGAAAAATCCTGTCCTTTGTTCTTGCCCTTGTCCCGTTATACCATAATAAAGATACTTCCTCTTGTCTTAGGTTTTACTATTCTTTCACTTACACAGTGTATAACTACTGGTACTCAATGCCTGCTTTTTCCCACTCCGGAGTACGTGCACACCCGTAAACCGTCGAAACCTACACTGATGTACCCCATGCCGCTGTTTTGACTGCTTATAATCAGCCCAGTAATTGTGCTCCACACTGCCTAGTTTCAGGGTACCATGATACATCTATGTGGGTTACTGCTGAAATGGGTCCCCGTTACTAGGGTTTCCTGTTGGTTAAGTTTGTGGGCCTATATATACAAATATTACCCACCTACACGAGATGTACTTAACCCTCCCATCGATTCAAGCATGTTTATTTAACGGTTAAGTTTGTGGGCCTATATGTACTAATATTACCCACCTACACGAGTTGTACTTAACCCTTCCATTGATTCAAGCATGTTTATTTAACGGTTAAGTTTGTGGGCCTATATGTACTAATATTACCCACCTACACGAGATGTACTTAACCCGTCCATCGATTCAAGCATGTTTATTAAACGGTTAAGTTTGTGGGCCCATATGTACTAATATTACCCACCTACACGAGATGCACTTAACCTTTCTATCGATACAAGCATATTTATTTAACGGTTAAGTTTGTGGGCCTATATGTACTAATATTACCCACCTACATGAGATGTACTTAACCCTTCCATCGATTCAAGCATGTTTATTTAACAGTTAAGTTTGTAGGCCTATATGTACTAATATTACCCACCTACACGAGATGTACTTAACCCTTCCATCGATTTAAGCATGTTTATTTAACGGTTAAGTTTGTGGGCCTATATTTACTAATATTACCCACCAACCCGATATGTACTTAACCCTCCCGCACATTATGTCATATTGGTTAAGTGTTGTCTATTCGTGTTAACTTAACCCACCCATTCATCGTGTCATATTGGTTAGGTGTTTCTTATTAACTTAACCCCGTTCGTTCATCAAGTTATATTGGTCAAGTGTTTCCTTGTTAACTTAACCTCACGTGTTCATCATGTTGAATTGGTTAAGTGTCATCAATCAATTCAAGTTAACTTAACCCACCTACTTGTCATGTTACTTTGGTTTAGTGTTGCCTTCTTGTGTCAACTTAACCCTACCACAAATCAAGTTATACTGGTTAAGTGTTGCCCTCTTGTTTTAACTTAACCTTACCACAAATCAATTTATATTGGTTAAGTGTTACCCTCTTATTTTAACTTAACCTTACCACAAATCAAGTTATATTGGTTAAGTGTTTCTTATTACTTAACCTTACCATTCATCATGCTATACCGGTTAAGTGTTTCCAATGAACTTAACCCTTGTCATACATCTTGTTTATTAGCATTAGTCGATTTATTAATGCACCAACCTCTCACATTAGATGTGTTGTTGAGGTTACTGGATGTGCCGAGTGGTTCCGGGCAATTTTACACCACAACTTAATCTGACCTTGGGTTTTTCTTGGGCATGATGCACTAATCTATCACATTAGATAGGTGTTGTTGTGGTTACTGGATGTGTCGGGCGGTTCCGGGCAGTTTTACACCACAACTCAATCTAACCTCGGGTTAGGCATATTCATCATTTCACATATTTACATATTTACAAATTATATGTAAATTATTCACAATTGTTGTCAATTTCAGATTATGCCACATTTTCCATAAATGTCCAAGTCTAGATTTACATGCTAATTATCCCAACCAGTCATATTCCAATTCTCAAGTTATGCCCAACAAAATTAGTTGCAAGTTATGACCCCCAAATTCAATTTCAAGTTATTACTCAAATTAGGCTACATCCAATCTTCCCAAGTTTGTACTAATAGTCATGCCCCAATACCCCAAGTTCGCAACAAAGTCAAATTATACCCCAGATCATAAGTTACAAAATTATGTTCCACCATTACCAAATAGACTATTCCCCAATACCCCCGCATTCCAATCGCACGCATAATAAGTTTCAGTCTAGATTCGAGGTTAATCTAGATTCATAAAATAAAGAGGACGAAAGAGGAACATAAACGAGAGTAGGCATAAAACATGCATTAAAATGGTAGATCTATAAAAATATTTTGGACCTAAGAGGATTATAGATCTGTTAGAGTTGGGGTATAACAAAGATAGATCTAAAACAAATCGATAGAAATAAGCTCATAGACATATAGATCTGATATAAATAACATCATGAACCTAAAAAGGATTATATATCAGATGTCCAACAAAGACAGACATGATTGAATAATAACTTCCTAGGCATGTAAATCATTGATTCAATAGAAAGATAGGAATTAATCTAAAAGATTTGTCTTATCATTAATCATGGACTTAGATCCATTTCATTATATGCCACAATCACTATTAGGTGTTTAGATGTGAAAATAACTTGAACTTACATGTTTACAGTTCAATTTACGCCCCAAATCCCAAGTTATATGTCCAATATACTTTATGCCTCAAATCTCAAGTCATATGTCCAATACTTTATGCCTCAAATCTCAAGTCATATGTCCAATACTATGCCTCAAATCTCAAGTCATATGTTGGATACACTTTATGTTTTGAATACAACATGTGTTATGTCCTCAAATCAGTTACAACACAATTATGCCCAATTATACACAATTCAATACTTTTCCCAAATTTTAGCGTTGGTCTTGTCCAAATCATATTTTATGCCCAATGTTATTTCCAATATACGTTCATCTCTTATGAGATCTGGCTCAGACTCGCAGTAGCCTGGCTATAAAACAAATACGGAAGAAGGAAAGAAGAGACAAAGAATGGACATAATATTATCAATGAGATAGATCCAAAGGATATAGAAAGACAGATAGAAATAGGCATAATCTCAGATCCAGATTTATTACAATGTCAGAATCACAATTAACTTTTATTTCTGAAAGTAACATGAACTTACAAATTACAGAACGGTCTTGAATTCTGGGATCTATATTATGAAACTGAATAGCTCTCCCTTGAAGTAGACCATTTGTTCTTCTAATTTAGATTTGATTTGATTCTTAGAAAATAGTTGTTGAAGTCGTTGAATTAGCCTTTGACTCTCTACTTGAATTTTAACTTGATTCTACGAAGGACTTGAGTAGCATAACCCCGTCTTTGATTTATTTTTATATGAATTAGGGTGGAGTATAGGAAAAATGAAGTTGTGTAGAGAAAACTGTAGCCTTAGGGGTGTTTATATGGCAAAGGGATCAACGAATCTAGTTAGAACGGGCGTCCAAATGCAGAAAAATGAATCTGTCCTCGGATCTAGAAATAGGGGGGAGGTCGACCCCCCAGGTCGACCCCAAAGTCGACCTGGGTCCTGGGCGGGAAATATACTGCGCAACCCGGGGGTGTGATTTGAATTTCGAATTTGAACTGTTTTAATTTATTTTAAATTCCTGAAACTTCTAAGTGCCATAACTTTTTCATATGGAGTTCGATTTACGCAAACTCGGAATCTATCTCAAGCAGAATTCCGAGACGAATGCAATGGCGTAACCTATTTCCCTTAATTCTTCCCTTAAAAATTAAGTATACTTTAATTTGTTAGTTTGACGTTCACAGAAAATACGGGGTGTTACAAAAACCCTTCTTTGTCATTTTTGCAGCCGCCACTTTCATTCCTTCAACCCTAGTATTGGCTTCTACCTTCTAAAAACACCTCTAATCACCTTCTAATCAAGGATTAATCTAATCAACATCAAATCAAGTTAAAATAGTATCAAATCAGAGTTGGAGCTACCGTGTTGCATAAAGGTTCGACCCAAATCAGAGATATTTTCAGATCTAAGATTAATTTGTGGCTAAGTTGAGTGATTTGCATTGTTTTTCACTAATTACGGCTAATTAGGGGTGATTAGTGTTAATTAGTGAATTTATACATGATTAAATTCTAGAAAAATGTTTAGAAATTCTTAAATATTATTTTAAGCCTTTGTTAGAAATTTGGGTTAATTTTGGCATGTTTTGCTAATCGTATGGTTAAATCATGATTAAAGGGATTAAGGGGAAAACATGGGTTTTGGGTATGTTTGATCCATATTGGCATGTTAAAATTGTTGTTTCGGTGTTTATGGTTGATTGTCTAAGTTGCTATTACTGTTTGGAATGCTTTGTGATTGTATAGTCAAGTTAGGTTGGTCAAAAACGCCGTCGTATGGCGTAAATTGCTTGCTGAAAAGGTTGCAGGAAATTGGTCATTTCCCATTCGTGAAACACATGTCACGAGTCTACCCCGGTCGTGAAGACCCATCGTGAACCAGGTTGTTCGCCATGAGCGCATCCAAGCGTCACGAACCGGACCATCCTTCTCAATGAACCGCTTCGAGCCGGAGTACCATTTCATTCCCGCGATCTGAAGTAGCATCACGAGCCACCAGGGAAGTGTTGCCACGACCCGAGCCCACCATAAAGACCAGGAACCACGAGTGGAGCTCACGAGCCATGATTTAGTCCAGGAAGGGAGGCCACGAACCGGAACAGGACCCACGAGTCGGAGATGGAGACCACGAACCGAGCATGCTTCCGAACCATGAGCTGCTGCATGTCGTGAACTGAATGGAAACTAAAAAGCAAACGGGATGATGACCAAAACCCGAGATGAAAAGGTAGTTCAAATGAAAGGTTATTACTCAGGATCCCAAAGGGGACCAATGAGTTAACTTCATGAATTGGACTTTGCTGCGGGACATATGCAAAGGGTTATCGATATCCATAACTTTAGTTCACTACTGAGAGACGGATTAGTGGCTATGGATCGGTGCAATGGGGTCATTGTGACTCCATGGAGTAAAGTGATCGTAGCAAAGTAGTGGGTGATCGTGTGGTGGATATCGTATGCTTTACGCACTGAGTGAGAGATGTGAGGATGATTGCTACGTTTGATGTTTGCTATCACCATGACATGCACGCACCCATGTTACTTTTACACTTTATGTTAGTATTACCTTAGAGTATTGTACATCTTGTTGTGCTAATTCTTTGGTTGTAGGTCCAGGTTTAGGTATGATTGGATTATACCTGTTATTGTTCTGTTTTGTTGCTTATCGCTCATACCAGACTTTTGTCTGACCCAGAGTTTTATGTCTCTTCTTATTACTCTGGGTGCTCCTAAACGAGCAGACTAGAGACAAGTTAGGTGGTATGCACGAGTAGCTGTCCGGAGACGAGCAGGAGGCTTCTACATATTATTTACATATAACTCCCTGTGTTGTTGCTGGTCACTACTTTGGGTATTGGTAGTGTACCTTTCCTTTCTTTCTTTAGAGATAGTATTTTTAAAGTTGTAATAATAGTTTGGATCATAAGCTGTATTTTGGATTCCACTGCTACGATGGTTATGGTTTAGTTTTCAGCTTATGCACTGTCTCGCCTGTTTTATGTCAAAGTTATGTTATTATTATATTTTATTCCATGTGTTGTGAGAGATACTACAGGTTCCTTGTTTGTTCAAATTCTTTTCTTTTCTTTTCTTTTCTTTTCTTTTGACGACCGTCCCGTGCTAGTTGGACATCGGTACAACGCATTTCGAAGGAAATATCAGCTGGTTCGGGGCGAGCCGTCACATTTGGTATCAGAGCTCTAGGTTGCATAGTTAACCTAGGGGAAGACATCAGGGAGATATAATATACGTATATGAGAGCACGTATTTGTGATATTTTGGTTTTCAAAAGCTATATATATACACTATCAGTATATGTAAGGATGAAGTCGCACTGCGCTGACACCACCATGGAGATGGTTAATCGTTTTCTCTTTACAGACTGAACGATGAGCCGATATACGAGGAGTACATGCTCAGGAGCAAATAATAGGGATGCTCCTGATATGAGGACGATGTTTACTACCTTCATGCGATAGATGCTTAGGGATGCTCGGGGAGCAGTTCCTAATGCTGCTAATGGTGGTGGTGCAGTAGTGCATGCGCCTAGGGCTGATTTCGCCAAGCTTAACAAGGATTATACTAGTCTTGGCGGGAAGCCGTTCCATGGAACGGAGTCGGCTACGGATGTTCAATATTGGTTGGATAGTTGTGAGCGCATCTTTGAGGACTTGGGAATCGATGATGCCATGAAGAGAAAGTTAGCATCGCGTCAGCTTCAAGGACGAGCTATGAATTTGTGGAATGCTATTAAAGCAGCTACTCCTGAAGATCAAGTTACTTGGAATCAGTTTATGACTCGTTTCAGCAAAAAGTTCATTCCAGCTGCTCACAAATATGAATTGTTTAGGAAATTTTTGGAGCTTAAGCAGAATGGTAGGGCAGTCTCGTAATATATTGCTGAGTTCGATACTTTATCAAAGTATGGATTATCTCTTATCGACACTGCCGAGAAGAACGAGAAATTCATAACTGGCTTAGATGAGTACTTAGGGGAAAGGATGATAAACCACATCGACAAGACGTTCGAGTCTATAGTGGGGAAAGCATTGAGATTGGAGACTCTTTACCCTAAGTTAAAGGTCGATGTTGCTATTGCATCTGTAGAGGAACCAAAGCCACAAGCAAGCGGTGGAGGTAAGAAGGAGTCCCAGAATAAGAGAAAACAGGATCAGATCAAGGGTAGTCAGAAAAAGAAGGACAAGAAAGATAAAGACTGCTTTATTTGTGGCAAGAAGGGCCACTATGCTAGAGATTATCAGGAAAAGCCTGGGGAAAGGAAGTGCTTCAATTGCGGCCAAGTGGGACATCACAAGGATAAATGTCCACAACCTCCTAAAGAGAAGCAGATCCTGAAAGCATATGTTATCAATGTTGTTCCTTCTTCGTTGAATGCCTCAACTGCGGAGGAAAAGGGAAAGGGCATCGTTATTCGAGGTATGCTTTCTGCTTATGATGTTCCTGTTCGAGTTTTGTTTGATATCGAAGCTTTCCATTCCTTCGTATTTAGTGACCTGGTAGATAGGTTGGAATTGGAACTCGAGATTGTTGATAGACCTTCAGTTGTGACGAACCCGATCGGTGGTTCGACTAGCCTTTGCATGATTTGTTGTAATGTGATCTTATCGAGTCATAGATGTATGTTTGCTTGTGGTGGCTTAATTTCTTTGCTAGTATCATCTCACGTAGATTGTCTGGATTCGGAGGAGATGTTCCTTGAGTGCTTGTCTGATATTGGTTTAGGCCTTTGGGGCTTGTGCTTGGGGAATGTCGAGTTCAACTAGGATGGTTAGCGTGAGATATAAATAGTTGTCGTGATTTCCATTGAATGATATCTCGGCTTACTCAAGGAGTGATGTGCAGCTGTGACATGATAAGACTATTTAATGGTATGGAGTGCCGCAAGTTGGATTTGATAGGGCTATGAGACGACTCGAGTGGGACTCGAGAAAGTTACAAAGTAATGAATTGTTTAGGACCCGATGTTGATGTTCTCGTTGGTTCAAGAATGGCAGAACTTCGAAGGGATAAGATGTGTTCGTTGATCGTGGAGATGCAACGAAGGCTAGGACGATTCAAGTTGGACTTGAACTCGGAAAAGAAAAATGGTTGTTCGTTGATCGTGGAGATGCAACGAATAGAGAGACGACTCATGTTGGACTTGAGATTTGTCAGTAATGGATACTCGAGACAGGGTCAGAGTATGTGGGTAGCTCTTCTGACGAGAGTACCAAGAAATCGTCGATACTTAGAGTGTTTTAGGCGGACTCGAAGCAGGGGTATCTGGGAACGCCCGTTACCTTGGATCCATTGGACGTGATCTAGTTATCCTTGGAGGATAAACGTACATTGGACGTACGGTAGTCCGTATGGAGGCGAGGCTTCCATTAGCCTTGGGATTGGTTGGACTAGTCAAGTAGGTATCAACGTATGTATGGCTTTGGCACGTGATAGGTATGACATATTTGATGGATTCTATGGTTGCTATGTTAGTTCCTATTTTTATTCCCTTGAGTAGACTATCACCTGTAGGATTCTGGTAATAGAGAACTAAGAGATGACGGCATACACGGACGCCTGTGCTACCGGACTAGCTGCGGTAGGTGATGCATCGAATAGGAGATGAGCAAGTATGGACTTGATAAAGAAGGATGGCTTTGAAAGAATGGGAGACTAGTTGTACCCAATGTTAATGGATTGAGAGATGAAGTACATGAATTGCCCGTTAGTTAAAACCGAGCAAAAGGAGCCTAGTGGTTGTTACAACCGTGGGAAATTCTCAAATGGAAATGGGAACAAGTCTCAATGGATTTCATTGACGGTTTACCAAGGACTAGATTGGATCATGATAGTGGGTGAATCGTGTATTAGAGGATCTATTGAGGGCTTGTATATTATATTTTGGTGGGTCATGGGATGACCATTTACATCTAGTTGAGCTTGCATATGATAACAGTTATCAATCCAGTATTGGTATGGCTACATTTGAAGCTTCGTATGAAAGACCATGCAACTCACCGTCATGTTGGTTAAAGACCGATGAGAAATATGTGCTTGTACCAGAAGTAATAAGAGAAACTTCCGACAAGATCAAGGTTATTCGACAGCGAATAAAGGCCGCTCAAGATAGATAGAAGAGTTATGCTGATAGGAGACGAAGATAATTGAAAAACTCCATTGGTGACTTGGTATTTGTCAAGATTTCTCCATTAAAGAGCGTGATTCGATTTGGTAGGAAAGACAAGTTAGCACCAAGATTTGTTGGTCCATTCCCAGCTCTCGAACAAGTTGGGAATTTGGCTTATAAAGTTGAGTTGCCTGACAAGATGGCTGGAGTTCACAACGTATTTCATGTTTCCCAGTTAAGAAGTTTGTGCACGACCCTAATGTGACCATTTCACCAAATCAGTTGGACGATATCGAGGTAGAACCCAAGGTGGTTGGGAACCACAAGACGATTCGTATTGTCGGATACGATACGAAACAACTTCGAAGGAAGACGGTGAAACTAGTCAAAAGTCCAGTGGGGTGGGAATGAGAAAGACTGTACTTGGGAAACAGAGGAGAGCATAAGAAAGTCGTATTTAGAACTCTTTGCCTGGTAAGATTTTAATAGTGATATTTCCTTGTTAGTAAACCGCATGCTAGGGTAGGCTTGTTGTGCTTGTTGTGTTTGTTGTGCATGTTTGATTGTTGTGAATGACTGATAGGCATGCGGAACACCTTTGTATGTTTTTGGTTAAGGAATTTCGGTGGCGAAATTTCTTAAGAGGGGGAGAGTACAACGACCCGCATTCTACGTATCGGAGGATCGTAGAATATTTATTTCTTTTTCGTATGAGGTCGTATAGTCGTGTAACTTTGGGGAACGACTATTGGGGTCATTTCCCATATTCACGATTTTTGCCGATTTTTAAATGACCACTTTGCCCCTAGCGAATCTTGTTTGGCCTACAACTTTTGATTGGTAAGGAGTTTTGACTTGAAACCAATTCCATTAGATTCAGATGATGGTTTACCTTTTAGTAGAGTGGTCACATTAATCAAACGGACTTACCATTTGGGAGATATGACTGAATTAAGGTTTAGAAGGTGAAAAACAGCTTAACCGGGCCAAATAGGATGATTAGCAGCTAGGCCCATTAGGGGATTTTAGGATTAGGGGTATTTGAGGACTAAAAGGGACTAGAGAAACCCTTCTTTGTCATTTTTGCAGCCGCCACTTTCAGTCCTTCAACCCTAGTAATGGCTTCTACCTTCTAAAAACACCTCTAATCAAGGATTAAGCTAATCAACATCAAATCAAGTTAAAATAGCATCAAATCAGAGTTGGAGCTGCTGTGTTACATAAAGATTCGACCCAAATTAGAGATATTTTCATATCTAAGATTAATTTGTGGCTAAGGTGAGTGATTTGCATTGTTTTTCACTAATTATGGCTAATTAGGGGTGATTGGTGTTAATTAGCGAATTTATACATTATTAAATTCTGGAAAAATGTTTAGAAATTCTTAAATATTATTTTAAGCATCTGTTATAAATTTGGGTTATTTTGGACATGTTTTGTTAATCGTATGGTTATATCATGATTAAGGGGATTAAGGGGAAAACATGAGCTTTGGGTATGTTTGATCCATATTGGCATGTTAAAATTGTTGTTTTGGTGTTTATGGTTGATTGTCCATGCTGCTATTACTGTTTGGAATGCTTTGTGATTGTATAGTCAAGTTAGGTTGGTTGAAAACGCCGTCGTATGGCGTAAATTGCTTGTTGAAAAGGTTGCAGGAAATTGGTCATTTCCCATTCGTGAAACACATGTCACGAGTCGACCCCGGTCGTGAAAACCCATCGCGAACCAGGCTATTCGCCACGAGCGCACCCAAGCGTCACGAACCGGACCATCCTTCTCCACGAGCCGCTTCGAGCTGGAGTGCCATTTCCTCCCCACGATCCGAAGTAGCATCACGAGCCACCAGGGAAGTGTTGCCAGGACCCGAGCCCACCATCACGACCAGGAACCACGAGTGGAGCTCACGAGCCACGATCCAGTCCAGGAAGGGAGGCCACGAACTGGAACAGGACCCACGAGTCGGAGATGGAGACCATGAGCCGAGCATGCTTCTGAACCGTGAGCTGCTGCATGTCGCAAACTGAATGGAAACTGAAGTGCGAACGGGATGATGACCAAAACCTGAGATGCAAAGGTAGTTCAAATGAGAGGTTATTTCTTAGGATCCCAAAGGGGACCAATGAGTTAACTTCATGAGTTGGACTTTGCTGCGGGACGTATGCAAAGGGGTTATCGATATCCATAACTTTAGTTTACCACTGAGAGACGGATTAGTGGTTATGGATCAATGCAATGGGGTCATTGTGACTCTATGGAGCAAAGTGATTGTAGCAAAGGAGTGGGTGATCGAGTGGTAGATATCGTATGCTTTACACACCGAGTGAGAGATGTGAGGATGATTGCTATGTTTGATGTTTGCTATCACCATGACATGCACACCCTCATGTTACTTTTACACTTTATGTTAGTATTACCTTAGAGTACTGCACATCTTGTTGTGCTAATTCTTTGGTTGCAGGTCTAGGTTCAGGTATGATTGGATTATACCTGTTATTGTTCTGTTTTGTTGCTTATCGCTCATACCAGACTTTTATTTGATCCAGAGTTTTATGTCTCTTCTTATTACTCTGGGTGCTCCTAAACGAGCAGACTAGAGACATGTTAGGTGGTATGCATGAGTAGCTGTTCGGAGACGAGCAGGAGGCTTCTACGCATTATTTACATATAACTCCCTGTGTTGTTGCTGGTCACTACTTTGGGCATTAGTAGTGTACCTTTCCTTTCTTTCTTTAGAGACGGTATTCTTAAAGTTGTAATAATGGTTTGGATCATAAGCTGTATTTTGGGTTCCGTTGCTATGGTAGTTATGGTTTAATTTTCAACTTATGCATTGTTTCGCCTGTTTTATGTCAAAGTTATGTTATTATTATATTTTATTCCATGCGCTGTGAGAGATACTACAGGTTCCTTGTTAGTTCAAATTCCTTTCTTCTCTTTTTTTTCCTTTTTTTTCGACGACCGTCTCGTGCTAGTTGGACATCGTTACATCGCATTTCGAAGGAAATGTCGGCTGGTTCGGGGCGGGCCGTCACAAAATTTCTTCAGTCCAATGCTTATAAGGGGTTTTTAATACAACTAGGGTTTAATTTTAGTCAAACGTGCAAATGACGTTTAATTGGCATCACCAGATTTTTGTTACTTCGGGTTTCAAAATGAAGTATAAAAAATATTGCATTGGAATTTGTATCATTAGTGCAATTTGTGTCCTATTTGATTGTAACAATAACAATCACAGGCGAAACAATTAATGATCTATACAATGAGATTCTAATTTACATAGATATCGTGACAATAAGATGTAGTGTGTGAATTGCTTACACATGAATAATAAGATTAATTCACACACCTCGAGGCAGTTTAGCATAAAAATACCAATTTACAGTAGATGAAAAGAGTGCAATGCTGTGAATGCTAAAATATAATACTAAATTACCATAAAGATGTGGATAACATTTAGGCTAACATTTTGACATGAAGATCAATAACTACAAATAGTTCTCTAATTGAATTTCTAACGCTTGACCATAATCTCAAATTCATGCATCAAAATGTATTAAGAATTCAACTCAGACCTTCATAAAGAAGAAAATATGTAAAGCTTCAGCAAAAGCATTGCAATAAACTTTAGTGAGGTTCATCATTTTTTACTAAAATAATCAGTTAGTGTTGCCGAGATAAATGTACGTCAAACTTTAAAATTCAACTATTTTTGACGTGTCCATTGACTTAAAAACCATTTTATTTTTTAATTGTTTGCACAGTTGCCTTTATTACTTTGAGGATTAAATATTAGGAATTATATATGACTTAACTTGGAAGAAATTAACCCACCTAGATAATTTATTACTTGCTTAGACAATAACAACACCATATCTGTTTATTCCCTTTTTGATTTATGGTAGCAAAGGAACTCCCCCACTATGCCCTAAGCATCACTCAAATTTACATCTCGAAATTCACTGGTTTCACTAGTTCTTCTCTAATCGTTGTTTGTAAAGCGAGTGCCCAATCAACAAATGTCCTCATCGTCCAATCACAACCTGGGTCTTCATAATTCAACATATTTTTTAGGTAATTACTATTTTCAATGAAGACTCCGCCATACATATTGCTGTCTAGATTCTATCAAAAGAAAGGTAGCAACCAAAGTCTGAGGAGGTCACTTTCAGCATTAGTTTACAATCTCGAATGTTTTTAAAAGATTGGAGGACAAGATGAGGCTTCCGCCTTTTTAGGGGTTTTTTCTAAGTGGAGAATGGTACAAGAAACACAAAGGATGCAATAGGAACAACGTGTGAAAGAGGAATAGAAGGACAATTCGTGGATTTTAAAAAGACACCACGTAAATTGGAAGTTCTGACGTTGAAAAGTTTTCTTTTTTTGATTTTGGGAAGTTAATGGTAATAATGGCTATTTGACAGATGACAGTTTTCTTTTGCAAGCTTGCATGTGTGTTGAGTTTGTTTTATTTTGCATTCTTTATTTTGCTAGTCCAAGTCTCATATAGATGGTTTTGAGTGAGTTTTGGTTGTTTACTCTTTCATGTATTTGAAACACCGATTCTATTTGATACTTTAATGCACTGTTCATGTATGAAAATAATATATAACTTTATTCTCCTCGTGACATCTCTTTAAATTAGAAGATTGCAACATTCACTGAAAAATATTATGAAAGTATATTCATCACTCCTCCAAAAATAAATAAAATGAAGGAGCTATTATGCTTTCAACTATTTCTAAAGTTTCGTAGTGTATTTGGGCCATCTTGCAGCGTTACCAAAGAAACATTCAGTTTCGTAGCCTTGCCACGTAATTATTATTATCCATTTTAAATGCAGGAAAATAGTTCGTTGAAATCAACAGAGACCAAAAAAGACTCCCCCTCTTCCTTCTCCTCCTGTCATTCTTCATTCTCTTCCCCAATCAGATCTTGATTCCCAATCCAGATCTCCTTTTTCTTTGCCTACGATCTAGGGTTTCGAATCTTTTTCTTTTCCTTGACATTTAACCCCCTCACTTTTCTACATTTTATTTCGCTTTAATTTTTGAGCTTACCGTGCGATGGCGATTCTCAACTATACCGATGTACCTCTCTTGGTTGGGAACTCCTTGCCTCGCTCGCCTGATGAAGAGCGGGATACAATTAAAGAGTTGGAACGATCGGCTAACCAGAATTTGAAGGACGGAGATGTGTTTTGCCTTATTGATGCCAGGTGATTTGTTTGTTGGATTGTTCTGCAGACTCATGGATCTTTTAGTTATATTTTCAGGAGATGGAATGATTTAGAAGTATAGGTTGATAGCCCATTTATGTGATAAGATAAATATTCATTTAGTTTATTGATAAATCAGTTGAAATAGGAGATGCTCTTTGAATTATGTTCGTGATTTGATTATGAGCCGATCAATCACTGAATTGGTTTACAATTACAAATAAAGAGATGCTCGAAAGCCTGAAAAAATAGTGGCTAGGGATGTGCAGGTTCATCTGGAGTTTAGCGGGAGCATTCATTTCCAAAGTTTGATTAAAGCCAAGTGGTAGATTACTAGATTTAATTTGGCGTTAGTTTTTGTTTCACAGTTCCGGGCATCTTAAATTTGTTGTTGTCAATATGTTGTGTTATTCAACCAAAGTGATTACATATAACATTCAATGTCACAGGCCTTCACTAGCTGTCAAAATGAAGGACAAAGAATGTTTTTTCATGGTATTTTTTGAAACAGTTTCCGAAGGCTACTTAAACTTTTTCCATTATGAAATGTTGAACATCGGGTTAGGAATATTCAACATGAGATTGTCATCGCCTAACAAGCCAAAAGAATTTGTTTGTCATCCTTTCAAATCATAAAAATGCAAACAGTCTATTTGTCATGTACTCCTGTAACTGTTGCATGCATAACCTAGTGTTTGTTGGAACAGTTTGATTAGGTGCATTGTATGAACGCTAATGTAATTCCAAGTTGCTTTCCATATCTTGCAGAGTGCCTAGTAGATAAATGTTGTTTGCAAACCACACGAGTGCAAACAATACATTTTGACTTTAGTATTTCAGTATGTTAGTTTTTGGTACTTCATAGTTTTAAAAACACAAAAGGCGCACGCGAGGCGTTTTCGGGTCCGTGAGGCGAGGCGTAAGCCTCGAAGCGTTGAGGCGTAAGCCTTTCAGGTTAAAAAAAAAAAGCGCAACACATAACTTAATTTTTAATATGGAATAACATTAAGCGTCAAATACTAAGTAAAACCCATAAAGCATTCAAAGCAATTCAAACAAAATACAATCATTCTTGCACATTTAATATAAAATGCAAAAGATCAAATGATATCTTCCTCCTCATGCAAAAGATTCAAATTTTGATTTCTTAAAGCTATTTGAAGATTACATCAAACTACAATTTTGATATGTTCCATCAATTCAAATCGATTTGCAAAATTTATTTCGAGATTTAACAAATTTTATTGAAAAACATCATTTAAATAACAATAAGAAAATTCATTATATTGCTCATGATCATTATTTCATAAAATATTTTACTTGATTGTGCCAATGTTGAAATTGAAAAGTAAAAATGCTAATTTTTATTTTTTTAATTTTTGTCTTTTTTTTATTTCTATTAAATAATTAAAGTCCAATGACATTTATTTGTGTCAATATCTGCAACTAAAGATTAAAAGGTTTTTAAGTCATATGCCTCAGCTGTTTGAGGCGTGCGAAGCGTAAGCTTTACGCGCTTTGTATGCCTCAAGTTATTGAGGCGTAAGCTTTGGAGGTAAAAAGCCTAAGCCTCAAGGCGTTTTATCTCTTATTTCCTCGAGGCGAGCCTTGAGGCGAGTCTCGAGGCTGGTTTTTTTAAAACAATGCTTCATACCAATGCGGTGTGATATAGTTCATACTCTCATCGGTTCATGGAAAGCGCGTATGGGTTGACAAACATGATTGTAACAGAATGAATCTTAGTGTTGTATTGTAATCAACTCATAGTTGCAAACCTACTCATTCATTTTGTAGCTGATAGGAGATTAGTTCGATTTTCCAACCGCTACCCAATAAATACATGTGGAACAACTCCTAACAATCCCCATTGACTTTTTTTTGTTAGATTCAACCAAGCTTCAATCAGCTCATGATAACGTATGAATTAATGAACACTTCCGGGAAAAAATGAATCTGTATCGTTACATGTTAACCAATTTATATTTGTGCACCATACCCTTCACATTATAGCGGTTGCAGGACTATTACTGTTTACCAAATGCTACCCAATTAATACATGCAGGAGAACTATAAATTTTTGTTTATCATACTAATATTTATTTTGGGTCACTGTCCACATATTACATTTAAAGTTGTCCATCCAGTCCACTTATAGATCATGGATGTTTAGCATGTCTCATTGTACTTGCTATAACGAATGAAATGCATTATCATACAATAAGTGTACAACGATTGAAGCTTTGATAATAGCTTATGTATAAAAGTACAAATTCTCCATAAAGACCGATGAGATATATTCTCTTTTTTTCCCTCTTAATTTGATACACCATGATTTAATGTTTTTATTTCTCATATTTTCTCTTTTAATGCGGTCGGTGTAGTTGGTTAAGAGGCTGGCAAGAATATGTTGGATATACCTGTGATAATTCCTACTTGAATGGCAAACATCCGCATGCTCCTCTGAGACCTGGAAAGATAGATAATTCTAAGCTTGTCTCGTATGAAGCCGAGCAAAGTACTGGAGTTACTCTTAGAAAAAACCTACATGAAGGAGAAGATTACATGTTAGTGCCTCTTGAAGTATGGAAGAAACTTCATGAATGGTAATCTGTAATTTGAATCAAAGTCTTGTTGATTATTATGCGTGTTTACGTTTACCTGTAGATTCGTTACACATAAAACCCTTCCAGCCGTGGAAGTATGGAAGTCTTGGATACCGTATCAATAATTTATAGTCTATTACCTCACAGCCACTTGCTGATACCAGTTGTAAATATTGATTCTGTTGGAAATCCATCTTTCACTTCAGCCATGCCACTCCTATTTGGGAAGGATGTGCCTAAGATATTATCACACACACACACACACACACACACACACACACAAGCATATCACGTTTATTACGTTTTAAATGTATGCCAGTCGTACCATGAACGGTAAGATGACACAGTATAATGATAAAAGACTTAACTTAACTGACCTTTCTTGTACTATAATCGAAGTGTCCAACATTGATGTAATGCATTATCTAAAGTATAAGAGGCCACTAGGGCTTTTGTGTAGCAAGTGATGGTATATAACTGAGAAGATCTGTTATAATATTAAAACTAATGGAGGAACACTGAACTATGTCTCAGAGTTTGTGATATCAAAAGTAGATCTATTACGTAGAAATGTTTGATTTCAAATTTTCAACCCACAGCCAACAATTTTGGTGTAACAAGAGTTTTTAATGCTGACCATTGACCATTTATACTATATTTTACTTGATATCTTTGGCATCGAACTTTATATTATTGAAGTATAAGGGAAACAAAAAGAAGGATGATATCAAACTCAAACTCCTTATTTGCTCTTTTTGGAAGTTGCAATGAAATCAGGAATCATCTCTCGTTTCTTGTAATGAATTTAATTTATTTGCATTCAAATTATTTGACAATTGCTAGCAATTAAAGAGTTGGAATAATGGACGTTTATGAATAATTTCTTTGAGATATTTAGTTGTCATCATGATCATGATTCATACAAATTTTATTCATCAGGTATCATGGGGGGCCAGAATTACCTAGAAAAGTAATTTCCGAGGGTGTCAACGCAAAAAAACTAACTGTTGAAGTATACCTTCTATCTCTTAAGCTAGTGGATGCTCGGGATCAATCTCAAAAAACCATTACAATAAGTAGAAGCGTAAGTATCCTAGGTTGTTGTTCATATTATATTGTTAGGACCATCATTTGTATATGTCGCCATGGTAAATAATTTTCATTTTCATTTTCATTTTTTATTGTATACCTAAATGACTAATTATCTAATCTCAAACAATTTAGACTTCAATTTCTATGCTGCCAAATGGTAATAGGACAGCTGGCTGCCATGATCCAGAAGCAAATCCTATATTTAAAGTTCCATGTCAATTCATGCTAGTGTGTTTGTAAATGTCAGTGGTTTTTTTTTTCTTTTTTTCCAGAAGCATCATTTAGTCTTTTCTAGAAAAATAGAGTAATCTAACTTCATGAACTATGTGTGACACAATTTTCAAACTCCAACATAGTCTACACTGTTTGATTAAGAATAGTGTATTCAAGGCATAGTTATTAATGACTCACAATGCAAAACAGCACAAAGTATCTCTAGAGCCTTGGCGCATGGTGCATGCCTTTTAATTTACTAAGCACTTTTATTTTTCTATTTTAAATTATATATATATATATATATAATAGATTAAAAATACTCAATAATTTTGCTATACTTATATAACAAAGTTTTTTCTGGTATTTTGAAGAAAAAAACATTATCAAGTATAATATCATCATAAATATAAAATTTCAAGCGTAATAATTTTCTAAAACCAAAATCCAATATAATTGCAAATCAGTATTTGCATCATCAGATTCATGAGCTTCAACATCTCCCTCATCTATCGCTTTTAGATTTGGTTCTTCTTCATGAAGATGTAAATGAGTTGAACGAGTGCCAAAAACCTCTTGATGGTGATGTTCTTCCACTCGAATATATAGCTTCCTCCACACTTGCTTCTCTAGCAGCGCAACATCCTTAATCAGCTCATCATTATCTTCAACAAATACAACCTCATCTTCAACATTGGATACATAATCCATGTTTTCCGTTTCGTTTTTTATAATCATCAACACGCTTCAAAAAATATTGGATCAATACTCCATAATACGATGAACATTGATTTCTATGGTATTTGGATTATAAAAAATAAAAAATAAAAAAATGATGAAAAGACTTGCGCCATTTTTGCGCCGTGTGCCATTTGCGACATTGCCACGCTTTTCATATCTGCTGCGTCACAAGGGAAAAAGGCGCAAACACTGCGCAGCACTGTGTACCATGGTGCACCTTTAATAATATGATTTAAAACGCACGCCAAGGTGCATCCTGTGCCTTTTTTTCGTTTCACGGCGCAGTGGATGCATGAGGACCGAAAAGTGCATAAAGCACGAAAAAAGAAAAGCGTAAATCCCGAAGAAGGCATGCTTTAGTTGTTTTAAGAGAAATTGTATTTTTCTATATGTTTTGTTGTTGTAAACTTAAGCTTGACGACTTTGCAACTTATTTTGGTATGTGTTCACCATGCTTAATTCTCAAAATTTCATGTTTATGCAGTTTTTAGTTCTCAAAGTCAAATTTTATAGAATTGTTCAACTGTAATATTTATTGGAAACTTAAAAAAAAAAAAAAAAAAGATGCTGAACATTCTCATAAAAGCGCATGGGCTTGCACTTTTTTGCCTTGACTATAAGAAAAGATATAAATTTAAACAAACAAGGATACAACATGAATTTCCACAAAATCCTTTTATTCAAATAACAAAACATTTTACTAATTCACTTTAGAGCCTTCTTGCTTTATTCTTTCTCACTTATTCTCATTCCCATTTAGTTTTCACTGTCTAAAAGAATATCCTTGTAAAAGTTCACACAAAAGACCTCAAAAATTTAGCATTCATACCATCAAGTTTAACATTCCACCTCGATATGTAGTTTACCTTTATCAGTGTCAAATCCAATTTTCGATCACAATATGTATGTGTGTATTTACTGGTCGAACATACTCAATTCTTTTAGAATGATTTGTAGTACCACAAAGACCTCCACAAGGCCTTTGCGGGTTTTCTTAGTTTTGCAACTCCATCTTGATCTCTCGATGTTGATTCAGAAAAGCCTTTACTTGCTTTCTCATTACATTGATTATTTCAACTATCACCTTGGTCTTTCTTCCCATTTTGGGAAAAATTTGCATATCTTTTCTTCTAGCTCAAACAACTCAGTCTTGCATAGAGTAGTTGCATTGTCTCTTCTCATGTTGTCAATAGTCCAACTGATATTAGATTAATTTTAGTTTGCAGAACATGTCAATTTCTAGAACCACTCATCTTCTCTTCATGCATCTTCAACTCGACTGGGCCAACATCTTTCAGATCCATCTAACACTCCTCAGCACATCTTAGTATTTACATTTTTCCCACTTAATCAGCAAAGTTGCCTCATTTTTCATATACATGATAACATGCTTTGATATCGAGAAATCACCATTTGCTCGAATTTTTCTTTACAACAAGAACTGAGGTGTCTTCTTTTGCTGTTAGTTTCTTTTATCATTACCATGTGCAACACATTGTCTTTTTTCCTTGAGTTAAAGCTATTTCTGTCCTTTTTGAACTTTTGCATCATATGTGATCCTTGCTTCAATGATAGCATAAGTAACATTTTTGATTTTGAAACAGATGCATGTCTATATGTTGTCAAGGGGTTCATCTGATTCACTCAGTTATTATGATAAATACCAAATGCAAATTGATCCATTTGTTGTTAATCTTGTTAACAAAAATATACCGATTTATTCTATTTATCTTATATTGTTACTTTTTCAATAATCACTACAATTTTGTTCTACCACCATTAATGAAGAGAATCTTTCACTAGAGTGAAGCACATGATCATTGAGTTGATTGAAGATCATGATATATTATGAAATGAGACTCAAGATAATGATATTTTTTTCACGTTTGTTAATAATAGTTTCATATGGTCTCCGTAATAATTGTTATAATGGAAAATACCTCCATTTTCTAATTATTTGAAAGCTAGTTCTTTTTATTCTAACTTGAATTTTTAGAATGCTATCATCTTTCTGTAGATGTTGGATAAAATATCTATTTTCATCGTTAAATCACAACTTTAATGATTTTTTAAATGAGTAGCATTATTACACACTAGTATAAATGCACACACCTGTGTGAATATCTGTTTTTATTTATAAAATGTTTAATGTAGGAAAATAATTTTATTACAATAATAAAGTTGTTTTAAGCGTAAGTGAAAAATCTTTGGTGGTCGCATCTGGCTTTATTTCATGTTTTTTTTTTTTTTTTTTTTTTTTTTTTTTTGCGATGGAGGTTGCAAATTGATAATGAGATTCCGTTAATATGCGGTCACAAATGGGATGACAGTAACATTCTGTTGATGAGTGATTGGAAAGAAAGCGATATCTAAGGTATTTTTGAAATTTTGAAAGGAAACAGGGGAAATTATATTAATTGAACTATCATTATTAGTGGTAGAGATGTAAAATTAATTTTATGTAAGTCAAATTTGAAATTCAGTATTGTTTTATAGATATATCAGATCAATGTCCTATCTTCACCATTCAAACCTATGCACATATAAGTCTTAAATTATATATAATTTGATGTTGATGGTTGATTTTTTTTTTTTTTTTTGGTTATGCTTTCCTTTCATAAAAGGCAATTGACTAACCTTTTTTTTAAAGTAGTTAAATTTTTAACAAGGCGTTGAACTGCATTCTTTTTATAGTGCTAATCGTCGTACATCATCTTAGATTGCCTTAAATGTTTTAAAAAATAATCTTAAACAGCCTTAGCTGCATTATTTCGAGCCATGTTACTGCCTTCAGTAGAAATGCAGTTTTTATATAAGGATTATACACAACGAAATGTTCATATTTAAAAAGCTTTCAATTATGAAGTTATATAGTAAAGGGGAAAGTGTATTTAGACACAAAACGGTGACACAAAATTGGACACAAACAATCTGAACCATTAGATCTCCCCTTGAATTCCACTCACTACAAAAGGACAAACGAATCCAATGGTTCATAATTTATGTTTCTAACCTTGTGTTTAATTTTGTGTCCCTATAGCCGCTCCCTTAGTAAAGACGGGTCATTATTCCAAATTGACGGTGAGGAGAAATCTGCAATATGACTTCTGTAATAAAAGGTACTGCACAATAAAAATGAAAAATAATTTGCCTGAATGGGACTGCAAGATAAAACGGATGAGAGTAAGCAGAAATTTTACAAACTAATTAAGAGTGGAGATATGCTTTGCATATTAATTAGTTATTAGGGATTCAAAGTTAGGTTTCATTTCTTTTAATTTTTTAAATGGATATTAACTATTATTAATCAAAGTTCCTTATTTCGTTTACTCTTATCCACTTGTTGGTAAAAAAGATATTATGTTATTTATTTATTTAAGACTAAAGAGTGTATGTTCTTAATTTATTGGGAGCGGCTATATGAACACAAAAGTTTGGCACAAATCATAAGACACAAAATCTCAGCTACATGATTAATTTGTCTTTATTTGTGGAGTGCAAATCATGGGGTAATCCTAAAGTTCAGATTTTGTGTCCCTCAATTTGTGTCAAACCTTTGTGTCCAAATAGACGTTCCCTAATTTATTTCTGACCAAAGTATGTATTTTGGCCTTTCTATATTTTTATGAGTTTCAGCTAGCTGATCACATGCTGACAAGGTTTTAAATTTCAAATATTGGGCACATTTCATTTAAAAGATTTTAATGACTTGGTAGCGTATCCGGGGAATGTCGGACGAGAGGAGTGCATCTTGGGCCCCAATTTCGGATTTTCATCTTGGAGCTTGAAGTTCATCTCGAGACCATATTAGAGTATATTTTATGTTAAAAATTAATTTAATCATACAATAATATTTACATTTACTAAAATATATAGAAAAATAAGTTTGCTTGATTTGTAAATGGAATAATAACACATTAACATAATTTATAACAAAAGAACGTAGAGCTAATTTGTTTTAATTTTACTGAATTACTGAATAAAAAAAAGCATGGTGTTTAATTCATAGGTCAGTGTAAACAAATCTACCATAAAATGTTAAAATCAGATGGTGTCCATTTCATAACCTCTTATATTATTAGCAAGAAGTTATAAATGTACTTAACAGAACACAAGGCAAGAAGCTACATATGTATACAACAGAAATAATTTCAGTCCATATTAAGGTTTTTAATAAAGTCCACTTATACAAAAAGTGTATAACTTTGAAAATGATAACAAAAACTTTACTGCAAGTAAAATATAACTTCATGACAAATAGAATTTCGTTAAAGTAGGGAAAAAAATCCTAATTAATATATCTGTAGAGAGTAGTGAGTAAAGCTGCGTTATCGAAAAGCGAGCAAGCTGTCGAGAGTTGGAAGCAACCACATGATGTTGAAAGTTGGAAGTAAACTTCAGTTTTTTCTAAAATCATGGAGAGTTCCATTTTCTTTTCTTGAGAGGAGGGAATTCAATTATTTGATGAAGGATGTCAATATCTTGAGGATATGAATCAAACAACAAAGCAAAGGCTTGTGTCAGTTGATGATGAGCTGAGAATCGGACGGGCTTTATTTTTTTCACAAAAACAAAATAAATTAGTTGATATTTCGGAGTATCGTTTCGCTTTAAATATTGGCCGATATTCGTAAATATCGGATCATATATTCAAAACGAGATATCAACCGATATATTCTGTTTCGCTTCGTTTCGTTTCAGCCTTCAACCGAGATCTTGACTGAGATGGTTTAGATTTAAGACACTGCATATAGAATTATTATTGGTAATGTGATGCCATTTCAAACCATAACCATTAAAGCTATCGAAAATTGTACGAAAGGCAGTACTAGCGTAGTGTAATCTTGTCATAAGGTATATACTTATTAATTTGTAATCTGTTGGTCTTGGGAGATTCTTAAACTGCTCTCTGCCAAAAACTGAGAACCTAAAGGCTATTTATTTGAAGGTGATAACTATAATAACATTAAAAAATAATCAAATGAGTGAAATACCATTCTGCATCTCTATGTTCTCCTTTGGCTGGGCTTGCAAGCTTTACTCTTTTCTTCTTAAAAGCAAAAGTTGTGAAGTCAACTTGGATGTGAAATTAAATGATTTTGTAGTCTACTTGCTTTTTTTAATAGCAAATCCTTTCTGTTTTTTGGCTTTGATGGCTAGATCTCACCATTGGTGACTTTTGTTCCGAGTTCTAGACATATGAAGGGCGAAAAAATTATAAATTCCTGGGTAACTTGATTTTATCATGATTAAAGTACAACTGAAATGATTGAATTTGTAGGTTTGGCATAAGAACTAATATTGTAAGCAGCTGATTGACAATTCATGAACAAACTATGATAAAATAAAAAAATCAGTCTGGACACTAAAAACAATATTTTTTGTGAACTTGTGTGATGGTTGGAATATCTACAGCCAAAGTCGTTCAATATTACTGGTAAATACTAGCTACTGTTAATTTCTGAGAAAAAATCTTATCCAATTTTTTTTAAATCAAGAGGTCATCGCATCAGAAATGTATGTCTGAATAGGGATCCTTTAGGTTGAAGTTGATGTTATGTGTCATATTTTATGAAGGTTTGCTGGCATTTGGTTGAGTTGATTTGATTTGGTTACAACATTTTGTACTCACTTCAATGGCTCACACGAGTCAGCAAGATTGTGAACAATTGATTGATCATCACTGTCAATGGAGTGGAGGAGATTCCTGTTAATGCTTGCAGTTGGCAATTTATGTTCAATCTGTGAGATGCGAGCAGTAAATATATGTTCCTACCGGAACAGTAGTTTTGGAATTTTATCAGTTATTTCCGAACAGATGACAACCATGACTATTGCTATGTATTTGCTTTTTCTTACCAACTTAACATGGAACTAAATGTATTCCTTATTAGAACATAGAAAAACCTTGCTATTGCTATGTGTTTAATTTTCTTATTGAGCTTAACAAATGACAACAAACATGCCTTGTGTTGCTGATATCAATTTGTCTTGATGAATCTTTTTTGGTTATATTCTTCTAACCGCATACTTTAACTAATGTTTTTTTGGAAATGATTATCTGTTTTTATATAAAATTATCTTAGGTGGGTAGTTTTATCGGTGTCATTTCTTTACCTTAAATCACATGGTCATCACATCAGAAATTCATGTCATTTAGTCTTTTCCAATAGATGCTTCTTTAGGTGGGTAGAAACATTAGCTAAAGAATCATATCATTTTGTTGCATTAACTTAGTATCGAATGCATAAAATTTTAAACATGCATTGTTATGTGACTCGAAAGCACGTGTTTTCCAAGTTATTCTCATGCGACCAACCTTTCATGCTTTCCTTCATTTTTATGTATAAAACCTTCCCCAGATGTGTTTGTCGCACACTGGATGATGTGTATCTTATGCACTGATTCACATGATACATTCCACGAATTGCAGTGGTACATTATGTTATATGACCCATTTATAACCTGTTATGCTCCATTTTAGATTAGAAATCTAGTGTAAGCTTGATCTTTTTCCTCTCCCTTTTCTTATAGGCCTTAGTTCGGGAGCTCTACAACATGGTTTGCAAACTTCTGAACTTGGACGTGGAGAAGGTGTGTAGTTAACCTTGGCCATTAATTTTTATTGTTTGAACAACTATATCATATTTACTTAAACTTATGCTGTTTTCATTTATGTGTATATGTAAGGTTGAGATCTGGGATAACTTTGATGAACATAAGCCTGTTGTGCTGAATTTTTCTGATAAAACCTTACTTGAAGCTCAACTGCAGATGGATCAGGAGGTTAGAATATGCTGCACTTAATACTACTCTTGCTTTACATGCCATTCTACTAGCAAAAATATTGGAAATCAAACACGATTATTGTCTATGCAGCAGTAATAAAATATTTGTTAGTCCCCATATCTTAAAAGTTTTAGTCATTTATATATGAACTTTGCTTTTTGTTTCATTGTGCCATCTTTATTTAAATGCCTTGCCTTGCACAACATTTCTTTACATTTGTTGCATTAATAAAATTTCTTTTTGATGTCCAGTCATGCATGTCTGCTGAAAACGAACTATACTTCTCCTTGGATGCTTCTTTACTAGCATTATATTTGTTTTTTCTTTTTCTTTTTCTGTAGATACTTCTGAAGATAAAAGATAGCCTATTGCTTCCATCTAATTCGGATGAGGATTCAACAGGAAATCAATTGGCTTTGCTTCCTATGGAACCTTTTAGATCACCCGTTACTATTGCTGGCGGTCCTACATCCACAAATGGTTCAGCTGGACGTGGCACCTTTCTTCTAGAAGGAACCAGCTATAGTTCATCACGGTTAGATCCAGAAGAAGATTTGGACTTTTTGGGTAATGTGACTAAAATAGATGGCAGAGGACTTACAGGATTGAATAACTTAGGGAACACCTGTTTCATGAATAGTGCTCTTCAGTGTTTAGTGCATACCCCCGACCTTGTTCAATTTTTTCTAGAGGATTACACACAGGAAATAAACGAGCTTAATCCACTTGGAATGAAAGTAAGATATCTACTCTTGGCAATGAATGCTCAATTTTAATTTGTTTTTGATAAGAGAAAAGTTAACTATTTTGCAGGGTGAACTTGCGATTTCATTTGGAGATCTTTTAAGGGAATTATGGTCATCTGAACGGGCATCAGTTGCACCACGAACATTTAAATCAACACTTGCCCGCTTTGCTCCTCAGTTCATAGGGTATAATCAGCATGATTCTCAAGTGAGTATATTCCACTCATCTATTCGTTTATCTTTTGTTTATTACCTGTTTTTCTGAATTCTTTGGCTTCAGAACTTGTCAGTATACCACATTACTTCAATGTTGATCACATTACTGGTCTTTGATGGTTTAAACACGGGTAACACTACCTATTTATTCCACTTTAGAATTGTTGTTTTTTATACCTAGAAAAAACGCCTTCAATGCATTTCACGAACTAATGCCACTTCTTGATTTTCACTCAACTTTTCTCAATGGTATTTGCTAGAGTGCTCCACCTTTCTATTGGGAATTTAAGTGAATAAATAAATTGTTACCTTACAGCAATAACCTGCTCAGTAATTCACCACACCGACAGGTGAAACACCATTGTGCTGATAATGCCAAATAATATCCAATTCATCTGTATACTTCCATAAAAAAAGTAAATCCAATAAAAAAACCACGCTTTATGGTGATTAAACAATCTTGCGGTTAAGACACAATTTTTTTGCAATATAATACGGAAATGTTGAAATCCTATAGATTGATTTTATTCAATGGAGGAATTAAAGTGGTGTGGGTATAAAAAAAGATATGGAGGACAAAAAAAAAAGAAAGAGGGGGAGGGAAAATAGGAAAAGTTTTTTGTTGGGGGGGGGGGGGGGGGGGCTGATGCTGTTTGCCCATGAAAACAAGCCCCATAACCATGTTTGCAGCTAGTTGCTTACAAAGTATCCAAGGCTTTTCATGTACTGACATCTAGCTGTTGTTGTCGGCACATGGTTTCTGTGGACCAGTAGCGATGGCCTGCCTGTGGACAGGAAGCTGTGAATTTTTTGTACTCCATATCTTTTTTGTAAAAAAAGTTACGATTTAAATTATAGTGTTTTCAAAACAAAGCAAAATGCAATAAACTAGACAATTGAGTTTTAACTTTTAAGTTAAGTTGTGGAAGTTTTAACAATTTCAAGGTTTATATACATGTTAAAATATGGATCTTTCGAATCCACGATTTACGATTTGAAACCCATTTCGATTTAAAGTTTGAAAATTTTGATTTACGATTTAATCCCATATTGAAAACCCTGCTCCAGCTTTTCTTCTATTTGTTTGCTCCATCTTCACATCACTCTTTATTCCATCATACCAACCATCCCATATGTCGATCGGTGTACTTGTTTTGAGATCCCAACATTTTTATGGTGGCTCTGAGATGTTTCATATTCCTATTTTTTTTGTTAGGTATGCATTCTGTTGTACGTTTTAATTTTATTTGGTTGGACATTTTCTCTTTATTGTTTTTTAAAATATACATATCATAGTGACTATGTAAATAATCAAATAGCGAACATTAACTCTCGTGCTTCACATTCATAGCAATACTTGATGTAGTCAAAAAGGAAGCTAAGTTTGTTGTCACTTGACTTTTTTTTAATCACATTTGCAAAATATTTGCTTATTTCCTACCTTTAATTGTGGATGTGAAAGAAAAAACATGTGAATTTTTCTGAATAATAAATAAAGTTGGTATCTTCACAATTTCTTATTGTTTATTCGTAATTTTTTTAAATGAGGAAAGAAGGGTGCAGCACTAGAGTAAAATTGGACTTAGTTAACTGATGTACCTTGGAAACGAGGGAGTTTGATTATATTAGTGAAGATATTTTGATCATTTCGTCCTACTCAAATTTTTGTGTGAGATCTAGATTATTACTAATTTGTTCAATCAGAATTTAGCACATAATATCACAAATGATTTTACAATGGACACGTTGTGGACTCTTCCTACGCAGTAGGGTGTAGAAACCTATGGTAGAAACAGATGTACTCCAACAGCTGTGCATTCAGCGAAAATATTCAGAGGGGTTTCTTCAACAGCACCATTCAGGCTGGAGCATGGCATCTAACAGAAGGTGCCTTATTTAATGGGCGCCTATTTTAAAAATAACAATTTAAAACCGCATTGATAAGCACTTATTAAATGGGCGTCTGACGCTAGATCCCATTTAATGAGAGCCTAGCGTCAGACCCCCATTTAGTAGGCGCTTGACTGTTGGGGTTTTCTCCCACTTTCAGTCTTGAATATTCAGGGCTGAAGCTGTTGATACTTGATTCTGTTTCCCAGTAAAAAAGAATTGGAGTGCGATTCTTAAACAAAACGTGAGCCTCCTAAAGGATTTTTCTTATACTGTTAGTTCTTGAGTCACTTTAGCTTGCTGGTATTTAGTATTTTGCTGTCGTGAACCACACATAATCTGGTGTTTGACTTTAATAATAGTATGGTATAGTCTTGGATTTTCATTTATTTAATACGCAGATAACTCGCTTTCCTGAAGATTCCGATTCACTAATTTTTTATTTATTTTTAAAATTTATTTATCAGTCATGGTCTGCTATTCAAATTGCTAGTTCACATATATTGGGCTTAAATTTATGAATGATAAATGGAGTAGCTGCATCACCATGCAAGAATCTTGTTAATAACTAAATTAGTAATGGTCTGCGTCGGCTTATGGTCTGAGAAAAGTTGGACTCTAAACTCAATTCCTTTGAACACCTTTCATATTTCACTAAAATAAAACTCTAGAGTTTTAGCGTATTTTTTTTTGATCTAGGTTGTAATGATAATTGAATCGACTTTTATTGAATTTTGTTATTTTTCATGCAATACGTTGATCCATGGTTCAAAATTCCAGTCGATACGTCAGAATTCCAGCCATTTTGTTCTGGTTCCGGCATTGATTGGGTTTGAATTTGATCCGAAATTCGGTTGTGGCACAAAACTGCAAAAAGAGTTGTTTTATGCTAAAAAATGAATTCGAGCAAAACAAAATGAAAACCTGATTCAAAGTGACCGGATCTGAAAATAATTCAAACAAAAATAATGTGTCAGTGTACTAAAAAATGGAAAGTAACCTGGAATCTTTCCTAAATTTTTGAAACGGGACTGAAATTTTAGAATATCAAAATTTTGAAATGGAACGTAAAATTGAAATGTCAAAGAAGGTTTAACCTCAAAGTAAGGCAACCATACATATTTCGTACTAGACGCACTGCAAATTTATGCATTAATATAATGTCAGGGGTAATCTTTTTGTACATATCTGCAGCTAAAAGTTTTCAAAATTGGATTTGAATTGTAAATTGTGAAGTTCAAATTTTATATTGGAACGAGATTTGAATCATGGATCGTAGATTCAAAAGATATATATGAGGTTTATATATATGCTTTGAAACTGATTTTGATGTTAGAACTTCTACTCCCAAGCCTAGAACTCGTCTTTCTCTCTTGGTACATTTGTATTTTGGTTAATAAACATTAGAATTAGAAATATAGATCCAAATAAGCATATTGAATACATCAATATGGATTAAATGATTCTTCTCAAATGTGGGTTTAACAGAGCTTTAATCGATCTGCATTTGTATATTATAAGGATGTGGTCTACTCGAGTCCAAAATAATTTCTGTTAGTTTCAGACATTCTTATTTTATTTGATTACAGATTTGTTGTCTGATGAAAGATGCTTGTTATGTTAATTTTATTCTATATTTGTGCAGTCAGATGAGATGTTTGTGCTGTGTATATACTTTAAAGTAAAAGATTCCATTTAATTCATTATCTATTTTGAAATGTTGACTTCCAGGAACTCCTTGCATTCTTATTGGATGGACTACATGAAGATTTAAATCGGGTGAGAAAGAAGCCATATATTGAAGCAAAAGATTCTAATGGACGTCCAGATGAGGAATATGCCGATGAGTGTTGGGAAATCCACAAAGCTAGAAACGATTCAATAATTGTAGACATCTGCCAAGTAAGCTTTGTCCTATGTTTTCACCTTATTTCTATTTTTCACATGCTTGTAATTTAAAAATGCTTACAACTGAGTTGAGGTATCTTTATGGGTATTGTTAAAAGGAGAAATAAATTAGATAAGGGACATGATTGGTTAAACGGTGAATCAGAATGATTGATTTTCTGATATAAAAAGTTAAATCTATCACGTTGTAATAATAACATTTGTTGATTAAAAGCCCCAACAGCGTTTTCTTCTATGTGTAAACAAATAAAAAAAAAATAGAAAATCTGTATTTTAGGGATGTATAAAATTACAAAAGTAAAGTTTAAGTTAAATAAAATAAATTGGAATTGGAATTTCAAAGTAAAAAATTACAAACTCAAATTCCTGTTTTTATAACTGTCAATTTTTAGAAATATATTATTCTGAAAAAAAAAAAGTTTGAACTTAAAGATAAATCGTCATTAATACTCTAGGTCTTCTGAACTATTCAAAGTTACAATAATGAAATGTTCTGTTTTATTTAATTATATATTTTGTTCTCAAAAAGGGTGTATAATGAATCATTATTACGAAGGGAAATACATACATCTTTCTTTCCTTTTTTATCAAATTAATTGTTTCCCCCTAAAACATCAATTTATGGTGCTTCTTATACAATATATTTATCTTTTTAACGATTTCCATCTTTATTTTTTTACTTCAGTTTTTTTCCATGCATTTTTATTTGCTTGAATTGATAGTAGGGATGTTTCCGTGCTTCATAGTTTATTCTTATAAAAAACTGTATCAAAACTGGCAATAGTTGCTTGCACAATGATATTTTGTTCTAGTTCTGTTGAGTGTAGTCATAAATGTTAACACGAAATTTTATTATCATTGAGTTTATCGGAAAGGAATATGCATTTTGTCAAATTTGTTTTACTTGTTAAGGCATGGTCAATATTGTAGCTTATATGATAATTCTTGAAGAAGAAAGAGTAGAATTGCTTCATTTTGGCATTCTTTGTTTGTTTGCAATAAAAAGTCAATATGGTTTGTTCTTTTAAAAAAATTAACGAGTATTAGGAACCTTTATTATATTGAATTTTAAGCACATTTTAATGAGCTAGACACACAAACTTGGGGTGGTTGAATGATGCTTCAAAGTTGTCCCACATCGGGAAATACTGAACTAAGATCCTGGATATAAACTAAGATGTTCCTCATCACATTGCCAATTGGTTTTGTGATAATAAGGGGATTAATAAAAAATAAACTAACATGGTATCAGAGCTCAGGATTTCAGTAGAGTTGAAGAGAAAGTGCTTCAACAAATGAAGGTGATGAGAAAAGCGCATCACAAATCGAAGACAAAGTGCTTCGATCTCAACAACTTTGAAGCAAGAGGGTGTGTTGAATAATGCTTCAATGTTGTCCCACGTCGGGAAATACTGAACTAAGATCCTGGATATAAACTAAGATGTTCCTCATCACATTGCCAATTGGTTTTGTGATAATAAGGGGATTAATAAAAACTCTAACATTCAGTACAAATCAAGGTTCCAAATTTTGGTTTCAGTTTCTGTTTCCTGTTTGTCCATTTCAAATTTTTTGGAATGTAGACTGGAACTGGAATTCACAGCGTATCCTGACCCGTTTATTGCTAATTTGCTAGAACTGAATTACTGAAACTTTAAAGCATGGTACAAATTACTATTCAAGCTATCGTAGGCTGTAGGTATTAGTTAATTCATATCATGAATGATTGTATAAACTGTTTACTATGATAGGTATAATAAGTGTAAAAATATAAAGTTATCCAGTAGCTCTGTTTTTCGTTGTAATGTTGTTATTTATTGTAATATTCTGGGGTAGCATATTAGTAAATTATACAATAAAATGATAAGAAACTCTCAGTATAAGCTCTGTGCTGGCGAATTCTCCTTCTTTTCATATGTTCTTAAATCTTATATGAAAATTAGTAAAGCTAGGGTAAGATAAATGGAAAGAGATTCCATGAAAACATACGTTACTTACACATGAACGTGCGCGCGCACACACACACGCACGCGCACGCTCATAGAGAGTTGGAGAGCTGGGTGTTTATTTACACTTTATTGCACAATATCTACTTATGCTTCGTAAAGCACCTTAACCTTCGTCTTAACTGCACCTACAAATAATAATGTAGAACTAAAAATCTATCTAACGAATTTTGTGATGGGAAATTTCATTTATCTACCATGCCGCTTGGTTTATTTTAAACAAGTTTCGGAACCGGTGATGGAGACACGACTGCAAACAACTTGCCCAACCACGGCCCTGCTCAAGCGGGGAGCCTTGTGCACTGGGTATATGATGGCAATGAAGGAAAAAATCTTACCTCGTTGACTTCTTTGTGTTGGGAAGTTATTTTATTTACTGATAGAAATATATTGCTAAAGTTAATTTCAGGATAACTCACCTTGAAATTTTGTATTTAACTTTCAGGGTCAATACAAGTCAACAGTAGTCTGTCCTGTCTGCACCAAAGTTTCTGTCACATTTGATCCATTTATGTACTTATCATTGCCACTACCTTCGAAAACAACAAGAAGTATGACAATATGCATGTTTAGTGGTGATGGAAACTCTCTTCCAACACCATTCACTGTAGATGTGCCTAAAGCTGGTACATGTAGAGATCTGCTTCAAGCTTTATGTACCGCTTGCAATTTACCAAGTTCCGAAGATTTGTTGTTAGCAGAAGTGAGATTCTTACTTTCTAATTTGGTTTTCCTTCATGAAATTCTTCTGCTATAAACATCATCTTTTAAGCAGGTATTTGACAACCGAATCTATCGCTACCTAGATTTTTATGAGCCTCTATCTGGCATAAGAGATGACGACCGTTTAGCGGCTTACAGACTTCCGAAGAACTACAAAGAATTTGTTAGGCTAGAGATACTGCACCACAGAGCTAATAATAGGTAAACTATAATCAGGCCATTTTACTATCTCATACTGATGTACTGTTTTTAAAATTTAATAAGTATATATATCCAGTCCATTGGAGCATCGAAACAGTATTCTACAGGAGAATCATTTTGGAACACCACTAATAACTATCCTACCTGAGGGAGCTAAAACTGGAGCAGATATATATACTGTAGTGACTAATTTGCTTTCATCACTCTCTCGGTGTAAAGCCTATTCAAGTCCATCTGATACTAACAAAAGTAGTGGGAATCTGTCTACAAGTCCCGATAGTACCATTCTTACGTATGATACAGATCCAAGTTCTAGTGATTCAGAGCTATCCACGTCATTCATGGAAATAGTAGTAGAGGATGACGACACGCTTCGGACCCTCAAGCTTATTCTAACCGATGAGAGGGGCAATAATCAAGTCCCTATTGATGGAGACACTGTTATAAATACTGGAACCTGCGTTAGAGTATCGTTAGAATGGTCGGACAAAACTACTGAGCTGTATGGTTTTGATTATTTGGATGACATTCCAGAAGTTTTTAAGCCAACCAGTTTTTCGGCGAAGAAACCAAAACAAGAGGCTATCACTTTGTTCTCATGCTTGGATTCGTTTTTGAAGGAGGAACCCCTAGGTCCCGATGATATGTGGTGAGTCATCTGTTTCCTTTGATTAATAAGTTGACTTTGGACTTTTAAGTACTTATTGTTTTATTTACATTTTAGTTTAATCACTACATTATGTACTTATCACATTCCAAATTCGAGATTATCATGTTATTCGTAGGTGTTTTGGTCCTGTGCTACCTTGGTATGCGTTCTACTAAGAATTCAGGCCATGTATAAGTGAAAGTAAATACCCCTCCATGGCCACACATTTTGTTTATTAATATACTTTCAAACTAGTATTATGCACTTACACATGTAACACCAATTACTCTGGAGTGGAAAAGAAACCCGAAAATGTCATTTATTATGACGGGATGTAGTATGGACGCTCCAAGACCAATCAACTCGCATTTTTCCCTTCTCTTTTTGCAAGACCGTCATGCTTTAGATTCGCAACATCCGGATCGCTTGGGACTTAAGCATGGATTCACGCGAATCTTGGAAATACAGAGTGGGCAATGGGATTCACATGTTTAGAGCTACCAAAGGTAGAAACCCAGATCGGTATGGTCCTGGATAGGCCATATTCTGGTTCGGCATGAGTGCACCACACCTCAGATCGGTGTGAAACTTCTAGAGGCGTTGAAGACTCACCATGGCACATTAACTCGGATCGGCATGGCGAAGTGGACTTGGTTCAGCTCGGCCTTGCTCTGGTTCGACCAACCATGCCGGACCGAGCCGATTCGACCATGCCGTACCAGAGTGGGCACGTCCAGTGATGTGTCCCACTACTTCCATCAACTTCTGCTTTCTCCACTACGAATCCTACACCACGTTGAATCGAATTTCTGAACTTCTATAAACATGCCGGAGCAAGGTCATTGAGAGATCTTCTTTTGCTTCTAACGGCAAGGGGTTGCTAAACTGAGATCTACTTCCTTCTCTCTTCTTGTTTTCATAGATAAAACCCTGTATTCGTGATTGTATTCGTGATTATAGGGGATAATTCAGTGATTGTGACAAGTGGGCGTAGGTCTGATTACCGAACCACTATAAAAAATTTTGTGTCTCCTTTACTTTTCCGCTTGATTGTGTTTGGATACTTGTTGCATTTTTGTGATTTGGGTGTTGTACTCGAAAGAACCACTTTTTCGTTAACATTTTGGCATGCCAGAAAGGCGGGCACACAACTACTTTCTAGCTTGGAGGAAACAAACTGCTCAACGAATTCAACTATGGTAAAGATTAAAGAAGAAGAAAGATGATGCTTCCTTTCATGCTGAAGACATCGGATTAGAGGGAGACCAGGAGGCTTCCTCAGGCCGAGAACCTTCCATCTACTTGACTAGAGAAGAGATGGGGAGAACGATTCAAAGGCTACAGACCAAATAGAGAATCAGGAGCAAATGATGCAAGAGATACCTTCTAGCTTGGAGGGAACAAACTGTTCAACGAATCAACTATGGTAAAGAGTAAGAAAGATGATGCTTCCTTTCACGCTGAAGACATCAGATTAGAGGGAGTTCAGGAGGCTTCCTTAGGCGGAGGGCATTCCATCTACTTGACTAAAGAAGAGATGGAGGGAATGGTTCAAGTGCTACATATCAAATTGGAGAATCATGAGAAACTGATGTAAGAGATGCTCTCAAGACTCAGGGAGGTGGGAGCGTAGAAGCAGAGCAGCAACGACCGTACAGGAAGTGCCATCTCTTGAACCAGAAGCCGCTTCGGCTCGGCACTGAACCAGAATCCGACCGAACCGGATCCCGCAAGGTGTGTGCCTCTAAACTCTCGGACTTCTGGTGTTGTGACTGAATTGGAACGGGTTGGGGTTAACATGGAAGGTGCTGAATCTGAAGATACTGAAAGGATATAGAGATGTGACTCGGAGCTCTTTCACTTCAAGCGTTAGGAATGCAAGGGCTCCACTAAATATCAAACTACCGATGCTGAAACTACCGATGCTGAAAGTATACAATGGGAGATCGAATCCATCTGACGCGCTATATCCAGCGTATGGATGTACCGGGGCATCTCCGGAGTTGATGGCGAATTGTTTTTCGCTGTTTCTGATTGATTTGGTTGCACTTTGGTTTAGGTAGCTCAGTAATGAATCTAGCAACTTATGGAATGAACTTTTGGATAGATTAGTGGGGCAATTTGGAGTTCACATAGTTCGTCCAAAGAATATGATGGCATTATCTACAATAAGACAAACCAGGAGAAACACCGAGGAGTTTAATGAAAAGATTCAACCCGGCGTGACTTCGGTGGATAAGTCAGAACCGTCCATGGTTTTGATTGAGGTTTTGTCTGGAGTGGTCGATAAATTTGAGTTTAAGGCGAATTTGTAGAAGGATCCCCCTAGGATCTTCATGAATTTTATTTTGAAGATGGAAAGATACCTACACCAATAGGATGCACATGCACATAGTAGAATCGAAGCAAATGTCCTGAATGACGAAGAAATGCTTGAGGCTGGATTCAAGCGTGATAAAGAAAAAAAGAAGGTAGAGAGCAAACGTGATAGCTCGAAGAGTAGGAAGGGTCAGAAATATCCCTCCTACACAAAATTGAACGAGTTCATAGAAAGGATCTACCTAGACACTCGGGGGTCACGGTTTTCAAAATAAGATTCAAATCATAAAATTCAAATTTCAAATTGTAACAAATTTAAATCATAAGTTGTACATTCAAAAATTCCGTATTTTAAAGATCTGTACACATTTCGATTTTTTTTAAATGTTTGAACTAATATGTCTAAACCTAAAACTCTATTTTCTCACTTGTTTCGATTTTATTTTGTTTGGAAATGATTAAAATTGGGATAGTTGGTTCAAGTAAGTATACCGAATATATCAATTTGGATTGAATGAATTTTCTAATCCGCAATATTAGCTATGTTTGAATTGGAATATAAATCAAATCATAAAGTGAAATTCGATTTGAAATGGAATTCAAATCATAGAATTTCAAGGTTCTTGACAACAATGTCGGCTGTAGATCCCATCTCAGAAACCACCGTCCAGAGATTCGAATGAAAAGGAGGGAGGGCAAAAAAGTTCTGCTTGTTCCACGAGTTGGATGGACACACTACATTGGAATGTAGACACCTCCGAGATAGATAGAAGAACACATTAGGAATGGACAACTCTAGGACTATGTTGAAATCGAAAGGGCGGTGTCTGCGCGTGGACAACCTTCTGCGATCCAGTATCATGGAGAGCCTTGTTCAGAGGACAAATCATCTCATGATCTATGTTATCAAAACGCGCGCTATAGTGCGCTATAGCGACAAATAGCGCACATCACAATATTTGCGCTATTGTATTTATAATAGTGCAAGGGTTCCCTATAGCGCAAAAATAGCCCGCTATTTTATCATAGCGCAAAATAGCGCATAGCTCTAAATAGCGCGCTATTTTGTTTTTGTTTCTTTTTTAACTGTTTGAACAATGAATTAAGCCTAAACTAGCACGTTATTGTATTTATAATAACTCAAAGGAAAAATGCCATAGAGTATGACTTGAAAGAAGAAGATATTGATGATCGTTTAAATAATGATTATGGTTATGTTTTAGATGAAACTAGTGAATATTTTTTAAAAATTTAGAAGCATAGTATAATTTCTATGTTTGGTTATTGTACACTTGAATCGCATTTAACTATTGTTTATTTGAATCTTATTATTGTAGACTTTATATATTATTTTTACTTGACCTTATTCTCACTTTACAACTTTTTTATTTATAATTTTTTTTCCTCAGTACTTGTTAGTGGGTTTTTTTTAAAAACATTTTGTACAAAAGTGTATTTTTTCATGCATTTTTCTGAAAGTTTTATATCATCATGATTGATAAACAAAAATAAATCTCATTATAACTCACAAGTATAAGAATAAATTTTAAATTTGTAAGATACAAATATAATATCCATCAATCATTTTGAATGTATAATATGAACTTATCAATTTTTCTGTAATATAATTACATTTTGCATAAAAAATATTTAATACATGGATAAAGTATGGTAATGCATGTATTTGGAGTCTTGAACGGTTTGGATATGACTCAAAAAAAAAAAAAAAAAAAAAAAGTTAGGCAAAATATACTTGATCACGTCTTTTTTCTAAATGAACACAATAGCGCGCTATAGCGCATAGCGCAAAATAGCTCATAGCGCAAGCCTTGTGCTATTTTTACATTGCTCATGATGGAGGTGGCGATGACAGAATATTCAGTGACTGCTTCTCAACTTAGCGATTCGACCGTTTATACATGTACGAGACCATGATCCGGTCCTCATGCATGCTCTAAGTGGATGTTAGGTCGTGGAGCTTGGAGAAACTTCGTTCAGTTTAGATTTTCCTTGTCTGTACTTTGGTTTATGCACTTGCTTTGAATCGTGCTTGGCGACGGATAATATGGATTATGCTTTTGCTTAAGTCGAAGAGATGAAGTCAAAAACTCTGACTAGGAACTCCTGTCGCTAGGCGGTGATTGAATGGGTTCGTATGACTTAGCTTCGAATCCTTCTTGTCCGATGGTGATTTGATGGGCTTGTAGAAACCGATCGTGAGTCCCTCTCATCAGAAGTGATTGGATGGATTTATGCTTATGATTGCGAATTCCTTTCACCGGATAGTGAATGGATGAATTCGTGCGGTTGAGGCATATGTGCTCCTCTCTAGGCAGTGACTAGGGCTGTCAATGGATGTTTTCTGATACGAATAGTGCCATATCCATATCCGAATTTATTTTCGGAAATCGGATATCCGTATCCGTTTAATTTTAGGATACGGACGGATATCGGATGTTTATCCGCTCCGCCAGTAATTAATAAATTAAGAGTATAAATAAAAAAAATTGGATCAATATAAATGAATTTTTATACTAATGTATATAAAAGACTAGGAAATAAAGAAATGTGATGATGAAACATTGTTTTATACTAATATCCATAAGCATATCAAAAAATATTCCAAAATTAAATACTAAAATTACCATTTTTTTAACTAAAAATAGACAAAAATATATATCATAGTAACATCCAACAATTACAAAATAATTATTAATTCTATTTTTCTGCTTTGAGTTATATATATTACATCAATTAGTCGGACATATTTTTCGGATACAGATACCACTATAACCATATTTGTATCTGAAAAGCTTTTCGAATATTAGGTATCCGTATCTGCTTTTCGGGTAATATATATTTTTTATATTTTCAGATACGGATTCGGATGGATATCAGATTTTTCGGGTATTCATTGACAGCCCTAGCGGTGATCGGATGAACTAGACCTGAATGTGGATCCCTTTTATCGAAATATGAAAGGATGAATTCATGTGAACGAGCTACGAATTTCTTCAACAGAAAGTGAATGAAGGAATTCATACCGATGAACTACAAGCTCCTTCGCCGGAGAGTTATGCGATGGGTTCGTATGGATGAACTACGGGATCTGTCACCGGAGAGTGATGCGATGAGTTCGAATCAAGAAACTACAAGCTCCTTTCATTGGAATGGGACTGGAAGAGCTTGGATCGTTGAATTACGAGTTCATTAGAAAGTGAGTGGATGAATTCGTATCAAAAAAATCCTAGGTCCCTTTCACAAGAGAGTGAATGGATGGGTCTACACCAGTAACCAGTTGAATGTAATTCTCTTCCACTGGAACATGAAAGAATGGATCCGCACAAATGAAATAAGCAGCTGCATAACAGTTTGGAGAGTCCAGTTCAACCAGTTGAAAGTAATGCCGCTTCGCCGAAGTGCTAATGGATTGACTTACTGATTAATGATTGCCATCACCAGAAAATGACAGGCAGCCATTTCGGAAAAATTGCCCTTAACACTTCATCGATCCGGAGAGATTGCAAATGAGAAGTTGGTTCAAAACACATCCTCTAGAGAAAAACAACATGTTGGTTAGCCTTTTTGCAAGGTCGTTATGTTTCAGATTCACAACTTTCGGATCGTTTGGGGCTTAAGCGTGGATTTAGGCAATCTCAGAAATACATAGAGTGAGCAATGAGATTCACATGTTTGGAGCTCGCAAAGGTAGAAACCTGGATCGGTATGGCCTTGGATAGGCCATATTCCGATTCGGCATGAGTGCACCACACCCTGGATCAGTGTGGAATTTTTAGAGGCGTCGAAGACTCGACATGGCACATTAACTTGGATCGGTGCGGCGAAGTGGACTTGTTTCGGCCATTGCCCGGCTCAGCCTTGCTCTGGTTCGACTATACAAGATGCTCTGGTTCGGCCATGTTGAACTGGAGTGGGTGCGTATAGTGACGTGTCCCACTCATAGTAGTTAAGGCGCTCGCCTAAGGCGCAGGTGCCGGTCCTGCGCCTTCCTGGTGGCTGAGGCGCCTCCTCTAACGGAGGCGCACGAAAGGCGCGCCTTTGGAGCCTTTTTCTGAGGCTCCGGGGCGCAGAAGGCGCGCCTCAAATTGATTTAGGGTTTTCAACCAGGTCGACATCGAACTCGACATCGAAAAAAGAAAAAAAAAGTGTCGCTGCTTTAGGGTTTCGCTTTAGGGTTTGCAAATTCGAACTCAACATTGAATTTGAGCAAGGTCGACATCCAATTCGACTTAGGGTTTCAACCATTTTGTTCGATTGATCATTTTTCTGCAGTTTTTGGTTTTTGTTTTACAGCAGTTCTTTTTTTTTAATATGCAGCAGAGTTTTTTTTTTTAATATATGCAGCAGTTTTTTTTTGTTTTGCAGCATTTTTTTTATTTTTAAAATATATGCAGCAGTTTTATATATATATATATATATATATATATATATATATATATATGCGCAGCAGTTTCTTTTTTTTTGCAACAGTTTTTTGTTTATTTTGCAGCAGTTTTTTATGTTTTAAAAATATATATATGCTGCAGGATTTTTTTTTTAAATATATACAGTGCGCCTTTTTTTAAAAGTCCCACAAAAAAGCCCAAGGCTCAAAAAGTGCGCCTTTTTGCGCCTTAACTACTATGGTCCCACTATTTCCACCAGCTTCTTCCACTTTCTCCACTACTGCTAATCCTCCGCCACGACGTCATGCCAAATTGGATTTCTAAACTTCTATAAATAGGCCTGAGCAAGGTCATTTGAGGGGTCTTCTTCGCCGAGAGGCTGGTAGACCAAGAATTACTTCCTTCTCTCTTCTTGTTTTCATAGATAAAATTGTGTACTCGTGATTATAGAGGATAATTCATTGATTGTGATGAGTGGACGTAGGCTTGATTGTCGAACCACTATAAAATTCCTTGCGTCTCCTTTACTTTTCTGCTTGGTTCTGTTTGGATATTTGTTGCATTTCTGTGATTTGGGTGTTGTACTCGAAAGAACCACTTTTCTCGTCAACACTCCCCATTAATATGAGTTAGTTCAAAGATTTTAGATAAAAAATTTTTTGGCAATGCATCTGTGTTGAAGATCTTATCTATAGGATTAGTAGGCAATAACCAGACCATCTTGTTAGTACCTTGAAAATTCAGATTTAAATATATCAAATTCAAAATTGTCAAGTGGTTTTTTTTTTGTGTGTACAGATTATATTTATTACAATAGCGGTCGTAACCATATCATCTTGATATTACTTTGAAAATTAGGATTTAAATGAATTAACTGCTAAATATTGATATCTGAGAAATAAATTTATGCATTTATCAGCATCTTATGTCAATGTTCTATGTGAACTTCAGGCTGGTTGTACATACATAAATTTGTGCATTAATCAGTGTCTAATGATGATGTTCTATGTAAACCTTAAGCTGGTGGTACGTACAGAAATTTGTGCACTTATCAGCATCTGATGTCGATGTTCTATGTAAGCTTCAAGCTGGTTGCACATGCCTAAATTTGTGCATTGATCAGCATCGTAAATAACTATTTAAAACTTAAAGCAGGTAGTACATATGTATAAATCAATACTTTGGGCAATCTCTACTACCGAATGCTTAGTTAATGCTTTTGACACTAAGCCCTACCTTATGTATTAACCTCTATCTTGAATGAATAAGTATAAACAATCTTTGTTGTTGTTAATGTAGGTTTTGTCCTAACTGCAAAGAGCATAGACAAGCTACTAAGAAACTGGATTTGTGGAGATTGCCTGAGGTCTTAGTTGTTCACTTGAAACGCTTCTCTTACAGTCGATTTTTGAAGAATAAACTTGATACCTTTGTGGATTTCCCTGTTCACAATCTCGATCTAAGCAAATATGTGAATCGCCATGGTGCTGCTGCTTCACAATCTTATGTTTACGAACTCTATGCTGTTAGCAACCATTATGGAGGACTGGGAGGAGGGCACTATACTGCTTATGCAAAGGTCATCTAGTTTTATACCATGCACCTTTTTGCTTTCTACTTGGCGTTTAACTAATAGATTATGATGTGACATACCATGTGTTCATATGTTTTTTCCCAATTGGATATGTTTACACGTGATCTAACAGGCATGCATATAGGACAATCTCTCCATAAATATATAAATAAATTCTTTATCTTTTTGGTAAAAGTCTTCTCGCCTGATAAAAAAGTTCATCTAGAAACTGGGTATGAGTAAAGCTGGCAAATGAAGAAAAAAGTGTAAATTGAATATGTTAGTAGGATCGATGACCCAGACATATATGAATAATGTTGTCAAAGATCGTTGACTGTAAAAGTCCAGTTGGATTCAAAACAAACTAGAACTCTAAAGATTCAATTCCATGTTTGAATCTGGTTTAGCATAAATTGTAAGGTCTTTTATAAATTGAGTAAACCATAAATAAAGATCATGTCTGAATTCAAAAGTAGTACAAGAAAAAACAAGAGAAACATAACTAATTAAATATAGCATTTTATTTGATGAAATTAACACAATATACTTAAATCTTGCACAAGATGACGAAAGAGACGTACAATTAAATTTAATAGATCATGTTACTACTTTAATAGCAAATTGGACCATAAACCATCGAGTCAGCGACATAAGTTCAGCATATTTAACATACGCATCAGATAAGATACCATAAAAGATATACAGTGATGTATATTACATCATAAATCTATACTGAATCAACTTCTACATTTAATTATTAATTTTATTAAAAAGTTATTTTTTAACCCTTGAAAGGACCACTCTTATATATCCACACGCAAAGTATGTGTGTATGTGTATCCTCTCTCTCTCTGGATGTGTGTATATATATATATATATATATATATATATATATATATATATATATATATATGGGAAAGTCTAAATGGATACAAAATTAAACACACAAATTCTGAGCCATTAGATCTCCCCTTGAATTCCTCACATAAAGACAAACAAATCTTGTGGTCCAAATTTTGTATACATAAATTTGTGTTTAATTTTGTATCCTTATAGCCGCTCATATACATACATACATACATACATACATATATACATATACATACATACATATATATATATATATATATATATATATATATATATGAGTCAGGTTCAATGACACACCTGTTTTGGAGCACTCCAAATGCATCCCGTTTATAGCCTCTCATTTATATCAAAATAAAGTAGTGGGAAGAGAGAGAGAGAGTGAGTGGAAGGAGAGAGGGGGAATACTTGGTCGAAATCAGGGGGCAAATGAGGCAAATGGGGGTGCTACACTGTTTGGGGTGCCATTGAACGCTTGCCTATTATATATATATGTATGTATGCATATATATATATATATATATATATATATCTCTGAGAGTGTGTGTATATGTATGTGTGTGTGAGTGTATATATATATATATATATATATATATATAGAGAGAGAGAGAGAGAGAGAGAGAGAGAGAGGAGGGGGGGGGGGGGGGGAGTTCAATGACGCCCTAAATAGTACACCCATAATGCCTCTTGATTTCTGCCATAAGTTAAGATTTAAATAACAATGGTTCGCTTTCGGCCTCAGCTTAGTGCATTTAATTTTTTCCTTGATTTCGGAAGTTTCATTTTTAGTTTTCGTCCCATTAGCGTTATGTTTGATTTACCATGAAATGACAATATTAAGCATACATAATATACTGAACAAAATTGAAAAATAAATTAAGGTCAGTCCATTAATGCATCAAATGAACATTTAATATAACCCTTGCCCTAAGCGTATTTGTGTCTCTCTCGACTCTTGCTGTAGGAAACAACAACAACAACAAAGCCATATATCCCAAACAAGTTGGGGTTGGCTAGATATGGAACCCAAAATTAATAATGATGACTGATCTGGGAAGTCCTCGCGCTTGAGTACGGGAGCCTTTGGCACTGGGTATCCACCTTAGATAATAATATTATATATATATAAAGGGTTTAAAATAATCAATCAAATAAAAAGTCGTCCGATAAAGGGTTTTTTTAAATAATAATAGTAAGAAGAAGTAAAAATGTTCAATAAAAGTGAAATAAAATTTAAAATAGTAAATAAAAAGTAAAAATGTTCAGTAAACGTGAAGATGTAGGAAACAACAAAAAAAAAAAAGCAACAGTCAAGATGTACGAAGACAAATAAGTCATCTCTCGACGAATGACGGTGATAAACGAAGCAGTTAAGATCGATTTTGATTTTTCGCAAATATCTTTGACCTTCTAATGTAAGTACGGGACGTATCTTGGATGTAATCTCGTCCCACCTTTTACCCGAGCTGATTGCGAGGTTTTGATTGGGACCCTTACCATGATATCGTTTTACAAGTTGAATTTTGCAAGAAATGTTTAAGTTTGGGCACTTCTTGCATGCATTTGCTGTCCGTACGCCTCCACTTTGTTCACTGTTGGGGTGGCAGGTCACTGACGAAGCTTTATTTGGTTGTGTACGATATTTGCACTGGCGCTCCTTTATGTTCCACTCATCACATGCACCGTCCTCGTGTCTGCACTTTATACTCGTGCAAATTCCTTCCAGTGTTTGCGTCTCGATTGAACATCCTCCGTCGTCTCTTAAGCAGGCATATATATGATCATGACCAATTCTTATACTAAAAGGAATTCTCAATGGTATGTGGCACCAACCTCATATATATATATATACTACGCTTTCCCTATGTATCTTGCTGCGTGAGATTGTTTCGTTAAATCCATGCTTTCGTCCCACAATAATGCAAGCCATAAACTCACTTTGGTTTCGAACAATGCTTTTACTGACGCTCTGCAATGTTCCACTTATCACTTGCGCCTTTGCCGTGCAATATTCTGTTCATCACTTGCACCGTCCCCATGCTGCATGAAGTTTACTTGCGCAAACCCCTATTTGCACGGGCACCCCGATTGAGTATTCTTCTGTCGTCCCATACATGATCATTGCGACACTTCACTTGACCCCGTCAGCTGTTTTAATGTTCCAAACAAAATACTTTTGTTAATCGGTGTGATCTGTTTAACACAAATCAATTTATCAAAAAAAAAAAAAAAAAAAAAATCTGGTTCGTTGGGTTTCTTTTTCCATACTAGGTTGTATTAAAATGCTACTTCGTCTGGATTCCTTTAATCTTCTTTGTTTTGTATAAAAAAGATATAAGGACGATGGGGAAAAACTTACATCTTTGGGGAAATGATTATTTACATATTAGTATTTCAATACCTTTCCCTTAAATTTCGATGCTTCTTGCCCTTACATTCAGATTGCTACACACACATACATGAAAGAGAGAATTAACTCCCTTGCGTCAAACGTGAGGGTGAGGTATAGTTGGCTTGTGGGGATAGCAAATTCTTGTTGTAATTGTTTGAATCACATGAGTTTCTCTCACTTAGGCCCGTCATAATGTTACACAATCCATTAAGAATCGCATGAGTTTCCTCTCACTTAGGCCCATCACAATGTTACACGATCCATTAATTATCTTCATGAGTTAGATCAAATAATTTATGACCATTTTAATGGGGTCTTACTCATTTATGGTATTGTATTAAGGATCATAAGTGGGCAACCCCAATTGTTGTGGAAATATAGGCCTTTTACGAAAGCGTTTACCCTAGGAACTTAGTCACTCAAATCACAAAGAGATAATTTTGATTGGAAAACAAGATGAATATGCAATAAAACAGAAACATAAGGTATTCCTCTCAACCATCTTTTTTATTGATTCACAAAAAATGGATTTTGTTTACACTTATTGGAACGAGCTAAAACTAAACAAATTACAACTTATCCAATAACGTAATTGAGATAGAGAAAGAATATCTAAATGACTAATATTGTTGGAGAAGAACAATGAAGAACGGCGACAAACCTTGGATCAACTAATTTCGGTCACATTCTCATCATTTAATTCGATCTTGGAAGTAGCTTATATAGGAGTGTAGAAAACCTAAAAAAAATATCCAAATTGCTCCTTCAAAATATCATGAATATATCTTGGTGAAAATCCAGTAAAATATCAATTTTTCATACTCAGACCTCTGACCCGGGTGGTGGTCAGACGTCTGGAAAAGCTCTTGGGAAATCTTTTTGAGAACGACCAGACATTTGACCTGGGGGGTTAGACGTATGGAATCCAAGGCTCGACGTCTAATTGGGTTGCTGCTTCCATCCTGCACCTTCCAGCTTACGTCTTGGGATGTCTCGGGTTCCCGAACTTCAAATCTCTCGCCATCTTCAAGGTATATGTGATTGTAATATCACCAATCACAACACTTTATCTTGATATGAAATCACATTAGCAAACAAACTTTCAACAACCGCTAAACAAGTCATTATTAGATCTCACTACAAATTCCCACATCTCAATCACACTACATACAGTGTAGTCTATAGCGCATAGCGCAAAATAGCGCAAGGCTGGCGCTATGCGCTATAGCGCGCACTATTGCGTTCATTTAGAAAAAATGTAATCAATTATATTTTGCCTACCCTTTTTTTTTCTTTTGTATATTTCGTGTCATATCCAAACCGTTCAAGACTCCAAATACAAACATTACCATACGTTAAGCATGTATTAAATATTTTTTTATGTAAAATGTAATTGTATTATAGAAAATTTAATAAGTTCATATTGTACATTCAAAGTAATTTATAGATATAATATATTTATGTCTTACAAATTTGATATTTATTTTTATAGCTGCAGTTATAATGAAATTTATTTCTATCTATCAATTATGGTTATATATAAGAAAAAGTGCATGAAAATACACCTTCGTACAGTTTAAAAAAATATAGTAATAAGTACTAAGAAAAAAATTATAAATAAGAAAGGTTGTAAAGTGAAAATAAGATCAAATGAAAATAATACAGTACAATAACAAGATTCGGATAAACAAAAGTTAAACGTGATACAAGTGTACAATAGCAAAACATAGAAGTTATATATTATACGTCTAAATTTTTAAAACATAGTCATTAATTTTATCTAAATCATAACCGTTAATCATTATTTAAACGATCATCAGTTTCTTTTTTGTTTGAGTCATACTCTACGATATTTTTTCCTCTGAGTCATTATAAATATAATATAATAGCGTGCTATTTTGGACTTAATTCACTGTCCAAACGTTAAAAAAAGAGAAAAACAAAATAGCGCTCTATTTTGAGCTATGCGCTATGGTAAAATAACGTGCTATTTTAGCGCTACCGGGAACCCTTGCGCTATTATAAGTACAATAGCGCAAGCACTGCGCTATGTGCTATTTGTCGCTATAGCGAGCGCTTTGATAACACAGCTACATTACAAACTCAACCAACGTCTGCAGTTGATGCGTCTTGAGGTGCACCACACAAAGCGGATCTCAAAAACGTTGATAATGTCACAAAAATGTCCATCTTATCTTTGTGGATTTTTCAACTTGACACCCGTCTATCACTTGACCTGGGCTCATTTCCTAATATTTATCGATTCCTCGAGTATCATTAACATGAAGACCCCTGTCTAAAACATGATCCTCGGATTGAAGATCATCAGCAGTGACTACATTAACTTGTTCACCTTGTCGTGGATTAGGTCCTTCAACCGTCACTCGTCTTCCAAAGTCGACTACAGAACCAACCAATCTATACAGGTTTTCTTCCTTCAAAATTTCTCTCATACCATTCTTCTTCACTCTCAAAATTCCACCTTGAGTCTCATAAGTGCAACCATGGCGATCCAACTGACCGACAAATAAAATTATGCGAATAGGTAGGGACATGTCTAATTCCTGAGACTTCCCTAGTCAGACCATCATTCACACGAAACCGGATAGATCCAATACCGCAAAATGGTAGTTTTCTTCTTTGGTCGTTATATTCATGTCGATATTCTTCTCATAAGAGAAAAAACAGTTCACATCACTACAAATGTGAAAATTGGCTTCCGAATCCATCTTTCAAGGCTTAATTTCACTAAATAGAACATCACAAGAAGCATCACTATTGTTATCTTCAGCAAAACTTGCATGTGCATCATAATTATTATTTCCCTGCGCGGCATTCTTCTGGTCTCTCTTATAAGCACGACACTTGCGTATGCGACATTTCTTGTTACATTAATGATAGACGATAGCACCTCTATCATTAGCTTCTTTCTTGTTTCATATTGCATTTTTCCTCGAGTCCCTCGCCTTTATAGTTAGGGGTGTAAACGGGTCGGACCGGACCGGACGGAGGTGTGTCCAAGCTCTGTCCTATAAGAATTCGAACGGACACGGACCGGACATCATATAGCCTCGGACCGAGCCGGACAACGGATTGTCCTGTCCGATATAATAGAAAAACATCATCGGACAGAAAACTAGTGTGTTCAAGCTCTGTCCTATAAGAGAATCGGACGGACACGGACCGGACACCTTATAGCTTCGGACCGAGCCGGACAACGGACTGTCCTGTCCGATATACAGCCCTATTTATAGTCTCACCGTGAACTGATTTCAGAGTCGACTATTTTCTCGTAAGCTCCTAATTCAAAAGGCTGCTTCGTACAGTTTCCAAAGAGATAGATTCATTAGCGTTGGAATTTCTCTATGAAACAACCAAAATCGACCAACTTTCTGAAAGTGAACTCATCAATAAAAGAGCTGTATCTCATCATCAAAATTGACCTTTAAAATTTTCAATTGATTTATCACATCTTGAAATTCATTCAAATGCTCTGCAATCGACTTCTCTTTATTTTATTTTGATTTATCACATCTTGAAATTCATTCAAATGCTCTGCAATCGACTTCTCTTTATTTTATTTCAGCTGCTCTAGTTTTCAAATCAGAAAAGCCTTACTAGTGGCGCTCTTTGACTCATATAAAGATACCAACTTATCTCGCATATCGCGGATTCACATTCAGCCATATGATATAATTTTGAATCATGATGGTATTGACGAATTAAACCGATCGCTTTTTGCGGAAACGTTTACCCTGGGAACTTAGTCACCCAAATCACAAAGATACAACTTTAGTTGACAAACAAGACAGATATGTAATAAAACACAGACACGAGATGTTCCATCCAACCATCCTCTTTATTAATTCACAAAAAACGAGTTTTGTTTACACTTATTGAAATGAGCCAAAATTAAATAAATTACGACTGAATCGGTATCCTAATTGAGATATGGAAAGAATATCTAGATGACTAATATTGTTGGTGAAGAAGAACAATAAAGAATGACAACAAACCCTTGAATCAACTAATTTCGATCACAATCTCATTATTCAATTCAATTCTTGAGGTAGTTTATATAGAAATATAGAAAACCTAGCAGAATATTCAAATTGCCCCTTCAAAATATCACGGATATATCGTAGAGAAAACCCGGTCAAACACAAAGTTTCTTGATTCTGACGTTTGACCTGGGTGGTTAGACTTCTTGAATAGTTCTCGGGAAATCTTCCTGAGAACATCCAGATGTCTTACCTGGGGGTCAGATAGGAATGACAATGGAGCGGGTTGGATCGGGTTTCTCATACCCCAGACCCGACCCGGACTTTTTAAATCCTGCCCCAGACCCGTCCCGTAGACCCGGTGCGGGTCTGGAATTTCGCCTCGTACCCGAAACCCGTACGAGTCAGGGTAGACCCGACCCGTCCCACGACCCGGTGATATTTTGTTTTATTGTACACTAATTTATATACTTATATTTTTTATCACTAAATGATAAATTATATACATATTATAATGTATTCACAATGATTAGAGAATATAATAAAATGAGTTGTAAGATAATAGTTCAAAATATATGCATTTGTTATTGTATGATTTTCATTGATGCAACTTAACACTATGAAAAATTTATAGTTTGTTGACTGAAAGAATATAATATTCAAGTTATAACCATGTATACCTAAGAAGATCAACAGGAAATCATTATAGATATAAAGTGTTTTAATGATGTTTCAATCATGCGGGTCGGGTTGGAGCGGGTTAGCTGTGCCCCAGACCCGACCCTAGACCCTACAGGTCGCGGGTTTACCCGCCCCGAAGACCGTATGGGGCGGGTCTAAATGAGTCAAAACAAGGGCGGGTCAAGCGAGTTTGGACCCTAGACCCGCCCCATTGCCATCCCTACCGGTCAGACCTCTGGAATAGCTCTCGGGACAATTTTGTGAGAGCATCCAAACGTTTGGAACGGGTTGCTGCTTCCATTCTACACCTTCCAACTTTGTCTTGCGATATCTCGAGATATCGAACATTAAATCTCTTGCCGTTTTCAATGTATATGTGATTGTAATATCATCAACCACAACATCAATAACCATATAGTAAAATTATGAAATTCAAAAATATGGAAATTTTCAAAATTCAAAATTTAGAATATGAATATTACAAATTTGTGAATGAACCGCTAGCTCAAGTAACAATTGGTATGACGTTGACAAAATGTTTTGGAGGTCATAAATTTGATCTTTTGAGACATCAAAATGGGTGTCATGCTTGAATGAAGTACTGCTCTTGTTCTAAAAAATATATTGGAAATTTCCTACTAGAACGAGTTGTTTGACTTGCAGTAAGTGAAGTAACCTTTCCATATTAACTTCAACGATTCACTCGTCTCTCATGAAAGTCTTGCAGAAACTTACTCCTAACAGATTGAATTTAGAGAATGTACTCGAACGAGTCGGTCGAAATCATTATTTTTGAGTTCAAATTGCAGTAACGTCTTTATACCAACTCGGAGTCGGATGAGACTTGACCGGTGAAACCATATCAATATTGCAGGCAATATGGAATGAACAAGTCTTTCATATTTTGAACGTATGAAGTAGTTCTTCAAGATAACTAACCGTGGTACTTCACAAATAGTAGACTTATCCACTAAAACTATAACTCTTGTTCAAATAACGCTTCAGCGACTTATTTGTCTGTAAATTAAGATTCATATCTGAAATATTAGTTATTTTAGAAATTCAAAAGGTTAAATGCAGGGTTTGTTTGCTTTTGTTTTTTTCCCCTTCATATTTTGTAGACTTTTGATTAGTCAAATTCAATTTAAATCATTAAACGAGGAACTCGTGGATTAAGTGGGTTGGTTTGGATTGAATCTCAATGGGTTAAATGGGGCAAGCCTTACGGTGGTCGGATTAAATTTTACCCAACCCAATTGACAAAATTATTATGTTAATTGTAACCTTGCCAGAATTCCTTTAATCATGGTATTTTGTGTTTCAAATATATTTAAACTGATTTTCAATTATATCCTTTCGTTGCAAATTCTGCGCTTGTTGCATTACGTACATTTTATTTAACATGTGCATGTTATGAGCAATTATTTCTTCCAATTATGTTATCTTGCGATGTTTGATGAAGTAGTAGAAAGAAGGAAAGGTTGACCTATGCAGTTAAATATGACTGCATCACTGACCATATGCATTGGTTGTGTGTTTTATGCAGCTAATAGAAGGAAACAGCTGGTACCATTTTGATGACAGCCATGTATCATCTGTTTCTGAAGATTCAATTAAGACACAAGCTGCATACGTTCTTTTCTACCGCCGTGTGAAAGTTGAATAACGAACCATGTGCTAATGAAGGTGGACTCTTCTTTTCAGTGGCGTATGAGGGAGATGAATTTAAATTCAGTATAATATTGGGATCAGAGACTGGTTTTTTATCTTTCCCCTCGGTTGTATAGATATTGGGTGGTTCAGAATCCGCATGACTAGAATGCTTGATCTTCTATCAGACATTTTCAGCTTAAGGGCACCGTTCTATAAATTTTTTGTAGTCAAATATTAGAAACAAAAATAGCATAAATATACCCTTTTCGTTTTCAGTGTTAAATGTGCTGCTGCTTTGTTGATGAAAGTCTTGCCTGTGTTTGATACTGGGTTTTAACCGATTTGAAATGATCTTGAACTGCTACGCTCGTCTTATTATGAGTTTAACCAGCAGAAACTTGGGTACTTTTTTGTTTTTCTAGTTTCATAAATGAGAAAATCCTCTTTGAAACAGGTTTAAATTAAATTCTAAAATTATTTTTATTGTTCTTTTCTTAATATCAAATTTGCACTTAATCTTGAAGGATGATATTGCTGAGATTAAACTCTTCTATTTATATTTTTTTTGCCGAAGTGCAAACAAATGGAATTTTCACTGCAAATATTTACCGCAATTTCGAGTGAAATTGAAGTATGGGTGATTTTCCAATTTAAGGCTTGTTTGGTTTGAAAGCGAAATTCTGGATGTGGATATTTGTTTCAAGGACACATTTAAAAAAAAAAATTAGATCAAAGGACAAACGACTTTTGCTATGTAAATTAAGGACTATTTTCATGTTTTAATTGGAATTAAAAAAAAAAAAATTAGATCAAAGGACAAACGACTTTTGCTATGTAAATTAAGGACTATTTTCATGTTTTAATTGGAAAAAGTCCAAATATTTTAAACTAAGAACATGTGTTGCCATTTCACAAATAATAAAAATTAATATAAAAATATTTTTCTGTGATTATAAGATTAAAAAATAATAAAAATTAATTATGAAATGTTTTTTTGTTGTAAATATGGAAGAACAAGCAATATTAGAAAATTCTGGACGGAAAGCTAAATGTATATAGCTTCGTTATTTACGGTATAGCTTTTTTATGGTGTAAATGATATTAGCTTTAAAATGACTTAATTCTGTATTTGGATGATACAATATAAAACTATATTTTTAAGTTATAAAGTTATACTCATTTAGCTTTCCGAATTGATTATTTTTATATGTTTATAATAACATAAACTGACTAAAATAATTTTAAAGTCATATTTTTTCTTTCATTTTTGAGGATTGTTTTTTATTTCATAAATTAATTTGTTAATAATGAGAGTTAAAGTGAATTTTATGTTGCATAATAAAATTTGGCCTTTGTCCTTAATTTAATTATGAAACTTAGTTGTCCTTTGATCTAATTTTTTTTTTTTTTTTTTTTGGAACTTGTCCTTCAAACTAAATACCCCATTCTGGATTTTGTGTGTTCTGAAAAATTGTGGAGTAGGAGAATAGTGTGGGAAGGAGTGGAGGTCGTGGGAGAACATGGACGTAGGAACAAGGAAGGGAAATGGTGGGGAAAAAGGAAAAAAAAAAACATTTTCAGTTTTTTTGCACTGAAACAAATTTTCAGTTTGATCGTATTGAAATTCAACGCATTTTATCGTATAAAAGTGTAAATTGAAAATTAGAAATAAAAAACGGAAGCGTATATTGTGTACTATAGAAGTTTCCACTATTTTAGAAAGGATCAAGCTTGGTTCTAGCGTCTTGCAGGGTTATTATATTATACACGATTCAGTTAGCTTTCATAAGCCAAAAACCTGGCTAAGTGCATGTATTATAATGCACAACTTGAGCATTAAGTAGAGGTTACAAAACCAAGTTAGGAATTACCCTAACTCGTTCAATACTCCTTTGCTTAGAGATATAAACTTTTAACTTTGTCCAAGTGCTCAATACCCCATTGGTCGACATCCCTAGGTTGGTTTACATTTTTTAGTTTTAAATTTTTTTACTCATACAAAAGTGCACACCTTGAGTTATAAAATATAAATCATTTGTTAAAAATATATCAAACTTTATTATGAACATAATATTTACTAAATAAATTCAATCAAAGTAATAAATTATGTATTACTTTGAGTAGATTAATCATTGGAATAAAGCCATATATTTCAAATTCAGTAAAATCGGTTACCAATCGAATTAACTAAGATTATTTCGGTTTTGAAATTTTTTGATTTTAGATCGATTTGCTTATTTTTTAACCACAAAACCTACATAGCCGATCAAACATTCATCTTTATTTATTTCATCTTCTTCACCGTCCCTCAAATCTTCTCAAATTTTGTAATTAGCTTTGGAAACTCAAAATACAAAATATACCCAATGCATCCTATATCTTTGAATAAGTATTCCAAACAGGTTACTTGATATTCTAATGCTCATTTTATTTTGAAACAATTAGTGGACCGCTTGTGGTCAGGAGCGATGATAGGAATTAGAACCGTATCTTACTTGTATGTCTTAGTAAAATTTCAAATTTACTTATTTCAATGCAATGTAATTTCACATAATTGTATCACTTCATGTGCTTGCAAGTTAGTATTTGTATTCGAATTTTAGTTTAGCAACTTCGGTTCAACAATTTAAGCTCTACAATTTGACAATTTAAATTGAACGATTTTTAATATAGCTGTTTTGCTATGTTTTTACAAAATAATACTATTATTGCAACAAGTTTGGATTAGCATCTTATATGAAGTACAACGGAAGCTTTATGACATGAACTTTTCTTGCAGCTCGATTAATTTTTATGTTGATATTTAGATATCCAATGCCAGTCTTTGTTCAACTTGCACAATTGGGGTATCAGTAAAGTTTAATAGATATTAATAAGAAAAATAAATTAAAATAAAACACGGACTAAAAAGATATAGATGTTCGAATTTGACTACTAAAGGTGCACTATAGCATTCGTAGCGATTTTATGGACGACATTTATGTATAATATTAAAGGTGCATCATCATAATCGAAGTTAGTATGGAGAAGTTACATGTATTCGAATATAATAAAACTTAAATTTAGAATTTAAAAATTAATACTGTCATTGGTCGTCCCAAAAGGATTGATGGTCGATGGTAGCAGTCGACCCATCGATGGTAATGGTTAACCGTAGCTTGCGTAAAATGGGGAGTTGTGAATTTTGTAGCGATGTGTTTGAATGACTAAGATTGTCAATTGGGTTAGAATTGATGATCACCATGATTTCATAAAAATATTCAGAGAGCTGACATAATGGTCTTAATTAAACCCAACCCCTATAAATGCTAAACTAAACAAACCCAATCCCCGAACTCTGTTTTACTATAAAAAAAAAAAAAAAAAACCCTCAAAAATCAATTCAACCTAGAACAGAGCAAACAATGGAATCAATCATTACAGAGATAACGAATCTATCAAATTAGAAGGTGATCCTTAAGCAAAAGCAAAAGGAAGAGCACAGACTTGATGTGAGTAGGATTTTTTTTTTTTTTGTAAGATGATCATTATAGTTAGTTTTCAAACTATTTTAACTGACTTAGGATGTTAGAAACCAAATTGAATATTCTAAAAACCAAAGCCCTTGGATGTAAATTACAATAAGACGTTAACCTAAATATTTGTTTAGACATATGTCCTATGATCAAAATTTGCAAATATTAAATCCAGTAACCCTAAATTGAGTTACAAACCGGTGTATAATCTAGTTTTTCAATAACCAGGGTTGATTAAATTCTATAAACGACATGAATTAATGAAATAAACAATCAACATCAAAAATAACAAAAAACCTTAATTCACTACGTGACGAATCGACTTAGAACCCTAACGTTCGACCGACAGTGGTCGACTTAGGAATCCAAGCGGTTGACTATTCAAAAAGAAGTTGCATATATTGAACATCAATCGGAAGTAAATTTGAAAAGTATTGTTTAATATGAAACTATATGAATGGGAAATTAGTTGCCTAAGCCTATTTTAGGCCATGCGTGTATGCTAGTGAATATAGAGAAGACAGCTTCCCATCTAACGATAGTAGGTTATCACAGCGATGAAACCAGGAACTATTTTTGTGTTGGGCAGATTTATATAAATAATCAAGGGATAAGATCAAGAGCACCACAAATAGTGTAGCACCCCTTTAGCCCCCCTGATTTCCACCACACATTCTCATTTCTCTCTCCTCCCACTAACTCTCTCTCTTCCCACTAACTTAATTAATTATAAACTTGTGGCTATAAATAGGGTGCAAATGGGGTGCTAGGAATTTGGGGTGCCATGGAGCGTGCCTCAATAATCAAATATATGATAGAAAAAACTGAGATCCAACCGAAGTTCTTTAGAGCTCTATATTTTGACACATTAAAACAGTAAAAATTGACTAGTAGCGTAATTTCAATAATTTGATAAACTTACAAAAATTCATAACACTAAAAAAGGAAAACTAAGAAAACAAGCTTTTTGAGTTATTTTGGAATATTCAAACCAGTGATGATGTTTGAACCACTCAAATTACATATGAAATATGCAATGCAGAACAAATGAAGTAGATTTCCTTAAATGATTTAAATTCAGGGATAATCCAACACTCATGATGCTTTTTAAAGAGACATTCTTTTTATAATTTAATCAATCAAATCAAGTTGTCAACAAATCAGCAGATAAAAATAAAACATAATGCAAAATCAGCGGATTAAAATAAAACATATAAGCAATAATTAAAGGATAAATACCTGTAACACATAAAAAAAGGGATATTTGGGCTTACTCCTTAAACAAGGTCTAGAGGGTGGAATGAAACATGAACTGAAACAGCAGGCCCATGAATTGAAACTTTAAATTAGGCTGTTGATTTAATTAATCAAAACGAGTACAGAGAATGAATTGAAGAATATGGACATCGACAACATGGATATTTAGGGTTACAGCTACGGTTTGTGAGAGGGTGATCAGAAGAATGTTGAGCGAGATATCATGAACACTATTTTATTGTCTGTTTTTTCCCATTTTTTTCTACTTGGTTTTAACAGAAATCTTGGGTTGGGCAACTGCCCACCCTACCCATGCTGTAGACTTGTCACTAGTTATCACGATGTTGGGTAACAACTAAGTACCCAATTGAGAGTTGAAAGATACCGTTTGGGTGAGCCTGGTGCTAACATGAGTTGTTGTACACACGGTTCTAACACATGTGGCATTGGTGAAGCGGACGCAACACGATAAGAGGCTAAATAATACAAAGAGGCATAGTACTAACGAGAATCCTTGTACATACAAATATGATGCGATGTGGTATAGGTGCCAATACGATAGGAGGAATTTTGCCAACACAGTTGAGAAATGAACATATGTGCATCATAACGACTAGCTTTTTCGATTCTTAAAAATCGACACTAATACATCTACGATATTCACATTCCAAACATTTAAGTGCTAAAAAGGCATATTATTGAGGTGAAAGAAAGAGAAGACAAAAACAAAATCTCACAGTTAAACGAAAAATGCAAAATATAAACAAGATCTTAGAAAAAAAATCATTTATATATATATATATACAATCAGTATACTAACATATTCCAGACCAGACACTTATAATAATCGATCTTCACAAATGTCGATTGTAATGACCCGCATCTTCAGCGGTATAATAATTAATTTATTTAATTATTTAAAAGGTGATTAAGAGTATGTAATGGTCGTTGAATTAAATAAACTTTGAATATATAATTTAAAATAATAAATTAAATAATATATTTAATTCTGAAATAATCAAAATTGGCTGAAATGGCGATATGGTGTGAACTGGATCATCTGTGATATTTAATTTTGTTTAGAATTTAATTTGAATAACGAATATATTGTATAAATGACTGTTTGAACGTAGAGTTATAATATAATTAAAATCGAGCTCGAAATGGCGCTGTAGTTCGTAAATTGGCGATTCGAACTTCAACTGAATGTACATGATTCGTTTTAAGCCGGATTTCTGTGAAACAAGAAACGTGTGGAGCTGGTGGAGTATATCTTTCTAGTGGAAGGGAAAAATCGAGATTTCGTCATGTAGATTTTGATTTATGTCCAAATCAAATTTTAGAAAAGTCGCTGTGGAATTCCTTTATAATTTATAAAGGAATTATTTATATTTTTAAAAGGAATTTCAATATAAATCGAATATCGATGTAACACAGGATTCAGAATATCGAGTTATAAACCCAATAGGAGCTGTATGGTATTCCACTGTGAATATAGACGATAATATTTAATATTTAATATTTAATTTAATTATATTTATATATTTAAATAGGTTATTTAGGACTTTAAAAATAGCCACTTTTGCAAACATAGTCGGAATTCGACGAAACTAATTTTGTTGGATCCGCAATGTCAAATAGTTGTTAGATTTCCAGTTTCGTGATTTTTAGAGTCACTGTGTGATCGTACAGATTTTTAGAGTGAGAAACAATCAGTATTTCGACGGTTAAAAATACGTTGTGTGAGCATACGAAGTCGAAATTCGACGAAACCAGTTTCGTTGGGACCGTAATTTCGAACTCTACCTACATTTCCAGTTTCGTGATTTTTGGGTATCATGTGTGACCACACGAATTTTTAGAAGTCAGAAACAAATAATTGAAAATAAAAGTAAAATATCTCAAAGCCTTCTAAGGCCTAGAACGAGCCACCCAACCATCTTTTACAGCCACACAAAATATATAATCACTCTTTATAATGTCATCAACTCTCTAACCTAATTCATTTTCCGCCGTAACATTTCATTCAGGAAATTTCTTTTTCCATCTTCATAAATTCAAAAACAAATAAAATAAAATCCGATAAATCCCCAAACCAATTCCTATGAACATGTATGTTCATCCTCTTCACGTTGATATGAATTAGCATGAGTTCGGTTGCTTTCTGGTTCGCGGGTTTTGTGTCAGCATGAGTTAGGGTTGGCAAAATTAGGATTTGTGGTGCCTCGATTTGGATTTGTAATGGCATATTCGAGTTTGCAAGGAAGAATAGAAGGGTATTGGCAAGCTTTTGTGGGTTGCGGTGATAACTTTGGTCGCGGGTTTACTTTTGAGGCTCGGAAGTCGGGCCCGTGTTGAAGGGGTCGGGCTGAGCGAGATGGTGATGGTTTCCAAGAGGAGGAGATGAAGAGTTGATTGGTGGGATTTGTTTTTGAAACCGTGTGAAGAGGAGGGTGCGGTGGTTAGTTGAAGTGGCTAATGGCCACGAGGAGGAGCTGGAGCCGCGTTTTGGTTTGGGAAGGAAGAAATGAAGCGGGTCAATGGGTTTTGATGTGAGGGTTGGGCCAGAGAAAGAGAGAAAAAGTTAAGGCCCAATTGCAAATTTAAACCCATTTTTTTATTTTTAATTTAAAGTGTATTAACTAGTAATATAAAGCTAGTTCATACGGTATCGGTTTTCAGCGAAACAAGATCCGTCGGGATCGTATGGACGAGAGCAACAAAATGAGACTGACTGGGAGTGGATTTGAGCTCGTTTGAATTTACGGCGAAATAAATTGTTTGATTCAAATCAAACAAACAGTTTATCGTTCTTTAATGATGAACTGCCAATGTGAGTAAATCTCACTAACTCTGAACAGTTTATAATTTCATGTTGTATTTTTAAAACTATTAAATATTTGCTGATTGACTGTGTGTTGACTGTTTGATTGAACTGCTAGTCAGTTAGTTGAATTTCTTTATTGATTCTGTTTAACAGAATATATCATATGGAACTGAAAGTGATGTTGATTTTATTGTGTAACATCTGTGGATGTAGGGAGACAGGTTGGAGGAATCTGACTGGATTCCTCAACAACTATTTTATTATTTTCATATATTGTGATACATGACGTGGTTTATAATCTGTTGTTGATTATATGTGTATGGACGATATTGGAATATTTATAAATAGGAAATATGTTTAAGTGGAATTTTATATGAAGGGAAATCTTTATAAATGGAATATTTATAAAGTGAATTATTTATTTAGAATAAATAAATTAGATATTATAATGGATTATTAGTTTGTTAAATAAACAGGATTAGAAAAGAATATTTATTTGGGAAAATAAATAGAAGTATAAGAGGATTATTTGTTTAGAAAATAAATAGACAAATATAGGAAGAGGAATATTTGTAAAACATTTACAAATAAAGGTTATAAAAGGAATTATTTATTTACGAAATAGAGTTATAAAAGGGAATTTTAAACAAGACTTAAGTGTTAGAAACGTAATGGATTATATAAAGGAATTAATCGAGTTAGAATTAGTCGATTAGAGTTAATTGAATATAAAGTTATTCGAAATAGAGTTTATCGAATATTAGTATTCGAAATAAAGTAAATCAAATAAGTTAAGCAAAATTAGAAACTGACTAGAGATTAATAAATTGAATGGTTTTCTAAGTGTCTATCTGATGTTGGTTTCGGCCTTCTGGGTTTATACTTAGAGAATTGTTCTCCTACTAGTTTACAGTCAGGGACTGATAGTTGTGAAATGATAGTGATATGTAAATAAACAATGGAAATGTTTTCCAGTGTTAATAACGTATATTTTCTAAACATAGAAAATAAGGGAATATATATATATATGATTGATTGATAGAATTTCCATTTAGAAATAATATCGTTGTTTGCACACGTGTTTTTTTTATAGTTAAATCACAGACTATCGAAGTTTTGACCATTTTAACGTTGTTAATATGGAGAGACCGGTTGGATTATTATCCGAAGAACCACTCTGTATTGGCATAAGCGTTGCAAATCATATATGCCAAGGATAATTGAAAACGGAGTAAAGTGCAAGGGCTTTTGTATAAATCTCAGATAAAGATTGCCTAAGATGGATGTACTAAATAGTGCCTTCGGTTTGTCCAGTCCCAGGACGACCTGTATGGAAGAATGTCTGACAGAGTATATCCAATAGATCACGTAAGTTGATCTCTTCAAACGTATTCACGTAGGTGGCAGAGGAATTCGTTTCTCTTAGCTGTATACCCGTGTTATTTTTGGATAAATCAATTTGTGATTTAAAGGGTGTCACGATGTGACATTCAAAGTGAATGAAGATGTGGTATGTAAAAGATAAGCGTAGCTTCTAGCCTCACAACCTGTAAATGACAGAAATCGGGAAGACAGCATGGCTATGTAGGTCGCACCTATTAGGGTGTATAATCACCTGATCTAGAGTTTCATTTACTTCTAAAAATCTATTGTTGATGCTGTCCCATTCGGGAAACGGTTGCTGATCCCAACCGTTGGTGATATACATTCGATACACTCAAGCGAAATGAGTGGTCGGTTATGTGTGGCTAGGTTGCAAGATGTTCTTGTTGAACCCAGTGTATTCCTTTCTAGAGGTACACTAGCGAAAGGTGGTTCCATACCTTGTCATAGTTGGAAATCCATTACCCAATACGTGCTTGTGGTTTTGATTTGTATACTATACATGTAGAACGTGAGATGAAAGCGTTTCTGCTAGATGATTATTATAGTTGTGGTTGATAGACATTATTATAATATCAAAAGGGTTTTGATATAAAGATATTTTGGATTCTCATAAGGGAAAAACCCGTTCCGTTATACGGCGTGGTCTTATGAGATATCATTTACCTTCTTGAACTATTTTAAATTGTTTTACTACCACCAGTCCCATGACTGACCCGGAGTTTATTTTGTTTTGTTTTCCCTAAACTCTTGGGTGCCCTATTTTGTATGGGAAGTCAAGTAGTCGGGATTTACAGATACTTGAAGAGCTTGGAGCAGGAGGCTTCAGGATTATATAGCTATAGTTATTTCCGCTGTGTTGTAAGTGTTGTACTCTGATAAATGTTATTGTATACATATACTGATTTATTTCAACGATATGTTATCTATTATATGTTATTCGTTCCGCTGTGAGGTTCGTGTTACTCTGATGTTGTGTTCTTCTTCTATTCTAAATTTCTATCTTATCTATCCTCACCTCTCTAATTTCTTTCATTAATCATCCGGTATTTTTGACCCTTGGATGTTCGATATGTGTTGTATATCGGATAACCAAGGTTGCCAAAAATCCGGGTCATTACAGTTGGTATCGAAGCTTAAGTTAAGTTATTACCTTGGCTCTGTGGCGTGACTCAGTAGAGATGGGGTTAGTAATACCCTAGATTGAGTTTGAGTGTATATATACGAGTGAACGTATTTGTTATTTGATATAGAAAATTGTTTTATATTGTGGAGATTTATTGATTGAGTGGCTTATGAATTTCTGGTCGATCGGTTTGATCCATTGTATCGATAGGAGTTACTAAACACTCGAATACGATGGGTCGACACGATATGTTTCGAAAAGAGGGTAAATAAAATAATTTTACCTAAAGTATATTTGTTATTATAATCGAGTAAGATTATAATGGAGATGGTTATATATATATATAACCAAGTAGAATTCTTACAAGTGTTACGAAATGAATTAAATATGAATTTAAATCAGAAATTGAATTAAAATTCAGGAAAATTGGATAAGCGTTAGTAAATGGATTTGGATTAAAAATAAGGAAAATTTAAGATCCTGGGAGATTTTAAATTGTTTTACAAGTAGTGTGAATTATATTTTGAAATGAATTTCAAAGTGGAAATGTTTAGAAATGGTTTTATAGTATTGAACTCACTTCGATCGCTGGAAAATAGATTCTGATGATGACAGCTGCATCATCAGTATTCATTTTCGAGTTGTAAGTGACGAATTACTACCAGAGATACTGTTTTGAGTTTGTTTTGGGAAAGACAAGTTGTGTTGAATTTCAAAAAGGAAAATTTGATTTTTGAAAAGAGAAAACTGTTTAAAAACTCTCAGGGAAAGACTGTTTGAATTAAAAACAAATTTAACAGAAATTTGTGAAAGCAAATTTGAATTAAAGTAAAGCCAGTAAAGTGGTAACTGATATTGAATTAGAATGATATCAAGACAAATTGGATTATGAGATTAAAATTTGAAGTGTAATGTGATAATCAGGTTAAGAGCTGGGAATTGAGAAGAAACTCGAGTTGAAATGATATTTGGCTCGGATATAAGCGAATGGTTGTGTTGTGGATAAAAGCGTATTGGAATTTGATTGGGATGACCCTTGTATCCGCTGAATTGATAACAGGTGGAAAGGATATAATAATATGCCGACAAAAAGGTGCAAGTTTATATTTCTATTGGATATAAGATTTATGAGCCGAATTGGCAAGCCGCTTGGCTGTTTGATTTTCTTTTGGGATGGAGATGGCCCAGAGAGGCGAGTTGGAGTTTGACCTATTGACCAGTACAAAGGAGGTGCTGGCAAAAAAATTCGAAGAGTTAAGTTGTTAGAAAATTTTCAGGATTTTTGGAAATTTTCGTTGATAAGAATTAAATAAATTTTTAATTGAAATTAAATTGGTTCAGTTGAAACTGAAGTTACGAAGTGAACAAATATGTTCTAACCAGTCGATAGGGTTTGTTTTCTACCTTAGCAATTTCGAGGACGAAATTATTTTAAGTGGGGAAGAGTGTAATGACCCGCATCTTCAGTGGTATACTAATTAATTTATTTAATTATTTAAAAGGTGATAAAGAGTATGTAATGGTCGTTGAATTAAATAAACTTCGAATATTTAATTTAAAATAATATATTTAATTATGAAATAATAAGAATTGGCTGAAATGGCGATATGGTGTGAACTGGATCATCTGTGATATTTAATTCAGTTTAGAATTTAATTTGAATAACGAATATATTATATAAACGATAGTTTGAACGTAGAGTTATAATATAATTAAAATCGAGCTCGAAATGGCACTGCAGTTCGTAAATTGGCGATTCGAACTTCAACTGAATGTACAAGATTCCTTTTAAGCCGGATTTCTGTGAAACAAGAAACGTGTGGAGCTGGTGGAGTATATCTTTCTAGTGGAAGAGAAAAATCGAGATTTCGTCATGTAGATTTTGATTTATGTCCAAATCAAATTTTAGAAAATTCGCTGTGGAATTCCTTTATAGTTTATAAAGGAATTATTTATATTTTTAAAAGGAATTTCAATATAAATCGAATATCGATGTAACACAGGATTCGGAATATCGAGTTATAAACCCAATAGGAGCTGTATGGTATTCCACTGTGAATATAGACGATAATATTTAATTTTTAATACTAAATTTAATTATATTTAAATATATTTATATATATTTAAATAGGTTATTTAAGACTTTAAAAATAGCCACTTTTGCAAACGAAGTCGAAATTCGACGAAACTAATTTTGCTGGATCTGCAATGTCAAATAGTTGTTAGATTTCCAATTTCGTGATTTTTAGAGTCACTGTGTGATCGTACAGATTTTTAGAGTGAGAAACAGTTAGTATTTCGACGGTTAAAAATATGTTGTGTGAGCATACGAAGTCGGAATTCGACGAAACCAGTTTCGTTGGGACCGTAATGTCGAACTCTACCTACATGTCCAGTTTCGTGATTTTTGGGTATCATGTGTGACCACGCGAATTTTTAGAAGTCAGAAACAAATAATTGAAAATAAAAGTAAAATATCTCAAAGCCTTCTAAGGCCTAGAACGAGCCACCCAACCATCTTTTACAGCCACACAAAATATATAATCACCCTTTATAACGTCATCAACTCTCTAACCTAATTCATTTTCCGCCGTAACATTTCATTCAGGAAATTTCTTTTTTCCATCTTCATAAATCCCAAAACAAATAAAATAAAATCCGATAAATCCCCAAACCGATTCCTATGAACTTGTATGTTCATCCTCTACACGTTGATATGAATTAGCATGGGTTCGGTTGCTTTCTGGTTCGCGTGTTTCGTGTCAGCGTGAGTTAGGGTTGGCAAAATTGGGATTTGTGGTGCCTCGATTTGGATTTGTAATGGTATATTAGAGTTTGCAAGGAAGAATAGAAGGGTATTGGCAAGCTTTTGTGGGTTGCGGTGATAACTTTGGTCGTGGGTTTACTGTTGAGGCTCGGAAGTCGGGCCTGTGTTGAAGGGGTTAGGCTGAGCGAGATGGTGATGGTTTCCAAGAGGAGGGGATGAAGAGTTGATTGGTGGGATTTGTTTTTGAAACCGTGTGATGAGGAGGGTGCGTTGGTTAGTTGAAGTGGCGGTAATGGCCATGAGGAGGAGCTGGAGCCGCGTTTTGGTTTGGGAAGGAAGAAATGAAGCGGGTCAATGGGTTTTGATGTGGGAGTTGGGCCAGAGAAAGAGAGAAAAAGTTAAGGCCCAATTGCAAATTTAAACCCATGTTTTTATTTTTAATTTAAAGTGTATTAACTGGTAATGTATATAACTTGTTCATACAGTATCAGTTTTCAGCGAAACAAGATCCGTCGAGATCGTATGGACGAGAGCAATAAAATGAGACTGGCTGGGAGTGGATTTGAGCTCGTTTGAATTTACGGAGAAATAAATTGTTTGATTCAAATCAAACAAACAGTTTATCGTTCTTTAACGATGAACTGCCAATGTGAGTAAATCTCACTAACTCTGAACAGTTTATAATTTCATGTTGTATTTTTAGAACTGTTAAATATTGGCTGATTGACTGTGTGTTGACTGTTTGATTGAACTGCTAGTCAGTTAATTGAATTTCTATGTTGACTCTGTTTAACAGAACATATCATATGGAACTGAAAGTGATGTTGATTTTATTGTGTAACATCTATGGATGCAGGGAGACAGGTTGGAGGAATCCGACTAGATTCCCCAACCGCTATTTTATTATTTTCATATATTGTGATATATGACGTGGTTTATAATCTGTTGTTGATTATATGTGTATGGACGATATTGGAATATATATAAACAGGAAATATATTTAAGTGGAATTTTATATGAAGGGAAATCTTTATAAATGGAATATTTATAAAGTGAATTATTTATTTAGAATAAATAAATTAGATATTTAAATGGATTATTAGTTTGTTAAATAAATAGGATAAGAAAAGAATATTTATTTGGGAAAATAGATAGAAGTATAAGTGGATTATTTATTTAGAAAATAAATAGACAAACATAGGAAGAGGAATATTTGTAAAACATTTACAAATAAAGGTTATAAAAGGAATTTTTTATTTACGAAATAAATAGAGTTATAAAAGGGAATTTTAAATAAGACTTAAGTGTTAGAAACATAATGGATTATATAAAGGAATTAATCGAGTTAGAATTAGTCGATTAGAGTTAATTAAATATAAAGTTATTCGAAATAGAGTTTATCGAATATTAGTATTCGAAATAAAGTAAATCAAATAAGTTAAGCAAAATTAGAAACTGACTAGAGATTAGTAAATTGAATGGTTTTCTAAGTGTCTATCTGATGTTGGTTTCGGCCTTCGGGGTTTATACTTAGAGAATTGTTCTCCTACTAGTTTACAGTCAGGGACTCATAGTTGTGAAATGATAGTGATATGTAAATAAACAATGGAAATGTTTTCCAGTGTTAATAACGTATATTTTCTAAACATAGAAAATAAGGGAATATATATATATATATATATATACATGATTGATTGATAGAATTTCCATTTGGAAATATTATCGTTGTTTGGACACGTGTTTTTTTATATAGTTAAATCACAGACTATCGATGTTTTGACCATTTTAACGTTGTTAATATGGAGAGACCGGTTGGATTATTATCCGAAGAACCACTCTGTATTGGCATAAGCGTTGCGAATCATATATGCCAAGGATAATTGAAGACGGAGTAAAGTGCAAGGGGTGTTGTATAAATCTCAGATAAAGATTGCCTAAGATGGATGTACTGAATAGTGCCTTCGGTTTGTCCAGTCCTAGGACGACCTGTATAGAAGAATGTCTGACAGAGTATATCCAATAGATCGCGTAAGTTGATCTCTTCAAACGTATTCACGTAGGTGGCGGAGGAATTCGTTTCTCTTAGCTGTATACCCGTGCTATTTTTGGATAAATCAATTTGTGATTTAAAGGGTATCACGATGTGACATTCAAAGTGAATGAAGATGTGGTATGTAAAAGATAAGCGTAGCTTCTAGCCTCACAACCGGTAAATGACAGAAATCGGGCAGGCATCATGGCTATGTAGGTCGCACCTATTAGGGTGTATAATCACCTGATCTAGAGTTTCATTTACTTCTAAAAATCTATTGTTGATGTTGTCCCATTCGGGAAACGGTTGCTGATCCCAACCGTTGGTGATATACATTCGATACACTCAAGCGAAATGAGTGGTCGGTCATGTGTGGCCGGGTTGCAAGATGTTCTTATTGAACCCAGTGTATTCCTTTCTAGAGGTACACTAGAGAAAGGTGGTTCCATACCTTGTCATAGTTGGAAATCCATTACCCAATACGTGCTTGTGGTTTTGATTTGTATACTATACATGTAGAACGTGAGATGAAAGCGTTTCTGCTAGATGATTATTATAGTTGTGGTTGATAGACATTATTTTAATATCAAAAGGGTTTTGATATAAAGATATTTTGGATTCTCATAAGGGAATAACCCGTTCCGTTATACGGCGTGGTCTTATGAGATATCATTTACCTGCTTGAACTGTTTTAAATTGTTTTACTACCACCAGTCCCATGACTGACCCGGAGTTTATTTTGTTTTGTTTTCCCTAAACTCTTGGGTGCCCAATTTTGTACGGGAAGTCAAGTAGTCGGGATTTACAGATACTTGAAGAGCTTGGAGCAGGAGGCTTCAGGATTATATAGCTATAGTTATTTCCGTTGTGTTGTAAGTGTTGTACTCTGATAAACGTTATTGTATACATATACTGATTTATTTTAAGGATATGTTATCTATTATATGTTATTCGTTCCGCTGTGAGTTCATGTTACTCTGATGTTGTGTTCTTCTTCTTCTATTCTAAGTTTCTATCTTATCTATCCTCACCCTCTAATTTCTTTCATTAATCATCCGGTATTTTTGACCCTTGGATGTTCGATATGTGTTGTATATCGGATAACCAAGGTCGCCAAAAACCCGGGTCATTACATCGATAAATACAACCGAACAAACAACATAATAATAAAGGAAATATGAAAGTACATCTTGGGCCTCTAGTTCGCCTTATGATCTCCAAAGCTTCCAAAGCTAGTTGACAAATATACTCGGTCTGACCCAAACATTATTAAAAAATAACGCTTCCGTTAGTTTGAAATACTAGTGTGAGAAAACACAAATCACAAGAAATTAATTTGTTAACTTATAACTCGTTTGAAATAAAAAGTATCTCATAAGCCTATGTAGCGTATAAAAAGTAACAACAAAATAATTAAAGAACCTTTAAAAATATCATTAATGAATAATTATTAAATTTCAACACATCTTTAATAAGTAAGTATTAATTTGGAAACATCGTAAATAAATAATTAAATATAATCTTTTAAAAATTTATTAACTAAAACAATAATTTGTTATTTTAAACATTATTAATAAAATAATTGATTTACCTTTACGTAGATAACTATTAATCTCAGAATATAATTAATAAGTGGTAATTAACTTTAAAAACACTATCAATTAAATAAACATCTTTATTATTTAAATTATTTATTAATAATGCAAGTGTGAACCCGTGCTTCGCATACGGGCTGGTGAAATTAGTTGCATATTAGTACAAAGTCTGCATAGTTGAAAAGTAGTTCAAAGGCCAATCCATCAAACAATAAGCAGCAACCAACTTTAAGCGGCAATGTAGCATTGCAGAGAATTACCACATCAAACCGTGTGCGAACCGGTGCTTCGCACACAGGTTTGATGTAAAAATGTTAAAGTGTCATCATCCAAAGATCCTACTTTTATACAGTCCTCGGTCATATTTGAATGCTTGATTTTGTAAAATGTGTGAATTAAGCGTGAATAGTTTAAATCTGCTTGGGGAACGCAGCAGCTAGGATAACATTCTCAGCAATGAAATAGATGGTTGTTTGGCAGGAAATCCATGCCATTTTTGTGTGATCACCCAGTTTGTAATATAAATCTATGAAATAACAATAAAGTATCTATTATATCCATGCTATTAACACACAGTAGAGGAAGATATAATTGTAGAAAATAAATATGAGAGGAATAGGTATTTATGACAAACTGTCAGGTCGATCACAAATTATACATAGAGTGCAGGCAAGAAAAATAAAAATAGCTGAATGTTGAAATGCATATTGCTAACACAGGCTACACTCTGAAGCAGTTGCTGCTGCAGATGCAGGAAAACAGTTAGTAAGTTGGGGAATAGTGGGCAAAACCTTTGACAATAGAATTCAGAGAGGATATTTACATTCAGGCTGCTATCGGTTGATTGTTCCTGCATGTAAATGGTCAAACGCTGTCAGCAATTGTACTGACTGTTGATGAAAATATCACTGGATCCTAATTTTAATATTTAGCAGTAAGTAGGTGTAGCTAAATATATTTCATACATGAATTATGTACATTTCAGACTGTTATCTATAAACATTAATTAATATGCCAAAATATTATTTAGTTATTAATTATCTATTTATTATGTATAAATAAATTTGTTCAGTTGATTAGGTGCAACAGATTTTAATCATGAGGTTCCTTGTGGTATATAATGTCTGTTATTACTCCAAATCAAGAATATATCCGAATATTTGTTATTTCTATCTAATAAGCGTGCTTAGGATCCAATTGACATGTGTTAATTTAACAATGAGTAATAGTGAACCGTGAACCTGAGTAACTTTTAAGGTCTCTAACTTTTTTGGTACTCCAAATTTCATGCATATATGTCAAATATTAGCAGATGTTAATTAAATTCTAACAGAAATACATTATTATGGACGTTCTGTTCTACTTAAATCAAGGTAGTTGATTCATACCAATCTTGCTGTCTAACCTACATGATAACTATTTTAAACAAATCAGGAAAGTAACATTGAAAAAAATAAGAATATTAAATGATTATTACTCTTGCAAATAAGAATATTACCATTCAATTTGGATAGTAAATTCACATTCGTGGTATGTTTAATCTAAGGTAGTAATAGTTCTTTTCTTCTATTTAATATAGTATTTTATGATGAACTTGACATATGATATAATATTTAAAGGAGTTGACTCATACTTCGTCGTCGAATACAACTATGAAAAAAGGCAGTGAAACTATTTTCATGATGCAACCAAATCTTTTCCCCAATATATTACTATTTTATTAGATTTATTTGTAATTGTGCTCCTGAGCCAAAAAATATTATCATGAGCACCCCAAATCTTTTCTATTTGATGTGCACACTAACATAAGAAATTACATGAGTACAACTGATAAATAGGACCTCAGGTTTCAATGTTCATATAAAATAGTATTGGTTAGTGCATACAAAATATAGATTTGAATATGATAAATGCAGTTATAAAAATGTGTTCATAGACAAAAAGTCAGAATGATATTATGAGGTAACCTAATTAATACAGGGTGCAAACATTTGAATTGGAAAATTTAAGATTTGAAATTTCATAATTCATGCAAGAAATTTGGTCAATATTTTTATCAAAAAAAATATATGCAAGAAATGGAACATAAACTATATGAGGCATAAGAACAATGTTGTATATAATAATTGGTTCATTTTGATTTAGCTACACTAAGACTGATGATAAAAGTATATCTTGACATAAAACTGTACATAATGAATCAATGTAAACAATAGAATGACCATAAATACAGCAGTTAATGATACAATTACTCATGTGAAGAAAAGAAAAGCCATTCAATTTTCCCGTGACCTCTAGAAGCAGAAATAACATAAGGTTGTTTCTATGTACTCTGGATGTTAGTCTATGGATAGCTACATGCATATACAAACAATATAAGATAACATTAGTCATATAAATGATTCAAGTTAGATATGGTAAACCAAGTACAAATATAAAATAACATTATATTTTCTTCAAGTATTGCATACTCAGCTTATTCTTAAACACATTATCCTACATTGCTTATATATAAGGAGACGGATTGAAACCCGTGAAATAATATTTTCGACCTAAGCTTAACTCCTTTGATCAAGTTGTATCTATTTTTAACCAACAATCTATGATGTGAAAGATCCGGTTCTTACTAATGTCCTAGTGGCTGTTAGTATGTGGGCACTTGGTTTTACATTACCATATGTTTATTAATTGCAATTTGTCTACCATTAGTTTCTCATTTGCTATACAACTACAAATGTTTAATCCTTGTAATGGAAAATTCAGCGAATTCAGTGACCATTTTCAGTTAAATGACCTGTTTTCAGATTAGATACTGAATTATATTTGCATTTAAGAATCTTTTCAAACACGTAGATAATCGGTTTCCTATCAATTGATATTCATTTAATTGAAAGGAAACCCCTTTAATGGTATTCAACTAATAATTGGATAATTGGTTCCCTATCAATTGAAATTCATTTAGCTGAAAGGAACCCCCTTTAACGGTATTTAATTGCTAATTGGGTGATTGGTTTCCTATCAGTTGGATAATCGATTGTGCAACTTTATATCATGTTTTGCAATAAAATAATGCGATATAACATTACATTGTCTTCTATTTTCTTTGATAGATTTGTGTAATTGCACAGTCCAGACATCAAATGTTATAATTTTACGTCCCTTTCCTGTTGTTTAGAATAGTATAACAGTAAAAAAGCAGGATGAGTAACATAAATAAGGGAATACAATTCATGTATCAAATCACAAAGATATATCATAACTAATCGGAATTAGCTTCAAGCTGATAGGTTAAGAAAAAGCATATTACTTCAAGCCAATCTACAAAATTACGCTTTTTTCGATCAATCATTTTATTGTCCAACAACATGTGATTTTAGCATGAATTCAAAGTCTTGCAATATCTTCTCTAGTTGAAGATATAACTAAATTTTGCGTTATATCATGTTACTCTTACAGCAAATGTAAGTCACGATGAAAAGAATTAGTTAATTATATACTTTAATCTACATTGTATGAATTTCAATATAGTGATACACAGTTCAACTATATAATTTATCTCTCTAAATTGATCGCTTCAAGGGATACAAATTATATATGCAATGTATCATGCATAAGCATGGTGTGAAAAGAGAAAAGTAAGTAAATTTAGGCAAACAACTAATATAAAATTTGGGCTTTCGGAAACTTTTAATCTTGTATTCAGTTTAATGATTTTTACATTTAATTGCTAATGCAATTCATTCATGCTTTCAGGAAAATAATAAATTTTCACTAAATTAATCTTGTCGCGGTAAATAACCATGATTAATGCCAATAGGGGTAGTGAATATAAGGAAAAAGGAAGGGGATGCAATCTAACCATCACCAGGATTGGATTTTTCAAATATTTTAATTTAATGAAATCGTTGAAAAACAAAATAAAGGAACTTCAATTTGAAAGAAGAAATAGAATTCCAAATCAGCAATCAATGTAACCATTTCAAATTTGGTATTAAGTTTTCCAAATTTAAAATAATTACATTGTATGCATAATCAATTAACGTAAAATTTATTCAAGGAATGGATATAATGGTAATACCATGTTACTTAAATTTGGAAACTGAACTTCCATTAGAAAATTTGGAACATGTGAAACGACTATAATTCTCAAATTCACAAAGTTAGAATAACTTTCTTAAATTTTACATTGAGTTTCATTGTTCATCTCTTTCTGACCAAGTGATACTATTTCTAAACAAACGATAATTCAAAAATCTAGTTATATCGGTTAGCTAACCGGCACATATTTAAGAAATGAATCTACTGAGTAGAAGTACCTTTAATTTGAGCGGACGCAAATGTAAGTTCACCGTGAATAACCTCCAGATCCATTGGCGTAAACGGAAGCTCTAGGTAAAATGACAGAGATACTGTGTCAAGTTTTAGGATTAGAAAAGCAATCCACTTGTAACCACTGATCTTATCATAGGAGTGCCTTGTTGTGCTAATATTTGTTAGTGATATCCAACGGCTCAAGGCCAAAGTATAGAGAAAATTTTCCAATGTGGTCAAAAAATACACTAATGCTATTTGAAATATCGGCAATACAAAGACAGTATTGAATGTGTTTTGCACACTGTTAAAAGAATGACAGTTACGTTGATCAAGTTTTAAATGCAGTTGGAGAGAAAGACACCTGAAAATAATTTGTTCCAATGCCATCAATGGTTTTCACGTTCATGTTTTGTATTTATCGTTGTTTGCACGTCCTTTGATTCTGAATTTTTATAGGAAAAATTATTTATAAGCCTCATCGTATAATCTTTTGAAGAGACATATATTGCATAAAAAATTATAAAAATATAATCTACCAACCATATCAGTACTGGAAATTCCAACCGCATTATATGATTTCTCCAGATTCAGGGCAAATTCCATCGGATTGAATTCCAGTTAATTTAAAAAAATGCACCAAGTTCCAACTAAAACTTAAGCCTGAAATAAACGTTGCAAGAAATTCCAAATATAATTTATTTTACCTGATTTTAAAAATTTCATCATTCTCTGGTTCTCTTCATGAGAAGCCTCCGTTGGATTAGATGATGTCCAGGCATCCCAGAATAGTTTTTAATATGTACCTAAATCACATACATTCACCATAAATATAACAGGAAAAATTTAACTGCCAGACAAAAGGCAAATAATACTGGTGTACGACCAACTGAGGGAACTACCAAAACTTTTAGCGAAGTGTCTTCACCTTTTATGAAAATTATTTCCACTCCTAAACCATAACAGCAGATTAGTGAAAAAGAAACTTTGGAAAATTCCTATGCAAATTTAAAATAAATTAAATCATATCTTTGATGAGGAAACCTACCTTTAGCAGGCAAGAATGCATCCATAGCCAAATAATGGTGACAACAATGAACTCCTTCAGAAAGTATGATCACAACATAATAAAAAATTCAGCAAATGTGCCTTTAAATATAAGTCAAAAATCAAATGAGGCTACAGATTCATAAAATAAGATTTGGTCCTTTACATCAATGACGTGAAATGCTGCATTCAAAATAGAAATATGAAAGTGTCAGTTTTTCTCTTTCAGTTACATCATTAAAGCTGAACAACTTATAAAATTAAAGTGAACAATTCATATATCATAGGTGGCGGACAATGATTATTGAACAAAATAAAGAAGGCTAAACTTATTGTTTTATAATTATTAACTAACTTTGTTGCAAGGCAAGGTAAAAGTCATCGATTCAGCGACTAAACTTAGTTGCTATATGCTAAAACGGAAGTATGAATATGTGAGATTCTTTTTCTCAGTTGCATCAATAAAGATGAACAATTTATTAAATAAAAACTGAATGATTTATATATTATAGGTCTTGATCAATAGTGCTGAACAGTTTTAAAAAATGTGAAGAAATGACCTTTATACAGAGCAGTGTATGTGTATATGTTGAACGAATTAAGAGATACATAAATTTACACGACAAATAGCAGCTCAATTACTATAAAAACTGAACTTATTGTTTTATAACTATTAACTGACTTTATTACATGCGACTGATTCAGTGACTAAACTTAGTTGCTACGTGGTAAAATAGAACTATGAAAATGTCAGCTTTTCTTCTTCAGTTACATCATTAAAGCAAAGAAACAACCCAAATTTTACTTTTTTTGTGTTTACATCCGGTTACAGTACCCAATGATATCATCATATGGAAATCACATGCAAAAAAAAAAAAAAACATTGAATGAAGGATGATCATTGAAGATGATTGTGTTATGCAAAAGACTATGTTAACCCAGAAAAAAAAATTCATTTTAAATAGTAAGACAACATGTGATTCTTGCCCAATAAAATCTGTATCAATAATTCTTGTCCCAAAAATAAATGGCAGAACATCTGAACATGAATCTAAATGCAGAACGTGGAATTTATTTACAGATATTACCTAGACCTGATGAAATTCTGATGTCTTGGGAACACATCGAGAAACTTGAACGAAAGAGTGGTATCCGACATTTATAGAATAAGGATGGAAAGAACACGTTGGAAGCAAATCAAATCACCTATTATCAGGGTTAAGGCGCAAAGGATGAGTATATTATCCACAATTAGTCTAAATGACTGATAATGAAATGAACAATTTAAATTACTGCCTTATGCTATCAAACTTGCAGGGGCCTAAGTATTCCACACATTCAGGAAGACTTGCTAGAGAAATTGAGAGGTTGGATCTTTCTTATTTTCGTTGGCAGCATTTGTTTTGGCAGCGAGAAGCCCTTTTCCTCCTTTCTGCCCATAATTCAGATCTGGTTATGTTGTAGACAGAAGGTTTCAGCGAATACCTAATTGAAGAAATTGTATGCCCGGGGTTTGAATGAGAATAGAGGAAGGGGGAAAACGTTAGAAGATGCAAGACGCAGAAAAGAGTTAAGAATGAACATAGAAGACGAATGAACAAAGTTAAAAAAAAGTTGCATTAGTGAGACGGATCAGTTTTGTCCTACGTGGATATGCTCAAAGCTTAATTCATGCATTTATTCTTCAACAACACATTACATCATAATGCATACATTTATTCTTCAAATCATAGTTTAATTAGGTTAGAAACCAAAGATTATCGTTTAGATATCTAGTATTTCAACTTACTTAGTAAGAAAAAAATGTTTAATATGAAAAATATCATAGAATAGAGTTATGAATGAATGAAAGAAAATAATTTTACACTTATTATGCTATCTATTGAGTTCTATATATAATATATATATCACGCAAATCGAGTCGATGAATTTTTGTCAGCAATATTTATAGTGAATGAGTAAGTTAGCTCAACAAAAGTAAGCATACAGAAATTTATAAGTTAATGGTGCAATCTAAAGACGGGAAAAAGTTTCAAATAAAGAAATTTCTATCCTGCCAAAAAAAAGTAGAATAAAAAATGGAACATGTTCCAAAAGTTATGGCCTATACATGAAGAAACTGACCACAACCCAAGGCAAGGAGAACAAACCGAAAATAGTAGGTGTTCGTAGCAGGCACATTTAGTTAGAAGATAAATATGAATAGGCGATGATTTTGGTGAGGACAATGCGGCTACTCTTTTGATACTTAGGCATGGAAAAGGAAAAATGAAAAAGAGAAAAGAATAAAGGAATAGACTGTCTTTGATGAGGGATTACTATAAGGTGGTGGGATTAGTATAAGGTGGTTCAGCTGCTTTAATGAATGACAGGTAAGTATAAAATGAGATTATGAGAATGCATGAGAGAAAAGATTTGTTGAATATTATATGATAAGTCCTATATACAGAAATATGTATCCATGCTTAGCCCAAAAATGTTCACTTGTATTTTAAGGTAGAAGTTCTGTTGTTTTTATTCATTTTATATTTACTAATTTCGTAGCTTTTACAAATTTATTTCATAAATGCTCATTTCCTGTTTTTCTTCTTTGTGTTACAACCCATCCGAATTTGTCTTTAAACCATAGTATACAGTTATGAATTAATTTTCATACTGTTAACATAGTCAAATTTCAGGTACAATCAAACACACACACACACACACAAAAACATATAAAGGATTTGGAAATTTACCACATTAATAGTAAGTATGTTGAAAAAAAGTAATAATCGCACTAACTGTTATTTAAAGAATTTAAATTCTAAGCTTCATTTCCATACCATTTCGCGTCTTTCACTCAAATCAGTTGTAAACACAAAATTTATAAATTTTAACATCCATATTTGATACTGAATCACAAATAGATTGTTTTCTATATACTTTACCGATTTTAAAAGAAGTTAAACCAGGAAATAAAACACACTTCAACACTTTCTTGGATAGGATTCATATCTCTAGTGAATTAGAAGTTAAATAAAATTAATTATATTAAGGTCATATGAAGTGGTAATATACTATTATATTGGCACTTTTATAAGATATGATATCATACAGTTTTAAGGTATAGCTAAAATGTGAATACTTTATTGTTCGCAAGAATAATACCATATCCATTCGGATTTTATAAAATGTTAATAAATGAAATTATCGAATCAAAATATATATTGAAATCATAGCAAAATCATGGTTATAAATACTGATGTATACAGTAAGCATATCCGTTTACTTGAAAGTTTAACTTCCCCATATGGAGCACCAGTTTGGACTAAACCTTATTTTTCAATGCACTTCAGGTTTCTGCAAATTTTCATAACACAGAAAGTAAAAATATAATATAATTCTAGCTTATTAGTTGATTAAGCACCAAATAACTCATATTTTAAGAATTTAACTTTTGAAGATCTATAAGTTACACTCCCCAATAGATAAATAATGGTTTTATCTCAACAAATGATAATATAATCAATTTCATTTTCCTGGTTCCGATTACCATTTAAGATGATATGACGAATGTGCTCCGTTTTCATTCGTTAATGGAGCTTGAGCACATTAATATTAATAAATGTATCAATGTTTCTTTTTTTACTAAAATGTACAGTATAATTGATTTGCAAAAAATATATAGGAAGAAAATAATGGCCAAGATTGTTTAGTACAAACACGGTAACAAATAAATATGAATTTCGTGTAAGAAAGGTATGTTTCTATGTATAAATGGATAAGACAATAAATAATTATTATACTAACACATCATCATGGATTTTCAAATATTTCCTATTCGGCAAATATGGAAGCCTGCAGGACTATATTTTGGTGAGAGTTTTATGGAAATTTGTACACTGTTCACCACACTTCATGCTCGATGGACAAAAATCCTTCTTGTCTTACCAAAAAATAAACAATAATTAAATTGCAAATGATAGAGGAAGAAAGTATATGGATCAATATTGTTTAATACAAATGCAGTAGTAAATCAAGATGAATTACATCTGAAAAAGCATGTTTCTACATTATAATTGGATATAACAATAAATAAGTAGTGTAATGACACATCATAATGAATTTTCAAGTAATTTCTGTTCAGTAAACATGGATATGACAATAAATAATAACAACATGGTTTAAACTTCTGAATTTTTTTAATAATAAATGCAAATAATCTGAAATTGGGACATAAGATTTAGGGTGAGAATGCTAGTAGTTTGAAAAGCCTAACTTTTATAGATAATACTATTACTGATAAATGGAAACTAACTTTGATAGCATTCTAGCAAAAATTGTACATAAAATGTATCTCATGCTCAGAAAACTATGTTTACCTTTCCAAATTAAAGATAATACTATTACTGATAAATGGAAACTAACTTTGATAGCATTCTAGCAAAAATTGTACATAAAATGTATCTCATGCTCAGAAAACTATGTTTACCTTTCCAAATTAAGATAAGGTAAATTTTGTTAACGTTATGTCATAATTATTAGTTGGTGATTCTAAGAATTTGAAATAAAAGATATATTTAAATATGCATTAGATTTAAAAAACCCAACTTTAGCAGTTAGAATTGTAGCGACAAAATAAAAGATATGCTAGCCTCGAATTATGCGTGTAATTGCTCTTCTAAACTTGCCAAAATATGCATGCTGAGTAATTATGGTAAGGGAAAAGCTTTTTATAGATATTTAAAGTTTTGTCATCCTTGAAAATATATTGGCACAAAATTATGCATTAAATACTCATTTAAACTTTCAAAATTACTCATATAAGGAAAACTTTTCTTTAGGCACAAAGGATCAAATAGATAGGCTACTAAATGTTTTTCTACCTGCGTTCTATGCAATTAGGATACTTCAAATAATATAGTAAACAGTAAAAGCATCATCAACTCTCAGTTGCTGTTGCTGTATAAGATTTTGGATTAGAATGTAGCAATTTAAAAACCCCAATGTAGAAGACAAAAGTATTAATGGAAAATGCAATTCAATTTTTGGAAAAAGATGATGACAATTTAAAGAATTCTATGCAAACCATGGGTATGTTTGTCATTTAGCATAGATTAAATGTTAAAACAATAGTAAACATTGTAAACATATATAGTTCATTTAGCAAATGGGAAAACCTCATTTCCTTAATCATATAACCATAATTCACTTCAATCTTTGCTAACCCATGGTATTGTACCTCATTTGGAATGAACCTATTAGAACTACTGTTAGAGTGCAGAAGTCATGGCTTGGAAAATAATCAATAATCAATATCTATTAAAGAACAATAAAAATTAATCAATAACACATTATTGACTATTGAGGAACCAACTTATAAACTCTACAATGATGAAAAAAAAGCGGGAAAAGTAAATTATGAAACTGGAAATTTGAATTAACACCCATCACCTTCTCTTTCACAAATTCGGAACAGAACTAAATATGTACTTTTATATATTATTCTTTTAATTGATTCCTACATTCACAAAATGATAACGTATAATTTGACAATTTGCTTAAACTTAGCATATGTAACAATTTGAAACACATATTAACACAGAATTGAAATAGGAAATTCAAAAATGTAGACATGCGTTGTATATAACATGTATACATACATTATAAATAATAGCATATGAACATACGTTGTATGTGATTTATGCCTTTGATTTATTTCACAACAACATACGACTGAAAAATGTAGACATGCAGATTACATTCAAGCCTATGATTAGTTATCAATATGTTCTCCTTGAGAATGTAAACAATTATTTAAACAACAAATTATGCACTGATGCAACCCCAACAACAATCAACTCAAGTAGTAGATTCAAAACTAATAATAGCTAACTTCAATTTGATTTCTATTAATGTAACGTTTAATACAAAGAGGGACAATCAATACATAGGAGATCTAATTCTAGTTGAACATACATAGACATTAACTACTTGCGTGGTGAAACTGAAGCATTGTCCGTGAAAAAAAATTGATATTCTCTAAATGAAACTGAATTACTGGAAACAAAACATTTATTATACTTTAAGATGTTTTATCAAAAGTCAATGATGTAGCTAAGTATATATCCTAAAACATTTACATCTAGTGCATATATCCTACAAATAGGACCTGAGGCTCAATGTGTCTGTGAGTCTTACACAGACCGATGCTACTATGTGTAATGTCAACGCTCTCAATAACTATACAATCGTTTACGTTGGTAGATATTTAACTGATGATAAAAAATGCAAACCAAAGAATTATAAACATTATAAGTGCATAACTTAACAAAGATTAAGGTCATGTGCTGGTTCATCTTATTGTAGTGTTTGACAACTCAATGAACAGTTTCAGGTATGTATCAAAGTGTCAAATTACGGCGAAGTTCATCCTTCTCAAAAGCCGAAAACTTGTACCGCTTATATGATATATATGTCGCATTCATCTTGAAATTTTTGAATTTTCAGAAATTTAAAACTTGATTTTTAAATGAATTTACTACTCTTTGTTGAAATTCTGATAATTTTCTTTGATTATATCGTAACCTAAAATCATCCGGAAACCTGCTCTATTGCTTTTATTCCCACCGTAAGCGCGTTACCAAATGTTTCTGAAGTATGAATCAGGCTGAAAATATTCACCATGGGTTTAAGCAAGCAGTACGAAGAAAAGAATAAACCATGAATCAATTCGTGAAGGTTTTACCCAAAATGAGCATACAGGAGTTTTTAGAACCCTTTCGGGTTAATTCAAAATTATAATCTGTTCCATCCATGTAAACTGAGCAACGCTGGAAAGCTTACCAGCTGGATGTAATTTGGACCGCTGATCAAAGAGGTCGACGAACAGAGGCACGCACCACCGAGCAAAAACGGGTAGAAGCGGTGGATCGAGAAGCGAACTGGTGGAGGAGGCGTGTCATGGATGGGGGCAAGGCAGAACGGCCATGGGCCCATGAGTGTTCGTGTTTGGGAAAGAGAAGGGAACGTAGCTGATTTGGGAGGGAGGGAAAATGAAAAGGGGCACGAATAGTCGGTGGGGTAGGAGAAAGGCGAACAGGGAAAAGGTAGAATGAGGCGGTTCAGTTTTAATTAGTGTAGAGGGCCGAGAGCGCTCGATTGCTAGCTCGGTAATTATAATATAGTATAGATTTAATTTACTTTAAAAAATATAGAAAGTGTCATTTGATATCTGATTCATGGATCGTAGTTTACACATGATTACTTCTCTATCTTAGAGGATCTATAGTAAATTGTAGGTGATTTCTACCCATCAATTTTCATCTCAAAAACACTGAATTTGTAACGATCCAGATTTTTGACATTTAAATATTTAATTAATTTAATTATAAAAACAATAGTTTTAGAAATTATCTAAATTCATTATGAGTTATTTAATCTAAGTGAATAGTGAAACAATAATTAATATTGGAATAACTCAATAAAGTGAATCTCAAATTTAATATGGAGTCAAACGGTTACCATTACAATATACTAATACACGCCCTTTTCCTTTCATGCCAGACATCTCCATTTCCATCACCCTTCCCTTATCTGAACCTCCATATTCATCAAATGAGACCACATCCTGTTCGACGACGATTAATCTATGAATTAGAAAACTGTCGTGAAGTGTAATAAACCGCAAGCGCACTATGTACACTTGTAGTACGTTGCGAGTACGAGTCAATTAACGGAGAAAGAAACAATTTTAATTATATTTAATCAAATTAACCCAACTCTAAATTTTGATTAAGTTCTAGAAACAAAAAAAAAACTAAAATATAGACTGAAACTATGAGATTAAAACCAATTTAGAGGCTACGTCACTTTTCTCTTTTTCAACATGGTTCAATAAAAAATAATATGAAGATCTCTCAATAATCTAATTAAGATTAGTTATTTAATTATCATAATTTTGACTTATTTGCGCTAATAATTAACACAAAACAAGTCATCAAGCTATAATACACAATTAATCTAGCTTTAACTTTTATGAAACATGACATCAAAATGAAACTAAAATCTAATTTAAGTATGATCTATTTACTATTGGTTAGTAACATAAATCATCAAATTTCAACTTAAACCCCATTTCGTTGCCATAATCACATTTTAAGATGAAGAGGCTATTTGTTGTTTATGTCATAAACAAAGCCTTAGTGTTATGAAATGAACAAAAGGGGCTATTAAATGCAATATGAAACATAAATACACAAAACATTCATTCTCATTGAACCCAAAAGAGATCATTCATACAAATTTATGATGAATCTACATCAACGAGAGGAAAAGCTTCATCACCCCTAAATTAAAGGGGTTTAGCTCCTCATTTGTGTTATTATTTCAACACAATTAGATTTCAACATTGAAGAACAACAAAAATAGAGAGTAAATAATGAAGAAAAGATATTAATTGCTAACTAATTACATAAAATAAAATTACACTACTTGCAGAAAAGAAAATCTAAACTGCTAAAATAAACTAGAGCATAGAAATTAAAAGAGACATGAGAGAGACATAAAAGAAATAGGCTTGGAAGCCATTTTTATTTATTTGATCACTTTCACTTTCATATACTAAAAAGGAGATCCTGAAATACATGAAACAAAAGGGTATACATACATGATCAAAAAAACCTAAAACCCTGATCACTTTCCTTGGGAAATCCCCAAAATTCCCATTCATGTAGCTTCTAATTGCCATTAGTCACTAATAAGTCATGTAGAATGCATGAGGCCTTTTGTCTCAGTCTTTAATATGAAGCTTAAGAGCAAGTGGGCTAATTGAAAGATGTGGGCCTCCACTATCCATAAAATGAATTAATTCTTTGCCTCCTTTTGTGTAAATGCATGCTTTCCCTCATCTCTACATGTGTATATATCCTTTTAGCTCCAAAATTCCTACAAGAGATAATCACAAGGAACAAGTAAAAGATTTCTCAAATTAAAAACATGCACAAGTGACCACTTTTTCCTAAAATAAGTGATGATTTTGAAAATATTTAAAACATGATTTGATCATATAAAATACCCAAAAATGTTCATTTATTCAACTAAACAAGAATAAATATGTGAATATAAATATGCATTTTTACGTGCACATAACATCCATCACCTCTCGCCGACCCATATCTTTTCCTGATCTTCTTGTCATGCCTGCGCTACAGTCTTTTCACCAACCCGTCCTTCCAATCATTTTCTGCGCCACCTTATCAGCAACTGAGACCCTTCTTCCTACCCCTTTGACTATTGTTTCCTCCTTTCTTTCAGCTCCTCTACATATAAAATTTGTTCCCCTGTACCACATTTCTCAAACTGTTGTTTCCTATGTGTGTCCCCCTTGCCTTGCAGTTCCTTCTCCTCTGTCAACCTCATCTAAAATTTGTTAACTAACATGGACTTCCCTATTAAAGAGTAAGCCACACAATGTTGGGAAGTACATGCTAGTTGACTTATCCCCATGTTTTGAAGGTGAAACCATGTTATACAATGTGCCACCATAGTAGCCGGGGCTCAAAACTGGAACAATTTCCTGGTTGGTTTTTTTCTTGGATTAACCTCTATCCTAAAATGCGGTTGTTTGGAAACCAAAAGCAGTCTGGAAGCTTAAAGGGGATATTAAAGTCAAATCTAATGGTACAGTCTTATTCAATTTTCTAATGCAAATATAAGTACAAGATTATGCAGGGAGATCCAATAATCATGAGGAACAAATTGTTTATTATAAAGCCTTACGTCTCTGCGATTAGTAATATATGTGGAAGCATCAGTTCAATACCCATTTGGGTTCTATTTTATAATATCTTCTTGTTCGTGTGGTCCCATCTAGGTATAAACTGGCTTGCTAGCAAGCTTGGAAGGATTTTTTGCATGAACGAAATGACTGAACGTCCGGAGAGGTTGGAGTATGCAAAGTGTCTAATTTAAGTAGTTCCTGAATGTGAATTAGTTGATGATTTTCTAGTGAAATTGTTTTTGGTGGAACGCAAAAGTTTGTTGTTAATTATCTTTGGAAACCTGAAATTTGCACCAAATGTAAGATTTTTGGCCATGCAACTTTATCTTGTGATGTTGTGAAAGAAGTTGTGAAAAATAAAGGGGATGTTTTGAACGATAAGGAAGTTGATGAACAAGGTGAGAATGAAGTGAAATATTTCAATAATGCATTGTGTCTCACACTCATTTTGCAATAACAAATGACATATTTAAATAAGCAGCCATTTAATCTTGGATGACTTATGAGGAAAAATAATTGTTATTTGGTCTACGAATAAACAATTTGCACCACACATTCCTGTTTCTATCTCCTCATACCAACTTATTCAGTTATAAATTAAATGGCTATCACTATAAGAAAAGGATCTTTCTGTAGCGTTTAAAAAACCCTATGAAATGATACGAAAGCATTTTTTAAATATTGTATATCAACTTGTTGTAATATGCCAAGAGTCTATATTAGCAACCTAATAATCGCTATAAAAATATTCCTATAAATGATGTTACTCATAGCGTTTCAGAATTGCTGTTAAATGGACGATTTGTATCATACAAATTCCCATCTATAGCATTTGTTGCTTGCAATAAAACTTTTACGCAGAGCTGTGGTTTATGCTGCTAATATTTCTGACGTTATTTAATTGCTATTTATAGAAACTATTTAAACGCTGTAAATTGACATTGCTTGATTGTTATAACAACTACAGATGCTGTAGAAATTTCATAGCCTGATTATTATAGCAACTATAAACGCCATAGAAACACTAATAAAATTTAATTTAGTATTTCATAGCATTATTTACTTGCTATGAAAGCAGTTTAACCATTGCAGAATATTTTAATTGCATAAGCATAATGATATATTTTGTATAACCATTATTAATTAAAAAGTATTACATGCACAATATTATTTATGATCGAAGGTATGTCATACAAAGTTCGAAGCATATAAATATTTGTGATCAAAAGTAATGATTCTTACAATCGTTGCTAACCAAAACAATAAATACTTTAAAGAACAATCCATACAACCGTAGCCTAACCAAAACGATGCATAGTAAAAGTAAGGATGTATGAACATTGACACAAAATAAATTTGAAGGAGAATGAGTGCGACAACACATTTTTTTCATGTCTTTCACCATAGTAAACCTAGAGCATCATGCATCGCCTGTTAAAAAAAACATACGTCCATTAGTCATAAAATCCGAACATGCAGGGTTTAATGTTTTGTATAAGAAAGTACACTGAGCATATGAAACTAGTACAAAATAAAAGGAATGATTTGAAAATTGCAGTGCACTTTCTAATTCTAGCCTTATGAAGAACACAACAAAGATGCCAAAAAAAATATAGTGTCACATCTAAACAAAATTATAATTATACTTATTAGAAATTGATTCCATTAAAAAGTTCAATGTCTTAACATGAATGTATCGTTTTAATTTTGAAACCAACTTCATTTAATATTTGCTCCTTAACATGAATGTTTCAGTCTTATGCATGAATGTGCATTAGTTGTGCTACCAGACAATTTTCAATTTAGATTTAAAACACACATTGTCATTTTGCAATTCAACATCAAACAAATAACCATACTTTTTTTATATTCTGCATGTTCTCTTGCACCACTTCTAGCAGCATTATATTTAAAAGAAATGTACCACCAATAAGTAGGGAAATAGAAGGTCCTTTTTCCTATGTGTCCAAATTGCAAGGAGTATGGCTACTACATTTGAAGATATGAGAAATATAGGCTGCCAAATGCTTCACAAATTTATAGAAAAATAGTAACTACATTAAATCTTAGGCTGATGTATTTTCAGTGCTTCAATCAAAGTAATTAAATATGTATGTGTGAGGATGGATTTATAATCAGTTTAGTGCTCTAATTCAAAATACCAATTTTCCCATCAAAGTATTGGATAAACAAATCCCATATAAAATGATATTATGCCAACATTGGCTATAACTTTACTCCTAAGCACTTAATGATACTATTACTACTAAAATCATTAGCAGGACTCAGATTTGACACCGTATTTAAGTCAAAAGGCAGGCCCAAAAAAGCTTGACTAAATTTCAAACAGCCTAATATATGTGTGTGTGATAATAAGCTTTAAAAAAAGACTAGGTGCTTTGAAATGATTATTCAACACACCTGATGCAGTAGCTGCACGTAACTTGATGATGTGTCTTTTGTTTCTGAACCAATCGGCAGCAAAGGACATGCCCAGATATAACATATTTTTCCTTGTTCTTTTGCTGTATGCCTTTCAAATGTTTTTAGGTCATGTCTTAAATACCAACAGTGCATCTCATGCTTAAATAAGACAATTATTCACTAATCAATTCAAGTGACACTTACCTAATAAATACAATAATATGGTGCATAGTTGACAGGATAATAATTTTCCTCTCCTTGAATTTAATATAATTTCTATATCACAAAAGGCATGTGATTTTCTTGGCATTTGCATATGCAATATGCTAGGCATATGAAAGCCAAGCATTTGCATTGCTAAGAATTTTCACTATGCAATGTGCTAGTCATTTGCAATGCCTTGCATTTGCAATATGTACGGCATATGCTAGGCATTTGCAATGCCTTGCATTTGCATTTGTAAGGCCAGACATTTACGATGGAGTAAGCAAGCGGTAACCGATCTGGACTGAGACATACTTTGACAAGTAGAAGATGACACCTTTGGTTTTGAGATGATTATACCTATGATGAAAGTTAGCAGTTGGAAGATTGACTGAAGCGAATTTTGGACTCCACCTACTATGCGTCGATCAGCTTCAGAAACTTGATCCTGATCAGGTTGTAAATTAATGTTGCAGAAAACAATTATATGAGAAACAAAATTACCGATATGTCAAAATGGAAATGTTCTACTATTATCCAAAACAATTCTTTTAGAAATGTGCTATGATGCTAACATCTTTTAAAGAAAGGGGGGAAAATACCTGCATTTGTTGCATAACAGAAAGATCAAACATCCATAATCCAATATGTGATGCTGCCACACCTCCCATTAGTATCCACACAGATGTGATGCTATTTTTTTTATCCAAATCAAACCAATACATGCTTACAAGAAACAACAATTTACACAAGCATAAAGGCAGTTAACATATTTGTTTAATAATATTAGAAATAATGTATTTATGGAATATCCAACATTCATGTGATTCAGCATCTAAATTTTCGGATTCACCATTGGCTCTCTCAACTTCGACTGTTGTTCATAACTTTAAATATTTATAATGTACAAGGTTTTCCTCTTGGAAATGCCACTTCAACCATGGGAAATTCCTTGATTTTCAACTGTCTTAGAGACATAATAGTGAAACCCTTTGAATTCCACTTTCTAAGGTTGATAAAAAGAATTTCTTATTGCATGCAAATTAGGGGAGAGTACCGATTTGTTTAGCAAAGTTCTTTTACTCTAAAAGAAAAAAGTGAATACATTCATATATCATTTATTTCGGTTTGTATCTTAAGGTAGCATCATTTGTGATATCAAGGAATTTAGCACCAAAAAATATATCATATTTTACCTGCACTGTTGTTAAGAGAAATTATATATCAAGAAGGCTTTAGTAATTCAACATTTGATAGTCTAACTTGCACACAATGTGTTTTATCATGTGTTGATTTTCATTTACCCACTCCACATGTATTGGAAATTATAACTTGTTCATAAGATAGATATATCTAATTATTCAAAAAAAAGGTTTATTTGGCCCAAAGAGGGTCAACACCCCTGTTGGTTGCTGCCAACAGCTGCTCGGCAACAATATGCTACAGCAACGCATGTTAGAGGAAGAACACTTTATTTTTTAGGAGGAAGAACTTCTTTTAAATTTCTTGCTTCCATTACAATAAACTGGTATCAGAGCTTGGTTGAAATATGACATCTATAGTTCTTTTTCCCTTTGTTTTCACAAAAGAAAAATTTGAAGAATGGAGTAACAAAAAGAAAGAAGAATCGATCTCTAAAGGATTATAGGAGATCATTGGAAATGACTATGAATGACCAAAAAGTATCAAAGATATGACAGATGAAGAAAGTAAACCATTTACAGATTTGAGATGGAAAGATCATCTGGCTCTTTGTGCCATGAGTGAGAATATTGATGAAGTCGCATGGAATCATATTGCTGAAGGAGAATCTGCATAAGATTCATGGGATTTATTTAATGAAATTTATGGTAAGAATGTGGTTGAGAACATACAAGAAGATAAATTAAAATAGGCTATTTCTGAAGCCAAAGCTGATGAAACAAAAACTACCGATGGCAGTCTGACTAAAGAAGCAACTGAATCTATACCAGATGTGGTAGTAGAAAATACTGAAGCTGTTTCTGTTACAACTGAAAATGAGAAACTAGTTGTCACTGAGTCAAATGAAGAATTAATGCTAGAAAACGTCTATCAAACAGCTGTAACTCAAACTCCTGTTGTGGTTACAGTCGAGGAACTAAAAGCTGTAGAGAAAATTGAAGAACAAGAAAATAAAACTGAAGCTGAAGTACACATTAAAGAAGTTAAATCAACCAATAATGTGAAAGATAATGAAAACGATATGAAATACGGTAAAGTTATAAACAACCCTGAGGAAGAAACAACCGATGAATCACTGCCGAAGATTGATGATGCTGCAAAGGAAAATCAAGTTACCGAAATTATGTCAAAGACATGGTTAGCAACATTGAAGATATGGATAGAATGGCTTGTATTGAAGAAATGAAATCTCTATGTCCAGGTATGCAACTGTAAGTTTAGATGACATGCTAGCAATGTTGCACCATATAAAGCTGGAAAAGGAGCAAAAAATGGACGAAATTGATAGTGCAGATAAAGTAGTTATCAAACCAGTAGTATTTCCTAGTCATAAAGTGTATGTTAGAAGATTACATGATAACAACGAGGAGGATGAGGATGAAAGTGAAGATGAAGATGGTTTCCCAGTATCTTCATTTAGCACTAAAAAGGAAGGCGAAGATTTCAACAAGATATTCGCTCCAGTCTCTCGACTTGATACTATTCGATTATTGATTTCTTTTGCTACTCAAAATGGTTGGAAGCTGCTACAAATGGATGTAAAATCGGCTTTCTTAAATGGTTTTCTTCAAGATGATATTTATATTCAACAACCTCTTGGTTTTGTGAAGAGGGGCGAAGAAGAAAAGATGTATAAGCTGCGGAAAGCTTAATACGGGCTGAAGCAATTTCCCCGTGCACGGTATGATCAGATCAATAATTTCTTCTTGAAGAATGGCTTTGAAAGATGTCCTTTCGAGCATGCTCTTTACATGAAGAAGCATTCAAAAGGAGGTTTCATGATCGTGAGTTTATATGTAAATGATCTGATTTTTATTATTACTAATGTTGGAGACGTGAAAGAAACAAAAAATGATACTGCTTTAGTTGAGAAATCAAAGGAGGTCAAAGCGGATAACTTGGCAGGAGAAAACTTGAAAAAGTGGATGAAACTGCAAAAGAAAGCCGAAGAGAATTTCCCATCAGTTATGATAACGCTTTAAAAGATGAAAAATTGGTCCTTACAGCGAAAGAAGAAATCAGGTATATCAGAAGAGATGATACATGAACGCTTTGCATGTTTCCTTCATACAAATTTATCATTACCGCAAAGAGATACGAGCAAAAGAAAACTCTCTTGGATGTTTTTCTTCAAGATGTAATTTACATTAAGCAACCTCCCGGATTCATAAAGAAAAGTGAAGTACTAACTGGTGACGTATACAAACCCTCCTAAAAGACTTATGTTTTCAAGGAATGTACCTGCATTGTAGGTTCGAAGAAATTTTGGTTTAGGGGAGGCAATGTTGTTGTAAACCAAAATTAAATGATATGTTCAAGAGTCATGTCCATTTGTCAAGAGTCATATTCATTCGTCAAGAGTCATGTCCATACGTCAAGAGTCATATCTATTCGTGAAGAGTCATGTCTATTCAAAGAGTCATGTCTATTGACATCAAAAGGTGCTTATATGAAATGTTGTGTCTGTTGAAATGTTATGTAAACCACTATATATATGTGGTCATTTTGTTGTATTAGAAGTAAGAAAAAATATTAATGCAAGCAAACAATTAAGCTTTAAAATAATATTGTTCTCCATCCATCTCTTATTCAAATTTTTATACACTTCCTTCCTCCAATAGCAGGCAAAATGGAAGGGCCAGGCCACTGTTGACTACTTTCTAGTGCCTGGATGGTAGGTCTGGCTGTGGAATTCTAATTTTCTCGGCACGTATCCCAGTAGAGCTTAGTTCGGGCTGGGCCGTTGAGCCCAATCCTAATTAAAAAGAACTATATTTTGAAAAATATACACAAAATTGGAAAATTGAAGAATTACCCTTTTGGAAATGATAATAAACATTGATTTTTCACATTTATATGTATATATAAGGTTTGTGTATATGGTAACAATATAAATGAATGAACATGATTAGAATGAAAAAAGGAAAATGACCTACGAGTTTCAAAGAAAACACGGCTGTGTAAATTTTAAGTAGCTTTAGGTGAACAAATCCTAAAATAACTTAGTTTCAGGTTTAGTTCTAAGTCTTAACAAGTATAATTTATATTTTTAAATTTTGATTAGGAACTATTTTAGGCTGTTGATTAATTTCAATCTTGGTTTAGTTAGATATAAAGTAGATATTTGTGGCATATATGACCTGCTTTGATTTAAGTTGTTAACCATATGTTGTATTAAACTATACTTCCGGATCTGCACTAATTTAAGAAGACGGGGTTTCTTGATTGCACCCACTACCAAGAACAAAGGTTTAATGTCTGATCTATCAACAAAAGTAAAGGTAACGGAATATAAATGTAATGTAAATAAAAATTAAAAGTTTAAATCAGATATGTGACTACTTGATAAATGAAATGCAAAGAACATATAAAGGTAAAAACTAAAAAAAACGGATATATCAAAGTGTAATTATTTATTCTATCATGTCTTAAACTAAAAACGTTCTAGCCCAAGCTAGAGAATTCTGCTTAAATTGTCTAGTGCCATGAAATTGGTTTTTATCTAAGTAATTTGCACATAAAAGGGATTTACTTGCCTATATTTCCATTATCTATACTCGAGACCGTACGAACTATATTTACCTATATTGATATTGATACATTTTCTTAAAAAGTGAAATACTCTTGCCAATATGCTTAACTAAAACCACATATTTAACCAATAAATGGATAGGAGGATTAAAACTGCATTCATATATATCTTATGCTTCTATTTTGTGCCTTCATAAACGGAAATTGATATATGCATTTTTCCATGGAATCTACCTCTAAATGTGCCTGTGACAAGGAAGAAATTTTCTTTTGTGTCATTAATGCATCAACCTTGTAATACTACACCAACATCCTACAAGAAATAAAGAAATGCTCATGAAGCATTTTCCACAATATGTAATGATGGGTGTCCATTTGTAAGTTGAACATGTACTAAAATGTAGTATAAATCAAATTAAGATAAAAAATTGCAATTGTGAAAATATATACGAAAACCCCCTTATTCAGAATATTAATAAGTAAATTTATGCACGATTTCAAGCTCTTTTCACATGACTGGATAAATATATGTAGGGCTGTTACGGTAACGGTAAATTTACCATTACCATACCATTACCAGTCGATTGGTAACCATTTTTGATTGAAATCGGTATACCAGTTAAAACGGTATGGTAACGGTAAATTTACCATTTTTAATGTTAAATTATCGGTAACGTTTTCTTAATACCAGCGGTAACGGTAATTTACCAGTTAATTCAAAACCTAAGTATACTTATCTGATATGCTTTATAACATGCACGTAGAACCAAATAAATGATTGTATTTAGCTCAATAATCAAATGAAATAATTCCAGATACACTTATTTTCCTTTTCATTTATGTTTTTTTATAAACTAACACTACATATAGTATAATAAAGATGCACTGTATACAAAAAATATGTTAAGATATAAACTTTGTTAGACAAACGGTAATTTACCATTACCAGTGTAACGGTTACCAGATTATCGGTATACTAATCATCGGTATACCAGTCGATCGGTAACGGTAACGGTAAGCAATTCTGGCTTACCAGTAAAAACGGTACGGTAACGGTATTTGCCAAACGGTAACGGTAACCTTTACCATAACAGCCCTAAATATATGTATGTTCTGACAACTAATGGTATCTAGAATGAGTAAATTTGTGACGAAATCAGAATATTTCTTCATGAGGGGCCTATTTTGACATACGCAACATGTCGTGCTATTATTTTTCCAGTGTCATGCACAACAAGTAGCTTGCAATTAGTACTCGCTACAGAATTTATACTCTGTATTTAATAAAAAAGGAAGATTCAATATACTATGAATAATTTTTAGTGAAAGAGAATTAGAATATGAACATATTACCATATGAGATTACATTTTGTTGTCATATGTGAATAAACATCAAGCAGTATATAATACAAAAAATTGCCATGCTTAGATTACATTTTGTAATAGAAAATGGGAATAAGCATGTTAAATAAAGTATAGAGCACCAGTTACGTGGAAGAATGCAAGAACACCAATTGTTGGTTAGAAATGCATTTTCATAATGAACGAAGAAAATGCAACGCCAATCATTGTACAAAAATATATTTCTGTAATGATGAACCGTGAAATAAATTCGCACGAAGTTGTTATTTTATCATAGGATGTGTAACGAACCGACATTTTCCCGATCCTGATTATCGATACAAATACCGTATCAACTAACCAAAAACTAAAAATTACCGGATCATTAATAGAAAGAAGTTAGAAGGTGAAAAATAAAAAGAAGGTAATATTAGAATAGAAGAAGTACATAAATACAAAAACACAAAATCTCACATCGCATCGAAATAAAATATAATATATAGAACATCTTTTGGAATACAAAATTTTAACTATATATACATACCATTATCGGAGTACAACATTTGTTCATCACAGTGGAAATAAATAATACATAGATTTCTAACGCTGAAGCCTCCTACTCCAAGCTCCTCCAAGGGTATCTGGAAATGCCTGAACTACTTGACTGCCCATAAAAATTTGGGCACCCAAGAGTTTAGGGTAAAACAAAAACAAAATAAACTCTGGGTCGGTCATGGGACAGGTGTGAGTAAACTCCAGCCACTTGGTTTAACTTTTTAAAATCCTTTTTAAAAGAATGGATAATAGTAAGACTGATCCACACATAAACATGGATGGTTTTTACCTTACGATATCCGAAAACATTCTTTAAAATTAGTACTTTTCTGATATTATAATAATTTCTAAAACAAGTAAGTAACAATCTAGCAGAAAGCTTGCATCTCATGATCTACATACATAGTATACAAACAAAACCACAGCCTCTTGTTGGAGAATGGATTCCAACCGACAAGGTATGGGACCACCTTCCGACAGTGTATCTCTGGAGAGAAATATACCGGGTTCAACAATAACATCTTGCAACCCAGGGTAAACATGACCAGCCTCTTACTTCGCTTGGGAGTACCGAATGTATTGTCACCAACGGTTGGGATCAACAACTATTCCGAAGCAACAACAACGATAAGACAAAGAAGCAAAAGGATTTTCTCTAGATCAGGTGACAATTCACCTAATTAGGTGCGACCTACCCGATTTTATGCCATTTCCCATTGCGAAGCTCGAGGTTATGATTACTTATATTTCATTGTTAGCATAATTACTTTGAATGCCACGTTGTCGGATACGGTTAATCACTAACTAATTTGCACAAAGATATTCTGGATATTATGCTAAGATAATTTAATTCTCCGCCACCAGATGTATATTTGTACAGAGCAACATGTGTCATCATTGGAAGTACTCTGTCAGACATTCGTCCATGCACATTCGTTCTAGGACTGAACGAAACCGAAGGCACAATTTCCAGTAATCCATCTTAGGCTATTTCTATCTAGAATTAACAAAAAAAGTCATTGCACTTTACTCCATCTTCAATTGTTTAATATAATCTGATTCGCAACACTACTGCCAGTACAGAGTGGTTCTCGGATAATAATCCAACCGGTCTCTTCTTATTGACAATGATATTGGCCAATACTTCGATAGTCGGTTATTTAACTATCCAAGAAAAACAAACATTCATCCAAAGCATCAAACAATCACTGGGCCCCTTAATTAATATTTCATTAATTAAATCACGTCCCCATTTCCTTATCAATATTTGTTAACCTAACATTTTCAACAATCATCTTGGCCTCTTACACTATTTGAAAAACATTTTCATGTATCACCTTCTTTTATTTTATATACTTAGAAAATATTTTCTATTTATGATTGGAATTCATTTCCAATTACTTCTCCCTTTCGCGACCATTCATTTCCATTTTTAGGAAATATTTATTATTATATTTCCAAAATTTCACTTACCGAGGTTAAAACGACTATCATGTAAAACATCATTACAACAACCCAAAATATTGCATTCAGCTAAATCTGATTTAAACATTGATCTTCGAGACTGGATCTTTCTATTTATCGGTTAATAATGAAATCAAGTTAAGGGTATAACTACTTCCCAGACCTTGACTGAATAACATTCTTAACTTTAAAATGGACAAGACTATTTATCTCGAATAATCAACATCATATAAAACCAATTATCCATTTTCTTAAACGTGTAAACGTTTCTCTTTCTTTTCTTACCAGATTTAAATTTATAGATTTTCTTTTTGTTTATAATATTCCATTTTGAGTTCGTTTCCATATCGAATTCTATATATATATATATATATATTGATATATTGGTTTCTAGTTATCCATTTTTCTTAAAAATATTCTAACTCCTTGAATTTCCAGAAAATTTAGCCAGCACCTCCTTTGTACGTCTCAATAGCTCAAAATCTAACTCGCCTCTCTAGGCCCTTTCCATTCAAAAAGAAAATAAAAAAGCCAAGCGGCTTGCCCAATAGGCTCATAAAATCTCATATGGAATTTAAACGTGTACCTTTTTTCGGGCACTTGAATTATAATCTTCAATCTCTTCATGCCATACCTATTCCACATATATACGTCCATTCCCAATTTAGTCCAACTCAATCCAATCATTTTTAACTCAATTCACTAATTTATTCTTTAATTAGCTCTGTTGCCCATTTCATTTTTTTATTTGAACATATCATGTTCATATACAATTTTAATTTGCTTATAAACCAATTGAATTCTATTTTCAATTCAAGTTTCATATTTGATTTCGAATATGAATTTACAAATCCAATTCACTTATCCAAAGCCCAATTTCGATTCAAAATTCCACTAACTAACTATTTTTCAAATTAGTTAATTCTATTCAATAATTAAAAATCTGATTTTTATTACAAAAATCAATCCATCTACTCTACTTAAGTTCATATTTATTTTATAACTCAAATTAGGATTTTTCTAATGGAAATATAACTTTTATTTGCTTAAAATCTTTTTATTTTATAAAATAAACTGTAATGGTTTCTAAACGATTATAGAATTTGTTTTTCTGAAAATTTGATTTTGATATAACTCAAAATCTATAAGACGAAATCTGTATTTCTCTCTTCTATTAGAAAACTATTATTCAATTGGTCCTGACGATTCTTGTTTCAAAGAATTCCGACTTAAATACTTAAATTGAGTTTTATATACTCACTTAAAGTTCGAAACGTCATTTTACGAACTACTACGCTGCGACGAGCTCGTTTTATTTATATTTAAATATAAACGTTTAAACTTTGTTTACTTATAAATTTCACTTCCATTCTTCTGTATTTTTAAATATAAATTAATCTAGTTTTCCAAATCCAACTTAGTATTTCTGATTATCTCTAATCGTTGATTATTTCATTACTCGGTTATCAATTCTATCGTAACTCCATTTCTATTATTAATTTCCAATTTTATTGGAAATTAATTATTTTAAAAAATTCGATGAAATCGAATTCCAATTATAATCCATTGGATTTTTGTAACACCCCGCCTCCGCTAGGGTCACTCGCAAAGGAATGCACTAGCTTTAGAGGGGCATTATTGGTAAACATGCACAGAAATGTCACAAGACAGAACATATAAAATATCGGAAGTAAAATCGAACTTTCATAAACATTAATAATTAAGGTCTAAAGCCTTTTACATCAGAGTACATCAAAACCTGTCTTGCAATAGTAAAGAAGCATAAAGACTTTTTCATAAATTATTCCCCAAGCAAAAACAGTAAAGTAGCCATAGCCAAGAAAAGTCCAAGCCATCCATGATGACCTTCAAGCAGAAGAAGTCCGAACTAAACAACAATATTTCCTCCCTGTAACCTGGGGGGGGGGGGAACGGAAGAAAAGAGGCGAAACAAAACGGGTCAGTCAAAAAGACTGAGTAAGCCCTATCTACTATCAGCATAAAAACTAGTAAAGTTAACTGACATGAGAAACTGAGATGAACATAAGCATGATGACAAGATAGATAAGCTAAATCAAAATAACAGGATGAACTACTGAACTCAGATAAACTAAGGTGTCATGATAAATTACGATGTCAAGATAAAACAAGGTATCCCATCGTCAGGTTCCTATCAAGTATAATATCCCCAAGATATCTATCACGTATAACATCCCATGGTATCTATCCTGTCTTTTAGCTCTGCACCTACCGTACTAGTATCCCCACCGTATCATGTGTTAACCATGAATGACCCTTACTCAAAAGTCGTGTAATGGTCCATGTCAACCTAATATATCGCATATATAGGTTACTCAACTCGTATGTTTTATTCCATGTAAATGTTCAGTCCCTTGCCGTAGACCATACGGGCTTTCCCATGAGATTCTATACTACTTTAACATAGTTCCATGATCCTTAAGATCGTTTTGGACTGTCACCCTATATCTAACTAGGGTCTTTCAACATGAATCATCGTTTGTACAACTAGGACTTATGCTACCTAGGACTACTAGGGATTATGCTTACCTATTGCACGTTTTCGTATCTCGGTTTTGGTTCAACCACCCAGGGCCACTAGGAATTACGCTAACCGTCAACCGCGCCCTTTTTCTTCCCACGCATTCATCGTGAATCGTTTTTCCATGACTGTATGCACATGTGTCACATCGTGCTATCCGAGTCCTGTCACAGGGCAGATCAGGAAATACATGACTCGGTCGGGAGCTTTCGATTTATCTGCCGATGCAGATGCTAAGGTCTGTTTTTTTCTATACGTGGCTATGGTCCCACGAGACCACTCCCTCAACTAGTGAAAGACAAGACAGGATAAATCCTGTATGAGAACACACTACTGGCCAACCCACAATCCTAGCCTTACCGTAACCATAATTAGATAGCAATTATGGTCTTTTGGGTGTTCTCTGCCTTTCCGTACGTACACGCTTGACCAAAGATGGTAGGTAGCCTGACGAAATGCTATCTAATGTACGACCGTGTATCGTCGACTATCCCCTATCCATCCCCGTCTTTAGGTCGCTCGTATAGCAACCAAGGCATACTCTTGGTTCTTCTAACGCAGACCTTAACCTCTCATGAGCCTAGTATGATCACCTGGCAGCTCACAGAGGGATACCAAGAATATCCTCACGTTCCCCGAAGCCGCTGCTTCGTTACCCAGTTCGCTGGAGCCTTTATCTAAATCAGATACTTGCTCCTACTCGTATACTTAAACGATGACCTACCGTATCAGGTTACTCATCTATCTATGAACTGGTCTAAATTTCCTTGACTAAGAATCATTACTTAGTTATTCTTCAACTAAGGTTTACCACTTAGCCTTATTCCCGTTATCCTTGTTAACTACGGTTATCCACCTAATCCTCAGAACTAGGGTTTACATAATGGATTAAGTGTCACTTAAGTTCATGACTTAACCCGTCTACAAATCATGTCAAAATTGGCTAAGTATCCAAGTTCAAGACTTAACCCTACAAACCATGCTCAAGTTGGTTAAGTATATATTAACTTGACCCTATCAAATTACTGAGTTGTAACAACCCGTATTTTTAATAACCTGTTATAACATTAATCGAGGCAGAATTTAATTCAAAAATCTGAATCAAGGGAAACGGGCTATGCCATTGCGTTCGTCTCGGAAAAATACGCGAAATAGAGTCCGAGTTTTCGAAAATCGGAGTCCGTATGACCCGATTAAGGCCCAACGAAGTTTTCAGAAAACTTCTAAGCAAAAGCAGATTTCAAATTCAAAGCTGAATTTGGAAAATTGGGCCAGTTTGGGCCAGGCGGGAGAATTCCCGCCAGAACACCCAAGTCGACAGCCCTGTCGACTTGGGAGTCGACTTGGTTGGACCCAAGTCGACAGCCCTGTCGACTTGGCTGTCGACTTGGTCCAGCCGGGCTGTTTAGCCTGGTGCACCATTTTGAGAACGTGTTGAGCTTGGGGGCCAGATTCGGTTTTGAGGGCTGAGATGGCAACTAGGGTTTAATCCTATGGCCTAAAACACTTGCCTAATCTATAAATAAGACCGTAACCTACCCTAAATCATCATTATTCATTCTAGCAACTAAACTATGGCAAAATCAATCCTCTCATGGCCTCCACTCTCTTCATAAAATTCCTAAACAAATTTTTATGAGATTTTCCATGCATACAAGTGTTTTTAGACTTGTATGATCATCATTAGCTTGCATTCAAGTCAAGTCTCTATATTGGCACCACAAAGAAAGAGTTTTGATCAATTTTGCTTGCATTTTTGGGGTTTAATTGGTTGTATAAGGGTCTTCTTACATTTGCTATACTCATTTGAGTCCGCATAAGCATTGTAAGCCCTATTCTACTTTCATACTTAAACTTTGAAGTTAAATGTATGATATGCAAGTTTATATGCGAGTTTACTATGTTATGAAATGTAACTTTATCATGTTATGCAAGTTTTCTATGATGTAATATGCAAGTTTATCATGTTATGCAAGTATGTTATGATGTGATATGCAAGTTCATCAAGTTATGTCATGCAAGTTTGATATGCAAGTTGTCATATGATATGCAAGTTATGCTATGCAAGTTTGGGTTGAACATTTTATTCATGCTATCATGTTATGCAAGCTTATCTTGGGTTTATGAACATAAAGCTTCAAGCTTTAGGCCAAAGGTTGCATTTTGGCAACATGTAAGTTATCATATCCCTTATGATAACTTGCATGTGAGGCTAAATGCGAACTTATGGCCATTTCTACATGTCATTTAGCACCATGTGTCACCAATATGCTAAGTTTGGTTCTATGCAAGCTTTTGAGGCCAAAATATGTAATATGCAAGTATATGAACATATGTACATTTCATATGCCACCATGTTAAACTTGTGGCTTCAACACCTTTTATGTCATGATTATGCCAAGTTCCCTCTTTCTATCCTTTATGCGCTATTGCGATATGTAAGCGATGGGATTGCGTTTGGGGTTGGGTAAAAGTAAAAGACATAAAACATATGCTTGGGAATTTACCTATTAAGTTAGGTCTACCCATTGGGAATTTACCTATTAAGTTAGGTCTACCCAATTGCTTGAAAAACTTGTAATGTGTTTTGGAAACATGATGGACATGACACTTAGAAAAGATAAGTGTGGCCAACTCGAGGTTGTGTTGAGTTTGTAGCGTAAACCTACCCGGGACCGACCGGCTTAACTAGTTGCTACAAACAATAGGACCCAATGTGAGAAGTTGGTCATGTTGTACCTTGGACCTGAGGTTAGACCAAGTTGTGGTGTAAAGCTACCCGGACCCGCCCGGCTTAACTAGTAACCGCAACAAAGTCTAATGTGAGAGGTTAAGGCGCATTAAATTAATTAATGCCTCATGATTAGGGTTAAGTCATGGTCCACTTAGTACTTAACCAATTTGGGCTCGGTAGATTAATCGGGGTTAAGTCGTGAACTCATCGTTACACTTAACCAAGTTAATCCATGATTAGCAAGGGGGTTAAACCGTACTTAACCCACTAGAAAAATCCTAGCAATGGGGGACCACTCCAGCAGTAATCCCAAGTTAGTATCATCATGACCCTAGGGACTAGGCTAGGGAGGGGGCACGATTACTGGACTGGAGGTAAGTGACCAAAAGCGACGGCAGAGGGTACGCCGGTGTAGTTCCGGGCGGACCATGGTCGTGCACATAGTCCGAAGCCGGGGAAAATCATGCACGGGTACCAGTAGATCGAGATTGTGCACTCATGTTTATGGTGTCCAGGGGTTGCCACCCTAGGGCTTGATACACCCGACGGGAGACCCGGCACAGTCTGACTACAATTATGTTTGGGCCGTATTGACACCAACACGTGACGAGTTAGGCTTAAGGAGCCGATCGACTAGACCGTTTGGTTGGACCTTGTACTAGGGTCATTTCATGTTATTGGGCCAAAGCTTGGGCAAAGGGATCAATACTTGTTTAATTCAAGTCATGTTAGTTTGCTAGTACATCTGTGGTGCAAAACCTTAATCCTGATTATGCGATGACACCTTTATCTTCCTTGTTAGTTAATCATCATGCTAGTATGTTGTTATCCTTATGATCATACCTGCTTCTCATGCCAGTTAACTTTATCAGTTTACATTGATTGTAGTAGGGCTTACTCAGTCTTTTTGACTGACCTGTTTTCTTTCGCCTCTTTTCTTCCGTTCCCCCCCCCAGGTTCTCAGGGAGGGAATATTGGAGCTTAGCTGGATTTCTGACTGCTTGCTTGTGGGATTTAGCTCATGTACGGTTTGACATGAAGCTAGCTGTGGCTGTCACTTCTTTTGGGGATTAGTATTTATGTATTTCAGTTTTCAGTTGATGTTGTTTTATCTAGACTTGTTTATTTGGGAAGTTGACATTATGATGTAACAGACTTGTTTTGAAAAGGTTTAAAATCTTCCGCTGTTTTACCTATATTATTTACTCTGTTTACGCATATACATATGTTCTTGTTCTGCCTTGATATATCATTATGCATGTTTACCTGATTCAAACGCCCTCCCAAAGTCAGAGTGCTTGCAAGAGTCACCCGGGCTGAGGTGGGGTGTTACATTTGGTATCAGAGCATATGGTTTACGAGAAGGAACAAAAAGGTTTTTAAAACTTTTGGAAAACTATTTTCAAAACCAAGTATAAGTATTTTCCAAAGAAAAGTCTAGTTTATTTTAAAGACTATTCCCCAAAAAGCCATTAGCAAAATTCCTTCGTTTTTTTGGCCATTCTGAATCTGTCTTTTTCTTCGTTTTCAGCATGGCCGATAACTTTGCTATTCCGGAGGGAGTGCACATACCTGTTTGGTATAGGAGACTTTTGGAGGCTAGGGCGACCGAAGCCGGCCCCGCAGATGTTCCTCCTCCTCCTCCTCCAGTAGTTAATATTCCTCCTCCTGTCGCTAATGTTCCTCCTCCTCCTGTCGCTGAGGTTCCTCTTCCTTCTCCCCCTCAGCATCCTCAAGCTGACTTCGCAAAGACTTGCAAAAATTTCAAAGCAATGGGTGGCAAGAACTTTCAAGGCACTGAGACTTTTGTAGAGGCCAGAAATTGGTTGAAAGAGACCGAGGATTTATTTGCTATCTTTGGGATAGACGATCAGAGGAAGCTCTTGTTGGCGGTTTGGCTTATGAAGGATGAAGCCGCTTATTGGTGGGAAGTCACCAATGGTACTAGGCCTGTTGAGACTTGGGCCGATTTCAGGGCAAGGTTCATGCTTAAGTTTCTATCTTCTACTGAGGAGAATCTGCAAATGGAGAGGTTCATAACTCTGAGACAAGGAGATATGTCTGTCAAAGAATATGTGAACAAGTTCAATCAGTTAGCTCGTTTTGGCTTAGATATGGTGAATACTCCTCAGAAGAAGGCTCTTCGTTTTGCTAGAGGATTGAATGAGCCGTTGCAGGGATTGGCTATGTCGCATATTCCCCATGGGGCCACGTTTGAGAGCTTGGTTGATATGGCGTTACTTCAGGGAGATGTCAAGAAAGAGGTCAAGATGAATGATACTCAAGCCAAGAAGACTGATTCCCAAGGGAAAGGAAATCAGGGTAATCCAAGTGGTCAGAGCAGTCAAGGCAATCAGAACAAGAACAAGAGTCAAGGCAACAAGGGAAACAACAACGAGGGCAATAACAACAAGGGCAAGAACAACAAGGGAAAGTGCCATTATTGCGGTTCAGTTGGGCATCTTATTAAGGATTGTAAGAAGAGGAAAAGGAAGAATGGTGAATGCTTTTTCTGTGGTGAGACTGGACATTTCAGTAAGGATTGCCCGAGGAAGCAAGGGCAAGGCCAGGGTCAGACTCAGCGTGCTGGACCTTCAGGAGTGCAAGTTCATGCTCTCAATGTCGCTCCAGTTCCCGATCGAGGTAGTATTTCTGTTGAGAGCCTTGTATATATTTCTGATTTTCCAGTTCGTACCTTGTTTGATTCTGGTGCATCGCATAGCTTTATCTCATCTGATCTTGTTGATAGTTTGCACCTTAGTACTAGCTTGGTAGATGATCCCGTCTGTGTCTCAAATCCTATTGGGGGTTCCGCCCATTTGTCTATGATATGTGGGGATTTGAGGATCTCTATACTGAGTGTAGAGTTCTTGTGTAGTGCTTATGTTCTTGGTTTCAGGGGATACGGATTGATATTGGGCATGGATTGGTTGTCCAGATATGGAGCCATCCTTGATTGTGAGCATAGGGTTGTGAGGCTCGTGACTCGCCTCGGAAACACCCTAGAGATTTCTTGTGATCCGAGAGGTCTCGTCATGTTGTGCTATCTGGAATCACTCGACTCGTCAATAGAATCTCCTCAGTCTGTGAGAGTGGTTCGAGAGTATCCAGATGTTTTTGATGAAGTTAAGGGGTTTCCCCCTAAGCGAGAGATTGATTTCCGCATTTATCTGGTGGATAATGCAAATCCTGTTTCTTTGCCCGTTCGGCATATGGATCCGCGTGAAAGGCGGGAGCTAAGTAAGCAAGTGAAAGAGTTGCTTGAGAAGAAATTCATTAGACGAAGCATATCTGAATGGGGAGCGCCTGTGGTGTTTGCTACCAAGGCAGATGGTTCTCTCCGACTTTGTGTTGACTATCGAGAGTTGAATAAGCTGACTAAGAAGAACAGACACCCGTTACCGAGGATTGATGACCTCTTTGACCAGCTTGTCGGTGCTTCTGTTTTCTCTCAGCTTGATCTTGCTACGGGTTTCCATCAGCTCAGGGTAGCTGAAGATAGTATAGACAAGACTGCGTTCAGAACTCCAGATGGATTCTTCGAATGGCTTGTCATGCCGTTCGGTTTGACTAATGCACCCGCATATTTCGTGGACTTGATGAGTAGGGTGTTCAGGGAGTTCTTGAACAAGTTTGTCATGGTCTTCGTGGATGATATTCTGATCTTCTCTAAGGATGAGGAAGAGCACGCAAGGCATCTCATGGAGGTGATGGATACGCTTAGAGCGCATCAGTTGAAGGCCAAGTTCTCCAAGTGTCACTTTTGGAGAAGGGAAGTTAGATTCCTTGGGCATATAGTATCTAAGCAAGGCTTAGCGGTGGATCCCGCTAAGGTAGTTGCGGTTCAGGATTGGAAGACTCCAAGGAATGCAACTGAAGTGAGAAGTTTTCTAGGTCTTGCAGGTTTTTACCAGAAGTTCATCAAGGACTTCGCGAAGATTTCCGCTCCTCTCACTAAATTGACGAAGAAGAATTTAGTTTTTGCTTGGAGCATAGAATGCGAGCTTGCTTTTCAGAAGCTCAAGAGAGCTCTTACATCAGCACCTGTTCTAGCTTTGCCCGATGGAGGGAAGTTATTTACAGTATACACCGATGCATGTGGCACGGGGTTAGGAGCTGTTCTTATGCAAGAAGGAAGGGTGATATGCTTTGGCGGTAGACAACTCAAAGTACATGAGAAGAATTATCCCACTCATGACTTAGAGTTGGCAGCAATAGTATATGCACTCAAGGCTTGGCGCCATTATCTTCTGGGAGAAAGATTTGAGCTTTATACCGATCACAAGTCATTGAAGTATCTCTTTTCTCAGAAGGATCAGAATCTGAGGCAACAAAGATGGATGGAATTCTTGGCATCCTACGATTTTGAGATAGCTTATACCCCTGGCAAGGGGAATGTGGTAGCAGATGCATTGAGTAGAAGAAGGTTGACCCTAAGTCCTCTATTCGTTGAGATGAAGAATTTAGAGTATGTGGCGACCTTTGATTTCTCTTTGGCGGTTAAGTCGATGACCGGTTCTTTAGCATCTCTGGAACTCAGACCTACCCTTCTTGATCAAGTTGGGGCTTCGCAGAGAGAAGACCCTCGGATAGTTGAGACTATGGATAAGCTAATTCGAGGAGAGACGTCTAGTCATCTCGCTCGATATTCTATTGATGACAAGGGTTGGCTGAGGAGAGACGGAAGGTTATGTGTTCCCATGGTAGAAGATTTAGTAAGAAAAGTTCTGGAGGAAGCGCATCGCTCTAAGTTGACTATACATCCGGGAGGAGATAAGATGTATAAAGATATAAAGCGCATTTTCTTTTGGCCTGGGATGAAGAAGGATGTGGTAGAATTTGTCTCTAGATGTATCATTTGCCAGCAAGTCAAGGCCGAGTCAAAGAAGCCCGGTGGGCTATTGCATCCTCTAGACGTTCCACTATGGAAGTGGGAGAGTATCTCCATGGATTTTATCGATGGGCTACCAAGGTCAAGGAAAGGGAATACGAGCATCTGGGTTATTGTGGATAGACTTACGAAGAGTGCTCATTTCATTCCGGTAAAGAGCAAGAGGACCGCATCTTGGCTAGCGTCTGTATATCTTCGTGAGATTGTGAGACTACATGGAGTCCCTTCTAGTATAGTCAGTGACCGTGACCCAATCTTTACAAGTCAATTCTGGAATAGCTTGCAAGAAGCCATGGGCACGAGGTTGAATCTAAGTACGGCTTATCACCCACAGACGGACGGTCAAACTGAAAGGGTGAATAGGGTACTCGAGGATCTGTTGAGGCTTTGTACTCTGGATTTTGGTGGTACTTGGGAAGACCATCTTCCTCTTGTTGAGTTTGCATATAATAACAGTTATCAGGCAAGCATAGGGATGGCACCATTTGAAGCTTTATATGGGAGGCCGTGCAAGTCGCCTACATGTTGGTGGGAGACTACGGATAAGCTTATACTTGGGCCTGATATGATCAGAGATACATCCGAGAAGGTCGAGTTGATTCGAAGACGGATGAAAGCGGCCCAAGACCGACAGAAATCCTATGCTGATAAGCGAAGAACTGATTTGGAGTTTGATGTTGGGGATATGGTTTTCGTGAAGGTTTCTCCTTTGCGGAATGTGGTCCGATTTGGAGCCGTTGGGAAGTTGGCACCGAGGTTTGTTGGACCATTCCCTATTAAAGAGAGGATCGGGCAGATGGCTTATAGAGTGAAGTTGCCCGAGAAGCTTGCCGGAGTACACGATGTTTTTCATGTCTCGCATCTCCGGAAGTGTTTACATGAATCAGCAGAGGTTGTTGAGCCAAGTGTTCTAAAAGATGTGGAAGTGGAGAAAGAGGCTACCTTGAGGAGAGCTCCGATTCGTATCTTGGGGACGGAGACCAAGAAGCTAAGGAATCGTGAGGTCAAATTGGTGAAGGTTCAATGGGGTGAAGCCGAAGAAGTCGCAACTTGGGAAACCGAGGAGAAGATGCGTGGGCTTTATCCATTCCTTTTTGAGGGTATACTCTCAATCTCTTTTCTTTGTTAGCATATCTTTCTCTTTGCTATCTATGTTTATCTAATTTATCGTGTTAATCTTGTCATGAGAACCTTAGGTAGAAAACCTTTGGACGAAACATGTGTTTGAAACATGTTATGCTTGATGGTTGCAAGTGTTTGCAAGTGGTTACTCGTGGATGCATTATACACGTTAAGCACTAGATCGGCTCACACACTCCTCATATTGCATATGCATGAGTGTTTATGCTTATTCATGGATGAAAATTTGTGTGTTATCACATGGATGTTGCATATGGGTGTATGTGATGTGCACACATATAGATGTTATACATTATGTTAGGAATTGCATACATATGGATTCATTTCACTAACTTAATCTGCATTGATGATATTTGCATTAGATAGGTACATATACACACACCTTTGCATATGTTCATACAACATTTAGAATCTTGTAAGGACAATGATTGCTCGTGGATGATGTTTTGAGTAGATGGATGTTGGATGGTAGGATACGTTCTTCCTAACTTGAAGATTTCGGGGACGAAATCCTTTAAGGAGGGGAGAATGTAACAACCCGTATTTTTAATAACCTGTTATAACATAAATCGAGGCAGAATTTAATTCAAAAATCTGAATCAAGGGAAACGGGCTATGCCATTGCGTTCGTCTCGGAAAAATACGCGAAATAGAGTCCGAGTTTTCGAAAATCGGAGTCCGTATGACCCGATTAAGGCCCAACGAAGTTTTCAGAAAACTTCTAAGCAAAAACAGATTTCAAATTCAAAGCTGAATTTGGAAAATTGGGCCAGTTTGGGCCAGGCGGGAGAATTCCCGCCAGAACACCCAAGTCGACAGCCCTGTCGACTTGGGAGTCGACTTGGTTGGACCCAAGTCGACAGCCCTGTCGACTTGGTCCAGCCGGGCTGTTTAGCCTGGTGCACCATTTTGAGAATGTGTTGAGCTTGGGGGCCAGATTCAGTTTTGAGGGCTGAGATGGCAACTAGGGTTTAATCCTATGGCCTAAAACACTTGCCTAATCTATAAATAAGACCCTAACCTACCCTAATCATCATTATTCATTCTAGCAACTAAACTATGATAAAATCAATCCTCTCATGGCCTCCACTCTCTTCATAAAATTCCTAAACAAATTTTTATGAGATTTTCCATGCATACAAGTGTTTTTAGACTTGTATGATCATCATTAGCTTGCATTCAAGTCAAGTCTCTATATTGGCACCACAAAGAAAGAGTTTTGATCAATTTTGCTTGCATTTTTGGGGTTTAATTGGTTGTATAAGGGTCTTCTTACATTTGCTATACTCATTTGAGTCCGCATAAGCATTGTAAGCCCTATTCTACTTTCATACTTAAACTTTGAAGTTAAATGTATGATATGTAAGTTTATATGCGAGTTTACTATGTTATGAAATGTAAGTTTATCATGTTATGCAAGTTTTCTATGATGTAATATGCAAGTTTATCATGTTATGCAAGTATGTTATGATGTGATATGCAAGTTCATCAAGTTATGTCATGCAAGTTTGATATGCAAGTTGTCATATGATATGCAAGTTATGCTATGCAAGTTTGGGTTGAACATTTTATTCATGCTATCATGTTATGCAAGCTTATCTTGGGTTTGTGAACATAAAGCTTCAAGCTTTAGGCCAAAGGTTGCATTTTGGCAACATGTAAGTTATCATATCCCTTATGATAACTTGCATGTGAGGCTAAATGCGAACTTATGGCCATTTCTACATGTCATTTAGCACCATGTGTCACCAATATGCTAAGTTTGGTTCTATGCATGCTTTTGAGGCCAAAATATGTAATATGCAAGTATATGAACATATGTACATTTCATATGCCACCATGTTAAACTTGTGGCTTCAACACCTTTTATGTCATGATTATGCCAAGTTCCCTCTTTCTATCCTTTATGCGCTATTGCGATATGTAAGCGATGGGATTGCGTTTGGGGTTGGGTAAAAGTAAAAGACATAAAACATAAGCTTGGGAATTTACCTATTAAGTTAGGTCTACCCATTGGGAATTTACCTATTAAGTTAGGTCTACCCAATTGCTTGAAAAACTTGTAATGTATTTTGGAAACATGATGGACATGACACTTAGAAAAGATAAGTGTGGCCAACTCGAGGTTGGGTTGAGTTTGTAGCGTAAACCTACCCGGGACCGACCGGCTTAACTAGTTGCTACAAACAATAGGACCCAATGTGAGAAGTTGGTCATGTTGTACCTTGGACCCGAGGTTAGACCAAGTTGTGGTGTAAAGCTACCCGGACCCGCCCGGCTTAACTAGTAACCGCAACAAAGTCTAATGTGAGAGGTTAAGGCGCATTAAATTAATTAATGCCTCATGATTAGGGTTAATTCATGGTCCACTTAGTACTTAACCAATTTGGGCTCGGTTGATTAATCGGGGTTAAGTCGTGAATTCATCGTTACACTTAACCAAGTTAATCCATGATTAGCATGGGGGTTAAACCGTACTTAACCCACTAGAAAAATCCTAGCAATGGGGGCCCACTCCAGCAGTAATCCCAAGTTAGTATCATCATGACCCTAGGGACTAGGCTAGGGAGGGGGCACGATTACTGGACCGGAGGTAAGTGACCAAAAGCGACGGCAGAGGGTACGCCGGTGTAGTTCCGGGCGGACCATGGTCGTGCACATAGTCCGAAGCCGGGGAAAATCATGCACGGGTACCAGTAGATCGAGACTGTGCACTCATGTTTATGGTGTCCAGGGGTTGCCACCCTAGGGCTTGATACACCCGACGGGAGACCTGGCACAGTCTGACTACAATTATGTTTGGGCCGTATTGACACCAACACGTGACGAGTTAGGCTTAGGGAGCCGATCGACTAGACCGTTTGGTTGGACCTTGTACTAGGGTCATTTCATGTTATTGGGCCAAAGCTTGGGCCAAGGGATCAATACTTGTTTAATTCAAGTCATGTTAGTTTGCTAGTACATCTGTGGTGCAAAACCTTAATCCTGATTATGCGATGACACCTTTATCTTCCTTGTTAGTTAATCATCATGCTAGTATGTTGTTATCCTTATGATCATACCTGCTTCTCATGCCAGTTAACTTTATCAGTTTACATTGATTGTAGTAGGGCTTACTCAGTCTTTTTGACTGACCTGTTTTCTTTCGCCTCTTTTCTTCCGTTCCCCCCCCCCAGGTTCTCAGGGAGGGAATACTGGAGCTTAGCTGGATTTCTGACTGCTTGCTTGTGGGATTTAGCTCATGTACGGTTTGACATGAAGCTAGCTGTGGCTGTCACTTCTTTTGGGGATTAGTATTTATGTATTTCAGTTGATGTTGTTTTATCTAGACTTGTTTATTTGGGAAGTTGACATTATGATGCAACATACTTGTTTTGAAATGGTTTAAAATCTTCCGCTGTTTTACCTATATTATTTACTCTGTTTACGCATATACATATGTTCTTGTTCTGCCTTGATATATCATTATGCATGTTTACCTGATTCAAACGCCCTCCCAAAGTCAGAGTGCTTGCAAGAGTCACCCGGGCTGAGGTGGGGTGTTACATGAGTCAAATCGGTCAAGCGTATTTAAGCGATTCGTGACTTAGCCTTATCATGTTTTCACGTTAGAATGGTTAAGTATAGGTTAACTTAACCTCAATAAATTAACGAGTTAGATTGGTTAAGTATAGGTCACTTAACCACATCAAATCATCATGTTAGATTAGTTAAGTGTTTAACTTAACCCCATTAAACTGCCAAGTGGGATTAATTAAGTCTAGGCTAACTTAACCCCATCCGATTTCCATGTTTAAACTAGTTGAGTCTAATCTTAACCCCATCCATTAACTGTATTTTTCGGTTAAGTGTCATTAAGAAAACTTACTTAACCCTACCAATTTATCGTGTTGGATTGATTAAGTGTTGGTTAACTTAACCCCGTCCACTCGTCATATAAAAATGGTTAAGTGTCATTAGGCAAATCAAGTTACTTAACCTACCCAACCTTGTCATGTTTTGTTAAGTATCATTGGCCTAATCAATTTACGTAACCCATTGTCCATGTCATATTTGGTTAAGAGTCATTAATCAAATTAACTTAACCCTATCATGTGGCATTAATTACTTAATGCACCTTAACCTCTCACATTAGACTTTGTTGTGGTTACTAGTTAAGCCGGTCAGTTCCGGGTAGCTTTACACTACAACTTGGTCTAACCTCGGGTTCAAGCACAACATGACCAACTTCTCACATTGGGTCCTATTGTTTGCAACTACTAGTTAGGCCGGTCGGTTCCGGGTAGTTTTACGTTGCAAACTCAACCCAACCTCGAGTTGGTCACTTTCATGTTTAGTCTAGTGTCTTGTTCATATTCAAGTTTTTAAGAATATGGGTAGACCTAACTTAATAGGTAAATTCCCAATTCCATAGTATGGGTAGACCTAACTTAATAGGTAAATTCCCAATTTCATATTTTCAAACATACTCACATGTCAACTTCCATGTTATATTTCAAGTCATGTTTTCAAGTTGTATTTTCATGTCATTAGAAATTACTCATAACATAACCCAACGCTTTTAAACTCGCATATACGTTCGCAACAACGTAATGGATTAAAAAAAGAGACTTGGCAAAGGCATGACAAAAATGGATATTAAGCCACAAGTTAATCATGGTGGCAAATGAGGCACAAATGTGTTCATTAACTTGCATGTTACATTCTTAAGCCTCAAAAACATGCATAAACCCAAACTTGGCACATAAGCAAATCATGGTGACAAAAGACATGGAATGATGACTAGTAACTCGCATATATCATCATATAAGGGTTATGACTTCATATGCAAGTTGACATAAAGGTTATGAGGGTTCTCATGTTGCATAATGCAACATTTCAACATAAAGGTTGTAGCTTTTAGCCCATTAGATCAAGATAATGACTTCATAAACTTGCATGACATGATAGCATGTATCATACTCAATGATCAAACCCAAACTTGCAACATGAACATTTAGCTTCATAGTTAATATCTAAGAGTAGGGAAAGGGCTTACATTGCTATGAAGGCACAAATCGATTAAATTAAAGATTGAGACAAAGCCTATGCATGCCATCATCCAAAAAACCAAAGATGAAAGCTCCAAATCAATAAAAACCCCATCTTGATGAACAAAGGTCAAAGCTTTAGCCTTGAAATCAACTTGAGAAGCTCTCATACTAACATAGGGACTCTCTAACACTCACATGATCATGAAACCTCTCATAGAAATGAAGTGGAGGCTAGGGCTTTGAGTGGAGGCCATGAGAGGAGCAATTTTGCCATAGTTTAGTTGCATGAATGAATAATGAGGATTTAGGAGAGGGTTAGGGGCTTATTTATAGAGATTAGGATTAGTTAGGACCCTTAGATTAACCCTAGGACCAACCTGAACCATCAGATTTCAAACCAGGCCCAAAAACCTAGCCAAGACAGAAAATAGGTGCACCAGGCAAAACTGCCCGGCCACCATAAGTCGACCCCCAAGTCGACAGGGCTGTCGACTTGGGTCAAGCCATGTTGACTCCCAAGTCGACAGGGCTGTCGACTTGGGGAGCCTGGCGGGAATTTTTCCCGCCTAGCCTTCCAGCCCTAATTTTCGAAATTAGAACTCGTTTTTGAACTTGAATTTTCTGAAAACTTCGTCGGACCATAACTTGGTCATACGGACTCCGATTCTCGAAAACTCAGACTCTATTTCGCGTATTTTTCCGAGACGAACGCAATGGCAAAGCCCGTTTTACTTGATTCAGAATTTAAAAATGAAATTCTGCCTTGATTCTCGTTTTAACATGTTATCGAAATACGGGTTGTTACATTCTCCCCACCTTTTAGGATTTCGTCCCCGAAATCTCCAAGTTAGGAAGAACATATCCTACCATCCATCATTCTTCATCTACTCAAAACATCATCCACAAGCAACCATTGTCCTTAGATGATTTCTAATGCTGTATGAATATATGCATAACGTGTGTGTACATGTTCCTTAGCTAATGCTAATGATCAGGCCTGAATAATCTTTCTAATGCAAAATATGTATAGTGCCATGAATCCAACATGTATGCAAATAATCCTAGTCATATAGATACTATATGCGTGCACAATCATTCATTCATATGCAACAGCCGCATGATAATACATTCGATTTCATCCATAAACAAGTATAAATACTTGTGCATATGCAATATGAAATGTGACTGAGTCGAGCTAGTATCTAATGTGTATTCGCGCATCCACGAGCAACCACTTGCAACCATATCAATCATAACATGTTTCAAATACATGTTTACATCCATAGGGTTCTACCTAGGATTCCCTGAAACAGGGTCGAGAAGATAAACAAGATAAACTCCTTACTGGGTTTGTAACAGAAAATAGGACCGAGAGGATGTCCACAAAAGATAGCCTACAAGTAAGCTCCACAGAAAACAGGGATCAAGGATATACTCCCAAAAAGAGATATCATGCGCGTATCTAGTCTTTGACCATCAAAGTCGTATTTCCTTGAGCTTAATTCCATTGTGCCTTGACCGTCTTTTAACTTCGTGATTTCGTAGCTTCTTATTTCCTGTTTCCATAACATGAGCTGGAACTCATTTCTTCGTCGCCTCTCGTTCCACTTGCACTTATCCTTTTCCTAGAATACTTGGCGCAAACATGACTGCGTACTCATGATCTCATGCAAGCTTTCCAAAATTCACTAGTGAATCTTGGATCTCGTTTATATACTATAAGGTATTCCATGTAGAAGAACTTTCTCTTGAAAGTAAACAGATGTCAACCAGGTTATCAAGCGCACTTACTAGGGTGATCTCTATAACCCATGCATAAATGAAGTAAACCATCCGTCTTATCGGCGAACACCACTCGATCGGGCTTCAAATTTCCAATAAAGACATCAAGGGATTCTAAGTAACTAGTCATGACAGAACCTCAAAAAGGTTACACGATACTTCGAGGGTATTACCAAGGCTAGTCAAAAGGTCTAACTACCCTCCAATCAAAACCGAGAGTGGCACCCCCTATTGGATAACCACTTCATCCCTAGAATCCATCCATAGCTTATAAACATAAGCATTATTTCCAAACTCAACACTTGGCATAGACATTCTCAAATCCGAACAAGTCATGTATAAATGGACTGATTCTCCAATAGGACTTTGAGACAAAAATGGGATTCTTTATTACGCTAGTACTTAAGGTGCAGAGACTCAACTATCGAAGCAGACTTAAATGATACGAAAAACGAAGTCCTAACGGGATGATAGAGAAGAAAAGCTAAACCTTTAACAAGATCGTTACCCTCCTTCCGAGGTACCCTAGAAATGAGAGCATACTATTGCCCTCCCGATGATCTTGTCCTTGTCCCATAATACTTAACTATCCGCCCCGTTTTACCATGCCAAAGGTACTTTCTCGTCATGGGTTTCATTGTTCATCTTTCTCCCTCCTTTGAGGACTAAGCCATACCCACAAGTTGCTCATCCTTAACCTCGTATCCTTTATCCTCTTTCTCACTATCCTTTCTTATAACGCGGCCACTAGTCTCTCGAGAACCACCTCCATCGTATGGAAAGCACTTTCGTAGATGGAAAAGACTAGTCGCAGTTAAAACCACTGTGACTACAGATGGAGGAAAGAAAGGAAAAGAGATTCAATTAAGGAAACAAGGATAGTGCTAATGGCCTTTGGGGAATAGCCTTTTTCTTTTAAAAGAAAATTTTCTTGAAAAATGCTTATTTATAAACGATTTTCAAATAGGTTTCAGAAGGTCTTTAAAAACTTTTGCCCAGTCTGGTAACCTTCTGCTCTGATACCACGTGTAACACCCCGCCTCCGCTAGGGTCACTCGCAAAGGAATGCACTAGCTTTAGAGGGGCATTATTGGTAAACATGCACAGAAATATCACAAGACAGAACATATAAAATAGCGGAAGTAAAATCGAACTTTCATAAACATTAATAATTAAGGTCTAAAGCCTTTTACATCAGAGTACATTAAAACCTGTCTTGCAATAGTAAAGAAGCATAAAGACTTTTTCATAAATTATTCCCCAAGCAAAAACAGTAAAGTAGCCATAGCCAAGAAAAGTCCAAGCCATCCATGATGACCTTCAAGCAGAAGAAGTCCGAACTAAACAACAGTATTTCCTCCTTGTAACCTTGGGGGGGGGGGAACGGAAGAAAAGAGGCGAAACAAAACGGGTCAGTCAAAAAGACTGAGTAAGCCCTATCTACTATCAGCATAAAAACTAGTAAAGTTAACTGACATGAGAAACTGAGATGAACATAAGCATGATGACAAGATAGATAAGCTAAATCAAAATAACAGGATGAACTACTGAACTCAGATAAACTAAGGTGTCATGATAAATTACGATGTCAAGATAAAACAAGGTATCCCATCGTCAGGTTCCTATCAAGTATAATATCCCCAAGATATCTATCACGTATAACATCCCATGGTATATATCCTGTCTTTTAGCTCTGCACCTACCGTACTAGTATCCCCACCGTATCATGTGTTAACCATGAATGACCCTTACTCAAAAGTCGTGTAATGGTCCATGTCAACCTAATATATCGCATATATAGGTTACTCAACTCGTATGTTTTATTCCATGTAAATGTTCAGTCCCTTGCCGTAGACCATACGGGCTTTCCCATGAGATTCTATACTACTTTAACATAGTTCCATGATCCTTAAGATCGTTTTGGACTGTCACCCTATATCTAACTAGGGTCTTTCAACATGAATCATCGTTTGTACAACTAGGACTTATGCTACCTAGGACTACTAGAGATTATGCTTACCTATTGCACGTTTTCGTATCTCGGTTTTGGTTCAACCACCCAGGGCCACTAGGAATTACGCTAACCGTCAACCGCGCCCTTTTTCTTCCCACGCATTCATCGTGAATCGTTTTTCCATGACTGTATGCACATGTGTCACATCGTGCTATCCGAGTCCTGTCACAGGGCAGATCAGGAAATACAGGAGTAGGTCGGGAGCTTTCGATTTATCTGCCGATGCAGATGCTAAGGTCTGTTTTTTTTCTATACGTGGCTATGGTCCCACGAGACCACTCCCTCAACTAGTGAAAGACAAGACAGGATAAATCCTGTATGAGAACACACTACTGGCCAACCCACAATCCTAGCCTTACCGCAACCATAATTAGATAGCAATTATGGTCTTTTGGGTGTTCTCTGCCTTTCCGTACGTACATGCTTGACCAAAGATGGTAGGTAGCCTGACGAAATGCTATCTAGGGTACGACCGTGTATCGTCGACTATCCCCTATCCATCCCCGTCTTTAGGTCGCTCGTATAACAACCAAGGCATACTCTTGGTTCTTATAACGCAGACCTTAACCTCTCATGAGCCTAGTATGATCACCTGGCAGCTCACAGAGGGATACCAAGAATATCCTCACGTTCCCCGAAGCCGCTGCTTCGTTACCCAGTTCGCTGGAGCCTTTATCTAAATCAGATACTTGCTCCTACTCGTATACTTAAACGATGACCTACCGTATCAGGTTACTCATCTATCTATGAACTGGTCTAAATTTCTTTGACTAAGAATCATTACTTAGTTATTCTTCAACTAAGGTTTACCACTTAGCCTTATTCCCGTTATCCTTGTTAACTACGGTTATCCACCTAATCCTCAGAACTAGGGTTTACATAATGGATTAAGTGTCACTTAAGTTCATGAATTAACCCGTCTACAAATCATGTCAAAATTGGCTAAGTATCCAAGTTCAAGACTTAACCCTACAAACCATGCTCAAGTTGGTTAAGTATATATTAACTTGACCCTATCAAATTACTGAGTCAAATCGGTCAAGCGTATTTAAGCGATTCGTGACTTAGCCTTATCATGTTTTCATGTTAGATTGGTTAAGTATAGGTTAACTTAACCTCAATAAATTAGCGAGTTAGATTGGTTAAGTATAGGTCACTTAACCACATCAAATCATCATGTTAGATTAGTTAAGTGTTTAACTTAACCCCATTAAACTGCCAAGTGGGATTAATTAAGTCTAGGCTAACTTAACCCCATCCGATTTCCATGTTTAGACTAGTTGAGTCTAATCTTAACCCCATCCATTAACTGTATTTTTCGGTTAAGTGTCATTAAGAAAACTTACTTAACCCTACCAATTTATCGTGTTGGATTGATTAAGTGTTGGTTAACTTAACCCCGTCCACTAGTCATATAAAAATGGTTAAGTGTCATTAGGCAAATCAAGTTACTTAACCTAACCAACCTTGTCATGTTTTGTTAAGTATCATTGGCCTAATCAATTTACTTAACCCATTGTCCATGTCATATTTGGTTAAGAGTCATTAATCAAATTAACTTAACCCTATCATGTGGCATTAATTACTTAATGCACCTCAACCTCTCACATTATACTTTGTTGTGGTTACTAGTTAAGCCGGTCGGTTCCGGGTAGCTTTACACCACAACTTGGTCTAACCTCGGGTTCAAACACAACATGACCAACTTCTCACATTGGGTCCTATTGTTTGCAACTACTAGTTAGGCCGGTCGGTTCCGGGTAGTTTTACGTTGCAAACTCAACCCAACCTCGAGTTGGTCACTTTCATGTTTAATCTAGTGTCTTGTTCATATTCAAGTTTTTAAGAATATGGGTAGACCTAACTTAATAGGTAAATTCCCAATTCCATAGTACGGGTAGACCTAACTTAATAGGTAAATTCCCAATTTCATATTTTCAAACATACTCACATGTCAACTTCCATGTTATATTTCAAGTCATGTTTTCAAGTTGTATTTTCATGTCATTAGAAATTACTCATAACATAACCCAACGCTTTTAAACTCGCATATACGTTCGCAACAACGTAATGGATTAAAAGAAGAGACTTGGCAAAGGCATGACAAAAATGGATATTAAGCCACAAGTTAATCATGGTGGCAAATGAGGCACAAATGTGTTCATTAACTTGCATGTTACTTTCTTAAGCCTCAAAAACATGCATAAACCCAAACTTGGCACATAAGCAAATCATGGTGACAAAAGACATGGAATGATGACTAGTAACTCGCATATATCATCATATAAGGGTTATGACTTCATATGCAAGTTGACATAAAGGTTATGAGGGTTCTCATGTTGCATAATGCAACATTTCAACATAAAGGTTGTAGCTTTTAGCCCATAAGATCAAGATAATGACTTCATAAACTTGCATGACATGATAACATGTATCATACTCAATGATCAAACCCAAACTTGCAACATGAACATTTAACTTCATAGTTAATATCTAAGAGTAGGGAAAGGGCTTACATTGCTATGAAGGCACAAATCGATTAAATTAAAGATTGAGACAAAGCCTATGCATGCCATCATCCAAAAACCCAAAGATGAAAGCTCCAAATCAATAAAAACCCCATCTTGATGAACAAAGATCAAAGCTTTAGCCTTGAAATCAACTTGAGAAGCTCTCATACTAACATAGGGACTCTCTAACACTCACATGATCATGAAACCTCTCATAGAAATGAAGTGGAGGCTAGGGCTTTGAGTGGAGGCCATGAGAGGAGCAATTTTGCCATAGTTTAGTTGCATGAATGAATAATGAGGATTTAGGAGAGGGTTAGGGGCTTATTTATAGAGATTAGGATTAGTTAGGACCCTTAGATTAACCCTAGGACCAACCTGAACCATCAGATTTCAAAGCAGGCCCAAAAACCTAGCCAAGGCAGAAAATAGGTGCACCAGGCAAAACTGCCTGGCCACCATAAGTCGACCCCCAAGTCGACAGGGCTGTCGACTTGGGTCAAGCCATGTCGACTCCCAAGTCGACAGGGCTGTCGACTTGGGGAGCCTGGCGGGAATTTTTCCCGCCTAGCCTTCCAGCCCTAATTTTCGAAATTAGAACTCGTTTTTGAACTTGAATTTTCTGAAAACTTCGTCGGACCATAACTTGGTCATACGGACTCCGATTCTCGAAAACTCAGACTCTATTTCGCGTATTTTTCCGAGACGAACGCAATGGCAAAGCCCATTTTACTTGATTCAGAATTTAAAATTGAAATTCTTCCTTGATTCTCGTTTTAACATGTTATCGAAATACGTGTTGTTACAATTTTTCTCAATTCAGTTTATATTCCGAATTCCGGAATATAATCAATCGTTATTTTTTTTAAACACGTTTTCCAATTCACTTTTAATTTCATACTTGAATTTAAACTTCTAGATTATCTAATGATAATTTATTTCACTAGATTTATACACATCATCTATAAATTTGACTTCGCTGTTTTTTATATTAAAACAAGTTTCATTTCAAAAAAAATCTGTTTGAAACTCAATTCATTTTTATTTCGAATTCCGGAATAAAAACCCTCGTTCCCTTTTCGAAATGATTTCAGTTCTATTTTTAAATTCATACTTGAATTTAAAATTTTCAAATTATCTCTTGATAATTGATTCACTACATTTATAAATATCATTTATAAATTTACTTGTTTTATATAGTCAAACAAGTTCCATTTCAAAATCTATTTTAAACCAAAATCTTATTTTGGAATATTCTATTTATTATAACTTATCTATATATAACATATAACCTATTTTAATATTTAATTTTAAGTCTTAGTTTCTAATTAATACAATTCCAATATCCTTTCTGGATATAATTTATTTTATAATTTTGTCATAATCTAATTAAATTATCCAATTAAATTTACATTCCGAACATTGGAATAAATTTCATTATTTTCTATTTAAAATGATTCCCAATTCTCATTTCAAATTCACGTTTGAATTTAAACTTTCCAATTATCCAATGAGAATTATCCATTTCATTTATAAATTCACTACTTGTTTTTATTATTTAAGCACAAGTTAATATTTCCTAGCCTATTCGAAATTCAAATTCTATTTTAGAAAAATAGATTTTTCGTTTTAAATCTCAAAATTTCTTTTCACGATATTTTTATACATCAATATTTAGGGCCCGTGATATTTAAACATCTGAAACCCCCAATTATCAATCACAAGTTTTCTAACACATTATATATGATAATATATATGAAATCAAACAAATAATAAATTTGGAGGAATCCATTTAGATCCCTCCAACCTCTTTTCCTGCATCCACAAATGTTAGCCAACATAAATAATACACATCCTGCTTCAAGACATAATATCGTGGTATAGAAGGTCATCCATTATAACATATTGTGGGGGCACATAAGGTCATCCGCTGATGATACTGCGGGCATCCGCTAGTGGTACTGCGGGAAATATCCAACCACCAATATATATATATACACACACACACACACACACATACACACAATAGCCACAAACACCAAGCCTAAATATAACTAATATATATAATAGCCACAAAAATATTTAAATCCATCCAAACAACCAACAATCAGCATATAACATTATATTAAATAAATATTCGTTTATAATAAATTATAAATGAATCCAGAGAGTGAGTTTACTCACCATGATTTTTACTTTGCAATCCGTTCAAATTTTAAATTAAACCAAATGATGATCAATTTAATTTAAAATTCATCGTTGACCCCGAAAACTCCCGAGCCCATTCCCAGTTTGTAAAATTGTTGATATGATCCCGATACTGCTTGTTTGTTACCATCGGGCCTCGTACTAATGAGATATAAATTATATAAGCTTCAGAATTAATATAATCAATTTCAAACTTAATTAGAATCATTAAAATAAACTTATTACCCTTGTCAGCCTTAACTCCTTCCTCACGGTATTCTAAGCCTTTGTTGCATATTTCCTCCCACTCACAACCCTCACCAAAACTGACTGCTTCATCACCTCTTCCAAACTCACACGCATCCACCCAGTATCACCTATCTCCTCAATCGCAAAGTCATGGTCGACCCTGCTTGTAAACCAAAGTCCACGCTGCTCGACCCAACTCCCTCCTCTATCGGACATTCCCAACGCCACTCCATCCCCCTCGTTTCTTTCCAAAATCGAGACTCCTAAGACCGCGCGTGCCAGAAAAAGCGGTGCAATACTTTTTTTCTCAAACCTTCCATCCCGCGGATTTCTACATCCATCCATCGCTCACTAACTTCCCTCAGACACGAAATCAAAATCTAATTCGATTTTGCCCTTTTTTAATCGGTGCTTTCGATTTGAATAGAAGAAAGATAGGAGGAATTCACTGATTATAAAATCAGAAGGAGGAAGCTACTGGTTTTTTTTCGAATTGAAATTGGGAAGAACGAGTGGAAAAGAGGGAAACGAATTTACATTGCTGAAGAAAGAAAATAAAAGGGAGGCGTGCACTTTGATTTTCCTAAGGAAATCACCATTTTAATTTATTGAGTATAAAGGAATTGACAGAGAGAAATGGGGAAGAATGCGTGCGATTTATAGATGCAGAAGACTGGGCATCATGGTTATAGGTCCGCGTATGTACATTATAGGTGCCAGGTTAAGTAACTATAAATTAATTTGATTTGATTTTTATTTAATTCGATTCAGTATAAAGATATTTTTATTTTATCTAAATAGATATCAATTTAATTTCGAGCGTACCAATAAATTTTCGGGTTCATAACTTGAAATCACGAACCCCTTTTTTAACGTAACGACCGATGTTTCAATGTTATAATGTTATTTCGAACTCAATAGAATATATTTTAAAATTTAATTCGAACATATATAAATAAAATATCCATATTAAATCGATATATAATATAATTTAAATTCAAAAATAATCAATTCCTTAATAATAAATTATTAATATTGTCGTTTATAGTAAAATACAATTTATATTGATTATCTAAATTGTTTCGATTCAGTTTTACATCGAATTCAATTATATTCATTTTTGTATTACGACTATTCGATATATTCGAATAAATAGTAAATCGATTATTTAATCGATAAACTCAATATATAAATCCATTTGTATTATCAACTCAACATATAAAACAAATATTAAATGTTTAAAATAAATTGACTAAAAATTCGGGTCGTTACAAGATGGATGACAAATGTTGGAGTTCTTTTCAAGGAGCAATGGACAAGTTGATGCTCTTTTGTATATGAACATGAAACTTCAGCCTTGCCAAAACTTATTATTTGCAGTCGTTTATGGTATTAAAGCATTGACATAATCCTATGCTTCTTTTTGTTTAGATTTACAGTTATATCGTTATGTATCCTATTAGTTTATATTTTTGCATTACAAAATTTCAACGAGGCTATAAAAGTATATTCTAACTCTATAGCTTGAATGTTACCCTTTTCTACACAAATTGAAAACATCGAATTGTACTTTCATTTGATTCTCTCTGTAAGTTAGTAAGAGGAACGCAAAACCTGCAGGCCTTAAGTCTATAGTTGTTTGATGTTTCAAAAATCAAAATTAAGTATAATGGTATGGTTTTGGAATTGGAGGAGAATTATGTGAAACCTACACATTTTAAGTGGAATTGCATACATATACTACCAAAATACTCACGAAGGCTCAATCCACGTGGACATTATGTTGAAAACTTTATGTTGAACATATATTCATTTTTAGGTACTTTTGGCATAGGTCCTTATTACGGTTTGAAATACACGAAAAGTCCATCACTAAATTTCAATGTAAATCAGGTCCCTGTTTTTTATCTCCGATTGTTGCAGACATATCAGCAACATTTCATAAAAGTTGTTGACATATCAACAACTTTTTTGTAACGGTATAAAAGCTGCTGATATATCAGCAATTATTTACAAAAGTTGCTGGCATTTCAGCAATAATTTTTCACTTTTCTGTATATTGTATAAAAGTGGCTGACATATTAACAATTATTTGTAAAAGTTGTTGACATTTCAGTAGTAATTTTTTCTTTGTTTCTGGAAAATAGGGACCGGATTTACAATGAAACTTTACCAGCGAAAGTTGGTGACATATCAAAAATTATTTATAAAAGTTGCTGACATATCAACAATGATTTTCTTTGACATATCAACAATAATTTTTTTTTCTTTCTAGAAAATAGGGACCAGATTTACAATGAAACTTTGACAAGGACTTACATTACAATATGAAAGCATAAAGTGATGCCTCCCTAATTTTCACTTCTTTTATGTACGTAGTTTTAGGTTGAAACCATTCGCTTAAACATACACAAACAACAAAACCACAATTGATAAAAAGTAGGAAACGATTAACATTGAACAATCTTGTAATGTAGGAAAGTAGTAACTGAGAAACATTACCATACAATGCATGAAATGAGCATAGAAGTTGACAACATTACTGGACCTCATGCTTTTAAATCACACCACCAAACTGGCGGATCCCTATCCAGCTTTGTTCTCTTAGCCCTATTATCATCTATGTTATCCTTATTATATTCTATGCTATCTTTATCATCATCTTTATTTTCTTCAGAACTAGGATAGTTTTCCCGAAAGTCTTAATCCCATAAGCAGTGCTACCAGGACAAACACATAAACCTAAATATAAAATGAAGCGCCCATATAACAGATATTTACACAATTATTATTACGTATATAAATACATGCATGTGTATTGTGAAAACATGTGTATTTACATATAAATATATGTCAGCGCTTGTTTTGACTGACAATCAACTCTAAAATAGTGCATGGATTTTGTCGAGTAATTAGACCATGGCTCTAAACTCTAATCCAAGATGCTAGCTGCTACTTCAACAGTAAAAACTTGTCCTTGCTACTTATAAACTAATATTAAATACGTTCATCTCGTACAAATTTTATAATTGATAAGGATGAATATTTTTTAATTTATACAATGTACTGCTAACTTTATCGGGGATCTTGTATATTACATTATAACCAGTTCGAACTAGCATTCTTGCATATACATCAGGTTTCTTTGGCAGATAGTTTGATATGTCTACCAATAGCACTAGGAAGGGCACAAAATGCATCTTTTATCTCATATAAAGTTGAATATCTATTTACAGAAAATGAACATGAGTAAGAAGCAGGCTACCAAGAAGGTGTACCCGAAATCAACAAAAATAATCAATGCATCCAAAATGCAATGGGAAGGCATATGAAAAATATTGATGTTCAAAATGTAGAGAACTTGGAAATGTACGCTACCAACAAACCGAGATGCAACGAAAATTGATAGAACAATTGGAGATGTAGACATGAATCCATCTATGAAAAGAAGACTGTACGTTGGATTAATGTTGGAAGATTGCCTTTGAATTGTGTGATTCGAACGAAAGTTGAATTTAATGCATTTGTCAAACCAATAAGATGTTATGTAACGACGGTCGGAACAAAGCCCCCTTCCTTGCATGCATATGAGCTGTCACACAACTCCCATATAACCAAAGGAATCTCTGATGTTACGTGCCTACCAACTCATATTTGTACTCACCTCCTTCAATTTATTCCATGATGTGGGACTATTAATTCCAACCCATCATTCCTCCTTAACAACATGCGAGACAATCCTAACAGCCTCCCCCTTGACTCGCTTCCTACGAGTATCTTTTGAGAGCAATGCCTTTCCCATATGGGAAAGTAACCTTTGACTTCGATACCACTGTTATGTAACGACGGTCAGAACAAAGCCCCCTACCTTGCACGCATATGAGCTGACACCCAACTCTCATATAACAAAAGGAATCCCTGATGTTACGTGCCTACCAACTCATATTTGTACTCAACTCCTTCAATTTATTCCATGATGTGGGACTATTAATTCCAACCCGGCATTCCTCCTTAACAACATGCGAGACAATCCTAACATAAGAGCAAGATCGGTTGAGCTATCTTCTTATTTAAGGTCATTTGTATGGAAGCAACTTCCATTTACTCTTGAAGATTGAAGGCAACTTAGTGATGAGTTAAAAGTCGTTTGGTAGGTATTTTTTCAGGTATAGATTTTAAAACATTTAAAATTTCCGTCTCTTACTAATGATAATTGGCATTATGGACACGAGATTCACAAAATATTTTGACTACCATTATTAGAGTTTTGTGTTGCACGAAGGTGAAACATATGCTTTTAGGTTGTACTCTTTTATCATTGGATTTTCATTAAAACAGCTAACAAAACTTAATCTAAAAAAATGATTTAAATTTCAATGGGATAAATGCATAAATAAAATAAAGCTAAAAGTCCATCCACTCAATATATTCCATGGACCAATCCAACAACCTCATGTCATTAAAAAACATAAGATTACTTAGGTTGTTACAAAGACCATCACCAAACTCCTATCACTAAAGTCATTATTGCTCAATATCAGACCATCCACTCAATTTAGAAAATCACATCCATTAGCTTACCACTATCGCAACCCATATTTCCATCATCTGCCTCATCCATTACAAATCATCTGCGACATCTGCAACCATCAGTCATCCTCATCAAACCCCGGTTACTACGCCCAAAGCTAACACCTTCCCGAATTTCTTGCAAACACAATCAACAAATGCAATCTCATCTCTAAAACTGCCGAACTATGCCAACATCCACCTAACACTAGAAATAAACCAACAGACTTCTCCTTTCCATCCCTAGTTTGGACCAAACAAACCCATAATCATCATGTTACTTCCATCCATCCTGAACTTGTCTACCATAACACATTCTTCTTCAAACATCCTGAATAAGCCCTAACCTGATTCGAAACAATCCTCCACTTTCTAATATCTCAACCGACAACCAATTGAAACTTGCACCTTCATTGGTCTACGACAACCCCCATCAAATATCGAAAACCCCAAAGAAAAAATCGCAACTTGTTAATCAAATATAATGGGAAGAATTGAGCAAGAATAATAGCTTAAGGAAGAAAGAGACAGAAGAGGACTGAGATTAAAAAGGGTGTGAAGAGGGTGAAGATGAGAAGCCCGAGAGGAGAAAAGCGAAAATGAAAATGAAATTTTGGCGGCCTAAAAATATGTTGTAGGGAAAAGTGGAACCCGAATTCACCTTGTACTGCGTTAATATAATTATGGACTTTTTATTATAATTGCACTTGAAGTTGTTGTCTTTTTAAGTTAAATAAAGAATTGTCCCTTAACTATAACAAGCCAAGTTTTTGTGCAATCCAGGCTTGCTATTGCTATAATATTTTCTTATAGTGTATTATTCAGGTGCAAACAGAGTGCTATCTATCTATCTATCTATCTATATTTGAAAATTATGTATATACATATATATACATACATACACACACATATGAAAATGTGTCATGTAAATCAAAGGGGCTATATAGGTGCTCTTGATCCAATCTTATATACATACATACGAATATATATATATATATATATATATATATATATATATTTGTATTTATGTATATAAGATAGGATCAAGAGCATCCATATAGCCCCTTTGATTTCCGCTATACATTTATGTTTATCTTTGTTTCCACTAACTTATTTAATTATAAATAAGTGACCTAAATGTTGTTAAAGAAAAGATGCCATAAAGAATGCTTATATATATATATATGAATTCTTGTTCATACTTTCAGAAATCAAATCAGATTTATTACATACACTACTAAAATCGATCTGAATGGTGATGGAAGGGTGCAAATGTTAGCGGTGGCTAAAAAATACGGCCGTTGCTAAGCGTTGCTCGACCTGATTATATAAGCACAAACCCGCGAGCCCCATTTCATTTCCCACAAAAACATTTCCAACACCAAACCCTTCCCCCTTGTCCCCAGCCACCACCTCCAGTCACCACCACCTCCAAGCCACTCAATCATCCTCAAATATTATTGGTATAACTTCCATCTCTATTTTATGCTTAATTTAGGTTTAATCAAAAACCCTTATTTTGGAAATTAGTTGTTTATGAATTTGAATTTGATGGTTACGTGATATGAGTTGATTATAATAGTGTTCTAAGTCGATTTGGGAATAAAATTGCTTATTATGAGGTTGAAAATGATGATTATTGTGTATTAGTTATCATAATATTGTGTTAGTTGATGTAGAGATATTGATTGGTGGTTTGATTTGAAAATTAGTGTATATTATAATTGACATACTTATTGATAAGTTTGTACGAGCATTTGATTTAATTTAAAACAATGTTTGTTAAAGTAATTTAGGCGATAATTAATGTAGTATTGATTAATATAAAGTTGGTAGATTTGTACGGTTAATTAATCATAAGCAATAATTTTAAATTATTTAGCTTGTGTTAACTATAAGTATTGGCGTAGTTTAAAATACGTAATTTTATTTATTATAAGTGCTAGCTTCTAATTTTAGTCTAAAAACCGGTAAACTAAATTTTTAGAGAGGTAGCTAAATTTTAAAGTACGTTTTAAAATTTCAAATTTATATACATCTTAATTTTAAAGTACATTTTAATGGCTAGTTCTATATTATATTATGGATAATTTATTAATCTTAATCCGTGGTATTTCAATTTGTATGTTTTACAAAAATATAAAATCGAGTGCAAGCTTCAAATACTTAGTGGTAAACTACTTACATTATACTTCAATATTTATGTTGTGCAAGTATTAACGTGCCATGCATATAATTGTTATAGCCATATAACATGTAGTAAATTCAATATATAGTGTTAAATAACGTAAACGACTCATCTTTTTCTTAAAATGAAAAGTTTAGCATAAGAAATTATGGAAATACTAACAATGATTAGTGCTGAAAAAACTCTCATGTGGTGGTGAGCATTTTAGCATATGCTTTTGCTAGAGTATAAACACATTCTAGGTTTGTTCACTAACAATAAGTATTATATGCAGTCGTTATGAAAGATCTTTTCATAATTTCAAATGGAACAATAGTTTAAGCAAGTTAATGGGATTGTATTTAACATAACTCCTTAACATGCAAATGCACGGACTTACTTTGTGTTTTAAATATACTCTCACTTCTATGATAGTGAATTAAAGAATAAATTTTCGTTAGCTTGCCTATGGTAATCTATAGTAACCTGAAGTTGTGGTACCATAAACTAATCAAAATTTAGAGTTTAGAATATATTTACAAAATCAAGGCACTAAATACCCTTATAATAAATTAAAATTATATTTAGCAAACTATTTAAAGTAGAAAAGATAAAATGTGTTCTATTTATGTGAACCTGTTAGAGATTTTTGGTTCTGACGGACAAGTGTTGTATATGATTGTCATATGGATATTCGTTTTTTCTATAGAACGGGCACCTACATTCATCTAATACAATATTTTTTGGATTTATCCCATTATTGGACAAGTTACAAACACAATAAAATAATCACATTTTATAAATCGTTTCAGCTTAAATGGTTCACAAAATTTCGATGGCACATCCTTTTTGTTCCCTATGTTCACACATTTGTGTACGATACATGGAGTAAAAGGAAGTGATGATGAAATTTTGTTGAATTTTTTTATCAGAAATTATTTATAAAATGTAATTACGTTATTGTGTTTCTAATGTGAAGTGGAATGACCAACTGTCAAAGTTAAAAACAATAACTAAAAAAAATGAAGTAGTTATTTGAATTTTCTACAATGGCGTAGGCTTATAAATAAATACAACAAGACTTTAATAGAAGTTATAAAATAATTTTTAGTTGTTAAAATTAAAATTATAAAATGTGTTTTATTTTTGCAAATCCTTCATAGTTTTTCTGGCCTCGTCTGACAGGTGTTGTATATGAACATGTTATGGATATTCTTTTTCCCACAGAATGAACATCTTTATTCATCTAATTCAATATTTGTTGGATTTGTCCTAGTATTAGACGAGTTACAAATACAATAAAGTAATCATATTTTATAAATGGTTCATAAAATTTCGATGGCACTTCCTTTTTGTCCCATATGTACACGCATTTTGTTTAGGACACACGGAATAAAGGGAAGCACTGCCAAAATGTGTTGAATCCTTTAATTTGAAATGATTTATAAAATGTAAGTACAATATAATGTATGCAATGGGAAGTACGATGACAGACCACCAAGGTAAAAAACATTAAACTAAAAAGTAAATTAAAATAAAATGAAGCAGGTATTTGAATTGAAGTGTTTACTTGAATTTTACAATATTTTCCAAATTAGGAAAAATGTCTGGTTATTTTCTCGATCGTATTTGGATTTATGATGTCCGAACTGGTATGAAAGGATCAATAAAGGAACATTTATGTAATGGTGTACATGATTTTATTAGATTCGCTGAATCTAATAATTGAAATAACGAAGAAATTCGTTGTCCAATCTGTGTGGTAAGTGCAAACATTTGAAGCATTGAAAACCAAACATAGTAGTAGTACATTTGTATAAATTTGGTTTTGTGTCGAATTATTACTCATGAGATCATCATGGAGAACTTGTCGAACCTACACCTAATCCTATAGTGTTAGGGGATGATAATATTACAGCGAATCAAATATAAAATATGGTGCAAGATGCAGCAAGACCTATGTTTCCTGTCATTGATCAAGGCGATGATGAGAACGAAAATATTATACGATGATTTTATATTTCAAGTGAAAATTAATATGATTTATATAATTCAAATTAATTTCAATATGTAGACCATTGTACATGTGAAGCCATAGGGTCTGGATGTCTTTAGGAATCAATGGAACCAGAAGATGCAGGAAAATTATTTAGAGACTCTCTCAAGGACCAAAAATGTTGTAAAAAACATAGTTGGATGGGCGATGATGTTTGAACTGCATTTCTTAGACATTGGGAAACTGAAGCAGTGAAAGTAATTCTAATGATTTCATTCCTATATTACTTATTGTTTTATTTGCTTTTTCCCCATAACTGTTCATTTTTTTAACATAGTTATTACAAAAATCAATAAAAATGGAACAACACCAATAAAATTAATGAACATTTATAGTTATTCGTTTTCTTGATATTCCAACCATTTACATGTACAATTGTTGCATCACTTTAATTAATCATGTATCTAAATTAACATGCACAAAACAACACAAATAGGAATAAGAACCCTGTTTACATCGTGGTGGCTCGAAATCCTTCCAATAGCGTTGGAGAGAATTGGTAAATTTATAATTTGTGTTTATAAAAATTCGTATAATTTCATTCATGCATGTTTTTAGTGTATTTTGTTCATGTATATTTTTAGTTTGCGAAGTAAGGACGCGAGCCCTACAATAATTGAGGTGTTAAGAGTCATTTTTGCCGTTGAGCAGACAGATGAGGATGAGAAAGTTTCATATGATTAGATAGACCAGAAAATTGCATCGATTATGGTAAATATTCTTATATGTAATGATAATATTTCATACCCCTTTATTTCACAGTTTATTACTAAATTATTTAACAATCAAGTCAAGTTTACGTTCATAATTGCAGGAGAGACATGAAACAGAGCAAGTAAAAGTGATACAAGCGACTGGACATAAGGATATGATGCTTGAGGAGTCGAATCGCATATGGGATGTTATTATTGCACCAACTCATCTAAATAGGTATTATGGTTATGACAATCAGGAGGTAAACCATTTTGATAGATTTAAAATTAGTATTATAATATTCTGCATGTATGCGAACAACACAATCAAAATGTAGTTTAGTTAAAAACAGTACATGGCAATTCCAATATTAAATATAAAATAGTACACAATAATTCCAAATATATTTTACATGATCTCTTATTGGACTTTGTTACTAAATACATTTTTATGATTGAAAACAGCTGAAACATATTTGGATGCATGTTTGTTTAAAGACCTTATACATTATATTTTTCCTCTATCTTAAATTCTGAAAAGTCAGACATATTAACAATGGTAGTAAACAATGCAATTACACAACTATAGCCTATAGGGATAGTGTGACGACCTGGATTTTTGAACCAGTCAAAATGCCGAAAAATCCGTTTGTTCCTAAAGCTACAAATGAAAACTACCAACTTAACATGTAACAGCCTGCATTTTACGTATCGAAAGATCGTAAAATATTTTTATTTTATTCACTGAGGGTTGGATCATTCTCATCTTTTGATATGTTGCTTATGGGGATGTGAGACATGTCCATAATTTTTACCGATTTTATTTGTGACCATTTTGCCCCTATCTGTCTTGAACAGGGAATAAATTTTGACTCGGGTTGAATCAGAGGGTGGGACCTGTGCCATTGGAAAGGAATTGATGATTGCCTTTCCTAGAGTTGTTACATTAAAGATTTGGCTCAGCAGTTTGGGAGGAATCGCTGTTTTATGGTTTTCCAGTTGGCTGTTCAGGATTTTGAGCCACAATGGGCTGATTTGAGAAGGCCCAAGTAGCGGGCTGATTGAAACTGTAAATAGAGGGTGATAGGTATAGGAAATAGTTTACTTCCCCATTCTCTCATTAAGCGGCCTTGAACTCCTTCTTCCTCTAACACCTTTCCACCATTAAAAATCAAAATCCAAGGAGGGATACACCAGTAAAGGCTAGATCTACATCAATCAAAGCAAGGATTCATTGGATCAAGGGATTTGGTACGAGGTGCTTACTGTCCGGATTCTTATTTCTATCATTTTAGCTTGTTTTGGCAAATCGGTGAGTGGTTTACATCTCTCGCATGGATTTGATGAAGTGTATGAGTGATTGATCATGTTTTCTATCACATTTGAGTGTTTTTCCATAAATCTATGCCATACAAAGTCCATTCCATATAAATCACCCTATGATCTCATTTAGAGAGTTTAAATTGGTGATTCCATGTTACTCCACATGATTGTGCAAGTCAGATCTGTAATTTTGTGCATATGATCATTCATTATGGTTTTTGAATGATTTGCATGATTTTGTGAAAACTTTTGTTTTCATGTTGTTCGCAGATTCATACCGTGTTTTCGATCATATTTGATGGATTAGGCCAGTTGGTTTCATCGGATCTATCGTTTGGTGAAGTTTTGGTGGGAATTAGAGTTATTTTGGAGAAGTGCAGGTTTTGGGTTGCACATAGGGTGGGGTCGCTCACTCATGGTGTGTTTTCTTGGAGAATAAGACATGAACAGGGATCAATCGCACATAGTGGAAACAAGAAGGGTCGGTTGCGCAAGTAGGAAAAAGACCTAGGGTCTTGACTTTGGAAAGCAAGTGATTGGTCGCTCCTGGCGTTGAGACGGTCGAGCGATCCTAAGGGAAGGGAATGGTTCGAATGACGAGCCTGCAGGTAGATTAATGGGACGGTCGTATGTTCCAGGTTGGTTGGTTCGATGGAGCGAGCCTAGTAGTGGAAGGATCGGGCGGGCGGGGATGACTCGAGCATAAGTATACAAGATGAGGAGCTGGTCGGTCGTTCGTGGAATGGTCGTTCGTTCCTGCCCTGGTCGGTGATGGTTTTTAATAACGCTTCTAAAATGTTGTGGTTGATGGCTTTAGTGTTGTGGTTTGTTTCCCTTAGCAAATTGATGTGATGCTATGGATTGTTTTGAACCTTAGAATTGATGTTTTCTTTGGTTCGAAAGTGGTGATAACTTCGAAGTGAATTCCATGGTGAATGACGAAGTGAAGTGATTTGTTCGTCGGATGTGACGAATGATGAGGCAACTCAATGATGTATTGAGTTCGTGTGAAGTGCTAGCTCTAAAGTGCTCTGAGCTTTTGAATAGTCGTAATGGATAACGATTAGAGATGTGAAGGCCGGGAAATTATCGTTATCATAGGTTCTAGCGGACTCAAAGAAGGGGTACAATTGAAGACCAATTGTAGGTCGAGTGCCCTGGGCATCGTGTATGGCCTAGACACTTGTTGAGTATAGTGTGTGTGTGTGTGGGGGGGGGGGGGGGTTGTTAGTACCGGGGGCGTCGAGTATGGTCGCTGACAGTTGATGATGATTTGTTAGCCAGCCATACGATAACGATGGTTTTAAAGCAAGGTTGGCAGTGATAGCCAGAGTCAGTCATGGATGTTTGAATGTTTTGTTGTGATGACGGTTGAGTTGCTTTTGCCATGTATGAATGGTTGTTCTGATTCCCATGACTAGATTGTTGTTTCCTTTGAATGTATGGATCGTAAAGGCTATCACTGTCGGATGTGGAGAAGGCAGTTGTGAGTTCTTCTCTAGAGCTGGGTACATTAGTTCATTTATTTACCTATTCTCATATACTTTATTGATGAAGTTTGTTAGTTGTGTTATCTCTCACTCAGACTATTGTCTGACTCAAGGTTTTTTGTTTCCTCTTATTACCTTTGTTTGTTCATCTGGTTGTTTGGATGGGCAGACTAGGTGGTAGATAATAGGTGATTGCTTAAGGAGGGCGAGGTTGCTGTTCGGAGGCGAGCAGGAGGCTGGCGTACTAATTAACTACTATCTAGTATCTTTGTTTTCCGCTGTTTGTTATTGTACTCCGAGAGTTGTAGTGAGGCAAAGTTGTACAAACACTATTGTTGTTATCCACGTGTATGGGATTTACTTTCTAGTTGTCATGAAAGTTCAGTGTTTTCTGCTTCACTACTCTACCTATTGTATATGTTCTATTATATTTTATCCATGCGCTGTGAGTTTACGACAGGTTTCGCTTATGTACCGTACCTTGATGATCGTCCATAGCTGCCATGCACACCTTTCAGCGCATTATTCCTCTTGTATAATGCAGGGGCTGTGCAGCGCATTATTCCTCTTGTATAAATGTATAGGATACAAATATAATTATACAACTTAATAAGAGTAATTAATTAATCCACGAGGTGTGCATACCTAACTTAAATGTTACGCATCTACTGTTGTGCACATAGGTGAGAGAGACAGTCCTATCAAATCCTGTGAACTCAATAAATAATGTAAATGCGAAATAAAATCGTAAGCAGAAAAATATATATCAATACTTGATATATTGCAAACAACAAACAGAAAAATGTTATGTTATTTAAGGGGCTGCATTGCTACCACTTGTGACTACCTACGTACCCCTATTTAATTAGGTACACAATTAGATATAGGATTAAGCCAACATTGTTCTCCTATCGCAAATAGGACTCATGAAGCTTATGATGCAACAAACAATACACAATTCCCAAAACTACCCACTTAACTTAATCCCTACATCTAGATTTTTTTAAATCTAATTATCTTTATGAAAATTATCTCTTAGACTTTATTCTCGACGAAAACTTTGAAATAATATATACTTCTTTCATATCAAATCGTATTTCACTTCAGGATTTAAAAACAATTCATTTATGAAAATCTCAATTATCTACAACAGAAGCATATCAAAACATATGAAACCACTCCCAAAAGGTTTCTTCCAATAACATGGCAACTGGGTCCCAACCTTCATGCCATCAATAATATAAGTATGTACCTCTATCCCAAGAACGAACAATGCCCAAGCATATGCCCACTTTTTAGGTACAGGTTATCTGAAACATTGGTAACATAATAAATCATTTTATATTCTAAAGTGGCAAAATTATTTCCATCAATAGATAAAATCTATAATAATTTCCATTTCCAAACCGTTCATAATAATCATGCTAAAGCAATCGGGCTTAGTCTTCGAAATTCTTTATGTTTCTTTACTTATCGATTTATCTATATGAAACATCTAATAGTCAAAATGTGAGATTCTAATCACAAGATGTTCATATTTATATTTCACTATTAAAGTGATTTCTAAAATAAATGCTTAGATTCTGACTATATTCCATATTATTAAGAAGATCTGGTTCGAGTAAATCAAATTCACTATCCTATGAGTTGGGCCTGTCCGAATAGCCAGGGAGAGTAGGAAACTAATTTTCCGAACCCAAGCCTAGGCATTATCTATCTGTCACCCTAAGACAGTCAAATTATTTGATTGACTCTAAACCTTTGTTTATGATGACAATCCAGTTTTATTGCTAAACACTTTATAGTTAAATCTGGTATAAATCACAAGGTGTTAGCTTGTAATTCCATTCTACCCAACCCACGCATATGGATAATTAATTGCTCATAAACTGATCGAGCATATATCAAACAAACAGTCAATAATGAACGATCAATAGATAGTACATGAGTTGTTCAGTATTAATTAATCAACATATTAATTAACTAGAAAATAGTCATTTTACTTGCAAGCACAGAACGACGTTTTATTCTGTTCAATAAATGTCTATAATTATCTGTTCATCTTATAATAAAAGACTGGGATTTTTTCTGCTAATTAAGTGCCACTAATAAATTATTTGACTATGTTTTTCATAATTAAATTTAGCTACTAATAATTTATCATAAATTTATACTTAACCAAAAGTGTCAACATTTTATTCTAATGTGTTCTATTCATGAATACGATTCCGACGCCGAAAACGATGTGTCAATCGAGATAAAATGAGTGAGTTGTAATTTTTAGAAGTTTAGATATTAAAAATAAATGAAACGGTCTCACTCAAGCCTAAATGAGCCAAGCCCAAACCTGATCCTCTTCATTCTCCTCCTCCACCATTGCTGACGACCTATCTTTGGAACCTCTCACCTTCCTTCGCTTCTTACTTGCTAATCATGTCTTCCATGATGTCTTAGGCCCAAAACCAAAGTTTAAAAGAGATTAAAGAAGATTTGGCCAACTTTCGAAAAAGTTAGAGAGTAGTTAGTGGACTAGTGCTTAATCACTTCTACCATTTTTAACCCTCCTATTTCTTCTCAAGAAGTAGCCATTAAAATAGCTTAGGAAGAAGAATAAGAAAATAAGTTATGTGTTAAATGGTAGAAAGGCGGGGTTATTTATAGTTGCATTTTGGAAAACTTACCAATTTAACCTTTATTACTTTATTATTTCTTTTATACATTGATTTGATGTTTGCTTTTAGTGATGTGATGTGCATTAATTAGGATGGAAGTATGAAATGATGACATTAGGAAGTGCTCCTTTTTCACGCATGATATGACTTAGGGTTTGATATAAGTTAATAATGAGATCTCTTAAAAGAAAACAAAGTAGAAAAAAGCTCAACGACTATTTTAATGGCCGCTTCTCTTTGAGTTTTTCATGCGATATTTTATGTTCTCTCTATTCGTCGATCATAACTCTTCCTCATTACTTTTTTTGCTTTAATTGCCTTCTTTACGAGTTCCTCTGTTCTCTCTTTCTCGGATTGTGTCTAGATCTAATTTCTAGGTTTATGAATTCGTATGGTTTCACTAGTAACTTCGAGCTTTTTGGCACTTTTCTTAAGCATAGCCCATCGATTGAAGCGATATATGCTTCGATCGAAGCTTTGGTTGAAGATCACACATTCGTCGAGTTCACTGGAAATCCATCTCTATTGGTTAGATTGTAGTCTCTGGATTTTTTGTGGGTCTTTCTAGATTACGTTTTCTTATTGTGGAAGGGATTTTCTTGGAGCTGGTTCCTTCTTATACTGGCGAATTGATCTCGTACCCTTTTCTCCCTGGGAGGACGATCGAATCAGCCTTACCATTGGATGAGAAATTTCTCAAGGGTATTAAAGGAAAGTTTGTAGAAGGGGATTTCACCGCCTCTTTCTCTCCTCATTTGCATTTCAGAGGCTCAAGAACCTCATCGTTTCGTACTATCTTTGAATTTTTGGTTAGCTTTTTGCTTTGCGGTGGTATCTTCGGCAATGATTTTTGTGAAATGTTCACTACTGTGCCTGAGGGTGTTGGTGATTTGATCACCTTAACACGTCTTACTGCCGAGGCACAACACTCGAGGGTTGTAACTGGCAATGCTCTAATGAGGGAGGGAGAGTTCGGGAAGTCGTCTGGATAACAAAGGCGTTGACGCTTGTCTCGACGTTCAAGGAGCGCTAAGATGGCTTTTCCATCTCCCCTCTCTTCGTCACTTGTTGCTAAGGCACATGGCTTGAGAGTGGTGTCTTCTTATGGTTCGTTGGTTACCCTTGATTTGATTGCCTCCAACCCTTTCGAGCCAGTGCAAAGCTGTTTGTTTGAAGGTGAAGTAGAGGACCCCCTCCTTTATCAAACCTGGACATTCAGTTTTTGAGCCTTGGGGTTGTGGTTGGAAGTCAGTGAATTATAATGGTATTGTGGAAGTTGGTTTCTTGGTTGTTCCTAAGTCTCTAGCTGTCTTGGGCCCTATAGAGGTGATGCATTTTTGGCTCTCCGATCAGGTTCGTCCTTTTAACCATTTTTCATGCTATGTTTCATTAGATTCGGATGTTTCCTTATCTGCCAGTTTGGTTGTTGGTTTTCGTGATGTTGACTTAAGACATGACAAGCCTTATGTGTGCTCCCTGCCACTTCATTCACAACCTCAGTTGCAAAGGTAGTGGGCCATACGTGTGTTGGTAGGACCGATCTTCTGATCTTGCCTTGATGGGATTTTGCTGTTTTTTGATGGGTTCTTCGGTTGACTTGTTTTAATTTCCTTTCTTGTGAAGCATGTTCTTACTTTGGCTCTGTAATTGTCCTGATCATTTTTTACCTTTGAGCCTTTATGCGGTCGGTGGTTAGCATTCGGGTGCTATCCTCTGTGGCATCGGTCCACATTTAGATGGTATTTGTTGGTTGGTCAGTTGGTCGTGCTATTTGTGGATTTTGCTATTGTTTTAGCTTTTGGGTCATCTTGAGAACATGACAGACCTTATTATGGTTTGATTGTGTTCGCGCTTGCCCTATTGTATCTCCTCGGTCGGACATGAGGGTTCAGTCTGACTTTGGGCATCGACTGAGTTTTGCTATGTGTACTCAAATTATAGTTAGGATAAATGATGCTAGCTAGGGCCTACATGTACCCTTATCGACTATCAGAGTTGCTTGTTAGGTCGCCATTTTTCATCTATAAGTACTCGTTTTGATCAGCCTCTCCTTCTTCGGCTACCCTCTTTTATACTGTTTCGCGAACCTAAGGACAACACGGTCTTGAGTGGTACCTTATATGATACTGTGTCACAACACTGCTGTGACACTACATTACCTATTCTGCCTTCTCCTTCTTCGTTGGTGTCTCTCTAGCTTTTCCATGTTCACTTGGTCCCACTTCTTAGTAAGGACGATATTGCGATCATTAATGATCGTTTAGCTCGCCTTACTAAGAACTCTACATTGTACTCTCGTCTTTCAAGCTCTTCTGAGGATTATGTGTCTTTCTATTCTGGTTCACTTTCTCTTCCCCACCCTTTCGCGGGAGCTCTCGTCTTGCCTCTTCTAGGTCCCTATGTCACTCCTGGAGATGTATTTCCAGATCCAGGACTAGCACTCCTCGCACCATTCACACTTGCACTATAGTGATACGGCCGAGTAGATTGTTCGATCTACTCGGAACACCCTTTACCTTATATGATTGGTTCGTGCCTGACTAGGTCTCCTTCTAGTCCGGTCTTTCCATTTTTCTCTTAATGGCGAGTTTTCTATTCTAGAACATCCGTGGGATCGACAATGATGCCTCGTTAGCAAGGCCAAAGCGCCTGGTTAGAAAACACTCGATCTCTCTTGTGGCTCTTCTCGAACCACTTATGGGACCGAAGGCATTAGTTAGTTCGGTCCTTTCTTTTGGTTTGGCGGGTGGCTTAGCTAATGAATCCAACAAGATATAGATTTTATGGGCTAAAGAACTATCAGTTTGTCCTGTTTTCAACTCTTCCCAACTTCCATATGTTGCATGTTCTTTGTCTCCCTTCTCTTCTTCTTTTCTCTTTTCAACTGTCTACGGTAGATGCGAAAGGGTTAAAAGACAGACTCTTTGGTCTGATATTCTGTCTATTGGGGATATGGACTTTGGAATCTTCATAGTAGGTGGGAATTTCAATGTTTTTTCGTATCAGGTGGGGAAGCATGGAGGATCTTTCATTAACCGCGTCGCGGTTAGGGATTTCAACTCTTTCATTGTTCGCTCCAACTTATTGGAGGTATCTTTCGTCTGGTCTACTTTCACTTGGCGGAACAACCAAGAAGGACACAGTCGTATCCTTTCATGCCTCGATCGTGTTTTCGGACCGAATGGATTTTTTGCTCTTCCTTTTACTTACACGGTATCTCATCTTCATTGCACCTACTTGGACCACGTTCCTATGGTCCTTAGGCGCTCACCTTTGTCTTCTTCAGGTCCAACCTCTTTTTGGTTTCAGTTTATATGGGGGACCAACCATTCTTTCTATCGGACGGTTCTGGATTGTTAGACCCCCTGCCTCTAGCTCCCCTTGTGTTGCTTTCTTCTACAAGCTTAGAAGGCTAAAGGCTTGCCTCAAGGAATGGAATTTGCTCGTCCTCAAGAAAATTTTCGACTGTTTCCGTGCAACCTAAGAGATTCTTATTTGAGCGCAGTCTTCATTTGACGAAGACCCCCTGCCTCTAGCTCCCCTTGTGTTGCTTTCTTCTACAAGCTTAGAAGGCTAAAGGCTTGCCTCAAGGAATGGAATTTGCTCGTCCTCAAGAAAATTTTCGACTGTTTCTGTGCAACCTAAGAGATTCTTATTTGAGCGCAGTCTTCATTTGACGAAGACCCTTCTCCATTTAACAAGGAGGTGTGGGCTTTGGCCCAGCTAGCCTTCTCTTCGTAACTCCATGTATAATATGATTTCTTTCATCAGAAAGGTAGGGTCAAGTGGATCATTGATAAAGACTCAAACTCAATGTTTTTCCAATCTTCTATCAGAAAGAAGAATTTTCTTTTTTCTATTCAGCAGATTCGCCGCTCGGACTCTTCATTTGCCACTGATGCGGTGGAAATCAAAGAGATCATCCTCTCTCATTTTCCAGAGATTCTTGGGTGCTCCATTGGAGGATTCCCTTGATCTGATCTTGTTGGACTTTATCCTAGGTTATTCCTCTCCGGTAAGAGTGATGACCTTATCATCCCTCCCGCTGTTGAGGAGATTCGTGCCTTCTTCTTCTCTTTGAGCAAGGACAATGCGAGTGGACCAGACGACTTTAATAGTGTTTTCTACTATACCACCTAGCTGATCATTCAACAGGACTTCTTTCTGTCCATCCAATCCTTCTTCTCTAGTGGAGACCTCCCTAGTAGGTGGTCTTCGACCAACCTTGTTTTCATCCCCAAATTCAAAAACCCTTTTTTTGTTTGTATTTTTGCCATATTAGTTTATGCAACTTTTCCAACAAGGTCATTTCTAAGGTTCTCGCTTTTAGGCTCATTTTCTACCTAGATCGTATCATTTCTTTTTCCCAGGCTGGGTTCATAAAGGATCATCGGATAACGGACCACATTTCACTTTCCCAAGAACTTATCTCTTGTATTGACCGGAAGGTCAGCGGCTCAAATGTGGTAATCAAGTTGCACATGGATCAGGCTTATGACCGTCACTCTTGGTTCTTCCTCATTGGAGCTCTTAGAGCCCAGAACCTCTTATTGACCTTGTTTGGAGGCTCATATCTAAATATTGGTCCTCCATTCTTACCAATGGATCTGCTACCAGTTTTTTCAAATTAGGTAGGGGACTGCGGCAGGGAGATCCCCTCTTGCCCTCCCTTCTCATCATCTCCGTGGAGGCTTTTGTACGTTGTATTCATTCGCTCACCTTAGCAGGCCAAATCCAGCAATTTCGCATCCCTTTAGGATGTCCGCTGTTTTTTCGTTATCATTTTCTGATGATATCATAATTTTGCCTAACGGTAACAAGAAATTATTGTGTAGGCTTCTCAACTTTACTGGTCAGTATGAGAGGTATTCTGGTCAGCTCGTCAACTCGACTAAAAGCTTTTTTGTTCCATCCAAGTCCCTGGAACTAGATAGGATTTCTTGGTTTGTGTCAAACTCTAGTTTCCCAGCGGCTTCCCGCCCTTTTCCTTGCCTAAGAGTTGTCCTTTTCAGAGGATGTAAGCTAAACACGATTTTCGTTCCCCTTACTGACAAACCAAGGGAAAGATTTTTAGTTGGGATGCTACCCTCCTTTCTCAGGCAGGTCATCTAGTGCTCATTCTGTAAGTACTAGAATCCATTCGAGCCCACGTCTTTGCACCCATGATGCCAACTGCTTCTTTCTTTCATTCTTTATGATCTTTGGCCTCATCCTTTTTCTGGGGTAGAAAGGAAACCAGCAACCATCGCCAGTGGGTTTCTTGTGAAGCCATCTGTCGTCCCAAGAGAGAAGGTGGTTTTGGTCTTCAGGGTGGAAGTGTTCATAGCTTGTGCTTGTAAACTCTAGGTTCGTTCCGTGCGAGTGACTCCCTATGGGCGTCCTTCCTTCATGCCAAATATCGGAATCTTCTTTCTTTGACTTTATTGGTTCTCCATTTTACGCTAGTGAGACGTAGAAAAGAATGCAATCCATGAGACCCTTCTCTGATTCACATGGAGGTGGTCTTAGCTGGGATGGTGCTTTTTTCACCCTTCGGGCTGCCTGGGATTCTACTAGAATCTGTAGCCCGCTTTCTCCGGCTTTCCATTACGTCTGAATCCCTGCATCCCTCCCAAGGTTTCTGTCCTAATGTGGAAGACGCTTCATAGCGGATTGCCATTAGACGAGAGCCTGAGGGGGACTGATATTTTAATTGTATCTCGCTATAGAAGCTGTTTTTGGTCCTAAGTGGAATCCTGTGAGCATCTATTCTTTGCCAGTTTCAATGCTAGAGCTGTATGGTCCTTCTTCGGGAGTCTAGCATATCTCTGGGGAACCGCCTTGTCCTTTCTCGTCCTTCTTAGTCTGTGGTGTGCGGAGATGGCGGGGAAGTCCCTCAGGGCTTCCCTGTTCCATCTGATTTCCTTCCTTATCTATTGGCACATTCGGTGTGGGCAGAATAAGGCGGTTTACGATGAATTTCCCATGGACTCTTCCATCCTCGTAAAACGAGTTAAAAACAATGTATTCCTCCCTTACCGTGGAAGATTTTCCATTGTGTCTGTCTTGCTCGCCCTCGGTATTTGGCTCTCCTTTTAGACATTCGTTGCGGCTTCCCACCGCGTGCCGGAATAGGGTAAGTTTGACAGGTTCCGTTTGTTTTGGATAGGTCTCTCTTTTCATGTCTCTTGTACCACTTCACCCATCATCTTATCATCTTATGTTTTGATTAGTGTACAGGTCTCAGATTGTTGTTTTTGGATTGGGTCTTTGCTTCCACCCTGGATGTATCTTTGGTTTATGTCGGTCTTTAGAGATGTCGCATGATGCTTTCTAGGAATTCCTTATATTGGTCCTCTGAATTTGGAGCTCTTTCTCTTTGACGAATGTTTTCTTAGGCGGTTTTGGACCAAGCATCATCTGTGGAGGATCCCCGCCTTTTCAGTGATTCCCGAGAGCATGCTTGCTGATGTTGGTTTTGTTTTTGGTTGCCTAAGAGGTAATTCACTGTATATCACTGTATTATGTCTGGTTTGTTTTTTGACTCCGTATGTATATGGTATTAGCTATTGCTATACTGTTTTTTGTGCGCCATTAGAGATTGGCTATTATCTCCATTTTGGAATTTATATATTTCTATTTTTTTATTAAAAAAAGATTTATTTTAAAAAGTTTTGATTTGATACTTTGTTTTATATATTTAACTTAATTAATTATTTCTTTAACTTAATTAATCTTTTCATTAACTTAAAAGAGATTTAAATACTTGTTAAAATCTGTACATTTAAGTTGTAAAACCTGTTGCAATTTATTTTGGTTGGATCGTAATTTTCTGCAAAAAAAATTTATGGTTATATTTTTAGGTTTTAAGTAATGAACTCGTTTATGTGAACAAAATTAAAATATATGAGTTTCTTACTTTATTTTATTAATCAAACGTATTTATTCATATTTAAAAATCGTATTCAAATACTGTAAACAAATCTCAAAATTTACAATATTAGTGAATTGTGTCAAATTTTCATTTTTGATGATATGCGATAAATTGTTTGAAATGATAAGTTTATAAAATTGATATAAATAACTTATTTGATCATTATAATTTTTAGAATCATATTTAAAAATGGGTGTATGTATCCATAACCATGCACGATTATTACCAATTTTCAACACTCGAGTTTTTTAAAAATATCAGAATTTTTGGGTCGTTACATTCTCCTCTACTTAAAAGGATTTCTTTCCCGAAATCACAATGTCGGAAGGATATAGAGGAAACAAATAATTAACAATAAATAAGAATATCAAAAATAGCGTCTCACCCATAACCCTAGTCGGAGGTATGGTGCCTTATTTTATCCGTTTTATTTATCAAATTAAAGTAGCTTCATTCTAAAATTCCTAGGTTTATTTACTAAACTATATGAATTTTCCTTAGGCACCTAACCTAAGCTCTGATACCAAATGTGACGACTCGGATTTTCCAACCAGTCAAAATGCCGAGAAATTCATATGTTCCTAAAACTACGAATGAAAACTACCAACTTAATATATATTATTACACAATATTTAATAGTAGTAAATGTAAATGGTACAAATTCAATTATACAACTTAATCAGAGTAATTAATTAATTTACAAGGTGTGCATACCTAACTTAAATGTAATACTTCTACAATTATGCACTCAGGTGAGAGAGACAACCCTATCAAATCCTGTAAACTCAATAAATAATGTAAATCTAGAAGAAAATAGTAAGCAAAAAGATATATCAATACTTGGTATATTACAAACAACAAAGAAAAAAATGTTTGGAAACTTAAAGGGCTGCATCACTACCACCTGTGACTGTCTATGTACTTCTATCTAATTGGATGCCCAATTAGATAAAGGATCAAGCCAACGTACTTCTCCTATCGCAAATAGGACCCATGGAACCTACGATGCAACAAAAATATGCAATTCCCAAAACTACCCACTTAGCTTAATCCTTACATTTAGATTTTTTTTAAAAAAAAATCTAATTATCTTTACGAAAATTGTTTCTTGGACTTTATTTCCGTATTTTAATTTCAAATCCTTCGAAGTAATATATACTTTTTTCATATCAAATATACTTCACTTCGGGATTTAAAAACAAATCATTGATGAAAATCTCAATTATCGACAATATAAGCATATCAAAATATATGCAATCAATCCCGAGAGGTTTCTCCCAATAACATGACAACTGGTTCTCAGCCTTCACGTTATCAATAATATAAGTATGTACCTCTATCCCAAGAGCGAACCATATCCAAACATATTCCCACTTTTTAATTATGGCTTACCCGAATCATTTGTAATATAATAAATTATTTTATATCCCGAAGTGGAAAAAACATTTACAAATCTATAATAATTTCCATTTTCAAGCCTTTTAGGACAATCAGGCTAAAGCAACTGGGTTTACTATTCGAAATTCTTTCTGTTTCTTTACTTATCGATTTATCTATATGAAACATCTTATAGTCAAAATATGAGATTCTAATCACAGGATGTTCATATTTATATTTCACTAATAAAGTGACTTCTAAAATAAATGCTTAAATTCTGACTATATTCCACATTATTAAGAAGATCTAGTTCGAGAAAATCAAATTCACTATCCCATGCGTCGAGCCAGTTTGGATAGCCAGGGAAAGCAGGAAACTAATTTTCCAAGTCCAAGCCTATACAATCACTTGTCACCCTAAGGCGATCAAGTTATTTGATTGACTCTAAACCTTTGTTTTTCTATGACAATCCAATTTATTTGCTAAACATCCTATCGTGAAATAAATCACAAGGTGTTAGCTTGTAATTCTATTCTACCTAAACTATGCATATCGATAATTAATTACTCGTAAATTGGTCAAGCGTATATCAAACAAGCAATAAATAATTAACGATCAATAGATTACTTCAATTATTCAATATTAATTAATCGACATATTAATTAACTACAAAACAACATTTTACTTACAAACACAGAACAGTGTTTTATTTTGCTCAATAAATGTTTGTGCAAACTAAGAATTTTTCTACTTATTAAATGTCACTAATAAATTATTCAACTACGTTCATCATAATTAAATTTAGCTACTAATAATTTATCATAAATTTATGCTTAATCAAAAGTGTCAACAATTTATACTAACATGTTATATTCGTGAATACGATTTCAACGCCAAAAACAAAGTGTCAGTCGAAGCTAAACTGAGCAAGTTATGATTTTTAGAAGTTTAGATGTTAAAAATAAATGAAACAGTCTCACTCATGCCTAAATGGGCCAAGCCCAAACCCAATCCTCTTCTTCTTTCTACTCCTCCACCATTGCTGACATCCTATCCACGGAACCTCTTCTTTCTCTCACCTTCCTTCACTTCTTACTTGCTAATCACGTCTTCCATGATGTCTTAGGCCCAAAGCCAAAGTTTAATAGAGATTAAAGAAGATTTGGTCAATTTTCGAAAAGTTAGAGAGTAATTAGTGGGTTAGTGCTTAAGCACTTCCACCATTTTTAACACTCCTTCTCAAGAAGTAGCCATTAAAATGACTTTGGAAGAAGACTAAAAAAAGAAATTTTGTGTTGAAATGGTAGAAAGGGTGGATTTATTTATAGTTTCATTTTGGAAGGCAACTTACCAATTTCACCTTTATTACTTTATTACTTTATTATTTCTAGTATACCTTGATTTGATGTTTCCTTTTAGTTTTGTGATGTGCATTAATTAGGATGGAAAATATGAAATGATGACATTAGGTTGTGTTCCTTTTCCACACATGATATGACTTAGGATTTGCTATGAGTTATTAATAATTAGATATCTTTTAAAAAGTTTCAATTTGATACTTTTTTATACACTTAACTTGATTAATTATTATTTTTAACTTGATTAATATTTTCATTAAATTAAAAGAGATTTAAATACTTGTTAAAAATGTGTACATATTACTATTTAAGATCCAAAACCTTTTGCAACTTTTTTTGGTTGAGTTGCTAGTTTTCTGCAAAAATGTTTTACAATCAATTTTTACATTTTATTTAACGAACTCATTTATGTAAACAAAATCAAAATATGAGTTTCTTACTTTCTTTTATTAATTAAAACGTGTTTATTCATATTTAAAATTCGTATTCAAATACTATCAGAAAATCTCAAAATTTACAATACTGATGAATAGTGTCAAATTCTCATTTTTGACGATATACGATAAATTATTTAAAATGATAAGTTGATAAAACTGATATAAATAACTTATCTGATCATTATACTTTTCAGAATCGTATTTGAAAATGAGAGTATGTATCCAGAAACATGCGCGGTTATTCCAAAATTTTGAAAATATCGAAATTCCTTGTCTCCTACTTGAAAGGATTTCGTCCCTGAAATCACAATATCGGAAGTATATAGCGGAAACAAACAATTAACATCAATTAAGCACACAAAAATTGTATATCACCCATAACCTCAGTTGGAGGTACGATGCCTTATCCTATCCATTTTATTTATCAAATTAAAGTAGCTTCATTCTAAAATTCCTAGGTTGATTTACTAACCTATATGAATTTTCCTTAGGCATCTAACCTAGGCTCTGTTACCCGATGTGACGACCAGGATTTTCGAACCAGTCAAAATGCCAAAAAAATCCATCCTTTTCTAGAACTACGAATGAAAACTACCAACTTAACATTTAATAATACTCAATATTTGACAAATATTTAACAGTACCAGAGGTGTAGGATACAAATTTAATTATATAACTTAATGAGAGTAATTAATTAATCTACTAAGTGTGCATACCCGAATTAAATGTTACACATCTACTGTTGAGGACTAAGTGAGAGACAACCCTATCAAATCCTCTGAACTCAATAAATAATGTAAATGCGGAATAAATTAGTAAGTAGAAAAGATATATCAATACTCGATATCTAGCAAGCAACAAACAAAAAAATGTCATGCCATTTAAGGGGCATCATCACTACCACTTATGACTGACTACGTACCCCTATCTAATAGGGTACCCAATTAGATACAAGATCAAACCAATGTAGTTCTCCCATCGCAAATAAGGCTCATAGAGCTTACGATGCAACAAAAAATATGCAATTCCAAAAGCAACCCACTTAACTTAATCCTAACATTTAGATTTTTTTTAAATCTAATTATCTTTACGAAAATTACCTCTTTGGCTTTATTCCTAAGTTTATATTTCAAAACCTTTGAAATAATATATACTTCTTCATATCAAATTTACTTCACTTGAGGATTTAAAAACAAATCATTTATGAAAATCTCAATTATCAACAATAGAAGCATATCAAAATATTTACAACCAATCCCGAGAGGTTTCTCCTAGTAACATGACAACTGGGTCCCAGCCTTCATACCGTTAATAATATAAGTATGTACCTATATCCCAAGAGCGAACCATACCCAAACATATGCCCACTTTTTAGTTACGGGTTATGCCAATCATTGGTAACATAATAAATCATTTTATATCCTGAAGTTGCAAAATAATTTACATTAATAGATAAAATCTATAATAATTTCCATTTATAAATCTTTGAGAATAATCATGCTTAAGCAATCTGGTTTAGTCTTCGAAATTCTTTTCGTTACTTTACTTATCAATTTATCTATATGAAACATCTTATAGTCAAACTGTGAGATTCTAATTACAAGATATTCACATTTATATTTCATAAATAAAGTGATTTCTAAAATGAATGCTTGAATTCCGACTATATTCCCTATTATTAAGAAGATCTAGTTCGAGTAAATCAAATTCACTATCCTATGCGTCGGGCCAGTCTCGATAGCCAGGGAGAGCAGGAAACTAATTTTCCAAACCCAAGCCTAGACACTATCTCTCTGTCACCCTAAGACGGTCAAGTTATTTGATTGACTCTAAACATTTATTTCTGATGACAATCCAATTTTTTTTGCTAAACACCTTATAGTCAAATCGTGAAATAAATCAAAAGGTGTTAGCTTGTAATTCTATTCTACCCAACCCATGCATATGGATAATTAATTGCTCATAAACTAGTAGAGCATATATCAAACAAACAATCAATAATTAACGATCAATAAATAGTACTTCAATTACTACTTATTAATTAATCAACATATTAATTAACTTCAAAACTGTCATTTTACTTGCAAGCATAGAACGGTGTTTTATACAACTCAATAAGTGTTCGTAATTATCTATTCAACTTATACTACCAGACTAGGAACTTGTCTGCTAATTAAATGCCACTAATAAATTATTTAACTATGTTTGTCGTAATCAAATTTAGCTACTAATAATTTATCATAAATTTATACTTGACCAAAAGTGTCAACATTTTATACTAACGTGTTGTATTTGTGAATATGATTCCAATGCTGAAATCGATGTGTCAGTTGGAGTTAAAATGAGTGAGTTATGATTTTTAGAATTTTAGATATTAAAAATAAATGAAACAGTCTCACTCAAGCCTAAATAGGTCAAGCCCAAACCCGATCCTCTTCTTTCTCCTCCTCCACCATTGCTGACGGCCAATCCTTGGAACCTCTTCTTCCTCTCACCTTTCTTCACTTCTTACTTGCTAGTCATGTCTTCCATGATGTCCTAGGCCCAAAACCAAAGTTTAAAAAAGATTAAAGAAGATTTGGTCAACTTTTGAAAAAGTTGGATAGTAATTAGTGAATTAGTGCTTAAGCATTTCCATTATTTTTAATGCTCCTACTTCTTCTCAAGAAGTAGCCATTAAAATAGCTTATGAAGAAGAACAAAAAAAGAAACTGTGTGTTGAAATGGCAGAAAGGTTAGGTTATTTATAGTTGCATTTTGGAAGGCAATTTACCAATTTAAGCTTTATTACTTTATTATTTCTTTTATACATTGATTTGATGTTTGCTTTTAGTGATGTGGTGTGCATTAATTAGGATGGAAAGTATGAAATGATGACATTAGGAAGTGCTTCTTTTCCATGCATTATAAGACTTAGGATTTGATACAAGTTAATAATGAAATTTCTTATAAAAGGTTTTTTTTTTGATACTTTGTTTTATATACTTAACTTAATTAATTATTTCTTTAACTTAATTAATCTTTTCATTAACTTAAGAGATATTTAAATACTTGTTAAAATATGTACATGTTACTATTTAAGTTGCAAAAATTTTTCCAACTTATTTTGACTGAATCGTTGATTTTCTACAAAAATGTTTTACAGTCATATTTTTATGTTTTATTTAATGAACTCGTTTATGTAAATTAAAATAAAATATGAGTTTCTTACTTTCTTTTACAAAATTAAAATGATTTTATTCATATCTAAAAATCGAATACTGTTAGAAAATCTCAAAATTTACAATATTAATGAATAGTTTCAAATTCTCATTTTTGACAATAAACGATACATTGTTTGAAACTATAAGTTCATAAAAATGATATGAATAACTTATCAGATCATTATACTTTTTAGAATCGTATTTAAAAATGAGTGTATGTATTCAAAACCATGCGTGGTTATTCCAAATTTTCAAAACTTGAATTTTTTAAAAATATCGGAATTTCTAGGTCTTTACAAATAGGATTTGGTTATCGTGGACATCCCAAACCACTTATTTATGTCACTTATGTTGGAATCATTTTCCAAGAACAAAATCTGCACATTTTGTTTTCAAAAATAATTAGCTCAGTCTATAGACTAACAAAATAACTGGATTTAGTAATGTTTGTGTAAATAGTCTTGTGTTTCAACTAATATTAAAAATAACAGAAACTTGTGTTTTGTTATAGTGCAATAGATGCTTTGGGCTTTATGAGATTACAAATTCAAATCTTACATAACATGAGATTCAGATCGTTGAATGTATACTATTTATAACATAACATACTATGTATTAACACCAAATATAATAAAAAAATATAGAATAAAAATAGGTTGTTTACATTGATATTAAGTTGTTAGCTACAATATCATCTTAATTTCCACCAAATACATAATAAATCAGTGTCGATCCTTCCATAGCATTTTCATACCAGCCAACATTCCACAAAAGTTTCCTACCAACATATTATTCTGTAAATTTCAAAATTTTGTTAAATTTATATGCAATCTTAGGTGAAAAAGTCTTTTTGATATTACAAAGACTTTATTAAAAACTATCATATTTTCTCAAAGGGTTATTCCTCAATAAACCACTATTTATTAAAAAAGTTTCATAGGTAATTTTCTAAATTGTTGCAGTTTTACTTATAAGAAAAAATGTCTGCGAAATTACAAATAAAATTGCAAACACTTACATTTTAGAGAAAACATGAAAATCATGCACATACATTTTTATATCGAATCATATAATCAGTTAATATTGATGGCATTTTTTTATTTGACGATGACGTGAAATTCAGATTTGACGGATTGTTGTATGCTTTGTTTCCGAATATTAACCTGATTTATTTTACATGCTCTTAATTTCTAGAAGGCTTACAGGAGATCCGTAGCTGAGGAAGAGATAGCTTAGATGTAGAGACAACTGGATGAGACCAATGATTGGCGAAAGAGCTTTGTGGCGTAGCAGATAGAAGAGCGTATTGCTACCTACGTTCAAAAGCATGGGACCATGCACGTGGAGGGCGATGTAGATGTGTCTGACGATGATGATGCATAGGCATGACTGCCTTGCTTATGGATTTAATGATATTTTTGTTAAAGTTTTATGCCCTGGAGGCAATTCATTTGATGAGATTGATAACATTATTGATGTTATTGTTTTATTTGGAATAAAATAACATTATATTATATTATGTTTACTGCGTAATATAAATATTAATATAATATAAGTCCTTAGAATTATAATACGGAATTATATAGTTCGAGTAAGACTTGAATTTGAGATTATATAATTTACTGAGTATTATAATTTTTAAATGTCCCTAGTCGAGTTTTATTGTTTATATAGAACAACAATAAAGCATTGAGACTAGTATGTTGATTGACTGATGATCACATCCCGTTGATCATTAATATACGTGATATTAATATCAAAACAAAAATACGTATTAGAGAATATCGTATCGGGCTGACCCACCGTGGGATAACTACATGGAATATAATTAACAGTATCATAAGTTATTGTCATAGTGACAGTGTTGTAATGGTCCTCAAAACTGAAATCATTATAATTTTATTCGAGGGTATTTGTGTTTTGATATCATCTAATGTTATTTGTACCAAAGTAACGATAACAGTGATTATTGGATACATCTCGAATTGAATGAAAATTATGAATGACCTTGATGGAATTTAACCCTACCTTATATTCATAGTGATATTCATGGGCCTCTTGATTGAGTGAGACTGTGAAATGCATGGCCGTGCTCAAATATTGATTTGTTTTAAACAGAGATAAATGATTAAATTATAAAGAGGATGAGATGATCCATGTCTTAATTTTAATCCTCGATATACTGGTTAAAAGGATTATATTACATTGATACACTGGTCACAGAAAAGTGTGGCACCCGACGTCCGTTAATGCCACTCATTAAGAGAATGCATTAAGTTCCATGAAGAGTTATAGGTAATCAGAAACATAAACATTACAAGACAGATATAAAAGCAACAATAGAATTCAAAATTTTATTTCAAACATAAATCACAACATCGTGGTCCAAAATATCACAAGTCTGAAACTACATAAAAGCCACTAAAAAAAACTTTCTGTCTTGTTCCATCAGAGTACATAAAAAGCATAACTTCCCAAAAGAAGACAAAGCCATAATAGAGATAAGAACTTGAGCAGTACTTCAAGAGTAGCTCCTAGCAAGATAGAGCAGAATCACGGTCAACTTTGAGTGTTCCCACCAGAGAACCTGGGGAGGGGGGAACGGAAGAAAGAAGAGGAAACAAAAAGGATCAGACATAAATTCTGGCGAGTCCTGTTACTTTTAGCAAGTAAACAAATAAAAGTAGCATGAAAGGCATATAAAGTGGATGAGAAAGGTGACATCACAAAAGGTAAGTATGACAAGGTAACATGATAGAGTGTATACGCTTCCCTAATGATTACTCTGCACTATTACTAGTATAATCAGAATGAGATGATCCCTTCCACTATAAGGTGGTAGACTTAGGCATACGTCCAAATGTAACCTAACTACTACCCTAATCGATCAGCTCCCTAAACCGCGTAGATACCCTATGCCGGTCCCACCGTAGAATGTATCACGTCCTAAAGTGGCAACCTGTTGCTGATATGCACAGCCCCGTATCTACATGTGTCACGGTCGTCTTATCCCGATCTGCCCGGCCCATACACGCACATGACCCGGTCGGTTTGCGCCACCTACGCCGTCCTCCACGTTTGGATCTCTTACAATCGATTAAGTAAGTGTGCCCCTTCTCCGACCTAGTTCGGAGTACTTTGTTTGATACCTACTCTGGGTTACTGACTGAAACAGGTCGCACATAATATGATACAAGCTCTCCCTTTTGTCTTGTATCTCCTACTAGGTTTTCCAAAGGTTATATTTATCCTAAAAGATGTCTTTAATTATATAAACCCAATCTTTTCTACCAGTTAGGCTTACCTATTGGTGTCTTTAGTACATAACCCCCAATTGGTTAAGTTTTGTGGGCCTATATTTAAATATTACCCACCCATCTCAGATATACTTAACTTAACCCTCCCATTGTTCAACCAGATTTATTTAACCCCTATTCATGTTTATGTTCACCCAATCCTTATGGAATCAACTAGGTTAAGTATTTCAATTTCTTACCATGTCCATTCATGGTTTATAATGGGCTAGACCTTCCACATTAGGCCTATAGCTTGTGGATGCTGGATATGCCGGTCGGGTCTGGGCAGACTTCCTCCACAAGTTGGGTCTAACCTTGTATCTTTGCCTGTGTCATATTTGTGCACTTAGACCCCTTACATTAGATTCAACATTTGCGGTTGCTGGATATGCCGGTCGGTTCCGGGCAGACTTCTACCACCAATGCAATCTAATCTCGTGTCGTAAGTGCAGTTACAGTTTCTAATTACTTTTATCCTAGGCGTTTTAATTATTAACCAATTAATCATACCTATGGCTTTATAGGTATTCATGCCTATTTACTCGATTATATTCATAATGGATTATATGCCCAAATTCGTGTTCATAAACATTATTCAAGTTATGGCAATTTCAATGTTTTCCCCATTCCCACATTCGCATATATTTAGTGGCATGCCTAGGCTAGAAAGTAGCCTGGCCATAAACAATGAAAAGGGAAAGGTGATGTGAAGATGACAGTAGTGATTATTCTAACAAAAGTGACATAAACATGTAATTGGCATAGTGATCAGGTAGACATATAAAAATAGATCTAGTGAACATGTGATAATAAAACTAGATCTAACATACTAAGGATATCATAGTGGGCATGAATATATCTAAAAAGGATTCATATGTCCAATTAATGATAGATCTAAGTTAACCACAACGTGATAGGTACAAGATGGTCTAGATAGAGTATTAGATCTAAACAAGGATTTAACTGTCCAAATAATGGCAGATCCAAATTAACCACAAGCATAGATAAAGGTCAAGATCCACAAATGTGACATGACAAATAAACCACGAGTGAATTAGATCTATAAAGGTAGATCTAGCATGATAAAGTTTGGGATCCAAGAATATCATAGATTCACAATTTATAATAGATCCAAATCACGGTCATATCACGTTTTACTTTTAATCATTTAAACCTAAAAGTAACATAACTCACAATGTTTGAATTAGTTGTTGGTGTTGAATCTCAGATCCATACTTGAATCTATAACTGATTAGCTCTAATTGATTGTTGTTGAAGAAAAGGATTCAGTTCAGGCACCGACAACATTTGGCTTCCATTGATTTTTAGTGAAGAAAACAAGAGAAGTGGACCTTTATTTATAGCTGCCAGCCCCCCAGAAATTGACTGCCACCTCAGCCCTTGTGGGTTGACCTCCCTTTATGGGATCGACACCCTTACCATGGGTCAACACCCCTAAGCCGAGAATTTTACCTCCTTCGAAATTTTCGAAATTTGAACTGAAATTTTGAATTCCTGGTCCCTAAATATATATATATATATAATTATCTTGCGCGTATACAAACTTCAAACCTTCATAACTTCTTCATACATTGTCCGTTTTACGCAAACCAAATGTCTATCTTGACCAAAATTTCGATATGGACGCAATGGCATAGTCCATTTCCCTTAATTCTAATTATTAAATTAGTTATTATTTAATTTATCCTCTTTAATGTTGTTGAAATTACGGGGTGTTATATTCTCCCATACTTAAAGGATTTCGTCCCCGAAATCTTCAAGTTAAGAAGAGTGTATATCCTACCATCCATCACCCATCTACTCATCCAAAAATCACAGGCATCCATTGTTCTTAAAGACTTCTAGTGCTTAAATGAACATATGTAAAGGTGTGTGTATATGTCCCAATACTAATGCGAAGATTAGGCGGTCTATTGATTCAGTCGACCTCCTCAATGCAATGTATGTTAGTGCAATGAATCCAATATGTATGCAAATAATCCTATTATAACATGTAAGTTCTATATGTGTGCACACTCATTCGTATAAATGCAACATACATATGCTAATACATCCATTTTCAGCCACTAAAAAAAAGAAAAATGCACACACATCCATATGTAGTATGAAAGTGATTGAGTCGATCTAGTGCCTAATATGTGTGAATATGCATCCACAGGCAACCACTAGCAAGCATTTGCATCCATCAAACATAATATGTCTCAAACACATGTTTACATCCATCAGATTTCTATCTAAAAGTCGAAAATACTATTGATAGGGCATACTTAAATGACAGAAACAAGCATAGATAAAACTTTGGAAAAGGATTTAAGGACATACCCTCAAAAAAGAAAGGGTACGATGCATGAATCTTGTCTTCGTCTCCCAATTCACATCCTCTGGGTTATCTCCCCGTTGAACCTTTATCAGTTTGATTTCTTTATTGCGTAGCTTCTTAACTTCTGATCCAAGGATCCGGGTAGGGACTCGTCTGACTGTCGCCTCCCGCTCCACTTCTACTTCCTCTAATATACTTGGTTCAACAACTTCTGCTGTGTCATGCAAGCACTTCCGTAGATGTGAAACATGGAAAACATCATGAATGCAGGATAGATTTTCTGGTAGCTTTACTCTATAGGCCATTTAGCCGATCACTTCGGTTATGGGAATTGGTCCCCCAAATCTAGGTGCCAACTTCCCTACAGATCCGAAGCGAACCACATTCCTCAGAGGTGATGCTTTAATAAAAACCAAGTCTCCCACTTCAAATTCGATGTCAGTCTTTCTCTTGTCCGCAAAGGATTTCTGCCTATCTTGAGCTGTCTTCATTTGTCGTCGAATAAGGTCAATCTTCTCGGACGTTTCTCTAAGCATATCTGATCCAAGTAATAATATTTTCGTAGATTCTTACCAACAAGTTGGTGGTCTACGGGGTCATCCGTACAATGTTTCGAAGGGTGTCATACCAATGCTAGCTTGATAATTGTTATTGTAGGAAAAATCTACTAAAGGAAGATGCTCTTCCCAAGTCCCTCTGAAGTATAGGATACACAGCCTTAAAAGATCCTCAAGAATTATGTTCACCCTCTCCGTCTGCCCATTGGTCTGAGGACGATAAGCAGTGATCAAACACAACTGTGTACCTAATGTTTCTTGCATACTCCTCCAAAATTCACTGGTGAAAATGGGGCCATGATCGCTTATGATGTTGGAAGGTACTCCATGAAGACGGACTATCTCACGAACGTAAATTGCTGCCAACCATGTTGTCGTCCTCTTACTCTTAACTAGAATGAAATGAGTGCTCTTAGTAAGTCTATCCACCACAACACAGATACAGTTATTGCCTTTCTTTGATCTAGGAAAACCATCTATGAAATCCATGGAGACGCTCTCCTACTTCCACTGTGGAACCTCCAAAGGATGAAGTAGACCACCGGGCTTCTTTTGCTCAGCTTTGACTTATTGACAAACCAAACATTGAGAGATAAACTCTGCCACATCTTTCTTTATCCCAGCCCAAAAAAAACCCTCTTCATGTCTTTATACATCTTATCACCACCTGGATGAATAGTCATTTTAGAATGGTTGGCTTCTTCTAAGACTGTCTTTATCAAGCTTCCAGTCTGAGGAACATAAAGCCTTCCATCTCGTCGTAACCACCCCTTTTCATCTATGGAATATCTACTGAGGTGACTAGAAGTCTCCTCTTTTTGAAGCTCATCCATGATGTCTAAAATCTGTGAGTCACCTTGCTGCGAAGCTCCTATCTAATTCATAAGAGTTGGTTGTATTTCTAGCGATGTGAATAAATTAGGAAAAATCTCGATGGAGGTTCTAAAGTCAAAAGTTGATATGAATTCCAAGCTCTTCCTTTCCACAAAAAGAGGACCTAAGGCCATCCGCTGCCTACTTAGTGCATCAACCACCACATTACCCTTTCCAGGGGTGTAAGCGATTTCAAAATCATAAGAAGCTAGGAACTCCATCCACCTTTGTTGCCTTAAATTAAGATCTTTTTGCGAGAACAGGTACTTGAGAGATTTATGATTGGTATATAATTCGAACTTCTGTCCAAGTAAATAATGACGCCACGTCTTAAACGCGAATACTATGGCAGCTAGCTCTAAATCATGGGTAGGATAGTTCTTCTCATGAACTCTCAACTGTCTACCCCCATAACACACTACCTTTCCTTCCTGCATCAGAATCGCACCAAGGCCTGTACCATATGCATCAGTGTAAACCGTAAATACTTTCCTCCCATTAGGCAAGGTCAAGACTGGGGCTATTGTCAGAGCCCTCTTCAAACATTGGAAAGCAACATCACAATCTATATCCCATGAAAATGCCAAGTTCTTCTTCGTCAGCCTGGTGAGAAGGGATGATATCTTTGCGAAGTCCTTAATGAACTTCTCATAATAGCCTGCCAATCCAAGAAAGCTTCTTACCCCTGTTGCATTTCTCGGAGTTTGCCAATCTTGCACTACAACTACCTTTGCGGGATCCACAACTATCCCTTCTTTGGAAACCACATTCCCTAAGAATCTCACCTCTTTTCCCCAAAAATAACATTTGGAAAACTTTGCTTTAAGCAGTTTTGCACGGAGAGTTTTCAAAAATTCTCTCAAATGTTGGGCATGCTCTTCTTCAGTTTTGGAGAAGATCAAGATATCATCAACAAAGACTACGACAAATTTATTTAGAAACTCCTGAAACACCCTACTCATCAGATCAACAAAATAAGCGGGTGCATTCATCAACCCAAAAGGCATAACTAGCCATTCAAAGAAACCATCCGGAGTTCTAAAAGCAGTCTTGTCTATATTGTCCTCAGCACCCTCAACTGATGAAACCCCATGGCCAAGTCTAACTGAGAGAATACCGAGGCACCAACAAGCTTGTCAAACAAGTCATCTATCCTCGGAAGTGGGTGTCTATTCTTCTTTGTGAGTTTGTTCAACTCTCTGTAATCCACACATAAACGAAGCGAACCATCCGCTTTAGTTGCGAATACAACTAGAGCACCCCATTCAGATATGCTTCGTCTGATAAATCCTTTCTCAAGTAGCTCCCGTACTTGCTTACTCAGCTCCATCCTTTCTCTTGGAGCCATATGGCGCACTGGTAATGCAACTGGCTTTGCATTGTCCACCAACATATACGAAAATCGATCTTGCGCCTCAAAGGTAATCCCCTTACCTCATCAAAAACATCAGAATAATCTTAGACTACTGGAACAGATTGCAGATCATCGATAGATGCATCAAGACATTCTAGGAAACTAAGCATATCCAACCCCTGGGGGTCACAAGAAATCTAGAGGGTTCCCCCGTGGTTAGCCAATCCATCCCTAGAATTAACCCATAGCCCATAAACCCGAGCACATACGCGTGGCACTCAAACTCGACGCCTAAGATAGATATCCTCAAACCCCGACAAATCATAGACAAATGAGCTGAACCATCAATTGGGTTTGAGACGACAACATGATCCACTACCATACTAGTATTTAAGTGCAGAGATTCAACCACAGAACTAGATATAAATGAATATGAAGCGCCAGAATCAAAAAGTGTTCTAGTAGGATGATTTGAAAGAGAAATTAAACCTTCCACAGAAATTTTTCTACATCTATCAAGAGCACTTATCGCGAGAGCATGCACCTGCCCTTCAGAAGTTCTTGCTCTTTGACCTTAGCCCTGTTTCTTCGAGCGTTCCTTAGCAAAGTGTCCGACCTCTCCGCAACTGAAGTAAGAATTCTTCCTTCTTTTGCAGTCCTTCACCAAGTGACCCTCACGTCCACAAACTTTCTCTTATCCTTAGCCTTTTCATTCTTTCCACCCTTCTTCTGTTGTTGTTGTCCTTTCTTGGTCCATATCTTCTGGTTTTCTGTTGTTTCCTCAGCTTTAATCACCTTCTTTTCTCCCTTCTCCTCCTCAGCATCATGGCCATATCAACAAGCCTTTAAAAGGTAGCTCCCATTGGAATATGGGACATGGCTATCCCATGATGGGGTTCGTTTATCCCTTTAAAAAACTGGTAAGCCTTCTTATGCGGAGTGTCCACCAGTTCTAGTCCAAATCTTGCTAGTTGGTTGAATTTGTTCACATACTCTTTAACAGTCAAGTTTCCTTGTTTGAGTGCTAAGAACCTCTCCATTTGTATGCGTAACACCCCACCTCCGTTAAGGTCACCCACAAAGGGAATGCCTTAACTTTGATAGAGCGTTTTACTAGACAGAACAAAATATTACAAAACAGATAAGTACTTGAAAAATTATAACTTTATTACAGCAGAAGAAGAAATAAGTTTGGTATCTTTCTAAATCACAATACCAAAACTCAAGTACACAATTATCAGTCTTATACAAAATCCTTCAGAATGTAAAGTTTCAAAGTCATAATCCCCAACATAAACTGCCATGAAAAGATAGAGTCAAAGCCAAGCAATACTCCAAGCACTTCAAGTAGAGAGAATCAGAATCAAGCTCCTATGTTTCCACCCTGAGCACCTGGGGGGGGGGGACGGAAAGAAAAGGGGCGAAAACAAACGAGGCCAGACATAAAGTATGGCGAGTCAAGTGACTTCCAGCATATAAACAGATAATATTATCATGAGATGTAAATAAAGCTGGACGAGAGATTACATCAACAGGAATAACAGATATACTTTAAGTTAACAGAAGAAACATAATGATGTAAACCAAGTTATGTTCCTTACTTACATCTTACTTCTCTGCACTAATACTAGTATAATAGGGTTAGGTGTTACCCTAATGTCTAAACTGAAACAGAATCGAAACAGAATAATCTATACAGAAACAGATTGCTAGTAATGGGCCTTCACCACCCCAACAGACAGAAGGTACAGAAGCAGAATACTAATAATGGGCCTTTACCACCCCAACAGACAGAAGGTACGGAAACAGAATACTAATAATGGGCCTTTACCACCCAACTAATGGGCCTTTACCACCCAACTAATGGGCCTTTACTACCCCAATAGACAGAAGGTACGAAAACAGAATCGGAAACGGAATCAGAGACGGAAACAAATAATCCCTACAGAAACAGAATGTTAGAATTAGGTGTACACTAGTAATGGGCCTTTACCACCCAAACAGACGGTACCACGCAGAAATAGGCAGGTATTACCACCCAACAGAGACAGACGGAACCAATAGAAACAGACAGAACTAAGTGTACCCTAAGTCCTACCCCAAGCGATCGGCTCCCTAATACATAAATACCCTGTGTCGGCCCCACAGTAGGGTGTATCACTCCCTAAAGTGGAAACCTATTGGACAGACCTATTTACAGATGTCACGGTGTCTTACATCCTCAGAGCAGACCGGATCCATGCACCCATATGACCCAGTTGGAACGCACCATCAACACCCCTCGCCATTATCAGAATGAACCACTTATAATTAGTTCAGTAAGCGTGCTCGGACCCCTACATAGCGCAGGTTCAAAGTTTTTGATACCATAAAGGGTTACTGACTAATATGGGTCCCAAACAACAGATGACACAAGTATTTCCCCTCCTAACCTTGTGTCCCCAGACTAACAGAATTCAGATTAACTTGTTTACAAGTTTCAGACATACAGAGTTTAGATTTACTAGTTCACAGACCAGACAATCAAGTTAACAAGTTTTCAAACTAACGGACCAGATGTACAATTTTAACAGACTTACAGATTGTCTAACTTTGTATTGGGCCTACAGATTCATGAAACAGGTTTGTTAAATTCATCAGTCTAGTTGATTTAACCATATCCACCCAACACATTTTAGACATCATATTTATCTCAGGTTTGCATTAATTAAATATTAATGCACAGACCTCTCACATTAGGTCGGTACCTTGTGGCCACTGGATATGCCGGGCGGTTCCAGGCAGACTTATGCCATAAGCCAGACCTAACCTCGTGTCTAAGCATATTTTAGTTATGCCTACGACCTCTCACATTAGACTGACATTTTGCGGTCGCTGGTTAAGCCAGTTAGTTCCGGGCAGGCTTCTACCGTAAACGGAGTCTAACCTCGTGTCATAGCCACTTTATTTCATTACAGAAAATATCAGAATAATTATGTCCATTTAGTAGATTTAACTTCTTTCCAAGTTACGACAGATTATCCAAAGTTCTATTAACATGTTTTGCTCAATTTTAGATCGAGCCTCCAAATTACAATTATTCAGCTTTCAACAGATTAAGCAATTCAACAGATTTAGCAGATAACAGATCTAGCAGATTAGGAAATTTAGCAGATTAGCAGAAGAGGCAATTCAACAGATTTAGCAGATTAGGCAATTTAGCAGATTTAACATTTCTTAAAAATTCTATTTACATATCTTGCCTAATCATAAATGAAGCCTAAACTTACATGGTCAAATCATGGTCATAATTCGTAATACAATATATGCCCCCAAATTTTCGTTAAACTTTGCACAGTACAGAACACTCTCTAAAAGCACCAAATCATGATATGAATTATGCCAAATTATAGCCTTTAATGCCAATATCCAAAAATCCATATTTAGGCGCATTCACATTAATAGTTATCCTATTTTAACATAGGTCCTTACGCCTAAGTTTCATATTCCTTTTTCAAGTCATAAATCGTTATATAAAATATACCCAAAAAACTAGATCTTTAAATTATATCCTCTCAAAATCAGATCTTAATTTTTATATGCATTATGTCCCCAAGTTTCAAGTCATATGTTATCATTCAATGATTCCTCTTCTTCCAAATCACAGAGTATGCACAGATCTAGATCTAATTTACAAATATGCCCTTTTCTCAAATCTGTCACAAATCAGTCAAGTCCAATTATGCATTATTCATTATTTACTCCAAAATTTAGCGTTCGTGCGTTAATCTCTTATGAGATTTGGCGCAGGCTCGTAGTAGCCTGGCTATAGAACAGAAAAAAAAGGAGAATAGTTACGGAAAATCAGATCTGACAGATAAGAATATGCATAACCTCAGATTCAGATTTATAGCCACGTCAAGATCATAATTAAAGTTCATATTTGAAAATAACTATACTCAAAAAAAGGGAACGATTCTTATATTCTGGAATCTGTATTCTGACACTAAATAGCTCTCCTTTGGCGTAGACTATCAATTAGATTAGAAAACAGTTGTTCTCTTTTAATTCTATTCAGATTGGAAGAAGATGCACTAGTTCTAGCTTAGATTTCAGCTAAGTAGCGACGCCATTATTTTATTTTAATTAGAATAGAGGCGGAGTATAGGCAGAATGAAATTGTGTGGAGAGAAAGTGAGGTTTGGGGGTGTTTTTATAGGAGAATAAGGTGATTTAGAGCCTTCAGATCAGTCCAGAAGTCATCAGAACCACCCAGCTCGAAGACAGGTCATCCAGCCACTCAGAAGAAAACACGTCATCACAGAACACTCCAGAATTCTGTGCTAGATCGGTATGGGCGCACTTGGCAGGTGTGCTAGTGTATTTTTGTATTGGCGCACTTCACAAGTGCGCTAGTGTATTCTGGCTTGTTTCCGGTTTTTCTGCCTAACTTCGTTCGTCCATATCTTCTTCATATAGTATCCGTTTTACGCAAACTCAGACTTTATCTCAAGCAGAATTTCGAGATGAATGCAATGGCGCAACCTGTTTCCCTTAATTCTTCTCCTAAAATTAAGTATACTTTAATTTGTTACTTATACGTTCACAGAAAATACGGGGTGTTACAGTATGCTTTTCTCAGCTTGGGAAAGAAATTTCATTTCAAACCTCTATCTAAAATCATCCCAAGTTTCCACTGGATGGCCTGCTTGGGTTACTTCCCACCAAAACGAAGCTTCATCTTTCAACAGCTAGGCAGCCAACTGAATCTTCCTTTGATCTTCCACTTGAAAGATTACAAACAAGTCCTCGGTCTCCTTGAGCCAATTCCTTGCCTCTACGAATGTCTCGGTTCCATGGAATGACTTTCCTCCCATAGCACGTAAATCTTTGCAGATCTTGGAAAAGTTGTCTACACGCGGAGGAGAAGGAACAATAGGTGCAGCTGGGAGAGGAACGTTTCCTTGGCCTTCGGCATGCTTCGTGGCCTCCAGATACTTACGGAACCAGCCTAGTATCGTAACGCCCTCTGGAATATTAGGTTCCCCATACATGCTGGAAAAAAGTGTAAAGAGATTTAGACAAGGGATCGAAATATATTACTTATAGCTTTTTGGGGAATGTTTTTTAAAATAGACATTTCTTTTTAAAAATTCTTTCCTTTAAAACGTTTTTTTAATTAATTTTCAAAAACTTTTATCTAATCTGGTAACCTTCAGCTCTGATACCAAGTGTGACACCCCACGTCCGTTAATGCCACTCATTAAGAGAATGCATTAAGTTTCATGAAGTGTTATAGGTAAATAGAAGTAGAAACATTACAAGACAAATATAAAAGAAATAGCAGAATTCAAATTTTTATATCAAACATAAATCATAACATCGTGGTCCAAAATATCACAAGTCTGAAACTACATAAAAGCCATTACAAAAATGTAAAACTTTCTGTCTTGTTCTATCAGAGTGCATAAAAAGCATAATTCCCCAAAAGAAGACAAAGCCATAAACAATAGAGATAAGAACTTGAGCAGTACTTCAAGAGCAGCTCCTAGCAAGATAAAGAAGAATCACAATCAAGCCTGAGTGTTTCCGCCCTGAGAACCTGGGGGAGGGGGAAATGGAAGAAAGAAGAGGAAACAAAAAGGGTCAGACACAAAGTCTGGCGAGTCCAGTTACTTTTAGCAAGTAAATAAATAAAAGTAGCATGACAGGCATATAGAGTGGATGAGAAAGGTAATATCACAAAAGGTAAGGATGACAAGGTAAACATGATAGAGTGTATACGCTTCCCTAATGATTACTCTGCACTATTACTAGTATAATCAAAATGAGATGATCCCTTTCACTATAAGGTTGTAGACTTAGGCATACGTCCAAGTGTACCCTAATCGATCGGCTCTCTAATCCATGTAGATACTATGTGCCGTCCCCACTGTAGGATGTATCACGTCATAAAGTTGCAACCCTTCGCTAATATGCATAGCCCCATATCTACAGGTGTCACGGTCATCTTATCCCCCTCTGCCCAGCCCATCCACGCACATGACCCGGTCAGTTTGCGCAGCCCACACCATCCTCCACGTTTGGATATCTTACAATCAGTTCAGTAAGCGTGCCCCTTCTCCGACCTAGTTCGGAGTACTTTGTTGGATACCAACTTCGGGTTACTGATTGAAACGGGCCCCACACAATATGATACAAGCTCTCCCCTTTGTCTTGTATCCCCCACTAGTTTTCCAGAGGTTATATTGACCCTAAAAGGTGTCTTTAATTATATAACCCCAATCTTTTCTACCGGTTATGCTTACCTAGGTGTCTTTAGTACATAACCCCCAATTGGTTAAGTTTTGTGGGCTTATATTTAAATATTACCCACCCTTCTCAGATATACTTAACTTAACCCTCCCATTGTTCAACCAAGTTTACTTAACCCCTATTCATATTTATGTTCACCCAATTCTTATAGATTCAACTAGGTTAAGTATTTCAATTCCTTACCATGTCCATTCATGGTTTATAATGGTCTAGATCTCCGACATTAGGACTACAACTTGTGGATGCTGGATATGCCGGACGTGTATGGACAGACTTCCTCCACAAGTTGGGACTAACCTTATGTCTTAGCCCGTCTCATATTTCGGCACTTAGACCCCTCATACTAGATTCAACATTTGCGGTTGCTGGATATGCCGGTCGGTTCCGAGCAGACTTCCACCACAAATGCAATTTAACCTCGTGTCATAAGTGCAGTTGCAGTTTCTAATTATTGTAATCCTTGGCATTTTAATTATTATCCAATTAATTATACCTATGTCTTTATAGGTGTTCATGCCCATTTACCCAATTATATTCATAATGGATTATATGCCCAAATTCACGTTCATAAACATTATTCAAGTTATGCCAATTTAAATGTTTTCCCCCGTTCCCTAACTAACACATCTGCATGTATTTAGTGGCATGCCTAGGCTAGAAAGTAGCCTGGCCATAAACAATGAAAAGGGAAAGTTGATGGGAAGATGACAATAGTGATTATTCTAACAAAAGTGACATAAACATGTAATTGGCATAGCGATAAGGTGGACATATATAAATAGATCTAGTGAACGTGTGATAATAAAACTAGAACTAACATACTAAGTATATCATAGTAGGCATGAATAGATCTAAATAAGGATTCATATGTCCAATTAATGACAATTCTAAGTTAAACACAACATGATAGGTACAAGATGATCTAGATAGAGAATTTGATCTAAACAAGGATTTAACTGTCCAAATAATGACAGATCCAAATTAACCACAGACATGGATAAAGGTCAAGATCCACAAATGTGACATGACAAATTAACCACGAGTGAATTAGATCTATAAAGGTAGATCTAGCATGATAATGTTTAAGATCCAAGAATATCTTAGATTCAAATTTTATAACAGTTCCAAATCATAGTCATATGATGTTTTACTTTTAATCAGAATATAGAAGAGGGATTGTTGGTGTTGAATCTCAGATATATACTTGAATCTCTAACTGCTTAGCTCTAGTTGATTGTTGTTGAAGAAAAAGATTCAGTTCAGGCACCGGCAGCATTTGGCTTCCACTTATTTTCAGTGAAGAAAACAAGAGAAATGGACCTTTATTTATAGCTGCCAGCCCCCCAGAAATCGACTACCACCTCAACCCTATGGCGGTCAACCCCCCTTTATGGGGTCGACCCCAGGGTTGACCCCCGCTCTTATGGTGTCGACACCCCTACCATGGTGTCGACACCCATACTAAGGGGTCAACACCCCTGGGGCAGGAATTTTACCGCCTTCGGGATTTTCGAAATTTGAACTGAAATTTTGAATTCCTAGTCCCTATATATATAATTATCTTACGCGTATACAAAATTCAAACCTACATAACTTCTTCATACGTTGTCCGCAAGCCAAATGTCTATCTTGACCAAAATTTCGAGATTGACGCAATGGCGCTGTTCGTTTCCCTTAATTCTGATTATTAAATTAATTATTATTTAATTTATCCTCTTTAATGTTGTTGAAATTGCGGGTTGTTATAAAAAGGTTGTATCGAATTGATAATTTTATTATAAATTTGGTTGCATCGACGCACTGCTAAATGTCAATCACTGTTTATGGTTTTAAATTCGATTTAAAACCATTGCCAACGTTATAGTAACCTAAAGGGTCACGCGAAAGGAACGTTACAAAGGAGAAACTAATTTGAACAAATAAAATATCAATTTGTAGATATTTTATTTGGGATTGGAATGAATACTTGGGCGGTTCCTATTTTATGGTTAACAATTGTATTTTAAAAGGGGATTTTTTTCTTCTTTCTTATGGATACATGGCTTAATCTAAATAAAAGGATGAGATCAGATCAAAAGACCACTCCACTCGATTTCCTTTTCTTAACCCTAAAATTGGTCATGGCGGCTAGCATCGTATTCTTTGATTTCTTCTTTCAATCTGATTGAGGAAGGAGACGTTCCAGTGGACTCCTCTAGAGGCTCAACAAATGGAGGGCTCTTGATTCGATTCCCATTTCGAAGTTGATATTGTTCCTCTGGATCTAATGCATCAGGTATAAGATTTTAATCCCAAATTCATACAGGTTTTGATTTATTTTCTTGCTAAGATCCTAATTTTAAGTTGTTAAAACACGAGTTGGAACTCGATTAGATCGATTTATCCTTTCAATGGTATCAGGGCGAGGTTATTGCGAGAAATTATAAATTGGACTTTGATTTTAGGGTTATTCATGTTTGTATTGTTGTATGAAGTACGATTTAATGTATAACTTTATGCCAATATGATTATTAGGGTTTTAAACATTGATATTGATTAGAAATTACTAATAACAAATAGTTGATCTGATCTGGAATGATTTCAGTGTAAACATAATTTGTTTTGTTTGTATTCCTAAGATCGACAATATTGGATATAGAAATTTGGGTTTTTGATCATTCGACTTATATCGAATTAACAGTGATGTGAACACAATTGACTGAATAATTCATCCAGTCGAAGTGAAATTGTTTAATTATATGGTATGAAAATTAAATAAATTTCTGGATTAAACTTAGTTGTTTTATTCTGGTTTAAAATGTTTAAACCATCCCGTGTTAATTCTGATATGCGATAATTTTAAGAATAAACCTAGTTTTATCTTTACTATAAATTTGAGTTGGATTTTAAATATATATATATACATGTGTGTTGTGTATGTGTGTGTGCGTGTGATATTAATTTTAACCCTGACTCGGATCTGTTTTATCACATTGAGTGATATATGATATGTTTATATCTAGTTTAGTAATTAGCCTTGTATGCTTTATTAAAAAGATTTGGATACCATTTTAATATTATCTGTATATGATTTGTACTTGTTTTGTTTTACAAGTATCCAAAATCACTTATGTTAATGTTTGATTTCTGTCTTGACAAATCAGATTTGTTAGGAAGAATCATTTAAACAATTTTACTTTTATTGATTTAATCTGATTAATCACAATTGTAATAATTAACAGGTCTATTTTTAATCAAAAGGAACAAATTTATTTCATGGTCACATAATTGAATATAAGATTCATTGTTGACATCCTTTTGGTTTTGCAAATTTGTGATATTGATCATGAGTACATAATGCCTCAGGTCAATATATATATATATATATATATATATATATATAATGATATATATAACTTTGATCCTGATCTTGATCAAGTATACAAAGCTAAGTCTCGTGTAAAATTAACATCTAAGATAATTGAGTTGTTTTGATGTAACAGACTATGTGTCCACTGCATTTTTTTAAAGCAGCCATGATTGATCTTAAATATTCACTCTGGGTTAGTTAAAGATACTAAATATAATATTTGTTTAATAAGCAGATTTCAGATTTTGACTTTTCTTCCATATTGAATAGCCTGAAATGTTAATTTTTATATACATGTTAATGAGTACCTTTTGGTTGAAAGATTCTGGTTTATCAGGACATATAACTAATATATATATATATATATATATATATATATATATTAGTTATATCCGTAATATCCTATTATATTAGCAGTTACATATATAAAGTTGCACATTATAGAAATGAAAATTAGGAGTAGAATAAATGTTATTTTATTCTTAACCTGCAACCTGAACAATAGTTATACATTCAACACATAGACATATTGAACTGGATGTTGATGCGTATATGCAATGCCAGATTCAATTTTAAATTCTGCATCTAAACTACTTGATTGTTTAAGCCTAGGAGTAATAATATACCATTATGACATATATATTGATTTGATGATACATGCTTATTACATGTTAAATAAATTCCATTATTGTGTTAATTTCAGTAGCATGATCTACAATTTGTGATCATATTGATGTATCCTTGTATTGTAATTTTGACTCATATTTACAATATTTTAATGTTTGTTATAGAGACCTATATACATTAGGATATATATATATATATAGTTTACATTTAGAAAGACAATACCTTGTTGCACATGCTCTGATAATATATATATTGATATAATGCTTATATTATGATATATATATATATATATATATATATATAAACTATAATGAAAGAGTTTCATAACAAATATGCAATTGGTCTGTTGCTAGATTAACACTTACTGTAAGTGTATATCTGCTATATATATATATATGTTTAAATAGTGTTTCCTAGACATGTATAGACATAATATGATACTGAATGATTAATAGTTGATAATTGCAGTTCGTATTAATATAGGTTCCATCTTCTTTCAAAATGTTTTTGGAACTGAAATTTTAATTGTGTATGACACTTGATATCTTATGACCAATAGCTTATATCTATATACCCATTATATATATATATATATATATATGTGTGTGTGTGTGTGTGTGTGTGTGTGTGTGTGTGTGTGTATGTGTGTTGTATGCCATTGTAATGTCATATGTACCTTATAAAACTGAATTGGACAACAATATTTACATTGCCAGTTAGGACAGAAATGAATCTGACCCTTTTATATGTATTATGCAAGACATGTTCATAGCCTTATATGAAATAAGCTAATTGAGAATTACACATAGCATGTTTTTGCGTATACTGGTTATGTATAAAAGGGATATTATAGTAATATGATATATTTAAATTGACATATGTGGTCAACATGTATTTATACATGCATTTTAAATTTTAGACGACCCTAAATTGAAACGTATCTTGATGAATTCATGACATAAGGATTGCATTTGCAAATTTGATTTGCAATACATTGTTTTAAAATCGTAAATCTAATATGTTTTAAGAAATACACAACATTTCAAAATCGATTATAAGTATTCTAATTATATTTATTTGATAAATATACGACAGATCAAACATTCATGTCTCCTTCTAATTACAGTATCGGAATGAAAATGTTCAAGGATGACACACACACGCATTGATGAATGTTTAATTCAATCTGATTGCATACATTTGATGTATTCTAATCAGACTAACCCTGTAAACTAAAATTGTTTTAATAGGGTCATCCAAAATGCAAAGTAATACTGAAATTGTTTCAGTTGAAAGGAGTACATACCTCAGCGTCGACAACTGATCCTTCATAAAATATGTTGTTTGAACAGATTGCATCAGTGAAATCACACAGAAAACATATTGTATGTTAGTAGATGAATTCTAAATGTGAAATGTAAATAAGTGTTTTATTATAGAGTCTAACTGTACATGTGGATGAAAGTTATTCTATGCGTTTTATTAAAAAATTCTGGAATGTCTTATTAGTTGAATCGGTTAATTTAAATTAATATTAGATTTAGATATGGTCTCTAATTTTAAAGATATAGTAACCAATTGTTTTAAACAAGATATCAAATGCTATTTAATATCCGAGTATCAAATGGAAATAATATTGATTAATTGAAATATCAAATTAGATTTGAATAAAGTATCTGATACTATAGTTAAGATAACTGATGATTTTGAAATGTTCAAATTGAAAACGTAGGTATGATTCCTATATACATTGTTAAATTTAAATAAATATATATATATATAGGTTTCATGTATTTTATTTAAATCCAACTTATATTACAAATATAAAAATACGTATATTACGATATATGTAAATAACTTTAATAATGTTTGCCATTACGAATTATGAAATCTCTGTAAAGCATATTTTGGTATATTAAATCATGGTGAAGTCTTCTAATAGTACATCCATCAATGACCAATCTCATTGGATGTAACTAACGCTAAAGCATTGTGCACCTTTTATTTTGGTTATATGCGGTAGGAGTAATTGTGATGCTTCGACTGTATTATTGGGTCTGATTTAACTAAGACTGCATAATAGGATTATGACCTTAGAGACAATCGAATGAATTATTCTATATTTTGAGAAAATGAATAATACTGAACAAAATGTTCATCATGCGATCCAAGAATTATATACGATATAATTGACATAAGATGTCTACCTAAAAGGTTGTGTTTTGGGATTAGCCAAAGCTAGGTCAATGCATGATTAGAAATGGATCTTGGAACACCGTTATATATGTCTACTGATATGTATATATAAACAGAGGGATGTTAATTTGAATGGGAGCATATTTTAGTTAAAATAATATATTTATTTTAATATAAATTTTGATTGCTAAATTTTGAAAAAATATATTAAATAAATATTATAGAATAAGTTATTATTTATTATCTACCGTAGATATTAAATAATAAATAACTCTAATATTTAAATCAATCCTTAAGAAGGATAATTTGAAAATCAAATTTCTTGACTAACTGTAACAACCCGTATTTCAATAACATGTTAAAACGAGAATCAAGGCAGAATTTAATTTTAAATTCTGAATCAAGTCAAACGGGCTATGCCATTGCGTTCGTCTCGGAAAAATACGCGAAATAGAGTCCGAGTTTTCGAAAATCGGAGTCCGTATGACCCGGTTAAGGCCCAAAGAAGTTTTCGGAAAATTTGAATTTCGAAACGTGCAGAAATGGGGCCAGGCGGGAAAATTCCCGCCCAGACAAGTCGACAGGCATGTCGACAGGCATGTCGACAGGCATGTCGACATGCATGTCGACAGGGCTGTCGACTTGCCCTGTCGGCTGATTTTGATCTGGTGCACCTATTTGCTATCTTGGCTAGGTTTTTGGGCCTGGTTTGAAATCTGACGGTTCTGGTTGGTCCTAGGGTTAATCTAAGGGCCTAAAACTATCCTAATCTCTATAAAAAGACCCTAAACCTACCCCTAAACCCTCATTATTCACTCATGTAACTAAACTATGGCCAAATTTCTACTCTCATGGCCTCCATCTCAAATCCCTAGAGCCTATGCACTCAAATCAAGTTCAAATCAAAAGATGCAAGCTTGCTACACCAAATGGAGGCCAAATCAACATAGCTATGCGAGTTTCATGAAGGTTCTTCTTCAAAGGAGCCACCTTTCTTCGTCAAGATGATGCGTGACCCCTTTTCTAAGCCTTGCCTAAGTAAGTTCTAGCTACTTTTGGATCAAAACGGTATTTTTAATGTTGACATGGGATAAAATGAGGCTAAACATGATTATGCGAACCTACATGAACCTTACCTTGCCTCTTGTGTTCATGTTTATGATTTTAGTCCATGTGAGTGACTTAATCATGCCTCTCATGCTATGCATAACCTAGTTTAACTTGCAAGTTTGGATCTTTATGCATGAAATGCTAGCATGAACCTTTAGGAAATACTTTACTTGTGAAACATTGGCTAAGACTAGATTTTGGGGCTTATGCATGTTTATGAACCCAAACCCCTTATGCTAACATGCAAGTTTGTGGCCAAATCCTTTATGAGATTATGCATGCTCGTGGCCAATCCCCTCTTTTAAGTTGTGCATGTTTATGGCCAAATCCCTCTTGATAATATGCATGTTTGTGGCCAAATTACCTTATGACATTATGCATGTTTATGGCCAACCCCCTCATGATGTTATGCATGTGGAAGCCAAGCCCTTTTTGGCATCATGCATGTTTTGAGAACAATATGTGACATAGTATTCTTACTATGTTGACTCGCTTTGCTTGCGTTGGGAAAACACGATTTTGGGTAGTTAGATAAACATGAACATGTCGCAAAATCTTAACTTGAATATGACATGTGTTTATACTTGAAAATATGACTTGAAAGATAACATGGAAGATGACATGTAAGTATGCATAAAAACATGAGCTTGGGAATTTACCTATTAAGTTAGGTCTACCCTTTGGGAATTTACCTATTAAGTTAGGTCTACCCAAATGCTCGAAAAACTTGTAACATGTTTTGGAAACACGATGAACTTAGATAATATGAGTGTGGCCAACTCGAGGTTGGGTTGAGTTTGCAACGTAAAACTACCCGGAACCGACCGGCCTAACTAGTAGTTGCAAACAATAGGACCCAATGTGAGAAGTTGGTCATGTCGCGCTTAAGACCCGAGGTTAGACTAGGTTGTGGTGTAAATCTACCCGGACCCGCCCGGCTTAACTAGTAACCACAACAAGGTCTAATGTGAGAGGTTGAGGGTGCATTAATTAAATTAATGCCACATAATAGGGTTAAGTTAATTTGATTAATGAGGCTTAACCAAATATGATATGGACAAATGGGTTAAGTAATTTGATTAGGCTAATGATACTTAACAAAACATGATAAGCTTGGGTAGGTTAAGTAACTTGATTTGCCTAATGACACTTGACCATTTTTTATACGACTAGTGGACGGGATTAAGTTAACCAACACTTAATCAATCCAACACGATAACGTGATAAGGTTAAGTAAATTTTCTTAATGACACTTAACCGTATAATACAGTTAATAGATGGGGTTAAGATTAGGCTTAACTAATCTAAACACGGTAATTCGATAGGGTTAAGTTAAACACTTAACCAATTTAAACTTGATAATTCAATGAGGTCAAGTAACCCATACTTAACCGACTTAACTTGGTAATTTAATGGGGTTAAGTTAAACACTTGACTAATTTAACACGATGATTTGATGAAGTTAAGTGACCTATACTTAACCAATCTAACTTGTTAATTTGATGAGGTTAAGTTAACCTATACTTAACCAACCTAACGTGAAAACATGATAAGGCTAAGCCACGAATCGTTTCGAATACGCTTGACCGATTTGACTCGGTAATCTGATGGGGTCAAATTAATATATACTTAACCAATCTAAAATGATAATTAGACGAGGTTAAGTCATGGATTGCTTGATATACTTAACCAACTTGACACATGGTCTGTAGGGTTAAGTCTTGGACTTGGATACTTAGCCAGTTTCGACATGTTTTGTAGACGGGTTAAGTTGTGAACTTAAGTGACACTTAACCCATTAGATAAACCCTAATTCGGAGGATTAGGTAAATAACCATAGTTAACAAGGATAACGGAAATAAGGCTAAGTGGTAAACCTTAGTTAAGGGAAACTAAGTAATAATTCTTAGTCAAGGAAATCTGGACCACTTCTTAGATATATGAGTAACCCGATACGGTAGGTCATCGTTTAAGTATACGCGTAGGAGCAGGCTATCTGATTCAGATAAAGGCTCCAACGAACTGGGTAACGAAGCAGCGGCTTCGGGGAACGTGAGGATATTCTTGGGATCCCTCTGTGAGCTGCCAGGTCATTATACTAGGCTCACGAGAGGTTGAGGTCTGCGGTAGAAGAACCAAGAATATGCCTTGGTTGCTATGCGAGCGACCTAAAGACTGGGGTGGATAGAAGTGAGTCGGCGAATACATAAGGTGCCCGAGATAGCAAGTTCGTCGATCATCTACCATCTTGAGTCAAGCGTGTACGTACGGAAAGGCAGGGAACACCCAACAGACCATAATTGCTATCTAATTATGGGTGAGGTAGGCCGTAGGATGTGGGCTGGCCGGAGTGTAGTTCTCATGCAAGATTTTCTCTTGTGTTGCCTTTCACTAGTTGAGGGAGGGGTCTCGTGGGACCATAGCCACGTGTAGAAAAGCAGACCTTAGCATCTGCATCGGCAGATAAATCTAAAGCTCCCGACCGAGTCCTGTATTTCTTGTTTTGGCCGGTGACAGGACTCGGATAGCGCGATGTGATACATGTGCATCCAGTTATAGAAAAACGATTCACGATGAATGCGTGGGAAAAAGGGCGCGGTTGAGGGTTAGCGTAATCCCTAGTGGCCTAGGTGGTTTAACCCAGACCGAAATACGAAAGCGTGCAATAGGTAAGCGTAATCCCTAGTGGTGCTAGGTGGCGTAAGTCCTAATAGTTCAAACGATGATTCATACGGAAGAACCTAGCTAGAACAAGGGTGACAGTCCAAACGACTTCAAGGATAATACGACATGGGGAAGCCCGTACGAGGTACGGCAAAGGACTGAACTTATATACATGAAAAGAAACATATGATGTGAGTAACCTATATATGTGATATATTAGGTTGACATGGACCATTACACGACTTTGAGCAAGGGACGTTCATGGCGCGGGTAGGGATACTAGTACGAGAGGTGCAGAGAAAATATACATGTTAGGACTAGATACCTTGGGATAATGTACTCGTTAGAAATCTGACGATGTGATACCTTGACTTATCATAACACCGCAGTTTATCATGATACCTTGGTTTACCTTGCCACAGTAGTTCAACCGGCCATCCTGGTTTATCTGTCTTGTAGTTATCCTTATGTTTACTTGCAGTTTATGCATGTCATGTTACCTTTACCTGTTTTTATACTGGAAGTAGATAGGACTTACTCAGTCTTTTTGACTGACCCGTTTTGTTTCGCCTCTTTTCTTCCGTTTCCCCCCCAGGTTACAGGGAGGAAACAATGCTGTTTAGTTCGGACTTCTTCTACCTGAAGGTCATCATGGATGGCTTGGACTTCTCTTGGCTATGGCTACTTTACTGTTTTTACTTGGGGAATAATTTATGAAAAGGTTTTTATGCTTCTTTATTATTGCAAGACAGGTTTTGATGTACTCTGATGTAAAAGGCTTTAGACCTTATTTATTCATGTTATGAAAGTTTGATTTTACTTCCGCTATTTATATATGTTCTGTCTTGTGATATTTCTGTGCATGTTTACCAATAATGCCCCTCTAAAGCTAGTGCATTCCTTTGCGAGTGACCCTAGCGGAGGCGGGGTGTTACATTTGGTATCAGAGCAGAAGGTTACTAGACTGGGCAAAAGTTTTTAAAGACCTTCTGAAAATTATTTGAAAAACCATTTACAAAGAAGCATTTTTCAAGAAAATTTTCTTTTAAAAAGAAAAAGGCTATTCCCCAAAGGCCATTAGCATCATCCTTGTTTCCTTGATTTAATCTCTTTTCCTTTCTTTCCTCCATCTGTAGTCACAGTGGTTTTGACTGCGACTAGTCTTTCTAGCTGCGTAAGTATTTCCCGTACGATGGAGGTGGTTCTCGAGAGACCGTTGCAGAGTTATGCATGAAAGGATAGTAAGAACAAGGATAAAGGATACGAGCTCAAGGATGAGCAACTTGTTGGTATGGCTTAGTCCTCAAAGGAGGGAGAAAGATGAACAATGAAACCCATGACGAGAGAGTACCTTTGGCATGGTAAAACGGGGCGGATAGTTAAGTATTATGGGACAAGGACAAGATCATCGGGAGGGCAGTAGTATGCTCTCATTTCTAGGGTACCTCGGAAGGAGGGTAACGATCTTGTTAAAGGTTTAGTTTTCTTCTCTATCATCCCGTCGGGACTTTGGTTGGATCACCGCATCTTTTTAGGTCCGCTTTGATAGTTGAGTCTCTGCACCTTAGTACTAGTGTAATAGAGGGTCCCGTTTTGTCTCAAATCCTATTGGAAGATCGGTCCATTTATTCATGACTTGTTTGGATTTGAGAATGTCTGTGTCAAGTATTGAGCTTGGAAATAATGCTTATGTTTATAAGTGTGGATGGATTCTAGGGATGAAGTGGTTATCCAGTAAGGGGTGCCACTCTCGGTTTTAGAAGGAGGGTAGTTAGACTCTTGGCTTGCTTTGGTAATACCCTCGAAGCCTCGTGTAACCTTTTGGGTTCTGTCATGATTAGTTACTTAGAATCCCTAGATGCCTTTGTTGGAAATTAGAAACCCGATCGAGTGGTGTTCGCTAATAAGACGGATGGTTTACTTCGATTATGTATGAGTTATGGGGATCACCCTAGTAAGGACTCTTGGCAATTTGGATTGGCATCGGAAAACGAGATACAAAATTCACTAGTGAATTTTGGAGAGCTGGCTTGAGTACGTAGATATGGTTGAGCCAAGTATACTAGGGAAAGGATAAGTGCAAGTGGAACGAGAGGCGACGAGGAAATGAGTTCCAACTCATGTTATGGAAACAGGAAGTAAGAAGCTGCGAAATCGTGAAGAAAAAGGGGCGGTCAAGGCACGATGGAACTAAGCTCAAGGTAGTGCGACGCAGGAGACTGAAGACTAAATACGTGCATGATATCTCTTTTGGGAATATATCCTCGACCCCTGTTTTCTGTTGAGCTTGCGTGTAGGCTATCTTTTATGGATATCCTCTCGGTCCTGTTTCTGTTGCAAACCCCGTAAGGAGTTTGTTTTGTTTACCCTCTCGATCTTATTTTAGGGAATCTTAGGTAGAACCCTATGGATGTAAACATGTATTTGAAACATGTTATGGTTGATATGGTTGCAAATGATTGCAAGTGGTTGCTCGTGGATGCGCGAATACACGTTAGATACTAGATTGACGCGATCATATTTCATGTTGCATATACACGAGTATTTATACTTGTTTATGGATGAAATTGAATGTGTTACCATGTGGACGTTGCATATGGATGAATGTTTGTGCACGCATATAGTGCATATATATGACTAGGACTATTTGCATACATGTTGGATTCATGGCACAAAACATATTTTTGCATTCAAAAGATTTTTCAGGCCTAATCATTAGCATTAGCTAAGGAACATGTACACACACGTTTTGCATATATTCATACAGCATTAGAAATCATCTAAGGACAATGGTTGCTTGTGGATGATGTTTTGAGTAGATGGATGATGGATGGTAGGATATGTTCTTCCTAACTTAGAGATTTCGGGGACGAAATCCTAAAAGGTGGGGAGAATGTAACAACCCGTATTTCAATAACATGTTAAAACGAGAATCAAGGCAGAATTTAATTTTAAATTCTGAATCAAGTAAAACGGGCTATGCCATTGCGTTCGTCTCGGAAAAATACGCGAAATAGAGTCCGAGTTTTCGAAAATCGGAGTCCGTATGACCCGGTTAAGGCCCAAAGAAGTTTTCGGAAAATTTGAATTTCGAAACGTGCAGAAATGGGGCCAGGCGGGAAAATTCCCGCCCAGACAAGTCGACAGGCATGTCGACAGGCATGTCGACAGGCATGTCGACATGCATGTCGACAGGGCTGTCGACTTGCCCTGTCGGCTGATTTTGATCTGGTGCACCTATTTGCTATCTTGGCTAGGTTTTTGGGCCTGGTTTGAAATCTGACGGTTCTGGTTGGTCCTAGGGTTAATCTAAGGGCCTAAAACTATCCTAATCTCTATAAAAAGACCCTAAACCTACCCCTAAACCCTCATTATTCACTCATGTAACTAAACTATGGCCAAATTTCTACTCTCATGGCCTCCATCTCAAATCCCTAGAGCCTATGCACTCAAATCAAGTTCAAATCAAAAGATGCAAGCTTGCTACACCAAATGGAGGCCAAATCAACATAGCTATGCGAGTTTCATGAAGGTTCTTCTTCAAAGGAGCCACCTTTCTTCGTCAAGATGATGCGTGACCCCTTTTCTAAGCCTTGCCTAAGTAAGTTCTAGCTACTTTTGGATCAAAACGGTATTTTTAATGTTGACATGGGATAAAATGAGGCTAAACATGATTATGCGAACCTACATGAACCTTACCTTGCCTCTTGTGTTCATGTTTATGATTTTAGTCCATGTGAGTGACTTAATCATGCCTCTCATGCTATGCATAACCTAGTTTAACTTGCAAGTTTGGATCTTTATGCATGAAATGCTAGCATGAACCTTTAGGAAATACTTTACTTGTGAAACATTGGCTAAGACTAGATTTTGGGGCTTATGCATGTTTATGAACCCAAACCCCTTATGCTAACATGCAAGTTTGTGGCCAAATCCTTTATGAGATTATGCATGCTCGTGGCCAATCCCCTCTTTTAAGTTGTGCATGTTTATGGCCAAATCCCTCTTGATAATATGCATGTTTGTGGCCAAATTACCTTATGACATTATGCATGTTTATGGCCAACCCCCTCATGATGTTATGCATGTGGAAGCCAAGCCCTTTTTGGCATCATGCATGTTTTGAGAACAATATGTGACATAGTATTCTTACTATGTTGACTCGCTTTGCTTGCGTTGGGAAAACACGATTTTGGGTAGTTAGATAAACATGAACATGTCGCAAAATCTTAACTTGAATATGACATGTGTTTATACTTGAAAATATGACTTGAAAGATAACATGGAAGATGACATGTAAGTATGCATAAAAACATGAGCTTGGGAATTTACCTATTAAGTTAGGTCTACCCTTTGGGAATTTACCTATTAAGTTAGGTCTACCCAAATGCTCGAAAAACTTGTAACATGTTTTGGAAACACGATGAACTTAGATAATATGAGTGTGGCCAACTCGAGGTTGGGTTGAGTTTGCAACGTAAAACTACCCGGAACCGACCGGCCTAACTAGTAGTTGCAAACAATAGGACCCAATGTGAGAAGTTGGTCATGTCGCGCTTAAGACCCGAGGTTAGACTAGGTTGTGGTGTAAATCTACCCGGACCCGCCCGGCTTAACTAGTAACCACAACAAGGTCTAATGTGAGAGGTTGAGGGTGCATTAATTAAATTAATGCCACATAATAGGGTTAAGTTAATTTGATTAATGAGGCTTAACCAAATATGATATGGACAAATGGGTTAAGTAATTTGATTAGGCTAATGATACTTAACAAAACATGATAAGCTTGGGTAGGTTAAGTAACTTGATTTGCCTAATGACACTTGACCATTTTTTATACGACTAGTGGACGGGATTAAGTTAACCAACACTTAATCAATCCAACACGATAACGTGATAAGGTTAAGTAAATTTTCTTAATGACACTTAACCGTATAATACAGTTAATAGATGGGGTTAAGATTAGGCTTAACTAATCTAAACACGGTAATTCGATAGGGTTAAGTTAAACACTTAACCAATTTAAACTTGATAATTCAATGAGGTCAAGTAACCCATACTTAACCGACTTAACTTGGTAATTTAATGGGGTTAAGTTAAACACTTGACTAATTTAACACGATGATTTGATGAAGTTAAGTGACCTATACTTAACCAATCTAACTTGTTAATTTGATGAGGTTAAGTTAACCTATACTTAACCAACCTAACGTGAAAACATGATAAGGCTAAGCCACGAATCGTTTCGAATACGCTTGACCGATTTGACTCGGTAATCTGATGGGGTCAAATTAATATATACTTAACCAATCTAAAATGATAATTAGACGAGGTTAAGTCATGGATTGCTTGATATACTTAACCAACTTGACACATGGTCTGTAGGGTTAAGTCTTGGACTTGGATACTTAGCCAGTTTCGACATGTTTTGTAGACGGGTTAAGTTGTGAACTTAAGTGACACTTAACCCATTAGATAAACCCTAATTCGGAGGATTAGGTAAATAACCATAGTTAACAAGGATAACGGAAATAAGGCTAAGTGGTAAACCTTAGTTAAGGGAAACTAAGTAATAATTCTTAGTCAAGGAAATCTGGACCACTTCTTAGATATATGAGTAACCCGATACGGTAGGTCATCGTTTAAGTATACGCGTAGGAGCAGGCTATCTGATTCAGATAAAGGCTCCAACGAACTGGGTAACGAAGCAGCGGCTTCGGGGAACGTGAGGATATTCTTGGGATCCCTCTGTGAGCAGCCAGGTCATTATACTAGGCTCACGAGAGGTTGAGGTCTGCGATAGAAGAACCAAGAATATGCCTTGGTTGCTATGCGAGCGACCTAAAGACTGGGGTGGATAGCAGTGAGTCGGCGAATACATAAGGTGCCCGAGATAGCAAGTTCGTCGATCATCTACCATCTTGAGTCAAGCGTGTACGTACGGAAAGGCAGGGAACACCCAACAGACCATAATTGCTATCTAATTATGGGTGAGGTAGGCCGTAGGATGTGGGCTGGCCGGAGTGTAGTTCTCATGCAAGATTTTCTCTTGTGTTGCCTTTCACTAGTTGAGGGAGGGGTCTCGTGGGACCATAGCCACGTGTAGAAAAGCAGACCTTAGCATCTGCATCGGCAGATAAATCTAAAGCTCCCGACCGAGTCCTGTATTTCTTGTTTTGGCCGGTGACAGGACTCGGATAGCGCGATGTGATACATGTGCATCCAGTTATAGAAAAACGATTCACGATGAATGCGTGGGAAAAAGGGCGCGGTTGAGGGTTAGCGTAATCCCTAGTGGCCTAGGTGGTTTAACCCAGACCGAAATACGAAAGCGTGCAATAGGTAAGCGTAATCCCTAGTGGTGCTAGGTGGCGTAAGTCCTAATAGTTCAAACGATGATTCATACGGAAGAACCTAGCTAGAACAAGGGTGACAGTCCAAACGACTTCAAGGATAATACGACATGGGGAAGCCCGTACGAGGTACGGCAAAGGACTGAACTTATATACATGAAAAGAAACATATGATGTGAGTAACCTATATATGTGATATATTAGGTTGACATGGACCATTACACGACTTTGAGCAAGGGACGTTCATGGCGCGGGTAGGGATACTAGTACGAGAGGTGCAGAGAAAATATACATGTTAGGACTAGATACCTTGGGATAATGTACTCGTTAGAAATCTGACGATGTGATACCTTGACTTATCATAACACCGCAGTTTATCATGATACCTTGGTTTACCTTGCCACAGTAGTTCAACCGGCCATCCTGGTTTATCTGTCTTGTAGTTATCCTTATGTTTACTTGCAGTTTATGCATGTCATGTTACCTTTACCTGTTTTTATACTGGAAGTAGATAGGACTTACTCAGTCTTTTTGACTGACCCGTTTTGTTTCGCCTCTTTTCTTCCGTTTCCCCCCCAGGTTACAGGGAGGAAACAATGCTGTTTAGTTCGGACTTCTTCTACCTGAAGGTCATCATGGATGGCTTGGACTTCTCTTGGCTATGGCTACTTTACTGTTTTTACTTGGGGAATAATTTATGAAAAGGTTTTTATGCTTCTTTATTATTGCAAGACAGGTTTTGATGTACTCTGATGTAAAAGGCTTTAGACCTTATTTATTCATGTTATGAAAGTTTGATTTTACTTCCGCTATTTATATATGTTCTGTCTTGTGATATTTCTGTGCATGTTTACCAATAATGCCCCTCTAAAGCTAGTGCATTCCTTTGCGAGTGACCCTAGCGGAGGCGGGGTGTTACACTAACATTGAAATTTGAGGATTGTCCTCAAACAAATTAAACGTAATTGTTTTAGAAATAAAGAGAGGATCCAAAAACGAGTTAAAGTATGACTTTAACCAATTAAGGTATAAATGTTATAAAATATACTTATATATATTTCTAGTATTAGATACTAGATATAAATCACATAAACGTATGTTGATTTAAAGAAATTACAAAATAAGTAGAAATCAGATAAAAAGACAAGTGGACTTACGACTAGAAATGAAGCAAATGTTGCTGGATTATCTACAGGAAGTTGATTCTTGTTCAATATAGTGGCTTAATTAAATAATTATTATTATGAAATTCCATATAAAATAAAAGTTATTATAAATCTTGTGCAGACAAGTTTAAATTTCATTTGCAATAAAAGGATTAATTGTTATTCATTTTATTTACATTAAATATCTATGGAATTTCACAAATAGTTAATGAACTTTATAAATCATTAACTATAATGTACTTAACATAAATAATTGATGAATTAAATCAAGTGATTTAAATCCAACATACCTTTAGCATTAATAGTTAGCCCGTATAAATAAGAGAGTACATCAAAACTCCATAATGATGGAATTCTGAGACCATTTAATTTGGAATCATATGTGAATCTTGTCTATTAGGCAAAATAACTGAATCATATTTCACTAGACATAGTGAATAAGCAATCTGTATTGGGTCTCGTACATAATGATGTATGTGGAGAAACGAATACGTAAACTAGAGGTAGGTTTTATTACTTCATTACATTTACTGGTGATATCAGTAGATATAAATATGTGTATCTTATGAAATACAAATCAGAATACTTTGAAAAGTTCAAAGAGTTCAAAAATGAAGTTCAAAGCTAATTTTAATAGAAAAATAAGTTCTTTTCGAATTGATAGAAAGAATATTTACATCAATTTTATCAAGATAAGGTTGAAATTGTTCCACAACTCACTCCATCTAGAACACCATATTGGAATGGTGTGTCTGAAAGGAGAAATTGCACCTTATAAGATATAGTATGATTAACGATAAGTCATATAGATCTTCCAATAGTTTAAATTTAGAACAATAGCGTTTAATCCAGAGTTTGAAAACGCCTATAAGATATGGACTAGGAAATGTCCTAGTTTGTCAAATGCGAAGATTTGGGATGCAAGAATGTTTATTAAATGTCCTTCCTCTGATAAGATCGAACCCAAATCAAATAACTATTTTGTGTAGTATCCACAAGAAACAAATGGATATTATTTTTGTAAATTCTCTGAGAATAAAAATGTTTATTGCTCGAATCGGTATCCTTTATAAAGGAGAGCCAGTCTCTAAGATACCGGTCGGAATGAAATAGAATTCGAAATGTCTCGAAAACCACAAAATGCCATTGATTCTTGTTTAGACAAGAAATTGAATAGGAGTGTCGGAATAATTCTAATGTTATTAATAACACATTAATTATTGTAAATGATCTTAGTTTTAAAACAAGAAATAAATACTGATTCTAAGAAAGAAAATGTTTGGAATAAGCAGTTCATAATTGATCTTAATTCATTGTTGATCCAATGATATAGATTGCAACAACAATGTGGCTAATGCTCAGGTCTAAAATGTTAAAATCATTATCGATCTAAACATATATTTAAGAAATATGATTCTTATGTGAAATTGTTCAAAGAAGAAATCACATAAGAAATGAACATATCTGTAAAGTTACAAAAGTTATAATCTTGTAGACCTACTGAATTAAACTCTATTGCCACAGAAGCTTATTAGTCACACTAGTTTCATGAGTATACGATACGTGAATGATTGATTCTAGTGCAAGTGGGAGATTGTTAGAGTTTATTCCCTAGAGGCAATTCATTTGGTGAGATTGATAACACTGTTGATGTTATTATTTTATTTGGAATAAAATATATTATATTATATTTACTGTGTAATATAAATTTTAATATAATAGAAGTCCTTAGAATTATAATACGAAATTATATAGTTCGAGTAAGACTTGAATTTGAGATTATATGATATACTGAGTATTATAGTTCTTAAATGTCCCTAGTCGAGTTTTATTGTTTATATGGGACAACAATAAAACGTCAAGACTAGTATGTTGATTGACTGATGATCACATCTCGTTGATCATTAATATATGCGATAGTAATGTCAAAATATAAATACATATTGGAGAATATCGTATTGGGCTGACCTACCGTGAGATAACTACATGGAATATAATTAAAAGTATCATAAGTTATTCTCATAGTGACAGTGATGTAATAGTCCTCAGACCTGAAATCATTATAATTTTATTCGAGGATATTTGTGTTTTGATATCATCTAAAGTTATTCGTAACAGAGTAACGATGACGGTGATTATTGGATACATCTCGAATCAAATGAAAATTATGAATGATCTAGATGGAATTTAACCCTACGATATATTCATAGTAATATTCATGGGCCTCTTGATTGAGTGAGACTGTGAAATGCATGGCTGTGCTCAAATATTGACTTGTTTTAAACAGTCTACTCATCGATCAAGATAAATGATTAAATTATAAAGAGGATGATACGATCCATGTCTCGAGTTTATTCCAAGATATATTGGTTAAAAGGATTATATTACATTGATACACTGGTCACAGAAAAGGTTGTATCGAATTGATAATTTTATTATAACTTGGGTAGCAGCGACGCATTGCTAGATGCCAATCACTGTTTATGGTTTTAAATACGATTTACCATTGCCAATGTTATAGTAACCTAAAGGGTCACACGAAAGGAAAATTACAAAGGAGAAACTAATTTGAACAAATAAGATATCAATTTGTTGATACTTTATTAGGATTGGAATGGATATTTGGGTGGTTCCTATTTTAAGATCAATAATTGTATTTTAAAAGGGTTTTTTTTTTCTTCCTTATGGATACACGACTTAATCTAAATAAAAGGGTGAGATTAGATCAAAAGACCACTCCACTCGATTTCCTTTTCTTAACCCTAAAATTGGTCATGGCGGCTAGAACCGTATTCTTTGATTTCTTGTTTCAATTTTATTGAGGACGGAGATGTTCTAGTGGACTCCTCGAGAAGCTCAACAAATGGAGGGCTCTCGATTCGATTCCTGTTTCGAAGTTGATATTGTTCCTCTGGATCTAACGCATCAGGTATAAGATTTTAATCCCAAATTCATACAAGTTTTGATTTATTTTCTTGCTAAGATCCCAATTTTAAGTTGTTAGAACACGAATTGGAACTCGATTACATCGATTTATCCTTTCAATTTTTTTATGGGTATGACTTATGTCTTTATTTGGTTTGATGAATTTGGTTGTTTGTTTGATAGTTTTTTATACTTAGTAGTTATTTGATGGATTTGATAGTTTTTTGATGGTTTTCAAACTTAATAGTTGTTTCATGGATATTATGACTTATGTACTTATTTGGTTTGGTGGAAAATAAAGTGGGAGTACTGGTACTTTGTTTGATGGATGATGGAATACGTGTTAGTTGATGATATGATTGTAAATATTGACCATTTGTGATATATTTGAGTATGTGGTGGAATGGTAATGCTACGATGAATGAATGTTTGTGTAGTTGGAAAGATATAAGATGCTAACAGAGAAAGAAAAAATAACCAGCTTTGCAACGGCTTGCAAAGACTTATTATTTTAGTAAAAGCAACGACTAACAACGGTTTGTGATGCCTTAGGACGTCCACCTGCTAACCAACTAAATGTAACATGGATAATTTGTCATCACAATCCATTGCTAAATTGATAATACAAGACCGTCGTTTTTTCTGTTGATTTTTACTATTGGCAACAAGGTATAAACAACGATTAGCGTTAACATTGAACTCCTCCAAAGAGACCCTGACTAGGGTCGGATGCACATTGAGGCCAGCAAGGGCCAATGTCCCCTAGGTGGAAAAAAATTTTGCTTGCCAAACCAAACTTTTATTTTTTGATGTTTGCCACTGCCCCCTAAATGAAAAAAAAAATTGCTAGCCAAATCAGACCTCTTTTTGAGGTTTGCCCTACCTGAAAAGTAATGAATCGCTCTATCTGGGCTTCAAGCAGCCAACATTCCACTCAAACCACGCTGATTCTAGTTACTTTGCAACAATGAAGCATATGTGGATATATATACAAGAGGATTCCATTTTATTTGATGGTGTGGGACTAAAATTTTGCTCTACCTGAAATGAAATCCTAGATCCGCCCCTGACCCTGACAAAAATACGCATAGATCACACCCTAAATTTGTTGGATGTATAGATCTGGCAACAATTGCTATATCATCATATGTAATTTTCTAAAGTTTAGCCTGGTTTATACATAATATTGTTGTGTGTGAACAGTGCAGACCCATCAATTTCATTGCCCTAGCCCAAAATAATTTGCAAAACCAAACCAGAATGTAACAGTAAACAAAAAATTGTCTACTTGCCCCTGCTAAGTAATGAAACATCGGTTCTTCACAGATACTTATCCATTCGTAGTGGGCTGGGCTAGGCCCATTACATTTCATTTTACTTTTTGTATTGTAATTCCGTCCGCTATATATATAACTAGCTACTGTTATGTAATGTATCTATTGAACATAATTACATTTTGTAATTCTTTCTACTGAAATTTACAAAGACATTTCTTCCCTGCAAATTCTAATTTGGTATCGGAGCATCAAGCCTAACGGCATCAACAAGATCATCCATCACTACATCAAAGAATTCCTGCAATCAAGAACTAAAAACAACTGCACACGTTAGAGGGGTTAGCATAGCTGTCTCTCCTCATTTTTTTACTTCATCATTGGAGCAAATACCATTCTTGAGTGTGGATCCGTTGATATCAGTTATTCTTTGCTTGTAACTGCCTCGCCAACCGGCGATATCAGAGAATCTTCATCATTTATCACCAGTGGCTGCAGTTCACCCATCTGATCATTATAGATCATCATCTGGGATCAGTTTCTGGTTGCAGAATCACTGTAACCGATAAGATTACCATCCAAGAATCACAGTAGTGGAATTCTGGTTGCAAAACTCATCGGCAACAGTAAATTTGCCATCCAAGAAACACAATTTCTGAACTAGAGTTAATTAAGAATCGTTTACCGTTTAGTTTTCTCCAATCATGGCAGGAGATAATGAGAGCATCAACTCAGCCACCGCTGGCAGAGTGTCATTTGAAACTTCTTCATCAACACCACCCTTTAACCTCGTAAAACCAAAAAGTCATGTTATTAGTATTCTCCTCGATGAAGATAACTATATGTTATGGAGATATCAAGTGGAAACTGCGATAAGAGGATATGGGTTGCAAGAATACGTACAGGGCACCAAGTCAGTCCCACCTACAACAATCAAAGACAAAGATGGAAATATTGTAAGCAACCAAGATTATATCATGCACCAAAAACAAGACAGCCTATTGGCATCTTGGTTAATCTCCTCTATAAGTGCAAATCTCCTATCACAAATTATTGGTAAGACAACCTCTTATGAAATATGGAATGCAATAGAACAAATTTTCAATTCGCAATCGGCAGCGAGAGTTATGCACTACAGAAGTCAATTGCATAGTATGCGCAAGGAAAATATGACTATGAGCGAGTATCTTACCAAGATAAAGACATTGTGTGGTCGACTGGCAGCTACCGGACACAAGATATCAGAAAGTGAGCATGTATTGTACATTACTGGAGGTCTAGATGAGGAATATGAATCTATAGTCACATTCATTGCATCACAAAAGGCTGTTCCAGATCTAGAGTATGTTCACTCAATATTATTGGCACACGAAGGTAGGATTGAACAGAGGAGAACGACTCAACCAGAATTTTCAGTTAACTATGCCTCTACTTCAAGAAACAAGACACAACAAAAGGCAAATTCTAATCAAAAGGACATTCAACCACAAAGAGGAGCTGCTAATCAGAGAGGAAGAGGTAGAGGTAGAGGGTGGAACAACAATAACAGGCCTAAATGTCAGATTTGTGAAAAATTTGGACACACGGCGAATAAATGCTATTTTAGGTTCAACACTGAGTTCAATGTTAGCCAACAAATTCAAAACAGTCAGAGGGGTCCTAATGTGAATATGGCTCAAGTTAATCAAGGCAGGAACGACTCTGAAGGTTCAAGAACTCAAGGATCAAGTATTGATGACAATAGTAGAATTGACGACACAAGTTTGGACGATTGGTACCCAGACAGTGGTGCTACAAATCATGTGACCAATATTCTACAAAACCTGAATCTTGGCAATAAAAGCTACACAGGTATGCATACTGTTTGTATGGGAAATGGTGAGACAACAAGTATATCTCATGTTGGCTGTGGGTACATAAGAGGTAAGAGGCAACTCTATCTCAATCATTTACTAAGAGTACCCAGTATTACTAAAAAATTAATTAGTGTATCACAATTTGCTAATGACAACAAAGTATACTTTGAGTTTCACCCAAAATAATGCCTTATTAGAGACATTCTAAACAAAGACATCTTATTACATGGTAAACTGGACAAGGGGTTATACAAGTTCAGCAATGTGAAATCTAGTTACAGGACTAGTTCTGAAAACTACTGTAATAATGTTGAAATTTATCATGTTGACAGTGATGCTAAATTTGTATATTGGCATAATAGATTGGGTCACCCAAATTTGAAAATTGTAAAGCAAGTGCTGAATGAAAATAATATTAGTTCTGAATGCATACCTGAATCATATATTTGTACACATTGTGAAATTGGCAAAAGTCACAAATTGCCTTTTAATGACTCCAATACTATATATACTGCACCTCTTGAATTAATTGCAGCAGATCTTTGGGGTCCAGCACCCATGAATTCAGATCATGGTCACAAGTATTACCTATCTTTTGTAGATGCCTTTACAAGGTACACTTGGATTTTCTTTCTCAAAAACAAATTAGAAACATGTAAAGTAACCTTGCAATTTATTACATACATAGAAAAACAAACTGATTGCATGGTTAAAGTGTTTCAAACTGATGGGGGGTCTGAGTTTAAGCCCTTAAAAAATTATTTAGAAAGCAAAGGCATTCAACACAGGACCACATGTCCATACACTTCTGAGCAAAATGGTTTAGTCGAGCGAAAACATAGGCATATCGTAGAGAAAGGGTTGACACTGATGTCGCAAGCATCTCTGCCAATGAAATTCTGGACAGAAGCATTCGCAACATCAGTGTACTTAATAAACAGGTTACCCACTATCATACTTAATGGAAAATGTCCCTATGAAATGCTACACAAAACTAAACCAAATTATCTAGAGTTAAAAACCTTTGGATGCCTATGCTTTCCACATCTCAGACCCTACAATAAGCATAAATTAAGCCTAAGATCCACGGCATGCACTTTTCTAGGCTATGCTGGTGATCAAAAAGGTTTTAAATGCTTAGAAAATAAAGGCAGGATTTATGTTTCTAGGCATGTGAAGTTTAATGAAGCTGTTTTTCCTTTTGCAGACAACAACATCAAAACAGTCAAAAAAATAACTGTGGCAGAGAAAATGATTATTTCACCACCAGAGTTGACCGAGTGTAAAGCTAGTGAACCTGATCAAGAAGCAAAGGAGAGTACAGATGATGATTGCACTGTACCTAGTACTAGAACAAGCTTCAGCTCATCAGATTCACTAAACAGTATGTTTCAAGATAATATTGCTACTGGAGGAAATGCAGATATTGGTGAGTGTCAAAGTGAAGGTGGAACTGTGTCTAGTGGCAGGCAGACAAGAAATGACAATAATGAAAGATCAAATAGTACAAGTAGTGCAAACACAGAAAATTCAAGCAGTACAGCCACTAACAATCCAGAAGATCATGCACAGCAAACAGGGGTGAACAGACATCACATGCTAACTAGAGCCAAATGTGGGATATTTAAACCAAAGTTATATAATGTTGGGTTGAATGAGAGAGAACCAGTCAATTTCAAAGAAGCAGTCAGCAATGAAAACTGGAAAATGGCTATGAAAGAGGAATATAATGCACTATTGAGGAACAAGACTTGGAGTCTAGTTGAAAGACCCAAGCACAAGAACATCATTGGATGCAAATGGACCTATAAACTGAAAAGAAAGCCTGATGGAAGCATCGAAAAATACAAAGCCAGACTCGTTGCGAAAGGATATTCACAAGAGTTTGGATTTGACTATACAGAGACTTTCTCTCCAGTGGTTAAGCCCACTACAATCAGAATTATGCTAACCATTGCATTGCATAAACAATGGAACATAAAACAGCTGGATGTGCATAATGCATTCTTAAATGCAGACCTACATGAAGAAGTGTTCATGATGCAACCTGAAGGATATGAGATTGAGGGTAAAGAAAAATTTGTATGCAGACTACATAAGGCTATCTATGGTCTTAAACAAGCATCCAGAGTATGTATGAGAAACTCAAAGACACATTTGCAAGTCTAGGATTCATTACAGCCAAGTCAGACAATTCATTGCACATCAGAAAAAAGGGTGATAATATGATATTCATACTGGTGTACGTTGATGATATTCTTATAACTGGAAATAATGATAAAGAGATCAACAACATCATAAAGCACATCAGTGATACATTCTCCATAAAGGATATGGGGAATATAAACTATTTTCTGGGTATTCAAATTCTACAAAAGTCCAAGGAAGAAATTTTTCTATCTCAAAAGAAATACATTTTAGAGATTCTGACTAGTGCTAAAATGGATAAAGCAAATCCTTTACCTACCCCTATGACTACAAACTTAAGATTATCTAAACACAGAGGCGAGACAATTAATGATGCAAAATTCTACAGAAGCATAGTCGGGGCATTACAATATGTTACTGTCACAAGGCCAAAAATTTGCTACAGCGTAAATAAGGTTTCACAATTTATGCACAATCCCTTAAATGAACATTGGTGTGCAGTCAAAAAAATTCTACGTTACTTAAAAGGCACACTAGATTATGGTTTAAGATTGACAAAAAGCAAAGAAATTAACCTACAAGCTTACAGTGATGCTGACTGGGCCTCAGATCCAGATGATCGACGATCAACGTCAGGATATTGCATCTACATGGGCTCGAATCCGATCTCCTGGTGTTCAAAAAGGCAAGCGACAATTTCACGCTCTAGCACCGAGACTGAATATCGATCTGTGGCAAGCACGGCAGGTGAAATCATATGGATTAACTCGTTGACCAGAGAACTAGGGTTCCAATCCAGCAAAAAGCCCACGATTTGGTGCGATAATATGAGCACCGTGTCTCTCTCAGCAAATCCCGTTCAACACGCACACACGAAGCACATCGAGATCGATCTTTACTTCGTGCGTGAACAAACGCTAGCTGGAAAATTGGAAGTAAATTATGTACCGGCTTACTATCAAAGAGCTGATCTATTGACAAAAGCCCTCTCCGCCAAAAATTTCCAGAGATTAAGAGAAGAATTAGGTGTTGTCGATGGCGACGGAGTGAAAGAGGAGAATGAAAAACCCTAGTTGTATTTGAGGGTGGGTAATGAAACATCGGTTCTTCACAGATACTTATCCATTCGTAGTGGGCTGAGCTAGGCCCATTACATTTCATTTTACTTTTTGTATCGTAATTCCATCCGCTATATATATAACTAGCTACTGTTATGTAATGTATCTATTGAACATAATTACATTTTGTAATTCTTTCTACTGAAATTTACAAAGACGTTTCTTCCCTGCAAATTCTAATTCTAAGAAACGATCCCAGGACCTACATGTCTACTAACCATACACATACCACCAAACCACCGCTCTATTGCAATAGAGAGCAGACTCAAATTTATATATCATGGTACTCAACATAAATTATTATTATTTTTTGTTTTAGGTCCAATGGGTTGCCCTAGCCCGATGGTTTGGTGGGCTACCCTCTGGGTTGGCTCTGTGTGTGAATTAAGAACATATATAAATGGAATGAACAGAAAGTAGTAATGACAGCTGTGAAATTTGCAAACTTAGCGTTTCAAGCAATGGGATTTAGAGACAGTCTTTATTGATCACCGAGAGATAAGTTGCATGTGTGTCTTGTCGGTGGCAAAGTTGAAACCCAGTCAGTCTTAACTGAACAAAGAGTCTGCCGTTATCACATAATAATAAATTAACATTCACAAGTATATAATATGCAAATTCTCGAAGAAGAAAAATACACAAGGCACCTCTTACTTATATTAATTTTATTGGTAATGAATCATTATAATCCATTCAGGTTGACCTGAACTGATCTTCCATCAAATTTCATATTAATTTTTTAACAACCCAAATGAATTGATATTTAACCTAGTTGACATATTTATTGTATAATGTATACAAAAGAAAATGTATATAACAAATTATATTCCTTTGATAAGGCAAGGTGGGATAGTTGTTGTATTAATGACAGAGACTTTTGCTTATTTCAGAATCATGATTACTTTTAATAAATGTTGATTAAGGACCACCAGCAAACCATTTAGGTCATCGTGGCCGGCAAGTACTAATCACAAGAACTGATTTCAGAAAAATAAAACTAATAGATGACACATATCTAACACCATGTTTAGCTAAAAATATGTAATGATTTTATCCCATTTAAGTGGTCTAAGTCGTAGTATATTGTAGTGGTTACCTATGTTTCTGTTCTTTATTCTTCTGACAGTAACTTAGCATCTACTATTTCACGTCAGCTCCAATATTTTATCATGCAGTTTGCTAGTACAATGTCTTGATCACTGATTAACAAGTGATTTTCACATTCTATTATTTTAAATGCATAAATATATCATATTAACACTTACATAATCCTATGAATTAAAATGGATATATACGTTTCAGAATTATCCCATAAATAAAGTGAAGTTGGTGTGCTAGCATACATGCAAAAACAAAATGTAGAATGGACCGACGTCTGAAACAAAACCTGTGCTTGTTTGACTACCGTAACAGGGAAATCAAACTCAACATGTTACACTGTTTGTTAGATGTTATGAACAGTTTTCCATAAATATAAACAGGTATGGTTGGTTTTATTGATTGGAATCGAATAAACTATCCAGATCAAATAAGTTTCCAACCGATCGATTACAAAATATGAAGCTGAAATTAATTTAAAAGAACAAAATTATAGATGCCAATATATTAAAAAACGATTAAAAGATCAAGTGAGAAAGATGAATCTCAACTACTACAACTCACACACAACTAGAGAATAACAATTTCATGATACAAAGTTCAAAGAGCATGCATAACATGAATACATCACAATGACAAATAAATGTTAAATTACTCAAAGAACACTCAATCTTTAAACAAAGTTCACGAGAAACCGCATTAGGGCCGATGTGATCAGCAAAAAAGTGGATCTTAGTGGACGATGGAATAAACAAAGAAGGAAATGGAAGGCATTAAGGAAATAGAAAGCTAAGCATGATAAAGGAAAATAGATGTGTGGGATAAGGGTTGAACATCGACGATACTTCCATTCCTTCTCTATGGATAGGGTTTGTATGTTCATACTTCCATTCCTTCTCTAATTCTTTACTATTATTATATATAATATACTGATTTTTTTTTTTTTCATTCTCATCTTTCTCCGTAACTTTTCCCTACCATTCTTTTTTTCCTTCTGGAAATTTCTTCTCTGTAAATCTAAAACTACATCTACCTCTCTATTTTCCACAGATGTAGATCTCTAAGTAATTTATGTTTATTTTCTATTTTCTAATCTCCTTTTATCTTATCTTTTCTTTTACAGATTTGTAAAATTGTATATGATTGCATCACTCCTCCAAACCACCTCCACCCTCTACCCATGATCATCATCACCAACACCTTGATCTTGACCTCCACCCGACCCACTTGATTCACTGACAAAGTGAAAAACCCTAGATTTCTCTTTTATAAAGTCCTAGTCCTCTTTTACATCAAAACCCTAATTCTGCTCCAACTCATCATTTCTAGCCGGGCACACCACCACCCTCTACCTAGACAGTTGCCACACCCCCGCTAGCACCTGACCCATAGCCGACTTCAGGGGCAGTTGGATCAGACTACCGCATAGGGGAACCCCCCTCGAGGGGGCAACAGGTGGTGGTGCTAACAGTAGAACCACACACATATATATGCATATATATACACACACACGCATACATACATACATACATACATATATATATATATATATATATATATATATATATATATATATATATATATATATATAAGATGAAGACGTTCCAATAATAAGAAGTGCAGCTAAGTTGGTTGTGCAATTTGTCATTTGTTCAGTCAGGGGTATATCATGGGTATTCTGGAGTGGACGATGAGACTAACCGGTCACCTACTCCTACAGGCGTATTTGAAACAAAGTTAGCTAATTCTATTGATACCCCGATTAATGCATTTTCCACCCCATTAAATTTTTAAAAATAAATAAGATTAGTCAGGTGTTCGAGCTTGTATAACTATAATAATAATAATAATAATAATAATAATAATAATAATAATCTTTTTCCCCACCTAGGGCATTCTGGAACGGACGATGAGACTAACCGAATACCGACTCCTACAAGCGTATTTGAAACAAAGTTAGGCTTATTCTATTAACACCCCGATTTTTGCATTTCCCACCCCATTGAAAATACAAAAAAACAAGATGACAAATTTGCCATTGTATATTGTTTAAGTTATCTTATTCATTTTTCCATTCTATTATACACTTTATTATTTAAAAATTACAAAGCTATTATTATATTTTGAAAAGACAAATGATTCCGAGGAAAAATAGTATATTTTATAAAAAGAAAATGGTGCTAATTAAAAATTTGGTCTTTCCATTTTTTACGTCTATTTCCTTTAACGTTATTTGATTTTAGGATTTTTAGTGTAATATATCATTCAGTTATTTTTAAATTAAGCTGAAATATAACATTTTTTTGTAGATTGCAAAAAGTACAAAAAAAACATAGATTACAGCTTTATCGTTCTTGGATTTTTAGTATAATATGTCATTCAGTTATTTTTAAATTGAGCTAAAAAGTAATATTTTTTGTACTTTGCAAAAAGTACGAAAATAAATAAATATAAATTACAGCTTTATCGTTTTCGGATCTCATTTGTTATTTCTTTCCATTGTTAATGTAAATAATAGAATAAAGGGTAGTTCTGATATTTTTGGGGTGGGAAAAGAAAAAGGTGCGGTGTAATGTTTTTTGTTTAGAGATGTCGGGGTGAGAAAGCTGGCAAAAAGTGTGGTGCGAATAGATTTAGCCACAGTTATCTTCGAGAATTTTTCAATGTTCATATATTTTGCGTCCATCGCTTATAGGATAGGCTATTCAGTACAAAAACCTGAATATATAGTTCAACTTGTTTGAGTATGCATCATTTTTAGAGTTCAGTTTGTTTTTAATTTTTTTCCCGCCTAGGGCAACCCCCTTCCTTGTCTTTTTGGAGCCGGCACTGACCTAACCCAACCCATGCACTACCTGACCACACCCAGCAACCCAAATCAAGCCACAAACCATGCATAACTCTAATTTCCTTTCTTCTCTCTTCTATTTTATGTGTTTTCCAGATTTTTTTTCCATGTCTTCCTGTAGTCATAACTTCCTCTTCGATTTCCTAAATTTACTTTTTTTTTCCTTTTTTTAAATTGGATTAAATCGAGTTAGCTACAAATTTTATGTTTAACACTTCTTCAAAATTTAATTTTATCGTGTCAAGATCGCAAATCTTTCAGATCCGTTTACAGATCTAAATTTCCTAATCCGAAAATATCTATTACTGTTTCATTCTTTTCTCCATAAAAAATGATCAAAATCTAGTTTTTCTTTTATAAAAAAGTAGATAAAATAATTTTCAAGAATTATTTTGTTGGTTATTTTTCAAATTTGGTGGTTAGTAGATTTAAAATTCTGTATCAAAATGACCAAATTTTGGTTCTGTTTTTTTGTAAATTTTATGAATCTAAGCCATCTTCCCTCTCCCTAAAAACCCCTCCACACCTCTTCTACAAAAAAGAGAGAAGCTTTTGTTGTTGAGTTTTGATTGGTGAGTGCTTGTGATTTCCATTGTACTCATCCTCGTTGCAACAACCCAATTTTGGGCCTGCTTCAATTCGGTAATTAACCTACTCGAAACGTTCTCAAAAACGGATTGTCGGGGTACTTGCACATTTGAACGAAGCAAAACAGACTTTTTCATTAACATCATTTCAATGTTACATCAGAGTACAGAATATATCAGAGTACATCACAAATATTAGATAATAACACATTACTATACATAATGGAAACATAGTTACATTCAGTGGAAGACTATCAAATGCTCTGGACACAGCTCTACCTTCAATCCAGAATTTTGCGCAATAAAATATCTACAAAAACAAAACTATTAGCTGCCAGTGTGAAAATATAGGCACTCAGAGTTTAGGTGGGAAACAATAAACTCTGAGTCAGTCATGTGACTGGTGTGAAAACCAAAAACAATTATTATACTTTATTTTAAAGTTTGGTAAATCACAGAACCACGTCGTTGGACACCGAACGAGTTTTCTCCACATGAATACCAATAATAAACTCGCAACGTTTTTTGAAAAATGAAGCTATTATAAGACTCAAATTCCATCACACAATGCAACGCAAACCAGAGGATAGAGTTTTACCTTATAATAGTCAAACATGCTAGATACGCAAAATTCTCTTTTATTATCACTAGTACATAGTGTGGAAAATATTTTCGCAAGTAAATATATCAATCTTAGACGGCACAATACCCCATCCTATTATGTCGCCATATAGGTTTACAACTAAAAACGCAAAGCTCGTATTGGAAGTCCGTTCTGGGTCTGAATGAAACCAAAGGCACCTTATTCCTTGTCCAGTAAAGGTAGAAGACCCTTGCATATCTGGACAATATCCAAGTATGTCTAGACGACCGCTACTTATAACCTCATCTTCGGTGTACCTCCTAATCGAGACATCAACAATAATCTAAACGATGTGAAGATCTCAGGTCTTCAACCACCATCTTCAAGTATCTTCTGTATTCGTCGTAGAGTTATTCAGAATGGGATGAACTCGGTCTTTCCAAATAACTAGTGCATCTTTAAAACCAAGTGTTATATATAAACATATCGTGAGTATCATTCCATTTCAGAATATTCTTTTACTCAAATCATACTTTACATTAGGAATTACTCCCTTAAGTCTTATCAAAGATTTACATCTTTTAAACTCTTGTTTAAATCTTTCCTTGGAAATAAGTTTCCCAATATTCCTATTCATCCCATGGAGCAAAATTGGTTGTACTCCATATCTAATACCCCTCGTATTTTGGTAAGTTTACTTACCTTCTTTCATTTCAAATCTAATTTACGACTCATTAAAACTCTAACTTAGTTTTAATCTCCATTTCTTTCGTTCAAATCTTTGTTGAAAGATTTATTAAAACTCTAACTTAAGTTGCTGTTGCACAACAACTGAAGTTGCTGTGACTTAAGTTGCTGTTGCACAGCAACTTCAGTTGCTGTGCAACAGCAACTTCAAGTTGCTGTTGGTTGAGCCTTAAGGCTCAGCGTCGCTGAGCCTTAAGCTCAGTTCTGCTGAGCCTTAAGGCTCAGCGAAACTGAGCTGTTTCGGCTCAGTTTCGCTGAGCCTTAAGGCTCAGCGGAAACTGAGCCTTAAGCTCAGTTCCGCTGAGCTTGAGGCTCAGCAAAACTGAACCATTTTTATGTATTCATTGTACAACAGTTATATGTTACTTAATTGTAATATGAACATTTTACTTAATTGTAATATGAAATGTATTCAGTACTAATTGGATTAAAATTTTTTGTGTAGATATACAAAGACAATACATACACCGTTAGGTGTGGAGTTACAGATAATACAGAGAAGCTTGAGAAGGAAGTAGACGAGCTAAGAGATAAAAATCAAGAATTGAGTGTCACTGTTAGCAAACTACAAGAACAAATGAGTTCTGTACAAGAGTTTTTACAAGGGTTACAGCGAGAACAAGAACCGCAGATATGACGTTTTTTATGAATTAATCTTATTTTGATAGTGAGTTTGATGTTCTATTTGTGTAAGATACATTACACGAAGTTTGAATTAGATGAAACAGTTATGTTTGAGTTATGTAGCAACTTTATTTTATTGTTTGTTGGACATGATTGTTTTAAATATATTTGTAGCAAGTTCATGGTAATTCGACCATGATATTCACTTTACATCAATGTTTTTATTGATATATATTGCTATGATTTTGTATATATTCATGATTTGTGGTAGACGAAGGTAAATATAAAACTACCATATTGATTTTTGGTGTACGAATGCGTAGGTAATGCGTAGGGAAGGGGTAAGGATGCATATGATACTCGGTGTAGGGAATGCGTAGGAACTTGGCGTAGGTATGGCGTAGGGAATTTGGCGTAGGGATGACGTAGGGAAAGTGGCGTAGGGACGGCGTAGGGAATTTGACGTTGGGATAGCGTATGGAACTTGGTGTAGGGACAGCGTAGAGAAGTTGGCGTAGGTATGGCGTAGGGAATTTGGCGTAGGTATGGCGTCGGGAACTTGGCGTAGGTATTTAGGCGTAGGTATGGCGTAGGGAAATATTTGCGACGAGCTGTTTTCCGACTTCCTTTTTGGCATAGGGATGGCGTAGGGAAATTCGATTCCCTACGCCATACCTACGCCAAATTGGCGTATGGGATTCAGAATTCTTTTGTAGTGGAAACCATCTTTTCTTTAACTAGATTAAAGAATAAATGTAATAGAAAACATCATTCACGATAAACCCAAAATCCAAATTGTAAGCTTTAAATAGAAATCATATCAACTTGTGTTTAACATCAAATTCTGATATCAACAGATACAGTATATGGAATAACGATATAAATATCTTCCAAATTCCTCAAACAGTGTACGTGAAACTGCGGAATCCAATTTCAAAATATTCCAAAATTATTTCCATTCAAAGCCAATAGACTTAAGTTTGAAAACTTTTAGTTTAATTTTAAACTAAATTTCAAAATATTGGTTTACTATGTTAGGTGAATTAGGTCAAAAGTCCAAAATTTCAAATCATAGTTCAAAATTTCACAGTTCTTCCTCAAATCATTTTAAAATCATTAATTATTATTTATCATAATTTTTTCCTATTTTTAATAATTTTAAAATAGCTTATTTCTCCAAAAATCCGTTCTTCGGGCCAATAACGACACTAGCGCTGTTTTTATTCAATTTTAATTTGAACGTATCTCCAAATCTAACCGTTGGATTTTAGAACTCTTAGATTTATTTGAAAGCTCTTTTCATTTCAAACCAAACGATTTTCATTTTGGGAAAATCCAACAATCGGGTCTTCCGGTATGTTAATTTGAAGTCAATGATCGAAATTCGCGAACTACCGCTGCGCAACTAGTTTTATTCAAACCAAACTTCGATTTATAATGAAAACTAAATCGGATTACTTCCAAAATAGTTTACTGATTATACAAAACATATATAATTATTTTTGAACTATATTTGCAATTATTTCACCCAAAAATCTAATATTCCATTATTTAATCATTTTAATATTATTTAAATCATTAAAATAATATTATTTTTCAAAAATCATTATTTGAAGTCCAAATTTTCCTGAAGCCCATTATAAAAATAAATAAGATAATTTGAAAAATAAAATCTTATTAAAACATTTTCTAGATACCTAAACCAAACTTCACTTTTTGAAATTACTTCATTTTCAATTTAAATTTGAAAACATGCCTTTATTAATTCAAAACTAGCTCAAATCAAATTCTTACTTTTATGAAAACTATTCGTAATGACTTAAACTACCTTTCCAAATTATTTTGGAATTAAAATTCAAAATTTCATTTTTCACTGAATATTTTATTAATAAAATATTAAATTTAATTCCAAATTGGAATAAAATTCAAACAATCACCATATTTTTTAACTTATGTGGATTTCACACATCATTAGCATCTAGTAATAGTTATTAACATCCAATTACCATCTAATGGCATCATCAGCCTAAGTGCTAAGATCATTAACACTTAGTACTCAATCAACCCATTGTTAACTAAGGTATTGAACCTCATTAACATTTTATTTTCATAATTGGCGAAACAAATTCATATTAGCACACATCACTTTCGAGTGGTCATCTGTATCCTATCAACATCAACCAATGTCAAACATGCATCAAATGTCATACATTTTGTAATGTTTTTCCTTTACTTACTAAATGGACATTCTTTAATTACTTTATTTTTCTAAGTGATTTACTAGCCACAATTTCATCATCATTGTTAATCTCTTGCTAACTTAATCATTATCCACATTTTAAACATGTACATTACACCATTTAAACATCAAATAATCTATCACATAACAATTCATCATCACATAAACGTCATTTAACATCATATAATATATCACACAACAATTCATCATCACATAAACATCATTAACTATTTCTAATTAAACTAGTCAACAAAACGTGAGTTAAGAGTTCTTACTATAGTCATCCACTCCTCCGATCTTTAATGTAGGAATGCTCTAACTTCTACGTAACCAAGATCACACCTTTTCACTCCAAATCACCACCTAATAACAATATATATATATATATATATACTTGTAATTGGAAGAGGAAAGGTGAAGTTTTTATGGTTTTAAGGGCTTTGAGACCTTAGTGGAGCCTATGACCTAGGCTAGTCGGAGGCGTGGAGCCAAGGCGTGAGCTGGTAGGGCCCGCGGGAGGAGGTTATAGTGATGGAAACTTGGTTTAAAGGGGAAAAGAGGTGTCTTCGAGTGTTTAAAGGGGAAAGGAAGTTTTGGAGAAAGGGGGCTCATGGCTTGAGCTAGGGGAAGGAAGGCTACTGCTAGGGTGGTGGAGGTGGTGGTTGGGCCGGTGTTAAGGAGGAGGTGGCATGGGGGCTTGGGTGAATAGGAAGGAGAAGGGAAATGGAGTTTAAGGAGATGGAATTTGCAAATGAAAATGGTTCTTCTCCTTTTCAAAAAACTTAAGGAGAGAGAGGCTTCAATGGGTTGACAACTAAGGAGGAGTAAGTGGGCATGGTAGTGTGTTGTCTACTTTTAAAAGGAAGTAGGAATAGAAAGGAATGATTACTTTGATTTAATTTCAAACTAGCATTTAAGGTCTTCGTAAGGAAGGTGTTACCTCCATTGTAAATTAATTTAAACTTTATGAAACCATTAATATATGATAATATGTCATTTAGGTTGTCATAAACCATTTTATCAATATTTTCAAATTGTTCAATATTACCCAAAACTGCTTAATTTTAAGTCAAATGTCAATAAGACGATTCCTACACGTTTGCAACTCGTATAATCAAACCGTAAGTCCAATCAATACAAAATTTGAAACCCTACTATATTTCACTAATACGAATCCAATGAACATTGCCTCATTGAATTTGGAGACCATTTGGAAAATGGCCTTATCTGTAGTTTTATTAAATTTTAACTGATTTTTCAATACGCATTTATATTACGTATGCTTACACACTAATTCCGACTGACTTGAAATTTGGAACTTTATCATATTTTAACATTACAAATCCGATAAAGTTGGCTTCGTCAAAATCCAAGACAATTTGCAAAATGTCTATTTTTAGGTTATCAAAATAATATTAAATTATTGATCTTCATAAAATTCATTTTAATTCGATTTTAAAAGTTCACTAATCTTATTCTAATCTTAACAACTTATAAAATAAAATTAGAATTCTTTTTCAATATTTTTCCAGGTCTAGATTCAATATTTACTGAAATTTGAAATTCAATCAGACTTATCCATTTAAAAATCCTTTTTAAATCTTATTTTAAATTGACTGAAAATTTGGGTCATTACACCCGTCTAGTTGTAGCTTGTCTTCCTCCCTTAGCTACGAAAGGTGAGCAGTCACTCACGACTGATATCCTTAAATTTCTTAGATCAATATTATTTGAAATGTTGACTACACAATATGCTAGTTATCGATATATAAATTGTTATCATATGTTATGTTACTCCATGTTATGTTGCATGTTTGAACTATTCATTTTGATATTTGAAATGAAATGTTGACTACATTGCAAGTTCCTGGTATTATATATACTATTTATGACACCCTTATGACACTGATTTAGGTATAGGTTGAAATGATACATGTTCGATATAAAATCATTATGGGTTGAAATGATACATATCCTAATCATTTGACCATAGGATAGAAATCTACATACGGACGCTGTCGGTCGAAAAAACATTATTTTCAAGAAAAAAATAGTTATGATTTAATTTGATAAACGGATCTAGAAATTTAATTGAATGCTATTAAGTTTAAATTAATGTGAGCTTGAAATTGTAAAATTAAATTTTAATTGATTTAATGAATTTTTTAATTAATCTTTAACATTAAATTTGTTGTTTGATTTTTATCTTATAAAATTAATTTAATTTAGTTTAATATGAAAATTCGATTTAATTAATTATAATTTGTTGTAAATATTATATTTAATTTAATGCAAACATTAAATTAACATAGTGATGTAATATTTTAATTTAAACTTTAAAAGATTAATTGGTTTGTCAAAATTAACATTTGGAAAGATATTAATTTGGAGTTATTAAGTTTAAACGAATTTAAGGGTAACTTTATGGAAATTTAAAGAATTTATTTGAATGATAGAATTTGAAAATTTAAATTTAATTTATGTAATTAGTATAAATTTGAAACTTAAACTGTTAAACTTTAAGTTGATTTGAAATTTAAAATATGAATGATCTAAGTCGAGATTTGGAAATGTTGATATAAGGTTCGAACTCGGTTAGGGAATATGAAATAATTTAAAGTGAAATTTTGAACCTAAAGTTGAGTTCATATGGTTTAGTTGAACTGTTTTGTATAAAAATTATTCTAAAATTGGTATTATTGTATATTAACTTTTAAGCAAATTCCCTCATCACTGTTTTACACAATATTTTACTATCATGCTTTATAACTATTTTATTTAAACTATTAAATTAACTATTTTTATTTTACAACTATTTTAACAAATCACTTATGTTAAATTCAACTATTATATTATAACCATTTTAAATTAAACCATTTTATATTAAGTTTTGACTATTTTTATTTTATAGCTAATTTAATTAATTATTATATATTAAATTTGACTATTATATTCGTATGCTAATTTTGAATAAAAAACCATTTGCAATCCGAATCAATTAAATTAAGTTTGTTGAGTATAAAAATTTCACTAAGACAAGCTATGGCATGGAAGGCTAAATAAAAATTTGAAGTTTCATAATAGATCTTCTTAAAGTACGGAAATTTGAATGTATATTTGAATCCAATGAGATGATAATGGAAATCAGAAATTAAACTTAACCGATATATGACATAAATTATGATGTTTATTTAAAATTTGAATATTTCACTTGAGTTGACTTACTTATATAAGAATGTTAGTCCTAATTCGAGTGTGTGTTTTTCTTTATACTCCAATCGAACCGAGTATTTAATTATTTCGAAGACTTTTATTTTGAAGATGAAGACAGAGTAAAAGACCAAATATACTACTATTGTATCTCCACTTCATTATTGGTATGTTATGTTAAAACGTATAAATCTATGTCTAGATCCAGTGATGTAACCTAGATAGGATAGTGGTGGACGGTCCACCTTAAAAACCATATTTGTAGTAAGTTGATACTCTGCCAATCTCTTGTTTTGTTTGTAATTATTATTTGTTATAATAATAAGTGTTTGTGATCACTTTAAAAACCGATCGACCTTGCCAAAAAATGTATAAACCTGATATTGTAAAAAAAATCAAGCATATATTATTTGAAATCTTCATGAACTGTTTATGTATTATCATATTTTATATTCTACTGTAGAATTCGATGTACTCTTTAGTTCCTTCTCATCTCGTTTTTCTTCTTATATTAATCCTCATTAATAATTCATCATTCTGGAATAGTTTGAGTTGGACATCTATGATTTATTTCCTAATTGAACTAACCTAAAAGTACAGGTTGTTAAATTTGGTATCAGAGCTTTGGTTTAACGGTAAACCTTAGCTTGCGCGATAAACTCATTAGAGATAGGGTCAGTAGTGTCCTAGAATGAGTTGAGTGTATAGAGAGAGCATACTTGTATTTTTGTAAATATATTTGATATTTTTAATAATTACTGTAATTCAAAGGTTTGGATTAAATTAAAGTCATTATACAATAAGTTGAGTATAATAAGCTTGAATTTTCATAATTTAACATTAAATGAAATTGGTGTAAATTTAAACCTATTAATGTAATGAACATATGGATATAGAAAGAATATTTATCCTAAAATAATAACTTTGTGTCTTTCATTATTGGTAATATACTCAAGGTTAATAACTTGAAGTGTAAAAAAATAAGTGAAGAATATATTAATTTAAAATTTGATTTAATAAGAGGATGTGTATATTAATTTGATTAATAAGAAGTTGTAACTAAAAGTTATTTAACTAAAATTTTAGAATTAAAATTCAAAATTATGAAAATGATTTCTAACATTTTGGAAAATGATACTTGTGTTATTTAAAAGCATTCACGAATTGAAATTGTTAGCCGGCCTTTTGGCCCGATTTCCAAAAGCAATACAGGCCTACACAACTTGGCCCATCACGCAGTGAGAAAACTCGAAGTGTCACCAAAATACTCAGGATTCAAGCTCGGGGGGAGTAGCGCGAGTGTAGACCTCGCAACTACTCAAGAAGACTTCCTTTAAGGAAACTTCGAATCCCACATATACGTGGACTGCCCACATCTCGATCTCATATCCCCCGGGATACGAATTCTCATATCCCTCGAATATGAAGTTCTTATCCTCCGTATACGAGTTTTATATCCCCCAGATACGATCTCCGGGATATGAAACTCGTATCCCTAGGGATACGAACTTTCATATCCCTTAAATATGAACTTTCGTGTCCCTCGGATATGAGTTTCATGTCCCTCGGGATACGAGTTTTGTATCCCTTGGGATACGAGTTTCGTATCCTCTAATATGAAACTCGTAGCCTGAGGGATACGAAAAGAGACATGTTATCTCGGGATACAAATTTTGGCTAGCGGGACCCGTTTCTCACCTACTCCTACCTACTCCACTACCTATAAATACTCCTCTATTTCAACATAAAAAGGGTTGGCATTTAGCTGATTTGACATCTAGAGAAGGAAATTCTTGATCTTGGACACCTTTAAAGCCTCTTGAAGCTTTAGGAAGAAGAAACTCTCTCTTTCTCAAAGCTTTGAACTCCCAAATAATGAAGACTCCAGAGAACAAGGTTTAATATAATTTAATTGATCATTATACCCTTGTAATGATGATGTACACCATTGTAATTCTTCAATAGTGAATAAAATCAGCAAAACCTTCAAAGTCGACGTAGGTTCAGCTGGAATCGAACCACTATAAATATCATATTCCATAGTTTCCACACATTTTCCTTATGTGAAACTTTATTTTCAATTAATTTGAAAATCTTTGGGTGTTGTGCCACTTTTGCATGTCAACATTATGGGGCTTTCATTGAGAGCTCGAAGACTCAAGACTTACCACTTTCCGACCATCCTCCATTTCAAACTAGAAGCACCACTTAAATCCCTTAGACCTACCTCATAAGCTTTCTTACAATGTTTAGAAAAGGAAAGAACCCTATGATCGGAACTTCCACTGCTGCTAACACGGGAACTTCCCTTTATCCCAACCTTCGGAAAATCCGTTGGATCAGGAAATCACTACCTCCCTCAACCTCGAAGCTCCAGTTACCCAAACTCAGTTCTTCGAACTTGACAGGAAGTTGGAAAAGAGGACGAGATAACTTAACGACCAAGTGAAAACAAACATTGAGTTGATGTGAAGACTCCAAGAAAATGCTCAATGCTAATTCACTCGCCTCGAGGCTAACGGAAACACTCTTCCTTAGCCAAATGTCACGGAAAGCTCTTCTTCCGACACTTACCATGGAAACTATAGCCAAAGAAGGAGGATTAATACCAATGGAAATGGCAACGGTAATGGTTACAGGACTTTCATTACCCTTAGTGAGGGAACGGATCAACACATCTGTTCCCGGTTGGGTTCTAACAATTATATTCAAGGAACCAGCACCCAACCCCCTCCATAATAGAACCTTCATGTCGTCGTTCAGTACTTAGAGCCTATGCGTCCAACAACCAATCAGGCCCAAGTTCCCCCCAATCAACCTTAGTAGAATCAAGCCATTGAGCTTGAATACTTACCTGAAGATGACGCCGATGTTCGTCACCGAAGGCATCCACAGCCACGAACTCCCGATCTAAATCACAACCGTTGGAATCTAGCGGAGGTACATCCAGTGGTTTTCACCGACATGATCTGAAGGATTGTAAGAGAAACGCGTGGGTAAGCCACCGATATTTGGAAACTAATACGAGGCATAACCCCTTCACTCGAGCTTCCGCGATGCCGAATGGCCTCGAAGTTTCAATATGCCCTCAACTGAAGTCATATTTAGGGGAGACGGATCCCTGTAACTTCTTGTACCATTATGAGTGGCATATGGACTCAAGTCAAGCCACCGACGTCGTTAAATGAAAGTGCTTCCCAGTTTTCCTTGAAGGCATCGCACTCCTCTAGTTCTCCAGACACCCAGCCAAGTCCATCTCTACTTTCAACCAGCTTTCTTCCGAGCTGGCGAAACAATTCCGGATGCATGTCACAAAGCCGAAGGACACCCTAATTCTCTCTAACCGATACCAAGACACTGGGGAAACTCTCAAGAGTAACCTCGAACACTTCAACAATGCCCTAATATATGTTGAAGATCTAGAGCCTCACATTGTCTTGGTTCATCTTGTTAAGGGCATTCTGCTCAATACCGAATTTGGAGGTTGGATTGACTAGAAGCAGGTGAAGATCTTGGAGACTTTCTATGAAAAGGATAGTCAGTTTCTGTGCTAGGAAGAAGAACGCAGAAACAGTGCAATGCAAACTAGCCATCCTCATAACCCACACGCAAGCAATGTTCAAGACAATGTCAAAGGAAAACAAGTTGGGGAATCTTCCAACAAGGGTAAAGGAATAGCCCCATTCAGGCCCAAGCCTAACAACGACAAGTCAGGTGGCTGCAACAACCAACAACCTGGATATTCAAAGAAGAGAAATCGCTACCCAACTTACAAGGTATACAATCCACTCAACCCTGAGTTGAAGACAATATATTTAGAGACCTGTAATACCACCCAGTACAAGAAGTTGGACACTAAGGAATCTACTGACCGAGAGAAGAATTCTAGAAAATACTGCAGATTCCACGACATGTTCGACCACAACACGAATAACTGCCGTCACCTCAAGGATGAAATCGAGAAGCTAATCCGAGAGAATCTCCTATAGTAGTATGTTTAGAACCTTGCTTCCCAAGAAGCATCCGCAGACCTTTTAACGCTCACACTTCCTCCAGCTCTAGCAGCCCCAGGGCCGTCCAATCCAAGACCTCCTAACGAATGTATCATGATTAACACCATTTGCAACGGGCCTTACCCCACAAACAAAAGCTTCCCATGTATGGAGGAAAACGCCAACTCAATCAAGCATGCCGACTTAGAGGCATGCTTCGCCTAGGACGAATCCGTCTCGTTAAAGCTCTGGAAGACTATTCGTGACGACATAGTCTTTTGCGAGAGAGATGCTACCGGAATTGAGATTTCAACCATAGATCCTTTTGCCATCTCTTCATAGATAGGCCTTGCCTATGTTCGAAGAATCCTCGTAGACTCGGGGAGCTCCGTCAGTATCATCTTCAAGTCGGCCTATGACCAAATGAAACTTAAGGCCAGAGACTTAAAGCCTTGTTATGCCATCGTTTATGGATTCAATGAATTCTCTAACCAGCCATTGGGTTTGGTAGAGTTGCTGGTCGAGCTCGGAGAAGGGGATTACAGTAAAATTCGGATCCTCACCTTCGTGGTCATTGATGTTACTTATCCCAACAACATCTTCATAGGAGGTCCTTTCCTTGTATAATTCCGAGTCTGCATGGAATCATGGTCCCTTCTCATGAAATTTCTGACAGTGAATGGGATCAGAACCTTTAAGGTCGACCAAGCCACCGCGAGAGCCTGCTATCTCGGTGAATGGAAAGACACCACCAACAAAGAGAAGGGCAAAAGCGCTACGCCAAAACCGCCAGCACATGGGAGCCACTGGAGACTGGGCCTAGCTCAGACGCAACTGCTTTCTATTCGAAGACCTTGGTCCAAGGGAAGATGAAGCGCTCGATTTTGAAAGGACTACCCTGGTGAAGCCAATCATCAATGTTTCAATCAATCCCGCCGACTTGACTTGAAGATTGGATCATCGCTCCACCCATCAATAAAGCAAGAAATCATGGATTTCTTAAGGGTACACCTCAATGTATTTACTTGGACCCATTCTGGTATGTGTGGCATCGACCCAGGAATCGTCTGCCACATGCTAAGTACCGACTCGAAACATATTTCAATTAAACAAAAGCATCGAATCTTGGGGGTATAAAGATTGGTGGCACTTAAAGACGAGGTGGATAGGCTGCTTGACAACGGCTTCATCCGTGACGCCCTCTATCCAAAATAGGTATCCAACCCGATCTTGGTCAAAAAATCAAATGGGAAGTGGCGAACATGTGTTGACTACTCAGACTTGAATAATTGGCCAAAAGATAGTTTCCTGCTCCCAAAGATCAACCAACTTTTTTATTCAACCGCAGGCTACCAGCTTCTTTCCTTCATGGACGCAAACTCAAGCTACAATCAAATTCCAATATACCTTCCGGATCAAGGGCATACTTCATTCATTACTGATCTTGTGCTATATTGCTATGTTTTCGTGCCCTTCAGTCTCAAGAATGATGGAGCCACCTATAAGCGACTGGTCAACTGAATGTTGAAGGACCAAATAGGATGATCCATGGAGGTCTACGTGGATGATATGCTCATGAAAAACAAGAGTGTAAAATGACAACAATAACGACACTGCAGAAATGTTGAACATTCTCCGTAAATATGGCATGAAAATCAATCCCTCGAAATGTTCTTTTGGCATTTGGTCAGGAAATTTCCTAGGTTTCATTGTCAAACCATGGGGAATCGAGGCAAATCCAGAAAAATACAAGGTATCCAGGATACTCAGGCCCCTAAGAGCATCAAAGATGTTCGAAGCTTAAAAGGGAAAGTGGCCGCCCAAAGCCGATTCATATCAAAAGCAACCGATAAGCGCATTCCCTTTTTTGACCTTCTCAGGAAAGGGAAGCACAACTTTTCATGGACACTGGAGTGCACTATCGCGTTCTAGGACCTCCTAAATCACTTAAAGCGACTGCTTATCCTATTAAAACTCGTGAATCACAAAGACTTATTTATCTACTTGGTTGTTTTTGTGTAGGCAATTAGCTCAGCGCTAGTGCGCAATTTCCAATAGGCAATTTACTACATCAGTAAGAGATTGATGGGAGGAGAAAAGAATTATGCAAAGCTTGAAAAAAATTCTTATTGCCCGTTGATATCTTCTTGGAAGCTTTCTCCATGCTTTCAATCTCTTCCAATCAAAGTCTACACTGACCAGCCGCTATGACAAGTCCTACAACGACCTGAGGTGTCTGCATGGCTTTTGAAATGGAATATTGAGCCGAGTCAATTTGAGTTTACATTCATTCCCCATCGAGCCATGCTCGGACAAGCCCTGGTTGATTTCAATGTGGAGTTCAGTATCCCCGAAGAACCTCCTTCGGAAGATAGTGGACCTCCCAACATTCAATGGAAACTATTCGTGGATGGTTTATTTAACAACCAGTGTTCTGGCGCCCGAGTTGTACTCATTACTCCTGAGGAATGCTCGATTTGTTACACTTTGCAGCTTAATTTCCCTACCACTAACAACGATGTAGAATACGAAGCCTTGATAGTTGTGCTGGAAATTGCTATCAAACTCAACATCATGGCAGCCCCGATCTACTTTGATTCACAAATCATCGTTCTCCAGGTGCAGGGCGAGTATCAAGCTAAGGGGGCACGACTTTCTCCTTATCTTGCTTAGGTTTGTGAACTGCTTGCCAGCTTCGACCACAACATCATCACTCACATCCCTCGAAAACAAAACGAGAAGGCCAGTTCTTTGGCCAAACTAGCAAGTTCTAGGGATGCGCGATTTTTGGGACTTGCCCCTATCGATGTACTCAATGCTCCGAGTATCGATTAGATGAAGAATGATTCGATATCAATAACGGAGGCCGAGGTCGAGCTCGAGTCTTGGATGACCCCGATCATGAGGTACTTACAACATGAGATCCTCCCCGATAACCGAAATAAAAAACAGGAACTCACCCGCAAATCATCACTGTAACAACCCGTATTTCGATAACATGATTAAGACGAGAATCAAGGCAGAATTTAATTTTAAATTCTGAATCAAGTTAAACGGGCTATGTCATTGCGTTCCTCTCGGAAAAATACGCGAAATAGAGTCTGAGTTTTCGAAAATCGGAGTCCGTATGACCCGATTAAGGCCCAACGAAGTTTTCAGAAAATTTCTAAGTAAAAACAGATTTCAAATTCAAACTGGAACTTGGGAAATTGGGCCAGTTGGGCCAGGCGGGAAAATTCCCGCCACATTACCCAAGTCGACAGCCCTGTCGACTTGGGAGTCGACTTGGTCTGACCAAGTCGACAGCCCTGTCGACTTGGCTCAGACGAGCATTCTTGCCTGGTGCACCTATTCTCTATCTTGGCTAGGTTTTTGGGCCTGGTTTGAAATCTGACGGTTCAGGTTGGTCCTAGGGTTAATCTAAGGGTCCTAACTAGCCTAATCTTCTATAAATAAACCCCTAAACCCCCCTAATCCCTCATTATTCACTCATGTAACTAAACTATGGCAAAATTTCTACTCTCATGGCCTCCACTCAACTATCCTAGCCTCCACTTCATTTCTATTAAAGGTTTCATGATCATGAGAGTGTTAGAGAGTCCCTATGTTAGTATGAGAGATTCTCAAGTTGATTTCAAGGCAAAAGCTTTGATCTTTGTTCATAAAGAGAGTGTTTTTGTTGATTTGGAGGGTTCATCTTTGGGGTTTTGGGTAATGGCATGCATAGGCGTTATCACAAGTTTTAGCTTAATCGATTTAGGCCTTCATAGCAATGTAAGCCCTTTTCCTACTCTTAGATATTAACTATGAAGTTAAATGTTCATGTTGCAAATTTGGGTTTGATCATTGGGTATGATTTGTGCTATCATGTCATGCAAGTTTATGAAGTCATCATCTTGATCTTATGAGCTAAAAGCTACAACCTTTATGTTGAAATGTTGCATTATGCAACATGAGAACCTTCATACCTTTTTATGTCAACTTGCATATGAAGTCATAACCCTTATATGATGATATATGCGAGTTTCTAGTCATCATTCCATGTCATTTGTCACCATGATTCGCTTATGTTGCAAGTTTGGGTTTATGCATGTCTTTGTGAGGCTTAAGAATGTAACATGCAAGCTAATGAACACATTTGTGCCTCATTTGCCACCATGATTAACTTGTGGCTTAATATCCATTTTTGTCATGCCTTTGTCAAGTCTCTTCTTTTAGTTCATTACGTTGTTGCGAACGTATATGCGAGTTCAAAAGCGTTGGGGTCACATTATGAGGGAAATATAATGACATGAACATGATTTGGGTAAATGGGTATAAACATGACAACATGTAACGTTAAATATGACATGTGTTTATACTTGAAAACACGACTTGAAATATAACATGAAAGTTGACATGTAAGTATACTTGAAAACATAAGCTTGGGAATTTACCTATTAAGTTAGGTCTACCCATTGGGAATTTACCTATTAAGTTAGGTCTACCCAATTGCTTGAAAACTTGAATATGAACATGACACTAGACTAAACATGAAAGTGGCCAACTCGAGGTTGGGTTGAGTTTGCAACATAAAGCTACCCGGAACCGACCGGCCTAACTAGTAGTTGCATACAATAGGACCCAATGTGAGAAGTTGGTCATGTTGTGCTTGAACCCGAGGTTAGACCAAGTTGTGGTGTAAAGCTACCCGGAACCGACCGTCTTAACTAGTAACCACAACAAAGTCTAATGTGAGAGGTTGGGGTGCATTAAGTAATTAATGCCACATGATAGGGTTAGGTTAATTTGATTAATGACTCTTAATCAAATATGACATGGACAAACGGGTTAAGTAAATTGATTGGGCTAATGATACTTAATAAAACATGACAAGGTGGGGTAGGTTAAGTAACTCGATTTGCCTAATGACACTTAACCATTTTTACACGACTAGTGGACGGGGATTAAGTTAACCAACACTTAATCAATCCAACATGATAATTTGGTAAGGTTAAGTAAGTTTTCTTAATGACACTTAACCAAAAGATACAGTAAATGGATGGGGTTAAGATTAGACTCGACTAGTCTAAACATGATAATCGGATGGGGTTAAGTTAGCTTAGACTTAATTAATCCCACTTGGTAGTTGAAAGGGGGTTAAGTTAAACACTTAACTAATCTAACCCGTTAATTTGATGTGGTTAAGTGACCTATACTTAACCAATCTAACCTGTTAATTTGATGTGGTTAAGTGATTTATACTTAACCAATCTAACTCGTGAATTTACTGAGGTTAAGTTAACCCGTACTTAACCAATATAACGTGAAAACATGATAAGGCTAAGTCACGAATCACTTGAATACACTTGACCGGTTTGACTAAGTAATTTGATAGGGTCAAGTTAATATATACTTAACCAATTTGAGCATGGTTTGTAGGGTTAAGTCTTGAACTTGGATACTTAGCCAATTTTGACATGATTTGTAGACGGGTTAAGTTTTGAACTTGGATACTTAGCCAATTTTGACATGATTTGTAGATGGGATTAAGTCATGAACTTAAGTGACACTTAATCTATTATGCAAACCCTAATTCGGGGAATTAGGTGGGTAACCGTAATTAACAAGGGTAACGGGAATAAGGCTAAGTGGTGAACCTTAGTTGAAGGATAACTAAGTAATGATTCTTAGTCAAGGAAATTTAGACCAGTTCATAGATAGATGAGTAACCTGATACGGTAGGTCATCGTTTAAGTATACGAGTGGGAGCAAGTATCTGATTTAGATAAAGGCTCCAGCGAACTGGGTAACAAAGCAGCGGCTTCGGGGAACGTGAGGATACTCTTGGGATCCCTCTGTGGGCTGCCAGGTAATTATACTAGGCCCATGAGAGGATAAGGTCTGCGTTAGAAGGACCAAGAGTATGCCTTGGTTGCTATACGAGCGACCTAAAGACGGGGATGGATAGGGCATAGTCGGCGAGACACGGTCGTACCCTAGATAGCATTTGCTCGTCAGACTACCTTCCATCTTTGGTCAAGCGTGTACGTACGGAAAGGCAGAGAACACCCAATAGACCATAATTGCTATCTAATTATGGGTGCGGTAAGGCTCAGATTGGGGGTTGGCCAGTAGTGTGTTCTCGTACAGGATTTATCCTATCTTGTCTTTCGCTAGTTGAGGGAGGGGTCGCGTGGGACCATAGCCACGTATAGAAAAACAGACCTTAGCATCTGCATCGGCAGATAAATTGTAAGCTCCCGACCGAGTCCTGTATTTCTTGGTCTGCCCTGTGACAGGACTCGGGTGGCACGATGTCATACATGTGCACACAGTCATGGAAAACGATTCACGATGAATGCGTGGGAAAAAGGGCGCGGTTGGTGGTTAGCGTAATCCCTAGTGGCCCTAGGTGGTTGAACCCAAATCGAGATACGAAAACGTGCAATAGGTAAGCGTAATCCCTAGTAGCCCCGGGTAGCATAAGTCCTAGTTGTACAGACGATAATTCATGTTGGAAGACCCTAGCTAGGTTTAGGGTAACAGTCCAAACCGATCTTAAGGATCATGGAACTATGTCAAAGTAGTATAGAATCTCATGGGAAAGCCCGTATGGTCTACGGCAAGGGACTGAACATCTACATGGAATAAAACATACAAGTTGAGTAACCTATATATGCGATATATTAGGTTGACATGGACCATTACACGACTTTTGAGTGAGCGTCATTCTTGGTTAACACATGACACGGTGGGGATACTAGTACGGTAGGTGCAGAGCGGGCATACAGGATAGACACCATGGGACGTTACACGTGATAGATATCTTGGGGATATTATACTTGATAGAAACCTGACGATGTGATACCTTGTTTTATCTTGACATCGTAATTTATCATGACACCTTAGTTTACCTGGGTTCAGTAGCTCATCCTGTTATTCTGATTTAGCTTATCTATCTTGTTATCATGCTTATGTTCATCTCAGTTTCTCATGACAGTTAACTTTACTAGTTTTTATACTAATAGTAGATAGGGCTTACTCAGTCTTTTTGACTGACCCGTTTTGTTTCGCCTCTTTTCTTCCGTTTCCCCCCCAGGTTACAGGGAGGAAATACTGTTGTTTAGTTCGGACTTCTTCTGCTTGAAGGTCATCATGGATGGCTTGGACTTTTCTTGGCTAATGGCTACTTTACTGTTTTTACTTGGGGAATAATTTATGAAAATGTCTTTATGCTTCTTTACTATTGCAAGACAGGTTTTGATGTACTCTGATGTAAAAGGCTTTAGACCTTATTTATTCATGTTATGAAAGTTTGATTTTACTTCCGCTATTTTATATGTTCTGTCTTGTGATATTTCTGTGCATGTTTACCAATAATGCCCCTCTAAAGCTACTGCATTCCTTTGCGAGTGACCCTAGCGGAGGCGGGGTGTTACAATCACGCTACATTATTCAAGAGGGAGTGCTCTACGGAAGAGGATTCTTTATTCTGTTACACCATTATGTAGCCTAAAACGACGTCGACCGTGTACATCTGGACGTGCACAAAGCCGAGTGCGGTGACCACGCTTGGGGAAAACCCTGGCGAAGAAGATTCTCCGATACGGCTATTTTTGGCTAACTCTCGAACGGAATGCAGCAGACTACACCCGCTAGTGTGACAAATGCCATAGGTTCTCCAAGATTGCAAGATCCCCGCCTAATAAACTTACGCAGATGGTCAGTCCATGGCCATTTGCGATGTGGGTAATCAACATCATCGGAACTATTCTGATGGCCAAGGGCGGTGCTCAATATATTATCGTCATGGTTGATTACTTTACTAAATGGGACAAAGCCGAGCCCCTTACTAAATCACTTCCAAAAAAATAACCAACTGCGTCGTTCACAACATCATCTGTCATTTTGGAGTTCCAAAGATTATCATTTCCAATAAAGGGACCCAATTAGAGAGTTCTGAGTTCAATACCTTCTACCACCAACATCACATAGAAAAAAATTCTTAGCAGTAGCTCACCCTCAAGCTAATGGACAAACCAACGCTGTTAAAAAAGTCATCGAGTCCATTATCAAGAAGAATATGGAGAAGGCCGGAGGCATATGGTTAGATGAACTCCCTCTAGCCCTTTGGGCTTACCGAACTATCCATAAGTCAGTGACTTGATACACTCCATTCGCTCTCACATATGGATCTGAAGCCATCATTCCCATTGAGCTTGAGCTCCAATCTCATTGAGTCACGTATTATGATTCGAAGACCAACTAAGATCTTCTTCTGGAATCACTCGACTTACTCGATGAGAAAAGAGATGAATCAAAACTTAGAGCAGCGCACACTATCAACGCATCACCCAATACTTCCACTCCAAAGTCTGCCCAAAGCACTTTGACATCGATGACCTCATCCTAACATGAATCTTTTCTACACCGACCAGTTTCGGTCCTTGTTGGGAAGATTCGTATACCATACAACGGAGGTTTGGAGATAATACTTTTAAGCTAACGACCGTTAATGGTGCCAAATTACCAAGAGCATGGAACAACGGGCATCTTTGCTACTATTTTACATAGTTTACTATACAGATTTATTGTTTTTCACCAATGTTTTTTTTCAAAGTTCAAGGCAATATAAAGAAAAGGCCATTATTGCCAAAAGTTATGTAACACCCACACTTTTCTGAGCCCGAATTTCGACAAAAATCAAAACACCAACCCATCCAAGCATGGAGAGTATAAATCCGGTATCCACAAATAGTAAGCACGACCATAATCGGAGTAAAATAAAATTTACTCACACCGAAAATGAAATAAGATAATTAGTACTGACTAAGACGACTGCCTTAAAGCACATCGTCACATCGATATAGAGCATGGGAGAACAAGAACCGAAATCCAAATTGAACACCTGTTTAGACTTGTCTTCCCCGAGCTAAACCTGAGAGTTGTTATGAGGAGGGGATCAGTACAACAAGTCCTGGTGAGTAGAAATGTATAACACTGTCTACAATACACAAATGTATCTCGCTTTATCAGAACCAAAACATATGTCTCACAAGGCTAGTAATTCTAACCTAACCTTGTAAAAGATTTACGCACGACGACTAACTACCATACCCGAGGTAATATCCCAAACACCACGATAATGCAATACTGAGATAGAATGTTTACATATAAGTATGAAGCTTATAGACCACCATTCAAATAACTCCAAAAGATTAAGAGATGGGCTCCCAGCTACTCGATATCCCATAAGGAGGTTAATTATTTACATATAGCCACTTAAGATCTCACTACCAATATAAGATAAGGGTGGGTCCTTTCGATCACTTAAGACCCAAGGCGGACCTATTGATCTCTCAATACCTTATTTGGTGGTTTATTCTACACTAATATAAATTAGACGATACTATCTACGAAATCCTATTAATTTATGGCTTCTGTCACTAATGCTTCACATAAGCCGAGAGATGGTAATTAGTCACTTGTTACCTACAGGATAGGTATACAACATCTCATCATTTATGTCCTTCCCCCGACGTACCCTCGTGTTACTATCTAGTTCACCTTATTAGATAATCCCCTAGTCACTTTCTATTCCCACAGAATAGGTAGACCTATAGTACCTTCGTAGCGGTCATTTAATACCTAATCCTAAGGCGGACACTCATCCCAATCACTTACTACCTAAAGGAAGTGGACCAACCCTAGGATTACTATGCTTATACCTAATGGCCATTTAATACTTCTTGTTTATGGGGAGGTGAGCTACGCGATCACTTAATACTCTTTTTCGATCACTTAGTACTCTTTTGAGGGTGGATCTAACTACCCGAAGCAGGCTTATGCTTATAAATTATATTCTTTATAAGGTTTCCTCTTTTTTGGATGGGATGCGGGTCCTACGACCACTTATACCCCACACTCAAAATACATTATTTAGGAAATAATCCTTGCTAGTCAGTTAATTATCGTCATGTGTTTCTATGGTTAATGATATGTCGCATCAGTTGTACATATATTCGACTGCTAGAAAGTGCAAACTACAATCGAATAAGGCAATTGACCTTGCATCATTAGCGTACCAAATCCAATCCTTATACTTAACTATATAAATTATAGATTAACTATAATAAAATAAGGAAAACCTACCTTAGAATGTCTAATTATTATTTCCTTATTGGACTTAGCATTTACCACAATAATCAATCCCATTGATTTCCCTCTTAATTCCATTTATTTTTATTATTTAGACAATCTACCGTTTATGACATTAATGGTCATGTTTTCTAATGCATTCATTATCCTAATAAATTCCATTTATTTCAGTCCCATTTAAATTCTAATCTAACTTTTGTAACTCCCAATTATTACTATAACCTTAATTACGTCTAACTTTTACTTGAATATATATATATATATATATATATAATTTGTTTATTTCCCTAGTTCGACTTACTATCTTTATTCCTAAACACCAATTTAATTGTAACCATCAAGGCATATTTATCCTATTTAGTGCATTTCCCCAAACAAATATGGTTAAATACCTATTACATATTTATGACCCTTTGTTACAGCAATAAATTACATGTCTATTACTACAACTGTCATAAATGTTTACTTTTTATTTATTATTGAAGTTATTACCATGTATTTACTCCTATATAATGGAAATATTTCAAGTTCAAACACATAAAAACAAACATTCATCTATTTAATATATTAACGTCATTTACGTTGATTTAGACAGATAAGATTTAACTTATATATTTATATTTAATCACGAAGTTAATGTAGTTACTAATTTATATTTTCTTATTATTTATTATTTATGTTCTGGTGTAAACCAGTGACTAAAACAACCCATTTTGTGTTTAGTCTTGTTTTAAGATTCAAAATCTTATAATAGGTTACTTATTATAATTATTGTAGATTTTACCCAAACTATTAAAAAGAGTAAAGTCTACATTATTCCCAATCACAAGGAAATAAGTAAATTTTCTATTTAGAATAGTTGTTGTAGACTAGTTACAAAGATACACAAATTTTCTTATTTGGTTTTTTTATTTTCCTTGTAGATTTCAGATAACGCCTTTTTATACAAAAAGAACAAAAAGGACGAAAATATAATAATCAAGTAAAACCACAAACAATACCAAACACAATAGGATTATTACTTATTTTAACCAATACTTCATAATTACAATTCAACACCCAAATCTATGAACCTGGAATAAATCTACAAATATAACAATGGTTTTTAGGATTGATTCCCGGATCCAAGGTGTTTACAATAACTACTATAAATCTAAAACACAATTGCAGGCTATACAATGATATTTCTTTAAAAAGAACTACAAATCTATGTTCAAACTTTCAGCATAATATTTCTGGTCTGATAAGAAAACAAATCTGATAAACTTTTAGGCGTATGATTCTAATTCAACATAAACGAATTACATAGGTTTATTATAAACAATGTATATAATTTCCCACTCGCCTGAAAGATATCCAAATCCAATATGACACAACTTTTGGACTAAAATTCCCAAATCCAACAGATCTACATTTTTATATCAAAAGGTGATTTACAAATAAAGGTGTAGAATGGTAGATCTGAAAGAAAAATAAGAAAAAAAGAAGGAAATTCAATAATTTGGATTACCTAAGCACATAACCTTTTCTCTTTCATAAAACTGAATATAATCTCCCATTCTTGTAAATCTGACTTTTATATGTTTATAATTTGTGTTTCAGAAGAGATTGGAGAATTGGAAATGGCAGAGCTTCACTGTTGTCTCCAGAAAATATGAATAAAAGAATAGGGGTCTATCCCTTTATTTATAGGCGTAGAAATGACCCTGGACCGTTAGATTTACTTTAATAAAGATCCACCCATTAATATAATAAAATACATATCAAAAATCTAGTCGTTGCCGCCTGCTTCCATCAACCAAGCGGTCCGCCGCCCCGGTCGACCGCTCTGGTCGACCTACCAGTAGGGCGAGGGAAATAAATTTATTACAATATATAAACTATTCTCTTTTTATTATTTTCCATCCATATTTGTATTTCGTCCGTAAATTTTTAATATGGACTCCGTTCACAAAGTTTCAAACATGAAAGTTGACTTGAATTCTGTTACGAATGCAACGGTGTAAGTTTCATGGTCAAATTCCATCGTTTCAAAATTTTCATTTTTGGAACCTTATTAAATAACTACATTAATTATCGTCGAAATTTTTGGGATCTTTTTCATACATAAACCTCACACGACTACAAATAGAAGTTTGAAGCAACTAAGTTTGCATCCAAACCCTACCATCCAACAAGTTAACACATCTAAACCGTTTCCTATTAATTTCCCCTAAGACAGAAAAAGGAGACCAAAGCAGAGAAATATAATGTTTTCCAGTTATAAATGTTACAATTTCTGTCATACAGTGGAACTTTGCCTCAATTGCCCCCAAAATACTCCAAATATTCACAACTATATATTGCAAAGGTTAAAATATGCTCTAATATGTAAAACGAGTTAGTTAATAACTCGAATGCATCATCAACAAGGTATGGGAACAACGTTTCCACAGCTAAACAACCTTTCCCTTGTTACCATTAATGTATTTTCGCATCGTCATCCCTAATGCACCGCTAAAACGTGCAAACAAAGCATTCAAAATCTTTCTTACACTTTACATGTGACTATAAAAATCAAAATTTTCCATAAAAAGTAATTTTTTGCTTTAAAATTCTTGCGAAAAATTTGAAAGTCCTTTTTCTATATTGTTTTAATTTCTTTATCAGATTTTCATAAAAATAAAATTGTAACATCGCATAAAATATATTTAATTTAGACATAAGTTAAATTAATTTAAAAATAAACAGCAATAATTAATAGTATATTAAAAGGTTGAAAATGGAATTTTGGAAAATTAGGAATTTGGCCATGAAATTATTGTAGTCGCATTCGTGGCGAGATTCTGATCCATTTTCATTTTTTATTTGCCAAAAACGGAGTCGTATGCAAATGTTATTAATTAATTAAGTTGTACATATATATTAACGTACAAAGTTTGAATTTCTAATAAAAATATATACATGCTAGGAATATATTAAATAGGATAACCATGAAAAAAATATTCCCTTTTATTTCAAACTCACACATAGTAGGGAACAAGAATAAAAAAATTAAGGAAAGAAATAAAAAGTATTATTAACAAACGATTAAAAAGTAACATTCTATAGGAAATTGCTCCTAGGCTTGACCCCAGAAGGGGGTCGACCGCCCTTATAGGAGGGGTGTCGACCACCCAGGTCGAACGCCCTCTTGGAGGGTATCAACTGCCCTTCAGGGGATGCCCGGTGAGGATTTTTTGTGCAGGGACTTATTTATAATTTATATCAAATGGACTGAATAGATTTAACCAAACTAATCTAATAGTTCATACACACAATAGCAACTATAAATAGACCCTCTGTCCCTTATTGTAAATCCTGCATCCATTTATCTCAGCACCTCCATTATACGTTTCTTCTATCTCCAATTCTAGAAAGCTTAAAGCTTTTAGGTTTCTTCTATTTCCCTAAATCTATTCTATTTCTATATCCTTTTTAGCATAGATTTAAGATTAATCTAGAATTTAGATTCATATGTAGAAAATAAGATTCTAATAACAATTCTTATATATATATATATATATATATATATATATAGAGAGAGAGAGAGAGAGAGAGAGAGATTTGAAAGGATTAGAGCATACGTTCGTTCTGGAAGGCCAAATCCAGTTTCTGTTCTATTCAATCTTGTTACTACTCTTCTTAATGACTCTGTGAGTGGTATCGATCTAGGTTACTATTTTCTATAATCTTATAGTTACAGATTAGGATCATTGTGCCTTGGAGGATTTGGGATATACGAAAAAGAAAACATGATTAAACATCTTGAATCCTCCGTCTATTTTATTGTTTATAGAAATGTTCAATCTAGTTATATTTATTGTTTTGGGTTGTGTAATAGTTAAATTAAAACATGATTCTAGTTGTATGATTTTCCATATTGTTTGGATTTCCTTTGATTCTATTTTCATATAAATTCATATCTTTGGTTTTTGGGAAAAAGGTTAAGATTTGGATAACTTTGTAGATTTAATAGGTTTGAATATCTATTTTTCAAAATAGAGGATTTGAACGTAATATTTACAATATATCTAAATATTAAGGTTTTGCTTATAAACAAACGTAAGAAAGGGAATCCATTCAAAATAGGAATTATAAACATATATCTATATTCCATATTGTGTTTATCTTTTGTTGTTGCAATAATCAAAACTTGGGTTGCAAATTTATATGTTGATGTGATTGTTTTTCCTATTTTATTGTCATATGTTAATATGTACATTTATGTTATGGTTAATGAAAATATGGGAAAATGACTTGTACACCTTCAATATTTTAACAGGGTTTGACATTTATAAACATGGGATGGACACCAATCTCACTGGCTTAATTTACGTTTATATTTATATATTTCTATAATGTAATCAATGTATATTATATTAAGTGCACGATAAATAAGATTAAATTAGGAATTGAATTTTATTGCCTCCATAGGAATTTATTTGTTTGCATGTGTGTGAGTTAATGGCGTAATTAATATTAATGACACAGACAAGAGATTGATCGTTACTTGCAGTAGAAGTCTGCTCAGAACAGACCGACATATCCAGTGTCTATAACTAAATATTGTTAATATGATAGGTCTAGATTTCATGGGCCATTATAATTAGTACTCTATGATGCGAGGTTAGGCCCAACTTGTAGTGGAAGTATGCCTAGAACCGCCTGGCAAATCCCGCATCTACAAGTGGTAGGCCTAGTGTGAGATGTCTAGTTCTCATATATATACATATATATGTATATATATATATATATGTGTGTGTGTGTGTGTGTATGTATATGTTGTGTGTCGAGTAGCTCTTACTTGGGAAAAAGGTATTAAGTGGTTGACCCATCTCTTATTGGATATTAAGTGGTTAGGATTAGGTTCATTCCTAAGGTTCACTCTTTGGTTCAGAACCCAAGTCATTGGGCCTGCCCTTCAAGAATTAAATGGTTAGTGGGTCTGCCTTCTTTCTATAAGGTATTAAATGGTCCTGGTAGATGATAACTTGTGTAGGGTAGTTCTCCAAGTAACGCCCACTTCTTATCTAAGGGCTAGAGAGGGTTGACCTAGGGACATATTATGTATACATGGCCTAAGGAACCACCATCTAAGGGAAGTATTAAGTGCCTAGGAGTTCGCCCCCGTAGGGACAACTAGATAGTAATAATAGGGTTTTCCAGAGGGGTTCTTCTTGAAAGAAGTCATGTTCCTGACCCAAATTTGGGTAGTAAGTAGTCATTACTACTTCTCGCCCTACAAGAGCTTTATCATACATAACGATTAACGTTATAACGGGGTCTTAAGTGGCTTGAGGTCCGCCATTGGGTATTAAGTGACCAGATGGATGCCCGTCCTAAATAAACTAAAATATGATATTAAGTGACCATAAGTGTTTCTTCCCTTAAATTAGCTATGGGGTATTAAGTGGCTTCTAGGACGTCTGCCTCATATGTTTGTGTTGTGTGTTTGTTACGTAGACATAATTTGAAAAGTCTACAACTTATAAATATAGAAAATAGTCTTCTTAACTTACATGCATTTCATTCACCAGAACTTTATGTTTTGATCTCCCTCCTCTTAACATATAAACATGATCGTAAGTGGGAACGCTTGGATCAGTGATACCTTAGAGATGTAGCCTTACGATAGAGGATCCATAACTATTAGGCATTATTTATGGCATTATTATTATATTGGGATAATTAATGTTGATATACCTATTATTGCATGGGACTCATTGTAACTGACATTTATGATGATTTTAAATTAAAGGTGCATCCATTTTAAGTTATTATATTTTATCCCTTCCGCTGTGTGAGATTTTGATTTTGTTTTAGTATTATATCTATTTAACCATTTCCTTATAAGAACTGACAATCCATTTAGAATGGCTCTAATTATCAATTGGCTTTTTTGCATTGAAATTTATGCCCATTCTGGATGGGTTGTTACATTTGGTATCAGTGCATAGGTTACCCGATTATGGGAAATATATATGTATAAGAGGCAAAAAAAATTCAAAAGTTTTACTATATATATATACATATATATATATATATATATATATTAAGGTATGCATGTCTTTAGAAAATTTTATCTGTAGGTCCTTCTAGGAAAGGATTGACCTTAATTTCTAGATAATACCTAGAATCCATGCAGTGATTCAGTAGTTCCCTTATCGATTGGAAGCCTATAAGAACTTAAGGGATGTAAGAACCAAAAAGTTGGAAAGTGGAAAGAAACTCCCTAAATTTTATAGGCAGTTAATGGGAATAAGTTGGTGATTTAATTTTCATTGATGGAAAAGATGAGGGAGAAATAGGTAGTAAGAATTTGGAATAAGACAAATTAATGTCCACTACCATAGAGGTGTAAAGGTTTCAGGAAAAAGAGGAAGAATATCTTTTACTAAATGGGATAAAACTTTAAGTGAATTTTGAAATTCGAAAGAGCACTAAATGGTCAATAAAAAAAAGGATATCGAAATCGGAAAATATTAAGGATGTAATTAAGGTTGTTTACGCAAAAGTATGAATATTCGATTGAGTTTAATGTCCATAAGAATGAGCATTGATTAATGAATAAAATGACATAAAAGACATTCGTAATGATAGCAATTTGTAATCTCAAGAGGTGAAAATATAGGAATACGTAAGAAATGAGGTAATAAAGAAATCGACTTCCATAGAGTTGTATGTTAGAAGATTTAGGTGGAAAGATCAAAAGTATTAAGAACCTATAAAAGTGATTTTTGACATACTATTAAATTATTTTGAAAAAGGAAATTTTAACATTTCATTTATATGCTCAAGTTGTATAATAATTCCATTCAGGAAGGAAAATTTGAAATATGGTTTTTGAGAAAATAAATGTTCTGTGGAATTTGAAAAAAAAGTTACAGTTTCTTCTGTTAGACAAACTATAAATTAAGCTTTAAGGAAAGTAGAAGAAGAAATCTTTAACTAAAAAATAATTGTTAAAAAAATTCGGTTAGGGGATTTAAAAAGATAGAAATTAAGTGTCAGGCAGTAAACAATTATAATTACAAGTTTATAATTGTCATTGCCTTGATATAACAAGCTTTTAATATTTAAATGAATTTGAAAAGATTCTTTTCTTAAAAATCCTATACAGTTTATGATAATAAATTTGATGTTCAGTCAGAAAGAAAATAAGATATATAAAAGTTTGATAGGGTAAACGTTATAAATATACCCATTTGAGAGAGAGTGGATGGTAAATCTACTTACTAAAATTTAGGAAAAAATTGAAATAGAAAAATTCTCATATAATAAGGAGTGTATGAGGGAGTAATAATACCAAAAGTAGAACAAATGGTAAATGACTGCTCCAAAAAATAAATTTAGCAATTTATAATATATTAAATTAATTTTTTGTAAAACCACCCTCATCGTGCAAACAAAGTGTAATGTCCCATATTTTTACGGTATAATAATTAATTAATTTAATTATTTAAAAAGTGATATAGAGATTTAAATAGCTGTTCAATTAAATAATAGTGAATATTTAATTAAATTAAATAATAGAATAATATATTTAATTTCTGAAATAATCAGAAATAGCTGAATTCACAATACTGTGTGAATTGGATTATTTATAATATGTAATTCCGTTTAGAGTTGAATTATATTCACGAATATTTATATAAACGAAGTTTGAACGTATATTTTTATTATAACTAAAATCGAGCTTGAAATGGCGCGGCAGTTTGTTATTTGGCGATTTGAACTTCAACTGAATATACAGGGTCCGTTCTAAATCGGATTTCCGTGAAATAAGAAATATTCGGAGCTGGAGAAGTATATCTTTCTAATGGAAAAGAAAAATCAGGATTTCATCGTGTAGATTTTGATTTATCTCCAAATAAATTTTTAGAAAAGTCGCTATGGAATTCCTTTATAATTTATAACGATTTATTTATATTTTAAAAAGGATTTAAATATAAATCGAATATCGATATAACTCTAATGATGAAATATCGAGTTGTAAGTCCATATATATTTATTCTGGAGCTGTATGGTATTCTATGTGAATATATACAATAATATTTATTTATTTATATTTAATTTAATTATTTTTAAATATATTTAATACTTAAAAGGATTTATTTAGAGCTTTAAAAATAGCCAGTTTTGCAAACGAACTTCGTTTTCGACGAAACTAATTTTATTGGATCCGTAATATTAAATTATTATTAGATTTCCATTTTCATGATTTTTGGAGTCAGTGTGTGGCCATACAGATTTTTAATGTGAAAAACAAACAGTATTTTGATGGTTAAAAATACGCTGTATGAGCAAACGGTGCCGGAATTCGACGAAACTAGTTTTGTTGGGTCCGTAATGTCGAACAGAAGGTGTATGTCCATTTTCATGATTTTTGGATATCATGTGTGATTATAGAAATTTTTAATGAACAAATACAAATAACGGTTGATTAAAAACAGTTATAATAATCGAATAAAAATATATTTAAATTTCCTATAAATATCCCACTACTTTGCCAAACCCTAAATCTTTCATTCTTCAGTCAACATCTTTTTCCGTCGCTCTGTTTCTTCCCAAAACGTGATTTTTCATCTTGTGAAAAATCATTAAAAAGATAATCATATACCATAAATCATAATACACATATGTATAAATTCAACATCAAACCAGCTTCGATTCAACATACAATTTGTTGTGTTCGGAACTGTTTTTGTTCCCTGAAAATTTCCAGCGATGGTTCTTCGATAGGGTTCGCGGATTAGTGGATTTGGGGGGCATTCGATTGAAGTTTTAGGGTCAGATTTGGATTCAGTGAGTGATTTAGCTTGTGTTGTGTTGATTTTGAGGGGATCGGTGGGAGAAGTTGTCGTAATATGTACTGGAGCTGACAATTTAAGGTCGACGTCGCGTTGATCGAGATGGATGCGAGCTGAAGGAAATGTATATGATAGGAAGGAGAATCGAATGGGATGAAGGGTGGCAATGTTGGTTGGAATTTCCGTGAAGAGGATACGGCGCATTAAAGATTTGAAAGTCGGGAGTTGGTGTTCGATTTCTGGAGGAGATAACTGGGAGAACGGGATGAGAATCGGTGAAGAAGGAATCAGTTTAACGGGTTGGGTTGGGCCAGTGATATAATGGGTGAGGCCCGTTTAATATTAAATTAGTTTCATTTTAATTTAAAAAAAATTATAAACTTCTAAATGCAATAACTTCCTCGTACGGTATCGGTTTTCAGCGAAATAAGATCCGACAGGATTGTATGGACGAGGGCTACAACACGGAACTGACTGGGAGTGAATTGGAGCCCATTACAATTTATAGCAAAATAAATTGTCTGAATCAACCGATAATTATTGTTATTTAACGATGATCGACCAATGTGATTAAAACTCACCAACTCTACCAGTTATATTTTTATAATGTATTTTTAGAACCGATAGATGATGGATGATTCTGTGTGTTGACTGTTTGGTTAAACTGCTTATGTATTGGTTAAAATTATAGATAACGATATATATATATAAATCGTTAATCAAATATTGATTCTGTTTATTAGAATATTTCATATCGAAATGAAATCGATGTTATTATATTGTTTAACATCTTTGGATGCGGAAAACATGTTGGAGGGATCCAACTGGATTCCTCAATATTTATAATACTGTTGTTTGATTTTGTTTTGGGTTGAAGAAGGCCTAGAGAGGCGAGTTGGAGTTTGAACTATTGACCAGTACAAAGGAGGTGCTGGCGAATTTTTTTAAAAAGTTAAGGTGTTAGAAAATTTTCATGATTTTTGAAAATTTTCGTTGATACGAATTAATTATTATTTAATTGAAATTAAATTGGTTCAGTTGAAATTGAACAAGAGGTAAACAAATAATTTTTAACCAATTAGTAGGGTTTGTTTTCTACCTAAGCAATTTCGAGGACGAAATTATTTTAAGGGGGAAGAATGTAATGTTCCGTATTTTTACAGTATAATAATTAATTAATTTAATTATTTAAAAATTGATATAGAGATTTAAATAGCTATTCAATTAAATAATAGTGAATATTTAATTAAATTAAATAATAGAATAATATATTTAATTTTTGAAATAATCAGAAATAGCTGAATTCACAATATTGTGTGAATTGAATTATTTATAATATATAATTCAGTTTAGAGTTGAATTATATTCACGAATATATTATATAAACGAAGTTTGAACATATAATTTTATTATAATTAAAATCGAGCTTGAAATGGCATGGCAGTTCATTATTTGGTGATTTGAACTTCAACTGAATATACAGGATCCATTATAAATCGGATTTCCGCAAAACAAGAAACGTTCGGAGCTGGTGAAGTATATCTTTCTAACGGAAGAGAAAAATCAGGATTTTGTCATGTAGATTTTGATTTATGTCCAAATCAAATTTTAGAAAAGTAGCTATGGAATTCCTTTATAATTTATAACGATTTATTTATATTTTAAAAAGGATTTAAATATAAATCGAATATCGATATAACTCTGATGATGAAATATCAAGTTGTAAATCCATATATATTTATTCTGGAGCTGTATGGTATTCTGTGTGAATATATACAATAATATTTATTTATTTATATTTAATTTAATTATTTTTAAATATATTTAATATTTAAAAGGGTTTATTTAGAGCTTTAAAAATAGCCAGTTTTGCAAAGGAACTTCGTTTTCGACGAAACTAATTTTGTTGGATCCGTAATATTAAATTATTGTTAGATTTCCATTTTCGTGATTTTTGGAGTCAGTGTGTGGCTGTACGGATTTTTAATGTGAAAAACAAACAGTATTTTGACGGTTAAAAATACGCTGTGTGAGCAAACGGAGTCGGAATTCGACGAAACCAGTTTTGTTGGGTCCATAATGTTGAACTGAAGGTGTATGTCCATTTTCATGATTTTTGGATATCATGTGTGATTATAGAAATTTTTAATGAACAAATACAAACAACGGTTGATTAAAAACAATTATAATAATCGAATAAAAATATATTTAAATTTTCTATAAATATCCCACTACTTTTCCAAACCCTTAAAAACTTTCATTCTTCAGTCAACATCTTTTTCCGTCGCTCTGTTTCCTCCCAAAACGTGATTTTTCATCTTGTGAAAAATCATTAAAAAGTAAATCAAATACCATAAATCATAATACAGATATATATGAATTCAGCATCAAACCAGCTTCGATTCTACATACAATGTGTTGGGTTCGGAACTGTGTTTGTTCACTGAAAATTTCCAGTGATGGTTCTTCGATATTAGGGTTCGCGAATTAGTGGATTTGGGAGGCATTCGATTGAAGTTTTAGGGTCAGATTTGGATTTAGTGAGTGATTTAGCTTATGTTGTGTTGATTTTGAGGGGATCGGTGGGAGAAGTTGTCGTGATATGTACTGGAGCCGACAATTTCAGGTCGATGTCGCGTTGATCGAGATGGATGCGAGCTGAAGGAAATGTATATGATAGGAAGGAGAATCGGATGGGATGAAGGGTGGCAATGTCGGTTGGAATTTCCGTGAAGAGGATACGGCGCATTGAAGATTTGAAAGTCGGGAGATGGTGTTCGATTTCTGGAGGAGATAACTGGGAGAACGGGATGAGAATCGGTGAAGAAGGAATCAGTTTAACGGGTCGGGTTGGGCCGATGATATAATGGGTGAGGCCCGTTTAATATTAAATTAGTTTCGTTTTAATTTAAAACAATTTATAAACTTCTAAATGCAATAATTTCCCCGTACGGTATCGGTTTTCAGCGAAACAAGATCTGACAGGATCGGATGGACGAGGGCTACAACATGGAACTGACTGGGAGTGAATTGGAGCCCGTTACAATTTATAGCAAAATAAATTGTCTGAATCAACTGACAATTATCGTTATTTAACAATGATCGACCAATGTGAGTAAAACTCACCAACTCTACCAGTTATATTTTTATAACGTATTTTTAGAACTGATAGATGATGGATGATTTTGTGTGTTGACTATTTGGTTGAACTGCTTATGTATTGGTTGAAATTATAGATAACGATATATATATATATATATATAAATCGTTAATCAAATATTGATTCTGTTTATCAGAATATTTCATATCGAAATGAAATCGATGTTATTATATTGTTTAACATCTGTGGATGCAGGAAAACAGGTTTATAATACTGTTGTTTTCACATATTGTAATATATGATGTGATATATAATTTGTGTGGATTATGTGTGTTTGAATGATATCAATCATTGTTATTTGATATTTTAAATACCGTAAGAAATACTAGGATGTAGAAAAGGGGTTTTTCAAAGTGTATTTTGAAAATGAATTATTTATATAAAATCAATGGATTTTATATATAAAAGGGAAAGAATTTTATAAAAGAAAATTATAAAATCAAAGAATAGAAAAGGGAGATATTTGTAAAACAAATAGAAAAGGAAGATATTTGTGAAACAAATAGAAAAGGAAGATATTTGTGAAACAAATAGAAAAGGAAGATATTTGTGAAACAAATAGAAAGGGAAATATTTGTTAAGCAAATAGAATAGAAAGGAAGATAGTTAGAAAATAAATAGAATTGAAAAGGAATATTTATTTTTTAAATAAATAGAATTGAAAAGGAAATATTTATTTGTTAAATAAATAGAATTGAAAAGGAATATTTATTTAGGAAATAAATAGAAAGATAAAAGGAATATTTATTTAGAAAATAAATAAGGTATCATAAAAGGAAATAAATGGAAAGTAAGTAGGATTATAAAAGGAATTGGAGTTATTCAAATAGAGTTAACCAAATTAGAGTTAATCAGTTAGAGTAAATCGATTAGAGTTAATCGAATTAGAGTTAATCGATTAGAGTAAATCGAATAGAGTTAATTGATTAGAGTTAAGCGAATAAAGATAGTTGAATATAGTTTATTCAAAAGAAGATAATCGAATATAGTTTATTCGAAAAAAGGATAATCGAATATAGTCTATTCGGAAGGAGTTAATCGAATATTGTTTATTCGAAGGAGTTAATCGAATATAGTTTATTCAGAAAGAGAGATTATCGAATATTAGTTATTCGAAAAGGAGTTATCGAGTATTATTTATTCGAAAGGAGTTAATCAAATATTAGTTTATTCAAAGGAGTTATCGAATATAGTTTATTCGAATAGAGTTAAAGGAGTTAAAGGAGTTAATCGAATATAGTTTATTCGAATAGAGTTAAAGGAGTTAATCGAATATAGTTTATTCGAATAGAGTTAAAGGAGTTAATCGAATGTAGTTTATTCGAAAGGAGTTAATTGATGGGAGTTAATTGATAAGAGTTAATTGATTAGAGTTAATCCAATAGAGTTAATCGATTAGGGTTAACCAAATAGAGTTAATCCAATAGAGTTAATCAAATAGAGTTATAGAATAGAGTTAATCAAATAGAGCTAACTGATAAGAGTAAATCGATTAGAGTTAATCGAATAGTGTTAATTGAATTGAGTTAATTGAATTGAGTTAATCGAATATGGCTGTTTGAAAGAGAGATTATAGAATATAGGTTATTCGAAGGAAAGAGTTATCGAATAGAGATTATTCGAAAGAGAGTTACGTAAGGAAGTTTGTTAAAGTTTTAGAAGGTGAACTTTGTCTATTTCGAAGTTAGAAATGTTGTTCAATTAAGGTCTGAGAGGTAGTTATACCCCAACTTGATTGACTTCGTTTTTAACTAAGGAATGGTTAAGGTTTGATAGTGAAGATTGGTTAAGTGAATTTAGTTAGAGTATAATGGTTTGAGTTGGCATAACGATGTTTGATTTAAACATCTGTTTAAATCCAAATGTAGGAGTTTTGGAAATGTTTTCCAAATAAGAATCAGAAATGTTTTCTAATATAGAAATTAAGAAATGGAAATGTTTTCTATTGTTAATAACGTATATTTTCTAAATTTAGAAAATAAGAAATGTTGAATATATGGAAACAGGAATAGGGAAATGGATAATTGAATGGCAACTTAAATTAAAGTGGATCAGTGTTTATTGATGATTTGCTCGGTAAGATTTCCATTTGGAAATAATATCACTGTTTGCACACGTGTTTTTCTTTGATAGTTAACTCACCGACTATCGAAGTTTTTGACCATTTTTCCATCGTAAATACAGAGAGACCGGGATCAGATTCATTATCTGAAAACTACTTTGTATGGACGTTAGCGTGGCGATCAAATATGATGAAGATAATTGAAGACGGAGTTATGCAAGGGTTGTCCTGTTTACAGAATAGTACCTTTGGTTTGTCCAATCCCAGGACAACCTATATGGAAGAATGTTTGACAGAGTATATTTAATGGATCACGTAAGTTGATCTCTTCAAACGTATGTACGTTTGGAGGCGGAGGAATTCGTTTCTCTTAGCTGTATACCCATTGTATTTTTGGGGAAATCAATTTATGATTTGACGAGTATGACGATGTGACATTCAAAGTGAATAAATGTGTGATCTACAAGAGATAAGCGTGGCCTCTAGCCTCACAACCGGGAAATGACAAAAATCGGGCAGCCAGCATGGCTAAGTGGTTGGCTGCCAAGTAGGGTGTATTATCACCTATCTAGAGATATTCATTTCATTCTATAATCTATTGTTGATGTTGTCCCATTCGGGAAACAGTTGCCGATCCCAATCGTTGGTGATATACATTCGATACACTCAAGCGAAATGAGTGGTCGGTCATGTGTGGCCGGGTTGCAAGATGTTCTTGTTGAACCCAGTGTATTCCTCTCTAGAGGTACACTATCGAAAGGTGGTTCCATACCTTGTCTGAAACACCCCACTTCCGTTAAGGTCACTCACAAAGGGAATGCCTTAACTTTAGTGGAGCATTGAAGGTAAAAGACACAGATAATTTACAAGGCAGACATATAAGCAGCGAAAAAAAACGAAATTTATTTCATACGTGGTTCATAATAAAGTCATTACAACAAACTATCTTAAAACAACTTCCAAATCATTACATCAAAATACTCTGTCTTGATTAAAACATAAAGAAGCATAAAACGATAATAAAGTAGCATAATCCCCATTAAGAGTGTATCCAAAGCCATAGCCCAAGAAGAGAAAGTCCAAGCCACACATCTACTCTCTTCAAGCTTGCAAAAGGTCTGAAATAAGCTGAGGTATTTCCTCCCTGCGAACCTGAGGGGAGGGGGGAAACGGAAGAAAAGAAGACGAAAGAAAAATGGGTCAGACATGATTCTGGTAAGTCCAGTGATTATTTAGCATGTAAACAAGAAAAGGATTATGACTTGAATAAACTGAATCTTGGACAACACCCTAGAAATAAGATAATAAGACTGAATATGCTATCGCACTCATTTCAACTTCTCTGCACCCCTGTACCAGTGTTTCAACTAGCACCATGTGTTCAAGATAAATGATCCCCTTTTTAACGATCAGCTCCTACTCATGTATGCTTACCACTTGTGTCATTCGGCCCCCGCTTGATTGTAGATACCTATGCTGGTCCCACCATGGGGTGTATCAAATCCTATGGTGCCAACCCGACACAATTCAAGATGCATAGTGTATAACTACTGATGCCCAGTGCCTGCTTTTTCCACTCTGGAGTACGTGCACGCCCGCACTCCGTCAGAACCTACATTGACGCACCACCCGCCATTGTTTTGACAGCTTATAATCAGCCCGGTAATCATGCCCCACCCTGCCTAGTTCAGGGTACCATGATACGTCTATATGAGTTACTGCTGAAATGGGTCCCCGTTACTAGGGTTTCCTAATCAACATGTTAAATTGGTTAAGTGTCGAAATTAACCTAACCCCACCCATCAGTTTAGTTAACATGTTGTATTGGTTAAGTGTTGCCTTAATTAACTTAACCCCTACCATTCATGTCTTAGCTTTAATTCATTCATTAAAGCACCAACCACTCACATTAGAAAGGTATTGTTGCGGTTACTGGATGTGTCGGTCGGGTCCGGGCAGTTTACACCGCAACTCAGTATAACCTCGGGTTCTTTTGGGCTTGATGCACTAACCTCTCACATTAGATATATATTGTTACGGTTGATGGATGTCTCGGGCGGTTCCAGGCAATCTTACACTGTAACTCAATCTAACATCGGGTTAGGCATATTCGTCTTTTTTCTAAATTTACATATTTACCTTTTGTGTTTATATGTAAATTATTGTCATTAAAGTCATGCCCAATTCCTCTCTAAATCATGTTCATACTTTTAGGCATATAAATTATGCCAATTTTATGACACTAATCATTCATATATTTATGGGCCAAATTATGCCATTAATATGAATTTAAGGTTTTCCCAACGTTACCCCTGTCATACGTTTGCAAAATTCACATAGAATGTTAGGCTCGTAACTTAGCCTAACTTATATACAAAAGGTGAAAGAAGGGAGCATGTACCATTGACATAACATAAAATAATAAGGAACTAACTAAACACATGTCATGTAAACGTGGCATAATATAATGAACTTGCATTTTTGGATCCAACTAACATGAGTCTTTAAGCATATGAGATTACCCAAATCCAACTAGGCATGTAAATGTAAACTTCTATTTTGGGTCCAATGAACATAAACCTTAAGCATATAGAATTGCACAAGTTCAACTAGACATGTGAATGTAAACTTAAATTTGGTTCCAATAATCATGAATCTTAAACATATGGAATTACACAGGTTTAACAAGGCATGTAAATATGAGCTTTAATTTTGGATCCAATTTTCATAGATCTAAATGTGAATCTAAATATAATACATGTCTTAGCCTACCAATTGCATGATTCACTAAACATAGATCTAAACATAATACATGTCTTAGCCTAACAACTTGCATGATTCAATAAACATAGATCTAAATGTAGATCTAAACAACTTGCATGATTCAATAAACATAGATCTAAATGTAGATCTAAACAACTTGCATGATTCAATAAACATAGATCTAAATGTAGATCTAAACAACTTGCATGATTCAATAAACATAGATCTAAATAAATTGCATGATTCAATAAACATAGATCTAAACAACTTGCATGATTCAATAAACATAGATCTAAATGTAGATCTAAAAAACTTGCATGATTCAATAAACATAGATCTAAATGTAGATCTAAACAACTTTTATGTTACATAACATGAAAAAGTCACCAAATTTACATAATATACGATTAGTTTAACATCAACATAATAACCACAATAATCTCACAAGCATATACGATAGAATCGTTACAAGAATAGGCATAAATCAACATCGTCATTATCTTACAACAAGGAATTAATCTAGTTTTCATTCTATTACAAATCACAACTTTTAATCGTTCACAACTAAATAATAACAGGACTTACAAAGAAAAGAAAGTCTTGTTTTTCTGGGATTTGTTTTCTAATTTTGAAAAGCAATCCCTTGAAGAAGACTATCAATTTCTCTAAGTAAGTTTTGATTCGAAGCTTTTGACTCGCTTTCTAATTGAAGAAGAAATGGTGGCTAGGCTAGAACGTTCATTGACAGCATGGTGGCTCCTTGGAATGAATTAGTGTGATTTAGGGTTTGAGGATTAGGGTTGCTTTTATAGAAGTTTAATCTTATATGAGCTGTTAGATTATTTTAGGAGCAATCACAACCATCCAGACTAGATAGAGTTATCCAGAATTGCCACCTAAGCCCTAGTGACTCAGCAATAGGTCAGAAAAGGCTCAGCAACTAGTCAGCATCGTCTCATTTTTGGATCTGGGCGAGGGGGGTAGGTCGACCCCCAGGTCGACCGCTTGGTCGACCTGTGTGACCCAGGTCGACCACCTGGTCGACCTGATTTCTGGGCGGGAAATTTCCCGCCCAGCCTGTTTCGGGGTTTGAACTAGAATTTTGGATTTTTAATTTGAACTGTTTTAATTTATTTAAATTCTTGAATCTTCTAAAGGTCATAGCTCCTTCATACGGAGTCCGATTTACGCAAACTCGGACTCTATCTCAAGCAGAATTCCAAGACGAACGCAATGGCATAACCCATTTTCCTTAATTCTCACATTTATAATTAAGTATTCTTTAATTCGTTACTATAATGATTTCAGAAAATACGGGGTGTTACATTGTCATAGTTGGTAATCCATTATCCAATAAGTGCTCGCGGTTTTGATTGTATACTATATATGTAGAACATGAGATGAAAGCATTTCTGCTAGATGATTATTATATTGTGGTTGATAGACATTATTATAATATCAAAAGAATTTTGATATAAAGACTATTTTTGGATTCTCATAAGGGAAAAACCCGTTCTGTTATACGGCGTGGTCTTGTGAGATATCGTTTTATTGCTCAAACTGTTTTAAATTATTTGTTTATTTTGTTTTTTTTTCCCTAAACTCTTGGGTGCCCAATTTTGTATGGCCAGTCAAGTAGTCAGGATTTTACAGATATACTTGGAAAGCTGGAGCAGGAGGCTTCAGCAGCGTTTATATAGCTATTGATTATTTCCGCTGTGTTGTAAGTGTTGTACTTTGATAATGATTTGTATATTCAAGTACAATCTTTTATTTCAAAGTTATGTTATATTTTATTCGTTCCGCTGTGAGATTCGTGTTACTCTAATGTTTTATGTTCTTCTTCTTCTTCTATTCTAAGTTTCTATATTATCTATTCTCACCCTCTAATTTCTTTCATGGACTATCCGGTGTTTCCGATGCTTGAATAATCGACATAGTGTTGTATGCCGATATCCAGGATCGCAAATTCCCCGGGTCGTTACACAAAGAGTAGTGATTGATTAAATATTTCCTAAATTCAAACGCACATTACTAAGAAATTTGACAAGAGTATATGTGCATGTGACAAAAAAGATTATTAAACTGTATTACTAACGTAAATACAGTCTTGGGTTAATGTTTTAAAACATAATTTAGCAATAATAGTGTAAATTGAGAATATGTAAATAAATGTGTTTAAAAGCTTAATTACTACTTGATTTATTGTTGAATTATTAAAGTCTTGTTATCAAATGAAAACAAGCATTTACTTCAAAACATTTATCATTTTGAAGGACATTAAAGACTGACATTCAGGATACAAATAAAAGGCAAACGTTAATATAAAAGAAATTATTTTGCTCTTAATTTAAGAATTTATTGACACTAGATAAATGTTATAATTTTAAAAATAGGGCATTTATTTGAAACACTTCGTAAGGAAATTATCAAGTTTTATTATTAAATGATCCAAAAACTTGAGTAATACCTCAAAATTGTTATTTTAATAAAGTATTTTGAAAAATTTAGCAATAAATGTCATTAGACCTTTTCAGGAACTAACTTTCCACATAATTCAATAGTGGATATTAATTGAGATTCTATTTTCTAGAACAGAATAAACAATTGTTTTATTAACGATTAAAAAGTTTTATCGACCGTTTTGAAAATGTGAATGGTTGGCATTAAAAGTTAAAGTTTTTAAAAAGAAAAAGTATTTTACTCTTACTTTAAACATTAGTTAACATTGAAGAAAAATCATCTGAATCCTTATTGCAACATTTTGGGAAAAATTCAAAATAAAGGATGTTTTGTTAAAAACTAAACATGTATTGACATTGAAAGTAAGTCTTCACAGAAATTTAACATCTTGGGTTTTAATAAGATATTAAATACATGTTTTTGAATTTGTGCAAGTTGGAAAATAATAATAATATTCAAAAGAGCATATTTTGTGTAATCACTAAAAAACATTCACTTACAAAAAGAGATAACTCTGGAATAATAGGAGTAGCTGATTAGGTAAGCTACAATTAGGTTCTAGGACTAAGTAAGAATAAATTTCACAACCCAATTTGGAAATTTTAGCATCAATCCCAGAAGTATCTATTTGAAAGATGGTGAGGTATAGTATTTCCATGATCAAGGGTTGGTTGTGAATTGATTGCCATAGATAGTTAGTTTAGGGATTAGTAAATTTGTATCCATATTTAGCACTTAGTATATATGAATAAGAGTAACGTAACTTACCGTAATTCGCGATTTCAGAAATAAGATTCATGGAAATTAATTGCAAATTTAATTGGTAATAAATTTGTGATTAATAATATCAAAAGAAGATTTTGGGGACTGATTTAGAAATATAAATTAACATAGAGAAAATGGATATATTTTCAAGCTTAAAGAAGCTTGAAGAGTCAAGTTAAGTATTCGTAGAAGGGTCTGGTTTAAAGAATGGATAAACCTCAACTATGAGAGACATAGGTGGAAAATTCAAAGGAGTGGATGAGCATCTTAAGGAATTTGAATAAAAGTATTTCGCCCTCAACACCATTTATACCACGTAATTATAGGATATAACTTCAAAAATAATATTTTTAGTTTGGGTCACTAATGGTCCCTAGTATGTGCTGGATAAGAGTATAAAGTGGTATAATTAATGAATCCATGTTTATGTATGTGAAGTTGGGATTTGAAACCCTTATTAAATTTTGAGATAAATGCGTAAGAGAGTATTTTATGGGGATACTTAGCTTAGTGATCTACCATCTATGGAATTTGGAAGTTAATAACGGAATTAGATTTCAGCCTACAAGGAAGAAGTGCATTGGTCTCATAATTTTTGGAATATTTAGTAGAGATGAAGTTTAGCCTTAGAGAATGTCATCCTCAAGAATAAGAACCTAAAGTATCAGGTTAAGGAATAGGTTCATAAATTGGATTAGCCATTCTAGTTTGATATGACTCTCTTTTAGTTTTCCTAAGGGTATTTGTTTAATTTTAATAAATTATCCCTTTTTTCGTTCTTCACAAAAAGCATCACATTTGAAATTATAAGGAATACACTTAAAACATAAAGAATGTGATGTGTAATTTTATGTTTTTTCACGTAGATTATACTATCTATCCAAAATAAGACAATACTCATTCCTTGCAATTTTAAATAAGACAATATAATTGTTTAGGGGAAAATTTAGGGAAATTATAATAAAAGGCCTCATTGGGATTTAAATTCCAACAAATTGGAGCATAGGAAAATATTATAATTATCTGTATAGGCTAGATAATTAATTCATTGGAATTGGAAAGTTTCATTTAGGGAATCATTGAATTTTTGAGTAAATCTCATTCGAAGATTGAAGGACAAACTGAAGACGACCAGAGCTTTGGAAATAAGAAGAAGAGTTGCATCTTGGATCTCTTAGACAATAGGAATAATATTTATCTTTTTAGGAGTCGCGTAATTAACTTTTTCTTTGGTAATTAGAGGGAACTCTTGAAGAATTACAAGGAGATCATCTAAAATACCAAAGCATCGATGGAATAACCATTAACAAATTTTTACTTGAACCAAATTTGTGATTAGACTTTGAAAACGGTCTAATTTGATTAGGCAGTCTGTGAAGGATAAAGAGTCGATATGTATTTTGTGCTTTCCAAAAGTTAGGGAGACATATGATATTATTGATGATAGGAGCCTATAATAGTTTTATATTTGATAAGCTACCTTCATAGTACAACAAATTTTTTGTAAGGCCTAATCAAGAAAAGGGACAAAGATGAAACCGTGGGAATCTTATGCCACCATAGATATTTTGGAGCTTGGGTCAAACAACCCGAACTTCCCCGTGAAGGAAAGCCTGAATTGAGTTGAGAACATGACAAATCAGAACACAAACAGAAGAACATTTCATTGCTTATTACAACAATTTACATCAGAATACAAGAATATTCCATAGTATACATGAATAATATACAGTAGAAAAATATCAGAGATTTAAATTACATCACATCGCAGCGGAAAATAATACATAACACAACTGGAAGGCATACACGGATACAGAGCTTTCCGAATATAATTCCAGCTGTAAAACAGGATCCTGTGAATATAATATCTGCAAAACCAAAACTACTAGCTGCCCGTGTGGAAAATAGGGGCACCCAGAGTTTAGGTTAAAACAATAAACTCCAGGTCAGTCATGTGACTGGTGTGAGAACTAAAATAGTTATTTAAAACTTTACTTCAAAATCAGATATATCATGGGACCACGCCGTATAACACGGAACGGGTTTCCTCCCAAGAATACCAGTGCATATAACAAAACAGCGCAATGCTTTTTGGAAAAATGAAGCTATTATAAGACCCAGGTCCCATCACACAATGCAACGCAAGCCGGAGGATAGGGTTTTCCTTATAATAGCCGAACATGCTTGGTACATTAAAACAAATCATTTGATACTATTATAAGTGCATAGTGTTTAAAACAAATTCAAATATAAATGTATCAATCCTAGACGGCATGGGTACCATATATCATGTCGCCAATACTAGGCTCTACAATCAAAACCGAAATGTCACGTATTGGAAGTTGGATTTCCGTCTGTGAACCAAGGAAAGGGATCGTCCTTACCGCTTCAAGACTCTCTAGCCCGAGCCTCATGCAAGTACTCAGTCAAGCCTTTGGATCGTCAGGGCCGGTCCACCCGAAGTGCAAAGGGTGAATTAAAATGCCTGAACATGCGTTTCCCTGCCCTATGGGGCGTAAGTCTGGAATGTATAAAGACTATATCATCCATCGGCCCCGCAGTGCCGATATATCCGAGGCGCCTTGCTATCCATCATCCACATAAGTAAAACGCCTGGGCGTGCAAAACCCAGACACCACTTCTAGCTAGAAGGAAACGCATGCTCTCCCTGATGTCCTCTCCCGTTTCTGGTTCACACCGAGGTGTGAGGATCGTGAATCAACGCTACACAAAGCTATGCTATATCAAAGTTGTGCTTTGATCATCAACCACAAGACTCTGCTTTTCAACAGAAGCCTTGATCATTTGCATCTTAACATGTCATACAGGCAATGTAACGAAAAGGAATTTCGCTCGATCCGAATCAGTCGCTAAACCGATCTAGACCGTTCGAAATACCTGATTGTTTTGAGAACACGAAAAAATAGAACGCAGACGGAAGAATATTTCATTGTATATTACAACAATTCATCAGATTACAAGAATATACAGAGTATAAACAAATAAATATTACACATTCGATAAATATCAGAGATTACAATACATTACATAGCAGCGGAAAATAATACAATACACAACTGAAGGAGATATACGGATACAAAGCTTTCCGGATATCCTTCCAGCTGTAAACCAGGATCCTGTGAATATAAATCTGCAAAACCAAAACTACTAGCTGCCCGTGTCAAAATAGGGGCACCCAGAGTTTAGGTTAAAACAATAAACTCCAGGTCAGTCATGAGACTGGTGTGAGAACTAAAACAGTTATTTAAAACTTTACTTTAAATCAGATATATCAAGGGACCACGCCTATAACACGGAACGGGTTTCCTCCTAAGAATACCAGTGCATATAACAAAACAACGCAACGCTTTTTGGAAAAATGAAGCTATTATAAGACCCAGGTCCTATCACACAATGCAACGCAAGCCGGGGGATAGGGTTTTCCCTTATAATAACCAAACATGCTTAGTACATTTAAAACAAATCATTTGATACTATTATAAGTGTATAGTGTCAAAACAATTTCAAATCATAAGTATCAATCATAGACGGCATGGGTACCATATATCATGTCGCCATACTAGTTCTACAATTAAAACCGCAAAATCACGTATTTGGAAATTGGATTTCCGTCGTGAACCAAGGCAAAAGATAGTCCTTACCGAATTCGAGACTGCCTAGCCCGAGTCTCAGGATCAGAACGCATCGACCCTTGGAGCGACAGGGCCGGTCCACACGGAGTGGATTAAAATGCCTGAGCACTACGTTTCGCCGCCCTTTGGGGCGTAAGCGAGCCAACAAATGACTCCATCGGACCCAGATCGTCCGATCTAACCGAGGCGCCTCGCAACAGCAACAACCACATAAGTCAAACTCGTTAGGGCGTGTAAAACCACTGACGCCACTTCTAGCTAGGAGGAAACGCAGGCCCTCCCTGAGGTCCTTTCTCCCGTTTCTGGTTCATACCGGGGTGTGAGGCTCGCGATTTCACGTTATACACAAATTTACGCCACCCACGAGGTGCTTTGATCATCACCACAAGACTTTGCTTTTCAACAGAAGCCCTGATCACTGCATCTTAGCATGCCACACCGGCAATTCACACCGTGCAACTGATGGCTATCAATCACACAGAATAAATTCCAATGTCAAACACACTGTCCATTTGCAAGTCCGTTCTGGCTCTAAACGAAACCGGAGGCACTATATACCTCGCAAACCCATCGATCACCACGTACGTCTGGACGATCACCACTCATTATCCATATTTCGGGATGCCTCCTGATCAGGACCTCGGTTACCATCCAAACGAGGTGAAGATCTCCGGACTTCGACCACCGTCTTCATCTTCGATTTCTTATCGTCGATTCAGTTATTCAGAATGGGTTAAACCCGGTCTTTCTGAGCAACTCGCGTATATAATAAACAAGTGTTACACAAACGCGACATACGCCTCATTCCAATTCATCAGTCACTAACCGTAAATTAACAAGAGAATAATTCCCTAAATATTAACCCCGAAGGCCGAAACCAACATCAGATCAATATCCAGAAAACCATTCTGCTTAGCTAACTGACAGTTAGTTTCTAAATTTCACATTCATAGGGAAAGGTTCCCATTAATTTTTATCAAAGATAAATTCCTTGAATTTATTCTTTAATCTTCTTTTGAATTTCGATTCAACTAGTCGGGATTAACGAACCTTACCGAAGTCATCATTTGTTTTAATTTCCCAATCCCAACCTATTCATCCCATGAAGTAAAACTGGTAATACTTCATATTTAACACCAAGGTGTTATCGGTAAATTCAATTACCATTTCACGTTCAAATCTAATTAAAGATTTGACCATCGCCTGGAGCAAAACTGGTGATACTCCATTCTCGATCTTTTCAATCTGATTAAAGATTCATTAAAACTCCACTTAGTTTTAATCTTTGACTGGGTTAAAGAATCAGTGTCGTTTAAAAACACGGTTCACGATAAACCCAAAATCACATTCCATTTCAATCAGACCCTAACCATAAATTAGCAAGTGAGCCATTCCCTAAGTATTAACCCCGAAGGCCGAAACCAACATCAGATCAAAACCTCAGAAACCATTCAACTTAACTAATCTCCAGTTAGTTTCTGATTTTCTTAACTCCTTTGGGTCTAAGAACAGTATTATTGAAGATATCGTTCACGACAACCCAAAATCACATTCTATTAATTATCAGGTTAAAGAACGAGTATTATTTAAAACACCATTCACTATAAACCCAAGAATCAATTCGAATTCAATTCCAATTAAATATTATTTAATTGGTACACTTCATTAAATCTAAATAAAAAGATTTAATCTTTTTCTCAACTGGGTTCAAGAACAGGGTTAATGAAGACACCATTCACGACAAACCCAAATCACATTTGATATTAAATACAAGGCTCTGAATAGAAAATATATCGGCTTATATTCAATATCAAATTCTACGACCAACAAATATCGTATTGGAAATAACGATATAAATATATCTTTCAAATTTCCATAACAATATCTATATCATCACGAAATCCAACATCGAAATATTCCAAAGACAATTTTGATTCAAATCCATTCCAATATAACTATTGGAAATTCTGGTTATTTTCAAAATCATTTCAAATCCAATTTATTTATTTAGAAATAAATAGAATTATAGTTCTAGTTCAAAACTAGTTCATTTCGATAAAAATCTATTTTTATCTTTTCAAATATGGAGTTTTTCATCCCAAATCTTCACAAATCATTTCTTATTATTTTACACAAATTATTACTATTTTTAATAATTTTATCAAGGCCCGTACAGCCGATTTCCATCAATGGCCATCGAACTGCACTTACATCGACCTTTTCCAAATTTGATTTGGACATAATTCCAAATCCAACCGTTATATTTCTAATTTCTAATATTTGTTAGAAATCTCTTTTCGATACGAACCCAACGGTTCCGGTTTTAGGAGAATCCGACGGTCGGATCTCCCGTAATATCTGTTCGAAGTCAATGGTCGAAATTCGCGAACTGCCGCGGCGCGGCGCGTTTTATTCAGACCATTATATTATATATAATATATACTTCGTCGATTCCCTTTTTAAAACATATTTAATAAATCGTTTTAAATTCGTTTTCAAAACGATTTCAACTTCTTTTTCAAATTCAAATCAAAATTGAATTTTCCCTTACATATTCGTTTTAAATTCATTTCAAATTGATTTCAATTTAAATCGATTTTGAATTCAATTTCAGTTCGTTTTCAATTCAATTCAAATTCATTTCTATTCAATTTCAATTCGAATTCATTTATATTCAATTTCTGTTCGAATTCATTTCTATTCAATTTAATTCGAATTTCAATTCTTTTCAAAATATCAGATTTTGAAATCACTTTCGATATTCATTATAAAATGAATAAAATCGATATAAATATCGTTCACGTCAAAATGGCGTCAATCTAATCAACACGGCTTCATATATTTCTATTTTCAAATATTCTATTTCAAATATTTCTTTTTCAAATATTTCTATTTCAAAACTTTCTTTTTCAAAACTGGAATGAGGCCCAATCAATTACCATTTAATGTTAATTATATGGATTTTCTACAATATATGTATACAATAACAACGATGAATAATCAACCATCATCCAAAGTGCATTCTACACTGTATAAGCATCGAATATAAATATTTAACGCTTATAACAGTCTGTCAATCAATCAATCGACATACAACTAACTATTGGGATTAGTGTATGTCATATATCACCCCAATACCCGTGTGGGGTTTTCAAACAATCAAACACAGATTTTATTTGTGCAGTTGGACGATGTGTAAAATTTATCGTCCCAATCAGTTATCAGTCAAATGTGTGTATATAAACAAGTCGTCTGATTTGTTTATTTTTATTTCATTTCATATACACGTTAAAAATTCTATTTTTAACTATAAAATATATTCCACTATAAAATATTTTATTTCATTTCACATCACACAATCAACTACACATCAAAATCAAACAAACAAGCATACAAGCCGTCCATGGTCTGTTGACGACGGGTGTCGGGTGCTACTAAACACCGTCTGCATCCTAGTATATATTATTAACTAGAAAAGAAAATTCAAAGTGAGAAGTTCTCACCGATTAGCTAAACCAAACGCCTCGACTCTTCTTATGTAGAAATCTTCGCCGTTCTCGCCTCTTGTCACTTTCTTTGCCCGTATTCTCTACATATGTAAAAATCACATTTTTACTTCGCTATTCAATATATAAAAATCGAATTTTTACTTTGCTATTCAATATATAAAAATCGAATTTTTACCTTTACCTCTTATATATAAAAATCAAAATTTTATCTTCTCTTCGTTATAAAAATTATATTTTTATATTGCTCTTCTCCTAATAAAGATTATATTTTTATTACTCTACCTGAATAAAAATCATATTTTTAATATGCCACTAGTATAAAAATTATATTTTTAACCTTTCTATAGCATAAAAATTATATTTCTATTATCTATATAATATAAAAATCGTATCTTTATTACTTCTATTTTATAAAAATCATATCTTTATATCTTCTATAAATTAAAAATCGAATTTTTATTCTTTCTAAAATATAAAAATCATATTTTTATTCTATCGATAATATAAAAATCATATTTTTATATTCTTCTCTTCTTACCATAAAAATCCAAATTTTAACGCTTTAAAGATTCTATTTTTAACACTTTAAAAATCCTAACTTTAACGTTTTAAAAATTATGTTTTTAGCGCTTTAAAAATCCCATCTTTAACGCTTTAAAAAATCCTATCTTTTTATAATTTAAAGATCTAACCCTTTTTTTTTTAAAAGTTCAAATCTTCTTTTCTAAATTAAACATGTGATAAAACTGAAAGAAAGAAATAAATTAAATGAAAATAAAGCAAAAGAAAACTTACAGTAATCGGTGAGAGGGGGGGTATTGTTTGCGCGCACGAGGTTGGGGGAGGCTGCGGTCTTCGATGAAGAGGGGAGGGGGGAGGAAAAGGGGTGCGGTCTTCGACGTAGAGGGGGGGAGAAGAAGGGATGGTCGGAGGGGGAGCCTGAGGCAAGGGGGGCGGATTGGGGATGGGGCTGCGCATCGGGTTTAGGGCGCCTAGGATTTGGAGCATCGAACAAAGGGAAGAGGAGGAAGAAACGAGAGCGGAGAGAGGGCGGAGTGGCTGGAGGGGGTGCGGCTCTTCTGGCGGTGACGGATGTGGTGGTGGGGGGGGCGACGAAGGACTGTCAGGTTTTTTTCTTCAACTCCTCGAATGAAACTGAAGAGAAAGAAAGGGGGGTCAACGGTGAATAGGAGGAGAGAGAGAGGGATATTTTTATTTATTTATTTATTTAATTTCAAAAGCAACTTTTAATTTCGAACTCAAAAAGAGACCCACCGCCTGTCGTCCATAGCTAATTACCCCCATTCCGAACACAATGGGATATGTATCGTAAGCCAATTCTAATGTTTTAATCAGCTTTCGTCAAAACTAAAATATAATTCTATATATTGAATTTTAAACGCACATTTCAATTCACTGGGGTCACATACTAACTAAAAAAATTCCCGAAAAATATTTTCTAGCTTCATATTGATGATACGGTCCTAACAAAACTAGTTTCGTCAAATTCCGAGACTGTTGGAAAAATGGTCATTTTCCAGTCGATTAAAATCAACTAAAACTGGTCAAACGCGTTTTCCTTTGCCACGCTCACATATTGATTCAAAAAATTATGAAATTTGAAACCTAGCAATAATTTGACATCGCGGATCCAACAAAAGTGGTTTCATCGTAATCCGATGTCGTTTGCAAAATGGCCATTTTCAAGGGCCGAAATTCCATAGCGACTATTCAGAATTTTCAACTGGACATAACTTTTTATCCCCGCTATGAAATTTTGATTTTTTGGATTCGTTGGAAAGATATTCTCAATTAGATTCAAATATTTTTGGTTTCACTAAAATCCGGTTTATTTTGAATCCTGTACATCCATTTGAAGTTTGAAATCGAATTATCGAACTACTGCGCCATTTTCAATTCCCTTTATAATTTAAAATAAATATTTATATTCTAACGACAATCTATATAATATAAACGTTCGAATTCTATTCAAAATAAATTTCTCGTCATTATTATTTAAAATAATTCATTTTAAATAATCAAAATTCGCTAAAATTGCCAAAATAAAAATTTTAAGTTGGCCCAGATTTCCGGGTTATTACAGGCAATTCACGCTATGCAACCAATGTCTATCAATCACACAGAATGAAATCCGATGTCAGACACACATCCATTTACAAGTTCGTTTTGGGTTTGAACGAAACCGAAGGCACCTTATTCCTCGTCCCATATGTCCAATACAGGAGATAGGCCCTCGCATATCTGGTCGGTCTCCAAGTACGTCTGGACGATCACCACTTATTACCTTGTCTTCGGTGTACAACCCAATCAAGACATCAGTAATCATCCAAACGATGTGAAGACCTCCGATCTTCAACCACCGTCTTCATCCTCGACACATCGTCGAACCAGTCATTCAGAATGGGATAAACCCGGTCTTTCTGAATAACTCGCGTATATAATAAACAAGTGCTATAAAAACACAGCATAAGCCTCATTCCAATCCAGAATATTCCTTTATTCAAATATTCTTATACTTTGGGAAAGGTTCCCCTTAATTTTATCCAAGCTAAATTCTTTAAATTTATTCTTTAATCTTCTTTTGGATTTCAATTCAAACCAAATTGTGGTTTATCCAAACTAGTCGAGATTAGCGAACCTTACCGAAGTAATCATTTGTTTAATTTCCCAATCCCAACCTATTCATCCCATGAAGAAAAACTGGTAATACTTCATATCTAACACCACGGTGTTATTAGTAAATTCAATTAACATTTCACGTTCAAATCTAATTAAAGATTTAACTATCGCCTGGAGCAAAACTTGTGATACTCCATTCTCGATCATTTCTTGAATTTGACAATTTTAGTTATCAAATTCACCTTTCAATCTATTTAAAGATTCATTAAAACTCTAATTTAGTTTTAATTTCCAAAAATCATTACTTAATGATTATTCAGAGTTAAGAAATAAATCTTATCTTTAACTGGGTTAAAGAACTAATGTCATTTAAAACACAACTCACGATAAACCCAAGATCACATTCCATTAACAACGGAATCTTCAGGAAAACAGATCAATATATAATCGATATGAACTTCCGTATCCAACCGATAATATAAATGGAATAACGCCAAAGCCTTTTAAATTCCATATATATTAACAGTCTTCCTCTACAGAAGCTCACTTTGATTATTACCAAATCGAATTCCATTCAATTCCAATTTAATATGTTAAATTGGGAAACTTTACTTTGGAAAATCTCCTTTAAATCTTAACAAAAGATTTATAAATTCCAAATCACATTTCACTGTAAATCGGGCTGAAGAACGATTGTCGTTAAAAACACAGTTCACATAAACCCAATTCACATTCCATTTTATTCCAATTATTAAATATAATTGGAAACTCTAACAATCTTAATTAAAAGATTTATTCTCCTCACATGGGGTTCAAGAACAGTGTTACTGAAGACACCATTCACGACAAACCCAAAATCCCATTTGATATTAAATACAAGGCTCTGAATAGAAAATATATCGGCTTATATTCAATATCAAATACTACAACTAACAAATATCATATTGGAAATAACGATATAAATATATCTTTCAAATTTCCATAACAATATCTGTATAATCTCGAAATCCAACATCGAAATATTCCGAAGACAATTTCGATTCAAATCTATTCCAATTCATATATCGAGAATCCTGGTTATTTTTTAAACCATTTCAAATCCAATTTACTTATTTAAAAATATTGGATTATAATTCTAGTTAATGACTAGTTCATTTCGATAAAAATCTATTTTTATCTTTTCAAATATGGAATTTTTCATCTTAATTCTTTCCAAATCATTTCTTATGATTTTACACTAATTATTGATATTTTTAATAATTTTATCAAGGCCTGTACGGTCGATTTCCATAAACGGCCATCGAATTGCACTTACAATGACCTTTTCCAAATTTGATTTGGACATAATTCCAAATCCAACTGTTAGTTTCAAATCCCTAATATTCATTAGAAAGCTCTTTTCAGTACGAATCCAAAGATTCCGGTTTTAGGAGAATCCGACGGTCGGATCTCCCGTAATGTCCATTCGAAGTCAATGGTCAAAATTCGCGATCTGCCGTAGCGCGGCGCGTTCTATTCAGGCCATTATATTATGTATATAATATATATAATATATATTTCATCGATTTCCATTTAAAACTATTTTAAAAATCGTTTTAAATTCATTTTCAAAACGGTTTCAACTTCATATTCAATTTTAAATCAAAATTGAATATTCCATATCGTTAACATATAAATGATAATATTTTCAAAACATCAGATTTTGAAATTACTTCATTTTCAATTTTCATTATAAAAATGAATAAAATCGATATAAATATCGTTTACGTCAAAATGGCGTTAATCTAATCAACACGGCTTTATATATTTAAATATATTAGTGTCCATCCCAAATCGGACATCAAAATCATATTTTGATCTTTTACTGAATATTATTTTAAAATATTCATTATTTTGAAATATTCGTTATTTTAAAATATTCCTTCTTTCTGAACTGGAATCGGACACCTTTAATTACCATATAAGTTATTATATGGATTTCATACAACACACGTATATAACTACCATAATCAACAATCATCCATCATCCAAAGTGCATTCTACACTGCTTAAGCATTAAATATAAATATTTAACGCTTACTATTGCTTGTCGATCAATCGATTGACATACCACTAAACAGTTGGGATTAGTGTACGTCAAATATCATCCCAACACCCGTGTGGGGTTTCGATCCACAAATACTGAATACTATTTGTGCAGTTGGGTGATGTGTACAATATATCGTTCCAATCCATATCAGTAAAATGGGTGTTCATAAAAAATTCGTCTGATTCGTAAATGAATATTTATTTTATTCATATCAACGTTAAAAATTATATTTTTAACGATAAAATATTTTATTCAACATATGAATATTATATTCAGTTCATTTATACAATAAAAATGACATTTTTATTGTTCTAACATATTTTAGAAAATTTTGGCAGCATAACGGCACGATACTAGAACCGGGATAAGGTCTAGCCTTATCCCTCGCCTAATAATGGCTCACGCCATACACAAACCAAATCATATCAATTCATTATTCCCAAACAACCAAATTTAACCAAATAATCTAATCAACCATACCAAACAATCAAACAAGTCGTCCATGGTCTGTGGACGACGGGGAACAGTTTATATATGCAATTAGAAAATAAATAACTGTACAAAGAAAATTATAGTGAGGAGTTCTCACCTTTGGGTTCCACTCCGCCGTTTCATTTCTGAATTTCTGAACGGTTTGAATTTGCTCGAAATTCCAACGCTATCTTTTTCACGCTGTTCATATTGAAAATCACATTCTCAATATGATGTTTATATATTTTTATCTAACTAAAAATAATATTTTTATCTTCTCTTTATATATATAAAATCAAATTTTTATAACGATGTTTACCTTATAAAATTTACATTTTTATGTAACGCTTCCTATGATTAAAAATCACATTTTTAATATGCTATCATATATATAAAGATCGAATTTTTTATCGCTACTTCATGTGTATAAAAACTAAATTTTTATTTCAAATCTATATAGATAAAAATCATATATTTACCTAACTAAAAATCAATCCTTTGTATGTTTAAAATTCCAATCTTTATACATTTTAAAATCAAATCTTTTTCTATTTCAAAATCAAATCTTTTCCTATGTTAAAAATTATATATTTACTTCGCTATACATATAAAAAAAAGATTTTTATATCATTAAAAATCATATTTTTATATAATTCAAAATCTAATCTTTATATGATTAAAAATCAAATCTTTATATAACAAAGAATTCATATTTTTCCTACAATGTTATATATATATATAAAGATCATATTTTTAATTCAAAGCTATTTATATAAAAATCCACCTTCTTCATAAATAGAAATCAATCCTTTTCTATAATAAAAATCACAGCTTTTCTCTTATAAAAATCATAGCCTTTCTCTAATAAAAATCATATTTTCTCTAATAAAAATCATATTTTCTTAAGCATAAAGGGAAAAACGAAATCAGAAGAAAAGGAAAAAAAGAAGAAAAAAAAAACTTACAGTGTTCGGTGTATTCATGGGGGGGAGGGAAGGGAAGATTCGCGGTGTCGGTGGTGGACTGGCCATGGTCTGTAGCGAATGACGGTCGTCTTTTCGATCTAGGGCTCGCGGTGGAAACGGACGCGGATCTGAGTTGGCAACGGTCTCGACGGATGGGGGATCGGCTTCGCGATGGGGGAGATCGGAGGCACGGCGGATGGCGATTGGCCGGAGCGCGGCGTGGAGATAGCGATGGCCGCCATCGATTGTGGAGCGCGGTTTTTTTTTCTTTCTTTTAAAAATCGATTCGAACGATTAATTAGGGGAGGGGTTGACTTCAGAGAAGTGAAGGGAGGGGGTTTTATAAAATTAAATTATTATTTATTTTAACTTTGAATTCCATAAAGTCACTTTCTCATTCCATCTCCAATTCGCACCCAATGACTGTCGCCTCTAGCTAATTATCCTCATTCCGAACACAATGGGATATGTTTCATAACCCATTTCGGCTGTTACGATCAGTTTTCACTTAAATTAAAATATAAATCATTATATAATCAGTTTAAGCGCACATTTTAATTTATCGGGACCACATACTGACTCCGTAAATCCCAATAAAATTATTTCTGGCTTTGGATTGACGATACGGTCTTAACAAAACTAATTTCGTCAAATTTGAAGACCATTTGAAAAATGGACATTTTCTGGACGGTCCTAATTGACTAAAACTGAAAAAACACGTTTAGCTTCGCCATGCTCACATATTGATTCGGAAAATTATGAAAATTAGAATCTAGCAATAATTTGACATATCGGATCCAACAAAAGTAGTTTCATCGAAAACGGAGGTCGTTTGCAGAATTTCCATTTTTAAGGGCTATATTTCCATAACGACTATTCTGAATTTTCAACTGGGCATAACTTTTTATTCCCACTATGAAATTTCAATTTTTCGAATTCTTGGAAAGATATTTTCAAATAGATTCAAATATTTTTGGTTCCACTAAAATCCGGTTTATTTTGAATCCTGTGCATTCATTTGAAATTTGAAATTTGAAATTTGAAATCGAATTTTCAAACTACCGCGCCATTTTCAATTCCTTTTATAATTAAAATAAATATTTATTTTCTAACTTTGATTTATATAAGTATATACATTCTAATTCTATTCAAAATAAATTTCTCGTCGTTATTATTTAAAATAATTCATTTTAAATATTCAAAATTCATTAAAATCGCCAAAATACAAATTTTAAATTGGTTCTGATTTTCCGGGTTGTTACATTGGGATTTCAAGACTCCACATTATTTAGTTAGATTAGTTCGAGTACAGTAAGGAGAAAATTCGAGAGTAGGCGCGAAAATTTTAAAGTTTTGCAGCATCTCTTGAAAATTTAAGATTACATGGTTGCGTTGTGGTTGCTAGATTGGATGGTGGGAGATGTTTGCAACACAAATGCATCGAGCACTCATATAGAAATAAATGCATGTTAAGATGTTTCGCATACATATTGCATCACTTATTGCACTTACATGCTAGGACTAAGCTTATTATAGCAAGTCTGCAGTTCATAATCATTATGAGTTATGAATGTTTATGGACGTTTTTAAAATAACATGGGTGTACAACATGGTTGTTTAGAGCGAGTTATGTTCTTCGGCTCTTCAAAAGATTTTGGGGGCAAAATCTCTAATAAAGGGGGAGAATGTAACACACCGTAAAATATACTTAATTTAGACATTGGTTAATTTAATTTAAAAATAAACAACAATATTTAAAAATATATTAAGAGGTTGAAAATGGAATTTTGGACAACTAGGAATTTGGCCACGAAAGTATTGTAGTTGAATTCGTGGCAAGATTCCGATCCGTTTTTATATTTTATTTACTGAAAACAGAGTTCATTTGCAAAAGTTATTAATTAAGTTGTGCATATATATTAACATGCAAAGTTTGAATTTCAAATAAAAATATATACAAGCTGGGAATATATTAAATAGGACAAGCATGAAAAGAATATTCCTTTTTATTTCAAGCTTATGTGTACATATTCACACACAATAGGGGACAAAATAAATAAATTAAGGAAAGAAATAAAGTGAATTAGCTAATGAACAATCAAAAAGTAACGTTTAGGAGGAAAGAAATAAAGAATATTCCGGTTGTGTTCTTCTTGACCATTGGCTCCCCATGAAGAGTCACCCCATAATATCTAAAGACATGGGTGAGACAATGGCAATAAGGGAAATGGATCCTCTGGGTACCCACGAAAGGCTCAGAGAGATGGATCATCAATGCGTGCACCCAGTTAACAGCGACGCCACCAAAAATAGCATAAGTGGCGCGACACATAGAATTATAGATTTGGTCCAGGCTTCCCATTATAGGAATAATGTTGTGTTGGATGATTCACACAACCAAATGGACGATGAGTCACAAACTACTGGTGTCCCAAACAAAAATAACTCCTATAAAGATGCAAGAGAGGATCTGATGGTTCGTTATGACAATGTCGTCCAAATCCGCTCTAACGATGGAAATGCCCAAAATTTCTTCCAGTTCATGATCGGTAAGCTCAATAGGAGTGCCCATCACTTAGGACCGAATCAAGCTCAAACCCTCATCAAAGTTGACGGCCATCTGGGCGTCAAGCAGACGGACACAGTGAGGATAGCATTCGTGCTCGAAAATGTCATAACGTAGGATCGGTGCCAGACCAACGGTGATGAACAGCTCCTCCAAATGAAGTGGTGCAAAATCAAGAAACTTCATCGGGAGTTTTTAGAGGCACTCATAATTCTCTATTTCTATGCATGTCTTTATTTTCTTAGGATTGTGGTCGAGCCACACAGTCTCTTGAGGCGTGAGGCTGGGATATCGCGCAAGGAGGTCGGAAGCCCGTGGAAGTGCCTTTTAAGGAACTAGAAAAAATCGACGAAATGGACTAAATCGACAAAGGAAACTGCATATCTAAAGTATAAAAGGGGCTAGATCTGAGAAGCAAGAATATTGGTGTTAATTAGAGGATATACGTAGTAAGGAGGCTTGTGTTTGGAGGTTGGGAAATGGTGAAAATGAGTTTTGGTAGTAAGAAAAATGAGAAAGACTGAGTAAAGTTGGCTGGAACGACATGTATCGTTTCCAGCAATCAGGTCAGGCTTGGATCACACCAAAAGGGGGAGTAATGGACCGTTATACAGGAGGATGGTCGACCACCAGCCCCTTCTGAGGCGCAACCTGAACCTAGACCCAATGGACCGGTTCGATTTCCAAAAAATAATACAAAATTATAATAAAATCTCATCGCCTTCACGACTTCACAAGAAATCTCGTACTGGCATCCACTATCTGTCGAGTTGAGAAATAATTCCCTAACATCCAAATAGCAGCGACCAACAAATGAACGAACGTATTCTTGAAAATAAAACTTAGCTAGAAATCCGAAATAAATTTAAAATGGATTTCCCCTTACCTAGCTGATCAGTGACAAGAATGATTTACGAAATCAAATACCCTAATCTTAATAGAAATTTCTTTAGTTTTTCGAGAAAAAATTGTGAAAACCTTTCAATATTAAATTTTATTACAAACGGAGGGTCTCATTATATAAATCTATTTTTATAATTTATATTCCAATTCATATTATTAACTGGAATTTTTTTCCATGTTCTAGATTGTCGAGAATTCAAATCTCTTAAATGTTATTTGTGATAATTTCTATAAATCACACTAAATATTCGACAAAGAGGAATATTAAAAATCACATGGAATAGATAATTGTAGTTTCTAAATTTAGAGATTTATTCCTTGTTATTTTCAAATTTCTTCTCTTTTTACCAAAAAGCCGAAACATGGTTTACTTTAAATTTAAAAGATTTATTTTATTTTCTCAAAATTTTATTCTCAAAACAATTTCTCGAAATCCATATTGAAATCCACTTTAATTCGAAAACAGTTTCGAAAACTGAAATCTCCCTGAATACATAAGACTAAGGACTCAAACGAATAATTCTATCAAAGGAATATCCCAGTTTACAAATGAATATGTTTCGTAATTATATTTCTAGACTATACGGACACACTAACGTGAATTTCCCATTTCAAAACCAAAATAAGGTCATCGACTGGAACTCCCAAACGAAACCAAATACAAGAAATTGTGACTATCTCAGTTGTACCTAGGTTTTTGGCCAGTCACCAAGCTTAAATCCATGGGATTCAACTTATGTCATCCTCATGCTCTTCAAAAAAAAGGCCAAACGCACCATAGGGCAAATCGGGGTTGGCCAAATACTCGAACCCGAAATACTCCTAACTCATAGTCGCTTTAAAACCTAGGTTAATTAAATAAGCCTACGACCATATTATCATCGAAGTAATTTAAAATCGAGTAGGAAAGTTGAAAAGAAATTCGAATACGGTCTCTCACTAGTACTTAGTTATTAATTCCTCTTATCGTCTAAACCGAAGCTCTGATACCAAATGTAACACCCCACACTTGTCCGAGCTCGAATTTCAAAGAAAAATCGAAACTCCAACCCATCCAAGCATGGAAAGTATAAATTCGGTGTCTGCAAATAGTGAGCATGAACATAATTAGGGTAAAATAAAACTAACTCACAGCGGAAACGAAATAAAATAACTAGTACCGATTAAGACGACTACTTTAAAGACATCGTCACATCAATATCGAGCGTGAGAGAATGAGAACCAAAAACCAAACTAAACACCTTCTAAGACCTGTCTTTCCTAAGCTAAACCTGAGAGTTTTTATTAGGATGGGGGTCTGAACAACAAGTCCTGGTGAGTAGAAAATATATATGTAACAACCCGCCTTTTGACCAACTAAAGCCGGTAATTGAACCAGCTTAAACAATTCACAAAGACGGATTGTTATTGGGGTAGTAACACATCAGAATAGAAGAAAAAGTACATTTATTTCCATAATGATATTTTATATCAGAGTTGCAATGAGATATAATAGTACAATGAATACACAGTGAAAAAAATATAAAACTATCTGCTAGAGAGTAATGATCCAAGTTATAATTCCATCTCCAATCATGAATCCTACTCCAACTAATGCCAAGACTAATCTATAAACCAAACTATTAGCTCCCTATGTGGAAAATTATAGGCACCTAGAGTTTAGGTGAAGGAACAACAAACTCAAAACATATAGGGGTAAGAGTCCACTGCTCGCCACCAAATACATGGCGAGAACCCCCTATCATGTTGCATCATATTACCAGGCATGCCAAACAAGGATTGGTGTGAGAACTAAAACTGTTATTTTTAGGTTTATTTTAAAGTGAGGTAAATCATAAGACCATGCCATAAACACAGAATGGGATTTTCTCTTATGAATACCAATGCGAGAAATTCACATTGCCTTCTAGAAAATAAAGCTATAATAAGGCTCTTCCCACATCACACAATGCAAGCGCACACCAATGGGCGAGTTTTGTTCTTATGATAACCAAAAATTCTTGATACACAGAAAATCCTGTGCTATTATTATTAGCGCATAATGCGGAATACCATTTCGTAAGTAAATGTATCAATCTTGGTCAACATAATAACCCATCCTATTATGTTGACAAATAGGTATACAACTAAAACCGTAGAGGCTCGTGGTGGAAAATTGGATGCCAATAATGACCAAGGAAAAAATCTTCCCTATCTGATGGTAACACCTCTAGAGGGATGCATCCTGCGAGAAAAACAACTCATGCTTTCTCGACTACACAAGGTCGGACCATATCTATGGTAGCACGAATATGACATTTCTCAGCCGTTACCGACCTTTAACCAAGCGCTCGCTTTCAACATCCACATAATGTAGATTTCCACATAATTAAATACCTGGTATCACTTTTTATCTAGAAGGGAATAACCATACCCTAATGGGATCGACGCACAAAGCTTTCCAACCATAATCATGTTTCAGGCCATTACCGGGGTGTGAGGCTTGACGAAATCTAGTTACACAAAGCTACGATTATACAAAGCCATGCTCTGATCATCTACAGCTCAATCACTTGGCATTCCACATAATCGTTTAATAACATATAATTGATAATGACTTACCATATCACCTTTGAGCTCGTACATCTCAAAGAAGGGTGTTAAGCTAAGAGAATAAATTCTCCAACACCAATAGAAATATGTTTAGTAAAGATCAATCAATATATTACGTGTTTGAACCAAACATAACTCAAACACAAAAGTGCGAAATCACACTTCACCAATTGTGGTTAGAAATTAAAAGGGCCACAATCGCAAAATAAACGGGAAAAAGTAAGTAAAAGACACGGGGTTTTTATAGTGGTTCAATTCAAGATGAATCTACATCCACTTTTAAAGTATTTTTCACTATCATGGGGAGAATTACATATAGCATCTTCTTATACATTGCATTTATTACACTCGATCGCTTTTATAATGATTCTATACTTTTTGCTCTCTTTTCGCTTTAGATCTCACTTGGATTCGAGAAGGAACGAGTTGGATCATGTAATTATACACTTTTCCTTGGTTCCATCATGAAAATGGTGTTAAATCTGTGCTTTGATGAGGAGCAATGGCAATTGGAGATCTCTTGGAGCGGATCGGAGTGTGAATTAATAGTGCTCGAAGAAGATGAGATCCATTACATGTAGGAGGAAGAAGGAGAGAATTTTGGCGGCCATTAATGGTGTTTTTAAAAGCTTTAGAAGGGTTGAGGAATGGTTTTAGTAGCCCTTCGCGGTAGTGGAATCGGTCCTTTGAAGTGTGGAGAAAGGGACTATTTATAGGCGAAGTTTGAGGGAAGTGGCAGTCTCGTAATTATGAAGTGCAGAATTTGGGTCGGCCATAAACTTGGATCGGCCTAAAACTATTTACAGAAATGCCACTGGTCCACTTTACAGGTATATACAGCTGGCATTTCCCATATATTATAGTTCTACCACCGCCTAACATTAATGTATCGACCCACTTCTATTTTAATGTACTGATCCAGTGTTATATATGTAGCAACTAGTCGCCTCATTCCAATACACCGACCCAGTTTCAAATAAATGGGATGACCCAATCTCAAGTAAATGTTTAGTACCGATCCACTTTCATATTTGGTTTTGCTGGCGCCTTTATATTAAAGTCTGTCCACGTGTTACCCTATTGGCACTGTCGCTCATGTCATGAACAAAGGCTGATGCATTGTAACTTCTAATTCTCTGAACCGTTATACTTATTTGTCACCAATCCATTTTGCATTTGGAACCGACCCAACGTGTTCTTTCTAAGGCCAACCCAAAACTTAGATACACAGGAGCCGATCTTGGGTTATATTTTTAGAAGCTAGCCTACGTGGCACTCACTAAAGCCGTTCATGCAACATTTATATAATGCTTTTCGTGGCTTACTTCATTACATCCCTTGTTTCCATATGAACATGCTATGTATGATATACCCAACACCCTTTTTATCCGCGATGTGTACACCATTGTTTGAACATGCCACTGACTTATGGAGCATTTAGATCCAAACTACATGATCCAAGTGTGCCCCGTGTCCTCACTTCTCGGCCTTGTGTTATTATACATGTCGTTACTGTGCTTTACTACGGAGCATTCTTGCATATTAGAACGTGTTTGTCCCAAATGCATATAATAATGCATGCGTGTTATGGAATGCTCCCGACCTGTTTGCTTGCATTTTTTATATTATACGTAGAAAAACCACTTTATAGCATTAAAGTATTATATAATTGCACTAAAACATTTTGTTACTTTGGAGTACTCCAGGTCCATGCATTCATTATGGCCGACCCGGTTAGTGTCGACCCAGTTCCGTGGCACTGACCGACCCAACCCATTGATACCGACCGACCTGTTAACATGTATGTAACTGACTGATCTGCATTGTTAAGGCTGACCCATATTTACGACCGACCCGGTGTCTTGAGGTCGTGTTTTAACAGGGTTAGCATTTTCCCCTCGAAGCTTGTATTTTTTGCTTACAAGAAATGCAGACTTCGAAATGAACGTTGTTGTTGATATATTTTGCACTGATTTCTGATTACAACTCCGTGTTTGCCATTGCGAACCACACATTGAATTTATATGCCTCACGCTACCTGTTCTGTAATCAAAACAAGCACTTGCATGATTTTGGACTTATATTTCACTATCAACCATCCACATCGATAGTGGATTAGTTAATCATGAAATAAAGTGAATTTTATTTTGAATTAAATAAAGTGTCTACACGGAATTGTTCTACTCAACGGTTTATAACTCATCAAGTATTAATCGCACAACTACGATATTCGAATTCGAATTTGCATTAACGCTTGAAATCAACTAATCGACTAAGGTCGACTGTGGACTCCTAAAGCTATCATTTTAATGACTAATATGATGATGGACAACATCTCATATTTCTGGAATGCACATTCATGATTTATTCTTTATTTCCCTTTGGAGATGGCTAGGAAATTTTGCCCCTGGTTTAGGAGATCGTTATCAGCCTTCCTCTAGGGAAATACTTTGGATTTGTTGCCTGTGCTTGGGCTAAAATTTAATACTTTTCATGTCTGATATTTTCAGACACAAAACAAATTATTTGGTTAAATCTGAATTCCATCTGTAATCCGGCTTGGCTAATTCAGATATTGGAGACATTCATCCCTCAATTGTACTGATTAATCCAAGCGTCGGTAATTTTAGATGGAGTGCCTCTAGAAAGGACTCTAGTTAATACCCAATGTTTATAGTGATTGGATCAGGTGCTTCTTGATTTTGACGATCAATCGGGTGTGCGACATTCTTCACATTCGAGATTTTCAGAACCTACACAAATGGTTTTTGTCATTCTTCACATCTAGGGATTCTAGATGCTACAAAAATGACTTGACACTCTTCACATCTGAGATTCCAGATGTTGCGCAAGTGGTTTTCATTCTTCACATCTGGGGATTCCAGATGCAACGCAAATGGTTTGACACTCTTCACATCTAAGATTCCAGATGTTATGCAAGTAGATTTCGTTCTTCACATCTGGGGATTCCAGATGTTATGCAAATGGTTTGGCACTCTTCACATCTGAGATTCCAGATGCTAAGCAAGTGGATTTCATTCTTCACATCTGGGGATTCCAGATGCTACGAAAATGGTTTGGCACTATTCACATCTGTAACACCCCGTATTTTCTATGAACATAAAAGTAAAAAAACAAAGTATGTTTAATTTTTAAAAGAAGAATTAAGGAAAACGGGTTACGCCATTCCGTTCGTCTCGGAATTCTGCTTGAGATAGAGTCCGAGTTTGCATAAATCGGACTCCGTATGAAGAAGTTATGGCCTTCAGAAGTTTTAGAAATTTTAAATAAATTAAAACGGTTCAGATTTAAGTTTGAAATTCAAATCACACACCCGGGATGGGCGGGAAATTTCCCTCCTAGGACCCAGGTCGATCAGGGGGTCGACCTGGGTCACATAGGTCGACCAGGGGGTCGACCTTCCCCCTATTTCTAGATCCGAGGACTGGTTCGTTTTTCTGCATTTGGACGCCCATTCTGACCAGATTCGTTGATCCCTATGCTATTTAAACACCCCCAAACCCCACTTTCTCTCCATACCAAAACATTGTAACGCTATGGCGCCTCAATTATAATTAAAATAAATCATTGGCGTCTCTACTCTGCTGAAACCTAAGCTAGAACTAGTGCTTCTTCTTCTTCCAATCTGAATAGGATTAAAAGAGAACAACTACAATCCTTTTTCTTTTAGAATCCAACCAAGGTGAGTACAGTTATTTTCAGATATGAAATTTAATTATGATCTAGACATGGTTATAAATCTGAATTTGAGATTATGCATATTCTTGTTTATCAAATCTGTTTTTCTATGTAGATCTATCCTATTAATATTATAGTAACTATTTTGTATCCCTTCCTTCCTTCTGTTCTATAACCAGGCTACCACGAGCCTGAGCCAAATCTCATAAGAGATTGACGCACGAACGCTAAATTTGGGGGAAATAGTGAATGATGCATAATTAGACATGACTGATTTGTGACTAATTTGAGAAAAGAACATATGTTGTAATTTAAGATCTGGATCTGGGCATACTATATATGATAGTCTGTGATTTGGAAGAAGGAGAATTATTGTGCATATGACTTAGGCGCAATGATCTATATTATAATAGGATAACTATTAAATGTGAATACGCCTAAATGGGGATTTTGGATATTAGGCATACACTGAAATCAAAGGCTATAATTTGGCATAATTCGTATTGTATAGCATGATTTGGGGTTTTTGGAGAATATTCTGTACTGTGTAAATTTAACTAAAATTTGGGGCATATGTTATATTATGAATTATGTCCATAATTTGGGCATGTAAAATTAAGCTTAATTTTATGATTAAATCTGTTAAATTGCCTAATCTGCTGAATCTGTTGAAATTGAATACGGTAAAATTGGGTTATGAAAATCTGTAGGCTTGATCTAAAATTGAGCAAAACAAGTTAATAGAACTTTGTATAATATGCTGTAACTTGTAAAGAAGTTTAATTCGTTGAATTGGCATAATTAGTCTGATATTGGCATAATCTGTGAATGAATACTTTAGCTAAAAATAAGAATGCTGAGACATGAGGTTACACTTTGTTTGCGGTAGAAGCCTGCCTGGACCCAACCGGCTTAACCAGCAACCGCAAACTATCAGTATAATGTGAGAGGTCGTAGGCATAACTAAAAGATGCTTAGACACGAGGTTAGGTCTGGCTTGTGGTAGAAGTCTGCCCGAAACCGTCTGGCACATTCAGCGACCACAAGCTACCGACCTAATGTGGGAGGTATGTGCATTAGTAATTAATTAATGTAAATCTAGGATAAATATGATGCCTAAAACGTGTTGGGTGGATAAGGTTAAATCAACTGGGTGGATGAATCTAATAAACCCATTTCGGAAATCTGTAGGCCCAATACAAGGTTAGGTGAAACAATCTGTAAGTCTATTAATCTGTATATCTGATCTGTTAGTCTGAAAACTTGTTAACCTGTATGTCTGATCTGAGAACTAGTAAATCTGAACTTTGTACATCTGAAATCTGTAAGCAAGTTAATCTGAAATATGTTAGTCTGGGGTCACAAGGTTAGGAGGGGTAATTACTTGTGTCATCTGTTGTGTGGAACCCATATTAGGCAGTAACCCTTTTATGGTATCAAAACTATGACCCAACACTAAAGGGGTCCGGGCACGCTACTGAACTAATTGTAAGAGGTTCACTCTGATAATGGCGAGGGGTGTCGATGGCGCATTCCAACCGGGTCATGTGCGTGCATGGACCTGGTCTGCTCTGAGGATGTAAGACACCGTGACATCTGTAAATAGGTCTATGTCCATAGGTTGCCACTTTAGGGAATGATACACCCCCCTGTGGGGCCGGGACAGGGTATTTATGTGTTAGGGAGCCGATCGCTTGGGGTAGAATTTTGGGTACACCTAGTTCTGTTTATTTCTGTTGGTGTACCGTCTGTTTCTATTGGGGTGGTAAAGGCCCATTAGTTAGGGTGGTGAAGGCCCATTACTAGCATTTTGTTTATGTACCTTCTGTCTCTGTTGGGGTGGTAAAGGCCCATTACTGGCATTCTGTTTCTGTAGAGATTATTCTGTTTCCGTTTCTGTTTCAGTTTAGACATTAGGATAACACCTAATCCTGTTATACTAAGTATTACTGCAGAGAAGTAAGATATAGGTAAGAATCATATATTGGTCTATATCATTCTGTTTCTTCTGTTTAACTTAAGCATACTTGCTACTCCTGTTGTTGTAATCTCTCATCCAGTTTTATTTACATGTCATGATACTATTATCTGTGTATATACTGAAAGTTACTGGACTCGCCAGACTTTATGTCTGCGTCGTTTGTTTTCGCCTCTTTTTCTTTTCGTCCCCCCCCCACCAGGTGCTCAGGGTGGAGACATAGGAGCTTGATTCATATTCTCTCTGCTTGAAGTGCTTGAAGTATTGTTTGTCTTTGACTCTACCTTCTTATGGCAGTTTATGTTGGGGATTATGGTTTTAAAATTATGCATTCTGAGGGATTTCGGTATAAGACTGATACTTGTGTACTTGGGTTTTGGTATTGTGATTTTGAAGGATGTAACCAAACTTATTTCTGTTTCTGCTATAATAAAGTTATAAATTTTTCAAGTACTAGTTTGTGTATCTGTCTTGTTATATTCTGTTCTATTTACTTGTAATGCTTCATAGAAGTTAATGCATTACCTTTGTGAATGACATTAACGGACATGGAGTGTTACACTTGGTATCAAAGTTGAAGGTTACCATATTTGATAAAAAGTTTTTGAAAACTATTTTCAAAAAGATTTTAAAAAGGAAGTTTTTTCAAAAGTAAAGTTTATTTTGAAAAACATAATCCCCAAAAGCCATATATCTGTCTTTCGATTCTCCATTTTGAATCTCTTCCTTTTTCTTTTCAGCATGTCTGGGGTACCCGAGATACCCGAGGTCATACCGATACCAACCTGGTTCAGAAGGAATCTGGAGGCTAGGGCCACCGCCGCAGGCCCAGCAGACGTTCCTCCTCCCCCAGCTGCAGCCGCTCCTCCTCCCCCTCCCCACGTTGATACTTTTTCAAAGATATGCAAAGACTTTTGGGCAATGGGCGGGAAACCTTTTCACGGATCAAAGACGTTTGTTGAAGCTCGAAATTAACTTAAGGAGGTGGAAGATTTATTTGGCATCTTCGAGATAGAAGATGGAAGGAAGGTCCAATTAGCTGCTTGGTTAATGAAGGACGAAGCCTCGTTTTGGTGGGAGGTCATGAATGGAGAACGAGCAGTAGAGACTTGGATGGATTTCAGGCATAGGTTCGAGATGAAATTTCTCTCACGAGCAGAAGAGAATTTATACATGGAGAGGTTCTTGGCATTGAAGCAGGGGAATTTATCAGTAAAGGAGTACGTTAACAAGTTCAATCAGTTGGCGAGATTTGGCTTAGACTTAGTGAACACACCTGAAAAGAAGGCCCTGAGATTCGTTAAAGGTTTAAATGAGTCGGTACACGGGTTGGCTATGACCCACATTCCTATGGGGGCTACCTTCGAGAAATTGGTTGACATGGCATTGATGCATGAAGAGGAAGCCAAAAGTGAAAAAAAGAGGAAAAATTTGAAGGACCACAGAACAAGAAAGCGTGGCCCAAAAAGGAAACACAAAAGAAGGATGAAAAGTCTGAAGATAAGAAGGAGAAAAAGTGCTTTACTTGTGGAAGCTTGACTCATCTGAACAGGGATTGTAGAAAGAGGAAGGGCACTTGCTTCAACTGTGGTGAGATGGGACACTTCACTAGGGACTGCCCAAAGAAACGAGGGCAAGGGCAATGGACAGGACCTACTTCTGAAGTGTAGGTGAATGCTCTTAGGGCTGGCGGATATGATAGAGATAGGAAAATATCTGTAGAAGGTCTAATTTCTTTATCTGATTATTGAGTTAAAACTCTTTTTGATTTTGGCATTTTGATTCTGTAATTGAGACTCTGCACTTTAATACTAGTCTTGTTTCTGATCCCGCTATAGTCTCAAGCCCTATAAGGGTTACGACTCATCTGTTTGTGATAAGTTAGGGGCATCTGTGTTGGGCGTTAAGTTGACTATGACGCATACATTCTGGGTTTTGTGGAATATGGTGGGGTTTTATCATGCTTAGTTTCCAAAGAATCATTTGATAATCTGATCTGTACCAGTAGTCTGTAAGTATCTGAATATTTCTGAAAAGGATAAGGGTTATTTCCAGTTTTGACATTGTTTAATGGGAGTAATTCTCTGAGTGTTAATCTGATGTTGTTGATCTTCGGGGTTGATACTTAGAGATTTATTCTCTTAACCGATGTCTAATGGGAACAGAACTTTTGTTTTAATTGTACTTGCTTCTATCACTCAGCTGTATCCTTTCGATCGAGTCTTCGACCTTTAGGTAGAAACTAATGGATGTAAACATGTGTTTGAGACATGTTATGTTTGATGGTTGCAAGTGGTTGCTAGTGGTTGCACACACAAGGCACTAGATCGGCTCAAAAGCACTCTCATACTGCATATGGATGTGTGCGCAATTTTCAATTTTGTGGATGCAAAATGATTGACTCATCACATGGATGTTGCATTTGGATGAATGGTTATTCACTCATATAGAAATTATGTGTATCAAATAGGATTTCTTGCATACACAATTGGACTCATGGCACTAACATAATTCGCATTGAGGAGGTCAACTGAATCAGTAGACCGCCTGATCTTTGCATTAGATAAGAGACATATACACACACTTTTCTATATGTTCATACAACATTAGAAGTTTTCTAAGGACAATGGATGCTTGTGGATGATGGTTGAGTAGATGGGTGATTGGATGGTAGGACACATTCTTCATAACTTGAACATTTCGGGGACGAAATCCTTTAACGAGGGGAGAATGTAACACCCCGTATTTTCTGTGAACATAAAAGTAACAAAACAAAGTATACTTAATTTTTAAAAGAAGAATTAACGGAAACATGTTACGCCATTACGTTCGTCTTGGAATTATGCTTGAGATAGAGTCCGAGTTTGCGTAAATCGGACTCCGTATGAAGAAGTTATGGCCTTCAGGAGTTTCAGAAAATTTAAATAAATTAAAATAGCTCAGATTTAAGTTTGAAATTCAAATCACACACCCGGGCTAGGCGGGAAATTTCCCGCCTAGGACCCTGGTCGACCAGGGGGTCGACCTAGGTCACATAGGTCGACCAGGGGGTCAACCTCCCCCCTATTTCGAGATCCGAGGACTGGTTCGTTTCCCTGCATTTGGACGCCCGTTCTGACCAGATTCGTTGATCCCTATGCTATTTAAGCACCCCCAAACCCACTTTCTCTCCACACCAAACCATTGTAACGCCATGCTGCCTCAATTCTAATTAAAATAAATCAACGGCGTCTCTACTCTGCTGAAACCTAAGCTAGAACTAGTGCTTCTTCTTCTAATCTGAATAGGATTAAAAGAGAACAACTACAACCCTTTTTCTTTTAGAATCCAACCAAAGTGAGTACAATTATTTTCAGATATGGAATTTAATTATGATCTTGATATGGTTATAAATCTGAATTTGAGATTATGCATATTCTTGTTTATCAAATCTGTTTTTCTGTGTAGATCTATCTTATTAATATTATAGTAACTATTATGTATCTCTTCCTTGCTTTTGTTCTATAGCCAGGCTACCACGAGCCTGAGCCAAATCTCATAAGAGATTAACGCACGAACGCTAAATTGGGGAAAATAGCGAATGATGCATAATTAGACATGACTAATTTGTGACTAATTTGGGTAAAGAACATATGTTGTAATTTAAGATCTGGATCTGGGCATACTATATATGATAGTCTGTGATTTGGAAGAAGGAGAATTATCGTGCATATGACTTAGGCACAAAGATCTATATTATAATAGGATAACATTAGATGTGAATACACCTAAATGAGGATTTTCGATATTACGCATACGCTGAAATCAAAGGCTATAATTTGTCATAATTCATATTGTATAGCATGATTTGGGGTTTTTGGAGAATATTATGTACTGTGTAAATTTAACTAAAATTTGGGGCATATGTTATATTGTGGATTATGACCATAATTTAGGCATGTAAAATTAGGCTTAATTTTATGATTAAATCTGTTAAATTGCCTAATCTGCTGAATTTGTTGAAACTGAATACGGTAAATTTGGGTTATGAAAATTTTTAGGCTCGATCTAAAATTGAGCAAAACAAGTTAATAGAACTTTGAATAACCTGCTGTAACTTGTAAAGAAGTTTAATTTGTTGAATTGGCATAATTAGTCTGATATTGGCATAATCTGTGAATGAATACTTTAGCTAAAAATAAGAATGCTGAGACACGAGGTTAGACTCTGTTTGCGGTAGAAGCCTGCCCGGACCCAACTGGCTTAACCAACAACCGCAAACTATCAGTCTAATGTGAGAGGTCGTAGGCATAACTAAAAGACGCTTAAACACGAGGTTAGGTCTGGCTTGTGGCAGAAGTCTGCCCGTAACCGCCCGGCACATCCAGCGGCCACAAGCTACCGACCTAATGCGAGAGGTCTGTGCATTAGTAATTAATTAATTCAAATGTAGGATAAATATGATGCCTAAAACGTGTTGGGTGGATAAGGTTAAATCAACTGGGCGGATGAATCTAATAAACCTGTTTTGGAAATCTGCAGGCCCAATACAATGTCAGGTGAAACAATCTGTAAGCCTGTTAATCTGTATATTTGATCCGTTAGTCTGAAAACTTGTTAACCTGTATGTCTAAACTGAGAACTAATAAATCTGAACATTGTACATCTGAAATCTATAAGCAAGTTAATATGAAATCTGTTAGTCTGGGGACACAAGGTTAGGAGGGGTAATTACTTGTGTCATTCGTTGTGTGGAACCCATATTAGTCAGTGACCCTTTTCTGGTATCAAAACTATGACCCAACACTAGGAGGGGTCCGGGCACGCTACTGAACTAATTTTAAGGGGTTCACTCTGATAATGGCGAGGGGTGTCGATGGCGCATTCCAACCGGGTCATGTGCGTGCATGGACCCGGTCTGCTCTGAGGATGTAAGACACCGTGACATCTGTAAATAGGTCTGTGTCCATAGGTTGCCACTTTAGGGAATGATACACCCTTCTATGGGGCCGGCATAAGGTATTTATTTATTAGGGAGTCGATCGCTTGGGTTAGAATTTTGGGTACACCTAGTTCTGTTTATTTCTGTTGGTGTACCGTCTGTTTCTGTTTGGGTGGTAAAGGCCCATTAGTTGGGGTGGTGAAGGCCTATTACTAGCATTCTGTTTCTGTATCTTCTGTCTCTGTTGGGGTGGTAAAGGCCCATTACTTGCATTCTGTTTCTGTAGAGATTATTCTGTTTCCGTTTCAGTTTAGATATTAGGGTAACACCTAATCCTGTTATACTAAGTATTACTGCAGAGAAGTAAGATATAAGTAAGAAGCATATCTTGGTTTATATCATTCTGTTTCTTCTGTTTAACTTAAGCATACCTTCTACTCCTATTGTTGTAATCTCTCATCCAGTTTTATTTACATGTCATGATACTACTATCTGTTTATATGCTGAAAGTTACTGGACTCGCCAGACTTTGTGTCTGACCTCATTTGTTTTCGCCTCTTTTTCTTTCCGTTTTCCCCCCTCCCTTGGGTGCTCAGGGTGGAAACATAGGAGCTTGATTCATATTCTCTCTGCTTGAAGTGCTTGAAGTATTGTTTGTCTTTGACTCTACCTTCTTATGACAGTTTATGTTGGGGGTTATGGTTTTAAAATTATGCATTCTGAAGGATCTCGGTATAAGACTGATACTTGTGTACTTTTGTTTTGGTATTGTGATTTTGAAGGATGTAACCAAACTTATTTCTATTTCTGTTGTAATAAAGTTATAAATTTTTCAAGTACTACTTTACGTATCTGTCTTGTAATATTTTGTTCTGTTTACTTATAATGCTTCATGGAAGTTAATGCATTCCCTTTGTGAATGACATTAACGGACATGGAGTGTTACAACATCTGAGATTCCAGATGCTACACAAGTGGATTTCATTCTTCACATCTGGGGATTCCAGATGCTATGCAAATTGTTTGGCACTCTTCACATCTGAGATTCCAAATACTACGCAAGTGGATTTCATTCTTCACATCTGGGGATTCCAGATGCTACGCAAATGGTTTGGCACTTTTCACATCTGAGATTCCAGATTCTATGCCAGTGATTTTCATTCTTTATATCTGGGGATTCCAGATGCTATGCAAATGACTTGGCACTCTTCACATCTGAGATTCCAGATGCTACGCAAGTGGATTACATCTGGGGATTCCAAATGCTACGCAAATGGTTTGGCATTTTTCACATCTGAGATTCCAGATGCTACGCAAGTGGTTTTCATTCTTCACATTTAGGGATTCCAGATGCTACGCAAATGACTTGACACTCTACACATCTGAGATTCCAGATGCTACGCAAGTGAATTTCATTCTTCACATCTGAGGATTCCAGATGCTACGCAAATGACTTGACACTCTTCACATCTGAGATTCCAGATGTTACGCAAGTGGATTTGGTGGTTGTTATATCGTTTCATGGGGCAGCTATCAGTTTCTTTGTCGGATTTTCGACTTGGCAGGCTATTTCTGTTTAGAAACTGTACTGTGAACTTCTCACTTTGGGAAGTGCCCCTTCGATAAAAGCTACAGCTCTCGTGTTTGTTTGTCGTGGTGCTTGTTCGTTGTTTGGATCTTTGTGACTTTCCCATTCACTTTTCAAGGTAGTGCTTTTTTATTATTGTATTTGTGCATGTCGATATTTACAACATTTGGCTTTTGAACTAGCGTTGTTGGGATCGCGATGTTATAGGAACAAGCGCTCGACGGATGGCCTGCAATATGAAATCATATTTTAAGAAAGTTTTGATTTGACATATAATTTTGCAAGCAATAAATTCATTCAGATAGATATGCTCTTAATCGTAGAGCTAATGTTTAGTGCATCACTTGCAGATTATTACAGTCTGTTTACAATAAGTTTTGAATATAACAGAAAGTAAAACGCGAAGAAAAGCATGAACTAAAGCAAGAAATAGAGCATGAAGTAAAGCGGGTGCGATGTTGATTGCTTATTCTGAGCCATTGTAATTGGAGCTCCATTAGCGGTTATCAGTTGATAATTAGCCTTGGCATGATTTGAGTAGAAGCTACGTTGCTTGGACCAGAATGATCATTTGATGTCCCTTGCCCTTGGGGAGTTGTAGAAGGATTCATGGCTTGCGGATTCTTTACATACTGTTGTAGCTTGTTTTTCCTGATCAACTCCTCAATAAGGTTCTTCATGTGTCGGCACTCATTAGTGTTATGACCAGGCTGGTTGTGAAATCTGCAGAACTTTCCAGAGTTTGCTGATTTTTCGCTTATCCTTATTGGACTTGGCTTCGCACACTCTTCAGTATTCTTTTTTGCAAGATAGATATTTTCAGGAGTGTCGTTCAAAGGTGTCAGCTCCAATGAGTTGAAAAGGCGAGACTTCTTATTATCCTTGTTGTCATTCCCATCATTGGTGCGCTTTTGCCCCTGAGTGTTTTTCTGATTATATGGAGCAACAACATTTTTGGAGCTTCAAGAAGCGGGTTAGCATCAATGGTTAGAAAAGGTATAGGATTATCGTCCACTCTCATGTACTACTTCGCCTTCTTATAGAACTTGTCAAGCGTAGTCGGTTCCTTTATTTTTATCCATCTTCTGAATTCGCTCGTTTTGTCTGTAGCGTTAGGTAGAGTCATGAGGAATATGCGTGCTTCCGGATTCGTTACTTTAGACAAGGCAATATTGAATCGACTGAGGAAGGCTTTGATAGTTTCCCCTAGCTTCTGCTTCATGGATGATAGTGTTATAGCGTCCTTGGCTTTGGTAGCACAAGCAGAACTGCTTGTTGAGCTTTTTGGTTAGGTCAGAGAATCGATCGATGGATTTGGGTGGCAGCATTGTGAGCCATAATGATGCAGCACCTTCTAAGTAGAGAGGAAAATACGTGCATCTCATCTCATCAGTCGCCTTAGCCGCACTCATATGCCACTCATATTTGAATAGGAAATAGTTAGGATCAACAAGGCTGTTGTACAAAGGCAAGGTTGGAGGATTGAACTTCTTTGGACATTTTGCTTCAAGGATTCTTTTAGTGAATGGAGTCCTATCGGGAGAGAAGTCCCATTCTCTTTCATTGTCTTTGCTAGCTTGATTTCTCTTCATGATTTGTTTTATCATATCTGAGATGTATTCTTCAGTGTTATGCCATTTTGTGAAGCCAAGCTCTTTACCAAATGTCCGTCTAGGCATTCGATCTCGATTAGATAGCTTTGGCCCTTTGCCCTCTCGACGAGGAGGTGCCCCCATGACAAGATTAGTGACCTTTCGAGCATTCACTTTGGAATGGTTCTTAGCTTTTGATTTCAATTATTCGATGTTAGCTTAATCCTTGTCACTCGTCCAATTTTAATCGTCTTCCATGTTGTCATAGAGGTTATGATCGGAAGCATACGATTTGTCATTCTCTTCGAGATTAACATGGACTTTCGGAGGGGCTGGATTTGATCGAGCATTAAGGATGGCGTCAAGTTTCTCCATCATAGCTTTAGTAGAAGCATCCATTCTTTGATTTACGTTGGCAATAACGGCGTTTAATTCATTTTTAGTTACGTCGGCTCCATCTATTGAGTTTTCACCAACTTTGAAACGATTAGTGAGTGGTCCTTCATTAGCAACATTATCGGCATTTCTGACATCTTTACTTATGGTCCTCTTAGATTTCACCATTATTTTGGAAAAGGAGGTGTTCTAAAATTTCAATGCGAGTCTCTTAACCTTGTGAGAAGTGTGAGAGAAGGAAGGAGATGCGAACGCGGCCCTACGGTGGGCGCCAAATGTTTGAATCAAAAATGACTCAAACACCAATGGTGTGAAATCATACTTCACCAATATGGTTAGAAATTAAAAGAGCCACAATCGCAAAATAAACGGGAAAAAGTAAGTAAAAAAGCACGGGATTTTTATAGTGGCTCGATTCAAGATGAATCTACGTCCACTTTTAAAGTATTTTTCACTATCATAGGGAGAATTACATATAGCATCTCCTCATACATCGCATTTATTACACTTGATCCCTTTTACAATGATTCTCTACTTTTTGCTCTTTTTCCGCTTTAGATCTCACTTGGATTCGAGAAGGAATGGGTTGGATCATGTAATTATATACTTTTCCTTGGTTTCATCTTGAAAATGGTGTTAGATCCATGCTTTAAAGAGGAGCAATGGCAATTGGAGATCACTTGGAGCGGATCGGAGTGTGAATTAATGGTGCTCGGAGAAGATGAGATCCGTTACATGTAGGAGAAAGAAGGAGAGAATTTTGGCGGCCATTAATGGAGTTTTTAGAAGCTTTAGAAGGGTTGAGGAATGATTTTAGCAGCCTTTCGAGGTAGTGGAATCGGTCCTTCGAAGTGTGGAGAAAGAGGCTATTTATAGGCGAAGTTTGAGGGTAGTGGCAGTCTCGTAATTATGGAGTGCAGAATTTGGACCGGCCTTAAACTTGGATCGGCCTAAAACTATTTATAGAAATGCCACTGGCCCACTTTACAGTTGTACACAGCTGGCATATCCCATATATTACAGTTCTGCCATCGCCTTACATTAATGTACCGACCCACTTCTCTTTTAATGTACAGATCCAGTGTTATATATGTAGCAGCTGACCGCCTCATTCCAATACATCGACCCAGTTTCAAATAAATGGAACCGACCCAATCTCAAGTAAATGTTTAGTCCCGATCCACTTTCATTATTTTTTTGCTGGCGCCTTTATATCAAAGTCTGTCCACGTGTTACCTTATTGGCACTGTCGCTCACGTCATGGACAGAGGCTGATGCATTGTAACTTCCAATTCTCTGACCCGTTATAATTATTTGATGCCGATCCATTTTGCATTTGGAACCGACCCAATGTGTTCTTTCTAAGGCCGACCCAAAACTTAGATATACAGGAGCCGATCCTATGTTATATTTTTAGAAGCTTGCCTACATGGCAATCAGTGAAGCCGTTCATGCAACATTTATATAATGCTTTTAGCGGCTTACTTCATTGCATCCATTATTTCCATATGAACATGCTATGTATGATATACCCAACACCCTTTTTATCCACCACGTGTACACCATGGTTTGAACATTCCACTAACTTATGGAGCATTTCGATCTAAACTACATGATCCAAGTGTGCCATGTGTCCTAACTACTTGGCCTTTTGTTATTATACATGTCGTTGCTGTGCTTTACTATGGGCATTCTTGCATATTAGAACATCAAAACGTGTTTGTCCTAAATGCATAAAGTAATGCATGCGTGTTATGGAATGCTCTCGACCCGTTTGCTTGCACTTAGTATATAATACGAAGCAAAACCACTTTGGAGCATTAAAGTATTATATAATTGTACTAAAGCATTTTGTTACTTTGGAGTAATCTAGGTCCTTGCATTTCATTATGGTCGACCCGGTTAGTACCGACCCGGTTCTGTGGCACTGACCGACCCGACCCATTGATATTGACCGACCAATTAACATGTATGTAGCCGACCGATCCGCATTGTTAAGGACGACCCATATTTGCGACCGACCCGGTGATTTGCAACTGACCGACCCGGTGCTTTGCAACTGACCGACCCGGTGTCTTAAGGCCCTGTTAACAGGGTTAAAATTACAAAATAAAATGTCATACATGGATCCATACAAGTTCAGTCTAAGACTAAAATGAAACCTGTAAAGGCCCGAAAATTCTGAATCGACTACAAACCACACAAGTTCGAACCAAAACGGCAAAAATCCTTGAAACTTAACTAAGGGTATACGACACATAAGAACTAAACCAAACAACTCTTTTCATCATAATTGCAATAATTTTTACACCAGAGTACAAGAGATATCAAAGTACATAAATATTTTCAAAGTACAATAATAAATACATGCACAGCGGAAATATCTATATCAAAGTGTAACATGTACATAGCGGAGAACAAAAACTCTCAGCGGAAGAAACAAAATGCTCGGGATACAGCTCTAGGTTCAATCCAATACCAGCTCTATAAAATATTTACAAAACAAAACTACTAGACTGCCCGTGTGGAAAATGTAGGCACCCAGAGTTCAGGTGGAAGAATAATAAACTCCGAGTCAGTCACGGGACTGGTGTGAGAACTAAAACAGTTATTTACTTTATTTAAAGGTGGATAAAACGTAAGACCATGCTGCACAACGCGGAACGGGTTTCCTTTTATGAATACCAACTCATAAATTACTCACAATGATTTTTGTAAATGAAACTACCATAAGACTCGCATCCTATCACACAATGCAACTCAAACCATTAGAAGCAAGTTTTGCCTTATGATAACCAAATATGCTTGGTATGCAAAAGTCTCTTTTATTATTACTAGTGCATAGCGCGGAAATCACTTTGGAAAATAAATGTATCCATCTTAGAAGATGTAGGTATCAATATATTACGTCTACATACATAGAGTACAACTAAAACCGTAAAATGGTTCGTATTAGGAGTTGGGTTCCATCATGATCAAGGCAAAGGATCTTCCTTAATCGCATTCGGGCATACCTCTAGCAGGATGTCCTAGGAGTCAACAAATGAGTCCTTCTGTAGCGGAAAAGCCGGCCCACCTATACTAGGTGTAGTTCGGGTTACTCCTAAACACGTCCACCGGTGGTTATCGGTCATTATCCAAGATGCCTTGATTTACCATCCACTAAGAAAATTGCCTGTGCTTCATACCATGGCATCACTTTCTCAAATAGAAGTAAATGTTAGTCCTTAACTCTGCGGTACTTTCATCCTGTTTCGGCCTATTACCGGTTGTGAGGCCTGAAGTTACGTTTTGCATAAAGCTCTTCTTTTCAACAAAAATCTTTGATCATCAATATCTCTTCACTTAGCATGCCGCATTGTCAATTCACAACATGTAATCGATATCTATTAATATATAACCATCCAAGGACATAAGTCTCAGAGAAGGTTTTTAAGCTAAAAGCATAAATTGTCCGCCACCATCTGATATATCATCAGTAGAAACCAATTGGTTATGCCATGAAATACAACGTCAGACAAACGCCCGTTCCAAGTTGTGAATGAAACCGAAGAAGGCACCTTATTCCTTGTTCAATAAAGGAGAGAGGCCCTGGCATATCCGTACAATCAACAAGTACGTCCGTACAACTGCCACTTAGAAACCTCATTTTGGGTGTACACTCCCATCCAAACATCAGCAATTAATCCAAACGATGTATAGATCCTCGGCCTTCAACCACCTTCTTCAGTATCTTCAATACTCATCGTATAGTTATTCAAAATAGGTCGAAACCCGGTCTTCCCGAAATAACTTGCGCATCTTTATAATCAATTGATATATAAAAATATCATGAGTCTCATTCCATTTCTGAATATTCATTTACTCAAATCATTCTATTTATTAGGAGTTACTCCCTTAATTCTTACCAAAGATATACACTTCTTTAAACTCTTGTTTAAATCTTTCCTTCGAAATCATTGCAAAAGATTATAAAATCTCATTTCACAAACTTAACTCAAATAAAGTTTTCTATGCTTTATTGAGATTGTTGAATCTCGTGAAAAAGGTAATTTCTCAAATCATTATCCCATTCCCATCTTGTTCATCCTATGGAGCAAAAATGGTGGTACTTCATATCTAATACCCCTCATGCTTTGGAAAGTTTGATTACCGTCTTTCACTTCAAATCTGATTAAAGATTTTAATTGTCTTTATGGGAAAACACATTCACCTAAACCCATCTAATTCATTGGTCATTGATTAGGGTTCATTACTTTATCTTTCATCAATCCTATCTTTACCCAAAATCGTACATATGATTTCTTAATCATATCGCTTATGCGAAAAACACGCTTATCTTCTTTTAAACGATCTTTAAACTTGTTCCCATTATCGTTTGCTAGGGGAAACTCTTCCATTAAATCTTTACATTCAAATTAAATTAAGATTTCACTTCAAATTAACTTGAGAAATCATCATCTCCTTTAAACGGGTAAAAGAACAAATGTTGTTTAAAACATCGTTCACGATAAACCCAAAATCATATTTTTATCTTTAAATAAAATCTTCACAGAAATCATCTCAGCTTATAATCGATATGCATTCCCGTATCGGACTAATACAATGAAGGGAATAACGACAAAGCCTTTTAAATTATTTAAATAGTAAAGGTCTTCATCCATGGAGGCCCATCTCGATTATCACTAAATCGATTCCTATTCAATTCCAATTTAATTCGTTAAATGGAAAACTCAATTTTGGAAACTTCATTAAATATTAAAACAAAGATTTATTCCATACTCTTCGTCTTTAACTGGGTTAAAGAACGATGTTATTGAAGACACCATTCACGACAAACCCCAAACTCAATTGATATCAAATATAAGATTTAAACAGAATTTACATATCCACTTATATTCAACACTAATTTTCGTAATCAATGAATACTATAAGTGGAATAAAGATATAAACATCTTCCAAATTCCTCAAATAGTAAACGTCTACACAATGGTAATCAATACCAAATATCTGAAGATCATTTCTATCCAAATCCGATTAAATAATTCGGAAAACTTCCATCTTACTCAAAAGATTTAATAAAACACATCTTTTAAAACAGTGCTATATTTGATAACAAATTAACTTAAATTGTTGGGTTAAGGATGATGTTATTCAAGACATCATCCACAACCACCTAAAAACAGTTAATATTAAATATACGATTTGGAAAGAAATCATATTAACTCATATCCAATATCAACTTCGCATATTCAACAAATACTACAAGCGGGATAATAGTGAATTCACCTTTCAAATTCCACGAATAGTATGAGTCTCATCTACGGAATCAACACCGAACACTTGATGATTAATTCCAGTCAAATCCAATAAGTCAATATTTGAAAACTTTGGTTTATTTAACTTGTAGTTTCAAAACGTCTTTTACCGTGCTTAGCCAGTTAGGCTGGAAACACGAATATCCGAAATATAGTTCGAAAATTCATATTTCTTTTTCAAATCTCTTTAAAATCACTAATTATGATTTATCATAATTTTTTCCATGTTTTTAATAATTTTTAGATGTCCATTTCGATCGATTTCTAATGACGATCATCGAACTACATATATAACGACCTTTTTTGAGACGACCCGAACTTCCCCGGTAAGGAAAGCACGGATAGAATTGAGGACAACACACATCGGAACCCAAACAGCAGAAAATTTCATTATTTATTACAACAATTCCATCAGAATACAAGAATATACAGAGTATGAATAAATATTATACAACAAAGAATATCAGAGATTTAAATAAAGTACTGCAGCGGAAAAATAATACAAAACACAACTGAAAGTAATACACGGATACAGAGCTTTCCGAGCATTGTTCCAGCTGTAAATCAGGATCCTGTGAATATAAATCTGCAAAACCAAAACTACTAGCTGCCCGTGTCGAAAATAAGGGCACCCAGAGTTTAGGTTAAAACAATAAACTCTAGGTCAGTCATGTGACTGGTGTGAGAACTAAAACGGTTATTAATTTGATTTTAAAGTCCGGTAAATCAAGGGACCACGCCATATAACACGGAACGGGTTTTTACCCCAAGAATACCAGTGCGTAAACAAACAGCGCAATGCTAAATAAAGAACAATGAAGCTGTAATAAGACCCAGGTCCCATCACACAATGCAACGCAAGCCGGAGGATAGGGTTTTACCTTATAACAGCCAAAGAATGCTTGATATGCGAAATTTTATCTTTTGATTCTTAATCAGACCCCAACCGTAAATTAGTAAGAGAACGATTCCCTAAGTATTAACCCCAAAGGCCGAAACCAACATCAGACCGATACCCAGGAAACCCCATCTTAGCTCGTTTCCAGTTAGTTTCTGATTTTATATACAATCATAAATATCAATCATAGGCGGCATAGCTACCATCTACTATGTCGCCATACTAGGTTCTACAAATAAAACCGAAATATCTCATATTGGAAATTTGATTTCCGTCATGAGTCGAGGCAAGGGGAAAGCTCCTCTCCGCTTCGAGACACTCTAGCAAATGCCTCGAGACTACACACTTTGGGTAACCCCTGGAACCTCCAAGACCGGTCCTCCCTTACGTTTGAGGATTAATTATTCCTGAACACACGTTTCCCGGCCCTATAGGACCTATAATCGAGGCGCCTCGCATCCAACAACCACAAAGGTGAAAATAATATAAATTTCAGCCAGTTTAAGCACTGACACCACCATAGCTAGAAAGAAACGTCGTGCACTCCTTGGGTCCTTATCCCGTTTTTAACTCATACCGAGGTGTGAGGCTCGCGAATTCATGCTATACACAAAGCTATGCCGCGTAGGCCGTGCTTTGATCATCAACCACAAGATTTTGCTTTGCAACAAAAGCCTTGATCATTTGCCACTTAGGCGTGCCACACAGGCAATTCACTCCATGCGACTGATGTCCATCGATATACAACCTCTGAGCTCGTACGTCTCAGAGAAGGGCGTTAAGCAAGAGAATAAATTCTCCGTCGCCAAACAGATGTATATTTAATAGAGATCAATCAGCACAGAATAAAATCCAATGTCATACACACAGTCCATTTACAAGTTCGTTCTGGGTCTGAACGAAACCGGAGGCACTTCCTCGCATATCCATTGATCTCCAAGTACGTCTAGACGATCACCAACTGATTCCCTCATCTTGGGTGTACAGCCCAATCAAGATCATCAGTAATCACCCAAACGATGTGAAGACTTCCGGTCTTCAACTACCGTCTTCATCTTCGACATATCGTCGAATTGGTTATCCAGAATGGGTATAAACCCGGCCTTTCCAAATAACCCACGTATATAATAAACAAATGTTACACAAACACAACATACGCCTCATTCCAATTCATCAGTCACTAACCGTAAATTAGCAAGGGAACAATTCCCCAAATATTAACCCCGAAGGCCGAAACCAACATCAGATCAATATCCAGGAGACCACTCATCTTAGCTAACCTACAGTTAGTTTCTAAATTTCACATTCTCAGGGAAAGGTTCCCATTAATTTTATCAAAGATAAATTCTTCTAAATTTATTCTTTAATCCTCCTTTGGATATCATTTCAAACCATTTTATGGTTTTCCAAACTTGTCGGGATTAGCGAACCACACCGAAGTAATTATTTATTTTATTTCCTAATCCCAACCTATTTATCCTATGGAGCAAAACTGGTAATACTCCATATCTAACACCATGATGTTATCGGTAAAATTAATTACCATTTCACATTCAAATCTAATTAAAGATTTAACTATTGCTTTGGAGCAAAACTGGTGATACTCCATTCTCGATCATTTTCCAAATTTGATAATTCAAATTATCAATTCTTATTTTAATCTGATTAAAGATTCAATAAAACTCCTCTTAGTTTTAATCTTCCCAAAAATCAATATTACTGATTATTTAACTTTGGAAAATCCCATTAAATATTTATAAAAAGATTTATAAATTCCAAATCATATTCTACTGTAAATCGGGTTAAAGAACGGATGTCATTAAAAACATAGTTCACAATAAATCCAATTCACATTCCATTTATAATCGGGTTAAAGAACAAGTGTTATTTAAAACACTACTCACGATAAACCCAAAAACAGAATTCAATTCCAATCAAATATATTAATTGGTATACTTCATTAAATCTAAATAAAAAGATTTAATCTTTCCTCAGCTGGGTTCAAGGACAGTGTTAATCAAGACACCATTCACGACAAACCCAAATCTCATTTGATATTAAATATAAGGCTCTGAATAGAAAATATATCGGCTTATATTCAATATCAAATTCTGAAATCAACAAATATCGTATTGGAAATAACGATATAAAATATATCTTCCAAATCTCCATAACAATATTCGTATAATCCCGAATCTAATCATCGAAATATTCCAAAGATAATTTCGATTCAAATCCATTCCAATTCATATATAGGGAATTCTGGTTATTTTTAAAACCATTTCAAATCCAGTTTATTTATTTTAAAAATATTGAATTCATAATTCTAGTTCAAAACTAGTTCATTTTGATAAAAATACATTTTATCTTTTCAAATGTGGAATTTTTCATCCCAGCTCTTTCCAATTCATATATTATGATTTTACACAAATTATTAATATTTTTAATAATTTTATCAAGGCCCGTACAGTCGGCTTTCAATAACTGCCATCGAACTGCACTTACAGCGACCTTTTCCAAATTTGATTTGGAAATAATTCCAAATCCAACCGTTAGATTTCAAATTTCTAATATTCATCGGAAAGCTCTTTTCGATACGAACCCAAGGTTCCGGTCTCAGGAGAATCCGACGGTCGGATCTCCCGTAATGTCCATTCGAAGTCAATGGTCGAAATTCACGAACTGCCGCGGCGCGGCGCGTTCTATTCAGGCCATTATATATATAATATATATATATATTATATATATATATATCGTCGATTTCCTTTTAAAACGTATTTTATAAATCGTTTTAAATTCGTTTTCGAAACGATTTCAACTTCATATTCAAATTCAAATCAAAATTGAATTTTCCATTATAAATTCTTTTTACATTCATTTCTATTTGATTTCAATTCAAATCGATTTCAATTCAATTTCAGTTCGTTTTCAATTCGATTTGAATTCATTCCAAATCGATTTCACTTCGATTTCCAATTACATTTCTATTTAATTCAATTTCAATTCGATTACAATTCGATTTGAATTCATTTCAATTCGAATTCATTTTATATTCAGTTCAATTCGAATTCATTTTATATTCTATTCAACTCGAATTCATTTTATATTCTATTTATAAATCTCTTTTCAATATTCATTATAAAAACGAATATAATCGATATAAATATCGTTCGTGTCAAAATAGCGCATCTCTAATCAACACGGCTTTATATTTTCGATAACTTCGTATTCTATTCAACTAATGAATATTTATTCTATTCAACACATGAATCTATATTTCTTTCAACACATGACTAATCTCAACACATGAGTACTGTCAAAACATGACTATTTTTGTTATTTAATATATTTTATAAAATTTTGATTTCTATCGTTTAATTCTTGATCAGACTCCAACCGTAAATTAGTAAGAGAACGATTCCCTAAGTATTAACCCCGAAGGCCGAAACCAACATCAGATCAATATCCAGGACACCACTCATCTTATCTATTTTCCAGTTAGTTTCTAATTTTATATATGATAAAGATGTAAATTTTATTGTTAAAATATTTCTTTCGACACATGAATCTATATTTCTTTCAACACATGAGTACTGTCAACACATGAATCTTTATTTTGTAATATTCTTTATTTTCCCAATTAGAATGAGGCCCAATCAATTACCATATAATGTTAATTATATGGATTCCATACAACACATGTATATAATAGCAACGATATATAATCAACCATCATCCAAACTGCACCACACAACTGCATAAGCATTAAATATAAACAATTAACGCTTACACAGTCTGTCGACCAATCGGTCGACATACCACTAAATAATTGGGATTAGTGTACACCAAATATCATCCCAACACCCGTGCGGGGTTTCAATCCACAAACACTGAATATTATTTGTGCAGTTGGGCGATGTGTAAAATTTATCGTCCCAATCAATATCCTTCAAATAGGTGTATATAAACAAACCGTCCGGTTTGTAAATGAATATTTATTTATTCACATTCACGTTAAAAATTATATTTTTAACTATATTAATTTATTTCAACACATGAATATTTTATTATCTATTTCACATCAACATCACAAACAAATTTCACAACACATCAAACAAGCATACAAGTTATCCATAGTCTGTGGACGACGGGTGTCGGGTGCTGCTAAGCACCGTCTGCATCCTAGTATATATTTTAACTAGAAAACAAGATTTAAAGTGAGAAGTTCTCACCGACTAGCTAAACCAAACACCACGACTCTTCTTATGTAGAAATCTTCGTCGTGCTCGCCCTTTGTCAATTTCATTGTCCGTAGCCACTACATATATAAAAATCACATTTTTATATTGTTGCCATGTATATAAAAATATCATTTTTATATTCACTCTATATGGATAAAAATCACATTTTTATACCGCTATTTTATAGATAAAAATTAAATTTTTATACCGGTACTATATAGATAAAAATTATATTTTTACAACGCTACTATATAGATAAAAATTATATTTTTACACCGGTGTTCATATAATAAAGATTATATTTTTATATCGGCACTCATATAAAAATCACATCTTTGCTCCTTCTACATAATAATGATCGAATTTTTAATACTTCTATAATATAAAAATCATATTTTAATCTTCTACTAATATAAAAATCATATTTTTAATCTTCTACTAATATAAAAATCAAATTTTCATTATCTCTACTATGTAAAAATCTCATTTTTATTATTAAAAATATAAACTTTTCCTAACTAAAAATCTATACTTCATACGAATGCAAATCTATTCTTATATCGATAAAAATCAAATCTTTACACCGTCAAAGTTCTATTTTTACCCGACTAAAAATCCTAACTTTATGTACATAAAAATCTCGTCTTTATGGTTTTAAAAATCTAACTTTTCACTTTTAAAAAAAATCTCACCTTTCCTTATTCAAAAATCAAATTTTTAATTGCACCATATATAAAAGGATTGATTTTTATTCGCTAATATCGTGTATAAAACTGATTTTTCTCCTTTTCTATAAAACTAACCACACTATATAAACAAAATAAAGAAATAAAAATAAAATAAACTTACAGTGTTTTTCTGTTTTTTCAGTGAGAAGGGGGGTTTCACGTCGGCTATGGGTGGTGCGCCAGGGTGTGCAGGTGGTGGAGAGGCGGCGACTTGCGGTGGTGGGCCAGGGGGTTCGAGGGTTTGGGTTGCGGTGGTTTAAGGAGGAGAGGGAGGGAAGAGGGAGAATGGGAGGAGAGGGGGTGACCTTGGTGGTCGGCGCCGCCACCTGGGGAGGGGCCGCGATGGTCGGCAACGGCGGGTCCCCCCCCCCCCCGTCGCTCCTCCGCTTTCTGTTTTTTTTTTAATTTCTCAAATGAAATGAAACGGGGAGGGGGGAGGCTGAGAGGGTATAGGAGATGAAAGAGGGAAATATTTATTTATTTAATTATTTAATTTTAAAAAGAAACTTTTAATTTCGAAATCGAAATCGAACCCACTGCCTGTCGTCCATAGCTAATTACCCCCATTCCGAACACAATGGGATATGTATCGTAGGCTGATTCGATAGTTTCGATAAGTTTTCGTCAAAATCAAAATATAACTCTATATATTAAATTTGAACGCGCATTTCAATTTACCGGGGCCACATACTAACTAGAAAAATTCCCGAAAAATATTTTCTTGCTTCGTATTGACGATACGGTCCTTACAAAACTAATTTCGTCAAATTCCAAGACCGTTTGAAAAATGGTCATTTTCCAGTCGATTAAAATCAACTGAAACTGGTCAAATGTGTTTTCCTTTGCCACACTCACATATTGATTCGAAAAATTACGAATTTTGGAATCTAGTAATAACTTGACATCACGGATCCAACAAAAGTGGTTTCGTCGAAAACCGAGGTTATTTCCATTTTTAAGGGCTGAAATTCCATAGCGACTATCCTGAATTTTCAACTGGACATAACTTTTTATCCCCCCTATGACATTTTGATTTTTCGGATTCGTTGGAAAGATATTCTCAATTGGATTCTAATATTTTTGGTTTCGCTAAAATCCGGTTTATTTTGCACCCAGTACATTCATTTGAATTTTGAAATCGAATTATCGAACTACCGCGCCATTTTCAATTCCTTTTATAATTATAATAAAATATTTATATTCAAACGACGATCTATATAAATATATACGTTCGAATTCTATTCAAAATAAATTTCTCGTTGATATTATTCAAAATAATTCATTTTAAATAATCAAAATTCATCAAAATTGCCAAAATAAAAATTTTGAACTGGCTCAGAATTTCCGGGTTGTTACATTTTCAAAAATAGATTTAATCATAAATTGAAATCTATAAGTTGAAATTCAAAATTTCTTCTTTAATTTGAAAGTTATCATTAATAGAAAACAAGTATTTCTCATTTTGGGGAAACCCGATTTAAATTACATTAATTATGCTCGTTTGAAGTTCATAGTTGAACTTCGCGAACTGTCGTTGATTGACACACCCTATTTAAAGCATATTATTATTTAATATAAAACTCATCCAATTCAATTCAAACTATATTTGATAAAACTTTCATAAACTCGTTTAAAAACGATTCCGACTTCAAATTCAATTATAAATCAAAATTGACTATTCTATATTATTATAGTATTAAAATAATAATATTTTTCATAGTTAAATCTTTTAAAGTATCAACTTTACTGAAATCCATTATAAAAATAAATAAGATCAATGGAATAATCATTTCGAGTTAAAAACGTCGTTTATACATCTAACTCAAATTCACTTTTGAATTTATTATTCGAATTCTATTTTTAATTAGAACAAGCCATTTCTAATTCAAAACTCTTTAATATCCATTTCGAACTTTTCAATAGTTGTTTAAAATCCTTTCATTTTCAGTTCCATATCGTTCCGGATGTAGAAATCCAATTTTCATTTTCACGCCTTATTTCGTTTAAATGAATATATTGTTTATTTAAAATTCCAATGGAACGAGACTCAATCAATTCCAAAATTATTCCATATTCGTGGTTTCAATTTGTGTGAACAATTATAATAATGGCCACAACGGTTATCATCCATCAATCAACAGTCCTAAGATAAGCGTTATAATTGTTAACACGTAAACGTACATAAATAGTATAAATAAAATTGTAACAAACACACATCAAGCACAAAGCAATCATAACAACCACACGCAATCAATATATAATTAGTTGGAGATTACAATAATTTTTCAAGTTAAAAAGAGTTTTCACTGTGATTTTTAATCGTTTCAGTAATGATCGCTTTTGAATTAAATTAAACATGGGTTTAATTTAACCCAAAATTCAAACTAGCTCCAATCTCGTCCAAAACAGCTCCATAATGGAGTATTCTTCTCCACAATTCCCACGGATCTTGTTTCGTCAGATTCCAAGTTGTTATAAGGGAGTTATAATTGTTCGAACATTGAACGATCATTAAATTAATTAATAAAATAATTAAACTTAACTCTTCTTCTCCATTCACCACGTTCACCATCTCCCTCTACTTTCGAGCTCGCACTGCACACCAGAGACTGCTGTCGGACGAACCAACACCACCCACGCCTCCGCCTATGTAAACCGATGCCACGCCTGCAGATGAGACCCCATATTGGCCGCCGTCGAACTGGAACACAACAAACTTAAACCCAGTTCCAGCCCCATTTCCTGCTGCCACACGCAACACCTGACCACCAAACTTTTTTAGTAGCTTGGACTTACCACCGCGCAACTTTCCCCAGTTTGCCACTTCGTCTAACAACCCCTCGATTTGCCAGAAAGTCCACAAAATCGTTCGCTGCTCCAAACAAATGCTCATCTCCGCTTAACTCCATGCCACCACAGCCACTTTCAGACTAAACGACCAACAACAAATTTGTAGGCCTCTCTCCTCTCTTCAACTTCCTAGTTGACACCTTCGGGTAACCCCTCTTCATTTGCACATAAAGCAAGATAAACTGAAAGTCATATGTTCGACTTCGAGGCCAGATCCAAAATAAACTACTACACCAATCGCCTCCAAATTTTTATTGTAGGTAGTACTCGATATACTTTACAATTTTCATGTTGGAAGTTTCCTCCAATTCCTTACTGTTTGGAAGATAAAAATTAAAATGGAAGAGGGATTAAATTGCAAATAATGGTAGCTGAAATTTGGGGTTAAGAATTGGGGTGAACTTGGGGGCACATTCGAACTTCGTTCGCGGTGAAAATTGGTATCTAGCTACGGTTTGTCATTACGGTCACAATAAAACTTGTTTCGTCGAAATCTGAGTCTGTTTCTCAAATAACGCTAGTTTATGCTTAAATTATTGATTAATTATACGTACGTGTTTAAATTAAACGTTTGTAGCTCGCACGACAACATACTAACTCCAATCGATTCAAAATTTGGAGTCTTACAATAATTTATCATTACGGATCCGATAAAATTAGTTTCACCAAAATCCGAGGTTGTTTGCAAAATGACTATTTTTTCCTATTCAATTAAATCGATATAATATAATTTAAAAAATAATTCAATTTAATAATAATAAATTAATATTATCTATATATCCTAATATAATATCATATAGCCCCTAAATAAACATACTCGGGTTTATAATTGATTACTTCTATTTTTAAGCTAAACCGATTCATTTATAATAAAATCCCTTTTCTGATTTAATAAATCGTTGTGGTTTATAAACGATTCCATAACACTTTCTAAAACTTTAACTTGGAAATAACTCACAATTTACAAGATGAAATCTTTAATTTTCTCTTTCATTAGAAAATTATAGTTCAATAGATTCGAACATTTCTTGTTTCAACAAATTCTGACTTATATTGAATCCTAAACATTCATTTAAAGTTCAAGACGTAATATTACGAGCTACTGCGCTGCTACGAGCTCATTTTAAATCATATTATGAATTATATGTTTAAACCTTAAATTAAATAAATTCTAAGTTGTTAATTCTTAAAATAAATCATTTTAAATATTTTATATTCATTTAATATTTCTTAATAAAATCTGAGTCGTTACAATATCCCCCACTTAAAAAGATTTCTTCCGTGAAATCAAAGACGGAACTGAAATTCGATTACTTAACCAACAAAGCCTTCATTCTAACTAACTTAAGTTCTTCCGCTTTTTAGTTTCTTAGAAATTTCCCATTTGTCGAATTTTTCTAACGCCTTAAATTTTCGAAAAAATTCGCCATAACCTTCTTTGTACGGCTCAATCGGTACAACTAGAACTCACCTCTCTAGGCCATCATTAATCAAAAAGAAAACCCAAAAGCCAAGTGGCATGCCAATCGGCTCATAAAATCATCAACCCAATCAATACAGTGAATATGTACCTTTGTGTCGAGCATTCAATTTTATTCCTCGTCATAGCTTCCACTCAATAACCTGTCCAATATATATGTCCAATTCAAACTAATTTCCAATCTTTGCCTAGATACCAAACCATTCTTATATTGGTTTTATCATTCCAATTTTATTTAAATTCACTTAAGTTAAATTTTAATTCATTTGATTTACTTTTACCTTTTCAATCTATTTGACTTATACAAGTTAAATTTAAAGCTCAAATCATCTTAATCATTTCCCAAATTACAAACGTTAAATTTTAACCAAGTTCTTAGCTTAAGGCTATTCTTTCCTTTATCTTGGTTATTCAAATCATTTTCCAACACTGATATAAATGTGTTTAAGCATATCTCGACATTTCAATTAGAATCATATAGTCATCCCACTTTCAAAACTTGAAAATAAACACGGATGATCTTGCAATCATCAACACAATCATCCCCAAGCGACTAGAGTGTGACTTTATATCTATCCAGTATATTTGAGACTTTGTATATACGTCAGCCAGATGTATATTCAAAATCTTCCTATAATCAATAGTCCAACCACAACGCCAAATAAATTACTCGAACTCTTATTATAAGATAATCAACTAGGTTATCCATATATAATCTTTCAAAACCAAATTCATTTTTATAAATATGCAAATTCGTTTTCTTCTATATATAATACTCTTCAAACTCATTCTAGGGCATCACTAACCCTATCCCTAATGAGTCACTCTTCTAAGATATTACTAATCCTGCCTTTGATGAGTCCTTTTCTTTTGTTCAAATGAGTCGTACCCCAAAACTTTGTATAAAGCAAAGCTATGATACCAAATGTAAAGGCTCGAAAATTCCTACCTTTCGAATCGACTATAAACCAAACAAATTCGATCCTAACGACAAAAATCCTTGGAACTTTAACTAAGGGTATACGACGCATAAGAACTGAACAAAACAACTTTTTTCATTATCGTTGCAATAAATTTTACATCAAAATACAAGAGATATCAAAGTAATGAAATATTTTCAGAGTATAATAATACATGCACAGTGAAAATATCTATACCAGAGTGTAACATGAACATAACAGAAACCAAAACTCTCAGCGGAAGAAACAAAATTCATTGGATATAGCTCTGGCTTCAATCCAACACCTACTCTATGAAATATTTGCAAACCAAAACTACTAGACCGCCTATGTGGAAAATATGGATACCTAGATTTCAGGTGGAAGAACAATAAACTCTGAGTCAGTTATGGGACTGGTGTGAGAATTAAAATAGTTATTTACTTTACTTAAAGTTGGGTAAACTATAAGACCATGTCGTATAACACAGAACGGGTTTCCTCTTATGAATACCGAATCAAAAATTACTTGTAATGCTTTTTGAAAATGAAGCTACCATAAGACTCGAATTCCATCACACAATGCAAACGATTAGAAGCAAGTTTTTCCTTACCATAACCAAATTTGCTTGGTATGTAAAAGTCTGTTTTATTATTACTAGTGCATAGTGTGAAAATCACTTTCGAAAATAAAATGTATCAATCTTATAAGAGGTAGGTGCCCATATATCACATCTACATACATAAAGTACAACTAAAACCATAAAAGGGTTTATATTGGAAGTTGGGTTCCATCATGACCAAGGCAAAGGATCTTCCTTAATCGCATTCAGACACACCTCTAGCAGGATGTCCCAGGAGTTAACAAATGAGTCCTTCTGTATCAGCAAAACTAGCCCACCCATACCAAGTGTAGTTCGGTTTTATCATGAACATAACATCCCTCGATCGTTACCGACCATTATCCGAGGCGCCTCAATCTATCATCCACTAAGAAAATTACCTAGGCTCCATACCATGGCATCACTTTTTCAACTAGTAGGAAACTTTAGCCTTAACTTTGTGGTACTTCATCCTATTTTAGCTCATTACCGATTGTGAGGCCTGAAGTTATGTTTTACATAAAGCTCTGCTTTTCGACAAAAAACTTTGATCATCAATTGCTCATCACTTAGCATGCCACATTGTCAATTCAAAACATATACTCAGCGTCTATTTATATATAACACTCTAAGGACATAAGTCTTAGAGAAGGGTGTTAATCTAAAAAGATAAATCGTCCTCTACCATCTGATATATCATCAATAGAATCCAATTGGTTATTCCGTGAAATATAATGTCAGACACACATCCATAAAAGTCCGTTCTAGATTGTGATCGAAACTGAAGACACTTATTACTCATCCAATATGGTGGAGAGACCCTTGCATATTTAGACAACTAACAAGTACGTCCAGACAACTGCAACTAAAAAACCACACCTTAGGTGTATATCCCAATCGAGACATCAACAATTAATCCCAACGATGCTAATATCCCCAGTCTTCAACCACCGTCTTCAGTATCTTCAATACTCGTCGTATAGTTATTAAGAATAGGTCGAAACCCAGTCTTTTCGAAATAACTAGCGCATCTTTACAATCAATTAATATATAAAATATCATCAGTCTCATTCCATTTCGGAGTATTCATTTACTCAACTCATTCTTTATATTGGGAGTTACTCCCTAAAATCTTATAAAATATTTACTCTTCTTTAAACTCTTGTTTAAATCTTTCTGTGCAAATCATTTCAAAAGATTATAAAATCTGATTTCACAAACTTAACTCAAATCAAGTTTTATACGCATTATCGAGATTATTGAATCTCGTGAAAAGGTAATTTCTCAAAATGTTATCAAATTCCCATCTTATTCATCCCATGGAGCAAAACTTGTGGTACTCTATATCTAATACCCCTCGTATTTTGGTAAGTTTGATTACCTTCTTTCATTTCCAATCTGATTAAAGATTTCAATTATCTTTATGAGAAAACTCATTTACACAAACCCATCCTATGCATTGATAATTGATTAAGAATCATTACTTTATCTTTCATTATTCCTATCTCCACCCAAAATTGTACTTACGATTTCTTAATCTTATTGGTTATGCGAAGAACACGCTTATCTTCTTTTAAGCGATCTTTAAACTTGTTCCCGTTATCGTTTTCCAAAGGAAACTCTTTCATTAAATCATAATATTCAAATTAAATATAGATTTCACTTCAAATTAACTTGAGAAATCATCTTCTACTTTAAATGGTTTAAAGAACAATTATTTCAAACTTCGTTCACGATAAACCCAAAATCATACTTCCATCGTTAAATGAAACCTGCACGGAAATCAACCAGCTTATAATCGATATGAATTCTCGTATCGGACTAATACTATAAATGGAATAACGTCAAAGCCTTTTTCTTAAATAGTAAAGATCTTCTTGCATAGATACCCATCTCGATTATCACTAAATTGATTTCCATTCAATTCCAATTTGATTCGTTGATTGGAAAACTCAGCTTTGGAAACTTCATTAAATCTTAAAACAAAGATTTTTTCTATGCTCTTCATGTTTAACTGGGTTAAAGGATGATGTTATTGAAGACACCATTCACGACAAAACCTAAACTCAATTGATATCAAATATATGATTTAAACAGAATTTACATCCACTTATATTCAATACCAATTTTTGTAATCAACGAATACTATAAGTCGAATAACAATATAAAGATCTTTCAATTTTCGCAAATAGTAAACTTCTGCATAACGATAATCAATACCAAACATCCAAAGATCATTTCAATCCTAATCCAATTAATTAAATTCGGAAGTCTTCCATCTTACTCAAAAGAATTACAAAAACAAGTCTTTCAAAACAGTGTTATATTTGATAACAAATTAACTTAACTTGTTTGGTTAAGGATTATGTTAATCAAGACATCATCCACAACAACCCAAAAACAGTTAATATTAAATATACGATTTAGAAAGAAATAGTATCAGCTCATATCCAATATAACCTTCGCATATTCAACAAATACTATAAGCGGGATAATGGTCAATTCACCTTTCAAATTCCATGTAGGCTACGATTTTCTTCAATGGAATTAACACCAAACACTTGATGATTTATTCCAATCAAATCCAATAAGTTAAGATATGAAATCCTCAATTTATTTAACTTACATTTCCAAAACGTTGTTTTACATTTTTCAGCTGGGTAGGCTAAAAACACAAATATTTGAAATATAGTTTGAAACTTCATATTTCTTTTCCAATACTCCTTAAAATCACTAATTATGATTTAACATAATTTTTCCGTATTTTTAATAATTTTTATATAGCCATTTCGATCGATTTCCAATTACGGTCATCGAATTACCTTTACAGCGACCTTTTCAAAAATAGATTTAGTTGAAATTCATAATTTCTTCTTTCATTTGAAAATTATCATTAATAGAAAACAAACATTTCTCATTTCAGGAAAATCCGATTTAAATTGCATTATTTATGCTCGTTTGAAGTTCATAGTTAAAATTCGCGAACTGTCGTTGTGTGACACATCCTATTCAAACTATATTATTATTTAAAACTCGTCCAATTCGATTCAAACGTATTTTATAAAACGTTCATAAATTCATTTAAAAATGATTACGACTTCAAATTCAATTATATATCAAATTGAATATTCTATATTATTATAATATTAAAATAATATTATTTTAAAAATTAAATCTTTTGAAATCCAAACTTTCCTAAAATCCATTATAAAAATAAATAAGTTCATTGGAATAATCATTTCGAGTTAATAACGTCGTGTATATATACCTAATTCTAATTCACTTTTGAATTTACTATTCAAATTCTATTTTTAATTATAACAAGCCATTTATAATTCAATTTTTTTTTTCAATTCCATTTCAGACTTATCAATAGCTGTTTAAAATCATTTCATTTCTAAATCGTTTCAAATATAAAAAATCCAATTTTTATTTTTATGCATTATTTCATTTAAATGAATATATTGTTCATTTAAAATTCCAATGGAACGAGACTCACTCAATTTCAAAATTATTCCACATTCGTGGTGTCAATTTGTGTGAACAAATATAGTAATAACCACAACCGTCATAAGATAAGCGTTATAATTGTTAACGCTAAAATGTACATAAACAATATAAATAAAACTGTAATAAGCATCCATCACCCACAAAGCAATCATAGCAACCACAAGTAATTAATATATAATCAGTTGATGATTATAATAACTATTCAAGTTAAAACGAGTTCTCACAGTGATTTTAAATCATTTAAAAACGATCGCTTTTGAACTAAATTAAACGTGGGTTTAATTTAATCCAAAATTCCAACTAGCTCCAATTTCGTCCAAATCAGCTCCACAGCGGAGTATTCTTCTTTGTGATTCCAACGGATCTTGTTTTGTCAGATCCTTAGTTCATATGAAGGAGATATAATTGTTCGAAAATTGAACAATCATTAAATTAATTAAATAAATAATTAAACTTAACTATTCTTCTCCCTTCACTACGTTCACCAGCTCCCTCCCCTTTCGAGCTTGCGCAGCCCACCAAAGACTGACGTCGGCCGAACCAACACCAGCCACACCTCCTCTTATGTGAGCTGCCGCCACTCCTGGTGGTGGCTCCCCCATCAACCCCCGTTAGATGGAAAACACATCAAACTCGAACCTAGTTCGAGCCCATTTCCCGCCACCACACGCATTGCCTGACTACCAAACTTTGTCAATAGGTTGGCCTCACCACCATGCAACTTTCCCCAATTAATCACTTCATCCAACAAACTCTTGATTCACCGGAAAATCCACAAAATCGTTCGTTGCTCCAAATAAATGCTCATCTCTATTTAACTTGACGCCACCGCCACCGCCACCACTTTCAGATCAAACGACAACAACAAAATTGTAGGCCTCTCTCCCTTCTCCAACCTTCTAATTGACACCTTTGGCTAACTCCTCTTCGTTTGCACCCAAAATGAGATAAACTGAAAGTCATCAGTTCAACTTTGAGGCCAGATCCATGACAAACCACTATGCCAATCGCCACCAAATTTTTGTTGTAGGTAGCACTCGATATACATTAATACTTTCATGTTGGAAGTTTCCTCCAATTTCTTATCGTTTGGAAGATAAAAATCAAAATGTAAGAGGGAATAAATTGCAAATAACGGTAGTTGAAATTTGGGGTTAACAATTGGGGTGAACTTAGTGGTTATTTATAGGGAAGATATTTTGGTTATATTATTATTCTATTCGATTATTATATTACTATGTGTCTATCGCTATCTCTGATTAACGCTTAAAATTCACATGGCCACATAGGAACTCCGTTCGTGATGAAAATTGATATGTAGCTACGGTTTGTCATTACCAACCTAATGAAACTTGTTTCATAGAAATCCGAGTATGTTTGCTCAAATGGCACTAGTTTAGGCTTAATTTATTGATTAATTGTGTATATGTATATACATTGAATGTTTATAGCTCATAAAACCACATACTAACTCCGATCGATCTGAAATTTGGGACCTTACAATGATTTATCATTACGGATATGATAAAATTAGTTTCGTCGAAATCTGAGGTCGTCTGTAAAATGGCTATTTTCCCATATTCAATTAAATTGATATAATTTAATTTAATTTCAAAAACTATTAAATTTAATAATAATAAAATAATATTATCATATATATCCAAATAGAATATCATATGGCTTCTAAATAACTTGATACTTCCATTTTTAAGATAAATCGATATTCATTTTATAATGAAATTCCTTTATTTTATTTAATAAATCGTTATGGTTTATAAACGATTCCATACCGACTTTCTGAAAAAAATTAATTTGGACATAACTCACAATTTATAAGATGAAATCTCGATTTTTCTCTTTCATTAGAAAACTATAGCTCAATGGATTCGAACATCTCTTGTTTCAAAAATTTATGACTTATCTTGGATCTTATACATTCATTTAAAGTTCAAACCATAATATTACAAACTACTGCGCTGCTGCGAACTCATTTTTAATTATATTATAAATTATACATTCACCTTCAATTAAATAAGTTCTAAGTCCTTAATTCTTAAAATAAACCATTTTAAATATTTAATATTCAATAAATATTCCTTAATAAAATCTGGGTCGTTACGAAACCAAAGGCACCTTATTCCACGTCCTAGATGTAGAGAGGCTCTTGCAAATTCGGAAAATCTCCAAGTACATCCGGACCACTGCCACTTCTAACCTCGTATTAGGTGTACGGCCCAACTGAGACATCAGCGAGTAACCCATTCGATGTGAAGATCCTCGGTCTTCCACCACCATTTTCAATATCTTCATTTTCTCCATTTCTTCATATCAATATTCGAAATGGTTTTAGGATAGAAATCTAATCTTGGTCTTTTCGAATAACGAGCGTTATTTAAAACCATATGGACTTATACAGAATTTCAGTTAAGTCTCCTTTCACTTTAAGATTTTAGTAAATTGAACCTCTTCAATTTTCTTATCCTTTTATCAAAATCCTCATTTGAAAAACTTATCAATACAAAAACCCATTTCCTTTAAACCTTTAAGTCAAAAATCCATCTTCCAAAAATTCATTTCATAACTTCCTCTTTAAAACATATCTTTTTAAATCAAAGATAATTTAGCTTCGAAAATCTCAACCATCATTCGTTGACTTTTCACCCAGATTCATTAACTCTTCATTACTTTTCTTCTTAAAACCCATCCCCAAATCAAGACCATTAAATATCTGTAACACCCCGCATTTTATAGCAATTTAATAATTAAATAATTCATATGTGTATATATATGCATAGACATAAACATTTAAAAGAAAAACATAATAATGATAATATATGATTGCATGTAATAAATACATGCACTGAAAAAGAAGAAAATATTAATGCAAATAAAAATGTAATGCATGCATTAAAAGAAAGATATGATTGGTTGCATGCAGGTTTACAAATATTATGCATTAATAATAAAAGAGAAATAAAAGAAAAATATTCATGCAATGGGTTAAATGAAATATTGTAACAAATATGAAAAAGAAAAGTAAGAAGAGAACAATAATTACCACTGTTCTAAGCCTTGTTAACAATAGCCTTAGTAGTCCAATTGGTTAGAGCATTTGGCTTGCATATAAGAGGTATAGAGTTCGATCCCCGCCGACGTCATATTTTTGTTTTAAGGGAACAACTAAAGTAACGCAAGTTCATAAGAGAAAAATATGTATAAACGCACATATAAGGAAAAGTATACATATAAGGGAGTGTAGAAAAATATATATATATATACATATATATATATATACATATTGTGACGGCCCGCCCCGCACCAACCAACATTTACTCCAAAAGTGCGCTGTACACATGTCCAGTTAGCACGGGACGGTCGTCAGAAGAAAAGAAAGAAGACGAAGAAACAAAAAAGAACCTGTAGAATGTCTCACAGCGCATGGAATAAAATATAATAACAACATACTTGACATAAAACAGGTGAGACAGTGCATAAGATGAAAACAAACTAACATAGCAGCGGGAAATCCAAATACAGCTTATGATCCAAAGCCAACATTATTACAACTTTTCAAACTGTCTCAAAAACCAAAAGCAAGATAGAGGAGGTACACTACTAATGCCCAAGTAGCGACCACCAACGACACAGGGAGAATATCTATATATCATACGTGGAAGCCTCCTGCTCGCCTCCGAATCAGCTACTCGCGCATCACCAGCTAACATGTCTCTAGTCTGCTCGTGTGAGCACCCAGAGTAACAAGAAGAGACATAAAACTCTGGGTCAGACAAAAAGTCTGGTATGAGCGATAAGCATCTAAACAGAACAATAACAGGTATACTAAACCATACCTGAACCTGGACCTGCAAACAAAGAGTTAGCACTACATACTGTACAACACTCTAAGGTGCCATTTCAAATGGTGTAAAGATAACGGGGGTGGGGGTGTGCATGTCATAGTGATGGCAAACAATCAAGCATAACAACCATCCTCACATCTCTCACTCAGTGCGTAAAGCATACGATATTCACCACTTCGATCACCTCAGTACTTTGCTATGATCACCTTGCCCCATGAAGTCATAAATGGCTTCACTGCACTGATACATAGCCACTAATCCTTCGCTATGTCCACTTGCCCCATGGAGTTATTCACCCCATCTGTGCTGGCTCATAGCCTTACCAATCCTTTACTATGTCCACTAGCCCCGTGGAGTTATTCACCCCATCTGCGCTGGCTCATAGTCTTACTACGATCACTTTGCCCCTCGAGTCATAATGACTCTACTGCACTGATAACGTAGTCTTGCTACCATCACCTTGCCCCTCGAGGCATAGTGACTCTACTGCACTGATAAGTAGCCCATCATTCATTTTCAGTGGTGAATCGAAGTTATAAACGTCGACAACTCCTTAGCACACGTCCCGCAGCAAAGCCCAACCATGAAGTGAACTCATTGGTTCCCAACTGGATCCTGAGCTCTAACTTCCATTTGGACTACCTTTGCATCTCGGGTTATTGGTCATCACCGGATCGGTTCGGATCTCCCCCTAATCATCAGTTTGGTTCAGATCGGAGTGCTCCATCTTCACTGGATCGGTTCGGGTCTTCAGCACAAGCCTTCTCCTCTGCTCCGGATCAGATCAGGGTCTACACTCCTGGTAAGCTTCTTCAGATCGGATCGGATCGGAAGTCCTCACAAGATGCTGGATTGGATCGGTCTCCTTCATAGCACACCGGTTCGGGTCGGAGTCTCCAAGTCGCGTCGCCATACAGTACTACGGAGCGGAGCTGAGCTTCTTCACACGATGATGGATCGGAGCTTCTGAACTCGCGTGGGAGGTGGTTCGGATCGGGTCCTCTTCTCCGTTCCGATCCGGATCGGCCAATTCTCTGCACTTTTCTAGCAAGCAGTTTTTACGCCACTCGACGGCATTTTCGACCATTCCAACTATTCTAATCAATCACAAAGCATACCATACAGTCATAGCAACATGTATAATCAACCACAAACACCAAAACAACTATATGATAGGCTAAAATGGATCAAACATAGCCAAAACCCCATATTTTCCCTTAAGCATGTTTAGGTGAAACTAATGATATGATTAGCAAAACTTAACCAAATTAACCCAAATTCATATCAGAGGTCTAGTACATCATTTCGAATTTTATAAATATTTTTCCAGAATTTTATCATATTTAAATTCGCTAATTAACACTAATTACCCTTAATTAGCCATAATTAGTGAGGAACTATGCAAATCACTCACCTTAGCCACAAATAAAACCTCAAACTGAAATAATTCTCTGTTTGGGCGTGAATATCAATGCTAAACAGTAGCTCAAATCTGGATTTGGTGATGATCTCCCTTGATTTGATGTTACTAAGCTTAATCCTTGATTAGAAGGTGATTTGGAGGTGATTTAGAGGTTGGAGGCCATTTTTAGGGTTTCTAAGAGGTAAGTGGAGGCTAGAAAACTGAAATGGAATGAATCTCTAACTCTTTTCAGCCTCCCCATAACCCTAATCCCGAAATGGGTTATGGGCCCATTCACTAATCACCCTATTTGGCTAGGTTAAGCAGTTTTTCACCTTCCAAACCTTATTTCAGCCATATCTCCCAAACGGTAAGTCCGTTTCTCACATTTAACCACTCTACGGAAAGGTAAACCATCAAATGAATCTAATGGAAGCGGTTTCAGGTCAAAATTCCTTTCCAATCAAAAGTTATGGCCGAAACAAGACCAGCTAGGGGCAAAACGGTCATTTAAAATCGACAAAAATCGTGAACATGGGAAATGGCCCTAATGGTTGTTTCCCAAAGTTACATGACCATACGACTTCACATGGGAAAGAAATAAATATTTTACGACCCTCCGATGCGTAGAATGCGGGTTGTTACATTCTCCCCCCCTTAAGAAATTTCGTCCCCGAAATTCCCTAACCAAAACACACAAAGGGTCTCGCATGCCTATCAGTCATAAAATAACAATCAAACATGCCAAACAAGCAAAACAAGTCTATCCTAGCATGTGGAATAACTAAATTGTAAAGTAAATCTTACCAAGCAAAGAGTTCTGGAAACGTCTTCCTAATGCTCTCCTCTGTCTCCCAAGTACAGTCATTCTCGTTCTCGCCCCACTGAACCGTGACTAGCTTCATCGCCTTCCTTCGAAGTTGCTTTGTATCATGCTCGACAATACGAATCGGCTTGCGGTTCCCAACCGCCTCGGGTTCCACTTCGAAGTCCTCTAACTGATCAGGTGATATAGTCGTATATGGGTCGTGTACGAACTTCCTTAGTTGGGAAACATGAAATACGTTGTGAACTCCCGCCATCTTTTCTGGTAAGTCAACTCTATATGCCAAATTCCCAACTAGTTCAAGAACTGGGAATGGGCCAACAAATCTTGGTGCCAACTTGCCTCTCCCGCCAAATCATATCACGTTCTTCAACGGAGAAATCTTGACAAACACCAAGTCACCAACGGAGAATTTTAAGTCTCTTCTCCTCTTATCAGCATAACTCTTCTGCCTATCTTGGGCAGCCTTCATTCGTTGTTGAATGATCTTAATCTTATCCGAGGTTTCTCTTACCACATCTGGTCCAAGCATAAACTTCTCACCGGTCTCTATCCAACATGATGGTGAATTGCACGGTCTTCCATACAAAGCTTCATATGGAGCCATACCGATAATGGATTGGTAGCTATTATTATATGCAAACTCTACTAGATGCAAATGGTCATCCCATGATCCACCAAAATCCAATATACAAGCTCTCAAGAGATCTTCCAATATACGATTCACCCTCTCCGTCTGGTCGTCGGTCTGAGGATGATATGCGGTACTGAGATGTAATTCTGACCCTAGAGCCTCTTGTAAGCTCTTCCAAAACCCACTAGTACACAACGGGTCTCGGTCACTCACAATAGTTTAGGTACTCCATGAAATCTCACTACCCACTTCATATACAATTCTGCTAACTTAGCTGTCGTTCTGGTCGATTTGACTGGTATAAATCTTGAATCTTGGTCAATCGATCCACAATTACCCAAATGCTATCATATCCCGATCTAGTCCTTGGTAAACCATCGATGAAATCCATCGAGACTTGCTCCCATTTCCATTCTGGAATTTCTAATGGTTGTAACAAACCACTAGGCTTCTTTTGCTCGGCTTTAACTAGCTGGCAATTCATGCATTTGGATATAAATTTCCCAACGTCTCTTTTCATCCCTTCCCAGTAGAAAGTCTGTCTCATGTCTCGATACATCTTATCACCATCGGGGTGTATAGTCAGTTTTGAGTGATGACATTCTCTAAGCACTTCATCTCTCAAACCATTCACGTTGGGTACGACTAGTCTTCCATTCTTTCTAAGCCATCCATCTCGATCAAGCCCATACAAATTCCTCTCCTCACCGTCAATATTCATTTCTAACTTGGAGATGATTTCCAATAGATTAGGATCGTCCCTCTGACTGGAACCAATCCGCTCAATCAAAGTGGGTCTGATCGTCAAACTAGCTAGCATTTCTGGATCCAATTCGCACTTTGGTCTGAAATCAAACCCTGCGATATACTCAAGTTGCTTCCATTCAAGAAACATAGCCCCTAAACTGGCATGTCTCCTACTCAAGGCATCGGCTACCGCATTACCTTTCCCAAGTGTGTATGTGATATCAAAATCATACGAAGCCAAGAACTCTAACCATCTCTACTGGCGGAGATTCAGATCCTTCTGGGAGAAGAGATACTTTAACGATTTATGATCGGTAAACAACTCAAATCTCTCTCCCAAGAGATAATGTCTCCACATCTTCAACGCGAACATGATCGTTGCTAGTTCCAAATCATGGGTAGGATACATTTTCTCATGCGGCTTTAGTTGCCGACTAGCATAAGATACGACCCTACCTCCTTGCATCAATACAGCACCTAGTCCGGTACCACAAGCATCCGTGTATACCGTCATTTCTTCATTCCCTTTAGGAATGACTAGCACTGGCGCACGCGTCAACTTTTCTTTTAGACTCTTGAATGCATCCTCACACACTCCATCCCAGACGAAGGCCTGATTCTTCTTAGTCAACTGAGTCAACGGTGCTGCTATCTTGGAGAAGTCCTGGATAAACTTACGATAATATCCAGCTAACCCCTAGAAACTTCTTACGTCTGTTGCATTCTTGGGCGTAGGCCAATCCTGTACCATAGCCACCTTCGCAGGGTCCACGGCAATACCATTCTCTGAAATAACATGGCCCAAGAATCTCACTTCCCTCCTCCAGAAGTGACTCTTAGAGAATTTCGCTTTTAATTGGTGTTTCCTCAACACCTCCATCACTATCCTCAAGTGTCCCTTGTGTTTCTCCTCTGTCCTCGAGTAAACAAGGATATCGTCTACGAACACAAGAACAAACTTATTCAACTGATCTCTGAATACTCGATTCATAAGATCCACGAAATATGCTAGTGCATTGGTCAACCCAAATGGCTTAACCAACCACTCATAGAATCCAGACGGCGTCCTAAATGCCGTTTTCGAAACACTTTCATCTGCTACTCGGAGCTGATGAAATCCTGTCGCGTGGTCCAACTGGGAGAACACTCTTGCTCCTTCTAGTTGATCAAACAAATCATCTATCCGCGGTAGAGGATACTTATTCTTCCTCGTCACCTTATTCAACTCGAGATAGTCCACACACAAACGAAGGGAACCATCTGCCTTAGTGGCAAACACAACTGGTGCTCCCTAGTCGGAGACCCTTCTTCTAATAAATCCCTTCTTCAAAATATCGCTTACTTGCACCCCGAGCTCTCGCTGCTCCCTTGGTGCCATACGACGAAGTGGCATCACTATAGGTCTAACATCTTTCACTAAATAAATACGGAACTCAATCTCTCGATGTGGTGGAAGTCCGGTCACCTCCTCGAAGACGTCCGAATACTGGCCAACCACGGGCACATCTGACAACTCATTATGCGGGATGTCGAGGGAATTTATAAAACTAGCCATTACCCCATCACTAGGTAGACTACCAAACACTACCCTCCGCCCATCATCCACCCTAACTGTCACCAAAAAGCCCTCACAGTCTACCACCACCCCGTATCTTTGGAGCCAATCGACCCCCAATATAATGCCATACCCAGTAAAACCCAAAACAAAGCAATCACAAACAAACATACATCCATGACTCGATAAGACCAAATTTCGGCAAATCATACTAAGGTTAGTCGAACCACCAATCGGGTTCGTCACAACCAACGGTCTATCGACTATCTCGGATTCCAGTCCCAACCTATCCACCAGGTCATTAGATATGAAGGAACGGGAAGCCCCAGTATCAAACAAAACTCGAACTGGTACATCATGAATAGAAAGCATACCTTGAATAACGACATTCTTCCCTTTGTCCGCCGCAGTTGGGGCATTCGACGAAGAAGGAACAGCATCAATAGCATATGCTTTCACAATCTGCTTCTCTTTAGGAGGTTGTGGACGCTTATCCTTGAAATGTCCCACTTGGCCACAGTTGAAGCACTTCTTATCCGCCGACTTGGCCCGACAATCTTTGGCATAATGGCCCTTCTTACCACAGCTGAAGCACTCAACATCTTTCTTGCTCTTTTTCTGGCTATCCTTAGCTTGGTTCTGCTTCCTCTTGTTCTGAGAGTTATTCTTCCCTCCACCGCTTGCTTGCGGCTTTGGCCCTTCTGCAGATGCAACCTCAGTCTTTGGCTTAGGGTAAAGACTTTCTGACCTCAAAGCTTTCCCCACAATCGATTCAAAATTCTCATCGATGTGGTTGATAAGCCTTTCCCCCAAGTATCCATCCAACCCAGTAATGAACTTCTCATTCTTTTTCTCAGGAGTATCGATAAGAGATAATCCATACTTCGACAAAGTGTCGAACTCAGCAATATAGTCAGAGACTGCCCTACCATTCTCCTTGAGTTCCAAGAATCTCTTAAACAACACTGACTTCTGGGCAGCTGGAATGAACTTCTTGCTAAAGCGAGCCTTGAACTGATCCCAAGTAACCTGATCTTCTAGAGTAGCTGTTCTAATGGCATTCCACCAATTCATCGCTCGCCCTTGCAGCTGACGAGACACTAGCCTTCTCTTCATCGCATCCTCAATACCCAAGTCGTCGAAGATACGATCACAGCTATCCAACCAATCCTGAACATCTGTAGCCGACTCCGTTCCGTGGAACAGCTTCCCACCAAGGTTTGTGTAATCCTTGTACAACTTGGCGAAATCGACCCTAGGCGCCTGCACTACTGGACCACCACCATTTCCGGGATTGGGAACTGCCCGTTGAACATCCCTAAGCATCTCCCTCATGAAGTTAGTGAACATCGTCCTCATGTCAGGAGCATTCCCATGATTGGTCTCTGTACCAGCACCCCTGGTGTCTCGACTCATCGTTCAATCTGTAAAGAGAAAACAATTAACGACCTCATAGTGGTGCTAGTGCAGTACGACTTCATTCTTATACTACTAATAGTATATATATAGTTTTTGAAAACCAAAGTAATCACAAATACGCGCTCTCATATACGTACTATCTCTCCCTAGTGTCTTTCCCTAGGTTAACTATGCAACCTAGAACTCTGATACCGAATGTGACGGCCCGCCCCGCACCAACCGACATTTACTCCAAAAGTGCGTTGTACACATGTCCAGTTAGCACGGGACGGTCGTCAGAAGAAAAGAAAGATGACAAAGAAACAACAAAGAACCTGTAGAATGTCTCACAGCGCATGGAATAAAATATAATAACAACATACTTGACATAAAACAGGTGAGACAGTGCATAAGCTGAAAACAAACTAACATAGCAGCGGAAAATCCAAAGCCAACATTATTACAACTTTTCAAACTGTCTCAAAAAGCAAAAGCAAGATAGAGGAGGTACACTACTAATGCCCAAGTAGCGACCACCAACGACACAGGGAGAATATCTATATATCAAACGTGGAAGCCTCCTACTCGCCTCCGAATCAGCTACTCACGCATCACCAGCTAACCTGTCTCTAGTCTGCTCGTGTGAGCACCCAGAGTAATAAGAAGAGACATAAAACTCTGGGTTAGACAAAAAGTCTGGTATGACCGATAAGCATCTAAACAGAACAATAACAGGTACACTAAACCATACCTGAACCTGGACCTGCAACCAAAGAGTTAGCACTACATACTGTACAACACTCTAAGGTGCCATTTCAAATGGTGTAAAGATAACGGGGGTGGGGGTTTGCATGTCATAGTGATGGCAAACAATCAAGCATAACAACCATCCTCACATCTCTCACTCAGTGCGTAAAGCATACGATATTCACCACTTCGATCACCTCAATACTTTGCTATGATCACCTTGCCCCATGAAGTCATAAATGGCTTCACTGCACTGATACATAGTCACTAATACTTCGCTATGTCCACTTGCCCCATGGAGTTATTCACCCCATCTGCGTTGGCTCATAGCCTTACCAATCATTTACTATGTCCACTAGCCCCATGGAGTTATTCACCCCATCTGTGCTGGCACATAGTCTTACTACGATCACTTTGTCCCTCGAATCATAATGACTCTACTGCACTGATAACGTAGTCTTGCTACCATCACCTTGCCCCTCGAGTCATAGTGACTCTACTGCACTGATAAGTAGCCCATCATTCATTTTCAGTGGTGAATCGAAGTTATGAACGTCGACAACTCCTTAGCACACGTCCCGCAGCAAAGCCCAACCATGAAGTGAACTCATTGGTTCCCAACTGGATCCTGAGCTCTAACTTCCATTTGGACTACCTTTGCATCTCGGGTTATTGGTCATCACCGAATCGGTTCGGATCTCCCCCTAATCATCGGTTTGGTTCGGATCGGAGTGCTCCATCTTCACTGGATCGGTTCGGGTCTCTAGCACAAGCCTTCTCCTCTGCTCCGGATCGGATCGGGGTCTACACTCCTGGTAAGCTTCTTCGGATCGGATCGGAAGTCCTCACAAGATGCTGGATCGGATCGGTCTCCTTCATAGCACACCGGTTCGGGTCGGAGTCTCCAAGTCGCGTCGCCATACAGTACTACGGAGCTGAGCTTCTTCACACAATGATGGATCAGAGCTTCTGAACTCGCGTGGGAGGTGGTTCGGATCGGGTCCTCTTCTCCGTTCCGATACGGATCGGCCAATTCTCTGCACTTTTCCAACAAGCAGTTTTTACGCCATTCGACGGCGTTTTCGACCATTCCAACTATTCTAATCAATCACAAAGAATACCATACAGTCATAGCAACATGTATAATCAACCACAAACACCAAAACAACTATATGATAGGCTAAAATGGATCAAACATAGCCAAAACCCCATATTTTCCCTTAAGCATGTTTAGATGAAACTAATGATATGATTAGCAAAACTTAACCAAATTAACCCAAATTCATATCAGAGGTCTAGAACATCATTTCGAATTTTATAAATATTTTTCCAGAGTTTTATCATGTTTAAATTCGCTAATAAACACTAATTACCCTTAGTTAGCCATAATTAGTAAGGAACTATGCAAATCACTCACCTTAGCCACAAATAAAACCTCAAACTGAAATGATTCTCTGTTTGGGCGTGAATATCAATGCTAAACAGCAGCTCAAATCTGGATTTGGTGAAGATCTCCCTTGATTTGATGTTGCTAAGCTTAATCCTTGATTAGAAGGTGATTTGGAGGTGATTTAGAGATTGGAGGCCATTTTTAGGGTTTCTAAGAGGTAAGTGGAGGCTAAAAAACTGAAATGGAATGAAACTCTAACTCTTTTCAGCCTCCCCATAACCCTAATCCCGAAATGGGTTATGGACCCATTCACTAATCACCCTATTTGGCCAAGTTAAGCAGTTTTTCACCTTCCAAACCCTATTTCAGCCATATCTCCCAAACGGTAAGTCCGTTTCTCACATGTAACCACTCTACGGAAAGGTAAACCATTAAACGAATCTAATGGAAGTGGTTTCAGGTCAAAATTCCTTTCCAATGAAAAGTTATGGCCGAAACAAGATCATCTAGGGGCAAAACGGTCATTTAAAAATCGACAAAAATCGTGAACATGGGAAATGGCTCTAATGGTTGTTTCCCAAAGTTACATGACCATACGACTTAACATGGGAAAGAAATAAGTATTCTAAGACCCTCCGATGTGTAGAATGCGGGTTGTGACACATATATACGTAAATATACGCGTATATATGTGTAGAAATATATATATATATAAAAGAGAAAAATTCAAGATAAGACTACAATCAAAGAAATAGGGCAAGAATTAAATAACAATACAACACCGATTGAATTTTGAAATCGAAATAAAAGTTATGCGTATATATATACGCGTAAAATGGTCACTAGAAGATTTGTGTATGTATAAGAAGAATACATGTGAATATGACAGTTTAATAAATTCCAAAAATTCAAACATACGAAAATCAAACTTCTACGCCAAAACAGCTCGCGGGCCATAGGGGGTCGACATTCTTGTAGGGGGATCAACACCGGGGTCAACACCCCCCAGATCCGGCTAGATTCATCTACGAACCTGGACTATTTTCTTAAATGGGTTCAATGTTGACTCAGCGCTGCATGTAAATAGAGAATAATTAGTTTAGGATAATTCTGAATCAAGATCTGGAGGAATAGAATGAATATCAATAAGAAGTTCTTCAGAACCATATTCAAAATAAGGTAATTTCTTAGATTTGGTTTATTTCAATTTTTTCCTCTTTCTTCCCTTTTTCTTTTAGTAAAAAATGTGGATCCATAGTTGCTAGGTTCTAAATTCAGTTAGGAGGACCATGGAATACTAGATCTGGACCAGATTCAGGATTTGGAAAGCAAGTTAGGTGAGTGGATTTAAGTTATATCATTTTTGATAATGATATATTATCGTTTGACATTCCCCCTTAATCTGTAATCTAAATCTGCTAGAATGATTAGAAGTGTTGAAATGTTAATATGACATGTTGAGATATTAATATGTTAAAATATTAATATGTTGGAAATTCATATGCAGAAATGTTTAATATGCTGAAATGTTCATATGCTGAAATGTAAACTTGTTAAAATATGTGTAGCTATTGCGGTTGTTCTAATTTCATGTAAACTTTTGACATTTATGTACTTGAACCCTTAATTGTAGAAATTGGAATAATTACATGTTAAATTAGAATAATTACATGATTTGACGATCACATGTTATTTTGAGATGAAATTAATTAAATGTTAGGAATAACATGCGACATAAAACGGGCTTAATATGATGACATGTAAAATATAGATTAATTTGAAAGAATGGACACGCCTAAATTGTATAGAAAATTTGAAGTAAATAGAAAACTGTAACAACGCTTAGACATGAGGTTAAATTCAACTTGTGGTAGAAGTTTGCCCGGAATAGCCCGACAATTCCAGCATCCACAAGTTGTTAATTTAATGTGAGGGGTCTAGTGCGTAAATAAAACATGTAACGGTGCTAAGACACGAAGTTAAGTCAACTTGTGGAAGAAGTCTGCCCGACACCGCCCGGCAAATCCAGCATCCACAAGTGGTAGGCTTAATGTGAGAGGTTTAGTATATAAGCGTATGAATATAAAAGGATAGAGATAAATGACACTAATTATGATTAATGGAAACGAATAAGGAAATGAACGAAAGATAGTTACAACGGTAAAAGAAGTGGAATGATAATAACCTACTATAATTAATTACATTAATGAAAATGTTATATAATAAGTAGACTTGTCCTAGGGACAACTGGAGATTATAACTTAGGTTATAATAAACTAGTATGAAAATGAGATAACTTGTGTAATGAGATAAGTGGTACTTAATTGTAAATTAAGTAATCATTAAATGGGGAAACCTGAAACCAGTTGTTTGTAATAAGTAAAGAAAGGGGGAAAGTTTATGAAATGTAAGAAGTTGCACTTAATTACAAATTAAGTAATCTATAAACTTGGAAATATGAAATCTGCTGATAAGAATAACATGTTAAGGCTTGTCCTAGGGACAAGTGGAAATTATAACATAGGTTATAATAAACGGAAAGGAGACTTATTAGTGAACCTTAGTCAAGAGAACTAAGTTAATAAGTAAACAACGGTAAGTGGTAGTGACAACATAAGATGGAATTATGATTAAATAAGAAAGGATAAAGCAAAGTTATGAAATGAAATAAGTTATATTTAATCATAAATAATAAGTGACATGTTAAATAGAAAACATGTGAATTGAGATATATTGTGACACCCCACGTCCGTTAATGCCACTCACAAAGGGAATGCATTAAGTTTCGTGAAGCGTTATGGGTAAACAGAAACAGAAATATTACAAGACAAATATATAAAATGACAACAGAATTAAAAACTTTATTAACCATAAAGCACCATGGTTTAAAAACATCACATGTCTAAAATATACAAAAACCATTACATCATAAAACTACCGTCTTGTACTTTAAAACATCAGAGTACATAAAAGAAGCAAAATTTCCCAAACAAAATATAGCCATAGCAACAAGGATAGGAGCTTGAGCCATACATCTAAGCAACTCTAGCAAAATGTAAGCAGAATCACGGTTAAGCCTGAGTGCTCCCACCCTGAGAACCTTGGGGAGGGGAACGGAAGAAAGAAGAGGAAACAAAAAGAGTCAAACACAAAGTTTGGCGAGTCCAGTTACTATTAGTAAGTAAATAAATAAAAGTAGCATGACAGGCATATAAAGTGGATAAGAAAGATGACATCACAAAAGGTAAGTATGAAAAGGTAACATGATAGAGTGTATAAGCTTCTCTAATGATTTCTCTGCACTATTACCAGTATAACCAGAATGAGATGATCCCTTCTACTATAGGGTGGTAGACTTAGGCATACATTCGAATGTACCCTAACTACTACCCTAATCGATCAGCTCCCTAATCCACATAGATACACTGTGTCGGCCCCATCGTAGGATGTATCACGTCCTAAAGTGGGAACCCTTCGCTGATATGCACAGCCCCATATCTATAGGTGCCACGGTCGTCTTATCCCCCTCTACCCGGCCCACGCACGCACATGACCCGGTCGGTTTGCACTGCCCACACCGTCCTCCATGTTTGGATCTCTTACAATCAATTCAGTAAGCATGACCCTTCTCCAACCTAGTTCGGAGTACTTTGTTTGATACCTACTCTGGGTTACTGACTGAAACGGGTCCTACACAATATGATACAAGCTCTCCCCTTTGTCTTGTATCCCCCACTAGGTTTTCCACAAGTTATATTTACCCTAAAAGGTGTCTTTAATTATACAACCCCAATCTTTCTACCGGTTATGCTTACCTATAGGTGTCTTTAATACATAACCCCCAATTGGTTAAGTCTTGTGGGCCTATATTTAAATATTACCCACCCATCTCAGATATACTTAACTTAACCCTCCCATTATTCAACCAAGTTTACTTAACCCCTATTCATGTTCATGTTCACACAATCCCTATGCATTCAACTAGGTTAAGTATTCCAATTTGTTACCATGTCCATTTATGGTTATAATGGGCTAGACCTCCCACATTAGGCCTACAACTTGTGGATGCTGGATATGTCGGTCGGGTCCAGGAAGACTTCTTCCACAAGTAGGGCCTAACCTTGTGTCTTAGCCCATCTCGTATTTGTGCACTTAGACCCCTCACATTAGATTCAACATTTGCGGTTGCTGGATATGTCGGTCGGGTGCGGGCAAACTTCCACCACAAATGCAATCTAACCTCGCATCATAAGTGCAATTACAATTTCTAATTACTATAATCCCAGGCATTTTAATTATTAACCAATTAATTATACCTGTGTCTTTATAGGTGTTCATGCCCATTTACCCAATTATATTCATAGTGAATTATATGTCCAAATTCATATTCATTATTCAAGTTATGCCAATTCTAATGTTTTCCCCCGTTCCCTAACTAATGCATTCACATATATTTAGCGGCATGCCTAGGCTAGAAAGTAGCCTGGCCATAAACAATAAAAATGAAAGGTGATAGGAAGATGACAATAGTGATTATTCTAACAAAACTGGCATGAATACACACACACACACAGACATAGACATGTAATTGACATAGTAATAAGGTGGACATATAAAAATAGATCTAGTGAACATGCGATAATAAAACTAGATCTAACATATTAAGCATGTCATAATAGGCATGAATAGATCTAAATAAGGTTTCACATGTCCAATTAATGACAGATCTAAATTAACCACAACATTATAGGTACAAGATGATCTAGATAGAGAATTAGATCTAAATAAGGATTTAACTGTCCAAATAATGACAGATCCAAATTAACCACAGACATAGATAAAGGTCAAGATCCACAAATGTGACATGATAAATTAACCACAAGTGAATTAGATCTATAAAGGTAGATCTAGCATCATAAATTTTAAGATCCAAGAGTATCATAGTTTCACAATTTATAACAGATCCAAATCACAGTCATATCACGTTTTACTTTTAATCATTTAAATCTAAAAATAACTAAACTCACAGTGTTTGGATTTTAGAAGATAGAAGAGAAATTATTGGTGTTGAATCACTGATCTATACGTGAATCTCTAACTGATTAGTTCTTAGGTGATTGTTGTAGAAGAAAAGGATTCGTTTCAGTTCAGGCACCGGCAACATTTGGCCTCCATTGATTTCCAGTGAAGTAAACAAGAGAAATGGACCTTTATTTATAGCTGCCAGCCCCCCTTTAGAAATCGACTGCCACCTCAGTCCTGGGGGGGTCGACCCTTCCTTTATGGGGTCGACCCTGGGGTCGACCCCTCCTTATGGGGTCGATACCCCTACCATGAGGTCGACACCCTATTATGGGATCGACACCCCTGGGCGGGAATTTTACCGCCTACGGGATTTTCGAAATTTGAACTGAAATTTTAAATTCCTGGTCCCTATATTTCTAATTATCTTACACGTATACAAACTTCAAACCTTCATAACTTTTTCATACATTGTCTGTTTTATGCAAACCAAATGTCTATCTTGAACAGAATTTTGAGACGGACGCAATGGCGCAGTCCGTTTCCCTTAATTCTGATTATAAAATTAATTACTATTTAATTTATCCTCCTTACTGTTGTTGAAATTACGGGGTGTTACATTCCCCCTACTTAAAGGATTTTGTTCCCGAAATCTCTAAGTTGAGAAGAATGTATATCCTACCATCCATCATCCATCTACTCATTCATCAATCACAAGCATCTGTTGTCCTTAAATACTTCTAATGCTTAGATGAACATATGCAAAGGTGTGTGTGTATGTCCCAATACTAATGCAAAGATTAGGCGGTCTGCTAATTCAGTCGACCTCCCCAATGCATTGTATGTTAGTGCCATGAAATCCTATTATAACATGTAAGTTCTATATGTGTGCACACTCATTCGCCCAAATGCAACATCCATAAGCTAATACATCCATTTTTACCACTAGAAGAAAAGAAAAATGCACACACATTCATATGCAGTATGAGAGTGATTGAGCCGATCTAGTGCCCAATGTGTGTGTATGCATCCACAGGCAACCACTCGCAAACACTTGCATCCACTTACATCCATCAAACATAACATGTCTCAAACATTTGTTTACATCCATAGGATTCCTATCTAAAGGTCGAAGATACTATTGATAGGACATACTCAAATTATAAAAACAAGCATAAATAAAACTTTGGAAAAGGAGTTAAGGGCATACCCTCGAAAAAGAAAGGGTACGAAGCACGAATCTTGTCTTCGGTCCCCCAATTCACATCCTCTGGGTTATCTCCCCATTGAACCTTTATCAGCTTGATTTCTTTATTGCATAGCTTCTTAACTTCTGATCCAAGAATCCGGGTAGGGACTCTTCCGACTGTCGCCTCCCGCTCCACTTCTACTTCCTCTAATATACTTGGCTCAACAACTTTCGCAGTGTCATGCAAGCACTTTCGCAGATGAGAAATGTGGAAAAAATCATGAATGTCAGATAGATTTTCTGGTAGCTTTACTCTATAGGCCATTTGGCCAATCCTTTCGGTTATAGGAAATGGTCCCACAAATCTGGGTGCCAACTTCCCTATAGATCCGAAGCGAACCACATTCCTCAGAGGTGATACTGTAATAAAAACTAAGTCTCCTACTTCAAATTCGATGTCAGTCCTTCTCTTGTCTGCATAGGATTTCTGCCTATCTTGAGCTGTTTTCATTCGTCGTCGAATAAGATCAATTTTCTCGGATGTTTCTCTAACCATATCAGGTCCAAGTAATAATCTTTCTATAGATTCCCACCAACAAGTTGGTGATCTACAGGGTCGTCCGTACAATGCTTCGAAGGGTGCCATACCAATACTAGCTTGATAACTGTTGTTGTAGGCAAACTCTACTAAAGGAAGATGCTCTTCCTAAGTCCCTCCGAAGCCTAGGATACACAGCCTTAAAAGATCCTCAAGAATTCTTTTCAGCCTCTTCGTCTGCCTATCGGCCTGAGGATGATAAGCGATGCTCAAACACAACCGTGTACCTAATGCTTCTTGCAAGCTCCTCCAAAATTCACTGGTGAAGATGGGGTCACGATCGCTTACGATGCCGGAAGGTACTCCATGAAGATGGACTATCTCACGAACATAAATTGCTGCCAACCATGATGTCGTCCTTATACTCTTAACTGGAATGAAATGAGCACTCTTAGTAAGTCTATCCACCACAACCCAGTTACTAGTGTTGCCTTTCTTCGATCTAGGAAAACCATCTATGAAACCCATAGAGACGCTCTCCCACTTCCACTGTGGAACCCCTAAAGGATGAAGTAAACCATCGGGCTTCTTTTGCTTAGCTTTGACTTACTGACAAACTAAACATTAAGAAACAAACTCTGCCACATCTTTCTTTATCCCAGCCCAAAAAAAAACCCTCTTCATATCTCTGTACATCTTGTAACCACCTGGATGAATAGTCATTTTAGAATGGTGGGCTTCTTCTAGGACCGTCTTTATCAAGCTTCCGGATTGAGGTACACAAAGCCTTCCATCTCGTCGCAACCACCCCTTTTCATATATGGAATATCTACTGAGGTGACTAGAAGTATCCCCCTTTTTGAGCTTATCCATGATGTCCAAAATTTGTAGATCATTTCGCTGTGAAGCGTCCATTTGATCCATAAGAGTAGGTCGTATCTCTAATGATGCAAAGTCTAAAGTTAAAAGTTGATATGAACTCCAAGCTCTCCCTCTCCACAAACAAAGGACTTAAAGCCATCCTCTGCCTACTTAGTGTGTCGGCCACCAAATTACCTTTGCCAGGGGTATAAGCGATTTCAAAATCATAAGAAGCTAGGAATTCCATCCACCTTTGTTGCCTTAAATTAAGGTCCTTCTGCGAGAACAAGTACTTGAGAGATTTATGATCGGTGTATAATTCGAACTACTCTCCAAGTAAATAATGACGCCACGTCTTTAGCGCGAATACTATGGCAGCTAGCTCTAAATCATGGGTAGGATAGTTTTTCTCATGAACTCTCAACTGTCTACCCCCATAACACACTATCTTTCCTTCTTGCATCAGAACTGCACCAAGCCCAGTACCACATGCATCAGTTTAAACCGCAAATATTTTGCTCTCATCAAGCAAGGTCAAGACTGGGGCTGTTGTCAGTGCCCTCTTCAAACATTGGAAAGCAACATCACAATCTATATCCCATGAAAATGCCAAGTTCTTCTTCGTCAGCCTGGTGAGAGGGGATGATATCTTTTCAAAGTCCTTAATGAACTTCCTATAATAACCTGCCAACCGAAGAAAGCTTCTCACCTCTGTGGGATTTTTCGGAATTTTCCAATCTTGCACTGCAACTACCTTTGCGGGATCTATAGCTATCCCTTCTTTGGAGACCACATGCCCTAAGAATCTCACCTCTTTTCTTCAAAAATGGCATTTGGAGGAATTTGCCTTAAGCTGATGTGCACAGATAATTTAAAAAACTTCTCTCAAATGTTGGGCATGCTCTTCTTCGCTTTTGGAGAAGATCAAGATATCATCAACAAAGACCTCGACAAATTTATTAAGAAACTCCCGAAACACCGTACTCAACAGATCAACAAAATAGGCAGGGGCATTTTTCAACCCAAAAGGCATAACTAGCCATTCAAAGAAACCATCCGAAGTTCTAAAAGCAATCTTGTCTATACTATCTTCAGCCACCCTAAACTGATGAAACCCCATGGCCAAGTCTAACTGAGTGAATACCGAGGCACCAACAAGCTGGTCAAACAAGTCATCTATCCTCGGAAGTGGGTGCTTGTTCTTCTTAGTGAGTTTATTCAGTTCTCTATAGTCCACACACAAATGAAGCGAACCATCTGCCTTAGTTGCGAATACAACTAGAGCACCCCATTCAGATATGCTTCGTCTGATAAATCCTTTCTCATGTAGCTCCCCTACTTGCTTACTTAGCTCCCTCCTTTCCCTCGGAGCCATATGGCGCACTGGTAATGCAACTGCCTTTGCATTGTCCACCAGATATATACGGAAATCGATCTCGTGCCTCGGAGGTAAACCCCGTACCACATCAAAAACATCAGAATAATCTTGGACTACTGGAACAGATTGCAGATCATCGATAGATGCATCAAGAGACTCTAGGAAACTAAGCATAACCGACCCTTGTAGGTCACAAGAAATCTCGAGGGTCTTCCCATGATAAGTCAAAAGCCTAACAACCCTCCTCTCGCAATCTAGATGGCACCATACATGGTTAGCCGACTCCATCCCTAGAATCATCCCATATCCCATAAACCCGAGGACATACGCGTCGCACTCAAGCTCGACGCCTAAGATAGATATCCTCAAACGACGACAAACCATAGACAAATGAGCCGAACCACCAATGAGGTTTGAGGCAACAATGGGATCCACTACCATACTAGTATTTAAGTGCAGAGATTCAACCACAGAACTAGATATAAATGAATGTGAAGCGCCAGAATAAAAAAGTGTTCTAATAGGATAATTGGAAAGAGAAATTAAACCTTTCACAGAAATTTTCTACCTTTATCAGGAGCACTGATCGCGAGAGCATGCACCTGCCCTCCAGAAGTTCCTGCCTTTTGACCATATCCCTGTTTCTTTAGGCACTCCCTAGCAAAGTGTCTGACCTCTCCGCAACTGAAGCAAGAATTCTTCCTTCTTTTGCAGTCCTTCACCAAGTGACCCTCACGTCCACAACTGTGACACTTTCTCTTAACCTTAGCCTTGTCATTATTTCCACCCTTTTTTGTTGTTGTTGTTATCCTTTCTTGGGCCATATCTTCTTGTTTTGCATTGTTTCCTCAGCTTTAACTTCCTTCTTCTCTCTTTTGCCTTCTTCATACATTAAGGTCATATCGAGAAGTCTTTCAAAAGTAGCTCCAATTTGAATATGGGACATAGCCAACCCATGAAGGGGCTCATTATGTCCTTTGACAAACCGCAAAGCTTTCTTATGTGGAGTGTCCACCAACTCTAATCCAAACCTTGTTAGCTGGTTGAATTTGTTCACATATTCTTTAACGGTCATGTTTCCTTATTTGAGCGCCAAGATCCTCTCCATTTGCATGTTTTTCTCAGCTTGGGAAAGAATTTCATTTCAAACCTCTATCCAAAATCATCCCAAGTTTTCAATGGACGGCCTGCTTGGGTTACTTCCCACCAAAACGAAGCTTCATATTTCAGTAGCCAGGCAACCAGCTGAATCTTCCTTCGATCTTCCACTTCAAAGACTATGAACAAGTCCTCGATCTCCTTGAACCAATTCCTTGTCTCTGCAAATGTCTCGGTTACATGGAATGGCTTTCCTCCTATAGCACGGAAATCTTTGTAGATCTTAGAGAAGTTGTCTGCATGCGGAGGAGGAGGAACGACGGGTGCACCTGGGGGAGGCATGTTTCCTTGGCCTTTGGCAGGCGTCGTGGCCTCCAAATACCTACGGAACCAGCCTGGTATAGTAACGCCCTCTGGAATATTAGGTTCCCCAGACATGCTAAAATAGAAAAGGAAAAAGATTCAAATAAGGGATCGAAAGATATTACTTATTGCTTTTTGGGGAATGTTTTTCAAAATAGAATTTTCTTTTTGAAAATGCTTTCTTTTAAACCCATTTTGAAAATAAATTTTCAAAAACTTTTATCTAATCTGGTAACCTTCAGCTCTAATACCAAGTGTGATAGCTCACGTCCGTTAATGTCACTCACAAAGGGAATGCATTAAGTTTCGTGAAGCGTTATGGGTAAACAGAAACAAAAATATTACAAGATAGATATCTAAAATGATAGCGGAATTAAAAACTTTATTAACCATAAAGCATCGTGGTTCAAAAACATCACACGTCTGAAATACACAAAACCATTACATCATAAAAAATATTGTCTTGTACTTTAAAACATCATAGTACATAAAAGAAGCAAAATTCCCCCAACAAAATATAGCCATAGAAACAAGGATAGGAGCTTGAGCCATACATCTAAGAAACTCCAGCAAAATATAAGCAGAATCATGGTTAAGCCTAAGTGTTCCCACCCTAAGAACCTTGGCGTGGGGGAAAACGGAAGAAAGAAGAGGAAACAAAAAAGTCAGACATAAAGTCTGGCGAGTCCTGTTACTTTTAGTAAGTAAATAAATAAAAGTAGCATGACAGACATATAAAGTGGAAAAGAAATATGACATCACAAAAGGTAAGTACGACAAGGTAACATGATAGAGTGTATACGCTTCACCAATGTTTACTCTACACTATTACTAGTATAACCAGAATCAGATGACCCCTTCTACTATAAGATGGTAGACTAAGGCATACGTCTGAATGTACCCTAACTACTATCCCAATCGACCGGCTCCCTAATCCGCGTAGATACTCTATGCCGGCCCCACCGTAGGATGTATCACGTCCTAAAGTGGCAACCCTTTGTTGATATGCACAGCCCCATATCTACAGGTGTCACAGTCATCTTATCCCCCTCTGCCCGGCTCATGCACGCACATGACCCGGTCGGTTTGCGCTGCCTACAATGTCCTCCACGTTTGGATCTCTTACAATCAGTTCAGTAAGCGTGCCCCTTCTCCGACCTAGTTCGGAGTACTTTGTTTGATACTTACTCGGGGTTACTGACTGAAACGGGTCCCACACAATATGATACAAGCTCTTCCCTTTGTCTTGTATCCCCCACTAGGTTTTCCACAGGTTATATTTACCCTAAAAGGTGTCTTTAATAATATAACCCCAATCTTTCTACTGGTTATGCTTACCAATAGGTGTCTTTAATACATAACCCCCAACTTTGTTAAGTCATATGGGCCTATATTTAAATATTACCCACACATCTCAGATATACTTAACATAACCCTCCCACTGTTCAATCAGGTTTACTTAACCCCTATTCATGTTCATGTTAACACAATCCCTATGGATTCAACTAGGTTAAGTATTCCAATTCATTACCATGTGGTTATAATGGGCTAGACCTCCCAAATTAGGCCTACAACTTGTGGATGCTGGATATGCCAGTTGGGTCCGGGAAAACTTCTTCCACAAGTTGGGCCTAACCTCGTGTCTTAGCCCGTCACATATTTATGCACTTAGACCCCTCACATTAGATTCAACATTTGCGGTTGTTGGATATGCCGGTCGGGTCTGGGCAAACTTCCAACACAAATGCAATCTAACCTCATGTCATAAGTGCAGTTACAATTTCTAATTACTGTAATCCTATGCATTTTAACTATTAACTAATTAATTATACCTATGTCTTTATAGGTGTTCATGCCCATTTACCCAATTATATACATAGTGAATTATATGTCCAAATTCATATTCATTATTCAAGTTATGCCAATTCTAATGTTTTCCCCCATTCCATAACTAACGCATTCACATATATTTGGTGGCATGCCTAGGCTAGAAAGTATCTTAGACATAAACAATAAAAGGGAAAGGTGATGGGAAGATGACAATAGTGATTATTCTAACAAAACTGGCATGAATATATATATATATATATATATATATATATACTGACATAGACATGTAATTGACATAGTAATAAGGGGGACATATAAAAACAGATCTAGTGAACATGTGATAATAGTACTAGATCTAACATACTAAGGATGCCATAATAGGCATGAATAAATCTAAATAAGGATTCACATGTCCAATTAATGACAGATCTAAATTAACCACAACATGATAGGTACAAGATGATCTAGATAGAGAATCAGATCTAAACAAGGATTTAACTGTCCAAATAATGACAGATCCAAATTAACCACAGACACAGATAAAAATCCAGATCCACAAATGTGACATGATAAATTAACCACAAGTGAATTAGATCTATAAAGGTAGATCTAGCATGATAAAGTTTATGATCCAGGAGTATCATAGTTTCACAATTTATAATAGATCCAAATCACATTCATATCACGTTTTACTTTTAATCATTTAAATCTAAAAGTAACTAAACTCACAGTGTTTGGATTTTAGAAGATAGAAGAGAAATTGTTGGTGTTGAATCTCAGATCTATACGTGAATCCTTAACTGATTAGTTCTTAGTTTATTGTTGTAGAAGAAAAGGATTTGTTTCAGTTCAGGCACCGGCAGCATTTGGCCTCCATTAATTTCCAGTGAAGAAAAAAAAGGAGAAATGGACCTTTATTTGTAGCTGCCAGCCCCTCTCCCCCAGAAATTTACTGCCACCTCAGCCCTAGGGGGGTCGACACCTCCATGGGGTCGACACCCCCTGGGGCAGGAATTTTACCGCCTACGGGATTTTCGAAATTTGAACTGAAATTTTGAATTCCTGGTCCCTATACATATATATATATATATAATTATCTTGCGCGTATACAATCTTCAAACCTTCATAACTTCTTCGTACCTTGTCCATTTTATGCAAACCGAATGTCCATCTTGACCAGAATTTCGAGACGGACATAATGGCGCAGTCCATTTCCCTTAATTATGATTAATAAATTAATTATTATTTAATTTATCCTCTTAATATTGTTGAAATTACGGGGTGTTACATATACATAATTACATATTAAGTAAGAACATGTTATTGTACTATGAATAATATTAAGAGGTTGTAGATTACAGACCTTGGATTACAATCTAGAGAATGACATGTTATGGGCTTATTAATAAACTTAAATGGGTTAAGTTATATGATTGAAATTAATAAGCGAGAGGAACTTGGTAACTTGATTCAGAAGTCAATGTAAATGGGAATAACCAAGTTAAAAGGAAACCCGATGAGGTAGAGCAAGCACATAATTGAATGTTTAGACATAGGGTTTAATAACATATTAAAATAAAGCACTTGGACCAGTCCGCACGTTTAAGGTGAATAACCCAATGGGGTAGATCATCGCGGTGTCATGAGGAACGAGGGGAGCGCACGTCCATTTGATTATTCTGTTAGCTCCTAAGGACTAGAAGGGGAAGCACGCGGCTTCTGGGATATGTAAGGTGCTCCCGGTAGTCCTCTGTGCAGTGGTAGATATTTAGGCTGTGCTCGCAGAGGTTGGATCTGCGCGTTACTACCAGGTGGGTGGGCCTTGACTGCAAAAGTAGCTTAGCAGTCAGAATGCTGTCACGAGGTGACACTAGGGTGATTTGACGATCGCCTCAATGGGAGGCAACGTCAGGACCAACAAGGGTAGTAGATCATCGGGACCCGTCATCGACAGCTAGTGGGATGCGAAAAGACTAGAGCTAAACCCAAGACGCCATTCACCTTTCACTATCGAGATACGGTGGTTGAGGTGAGACGCCAACTGGATGTTTAGATTGTTTGTTAGGGGCAAGTCACTTAGCTCTTGTAGTCTTTACTAGTTGAGGGAGAGGCCGAGGTGGGGATATAGCCGCTATGAAAAACAGACCCGAGGGATATTTGTATTTTGAGGCCCTTAAAGACGGGCCTGTACAGATATGGAAAAGGTCCCGGTCGAGTTCCGTGTTTCTTGTACAACCCTGCCACGGAACTCGGTGCACATTATAGGTTATGTGCGGTTAAGGCATCGAGTACGATTAATAATACGTACGTGGAAAAGTTTAGATACATGCATGTTTGCTCTGGGTGGTGTATCATAGGCTCTAGGGCATTACTCTGCAATCTGATTCGATCAAAGGTGGCAGTCCATACGCTTACGTAGCAGGGCGATAACGGTACTATGCGGAACGTAGCGTTGTTATATAGAGGTCCGTACATCACTCCGGCGTAGGATGAGGGGCTGCGTATATTTCTATGGTGTTACAGCGGAGACCGTGCAAGTGGGGTACCATGGGGTGCACCTTGATATTGGGGGTTAGCTACATATATACTTTATTAGGCTAATCAACTGGGGAGTAAATGGGTACGACGTGTGTGTAAGCCTTGATTGTTGTTAACCCAACTAACCTAATAAACAAGTAAATGTGATTGAACGGTATATGTAGGATTATCCAAAATGTATAGTTTAAATTATGTCCCTAGAACCTGTGTTCTGACCCCTTCCTCATCACATACTCGCAAGTTAGACTTGCGATAGAGATATGATAGCTTTGGATACTGGTTAGGCAGTATTATAGTTTGGGTAAGGCTATATTTCGATTATATTATATTTTATCCATTCCGCTGTGAGATATTTTCTAACCTCTGATATATTTTATATCTCTGTCTTTTCTGCAGGATACCAGAGTTACAACCACGAGTTTCAATGGATTAGAATTTTGAGAAAAAAATCGGTCTGTTGGAATTCGGGTTGTTACAATATCGTTCAAATAGTCTTTATGAAATCTTAATCCTCTTTAAATTCCAAATAATGACTTAATCTTTAGCAGGTTAAAGAATGATGTTATTTCAGACACCATTCACAACAAACCCAAAATCAAATGATATTGAATATAAGATTTAAACAGAAATTATCAACTTATATTCGATACTAATCCTCATAATCAGCGAATACTTTAAGCCGAATAATGATATAGATATCTTTCAAATTCCCTAGATAGTATATGTCTTAACTACAGAATTCCATACCAAATATTTAAAGATTATTTCTATCCAACCCTACCTTATAATATTGGAAAACCTTTATTCCAATAGATTAAACTGAAAATCATTATATAGGAACTGGATAGAAGTTACATCAACTTATGTTTGGTATCAATTTCCATATTCGACTAATACTATAATCGGAATAATGGTAGTTCTACATTTTGAATTCTTCTAATTGTACAAGTTTACATATGGACTTAATAACGACATTCGAATATTACTTTTAACCATTTCCAATTTATTAATAAATGGAAAATCATTTATCTCAAGATAAATTAAATCCTACTCAAAACCATTATGTTTTAAGTACTATAGACTTCTAAATATATTTCATTAATCATTACAAAATGATCATTTAAGTTTTAGATAATGGTTCATAAGTTTAAAACCTCAAAATATAATGTTTTTAGAAAAATATTGCAAAAGTGTTCCAAAAGCATCGCAAAATAGCTTATATTAGCTAGTTATATCAAAATAACCTTTATACTACCCAAAATTATCATTTTTTAATTCAAATTACATTTAAATAATTTATGATGATTTTACAAAAAAATCCATATTTTTAATAAATTTAAGACAACCAATTGTCGTTATGGTCTACGAACTACATTCACAATGACCTTTTCCAAAATAGATTTAAACATAACTAGGAAACCATACATTGAAAATTTGATATTCCTTTTTCCTTTGAAAGCTATTGCTATTAGAAAGAAAACATTTTCTGTTTCACGTCAGTCCGATTTAAATTGCATAAGTTATAGTTGTTCAAAATCTATGGTCGAAATTCGCGAACTACCATTACGCGACAAGTCCTATTCAGACCATATTGCGACTTATAATTCAAATTTATCCGATTCAATTCCAATATGATTATAAACCTTTATAAACATATATAAACTCGTTTGATTACAATATCTGCAAAATTTGACTTTAAGTTCAATTTAAATTCAAAATTGATTTCACAAATTGAACTAGCCAATTCTAGTACAAACTGTTTTCAAAATTGTTTCTACCTTTACAACAGTTATTCGCACATACTTCAATTTCATTTTCAAATCAAATTCAAAATTTTATTTTTCATGCCTAATTCTTGGTATTAATAACAAAATCATTTATATTTCCAATTGAAAAGGAGCCTAACCAATCACCCGTATAATTCCATAATTGGGGTGTCGTGGGTGTGTAATAACATACAACAATACTAACACATACGAACATTCATATCATTCAACGACAATATCATCAATAATGTTAGTTCCTATGTACAAGTGTTATGGTACTTAATGCTTATCAGTGTATATGTGTCATTAACTATACATCCATTCATCCATCATCATACATATATATCCAACATCTATAATAAAATATATAAATAAATAATTGTGATGAGTTCTCACTGACGTATCCACTCTGCTAACCGGACATCCTAACTGCATAACGTGATCCAACTTTTTTGATTTCGAAAATAAGCTTTCCATGAGTTTTTGGACTACCTGCTCTCAAATATTTGGAAAAGTACCAAACTACAAAGTTGTAGGAAATTATTTTCTCTTCAGTTAAGAAAAAAAGAATTTCCCAAATCTAATCATTTTTTAGGGAGATATGGTCAAAATACTGGAGGTGTTTTTCAGATTTGACAAAATATAACAATAAAATATAGCCCTCAAAGATCTGGGATTTTTGGATAGCTATGAATAAAATTAGGAAAAGTTCTCAACTATAAAGTTGTAGTCACCGAAAAATGCACAATCTTAAAAAAAAGTGATTTGGATCATTTTTGGAGGAGTTATAGCCCCTGCAAGTTGCTAGTCTAGGACGAGGTGGAGGTCGAGAAGAATTGAGTAGTGGTGCATGGAGGTGGTGGTGTGGGGTGTTTGGCTAGACTTGGGTGGAGAAAGTGGGGTTGTGGGCTGGTGGTTGGGAGGCGTAAGCCATGAAGATGAAGGAGAGTGGAGGAAATGGAGAGGAAAAGGAGGGAGTAAATGGGACAAAGGAGGGTGCTATGTTTTGGAAGCCATGACTTCAAAGCCTAAGAATGAGAAATGAAAAGTGAAGGAAGGAGGTGTTTTTATATGGAAGGAGGGGTAAGGAGGGAGTGAACATAAGGGAGCAAGTGGAAGTGTGCATGAAAAGGACATGCATACAAAAACAAGTGTCCTTACCCTTGCAAGCTTAAGGAGAATGGTATTTTAGATAGCATTTACTTAAAATATTATGGAAACTATATGCAACACTAGTCTATCGTTACCGTATTTCAACTTCTAGTTATCTTTGAATAATTCTGGTTTATTAACAATCATTTCACTACAAGAAAATTGATCTTTTGTAGCACCCAAAAAATGCTATCAAGCATTTTTGGTGGTGTTTCGATAATCGTAACAAGAAAACATGCCACTAAAAATCATTGAGTAGCAATCGCACTTTTTTTAATCGCCACTAAATATTTATTTTTAATAGCATTTGTTAAATGATACGAATGTTATTTTTTGCAGCGTCTATAAAATGCCACCGAAAAGATTTCTACACTACAATACTATCTTAATGGCTATACTTATTTTTTTTGTAGCATTTAGTAAACGCCGCCGCAACGGTTCCTTATTACTTTAACCACTAATTTGTAGTGGTTTTTAAACGTACAAAAATAATAATATTCCGTAGCATTATTTTCCACCACCGTTTATTCCCAAATTGTATCATAATATTACACACATACCCATAATTTTGCCTGCAATTATATAACAACATAATACACAAACACATACACTTTTGAACATAACATATTAAATAACCACAAAATACATACACATTCAAACATCCACAAGATACATACACATTCAAACATTCACAATATACATAATTGTCAAGACAAAAAGTATATTTTATCTGCACCTTTGTCACCATTCTTACAAAATATATTGTCATTTAAATCATTTTATGAATATATTGCGTACACAGGAATTTGTGGGAATAATGTATGCTACAGGTGCATTATCTTCCATAGTAGGAGTTCTGATCTATCACAAACTAAAAGACTGTTCATTTCGAAGCATACTCTTTTACGCTCAACTACTATATGGTGTATCGGGAATACTTATAACACCCCAAAATTTTAATAGCACTAAAGAGGAAAAATTAAAGAATAATTAATTTAATATTTAGAATCAGGGGAAACAGACTGCTATGTTGTGTCCTTCTTGAAATTCTGGTCAAGATAGACACTTGGTTTGCGTAAAACGGACACCGTATGAGGAAGTTATGAAGGTTTGAAGTTTGTATATGCATAAGAGAATTATATGTATACAAACAAATTTATATATATATATATATATATATATCAAAACAGCGAATCGGGAGGGGCAATACCCGAACCGGTCCATTTTGGGGGTCGACGCGAGCCCCGCTGGGTCGACCCGGGGGTCGACACCAGGGTTGACCCCGGGGTCGACACCCTAAGATGGGGTCGAGCCCCCTAGGTAGATCTGGGCAGATTCAATTTTCTGAAGGTGGACTCATTTCTTAACCTGGTTCGTTGCTTCTAGGCTATAAAAAGGACCCTGAACCTAGGTTTTATTCATCTGAAAAATAATGGTGATGGCGGGGCTCTGCTGCAACGAAAATTAAATAGCCTATTCTTCTCCAAAATCAATTCAAAGAAGATTATACATATTCAAAGATTGCTACAACAATATCAGCGTGTCCTCAGTTATTTGGATCCATTTTCTTAGATCTATTCAATGTGAGTTTATGTTATTTTTAGATCTAAATATTTAATTGGCAATCTTGATATGTATATAAAAATTGGATCTTGAATCATCGCCTAAATCAGTTCTATTATGACATATTCACCAGATCTGTTCTTATATATTTATATCGCCACCATGCCAAATCTTGTAATAATATGCTTATTCAGTTTTTATGATTGTTTCTGTTAGTTAATTATTGATTTGTTACTATGCCTACTTTTGACTCTCTTCTCTCCCTCTTTTCCCTTTTTATTTTTTTATATAGCCAGGCTACTTTCGAGCCTTGGCCTAACGTTGAAATATGTGAACGTGCGAAATTGGGAATCATTAGAAAAAACATGAATTTGGGCATAACTTGTATTGAAATATGTGAATATTGAATTGGGGCATAAAGTGGGACAAATGTGAATATTGAATTGGGGCATAAATTGGAACATATGTAAATATTGAATTGGGGCATCAATTGGAACATAGGTGAATATTGAATTGGGGCGTAAATTGGAACATATGTGAATATTGAATTGGGGCATAAATTGGAACATATGTTAATATTGAAATCGGGCATAAATTGTATATTGATTTATGACTTAGGAAAAAGGGCATATTAGGCATAATGATATGTGAATTAAAAAACGGCATGGGAAAACCTATAATTGAAATAAGATAATTGCTAATATGAATATGCCTAAAAATTTGAAATGGTAATAATGCTTACACACGAGGTTAGATTGCGCTTGTGGTATAAGTTTGCCCGGAGCCGCCCGACATATCTAGCAACTACAAATGGCTAATCTAATGTGAGGGGTCTAATGCGAAACGGCACCACGACACGAGGTTAAGTCTAAACTTGTGGTTTAAATCTGCCTGGAGCCGCCCGGCATATGCAGCGACCATAAGTGATTGACTTAATGTGAGAGGTCAAGTGTGTTAACATGTACAAATGAAAGGTGTAACGACCCGGAAAATCTGAACCAATTTAAACTTTTTAAATTGGCTATTTTAGTTGATTTTAAATATTTAAAATAAGTATTTTAAATAATAACGATGAAAAATAAGTTTGAATCGACATTTGAAAACGAATATAATTAATTCTAATTATAAACAAGGCCTGAAATGGCGCGGTAATTTCAAAATTTGAATTCAAACTTTGCCTAACGGTACCGGGTGCAAAACAAAACGGATTTTAGTGAAACCAAAAATATTTAAATCTGTTAGTGAATATCTTTCTAACGATTCTGAAAAATCGAAGTTTCATAATAGGAAGCAAAAGTTATGGCCAAATGAATTTTTAGGAAGGTCGCTATGGAATTTATATAGCCCGTGAAAATGGCCATTTTGCAAATGACCTCGGAATTCGACGAAACCACTTTTGTTGGATCCGGGATGTTAAGTTATTGCTAAGTTTCAAATTTCATAATTTTTGAAGCTAGTATGTGAGCGTGGCAAAGGAAAATGTGTTTGGTCGATTTCTATTAAATTAGGTCGACCAGAAAATGACCATTTTGCAAACGACCTCAGAATTCGACGAAACTAGTTATATTGGGACCGTATCGTCAAAACAAAGCTAGATTTATTTTTCGGGAATTTTTAGTATCAGTATGTGGCCCCGGCAAATTGAAATGTACGTTCAAATCAAATATTGAATGTTTTATATTTTAATTTGAAGGAAAACTGACTGAAACAGTCGAATGGGCCTACGAAATATATCCCATTGTGTTCGGAATGGGGGTAAAACGCTAGGGACGACAGTCGTTGGGTTTGGATTGGTGTTCGTGTGTGAAAGAGGGTATTTTAGAGATTTTAAAATATATAAATAAATAAAAAAATTCATTGGTCAATAAACTTTCTCTCTCCCCGATAATATCGCGATCGACGACGAAAAGGTGTTCATCACTTCCCGTTCATTTTCTGATCAGTCCACGCAAAATTAGCCCCTCCTCCAGTTGAAGATTTTGAAGAGCTCGAGAAGATCTTCAAATCCATGTATAGTTTGGATTTTTTCATTGAGTACTGAGGGAGATCCACCGCCGTGAACATCCGCCATTCGAACCACCGACGCCACTTCCACAGGCCATCGAACTGGCCCACACCCCCCTGCGCACGTGCGCCTCTCCTCCCCCTTCGACGCTGCGAAGGCCGATCGATGAATAGCTATACGGATTCGAAGAAAAATCCAAACCTAGTTTTGAACGAAACAGCTGAGGTACGGTTTAAATTATTTTAAACTATATTATAGCAGTTTAAAGCGCTACGGTTTTTGATTTCGCTGTAAAAATCATATCTTTTTCGTTTGTTGACGAAATTCAGTGAAACAAGAGACAGTGGACTCGTGTGGACGTCTTCTACATTCTAGAAGAGACCGCATATTTTTCTGAGCCTTCTGCTATTTTTGGTGGAGTGGAACCCAATGTGAGATTTCTAATTTATAAACGATATGGAAAACGACGATGTATAAATTATATGGTTGATGTATGACTTGTATAAGCGTTGTACACCTCATGTATAAGCGTTTTATAGGTTGTACGTTCGATGTATAAGTTATATACGCGTTGTAAAAATTATATATGTGTTGAAATAGAAGTGAAATGCTTATATAAAATATATATATACACGCCCCTCGTCCGTCCACAAACCATGGACGATATTTATTGATTGTGATTGGTGTGAAAATTGATTGATTACGAATGGTTGATTAAAATTGTTTGTGGCTGAAATTGATTGATTGTGGTTGAAAAATACCCGTTTGTGGTTGAGAATTATTTGGTTGAAACCACATAGGATTAGTTTGTGGAAATGAAAAATATATACATGTCGCCTGCGCGCGAACTAGATGCATGATCCCCCATTGTCAAAAGCTGCGAGGCTTTAAGGTAGAGCGAGGAGCCGTACTAGGGACGGCCCGGTTTTAACTACCCTGCCGTTATGCTGCCGAAATTTTGAATAATATTCATGTGTTAGAATTATTTTCATGTGTTGAAACTATATTCGTGTGTTGAATAGAAATTCATCTGTTGAACGACATTCATGTTTGAAATAAATTATTTTGCAATAAAAATCACATTTTTATTACTTCATATATATAAACTATAGAAAACCTTCATGTGTTGAATTGAAATTCATTCGTTGAATAGAAATTCATGTGTTGAATGGTATTCGTGTTTTAAATATAAAAATCACCTTTTTATCCATATATATAAACTATAGAGAACCTTCATGTGTTGAATTGAAATTCATTCGTAGAATAGAAATTCATGTGTTGAATGGTATTCGTGTTTTAAATATAAAAAATCACCTTTTTATCTATATATAAAAACTATAGAAAACCTTCATGTGTTGAATAGAAATTCATTCGTTGAATGGAAATTCAAGTGTTGAATGGTATTCGTGTTTTAAATATAAAAATCACCTTTTTATCTATATATATAAACTATAGAAAACCTTCTTGTGTTGAATAGAAATTCATTCGTTGAATGGAAATTCATGTGTTGAATGGTATTCGTGTTTTGAAATAAATTGTTTTATAATAAAAATCATATTTTTATTACATATATGAACTATACAAAATAGTGTTTTGAAATGAATTGTTTTACAATAAAAATCACATTTTTATTATATACATGAATTGTTAAAAATAGTGAAGTGTTGAAATAGAAGACAGTTAGATGAAAATATCATTTTTATCAAATGTATGAAAATCATATAGTTTTGAAATCGAAGAATCGATATATATATATATAAATAGAATTGAAATATATCGAATAACGAAGCTGCAGTTCGTATTTTGAAACCGTGATTTCAAACGATTAGTGCGGGAGATCCGACCATCGGATTTTCCCGAAATTGCAACCGTTGGGTTCGCTTTGGAAATATCTTTCCAACGACACCAACTTTGTAAAAATCCAACGGTTGGATTGTCTGGAATGTTTAATTCAAATCTGAAGAAAAACAGCGCCAGAATCGATTATATATATATATATATATATATAAATATAATTATATTAAATCGAATAACGACGCTGCAGTTCGTATTTTGAAATCGAAACTTCAAACGATTATACCGGGAGATCCGACCGTTAGATTTTCCCGAAACTGGAACCGTTGGGTTCGTTTTGAAAAGATCTTTCTAATGATGTAAATTTTGTGAAGATACAACGGTTAGATTTTCAGATATGTGTAAGTCAAATCTGAAGAAAAACAGCGCCACGGCCGCGTTATGGCCCGAAGCGTCGTTTAAATAAATTGTCCATTTTTAAATAAATAAAAATAGCGATAAATCATTATAAAATATTATAAACGATATGGATGTAAAATTTAGAAACTAACCGAAGGTTGGCTAAGTCGAATGGTTTCCTGGATTTTGATCTGATGTTGGTTTCGGCCTTCGGGGTTAATATTTGGGGAATCGTTCTCATACTGATTTACGGTTAGTGACTAATGAATTGAAATGATGTGTATGTCGTGTTTGTGTAGCACTGGTTTATTATATACGCGAGTTGCTCAGAAAGACCGGGTTTATCCCATTCTGAATAACTAAATCGACGATAAGAAATCGAAGATGAAGACGGTGGTAGAATACCGGAAATCTTCACCTCGTTTGGATGGTAACCGATGTCCTGATTGGGAGGCATCCCGAAATATGGATAATGAGTGGTGATCGTCCAAACGTACGTGGAGATCGGTATGCGAGGTATATAGTGCCTCCGGTTTCGTTCAGACCCGGAACGGACTTGCAATTGGACTGTATGTCCGACGTTGGAATTCATTCTGTGTGATTGGTAACCATCAGTTATATGGTGTGAATTGCCTGTATGGCATGCTAAGATGCAGTGATCAGGGCTTCTGTTGAAAAGCAAAGTCTTGTGGTTGATGATCAAAGCACCGCCTTTTTGGCGTAGCTTTGTGTATAACGTGAATTCGCGAGTCTCACACCCCGGTATGAACCAGAAACGGGAGAGGACATCAGGGAGGGCATGTGTTTCCTTCTAGCTAGAGGTGGTGTCGGTGCTTAAACTGGCTGACATTATATTATTTTCACATATGTGGTTGTTGCTGTTGCGAGGCGCCTCGGTTATATCGGTCGATCCGGGACCGATGGAGTCATTCGTTGGCTCATTTACGCCCCCATAGGGCGGGGAAACGCAGTGTTCAGGCATTTTAATCCACATCGGTGGACCGGCCCTGACGATCCAAGGGCCCACCTGAGTCTGGGTCCTGAGACATGGGCTAGATTGTCTCAAAGTCGGTAAGGACTATCTTTTGCCTTGGTTCATGACGGAAATCCAATTTCCAAATACGTGACTGTGCGGTTTTGATTGTATACCTATAGTTGGCGACATAGTGGCATGGGACGCTCATGTCGTCTATGATTGATACTTATGATTTGAAATTGTTTTTGAAACATATAAACACTAGTAGTAATATCAAATGCTTTTGTTTTATTCGTATCAAGCATATTTTGGCCATTATAAGGTAAAAACTCTATCCTCCGGTTTGCGTTGCATTGTGTGATGGGAACTGAGTCTTATAATGGCTTCATTTTTATAAAAAGCATTGCGATGTTTAAAAGAATGATTTGTTTTAAAAGCACTGGCAATCCAATGGAGTAAACCCGTTCCACGAAAGTGGCGTGGTCCTGTGATTAGCCATATTGTATAATGTGTTAAGTAGATTTCTCATACCAGTCCCATGACTGACTCGTAGTTTGTTTCACTTGCAAACTCGGGTGCCCCTTTTCCTACACGGGCAACCTTGTATTTTGGTTTAGCTGGCTCTATCTGGATAGCTGGAGCTGAAGATGGATTCTATCATTTATCTCTTTTTATGTTGTTCAGCTCCTATTGTACATTATGTTTAGTTTTCCGCTGTAGACATTTATGTATAGCTGAACTGTATTTGTACTAAGTATGATCCTGTATACTGTGTAACTCTGATGATTACTGTTTATCCAGTGTATTTTTTGTTCATTATCTGGTGTATTTATTTATTTCTTTTCTGTTTCTGTGTTATATTCCAAAGATTACCCTTGTCACCGTCAGTATGGGATTTGGGGTCGTCACAAAAGGATAATGACAACATGTTAAATTGAAATATTGAACCGTTTTGAATGTGAAAAGGGGTAATATATGAACCTAACAATGGAATAAAGGGTTAAGTAAATTCATATGAATTGATGGGATTAAGTAAATATGAAATCTGTGGGGTTAAGTAAACATGCTAAATTTCTGTGGGGTTAAATAAAATTGTTAAAATTGTGGGGTTAGGTAAACTTGTTAAGTTTGCGGGGTTAAGTAAACCTGTTAAGTTTCTATAGGGTTAAGTAAACCTATTAAATTTGTAGGGTTAAGTAAACCTGTTAAGTCTGTAGCGTTAAGTAAAACTGTTAAATCCGTGGGGGTTATACGAACCTGTTAATCTAAAAGACTTAACCTGTTACATCTGTTGGGATTATAGGGACCCGTTAACTTGTAAAGTTTAACTTGTAAATCTGTAGGGGGTTATGCGAATCTATTAAGTCTGTTAGGCATAACCTATCAAAACCTTAGTTAATTGGGGACGCAAGATCTGTGGGGGTTGGCTTGTGTCATCTGTTTGTACTGTCGCGTTCCAACAAACTCAGGTGCGTGCATGAGTACGGCTTGTTTCTGGGAAAATAAGCCGATGTAGCGCCGGTAAATAGGTCGGTGTCCTTTTGTAGGTTGTCACTTTAGGAAGTAATACACCCTACTGTGGGGCCAACACTGGGTATTTACGGAATAGGGAGTCGATCGATTGGGGATTATAATTAGGGTACATATAGTCATGTCTGTTTATGTGGGGGTACCTGTATTTCTGTTGGGTTTAACACCCGTTATTTCTGTTTAGGTACCGGTCAATTCTGTTTGGGGTAAAACTTGTTACTAGAGTACACCTAAAACTTCCATTATGTTTTTGTTGGGATCATCCTGTTTCTGTTGAGTAATTAGGGAGTATGTATTCCCGTCACACATCTGTTATACTAGTATTGGTGCAGAGAAAAGTATTAGAGAAGCGTAACCTATTCTGTTCTGTTCATTCTGCTTATCTTGCTTAGTTTGTTATACCTGTCTTATTACTGTTACCTATCTCTCCAGTTTATATGCCTGTCATGGTACTTTTATTTATTTATTTGCTAAAAGTAACTGAACTCGCTAGACTTTATGTTTGGTCCTTTTTTCCTCTTCTTTCTTCCGGTTCCCCCTCCTCCCTAGGTTCGCAGGGTGGGAATTACCCGGCTTAGTCAGGATTCGGTTATCATCTTGCTTGGAGCAGCTTTTGAAGTATTGCTCAGTTTCTATATTTCTACTATGGCTTTGTCTCTTTTGGGAAATTATGCTTTTTATGTATTTTCTATACTCTGATGGTATAAGACAGAAGTTTGTATATTATTGTAAAGGGTTTATGTAGTCTAAGACTTATGGTATTTTGGACCACGATGTTATGATTTATGTTTGAAATAAAAATTTAAATTCTGCTGTTGCTTTATATCTATCTTGTAACATTTCTGTTTCTGTTTACCTACAACGCTTCACGAAACTTAATGCATTCCCTTAGTGAGTTACATTAACGGATGTGGGGTGTCACACTTGGTATCAGAGCTGAAGGTTACCAGATCGGATAAAAGATTTTGAAAATTGTTTTCAAAAATGTTTTAAAAGGAAGCATTTTCAAAAGAAAAGTCTATTTTGAAAACATATTCCCCAAATCCATATGTAATATCTTTCGATTCTCTATTTGAGTCCTTTTTTCCTTTTCTTTTCAGCGTGTCTGGGAAACCTAATATTCCTGAGGACGTCAAGATACCCGGCTGGTACCGTAGGTACCTTGAGGCTATAGGGCCTGCCGAGGGCCAAGGAAACGTTCCTCCCCCAGCTGCACCCGTTGTTCCTTCTCCTCCCCCTCCTTCTCCGTGTGCTGATAATTTCTCTAAGATATGTTAAGACTTCCGCGCTATGGGCGGAAAGCCATTCAATGGAACTGAGACTTATGTGGAGGCATGGAATTGGCTTTAAGAAATGGATGATTTGTTTGGAATTTTCGAAGTGGAAAATCGTAGGAAGATTCGGCTAGCCGATTGGCTGCTGAAAGATGAAGCCTCTTTCTGGTGGGCAGTGGCACAAGCAGGGCATCCAGTGGATACTTGGGATGATTTCCGACAGAGATTTGAAATGAAGTTTCTTTCTCAAGCCGAGCAAAGCACGCAAATGGAGAGGTTTCTGGAACTCAAGCAAGGAGGCATGACCGTCAAAGAGTATATTAATAAGTTTAACCAACTAGCAAGGTTTGGGTTGGAGCTAGTGGATACCGCGCATAAGAAAGCTTTTAGGTTTGCTAAACGATTGAATGAACCCCTCTATGGGTTAGCTATGTCCCATATTCCTATGGGGGCAACTTTTGAAAACCTCATTGATATGGCATTGATGCATGAGGAAGATAAAGCTAAAAAGAAAGAAGCTAAGGTTGAGGAAATACAAAACAAGAAAGTGTGGCCTAAGAAAGAACGACAAAGCTAAAGGCAAAAAGAAATGGCATGGTTGCGGGAATGTTGGTCATTTGGTCAAAGACTGTAGAAAAAGGAAGAATGCTTGCTTCAACTATGGTGAAGTTGGACACTATACTAGGGAGTGCCCGGCGAAGCAAGGGAAGGGCCAAAGGGCTGGATCCTTTGGAGGGCAAGTGCATGCTCTCATGACTGATGTATCAGACAGAGGTATGAAAGTTTATATTGAAGGTTCGGTTTCTCTTTCTGATCATCTAGTTAGGACTCTTTTGGATTCTGGCGCTTCTCACTTTTTTATATTTGATTCTGTAGTTGTCTTTGCACCTTAGTACTAGTATGATTTTGGATCCCGTTGTTGGCTCAAACCCTATTGGTGGTACAACTCATCCGTTTATGACTTGTCGGGGTTTGCGAATATCTGTTTTGGGGCGTCGAGTTTGAGCATGACGCATATGTACTGGGTTTTATGGGATACTGTTTTACTCTAGGGATGGGTTGGCTAGCCATGTATGGTGCCATTCTAGATTGTTAAAGGAGGGTCGTTAAATTTCTGACTTGTCGTGGGAGGACTCTCGAAATTTCTAGTGACCCTAAGAGGGTCTAGCATTTTTAGTTTCCTAGAGCCACTTGATGCATCTATCGATGATCTGCGATCTGTACCAGTAATCCGTGAGTATTCTGATGTTTTGAGGAGGTTTGGGGTTTGCCTCCAAGGCAAGAGATTGATTTCTATATATACTCGGTAGACAATAAAAAGCCAGTTGCATTGCCTGTGCGCCACATGGCTCCAAGAGAAAGGAAAGAGCTTAGTAAGCAAGTAGGGGAGCTATGTGAGAAAGGGTTTATTAGGCGAAGCATATCTAAAAGGGGTGCTCCAGTAATATTCGCCATTAAGGCGTACAGCTCGCTTCGCATATGTGTGGATATTCATGATGTTTTTCCTCATTTCTTATTTAAGGGAGTATCTGCACAATACAGCAGAGGTAGTTAAGCCGAATGTACTTGAGGAAGTAGAGGTAGAAAGGGAGGCGGCAATTAGACGAGTTCCTACCTATATACTTGGATCGAAGGTTAAGAAATTGCGCAATATAGAGGTTAAGTTAAAAAAAAGTGCAATGGGGAGAAGAAAGCGAGGATGTGACTTGGGAGACTGAAGACAAGGATCGCGCTTCATACCCTTTCCTTTTTGGGACTATGTTCTTAACTTCTTTTTCCGAGCTTTTATTCGTACTTGCTTCTGTCATTCGTATGTATCCTATCGATCGAATCTTCGACCTTTAGATAGAAATCCCATGGTTGCAAACATGTGTTTGAGACATGTTATATTTGATGGATGCAAGTGTTTGCTAGTGGTTGATTGTGGATGCATACACACACATTCGGCACTAGATCGGCTCAATCACTCTCATACTGCATATGGATGTGTGTGCATTTCTCTTCTTTTTATGGATGAAAATGGATGTATCGTCATATGGATGTTGCATTTGGATGGATGATTGTGCACACATATAGAACTTACAAGTTGTAATAGGATTATTTGCATACATGTTGGATTCAAGGCACTAACATACATTGCATTAAGGAGGTTGACTGAATTAGTACACCGCCTGATCTTCGCATTAGTATTGGTACATATACACACACCTTTGCATATGTTCATATAAGCATTAAGAAATCTTTTATGGACAATGGATGCCTATGATTGGTGGATGAGTAGATGTATGTGGATGCTAGGATATACATTCTTCTTAACTTTGAGATTTCGGGAACGAAATCCATTGAGTAAGGGAGAATGTAACACCCCGAAATTTTAACAACACTAAAGAGGACAAATTAAAGAATAATTGATTTAATATTTAGAATCAGGGGAAACGGACTACACCATTGCGTCCGTCTCGAAATTCTGGATAAGATAGTTTGCGTAAAACGGACATCATATGAGGAAGTTAAGAAGGTTTGAAATTTTTATATGCACAAGAGAATTATATGTATACAAACAAATTAAAATATATAAAAAACAGCGAATCGGGAGGGATAATATCCGAACCGACCCATTTTGGGGGTCGACCCAGGGTATTTGGGGGTCGACCCCGGGGTCGACAACCTAAGGGGGGTCGACCCCCCTAGGAAGATCTGGGCAGATTCGATTTTCTGAACGTGGACTCTTTTCTGGACCTGGTTCATTGCTTCTAGGCTATAAAAAGGACCCTAAACCTAGGTTTTATTCATCTGAAAAATAATGGTGACGGCGGGGCTCTACTGCAACGAAAATTAAATAGCTTATTCTTCTCTAAAATCAATTCAAAGAAGATTATACATATTCAAAGATTGCTACAACAAAATCAACATTTCCTTCTCAGTTATTTGGATCCATTTTCTTAGATCTATTTTTAGATATAAATATTTAATTGGAAATCTTGATATGTATATAAAAATTTGATCTTGAATCATCGCCTAAATCAGTTTTATTATGACATGTTAACCAGATATGTTCTTATATGTTTATATCGCCACCATGCCAAATCTTGTCATAATATGCTTATTCAGTTTTTATGCATGTTTCTTCCAGTTAATCATTGATTCGTTATTATGCCTACTTTTGACTCCCTTCTCTCCCTCTTTTCCCTTTTTTTTGTATAGCCAGGCTACCTTCGAGCCATGGCCTAATGCTGAAATATCCGAACGTGCGAAATTGGGAATCGTTGGGAAAAACATGAAGTTGGGCATAACTTGTATTGAAATATGTGAATATTGAATTGGGGCATAAATTGGAACATATGTGAATACTGAATTGGGGCATAAAATGGAACATAGGTGAATATTGAATTGGGGCATAAATTGGAACACATGTGAATATTGAATTGGGGCGTAAATTGGAACATATGTGAATATTGAATTGGGGCATAAATTGGAACATATGTGAAAATTGAAATTGGGCATAAATTGTATATTGATTTATGACTTAGGGAAAAGGGCATATTAGGCATAATGATATGTGAATTGAAAAGGGGCATAGGAAACCTATAATTGAAATAGGATAGTTGCTAATATGAATATGCCTAAAAATTTGAAATGGTAAAAACGCTTAGACACGTGGTTAGATTGCGCTTGTGGTATAAGTCTGCCCGGAGTCGACCGTCATATCCAGCAACCACAACTGGCTAATCTAATGTGAGGGGTCTAATGCAAAACGGCACCACGACACGAGGTTAAGTCTAAACTTGTGGCTTAAGTCTTCCCGGAGCCACCCGACATATCCAACAGCCATAAGTGATTGACTTAATGTGAGAGGTCAAGTGTGTTAACATGTACAAATGAAAAGATAATGACAACACGTTAAATTGAAATACTTAACCAGTTTGAATGTGAAAAGGGGTAATATATGAACCCAACAAATGGAATAAAGGATTAAGTAAATTTTTATGAATTGATGGGGTTAAGTAAATATGAAATCTGTGGGGTTAAGTAAACCTGTTAAGTTCCTGTGGGGTTAAGTAAACCTGTTAAATTTGTAGGGTTAAGTAAACCTGTTAAGTTTGTGGGGTTAAGTAAACCTGTTAAGTTTCTGTGGGGTTAAGTAAACATGTTAAATTTGTGGGGTTAAGTAAACATGTTAAGTCTGTAGGGTTAAGTAAACCTGTGAGGGTTATACGAATCTGTTAATCTAAAAGACTTAACCTGCTACATCTATTGGGGTTATAGGGACCCGTTAACTTGTAAAGTTTAACCCGTAAATCTGTAGGGGGTTATGCGAATTTGTTAAGTCTATTAGGCATAACCTAACAAAATCCTAGTTAATTGGGGACACAAGATCTGTGGGGGTTGGCTTGTGTCATCTGTTGTGTGGGACCCATATTAGTCAGTAACCCATTCTGGTATTAAAAGGGGGACCCCGCACAAGGTAGGGGTCAGGGCACGCTTACCGAACTGATTGTAAGAGGTTCATCTGGGAGGAGGTGTGTACTGGCGCGTTCCAACAAAATCATGTGCGTGCATGAGTACGACCTGCTTTTGGGAAAATAAGCCGCAGTAGCACCGGTAAATAGGTCTGTGTCCTTCTGTAGGTTGCCACTTTAGGAAGTAATACACCATACTGTGGGGCCGACACAAGGTATTTACGAAATAGGGAGCCAATCGATTAGGGGTAGTAATTAAGGTACATCTAGTCCTGTTTGTTTCTATGGGGTACCTGTATTTCTGTTGGGTTTAACACCCGTTATTTCTGTTTACACTACAAGAAAATGTACTTTTCACCGCAATATTGGTCAGTGTTTCGGTCAAGAATGCTGACAAAAGCTTTCAGTAAACTAAAAATCGAAAATGTGAACGCTGTTCTGAATTACTGACTTCATTTTGAGATTCGCGGCTACTTTGCCGCCTTGTTTTCTTTTTTTACCGCCAGACACAATAAACTATTGTTCTTCCCCAAAATTCTTTTAAAACCTAATTAGAATCCTAGATATACATGAATCCGCGACAAAGTCCCCTAATTTCGCTAGCAATTGTTACCTGGTTTATCTTCAGGTAATTTCTTCTTAATTTCTGCGTTTGCCAATTCCATGATATTTTCTGATTCTTGTCATTTCTTTTGGGTCTCCTCCTCTTGTAATTTTTTCAATACTCCTCTTCATATATTTTTAAATGGTGCTTCATCGTCTTGGGATTTTTTCTGCCAATCCTCTTCATGTATTCCTCTTCATCTTCTTGGGATTTTATCCAGTTCGCTCAAGCCTAACCCCTTATTTGGTGACTTTTCGTTTTAGTTTTCTTTATATTGGATGAAATCACAGTAGTAAGATGTAGTTTAACCTTTTAGATTTGACCATATTATGCCGTTAATATTTTTTGGTCGATTTTGATTGCTACACGATAGGTTTCTCCAGATTTTTGATTGTGATGTGCTGGATGGACAAATAGTGTTCACTACCTGATAACTATTTACAAATTCGTTGAAGTTCAAGTGTTATCTAGCGAGTTAGTTCATTGAATATTAGTTGATCGTACTTTTAGTTCTAATTGAAATGTAGTGTATTGCATGCCACCTGATAAATAGTTTGTCACGTCTGTTCTTGCCGTAAGTAGTCTGGGGAAAAAAACCATTCACAAGTTACATATATCAGTCCAAACTGTTTTTGTAATCTCCACTATTTGTTACCAGCTTTCAAATATTCCACAAGTTCACAAGTTGGTTGCTTTCTTCATTTCAGGTGGTCAAGCATGAGTATGCTGTCCGTGGGGAGATTGTTATCCATGCTCAGGTGAAATAATTGTTTCAGATCCCATGATTATGTCCATATATCGTTAAACTTTGCTTGAATCAATTTATGCACAACTTTGCACCCATTCTTCATTGATAGATCTAGCTTTCATATATAGATATGAACATATGCTTAGATTTACCTATGTTAATCAGTTTCCTTGGATTTACCTATAAGATATCACTTACATTGTTTTTGCAAAGAAGCGATCGGCGAAACTAGTGCATTGAAAATAGTTCTATCAAGAACTTGAATCAAGAATGGATTAAATTCAAGCCCATGTAGACATAACTCAACCATTAGCAGTTAACATTGATACCAACAAAGATGGTCTAATTATGGAAAAAATGAACAACCATCTAATATATAGTGTGGTTGCCGTTATGCTTCAATAAAATCCATGTATGAATAGGCAAATAACAATATATGCAAGATTAAATAGTTGTCATAGTACAATTTATTTAATATCTGCCTTTTTTCTGTAGAAAAGGCACAAATTCAATGTCTAATGTGCCATCAGCCTGCAATATGGATGTGGTAAGTTTCTTGATTTTTCTTTTAGTTATATTGTACATATTTGTAGTTCTTTGGAGAATTTTCTCATAGTAAGAACTGAAATATTAGAGGTTGCACTTGCTGATTTTTGTTTTGGTTCATATGCAACCATATTTATGTTTTTAAATGCATATGTGAAACCATTAGCACTCATATGAATTTATAAAAAAATTCAACATTTGCTTTGACATGGTAGATGTCTGCACCTGTATCAGTGATAATTAGTTCTATCATAGGTAAAACCATTAGCACTTACGTGAATTTATAAAAAAATCAACACCTGCTTGCGTTCTCTTGTTTAGTGTTTAAGTTGGCTTCAGCTTCAGCTGTAAATTTGTGAGTTAGCTTGTAGTGCTTTGTCAATGCCAATTTGTGGGTCAACTTCAGCCAACAGCAACATCTCAATTTTAGCTGTGCGCTTCCATTCCCTTATGCAACAACCATGCATTCTCCTGTAAATATTTGAGGAACTTGTGTCATGTTATCTTCATATTTCATTTTAATTATACTGGTTAATTTCGTATATGCCATCTTATCTTCATATTTTAGGAACCTGTGTCATGTTAGTAAAAATAATAACAAGTATTATTTACCGTTTATGCACAGGATTATGGTTGAGAATTCTAAAGGAAACAAACAAAAGATGTAACATACAAAGCGAAATTAGTTGTTTACCTATAATTTTATTATACTGGTCTTCAAGAAAGCCAGAATTTAAGTGGGAATGTGTACCTATAAGATGTCACTGACGAAAGAATTGATGGTAGTCGAACGGTTTTTGGTTTAATGCTTACTGCAACATGAGATAGGATTAAAGAAGCGAGTAAAGGTACTCTTTCATTCATTGGCATCCTTGTCGCCCTAGTGTCAAAGCTGCTAAATGTCACGCAACAATGCTAGTGTAAAGGTACTCTTTCATTCATTGGGGTTCCTCGATCTGTTTCAAGTATTTTTCGCTGTAAAGTGCATAGATATCTAATAGATATTAGAACTTAATTTTGCATTCTAAACATGTCATTGGTGCTTTGCAAAAAGATTTTTGCTGTCAGCTTTTCGATTTATTTAAATATTTCATTTGCAGTTGATATTAGACTTGTGATAATATATTAAATTATTAAATATGTGAGTTTGATGCGGTATTAGTTGTGCTAGTTACAAATATTTCGAAAGTTTCTGTTGCATGCATAAATGGAGGCAGATATGTTTATGACTGCAAAGCCATATAATTGATAGCCAGCCCATTTGTATGCTGAAATATATGTTTTGTGAATTACAAATGATTGTATGCATTTTTGCAAATAATTGATCTAATGTATGTTGTATCATTTTCATTTTAATAGGCACGTTTGGAGCTTGTCCATGTTGATGAATAATTGACCAAATAATTGACCTATTTGGCTGATTGGAGCTTGCATCAGATCTATTTATGCTTGGATGTTGGTATATTATATTACGTATGTTACATCTTCCTTTGTGCTATTTGATGAAATTATTAGTTATAAAAAAACGTGTGGCTATGCTTGAAATGATATACATCCAACAAATAGAGTCACTGAATAGTGAATACAAATAAATGGACTATATAATATTCAAGTTTGAAAATTTAGGAAGTTCATGCACATACAGATGTTGATTAAGTATTATGTCTTCCTTTGATTAGTTAAATATTTATGTATATCAATTTGTTATTTTATTTGCAGGGGGGCCATGTTTCTATCTTGTCTTCCTTTGAAGAAATGGGGCTCAAGTTTAACTTGAATACTAACGCAGGTCATGGATGTTACCACTGTTTTTTTTTTTGAAATTCTACATCAGCAACTGAAGCATTCATAAGTCAAAATTTAATTTAGATTTTTATATAAACAGTGGATAATGCTGCTTAATTTCTACATAACGTAAATGCTTAGTTGATGTATAATTTCATGTTTCAAAACATATAAATTAATAAAAGTTTGTTCTTTGTTGTATTTCTAAAAGAGCACCAAACTGTAGCGCAAGAGTTTTCTATTTCTGTGATACACCCTGCTTTTGTTCATGTATTCTTTCTAACATGACCCATTTTATTTAAGTATAGTTTAGTGCGTTTTTGAGGCCATGCACTATGAAATGGCATAGATGTGTTCAGTTTTTACACTCACACGTAGGCATATGCTTCTGTATATTTACATTTTCCATTTATTTGGGCTCCACCATCCATTCTAACATAACATATTTTTGTTATTTTAAATGGACTCCTACATGTTATCCAGTTTTTATACTTATACACTGACGGAAAATCAACTAGATCGAGAATACAGACATTGTCATCTCCCACTGTGACATGTTGAACTGATGAACTAAGCATATTTAAGAAGGTGTCGCCCATTTGCAAGAGTATGTTTCTCTGATAGGTACTGATATGTACAAATTTTTTTCTCCTGTCATATTAGATGTAATACTCCTGCATTTGTAATTTTCTCTGATAGGTACTGATATGTACACCTTGCTAGTTTTCAGGTTCAGCTTATTGTAAATTTCTTATATTACATTTTTTTTTCGATTCCATCTACTTCAGGTGCCCCATTTAGAAAGTTTGCGTCCATGCGCGATAAGTGGTCTACTAAAAACAGATACATCAACCCAGGTATGTTCAAGCATGTACCAGGAATTTGATTCTGAATTTTACAGCCTATATATAAGCCTTATTTAATCTGTTTGCTGTGATGAAATTACAAACAAGCCCTATTCAGTATTCTGGTTTATATAAGCTAATAAGCCGGCACAATCGGCTAACAGTAACAATGCAATACACGCGCATTTACAGGTTAGTCTCAAATATATTTTCATTGAATTATATGACATCAGAAACAACTAAATTTATAATAAAAATTTAATGAAACTGACTATGTTTCTTAAATTATAACTGTAATAAATTAAATATGTTTGGCAAATAAATTAATTAAGTATTATGAATATATATATATATAATAACAATAGGAATAGTAATTAAAATAGTTATTTAACTAAGTTAACTAAATTTTATAAAAAAAATAGTTAAGATTCATAAAATTTAAATAAGCTTATAAAAATTTACCTAAGTTTTATGAAAAAAATAACAAGTTTATAAAAATGATAAATAACTAAGCTTGTAATAATAATAGGAAACTATAAATTATGAAATTTTAACTAAGTTAATTAAGTTTAAAAAAAAATTAACAAGCTTATAGTATTAATAATAATCTAAGTTTATAACAAAAAGAATAATATTAAATTATAAAATATTAACAAGTTAACTAATTTTATAAAATTTAACTAAGTTAGCTATAAAAATAACAACAACCAATTAATCAAATTTTACGAAAAATTAACTAAATATTATAAAAGTATAATAATAAATTGAACAAGTTAATTAAATTTTATAAAAATATGGCTAATGCTTCATCCAGTATTTCTTCATTTCGTCTACTCTTTTCAAAAGGCTCTAGTCGATGCACTTGACATGGTTCATGGGAAAATAAATTCAAAAGGCTATCCATTACGGAACAACAAGCTCTAGCTTGCCATTCGGAACAACAATGGCTTGCTGTTTCGAAACAACAAGCCTAAGAGCTTGCTGTTCGGAACAACAAGCGTAGGCTTGCTGTTCGGAATAACAATTACGCTTGATGTTCTGAAACAACAAGCTTAAGAGCTTGCAGTTCGAAACAACAAGCTTTGGCTACTAACAATAAACTAATTTTATAATAAATAATTTTATAATAATGATAATAAATTGTAAATTTTCAAAAATTTAAAAAGTTTAAATAATAACAATAAACTAACTTTGTAATAAAAAAAATATTAATCAACTTGGCGAAGTTTTACAAAAATTAATTAAACTTATTATAATAATAACAATAATTTAACTAAGTTTACTAAGCATTATAAATACTAATAATAAATTAATTAAGTTTTATAAAATATAAACCAAATATTATAAAATAATAATAATTAATCACGATAACCAAATTAGTTGAGATTTACAATCTTATAAAAGTTAACTAGTATTATAAATATTTAACTAAGTTAACCAAGTTTCATTATAAACAAGGATCATTAATACGATTAATAAATCAACAATGGTAAATTAGAAAAAAAAATGTTTGCTCTACATGTCATTTACTATTAGCAAAATCAATATGTTAATTTCAGCCAAGGTTAGAACATGTCATGTGCTACTAACAGAATCATTAACTCGTGAATTTCTTCATTGTACGTAACTAAAGACCATTGTTGCGAAAATATAAAAGGCGACATGTTCTTCTTCCATGGTATGCATATGAAATATATTGGTTATCCATTTTGTTCTCATTATTTGGTGCAAACTGCGTTAAGAATATTGTATTTGTGTTTGTAGATGTTGTATTTTTGTTTAATGGATATTGTGTGAACTTAGTTTATGGTGATATTTTTGTTGATATAAACATGATTTATAGACGATGTCTTTGTTTATGAATTATATGGTACATAGTTTTATGTAAATGATTAATAGTTATGTGTTTATATGGTAATTTTTGTGTTTGATTCAAACATGTTATGAATACCGGTTGTTTGAAGTATTTAAATGTTGTTGATATGTGTGTGCGCGATAATACAACATAATATAAATGGTGTGAAAATTGAAATAACAAAAGACAGTGTTTATTTGGTGCTATTATTACTTCGAACAGAAAATAACAGTGTTTACAAAACGCTGTAGAAACTGTAGAAACATCTATGCAAACTTTTGACAACAAAAATGAAAATGCTGTTAAATTTATTAACAGCATTTGTCAAGTGCTGATGAAAATGGAAGCAACACACACTTGAAAACTATTAACAGCTCGTTTTAAACGTTGTGCATGAAGTATTAACAACTCATAAAAAACACTGTGAATAAAGTATTAACAGCTCATAAAAAACGCTGTGGAACACAATTTTTAACAGCGTTTATTTTCTGCTGTTGAAAATTACGGGCCTACGATAGCTTGTCATTATATAGCGTTTGTCATAACGCTGTAATATCCTACCATAGCGTTTTTGAAACGCTGTTAAAAGCCGTTTTGTGTAGTGTTAGGTACCAGTTAATTCTTTTTGGGGTAAAAGCTGTTACTAGAGTACACCTAAAACTACCATTATGTTTCTGTTGGGATCATCATGTTTCTGTTGAGTAATTATGGAGTATGTAATCCTGTCACACATCTGTTATACTAGTATTAGTGCAGAGAAAAGTATTTGAGAAGCGTAACCTATTCTGTTCTGTTCATTCTGCTTATCTTGCTCGGTTTGTTATACCTGTCTTATTACTGTTATTTATCTCTCCAGTTTATATGCTATCATGATACTTTTATTTATTTACTTGCTAAAAGTAACTGGACTCGCCAGACTTTATGTCTGACCCTTTTTGTTTCCTCTTCTTTCTTCCGTTCCCCCCTGGTTTGCAGGGTGGGAATTCCCAGGCTTAGTCAGGACCCGATTATCATCTTGCTTGGAGAAGCTTTTGAAGTATTACTCAGTTTCTATCTTTGCTACTATGGCTTTGTCTCTTTTGGGGAATTATGCTTTTTATGTATTTTCTGTACTCTGATGGTACAAGGCAGAAGTTTTTATATTATTGTAATGGGTCTTATGTAGTCTCAGACTTATGGTATTTTGGACCACGACGTTATGATTTATGTTTGGAATAAAAATTTAAATTCAGCTGTTGCTTTTATATTTGTCTTGTAACATTTTTGTTTCTGTTTACCCACAACGCTTCAGGAAACTTAATGCATTCCCTTAGTGAATGACATTAACGGACGTGGGGTGTCACAATACTTGATCTATTCTTTGTTCTGCGGTGGAATCTTAAGCTATATATACCTGACAAGTACTTGTTGACAATCACAAAGGTTTAGATGTGCATCCCTCTTTGACAATCACAAAGGTCCAAATGTGGATCTTTCCAAGCCAACTGACAACAGAATACATGAATGTTCTGAAAAAGTAAACATAAAAAAATAATTCACTTCAAATATGTTTCTACTGTTTGGTCAACAATGTCTCACCCACGAAGGTTAAGGTTTTTCGATGGTTCATTTATTTCAATAAATAACATATTGGTGTTCGTATTGAGATCATGGCATATCATTATATATTTTTCTTATATCTCAGGATAATTTAAAGAATCATAACCCACAAACATGATACTTTAATCATTGTTAACATGTTTTTTGACTAAAACATGGTCAAGGTAGCAAATATAAGCAAGGGTTTGTAGCTCAAATGGATATTTAAGCTGTGAAATTTAAAGCAACCATTTGCAAGGAACTGGCATTTAATTTTTCATAGTCTCTATTTCGATATTAGTAGATCAATATTTAATAGTTGATTATAATTAACGTTGAGAGATCCAAACTATCATTACTTCGTACACACAATATATATACACTGTTATAGAGATGACTTCAAGAAAAAATCAACATTGTGAGGTATGAAAAAATTGCAAACATAGATAAGCGGCAATATGTAGAATTACCCTTAACTGGAAACTGGCAATTTAAAAAAAAGGAATTCTGGCAATGCATCTCCTTCTGCAAGATATGTATCCCACAATCGTGTAACTAGATGAAATGGAATCTAAAAAAAAAATCAAATAAAAGGTTTGTTATTACCCTTTATGATAAATGATAGGGGTGTGAGACATAGATCTCTATTTTAAAAATAAGATGCATTATTTCCACATGCTGGTATTATCTTCATATAATATAAATTTGACTTTTGAATACATTAGTACACATTCAAAAAGAATAGGAAGAAGAAGAGGAAGAAAAGATTTTCATTACTAATTAGTAATTAATAATGTGAATAAGGTATTCTGTAATGGTTATTCCAGCAACAATCCTGTTTGCTCTTTCTATGGGTCTAATCCCCTTGTATAGCTGGAGTATGTTTTGAAGACATGCTGACAACGTTTTCGCTTCTTGATATGAAAAAAACTAGATAAATATGGAGTACAAGGAACAAATGACTTATAAGCAATTCGGAACAAGTAACTACATAAAGCAAAGCCTTTTTAATATAGCAAACATTAGTACATTACTTGGGAGAACAAACCAAAAGGTGTCTGCTCAGTTCGCATTACTTGACCCCTTCCTCCACATGAGGAGCATATCCTCATTTAAACCAGCTTTTGAACCAATACCCATGCATGTATCACAAATTTCCAGTTGAGACAACATGATTTCTGTAACACCCCACCTCCGCTAGGGTCACTCACAAAGGGAATGCACTAGCTTTCGTTAGGTAGCATAATCCCTAGTGGTCCTAGGTGGCATAAACCCTAATCGAATCTAGAAAACGTTCAATAGGTAGCATAATCCCTAGTGGTCCTAGGTGGCATAAATCCTAGTTGAACACGCGATAGTTCATGATAAGGAAACCTAGTCGGAGCAAGGGTGACAGTCCAAACGATTTCAAGAATGGTGGACCTAGCACAGGTGACTACATTTCGTGATTGGGCCGTATGACACAGACACATGAACGAGCTAGGACTTGTAGGGAGCCGATCGATTAATAGATCGTTACGTGAAAAGAAAGGTGTTGTTCGTTAGGTAGGATAATCCCTAGTGGTCCTAGGTGGCATAAACCCTAATCGAATCTAGAAAACGTTCAATAGGTAGCATAATCCCTAGTGGTCCTAGGTGGCATAAATCCTAGTTGAACACACGATAATTCATGATAAGGAAACCTAGCCGGAGCAAGGGTGGCAGTCCAAACGATTTCAAGAGTGGTGTCACTACGTTGAAGTATTATAGAAATACGTGATGAAACCCGTACGATATACGGCAAGGGACTGTACATATACATGGAAAGGATGATACGGGTTGGGGTACTAGTACAGTTGGTGCAGAGAATGTTAAACATGTGATGCTATACGTAGTTTATCTGGTTTGCATAGTTTATCTTGTTACCGTAGTTTATCTGGTTAGTATAGTTTATCTTTCTAGATTTTAATGTAAAAGGCTTTAGACCTTTCTAGATTTTAAAGAAATGAAATTTGGTTTTTCTTTCCCTGTTTTATATGTTTTGTCATGTAATATTTCTGTGTATGTTTACCTAGATAATGCTCCACCAAAGCTAGTGCATTCCCTTTGTGAGTGACCCTAGCGGAGGTGGGGTGTTACAATTTCTTTTTCGATTCCAAAAATTGCCTCCGAAAATGTTAAAAACCATATCATATCTGATTGATCGATTTAGAATTATGAAATGTAAAATCTTTCTTAAGATAAACTATCCTAACCAATAGAGTGCTTTGTTTTGATATTCTCCTGTGGTGGTCGAAAAATTAATCCCCTATTTTCTTTCCAACAAGTTCCATTCATCTTGAAAATGTGAATATTAAGTAAAATATTATTTGAATTTCATTTACTAGATATTTTGATTTACAAATTCATTATTAGCTCAATCATTCAATATCAGGGAAAATGCTGATAAAACACGTGATATATGTGCATATAAGAAAATTTTCCTATCTATAATGATTTAGAAAGTCATTTCTTCATGTTATAAATGTGGAGCACCTAATATCTTCACCCTTCATAGCAGAAGTCAAAGTTTGTGTTTTAAACATACTCTGGTCCATTCCAGAGAAGTTACCTGTATTTGTGCCAAAGAAAGCCTCAAATAGATCGAAAGGTGCAAGACCGACGGTCTTCACATCGAATGGATGAGTTGCTACTAATGCCGAGGCCTTTTAAGGAACAAAACCCCATACCTATACGATGGCTAAGTTGGGGACAATATCTTGCGTGAACGGAGATGCGGGTTGTTACAGTGGTATCAGAGCCAATACCCAGCCGGAATTGTGGCTCTTGTGTGGACCAGCGCCTGGGTGAGGTGTTTGTGAGCCAACGGGGACGTTGGGCTCTGTAGAAGGGGAGAATGTAACACCCTTAAGTCCCACAATGTGGAAGCCTATGTGAAGTGGGTACTTATATAGTAGAGCCCATCTCTTACTAATGCCGAGGCCTTTTGAGGAACAAAACCCCACACTTATATGGTGGCTAAGTTGGGGACAATATCTTGCGTGAACAGAGGTGCAGGTTGTTACAAAAGGATTCGTCTGGAAATAGAAAAATCAATAAACAAGAAATGATTAATTTACATGGTAAATGGTACAAAACTATAGTAAATAATTTATCTTAAGGTTAACTAGCGCTCATTTTGATTATCATGGGGAAGCATATCAGAATATTTGCCAACTTGGGTATTTTGTTTTCTCAAATATTTACCGTATAAGCTCCTGCTAAACCACCTACAACACTCTTGACTCCCGCTAGCTTCACCATACTGATCGTATAAAGCTCCATTGTTATCATCTGATAATACCTGACAATTTAGTAAAGTCAAAACTATAAATGATAAATGGAACTAAAAACAAGGCATTCACTCATGTCCCTGTTGATATAAAATATAGTTCTACATCCCTCTCATCAATATCATGCATGTACTTATATGCATGAGATCTTTATTGAGAACGATGTTAAGACTAAGTTGTAGTCAAATTTAAGATATTATGAGTACTTAATGAATATCCAGCGCTAAATCTAATGTATTCAAAAACTTCACTCTAACATAAGTATTTAAGTGAAAGTACGACACAGTACAAAGTAGTAATATTTTAGCTATACTTACACTTAAGAATTGAATTTGCATACATTGTCAATCATGTATTGAGAACCACGATACAATGTCATGAGTATGGTTGCTTTGTACACTACCATTCAAGATTTATCACTTGCAGTAACTTATAATTAACACAAAAAATGTGCAGGTATATAAGTAATCAGGTGGATACTTCACGTAAATGACTTCATATATAGTGCTAAACTAATTAAAACTTTATCAACCAAAATCTCAACTTCATATAGTGTGTGACCAACTAGTTGACCTCTATAATCTCAAAACCTTTCCTTAGTAAATGATAAAACGAATATGAAACATGATTTCACTGTTTTTTTACTGAGAAATATAAGATCAAATTATAGCATTAATTAATTAAACAATAAAGCACAGGGGTAAATCATACAATTCATGTCTCATACGATATCATGTATTTATTTCTCAATTATCAGGACCAGTCAATTGCACACCTTACACAATGGATTCTGATAAGCAGATCAAAAGCCTACATAGCAGCCATCAACACATGTCCCTCTTCATGTGTTTTCCTGGAAGCATCACTGTCCTAATTAACTGAATTTTTTGCAGATGGACAAAATGGTGTAAATATTGTGAACGTAGAATAACAAAAGAAGTAAAATATTCTCTAGAAAATGATCATAGGAAAAAGTAACGGAAGCTCCTATCAGCAGGGTGCAATAAAGATGATGCAAGAACAGACTATAGTAAAATAAGGAGGGAAGAATACACTAGTATGAATCATGATGTTAAAAGTAAATGACATGTACTGAAATTCATAAAAGAAGTATGCTTCTGAATTTTTGAGCACAATGAATGCTTGCAACTTATCATACAAGAGATATATCCACATTTTTGGACTATGATCATCAATAAATGTAATTACATACCTTTTATGGCTATTAGATTATGAAGTTAGAGGAACATAGATATCTTAGTGCACAAGCTGCAATGGGTGAGAAGCTCTCCATGGATTTCCTATGGTTTAAGTGCACAGATGTTCGAGCGCTCTCAATGAATTTCCTATGGTAAAGTACTACAAGTTAAAGACACAATTGATGATATTATCGCACATAGTTACACAAAGATTACACACACGTGCACGCACGCACACACACACATACATACATATATATATATATATATACTTGAAATACAAAATTTCTAATGGTGAAATTATTTGCATACTTCACTGGTTTTGAGGTTTAAAACATATACGTAAATTCAATTCTAACATAATTAATTGGGAATGAAAAACTACAGTTGAAGTGTATTATAACAGAAACTATCATAAAAACTTAATCCAGGACTTGAATGTGATAAGAGTGACATAAAACCATCCCATCCTTAAGATATCCCTGCTTGATAAATTAGTGTCCATCATAAGATACACATGGTGACAATGTAGAAATGTTGATACAATATAAGTGCTAAAGAATAAAAAAAATTCAAAATGAACTGACTTTGTCAGATAAAAACCAAAATCAAGTAAAATATCACCTTGTGACAAAAGTCAACACTTAGCCCAATCACTTTTATACTTGCCTAGAAACACCTTACAAAACATAACAACTATGAGCAGGGACAAACTTACTTTCCTAAAAACACATTCCTAATACCTTTAATGTCTTGCGACCTCCGCATATAGTTTTATGTGTACTTCCCTCTATAAAACAATAGCAGGTTCATATATGACTTGAGTAATTATTATTTTGCATCACTTGTTAGCTTTTAATATGACTTGAGTAATTATTTTTTTGCATCACTTGTTAGCTTTTAATATGACTTGAGTAATTATTTTGAAATATAGCAAACCTCTTCATTAAGGTAGTTTTTGAGTCTTTAAGATGTTTAGGAAAATAAAATTATTTATTCATTTTTTTAATTCATGGTATTACTAGTGTTTCACTTAATGCCATATTCTTAAACATTGAATCATCGTAATGTTTAGTGAAAATAAACAAACAATGAAATAACAATGACCGTCAATTTCCAGATTTTTTTTGTCCTTTCATTTTTCGGTGTTGCGCACAAAATTTTTACTGATGATTCCTTACAAGTAGTTCCATGTTTATTCTTTAGAAATCATTTTGATTTGGAAAAATAGGTGTGTTCTAGTGAATTCTGCCATGAACACCAATCAACCATGAACTTTGCCAGTTATACGATCAACTGGTTATTTATCTTATATGTAATGCTCTTGAAAACATTCAAATATTCTCAAAATAGATTCAGTTTCATTATTCCAACTATAAATTATCAAAATGGAATGCAAAGTTATGGATTATTTTAAGTTTTAATTAGATGAAAAATGTTAAATAGAAATTCAATAGTTCAAATTTACTGAGGCAAATTGTAATAGTAAGCACACCTTTTGTTATCTCATCCTCTGTTGTCCGCGAATGAAAAAAATTGACCATTAGACTAGCAACTACTGTGTTGCACTATCGTACGTGGCCTGTACCCCACCTGACACCTATGCTTATGACTCATCAAAGTTAAATCCAGATTGGAGTGCCTACTCGTTGTTTTCACCTGCAGACTGTCACATCCATCGTTCTAGAGTCTCCGATGCCTCTATTGCCTACTGAAGTCATCGAGTGTGAAGTTTCCATGGCCAAGTGTCTGATTTATCGAAGTCTCTATGGAGTGTCGTGATTTCTTTTGTTCTTCGAGTAATTAAACTACCTGTGTGGTGCGGCTGGTGCTCTAGTTTTCCATAAAGACCAAAGCGAGAGCTTCATTTGCTTTACCAAAAGGCCGGGCTTGGTGGAGTACAAAAAATAGAGTTGTCGATGAAAAGAGAAATTTACTCAGTGCGATGAAATTTGAGCACGATTAAAAGGGGAAGATTCAATTTATTCGGCAGAAAGCAATTCGGGGGAAAGGGAACGAGGGTTAAAGAATTTTAAGTATGAGGGGGAGAAGAATATAAAACAGGAGGTCATGTTTATTTTGGACCACGTGGACTTATTTTTACGAAGGTGGGAATGTGAAATATTTTTTGTTGCGCTCATAGTGTTAATGAAAACACTTTTGCTTGCATTTGAGAATAAATGCCATCAATTTTTGCAACAATTCTTGCAGTGTTTTAACCCTTATTAATATGCAAATTAAATTTAAAACCTCATATTTGTTATTCAAGGCAAATTCAATTCTTAATCCATTTAATTTAAAATTCAACAAAATGTGTTATTTAACTTGTCAAAAATTCCAGATCGTTACAATATAACATTGTTTACAATACACAAATGTACCATGTTTGGTCAGAACCAAAATATAAATCTAACGAGGCTAGTAATCCTGACCTAATCTTGTAAATATTTAAGCACAATGACTAACTACCACACCTGAAGTAGTATCCCAAACACCATAATATCACAATACTAAGATAAAACGTTTACGCATAAGTACTAAGCGTTTAAACCACCATTCAACTATAAGAGGTTGGCTTCCAGCTACTCGCTATCCCATAAGAAGGTTAATTATTTCTATATAGCCACTTAGGATGTCACTACCAATATAAGATAAGGGTGGATCCTTTCGATCACTTAAGACCCAAGGTGGACCTATCGATCACTTAATACTTATTCGGTGGTTTATTCTACACTAATATAAATTAGAGGACACTAGCACTAAGTCCTACTAATTTAAGGCTTCGGTCATTAATGCTTATAATCAAAACCCCGCATAAGGCGAGATATAGTAACTAGTCACTTATTACCTACAGATAGGTACACGACATCTTGTCAGTTATGACCTTCCCCCGGCGCACCCCCGTGTTACTATCTAGCAAGCCTTATTAGATAATCCCCTACCTACTTACTACTTGCGGCAAGATAGGCATACCTATGGTACCTCAGTAGCGGTCATTTAATACCTAATCCCAAGTCGGACACTCACCTTAGTCACTTACTACCTAGAGAAAGAGGACAAACACAAGGATTACTAAGATCTTACCCAATAGCTATTTAATACTTCTTGTTTATGGGGAGGTGAGCTACGCGATCGCTAAATACCCTTTTTAAGCATTAATCTACCAAATTAATACCTCTATCCTGAAGCAGTCTTACGCTTATAAACTATTTCCTTTTTGAGGTTCCCTCTTTTTAGGATGGGAGGAGGGTCCTGCGACCATTTAATACCCCACACTCGAAATCCTTATTTCTCACTACGCAACTAGCCATCGTTACAGGTTTCTATGGTTAATGATATCTCACATCAGTTGTAATATATGCCACTATTGGAAAGTGCAGACTTCTATCGAATAAGGCAACTGTCCTCGCATCATTAACCTACTAAGTCCAATCCTTATACTTAGTTATATGAATTATAAATTAACTATAATGAAATAAGGAAAACCTGTAACTTCCTACCTCAGGACATCTAATTATTATTTCCTAATTGGACTTAGCATTTACTACAATAATCAATCCCTATTGATTCCCTTCTTAATTCCATTTATTTCTAATATTTATACAATCTGCCATTTATGACATTAACGGACATATTTTCCTAATGCATTCATTATCCTATTAAATGTCATTTACATCAGTCCCATATAAAATCTAATCTAACTATTGTAACTCCCATTTATTACTATAATCTTAGTTCTGTCTAATTCTTATTTGAATATATATATATATATATATATTATTTCCCTAGTTGGAGTTACAATGTGTATTCCTAAAAACCAATTTAATTATAACCATCAAGGCATATTTATCCTATTTGATGTACTTATCCAAAAAAATATGGTAGCAACACCTACTACTTATTTATGACCCTTTATTACAACAATAAATCACATGTCTATTGCTACAACGGTCATAAACATTTAATTTCCATTTATTATGGAAGTTATTACCACGCATTTGCTCATATATAATGGAAATATTTCAAGTTCAAGCACACAATAGAAAACAATCATCTATTTAATATATTAGCGCCATTTGCATAAATTTGAACTGATAAGATCTAATATATATATATATATATATATATATATATATATATATATAATCGCAAAGTAACGTAGTTACTAATTTATATTTTATTGTTATTTATTATTTATGTTCTAGTTTAAACTAGCGACCAAAAGAACCCCTTTTGTATTTAATCTTGTCTTAAGATTCAAAATTTTATAAAAGGTTATTTACTATAATTATTGTAAATTTTGCCCAAACTATTAAAAATAGTAAAGTTGACATTATTACAAATCACAAGGAAATAAGTTAATATTCTACTTAGAATAGTTGTCGCAAACTACGTACAAAGATACGTGAATTTGCACATATCTATTTATTTAGCTTATTTATTTTCCTTGTAGATTACAAATAACGACTTTTTATCTAAAAAGAATAAAAAGTAAAAAATTACAATAATCAAGTAAAACTACAAACGATACCAAACACTATAAGATTATTTATTATTTTAACCAATACTACATAATTACAATTCAACACACAATTCTATGAATTTGGAATAAAACTACAAATCTAACAATGGTTTTTGGGACTGATTCTCATATCTAAGGTGTTTACAATAACTACAATAAATTAAAACACAATTGTAGGCTATAAAATGATATTTATTTAAAAAGGACTGCAAATCTATGTCCAAACTTTCAAGATAATATTTTAGATCTAATAAGAACAACAAATCTAATAGACATTTAGGCACATGATTCTAATTGAGCACAAACGAATTATACAGGTTTATTATAAATAACGTATATAATTTCCCACTCACCTGAAAGCTATCCAAATTCAATCTAACACAGCTTTTAGGCCAAATTTCCCAAATACTACGGATCATCGATTTATTTCCAAAGGGGGTTTACAATTAAAGGTTTAGAATTGTAGATCCGAAATTAAAATAGGAAAAGAAGAAGGAAATTTAATAATTTAGATTACCTAAGTGAAGAACCATTTCTTTTTCATAAATCTGAACCTAATCTCCCTGATCATGTAAATCTAACTTGCATGTTTATAATTTGTATTTTGGAAGAGATTGGAGGATTGGAAATGGCAGAGCTTAACTGCTACCTCCAGAAAATATGAACAAGAGAATGCGAGTTTTGTCTTTTATTTATAGGCATAGAAATGACCCTGGACTATTAGATTTAATTAAATAAAGATCCACCCGTTAATATAATAAAATATATTCCAAAACCCTAGCCGCTGCCTGCTACCATCGACCAAGTGGTCGACCGCCCTGGTTGACGTGGCAGTGGGATGGGGGGAATAAATTTATTACTATATATAAATTATTCTTTTTTAATTATTATTTTCCCATTTTCGTATGTCATTCATAACTTTTTCATAAGGCTCCATTCACGTAGTTCCAAACATGAAAGTTGATCATATTCCATCACGAACATAACGGTTTAAGTTTCATGGTCAAATTTCATCATTTACAAAAATATAATCATTTTTGGAACCTAATTGAATAACTAAATTAATTATCGCCAAAATTCCGGATTGTTATGAGTAATCAGTAATAAAAGATCATACGACCATGTTCTTGGTGTGCTTACTCTCTACATAGTATGTTTTAGCTGTTATAACTATCAACTTGCATACATGAGTGCAGTATACAGGATCAGCACCTCAGAGCCTGACATCGATCCACCACCTCGAGTCTTCATGAAGACTCAAATCTTGTGATGTGGTATGCACTTCACAAGTCAACTCGAGACTCGAACCCACGACGAGGCTGAGTATAAATAACTCTTGATGCTCATTAATTTGAGTGTCCACCTTTATGCCCCAGTCCTCGGACTTGGGGGAAATCCACCAGCCAAGTAAGTGCGATATCAACAGCTTGCTTGGCTAACTCCAATCCATAAATCTTGGATCCAAGTATAAAACTGGAGAACCAACGATGCCCTTAATTCTAACCAGAACGAAACAACGGGAGAGTATAAAGGACGAAAGAATAACGTACGTTCATAGCTCCTTACGACTCGAAACCCACAATCGCAAGGAGGTTCCGAGAGCGGAGACGCCAAACTCAAACTCCACATGACTTAAGACTAATGTCAGAAAGGAGGTTTTGGGAACAGAGTTCGCCCACTTAGACTCCAACAACTCGATATTGACGACCGAAAGGTAATCACGAGAGTGGATCACCACATTAGGACTTCACAAGGTTTGAGAATCTTAAGAGTGAAGATGCGAAAAACATTGGTTGAAGTGTAATGATGAGTATATTTATGCAAGTACAAAAATTGGAAAGCATAGACGAAAATTCAACCACTTAGAACAATGTGTTATATAAGCAAAGCTAATTAACTTTCATTCACAAAATAAAGTACAACTATCTTTTCTTTCTAACGACGTGATGTACATGAAAACCACATCACGCCTCCAAAAGCGTGGGTCGTACTCTCGGACCCTATTGGCTTACATAACCAAAAAGTTGTCTATAGTAATCACTACAACGAGCCTCCCTTCTTCTTCTTCTTCTTCTTTTTTTTTTGGGACTCAGCTGTGGACGGCTCGTCATCATACTTCATCTTCCTCTTTTCGAAGCCACTTCCTCCACTTCCTTTCCTACCCTTTGTCGATGTTGGTTTCTTTCAGGATGCATCAGCAACTCCTCTTTCTCGGTACTGCTTAGAATTTCCGTGGGCTCCTCTTCGGGGTCGTCGATGATTTTCAAGGGCTTGGGTAGCCCGTTGGACAATGCTAACACTGTTGTCGTGTCTCACTCCTTCTCAGTCTCCTTAGCCTTCTTAGTGTCCTTATCAGCTCTCCTCCTAGCCTCCCTTTCTTTTTTCTTTTGGGTTTCGTTCCAGGCCTTCAGCTTCATCTCTTCCTCCACCTTCAACCCGTTAAACTTAGCCTCCGCCCTTTTTTGGATGGCCTCATCGTCGGCCTACTTCCAGGATGCCTCCTTAACTGTGACCTAGGCTTCCTCCTTGGCCTTTTTCCTCGCTTCCTCCTGAGCTGTGAGGAGAGCTTCTTCATCAGCTTTTCTCTTTTCCTACTGTTCCTATGACTTTGTGAGCAGCTAAGCTTTCTGCATTTCAGTTAACTCGTGTATAGTTTTCTCACCTGTTTCCATTGGCCCTGTCATTTGAACACTCTGCTCAAGCTTTCCTTCCACTTCTAGGATGAGATCGTCCATCTTGAACTCCCCTATTTCCAGGTCTAAGAATGGTACCAGATGGACAAAATCTTCTCCTAACTACTCCCATTGAGATCCCATACTAGGGCTGTCAATGAATACCCGAAATATCCGAAATCCGTCTGTATCCGCATCTGAAAATGCATAAAATATCCGATATCCGAAAAGCGGATACGGATATCCGATATCTGAAATGCTTACCGGATACGGATACAGATATGGCAATATACGTATCTGAAAAATATCCATCCACTATATGAAAATATATATTTTCGTATTTTCATATTTAGGTCTTCCATATATACATAACGAAAATAAGTCCACAAACAAAGGCCCTTAGCCCGGAGTTCTGAATTATTGTTTTATTTATTCTTCAATGGTCACCTTTCTAGGAAGCATCATACAACAAGGCCTATTGGCCCAAACTTCAAATGACTTGTCTATAAAAACCAAACCCTAAAATCTACTTTATCTTATCTGAGAAAATGAGCTTGCAACCGCCGCTTCTCTCCCCTTCTGTTTTATAGAGCACTGCTTGATTCGTTGCCCCCTGATTTAGGTCAGGATGTGGTGGTGTTTCATCATGTTTCCTTTTAGCATCTTTTAGGGTTTGAAATTTTGGACGCTGCTTTTCTTCCGCGATAAACACTGCCGGCCATTGGAGCACCTAATTCTATGTTTGTGCCGTGACAGAAAGGCGGGCTACCCTAATTACACTTCTTTTTTATGTTGGTAATCTTTTTCCTATTTGGAGATTTTTTTTGTTCGTTCATGGATAATCAAAATTCGATATTTATGAGCTGATTTGAACTTAAAAGTTTTTCTTTTTCACTTTTTCCAGTCTTGATAGTATGGATTTGATTTAATTTCATCTATGGCTCAGTTTATCTCCTTAGGTCTTTTTATGTTTTTATTATGTTTGTGAATTGCATTCTACTGTGGATGCATTTTGTGATTAAGGACTGTTTATTTTGGTTTTACTTTTATTTGTTACGACTTGTTCTGACTCGTTTAGTCTTCTTAAGCAGCAGTTCCAATTTGGTCCTGGAAGGATTGATGGTCATGGATATGTAATCTTGCGAATAAAAGGCAGAAGCATGACTTTATTTCGTAGGCGGAACCATATTTTCTGACTGATCGATGATGATGACTAGGATGAAGAGTAAGGGACGAGATGGAAGAGGAGCAGATTGACCTGGAGGACTGCAATGGATCTGTGGGGAAGCTTAAATTGAGAGAAACAGTGAAAATGATAAGAAAACCAAGACTGAGCAAATTTGGATCTATGGGGATTTACTTTTTACCATGAAGATTACATGCTGAAATATTATTGTATGAGTTTATGTGATTGCTATTGTTAAGTTGATATATCTTCTGTATTATTTCAATTTTTTTAGTTATTGTTCAAAGCTGAATGAAATTTGCATTGTAATGTATTGAGTTTCAGATATATTTTGAAGTTCGGATGCGGATATTTACGGATATCCGAAAATATCCGTATTCGCTAAGCCGGATACAGATATTTTCGGATATCCGAAAATATTCGCGGATACAGGTACGGATATTATTTAATAGATATGTGCGGATACGGATACGGATTCAGGTACGGATTTTTATTCTCGGATATGAATACGGATACAACACTATCTGCATCCGTTTGCATCCGTTTACAGGCCTATCCCATACTAAACCCGGGCATGACAGGCATTGTTGGCATGGAATCCATTGTTGCCTCTGCTTCTGAGGAACCTGCACGATAAAGGAGAAAACAAGTTAGTCTACTTTGGCTTCATGTTTCCATCCTTCCGAGCACTCATGAGAAAGGATTTTACCTTCCAACACTTGCGGTGTGGTCTCGATAGGCATAGTTCTCTCGACTGTTAGCTGAAGAGAGCCTTCATGTCACAGCCCGGATAATCGGGATCATACTCAATGATGAAGGGGCTGGGATTGATAGACCGCTAGTAGAGACGAGTGAGGTAACTTGCTGCTGTTGGGAGTTGCCACCTTCAAATTTATGAGAAACTAACACGCTCTCATTAGAGACCGTTTTCCCTTTCGCGATAGTAAGTTATGCCACCCTTTTCTCTTTGGCATCCTCTCTCAGCAGTGCCCTTCTTTCGACCAACACACGACGCTCTTCCTCGGTCAAGTATTCAAACATTAACGCCACCTCATCGACTGAGTCCACCTGCCATTGCTTAGCCTCAAACTCCACCATCTTGTCCCAGGCTTGTGCCAGAGTTCAGGGATAGTCTTCGAACCACGAGATTCCACAGAATCGAAGTGTCTTGGCATACAAACCTATATTGATGGCTCTAGCTCTGCCTCCACCCTCTCCTCGGCCTCTTCCACTTCGGCCCTAAGCTTCTCCAATTCAACTTGGTGCTCATCCTTCACAGTATCTATTTGTCCCAGTACCTCATTGTTCAAGGCCTCGAAGGTTTCCTTTTCTTCCTTGGCCTACTCAAACTCTGCATGACTCGAGTCAAGAAGTTTCCTCAGATCGTTGCTTTCTTTAATGAGTCATTGTTCCCGCTCATTTTCTGCTGGCTTCCTTTCATTGTCCCAAGTCGGGGATGTATTGCTTTCTTGGAGCTGATGCACTTCCTCGTTCTCTTGTACCAGTCGCCTATTCTCTTCGTACATAGCTTTATTGTCCTGCTCAAGCGTTGTATTTTGGGATGAGACAGAGGCCAACGTGTCTTTGAACGACTCCTTGGCCTAGATCATCTCACCCTTGACCCTGAGGAGCTCCCTCTCCTTTTCCTCCGTTTTAGCAACAAAGAGTTAGCACATAAATATGTTACTCGAATACGTGGTAACATATGCAAATTGAAATATCATCTTGCTCGGTTTGACCTCCCTATTTTTGAGGGGCTCTCTCTTAGCATCGACCTATAATTGTAAACCCCAGAGTTCTCCGTTCTTTTTGAAAATCAGCTCTGAAATCCTCCTCGCATACATGTATAGCTCTCTGTACTGAAAGTAAACATCGTACACTTTATTGTGTATGTCATTGTCCACGTCCAGAGAGATCTGATGTATATTTGGTAACCATATCATCTCATCAAAATAGAAGCCCGGGAATGACTTACTAAGAATTTATCTCATTTCATCATTGCTGAGCTGTGGAACATCAGACATGTAAGGCATCGCTGGACCCCGCTTCGCCACAACTTTCTTCTTATGACCTGACCCTCCTAGCACTGTCTCCTTGCTCACAGACACGGGTGGTGCATAGGAAGGTATTGCCGACGTCGGTTGCCTAGTACTCGTAATTTCTATCCCTTTATTTGCTCCTGACAGTTGAATAGCAGGTGGTGAAGATTCCAAGATGCTGGTCACTGCTATGGTCGTGAGAACGAGGGCGTTGCGAATACAAATCTGCACTTCTCCTGAAGCTACTTACAACCCCGCTCTTCATTAGTCGACGACCTCCAAAACCCCAACCTCGATTTTTATCACTCTCTTGCCATTGCACCTGCGCAAGAAAGATTTTGAGTCAGAATCAAACATTCCACATGCACAGACAAACGTTGTGTCATGCAGTGTTTATGAGTGTGTGTCCTAAGTGTTCCCACCACAGACCAGATTCTATCCTGCTTGAGGAGGTGATTCCCAAACGCTCAGCGTAAGGCTTCCGACATTAGTGTTACTCGGCCAAGACGTTGTTAGCACAATTGCAACCTTTTCCAAGACTGGCCTTCCATTTCCAGCGATGCAGTGGTAACAGAGGTGGAAACCAGAGAAACTAGCCTGAGCGACGCTTCCAACCTTATCTCATCTATTGGAGAAAGGACAGGGGTGGACATCATACCCTCTCCTCTTGTAGGCATCTCATCATCACCGTCGTCATTCCACTAAGTTCCCCCTTAACTCCTACGGTCTCATGTCCTTGGGGAATGACAGGGGGAACCCTGACTTGTGGACCCAAAAGACTATTTCCTCCCTTAACTTCCGCCCCTTCTCCAAAAACACCCGAATAGCTTGTTGGGTGATCTGCAAGAAGCAATCCCTCTCGACAAAGCATGCAATCATCCAGTATGTTTTAGGCAGTGTAGGACTCAACTGGAATGGCCCTCAACGCTTCAAGTCACTCATGATATACATTTCCTTCGGGGATTGAGGGGATAGATCTCACACAAATTTCAAGTTAGTCTCAAGCTTACGACTCGATTAACTTCAAACCTAAAATAAGAAAGAAATACTTACTTCCGACAACCATCGCCTTGCGAATCTTGGGGGACATCAAACATAGAACCAGTCATATTTAAAATAGCTGAGCTTGTTACATGCTCTTAGCATGAATCGGGTGTTGGCTTGCGCCTCCAAGTAGACAAAAGAAGGTGCAACAACTGTTCTCTTCTTCATTTGAAAAATAAACTGAACGTCCTCACCATTATGTATTCTATGCAGGTACTCCTAAAACATGATGAAGGTAGTAAGCATGCAGTCGTACGTGTTCGGATGGAACTGCGTTGGCATCAAGCGAAAAGAGCACAGCATATCCCGGACAAATCCATAGGATGTAAGCACGCATACGACATCGCACATATACTTATTCCAGGCGGTTTACCCTTCCAAAGGTGTGTATACCCTATCCCCTTCCTTAGGGACGCAAACGCCATCTCAGGATATGTTGTACTTCTTACAAAGGCGCACCAAACACAGCTTCATCCATTCTTGAAGGCACCAAATCCAGCAGATTATCGACTATAGTGGCATCCTTAATCATGTCTGGTTCCCCCAGAACGTCTTTGTAACACCCCATGATTTTAAATATTAAAAATTAACGAATTTAAGAATACTTAATTTCAAATGTTAGAATTAGGGGAAACGGGATACGCCATTGCTTTCGTCTTGGAATTCTGCTTGAGATAGAGTCCGAGTTTGCGTGAATTGGACTCCGTATGAAGAAGTTATGGCCTTCCGAAGTTTCAGAATTTAAATAAATTAAAAACAGCTCAGGTTCAGAAAATTTGAAATTCAAAATTCAAACAGGGGAGCAGGCTGGGCGGGAATTCTCCCGCCCAAGGGCCAGGTCGAACAGAGGGTCGACCTACCCCCCCCCCCCCCCGGGCAGATCTGAAATGTGACGATGTTTTGACTCACTACTGAGTCATTAGGGCTGAGGTGGTTATTCTATCATGTCTGGATGGTCCTGATTGCTTCTGGGTTAATCTGACGGCTCTTAATTAATTAAAATTCTATATAAGCAACCTAACCCTTAACCTAAAATCACACTAATTCATACCAAGAGCCATCGTGCTATCAATGGTGAACCTAGAGTAGTCGCTGTTCTCTTTCAACTCAAAAGTAAGATAGAAGCAAGAATCAAATCTAATCTAAATTAGAATAATAATTAGTCTACCACAAAGACGAGCAATTCAGTTTCATAATACAGATCCCAAAAAAACAAGACTGTTCTTTTGTTTGTAAGTACTATTTCTTTCACAATATAATTATTAAATTAATTATGATGGGTTGTAATTGGATTATGAGAACATGTCTGTTGAATCTCATGATGTTGTTTAACTTTGTAGATCTATTTCATATTTAACCTGATTCATTTTATGCAAGTTTGGGATGTTAAACCATATGTTAATTCATATGTGAATCTTATGCAAGTTGGGTTGTTAAATCATATGTTAATTCATATGTGAATCTTATGCAAGTTTGGGATGTTAAATTGTATGTTAGTTTGAATATGAATCTTATGCAAGTCTATATGTGAATTGTACACAAGTTTATATGTGAATCAAGTATATGCATATACTAGTTTATATGCAAAATCATGTGATAAATTCATATGCAAGTTGTAGAAATTCATATGCAAGTTATAGAAATCCATATGCAAGTTTAGGTGAAAAACTATATTCACATTTTTGGGTGAAACTTATATTCACATATGCAAGTTAAGCGAGACCCATAATTTATATATGCAAGTTCACAATTTCATGTTTAGATCTATATTTAAATCCATGGTAGTTTATGCAAATATATGATTCTATATGACATTGTCTATGCAAATTGTTGGCTATGCAATTTTATTCCTATTTGCAAGTTAGATCTATTTTTATGTGTTATGCAAGTTGTGATGTTCTTTTTTTATACATATAAGTTAGACTATTTGCGAGTCTAACATATTTCATATTTGAACGTACGAATAACGTGGGGACAAATGGGAAAATACTAATTATGTAAATTGTGAATTGGCATAAAATGGCTTTAAAAGCGTATAATTAAATTGAGACTTAATTGGTATAAGTTTTATACCTAAAAAGTATGGACATAATTTAGGTGACAATTATGGACATAATTAATTTGAAATTTATTGGAAATTTGAATAGGGATAATTAATTCATATTGGGGTAAAATAATTTGTAATAATAAACGCCTAAGACAGGAGGTTAGACTCCTTTGTGGTGTAAGACTGCCGGACCCGCCCGACAAATCCAGCAACCACAAACGGTAGTCTAATGTGAGAGATCGAAGGCATAAATTAAATGCGTAACAGTTGTAATGACACGAGGTTAGACACGTTTGCGGTATATGACTGCCCAGACCCGCCCGACAAATCCAGCAATCGCAAACGGGAGTCTAATGTGGGAGGTCTTACAAGGTTACGGTTATAATGTACGAAGTGACACTTAACCAAGATAAACATGTGGTGGGGCATGGGGGTTAAGTGGGTGACATGGGTGGCATGTGAAATACGATTAGAAACACTTAACCAAATTGAAACATGTAAAGAAGACATGAATAAGAGTGGGTTAAGTGGAAAATTCTAGTGGGGACCAAGCATAGGTGGAAAGCTTTTGTCAAGCATGGGGGACCCATTTCAAACCAATAACCCATTAAGTATTTTTGTGAGCTCGAGTTTGATCGAGGACGGGACATGCATACTGGGTTTGACTGTAAGAGGTCAAAATGGGTTAACGATGGCAACGCAAGTCCAACGGGGTCATGTGCGTCCGTGGGCCCAGGCAGGTAGGTAAGAAGTTGTTGCATCGTGTGGATATAAGACGTGCATCTTTAGTGGTATCGGGTTGCCACTTTGGGGAGTGATACACCCCACAGTGGGACCAGCATGGGTATCTACGAGTTAGGGAGCCGATCGCATGGGGGGTAGTGCGTACAACTAGTGGAGATAGGGGCAGGCGGCACCTATGAAGACAGCTAGGGGTACACGAAACTACCATTATGATTATTATGTTCAGTAGGCGGGATCAACTTTTAGGGTGGCTAGTAGTGGTGTAGTATAGCAATCATCCTATAGTGATTAGGAGCGAGATTAACGCTAGAATATTCCTCCTGTTTATTTTGTCTTGCCCACTTGTTTCACAGTCATTCCTTATTTTACCAGTTTATGCCTTATCCTAATTACTTCATAATTGTATCGTTAAAGTTATGGTACTCGCCAGACTTTATGTCTGACCCTATTTGTTTTCTCCTCTTTTATTCCTCCCCCCCCCTCCCCTAGGTTCTCAGGATGGGACTAGTAGTAGTGGACCTTGATCATGATCTTTCTCTCTCTTTTGGAAGTGCTTGGATTGCTGAAAGTAAAGTTCAGCTCATCTCTTTTATGGCTACTTATGTTGGGGTTATGCTTTTTATTTTATGTACTCAAAAAACAATATGTCAAGATGGTTACTAAGTGTACCTGGTTTTTCTGTTGATTTATGATGTTGTAATCAAACTATTTCTCCACTGCAATAAATGTTGTTTTGAAAATTTTCAAGTACAATATATGTATCTGTCTTGTTATATTCTGTTCTATTCACCAATGATACTCCATGAAAGTTAATGCATTCCCTTTGAGAGTGACATTAATGGACGTGGGGTGTTACACGTGGTATCAAGGCCGAAGGTTAACAGAACAGATAAGAGATTTTTAAAAACTGTTTTTTAAAAGCGTTTTATAAAGAAATACTTTCAAAAGTATGTTTTAAGGAGAGTATTTTCAAGAGAAAAGTTTGTTTTAAAAACATAACCCCCAAGAGCCATATATCTTTCTTTCGAATTCTCCGTTTTGAATCTCTTCATTTTCTTTTCAGCATGTCTGGGTTACCCGAGATACCCGAGGGAATACCGATACCAACCTGGTTCAGAAGGTATCTGGAGGCTAGGGCCACCGCCGTAGGCCCAGCAGACATCCCTCCTCCCCTAGCAGCAGCTGCTCCTCCTCCTCCCCCTCCTCATGTTGATGCTTTTTCAAAGATATGCAAAGACTTTCGAGCAATGGGCAGAAAACCTTTTCACGGATCAGAGACGTTTGTTGAAGCTCGAAATTGGCTTAAGGAGGTAGAAGACTTGTTTGGTATCTTCGAGGTAGAAGATGGAAGGAAGGTCCAATTGGTCGCTTGGTTAATGAAGGACAAAGCCTCGTTTTAGTGGGAGGTTACGAATGGAGAGCGTCCAGTAGAGACGTGGATGGATTTCAGACATAGGTTCGAGACGAAATTTCTCTCACGAGCAGAAGAGAATCTATACATGGAAAGGTTCTTGGCATTGAAGCAGGGGAATTTATCAGTAAAGGAGTACGTCAACAAGTTCAATTAGTTGGCGAGGTTTGGCTTAGACTTGGTGAACACATCTGAAAAGAAGGCCTTGAGGTTCGTTAAAGGTTTGAATGAGCCGCTACATGGGTTAGCTATGACCCACATTCCTATGAGGGCTACCTTTGAGAAACTAGTTGACATGGCGCTTATGCATGAAGAGGAGAAAGGCGCTAATGCTAATAAGGCACCAGAAAATAAAGGGGATCAAAAGAAGTCACAGCAGCAACCTAAGAAAGGTGGTAAGGACAACAATAGCAAAGGAAAGAAAAAATGCTTTAATTGTGGAACACCAGGCCATCTGAGCAAGGACCGTAGGAAGAAGAAGAAGACTGGTTGTTTCCACTGTGGAGAGGCAGTACATCTAATTAAAGACTGCCAGAGAAAACAGGGACAAGGGAAAAGAACAGGGTCTGCTTCTGGAGGATAGATTCAGGCTCTCATGGCACCAGGGCAGGCAAGAAGGCAGGTTCACGCTCTCATGGCACCAGGACAGGAGAGAGGTAGAAACATTTTTGTTGAAAGTTTGGTTTTTCTGTTTGATCATCTTGTTCGTACTTTGTTTGATTCTGGCGCTTCACACTCATTTGTGTCTACTTCGTTAGTTGAAATACTGCACCTAAATACTAGTCTAGTTACGGATCCCATGGTAGTCTAAAATCCTATTGGTGGTTCAGCTCATCTTTCAATGATTTGTCGGGATTTGAGAGTGTCTATCTTGAGCGTTGAGTTTGAATGCAACACCTTCGTTCTTGGCTTCACGGGCTATGGATTGATTCTAGGCATGGATTGGTTATCCAGTAATGGAGCCATCATCGATTGTGAAAAGAGAGTGGTTAGACTTATGACTCGCCTTGGCAACACTCTCGAAATCTCTTGTAATCCCATACATTCTGTTATGCTTAGTTACCTAGAATCTCTTGATGCGTCTGTTGAAAACTTGCAGTCTGTTAGAGTAGTCCATGAATACTCAGATGTATTTAAAGAGGTGAAGGGCTTACCTCCAAAGTGGGAGATAGACTTCCGCATATACCTTGTTGATAATGCAAAACCCGTAGCTCTACCCGTTAGACAGATGGCTCCAAGGGAGAGAAAAGAGCTCAGTAAGAAAGTCAAAGAGCTGCTCGAAAAGGGGTTTATAAGGCAGAGTATTTCCGAATGGGGTGCTCCAGTAGTATTCGCAACCAAAGCGGATGGTTCACTTCGCCTATACGTTGATTATAGGGAGCTAAACAAGCTGACCAAGAAGAATAGGCACCCACTTCCAAGAATATATGACTTGTTTGATCAGCTTGTAGGTGCGTCTGCTTTCTCCTAACTAGGTTTGGCTACCGGGTTCCATCAGCTAAGAGTGGCTGAAGACAGCATTGATAAGACCGCGTTCAGAACCCCGGATGGTTTCTTCGAATGGCTTGTCATGCCTTTCGGCTTGACAAACGCACCCGCTTACTTCGTTGACTTGATGAGTAGGGTGTTTAGAGAATTCCTGAATAAGTTTGTGGTGGTCTTCGTAGATGACATTTTGATCTTCTCGAAGAATGAAGAAGAGCATGCTTTGCATTTAAGGGAAATCATGGATACTCTTCGTACACATCAGCTAAAGGACAAATTCTCCAAATGCCATTTTTGGAGAGAAGAGGTGAGGTTTCTTGGACATGTGGTGTCCAAAGAGGGGTTAGCCGTTGTGACGAAAAGGAATTTCGCTCGGTCCGAACCAGTCGCTAAACCGATCCAGGCCGTTCGAAACGCCCTATCGTTTGAGAACACGACAAATCAGAACGCAGACGGGAGAACATTTCATTGTATATCACAACAACGCATCAGATTACAAGAATATACAGAGTATAAACAAATAAATATTACACAAAAATATCAGAGATTTAAATTACATTTAACTACATCGCAGCGGAAAATAATACAATACACAACTAGAAGGAGATATCCGGATACAAAGCTTTTCCGGATATGGTTCCAGCTGTAAACCAGAATCCTGTGAGTATAAATCTGCAAAACCAAAACTACTAGCTGCCCGTGTCAAAATAGGGGGCACCTAGAGTTTAGGTTAAAACAATAAACTCCAGGTCAGTCATGTGACTGGTGTGAGAACTAAAACAGTTATTAATCTTTGTTTTTAAAGTTAGGTAAATCAAGGGACCACGCCATATAACACGGAACGGGTTTCCTCCCAAGAATATCAGTGCATATAAGTAAACAACGCAATGCTTTTCTAAAAATGAAGCTATTATAAGACCCAGGTCCCATCACACAATGCAACGCAGCCGAGGATAGGGTTTTCCCTTATAATAGCCAAACATGCTTAGTACGTTTAAAACAAATCATTTGATACTACTATAAGTGTATAGTGTCAAAACAATTTCAATCATAAATATCAATCATAGACGGCATGGGTACCATATATCATGTCGCCATACTAGTTCTACAATTAAAACCGAAATACACGTATTGGAAATTGGGTTATCATTTATGGTATGAACCGAGGCTAGGGGCAAGATCCTCAACCGATTCGAGACTCTCTAGTCCGAGCCTCAGGACCCAGACTCAGGTGGGCCCTTGGATCGTCAGGGCCGGTCCACCGATGTGGATTAAAATGCCTGAACATGCATTTCCCCGCCCTTTGGGGCGTAAGCCTGGCCCGTCAGCCGACCAGAAGCATCGGCCGAAACCGATATCACGAGGCGCCTCGCTTTTCAGCAAGTAATAATAAGCAACATCCACATGAGTCAAACTCGTCAGCCAGTTCAAGCACTGACGCCACTCCTAACTAGAAAGAAACACATGTCCTCCCAGAGGTCCGTCTCCCGTTTTTAGTTCATACCGGGTGTGATACTCGCGAATCAACGTTACACAAAGCTACGCCACACAAGGCCGTGCTTTGATCATCAACCACAAGACTTTGCTTTTCAACAAAAGCCTTGATCCATGCAACTCAGTATGCCACATTGTCAGTCCATACTGTACCACTGATTTCTGCCAATATATAACCTCTAGGCTCGTACGTCTTAGAGAAGGGTGTATAGCAAGAGAATAAATTCTCTGCCACCAAACAGATATATATTTAGCAGAGATCACCAATACAGTATAAAGGAATACAACGTCAGACACACTATCCATTTACAAGTCTGTTCTGGGTCTGAACGAAACCGGAGGCACCTAGTACCCCGCATATCCATCGATCTCCAAGTACGTCTGGACGATCACCAACTGTTTCCATCTTCTTCGGTGTACAGCCCAATCAAGATCATCAGTAATCACCCAAACGACGTGAAGACTTCTGGTCTTCGAAAACCGTCTTCATCTTCGACTTATCGTCGTATCAGTTATTCAGAATGGGATAAACCCGGTCTTTCCAAGTAACTCGCGTATATTTTAAATAAGTGTTACACAAACACAACATACGCCTCATTCCAATTCATCAGTCACTAACCGTAAATTAATCAAGAAAATAATTTCCCAAATATTAACCCCGAAGGCCGAAACCAACATCAGATCAATATCCAGAAAACCATTCTGCTTGGCTAACCGACAGTTAGTTTCTAAATTTCACATTCATAGGGAAAGGTTCCCATTAATTTTATCCAAGATAAATTCCTTGAATTTATTCTTTATTCTATTTTTGAATCTCAATTCAAACTAGTCGGGATTAGCGAACCTTACCGAAGTAATCATTTATTTTAATTTCCCCATCCCAACCTATTCATCCCATGAAGTAAAACTGGTAATACTTCATATCTAACACCACAGTGTTATCGGTAAATTCAATTACCGTTTCACGTTCAAATCTAATTGAAGATTTAACTATCGCCTGGAGCAAAACTGGTGATACTCCATTTTCGATCATTTCAATCTAATTAAAGATTCATTAAAACTCCACTTAGTTTTAATCTTCGACTGGGTTAAATAATCAGTGTCATTTAAAACACGGTCCACGATAAACCCAAAATCACATTACATTAATTATCGGGTTAAAGAACAAGTGTTATTTAAAACACTGTTCACGATAAACCCAAAAATCATTCCATTAATTATCGGGTTAAAGAACAAGTGTTATTTAAAACACTGTTCACGATAAACCCAAAATCACATTCCATTAATTATCGGGTTAAAGAACAAGTGTTATTTAAAACACTGTTCACGATAAACCCAAAAATCATTCCATTAATTATCGGGTTAAAGAACAAGTGTTATTTAAAACACTGTTCACGATAAACCCAAAAATCAATACCAATTCAATTCCAATTAAATATCATTTAATTGGTACACTTCATTAAATCTAAATAAAAAGATTTAATCTTTTCTCAACTGGGTTCAAGAACAGTGTTAATGAAGACACCATTCACGACAAACCCAAATCACATTTGATATTCAATACAAGGCTCCGAATAGAAAATATACCGGCTTATATTCAATATCAAATTCTACGATTAACACATGTCGTATTGGAGATAACGATATAAATATATCTTTCAAATTTCCATAACAACATCTGTATAATCACGAATTACAACATCGAAATATTCCGAAGACAATTTCGATTCAAATCCATTCCAACGCAATCATTGGAAATTCTGGTTATTTTTAAAACCCTTTTCTAATTCAATTTGTTTATTTAAAAATAAATAGAATTATAATTCTAGTTCAAAACTACTTCATTTTGATAAGAATCTATTTTTATCTTTTCAAATATGGAGTTTTTCATCCCAATCCTTTCTAAATCATTTCTTATGATTTTACACAAATTATTATTATTAATAATAATTTTATCAAGGTCCGTACAGTCGATTTCCATCAATGGCCATCGAACTGCACTTACAGCGACCTTTTTCAAATTGATTTGGACAAAATTCCAAATCCAACCGTTAGATTTCTAATTTCTAATATTCGTTAGAAAGCTCTTTTCGATACGAACCCAACGGTTCTGGTTTTAGGAGAATCCGACGGTCGGATCTCCCGAAATGTCCGTTTGAAATAAATGGTCGAAATTCACGAACTGCCGCGGCGCGGCGCGTTCTATTCAGGCCATTATATTATATATATAATATATATTTCATCGATTTCTATTTAAAACGAATTATATAAATAGTTTTAAATTCGTTTCAAAAGCAATTTCAACTTCCATTTCAATTCAAATCAAAATTGAATTCTTCTTTATAAATTCGTTTTAAAATTCATTTCTATTCAATTCAAATTTCAGTTCAATTTGAATTCATTTCAATTCGCTTTCAATTCAATTTGAATTCATTTTCAATTCAATTCATTTCGAAATCGTTTTCAATTCAATTCATTTCAAAATGAATAAAATCGATATAAATATCGTTCACGTCAAAATGGCGTCAATCTAATCAACACGGCTTCATAAATTTCTATTTTCAAATATTCTATTTCAAATATTTCTTTTTCAAAATAGTTGTTATTATCAAAATATTTCGTTCAACACATGACCAATCTCAATGGATGAGTACTGTCAACACATGAACCTTTATTTTATATTGATAAAGATGTAAATTTTATTACTAAAATATTTCGTTCAACACATGAACAATCCCAACGGATGAGTACTGTCAACACATGAACCTTTATTTTATATTATTCTTTATTTTCTAAATTGGAATGAGGCCCAATCAATCACCATATAATATTAATTATATGGATTTTCATACATCACACGTATATAATAGCATTGAAAAATAATCAACCATCAACCAAAGTGCACTACACTGTATAAGCATCAAATATAGATATCTAACGCTTATAACAGCCTGTCAATCAATCGATCGACATATTTAATCAATCAGGATGAGTGAACTTCAAATTTCATCCCAACACCCGTGTGGGGTTTCAAACAATCAAACACAGATTTTATTTGTGCAGTTGGGTGATGTGTAAAATTTATCGACCCAATCAATGTCAGTCAAATAGGTGTACATAAACAAACCGTCTGGTTTGTAAATGAATATTTATTTATTCACATTCACGTTAAAAATTATATTTTAACGATAAAACATTTTATTTCAACACATGAATTTCTATTCAGTTCATTCTTTCAATAAAATGATATTTTATTTTTCTAACATATTTTAGAAAATTTCGACGGCATAATGGCACGATACTAGAAACGGGACGAGGCCTAGCCTTATCCCCGGTCTAGTGAAGGCCCACGCCATTCACACATCAATCAAATCAATTTCATTTAACCAAACAATTCAATTCAGACCAAATAATCTAACCAACTACACAACCAAACAATTTAACAAACAAGCCATCCATGGTCTGTGGATGACGGGTTTCGGGTGCTACTAAACACCGTCTGCATCCTAGTATATATTTATAACTAGAATAATTAAATTGAAAGGTGAGAAGTTCTCACAAATAGCTATCCAACTTCACGGCACTTCTTTTAGAGAAATCTTCTTCATTCTCGCCTTTTTATCATCTTCGTTGCTGTAGCCACTACATACGTAAAAATCGAATTTTTACTTCGTTATTCAATATATAAAAATCGAATTTTTACTATGTTATTCAATATATAAAAATCGAATTTTTACTATGTTATTCAATATATAAAAATCGAATTTTTACTATGTTATTCAATATATAAAAATCGAATTTTTACTATGTTACTCAATATATAAAAATCGAATTTTTACTATGTTATTCAATATATAAAAATCGAATTTTTACTATGTTATTCAATATATAAAAATCGAATTTTTATAGAAAACCATAGCCTTCTTTGTATAAACAAAATCACTTCTTTTTATATATAAAAATTCCTCCTTTCATGAACAAAAATTATAATTTTTTCTAATCAAAAGATCTGATCTTTTCCTATCATTCAAACAACTAAAAACCCGATCCTTAGCTTATATAAAACTGGTTATAAATAAAAATCAGATCTTAAACAAAAAATCATGTCTTTACTGTGCTAAAAATCGTATTTTTATCTATGCTATAAATAATTAAAAACCAGACTTTAGACAATGTGAATTTATATAGTAAGAAAACCGATTTAGAATTAGTGTTGAATTAAAAAGGAAAGAAAGGAAGAAGCTTACAATTCAAGCGGAGAAGGTGCGGGGTTTGCTGCCTGCGCGCGGGTCAGGGGGGGAAGTTGGCGTCGAAGTGGTGGCGGCGCGGTGGTTGAACAGCGGAGAAGGGTGGTTGGAGGCCGGAGGGTCGAGGGTCTTCGATTTTAGAGGGGGGGCTGCGGGGTTCGGGGCGCCACAACTTCTAATTGGAGGAGAGAGGCACGATGGGGGAGGAGAGGGAGTTGGAGGGGGGGCGCCTCACGCCGGCGGTGGCGGCGCGCCAGAGGAGGACGACGGATCGACTGGGGGGGATCGCGATTTCCCCCCTTTTTTATTTATTTTTTTTCTCACCGTATGAATGAAATCGAGATAAAAAGGGGAGGTATATGTTTTATATTTTTAATTTTAATATTTTATTATTTTAAACTCCTTAAAAGCAACCGTTTATTTTGACCTCTAAACGAGACCCACCGCCCATCATCCCTAGCGTTTTACCCCCATTCCGAACACAATGGGATATGTATTGCAAGCTGATTCGAGCGTTACAATCAGTTTCCGTCAAAATCAACATACAACCCTATATATTGATTTTGAACACGCATTTCAATTTACCGGGGTCATATACTAACTCTAAAAATTCAATAAAAATATTTTCTAGCTTCATATTAACGATACGGTCTTAACAAAACTAGTTTTGTTGAATTCTGAGACCGTTGGAAAAATGGCCATTTTCCAGTCGATTAAAATCAACTGAAACTGGTCAAACGCGTTTTCCTTTGCCACGCTCACATATTGATTCGAAAAATTATGAAATTTTAAACCTAGCAATAACTTTACATCACGGACCCAACAAAACTGGTTTCGTCGAAATCCGAGGTCGTTTGCAAAATTTCCATTTTTAAGGGCCTGAATTCCATAGCGACTATTCAGAATTTTCAACTGGACATAACTTCTGATTCCCGCTATGAAATTTTTATTTTTCAGATTCGTTGGAAAGATATTCACGAATAGATCCTAATGTTTTTGGTTTCACTAAAATCCGGATTGTTTTGCACCCGGTACATTCAATTGAAGTTTGAAATCGATTTATCGAACTACCGCGCCATTTTCAATTCTATTTATAAATATAAATAAATATTTATATTCTATCGTCGATTCGAATAAATATATACGTTTGAATTATATTTAAAATAAATTTCTCGTCGATATTATTTAAAATAATTCATTTTAAATAATCAAAATTCGCTAAAATTGCCAAAATAAAAAGTTTAAACTGGCCCAGATTTTCGGGTGGTTACAATCTCCCCCACTTAAAACTTTTCGTCCCCGAAAAGGAACAAAGTCGAAAGTGGTTTGATTAATCAACTCTACGTTCGGTCTGGCTTCCATTCTCCAACTTTTCAGTTTCTGAGAATTTTCAAAATTTCAAAAATTTGGCTAACACCCTAAATTTTCGAAAAATTTCGCCATAACCTCCCCTGCACCGGGAGCATCGGGGAATTTCAAATAGCTTCCCCGGTCCTTCTCATCTCAAAAAGAAAAAGAAAAAGCCAAACGGCTAGCCAATACGCTCATAAAATCATCATCACCCAAACAAAACAGTAAATTATGTAGTAAACATGTACCTATTTGTCGGGCAAACAAATTTTATTCTCTGCTCTAGCCTCCTTGCTATGACCTGTTCAATGTAAGTATATGTATATGCAAGCAATTGCGACCAATTTTCAATATAATTCAATATTTGATTCAATTAGGCTAAATGGTTCAAAATTATCAAACAAATGAACAAACAACACAAACATCAATCAATTAGTGAATTAGAGTTTCAAATTCATAAATTTGATACATATACAGAAAATCATGTTTTTGATGCCAATTCACAACAATGTGTTCTAACTATATAAGTTTTGGTTCTCACACCAGCCTGATGGAAATATATAGATATCACACCTTCGTCACTCGAAAATAAATACTGGTAATGCTGCAGCATTATCAGAATCATCCCCGGGCAACTAGAATGTGATTCTATATCTACCTAATATATTAAAACTTCGACTATACGTTCATGACGCGTATATGCGAAATCTTTATATACTCGATTGTCCAAATTCAAAATAAATAAATATTCAAATACGTTTAAAGCGACTTAAATTTTCAAAACAAAATTGTTTTCATTTGAAAAATATACTCTTCACACTCGTTCTAGGATACTACTGATCCTATCTCTAACGAGTCATTCTAATTGGATATTACTAATCCAATATCTGATGAATTCTTTCGCATGGTTCTAATGTGTCTTGTTCTCGAGCTCTGTAAACCAAAGCTCTGATACCAACTGTGACGAAAAGGAGTTTCGCTCGGTCCGAACCAGTCGCTAAACCGATCCAGGCCGTTCGAAACGCCCTATCGTTTGAGAACACGACAAATCAGAATGCAGACGGGAGAACATTTCATTGTATATCACAACAACGCATCAGATAACACAAATATACAGAGTATAAACAAATAAATATTACACAGAAATATCAGAGATTTAAATTACATTTAACTACATCGCAGCGGAAAATAATACAATACACAACTAGAAGGAGATATACGGATACAAAGCTTTCCGGATATCGTTCCAGCTGTAAACCAGGATCCTGTGAATATAAATCTGCAAAACCAAAACTACTAGCTGCCCGTGTCAAAATAGGGGGCACCCAGAGTTTAGGTTAAAACAATAAACTCCAGGTCAGTCATGTGACTGGTGTGAGAACTAAAACAGTTATTAATCTTTGTTTTTAAAGTTAGGTAAATCAAGGGACCACGCCGTATAACACGGAACGGGTTTCCTCCCAAGAATACCAGTGCATATAAGTAAACAACGCAATGCTTTTCTAAAAATGAAGCTATTATAAGACCCAGGTCCCATCACATAATGCAACGCAGCCGAGGATAGGGTTTTCCCTTATAATAGCCAAACATGCTTAGTACGTTTAAAACAAATCATTTGATACTACTATAAGTGTATAGTGTCAAAACAATTTCAATCATAAATATCAATCATAGACGGCATGGGTACCATATATCATGTCGCCATACTAGTTCTACAATTAAAACCGCAATACACGTATTGGAAATTGGGTTATCATTTATGGTATGAACCGAGGCTAGGGGCAAGATCCTCAACCGATTCGAGACTCTCTAGTCCGAGCCTCAGGACCCAGACTCAGGTGGGCCCTTGGATCGTCAGGGCCGGTCCACCGATGTGGATTAAAATGCCTGAACATGCGTTTCCCCGCCCTTTGGGGCGTAAGCCTGGCCCGTCAGCCGACCAGAAGCATCGGCCGAAACCGATATCACGAGGCGCCTCGCTTTTCAGCAAGTAATAATAAGCAACATCCACATGAGTCAAACTCGTCAGCCAGTTCAAGCACTGACGCCACTCCTAACTAGAAAGAAACGCATGTCCTCCCTGAGGTCCGTCTCCCGTTTTTACTTCATACTGGGTGTGATACTCGCGAATCAACTTTACAAAAAGCTACGCCACACAAGGCCGTGCTTTGATCATCAACCACAAGACTTTGCTTTTCAAAATAAGCCTTGATCCATGCAACTCAGCATGCCACATTGTCAGTCCATACTGTACCACTGATTTCTGCCAATATATAACCTCTAGGCTCGTACGTCTTAGAGAAGGGTGTATAGCAAGAGAATAAATTCTCTGCCACCAAACAGATATATATTTAGCAGAGATCACCAATACAGTATAAAGGAATACAACGTCAGACACACTATCCATTTACAAGTCCGTTCTGGGTCTGAACGAAACCGGAGGCACCTACTACCCCGCATATCCATCGATCTCCAAGTACGTCTGGACGATCACCAACTGTTTCCATCTTCTTGGGTGTACAGCCCAATCAAGATCATCAGTAATCACCCAAACGACGTGAAGACTTCTGGTCTTCGACCACCGTCTTCATCTTCGACTTATCGTCGTATCAGTTATTCAGAATGGGATAAACCCGGTCTTTCCAAATAACTCGCGTATATTTTAAATAAGTGTTACACAAACACAACATACGCCTCATTCCAATTCATCAGTCACTAACCGTGAATTAATCAAGAGAATAATTTCCCAAATATTAACCCCGAAGGCCGAAACCAACATCAGATCAATATCCAGAAAACCATTCTGCTTGGCTAACCGACAGTTAGTTTCTAAATTTCACATTCATAGGGAAAGGTTCCCATTAATTTTATCCAAGATAAATTCCTTGAATTTATTCTTTATTCTATTTTTGAATCTCAATTCAAACTAGTCGGGATTAGCGAACCTTACCGAAGTAATCATTTATTTTAATTTCCCCATCCCAACCTATTCATCCCATGAAGTAAAACTGGTAATACTTCATATCTAACACCACAGTGTTATCGGTAAATTCAATTACCATTTCACGTTCAAATCTAATTAAAGATTTAACTATCGCCTGGAGCAAAACTGGTGATACTCCATTTTCGATCATTTCAATCTAATTAAAGATTCATTAAAACTCCACTTAGTTTTAATCTTCGACTGGGTTAAAGAATCAGTGTCATTTAAAACACGGTTCACGATAAACCCAAAATCACATTCCATTAATTATCGGGTTAAAGAACAAGTGTTATTTAAAACATTGTTCACAATAAACCCAAAAATCATTCCATTAATTATCGGGTTAAAGAACAAGTGTTATTTAAAACACTGTTCACGATAAACCCAAAATCACATTCCATTAATTATCGGGTTAAAGAACAAGTGTTATTTAAAACACTGTTCACGATAAACCCAAAAATCATTCCATTAATTATCGGGTTAAAGAACAAGTGTTATTTAAAACACTGTTCACGATAAACCCAAAAATCAATACCAATTCAATTCCAATTAAATATCATTTAATTGGTACACTTCATTAAATCTAAATAAAATGATTTAATCTTTTCTCAACTGGGTTCAAGAACAGTGTTAATGAAGACACCATTCACGACAAACCCAAATCACATTTGATATTCAATACAAGGCTCCGAATAGAAAATATATCGGCTTATATTCAATATCAAATTCTACGATTAACAAATGTCGTATTGGAGATAACGATATAAATATATCTTTCAAATTTCCATAACAACATCTGTATAATCACGAATTCCAACATCGAAATATTCCGAAGACAATTTCGATTCAAATCCATTCCAACGCAATCATTGGAAATTCTGGTTATTTTTAAAACCCTTTTCTAATTCAATTTGTTTATTTAAAAATAAATAGAATTATAATTCTAGTTCAAAACTACTTCATTTCGATAAGAATCTATTTTTATCTTTTCAAATATGGAGTTTTTCATCCCAATCCTTTCTAAATCATTTCTTATGATTTTACACAAATTATTATTATTTTTAATAATTTTATCAAGGTCCGTACAGTCGATTTCCATCAATGGTCATCGAACTGCACTTACAGCGACCTTTTTCAAATTTGATTTGGACAAAATTCCAAATCCAACCGTTAGATTTCTAATTTTTAATATTCGTTAGAAAGCTCTTTTCGATACGAACCCAACGGTTCCGGTTTTAGGAGAATCCGACGGTCGGATCTCCCGAAATGTCCGTTTGAAATAAATGGTCGAAATTCACGAACTGCCGCGGCGCGGCGCGTTCTATTCAGGCCATTATATTATATATATATAATATATTTCGTCGAATTCTATTTAAAACGAATTATATAAATAGTTTTAAATTCGTTTCAAAAGCAATTTCAACTTCCATTTCAATTCAAATCAAAATCGAATTCTTCTTTATAAATTCGTTTTAAAATTCATTTCTATTCAATTCAAATTTCAATTCAATTTGAATTCATTTCAATTCGCTTTCAATTCAATTTGAATTCGTTTTCAATTCAATTCATTTCGAAATCGTTTTCAATTCAATTCATTTCAAAATGGATAAAATCGATATAAATATCGTTCACGTCAAAATGGCGTCAATCTAATCAACACGGCTTCATAAATTTCTATTTTCAAATATTCTATTTCAAATATTTCTTTTTCAAAATAGTTGTTATTATCAAAATATTTCGTTCAACACATGACCAATCTCAATGGATGAGTACTGTCAACACATGAACCTTTATTTTATATTGATAAAGATGTAAATTTTATTACTAAAATATTTCGTTCAACACATGACCAATCTCAACGGATGAGTACTGTCAACACATGAACCTTTATTTTATATTATTCTTTATTTTCTAAATTGGAATGAGGCCCAATCAATCACCATATAATATTAATTATATGGATTTTCATACATCACACGTATATAATAGCATTGAAAAATAATCAACCATCAACCAAAGTGCACTACACTGTATAAGCATCAAATATATATATCTAACGCTTATAACAGCCTGTCAATCAATCGATCGACATATTTAATCAATCAGGATGAGTGAACTTCAAATTTCATCCCAACACCCGTGTGGGGTTTCAAACAATCAAACACATATTTTATTTATGCAGTTGGGCGATGTGTAAAATTTATCGACCCAATCAATGTCAGTCAAATAGGTGTACATAAACAAACCGTCCGGTTTGTAAATGAATATTTATTTATTCACATTCACGTTAAAAATTATATTTTAACGATAAAACATTTTATTTCAACACATGAATTTCTATTCAGTTCATTCTTTCAATAAAATGATATTTTATTTTTCTAACATATTTTAGAAAATTTCGGCGGCATAACGGCACGATACTAGAAACGGGACGAGGCCTAGCCTTATCCCCGGTCTAGTGAAGGCCCACGCCATTCACACATCAATCAAATCAATTTCATTTCACCAAACAATTCAATTCAGACCAAATAATCTAACCAACTACATAACCAAACAAATTAACAAACAAGCCATCCATGGTCTGTGGATGACGGGTGTCGGGTGCTACTAAACACCGTCTGCATCCTAGTATATATTTATAACTAGAATAATTAAATTGAAAGGTGAGAAGTTCTCACAAATAGCTATCCAACTTCACGGCACTTCTTTTAGAGAAATCTTCTTCATTCTCGCCTTTTTATCATCTTCGTTGCTGTAGCCACTACATACGTAAAAATCGAATTTTGACTTCGTTATTCAATATATAAAAATCGAATTTTTACTATGTTATTCAATATATAAAAATCGAATTTTTACTATGTTATTCAATATATAAAAATCGAATTTTTACAATGTTATTCAATATATAAAAATCGAATTTTTACTATGTTATTCAATATATAAAAATCGAATTTTTACTATGTTATTCAATATATAAAAATCGAATTTTTATAGAAAACCATAGCCTTCTTTGTATAAACAAAATCACTTCTTTTTATATATAAAAATTCCTCCTTTCATGAACAAAAATTATAATTTTTTCTAATCAAAAGATCTGATCTTTTCCTATCATTCAAACAACTAAAAACCCGATCCTTAGCTTATATAAAACTGGTTATAAATAAAAATCAGATCTTAAACAAAAAATCATGTCTTTACTGTGCTAAAAATCGTATTTTTATCTAAGCTATAAATAATTAAAAACCAGACTTTAGACAATGTGAATTTATATAGTAAGAAAATTGATTTAGAATTAGTGTTGAATTAAAAAGGAAAGAAAGGAAGAAGCTTACAGTTCAAACGGAGAAGGTGCGGGATTTGCTGCCTGCGCGCGGGTCAGGGGGGGGGGAAGTTGGCGTCGAAGTGGTGGCGGCGCGGTGGTTGAACAGCGGAGAAGGGTGGTTGGAGGCCGGAGGGTCGAGGGTCTTCAATTTTAGATGGGGGCTGCGGGGTTCGGGGCGCCACAACTTCTAATTGGAGGAGAGAGGCACGATGGGGGAGGAGAGGGAGTTGGAGGGGGGCGCCTCACGCCGGCGGTGGCGGCGCGCCAGAGGAGGACGACGGATCGACTGGGGGGAATCGCGATTCCCCCCCCCCTTTTTATTTATTTTTTTCCTCACCGTATGAATGAAATCGAGATAAAAAGGGGGGTATATGTTTTATATTTTTAATTTTAATATTTTATTATTTTAAACTCCTTAAAAGCAACTTTTTATTTTGACCTCTAAACGAGACCCACCGCCCGTTGTCCCTAGCGTTTTACCCCCATTCCGAACACAATGGGATATGTATCGCAAGCTGATTCGAGCGTTACAATCAGTTTCCGTCAAAATCAACATATAACTCTATATATTGATTTTGAACACGCATTTCAATTTACCGGGGTCACATACTAACTCTAAAAATTCAATAAAAATATTTTCTAGCTTTATATTAACGATATGGTCCTAACAAAACTAGTTTCGTTGAATTCTGAGACCGTTGGAAAAATGGCCATTTTCCAGTCGATTAAAATCAACTGAAACTGGTCAAACGCGTTTTCCTTTGCCTCGCTCACATATTGATTCGAAAAATTATGAAATTTTAAACCTAGCAATAACTTTACATCACGGACCCAACAAAACCGGTTTCGTCGAAATCCGAGGTCGTTTGCAAAATTTCCATTTTTAAGGGCCTGAATTCCATAGCGACTATTCAGAATTTTCAACTGGACATAACTTCTGATTCCCGCTATGAAATTTTGATTTTTCAGATTCGTTGGAAAGATATTCACGAATAGATCCTAATGTTTTTGGTTTCACTAAAATCCGGATTGTTTTGCACCCGGTACATTCAATTGAAGTTTGAAATCGAATTATCGAACTACCGCGCCATTTTCAATTCTATTTATAAATATAAATAAATATTTATATTCTATCGTCGATTCGAATAAATATATACGTTTGAGTTATATTCAAAATAAATTTCTCGTCGATATTATTTAAAATAATTCATTTTAAATAATCAAAATTCGCTAAAATTGCCAAAATAAAAATTTTAAACTAGCCCAGATTTTCGGGTTGTTACAGCCGTGGACCCCGCAAAAGTAGTTGCGTTGCAAGACTGGAAGGTTCCACGAAATGCAACCGAAGTCCGAAGCTTTCTCGGGCTAGCGGGCTTTTACCGAAAATTCATTAAAGACTTTACTAAAATCTAAGCCCCACTCACAAGATTAACGAAGAGGAACCTAACTTTCGCTTGGGATTTGGATTGTGATATTGCTTTCCAACGTTTGAAAAGGGCTCTAACAACAGCCCCAGTTCTAACATTGCCCGATGGGAGCAATATGTTTACCGTATACACGGATGCATGTGGTACGGGACTAGGTGCTGTCTTGATGCAGGAAGGGAAGGTAGTAGCTTATGGAGGCAGACAGTTGAAAGTACATGAGAAAAACTACCTAACCCATGATCTAGAGTTGGCTGCCATCGTCATTGCGCTTAAGTCTTGGCGCCATTATCTCCTAGGTGAGAAGTTTGAATTGTATACTGACCATAAATCATTGAAGTACCTTTTCTCGCAGAAAGATCTTAACTTAAGACAGCAAAGATGGATGGAATTTCTGGCTTCTTATGATTTTGAGATTTCCTATACCCCAGGCAAGGGCAATGTGGTAGCAGATGCCTTAAGTAGGAAGAAGCTGACCTTGAGTCCTCTCTTTGTAGAAAGGCAAAGCTTGGAATATATAGAAAACTTTAATTTTAGACCCTCCTCTGAAATTGTGCCTGGTCTGTTAGCATCACTAGAGGCGCGGCCTACTCTTTTGGACTCAATAGGAACCGCGCAACGAGAAGACCCTCAGCTAGTTGATGTGATGGAAAAGCTAGTTAGGGGTGAGACTTCTAGTCACCTCAATAGATACTCCATCGATAATAGGGGTTGGTTGAGATGGGATGGAAGCTTATGCGTCTCAGAAGTAAGGGATTTAGTGAAGACGGTTCTCGAAGAGGTGCACCATTCCAAACTGACCATACACCCAGGCGAAGACAAGATGTATAAAGATATTAAAAGGGTTTTCTTTTGGAATGGCATAAAGAATGATGTAGCTGAGTTCGTCGCTAAGTGTTTGATATGCCAGCAAGTCAAAGCGGAGCAGAAGAAGCCCAGTGGTCTGCTTCATCCTCTCGAGATCCCACAATGGCAGTGGGATAGCATTTCGATGGACTTTGTTAATGGGTTGCCTAGGTCAAGAAGGGGCAATACCAGTATTTGGGTAATAGTAGACAGGATCACTAAAAGCGCTCACTTTATACTTGTTAAAAGTAGAAGGACTGCATCGTCCCTAGCATCCGTTTATCTTAAAGAAATAGTTCGACTCCATGGGAAACCCTCCAGCATAGCGAGTGATCGAGATCTTATCTTTACGAGCGAGTTTTGGAAGAGTTTGCAAGAGGCGGTAGGCACACAATTATGCTTAAGCATGGCCTATCACCCACAAACTGATGGTCAGACGGAAAGGGTGAACAGAGTATTAGAAGACCTCTTGAGATTGTGCATTCTTGACTTTGGAGGGACATGGGAGGATCATCTTCCTTTGGTGGAATTCGCCTACAACAATAGCTATCAAGCCAACATAGGCATGGCGCCCCTCGAAGCTTTATATGGAAGACCATGCCGATCACCAACTTGTTGGTGGGAGTCTACAGACAAACTCATACTTGGGCCGGACATGATTAGAGAAACCTCATAAAAGGTGGACTTGATAAGAAGACAGATGAAGGCTGCACAAGATAGACAGAAGTCCTACGCAGACAAAAGAAGGACCGACCTTGAGTTTAAGGTTGGAGATAGGGTGTTCCTTAAAGTGTCTCCTTTGAGGAATGTCATTCTCTTTGGGTCCGTAGGAAAGCTAGCACCAAGATTTGTAGGTCCATTTTCTATCATTGAAAGGATTGGGACGATGACTTACAGAGTAGAGATACCCGAGAGACTGGCTGGAGTTCATAATGTTTTTCATGTTTCTCAACTACGAAAATGCTTACATGAATCTGCGGAAGTGGTGGAGCCAAGTATACTAGAGGAAGTAGAAGCGGAACGAGAAGCGACTGTGAGAAGAGTTCCAACTCACATCTTGGGTACGGAAGTCAAAAAGTTACGCAACCGTGAAGTCAAGCTTGTTAAAGTTCAATGGAGTGATGCTAAGGAAGACGCGACTTGGGAAACTGAGAGGAAAATACGCGCAGCCTACCCTTTTCTCCTTGGGGGTACCTCCTTGATCTCTTTTTCCATAAGTTTATTCATGCTTAAATCTATCTTTCAAGTATATCTCCTCGGTCCTATTCTTTAGCCTTAGGTAGAAACCAATGGATGTAAACATGTATTTGAAACATGTTATGATTGATGGTTGCGAGTGGTTGCTCGTGGATGCATGTACACACACATTAGGCACTAGATCGGCTCAATCACCTTCGTATTGCATATAAATGTGTGTGCATATTTAAATTTATGGATGTATAATGGTTGTGTTATCATATGGATCCTGCATTTAGATGAATGGCTGTGCACACATGTAGAAATAATATGTATCGTTAGGATTCTTTCGCATACATAATGGATGCATGGCACTATCATGATTTGCATTAAGGATGTCAACTGAATCAGTAGACCGCCTGATTTTGCATTAGAATATACACACACTTTTTGCATATGTTCATATGGCATTAGAAATCTTGTAAGGACAATGGATGCCTGTGTTTGATGGTTGAGTAGATGGATGATTGGATGTTATGATATACATTCTCCTTAACTTGGAGATTTCGGGGGCGAAATCCTTTATGAAGGGGAGAATGTAACACCCTGTGATTTTAAATATTAAAAATTAACGAATTTAAGAATACTTAATTTCAAATGTGAGAATTAAGGGAAACGGGATACGCCATCGCATTCGGCTTGGAATTCTGCTTGAGATAGAGTCCGAGTTTGCGTGAATTGGACTCCGTATGAAGAAGTTATGGTCTTCCGAAGTTTCAGAATTTAAATAAATTAAAAACAGCTCAGGTTCAGAAAATTTGAAATTCAAAATTCAAACAGGGGAGCAGGCTGGGCTGGAATTCTCCCGCCCAAGGGCCAGGTCGACCAGGGGGGTCGACCTACCCCCCCCCCCAGGCAGATCTGAAATGTGATGATGTTTTGACTCACTACTGAGTCATTAGGGCTGGGGTGGTTATTCTATTTTGTCTGGATGGTCCTGATTGCTTCTAGGTTAATCTGATGTCTCTTAATTAATTAAAATTCTATATAAGCAACCTAACCCTCAACCTAAAATCACACTAATTCATACCAAGAGCCATCATGCTGTCAATGGTGAACCTAGAGTAGCTGCCGTTCTCTTTCAACTCAAAAGTAAGATAGAAGCAAGAATCAAAATCAAATCTAATCTAAATTAGAATAACAATTTGTCTACATCAAAGGCGAGCAATTCAGTTTTAGAATACAGATCCCAGAAAAACAAGACTGTTCTTTTGTTTATGAGAACTATTTCTTTCACAATATAATTATTAAATTAATTATGATGGGTTGTAATTGAATTATGAGAACATGTCTGTTGAATCGCATGATGTTGTTTAACTTTGTAGATCTATTTCATATTTAACTTGATTCATTTTATGCAAGTTTGGGATGTTAAACCATATGTTAATTCATATGTGTATCTTATGCAAGTTGGGTTGTTAAATCATATGTTAATTCATATGTGAATCTTATGCAAGTTTGGGATGTTAAATTCTATGTTAGTTTGAATATGAATCTTATGAAAGTCTATATGTGAATTGTACACAAGTTTATATGTGAATCAAGTATATACATATGCTAGTTATAAGCAAAATCATGTGATAAATTCATATGCAAGTTGTAGAAATTCATATGCAAGTTATAGAAATCCATATGCAAGTTTAGGTGAAAAACTATATTCACATTTTTGGGTGAAAATTATATTCACATATGCAAGTTAAGCGAGACCCATAATTTACATATGCAAGTTCACAATTTCATGTTTAGATCTATATTTAGATCCATGGTAGTTTATGCAAATATATGATTCTATATGACATTGTCTAGCAAGTTAGATCTATTTTTATGTGTTATGCAAGTTGTGATGTTCTTTATATATATATATATATATATATATATATATATATATATATATATATATATAAGTTAGACTATTTGCGAGTCTAACATATTTCATATTTGAACATACGAATAGCATGGGGACAAATGGGAAAATACTAACTATGTAAATTGTGGATTGGCATAAAATGGCTTTAAAAGCATATAATTAAATTGAGACTTAATTGGTATAATTTTTATACCTAAAAAGTATGGACATAATTTAGGTGACAATTAAGGACATAATTAATTTGGAATTTATTGGAAATTTGAATAGGGATAATTAATTCATATTGGGGTGAAATAATTTGTAATAATAAACGCCTAAGACATGAGGTTAGACTCGTTTGTGGTGTAAGACTACCGGACCCGCCCGACAAATCCAGCAACCTTAAACGGTAGTCTAATGTGAGAGGTCAAAGGCATAAATTAAATGCGTAACAGTTGTAATGACACGAGGTTTGACACGTTTGCGGTATAAGACTGCCCGGACCCGCCCGGCAAATCCAGCAACCGCAAACGGGAGTCTAATGTGGGAGGTCTTACAAGGTTACGGTTATAATGAACTAAGTAACACTTAACCAAGATAAACATGTGGTGGGGCATGGGGGTTAAGTGGGTGACATGGGTGGCATGTGAAATACGATTAGAAACACTTAACCAAATTGAAACATGTAAAGAAGACATGAATAAGAGGGGGTTAAGTGGAAAATTCTAGTGGGGACCAAGCATAGGTGGAAAGCTTGTGTCAAGCATGGGGGACCCATTTCAAACCAGTAACCCATTAAGTATCTTTGTGAGCTCGAGTTAGATCGAGGACGGGACACGCTTACTGGGTTTGATTGTAAGAGGTCAAAACAGGTTAACGGTGGCAACGCAAGTCCAACTAGGTCATGTGCGTGTGTGGGCCCTGGCTGGTAGGTAAGACGTTGTTGCATCGTGTAGATATAAGTTGTGCATCTTTAGTGGTATCGGGTTGCCACTTTGGGGAGTGATACACCCCACTGTGGGACCAGCATGGGTATCTACAAGTTAGGAAGCCGATCGCATGGGGGATAGTGGGTACAACTAGTGGAGATAGGGGCAGGCGACACCTATGAAGACAGCTAGGGGTACACGAAACTACCATTATGATTATTTTGTTCAGTAGACGGGATCAACTTTTAGGGTGGCTAGTAGTGGTGCAGTATAGCAATTATCCTATAGTGATTAGGAGCGAGATTAACGCCAGAATATTCCTCCTGTTTGTTTTGCCTTGCCCTCTTGTTTCACAGTCATTCCTTATTTTACCAGTTTATGCCCTATCCTAATTGCTTTCATAATTGTATTGTTAAAGTTATGGTACTCGCCAGACTTTATGTCTGACCCCCTTTGTTTTCGCCTCTTTTCTTCCTCTCCTCCCCCCCCCCCTAGGTTCTCAGGGTGGGACTAGTACTAGTGGACCTTGATCAGGATCTTTCTCTCTCTTTTGGAAGTGCTTGGATTGTTGAAAGTAAAGTTCAGATCATCTCTTTTATGGCTACTTATGTTGGGTTTATGCTTTTTATTGTATGTACTCAGAAAACAATTTGTCAAGATGGTTACTATATGTACTTGGTTTTTCTGTTGGTTTATGATGTTGTTGTAATCAAACTATTTCTCCGCTGCAATAAATGTTGTTTTGAAAATTTTCAAGTACCAATATATGTATCTATCTTGTTATATTCTGTTCTATTCACCAATAATACTCCATGAAAGTTAATGCATTCCCTTTGAGAGTGACATTAATGGACGTGGGGTGTTACAGTCTTCGTACATGATATCCTCGTCCTCTTCTTCCTCAAGATTTCATTTTGCGGCTCCAACCCTTTTGGTATCATTGGCTAGACTGTACGCCCAACCAACTACTACGGTCCTTCAGGCTTCCCACCTTGGTTGGGTGCAACAAATGGGATTACACTTTAGGGGGTGGAAGCCTTTGAGGTATCAAGCTCGCTGCTGACGGACTAGAATTGTGGATGACCTATTTGGAGAAGGTGGGAGTTTTGTGGTTTCAGCTTCCAAGCCTTTAAGTCTTCGAGAAGTTCTCAATGCCATTGCAAACTATACTTTTAAGATAGTCACATTAGTTGCCGCACTGGAAAACCTATGCCCTTGTGTTGGTGTAAACTAACATGGAACGTGCAGTGTCATGCGGTGCTGATGCAATTATAACAAAAAGAACTCGGGACGTGGCGACGACCAATAGTCCCTAGAACTAAAGCCAACATTCGTAGTTAACCAATATCGTCAAATCCATATCGAGTCGCGATTACATCGTGATTGAATTCAAAAATCCAGTCTACGGATCAGTAGCTCAGTCATGTGTCCATATTTCGAGTTTATGCTCTAAGCCTATGTACATGTCCGAATTATCGAATCTAGTTTATGCGTGAAGGCATTATTAGTCAACATACTCGAATTTGAGTCAGATCCAATCACATAGTGTCACGAAAACGACCCAGGTCCAACAACGAATCTTTCAAAAGTCGAATATTCCTTGGACATGTCGAGATGGAGTGACCAGACACAAAATTTCTTATCCAACTCCCTTAGGGATTCAAAAATTGCTTAAGTACCAAGTATAATAAATTTCATATCCCCAAACCTAGGCAACTTCGTATCCCCAAATTTGGGCAACTTCGTATCCCACTCGCATTAAGAAAATTTGTATCATGATGTCCTCTTCCATCTCATGTCCTCTCTGATACACGAATTCTCTAAGTCCTAGGGATATGAAATTTCGTATCCAGGGACTTGGAGAATTTCGACTTCCTAAGTTGATAGGAAGTAAAGATATCGTATCCCACATTCGGGATATGAAGTCATAATTTTGTATCCTCTGCTTCTACTATTCCCTTTCTTTTGTATCCTCTCTTTCTCCCTCGCTGAACCGTCTCAAGGATGCTATGTCCAGGGGATATGAAATTAAAATTTGTATCCCAAAGTCTTTGTCTTTGCAGACCCTTCGTCTCCTATAAAGATCTTCGAGCTCCTCGGAAGATGCTTCGCCTCCTCCTCAAGAAGCCATGATCTAAAGCTCCAAACTCCACGAAACGACCTCGTGATCAAAGCTCGAAATCAAATCGAACGAATGCATAGGATTCAAATCCTACACGAGTTTAATTCGAACAAGTGTAGTTGGAGTTCGGACGTCGTAGGGGGTGTGCTTATTTCAATAGAAAACTCTCAAGTTTCTGGGATACGATTGATGTCAAGTGAAGGAGAGGACATTTCATATCTGGGCATTTATATGAATGGTAGAGGTTAGGAAGGATGCAAAATCATATCCCTTGGAGTATGAAATTTCATACCCCCAGGACACAATTTCATATCCCTCATGATACAAAAATTCGTATCCCCCTAGAAATACAAAATTTCGTATCCCTCGGGGGATATGAACATATCTATCAAAAAGAAGGAGAAAGAGGAGGGAACTCCTAACTTCGGAGAATTCCTAACTCGTAACTCCAGCTATGATTACGTGCATGTGCTTATGGAATCACAACCATTGAGCCCAATTCAACTCGCTGGCCAATCATATGCTCACAAGTTTAAACGACTCAAGAGCGTATGCCAAGAGATCGAGTTCACGATTCGATATTGTTTCTGGAAACTAACTCATGCAATTGTAAGCTGAAAACATACTTACTTTTTATGTTTCATTATAAACCCTGATCATATTGCACAAAATCACGTGCGAACATGTGAGCGCATATGTAGCGTTGTTTCAGCAACGATTCATTTATGCATAAACAGGAGTCGACGACTAACATTTAGATTTCTTGAGTTAACAGGAGATGACTGTTCACCTAAGCAATCAGATGGGATTCCAGTCTGAGAAATCAGAAATCTTTGCAATATGGGAGTTCTGAGTCGCCAGCAATAAGTCACAATGGAAAGGTAACGACCAGTCGATCGGCACGACTTGGAGATCTTTCCAGCTTCTAGAAATACTTGGCTCAACTCAAAGCACATCATATCAAGACAATTCGTGCTTTGAGGCAAGTGTTAACCGACCTTTTGGCCCGGTTCCCAAAAGTAATATAGGCCCATACGACTCGGCCCATCACATGGTAAAATAGTCCGAAGTGTCGCCAAGATACTCAGGATTCAAGCCCCAAGGGAGTCGCGTGAGTGTAGACCTTACAACTCTTCAAGAAGGCTCCTACTAGGGCAACTACATACCCCACATATACCTGGACTCCTCAAGTCTCGTATCCCCTGGGACAGAATTCTCGTACCCCATATGATACAAAATCCCTCGAATATGAATTTTCATATCCCACGGATACAAAATTCGTTTCCATCACATACGAATTTCGCATCCTTTAGATACAAACTTGTATCTGTCGGATACGAGTTTCGTATCCTTTTGATACGAAACTCATATCCCTTAGGATACAAATTTTCGTATCCCTCAGATACGAGTTTTGTATCCTCGGGATACGAAACTCATATCTCGGGGATACGAAACTCATATCTCGAAAAGGGACATGCTATCTCGGGATACGAATTTTGGCCAATTGGCCCCGTTTCTCACCTATTCCCACCTACTCCACTACCTATAAATACCCCCTCCATTTAGAACTTGAAAAAGGTTGGCATTTGAATGATTTGACATCTTGAGAAGGAAATTATTGACCTTGGACACCATTAAAGCCTCTTGAAGCTTTGGGAAGAAGAAACTCACTCTTTCTCAAAGCTTTGAACTCCTTGACTGCGAAGACTCCCGAGAACAAGGATTAATAAATTTAATCATTGTATCTTTGTAACGATGATGTCCACCATTGTTATCATAGTGAATAAAATCAGTAAAGCCTTCAAAGTGGACGTAAGTTTAACCTAAACCAAAGCACTAAAATATAGTTTTCCTTACTTTTCCGCACATTTTCCTTACGTAAGAATTTATTTTCAAATAATTTGGAAATCTTTAGGTGTTGCACCATTTTTGCGCATCAACAGAAATGTTTCGAAATAATTTTTCCTAAATTGCTTTAAAATAAAATCAAGAGTGGTGAACTCACTTCTGACGCTGAAAAACAATGTCGGCGATGATGGCCACATCATCGAAATTCATTTTCAAGAGTTAAAACGGAGGAGACCACTAAAGTAGCTTTGTTACTTGTTCATGTTAATGAAATGAATTTTATTTTAATATCTAAAGTGTGATTTGATATACAAAGATGTGCGTATATATATTTAAAACGATTGAAAAAAAAATTGAAAACTGATTCCGGAGTTTAATTAAATAATATTATTCTATGCATTAGGATGATTTGATTTTTTTTCATCTCAAATTGATGTTTGATTATTGGTTTACAAATTAATAAGCTGAAATTTGATTTTCCGACTATTTTGAACAACCTAATCCTTTTGAATAAGATTTAAAATTTTAACCTATGTGTAATTTAAAACAAGTTTAAAGCTGTTACATATCTGAAACGTGAAATGAATAAAAAATTATATTATATAGGTATAAATTTTGTTTTGAAATGTGTAGACAAAAATTTGTTTTAAGAAATAGTTTGAATAAAATAACTATTTGAAAGAAATATTGATTTAGTATGACTTTATATGTAAAATTCCTGAACTACTAATTTAAAACTTTGAAAGAGTTGAATTTAAATAATATCCAATTTAAGTAAATGATTTTTGAAGTCATATATAAATCTGAAAGTGAACTGATATTTAAATAGATAATTTCGAGAACCTTTGATTTTATAAACATTTTTATAATAAGTTCGAAAAATTATATATAAATGATTCATATAAGCATGAAGTTAATTATAAAAATATTGACTTAAAAAGTAATCGATATGAACTTATAATCTTATATATAATGGAATTTATATAAGAATGACCTATTAAAATATGATTTTAGAAATTTTATGCAATTGAAATTTTATAGGAGTACGATATATAAGGACTGAAATGGAATACCGTATAAAGTATCATTTGTTTTCAAATCAAAGATATGTAATGTACCTTTCATTGAAAATCGCGAACCTACTTGGTAGGGGTTGTGTTGGAGCTTCACCCGATAGGTTTGTCCATTGAAAATCGAGGTCCTACTCGGTAGAAACACGTACTAGAATCCCTCTCTGTAAGATCATTTTGATTTATTGTACATACTTGATATGTTCCATAGCATAATTCGAAGGGTGATGATGCCTACGGTTACAAGCGATTTCGCTGGGATAGTGGTGTAACCACTGCGTAACTACGATCTATAGCATAATACTTTTCCAGAATGACAATAGTTATAGGAATACTAAGTTCTTTGAACTATGAATTATATTCGGTACTAACCAATCTGGTTGGTATCGACATGCTTTTTTGAGGGAGCCGTTCATTCTTCCCTTCTTTGGTCTTTTATCTCTGGTGTGTTGTATTTCAAGCATTTTTCTTAGAAATTGCTTTATTCCCTATGGATTGTAATATTATTTCTCTTTATCTGCTTTACTTCATAATTTACTTGTAGTTGTTTGTCTATTTCATGGGAAATAAACTTCACTACGATCTCTCAAGTCAAGTGTCCAAAACTGTCCTTTTAAACATGTTTAATTCCAAAAATCGTTTTGTTTTCATCTCTACTTACAAATCCGAGTGAAAGCTTGCTTGATTAAATTGCTGGATAACAAATATCAAATTAATCATGCTTATAATTTTACAATCATGCGTATGTATTAGTTGCATTTTCTATCTAATTAGTTCGTTCAAATATATAAACTAGTTACATTACTGTTAACAAAGTTAAACAAATTTCCTTAATTTTCAATAGAAATTTAATCGTGATCGAGGAAATGATTCGACTAAAAGCTAGCTCAAAATTTTAAATAAATCATATAAAGTTAGAAACAAAATAAATTCCACATAGCTTTGATCAAAAATTTATTTTTATTCTTCCTAACTTCAAGTAATCTAGAGACACATCATTTGTAAATCTAAGTACATAAAGTAATCACCGTATAAATACTTTCTATACCAACCAAATTTGGATCTATTTCTTGTACGTACCGTTTGAGATTGATAGTTAACAACTCGACTATCAATGAAATGTTGTTCTTAGACCTTTGACGTGTTGTTTCGAATAGACCGAGATGGGAACTAGACCCAAAACCACTTCGAACCAACGTTATATTTGAATTAATGTGCAAGGATACTATAGAGATGGAGCATTAAAGACCGTAGATCTTTGTAAACGGAAGAACTACTTATAATCTCTGGGTAGCTCCCATAAAAGAGATACATTACGGTTTTGTCATGATTCAAATTTACGGATTGCAAGGACTACTAACTACTGATCTTTGGGGGTGATTCCCATATAGGATGCGGTAGGAGGGTGCCTTCGGTTCATCCTTTTCCTGGATGACTTGTATGGATGAATGTCTGATTGAGTATTTCCTGAGGGTCACGTACGTTGATTTTTACAAATATACCAAGTTTGGTGGCAGAGAAGGCACCTTCTCTTAGATTAACATCCAAATTATATTTGTGGACGTCAATTAACAATTTGACGATGTGGCATCCAAAGTTAATGTGATGTTCTCTGAAAAGGTAATCGTGACCTCAATCATCATCAACCGAGAAATGACATAAATAGGGCAGCATGACCGACCACTCATTCAACTTGAGTGTATCAAATATATTGTCACCCTATGATTTCAGAACCACTATATTTCCCGGGAGGTACATAAATGGAAGAAGAACACATGAATTTTCTCTAGATGGAGACAATACACTTTAATGGGAATGACCCACATAGCCATGATGCCTGCCCGATTTCTTCCATTTCCCGGCTGATGAGGCTTGAAGTCACGATTACCTTATCGGAGAACATCTCAATAACTTTGAATGCCACATCGTCAGATCCATCAAATCATTAATTGACATCCACAAATACACTCTGGGTATTAAGCTAAAAGAAGTTTCCTTCTCCACTACCAAACTTGGTATATTCGTAAAAATCAACGTTCGTAACCCTTAGGAAATACAATGTCATACATCCATCCATACAAGTCATCCAGGAACATGATGAACCAAAGGCACCTTCCTATCACATCCAATATAGAAATCACCAGAGGATCAGTAGCGAGAAGTCCTTGCAATTCCATAGATCTCAACCACGACAGAATCATAGTTTATCTCTTTTTGGAGATACCTAGAGATTACAAGTTGTTCTTAGGTTTATGAAATTCTACCGGTTTTCAAATGCTTCATCTCGACCATCTTCTAATATCTTTCACGTCGGATTGGTTTTCGAATATAAATTCAATCCCGGTCTTTCCGTACCAACATTCGATAATAGGCCAGATTTGATAGTCGGTTATTTAACCATCAAAATAAACAACCATGAAAACAAAATGGATTCACTGGTTCGGTAAATAGCATCACTTGGCCTCTTTGATTAACCGTTCGTTAATTAAAGCTTATAAATCTTCAAATATTTGTGATCTTATATGAATTATTTTTAATAAAAGCTTTATTTAAAGAAATCAATATCTACTATTTATTTATTATGAGAATTTCTTGTACTTAAATAAGTTTTATAAGTAAGCATATCCGAGATTAACTGAAAGGTTAATAGTTGGAAATAATTGTTGTAAGAAACTATTAAGTGGGATTGTTTAAATTAATTATTATATTATAAATTAATTTAAAAAGGTGATTAATTGGAAATTATTAGCAAGTTAACCATAGTCTCGAGTTGGCTAAATCAACTGTTTTATCTGAAGTAGATTATTAATTTAATTTGGGCTAATTAATTTAATAAACGTAGCTATGAAAAATAGTTGTTTGAAACTAAGAGATTAAAATAACTCAACTAAATGTGAATGGAGGTAATTATAAAGTTGTTAGTTATTAATTAAGAATTATTATTTTAATAAATTTCAAAGGAAAGTTAACTATTATATTGATAGTTAATGGTGAAGTAATCTATATTTTATTTCAAATGATGCTGCAATTGATTATTATTTAATTAATAATAATGAAAGCATTTAACTTGAAATTGGGATTCATCAATTAATGGAGTTAACGAGGTCTCAAGGCCCTGTTTATAATTAAAGGAAATTTTAAGCGAATTTTTATTATTTTCTCTATATAATGTTTGAAAATGAATTCTTGTTAAGAAATCTATTTATTGGATTTTTATAAAATCCAAATTGGGGAAAATATAAAGCCAAGTTGGTGAACAGGTTAATGTTGTAAATAATCTAAGGAGTCGCAACAAGTTTATAAACTTAAGGAAGACCATAAATGAAATTTAAAGCCTAAAGACGGGAAAATACAAAGTGAAGTTGAAATGGAGCTGGAGTCTAGATGTATTTTCATATTACTTTAATTTCGCTGTGTATGTTGTCTTATTAGCATTGTATAAACTGATCTGATTGTGTAACAACCCGAAATTTTGATAATAGATTAGTTATTAATTAGATTATCAAAAATAGGAATTTCTACAAATGATGGAATTTGACCATGAAACTTTAACCGTTGCTATCGTCTCGAAATTCTTGTCAAATTTTATGCTTGGAGTTTCGCGAACGGAGTCCGTATGAAAAAGTTACGGATGAATTACGAAAAACAGACGGAAATAAATAAACATAATAAATATAATGTATTCCCTTTTATAACAACCCTCACTGGGCGGATTGGCCGAAGGACAGTCGACTGCCTAACATAGGGGTGTCGACCGCTTCGGGCATGTAACGGCCAGTGACGGATAGTTTTTGAAGGGTAATTTCATTATATGTTGTAATATAAAGGGATGGGTGTTTATTAAAATAAATCTAACGGTTCATGGCCAATTCCACTCCTATAAATTAAGGGGTAAAGCTTCATTCTTTTCCACACAAATCTGTAGCAGTAGTGAAGCTCTGCCATTTCCCTTTCTCTTCAAATCAATTTCTAAATTAAAATATATTCATATACAATCAATCAAATACAAAACTGTCATATTTGAAAGGGATAATCAGATTCAAATGGAAAAGGGTGTGAATTGACGGCTAAGCTATTCTTCATCAGATTCCCCCCTCTTTTCCTATTTTCTTGCAAATCTACAGATCTAAAAGTACCTCCTTTTCAGAATAATTGTAGATATGTATGAATTTGGGGATTGTAGGCTTAAAAGATTATTCAGATTTGGATGCTTTCTGGTGAGTGGGAAATTTATATACAAAGTTATAATAGCTTACTTATCTCGTTTGAAATAGGTCTTAAATATATGTCTAACATTTGTCAGATCTATTCATAATATTATTAAATCTGAATTGATACCTATCAGATCTCCTTGTGAATGTTGTCAAAAACCTAAAATAAATGTTTGTAGCCTGAATAATATTATTTGTAGGTTTACTAAATTGTTTTTACATACTACCTACAATTGTGTTTGAAATTATGTTGTGGTTATTGCAAAACACTATAGATCTGGAAATCAATCCTATAAACCACTGTTAAGATGTAGTTTATTCCATATCTCTAGTTTCGGTGTTAAATGATGAATTGTGTAATTTTGATTAAAAAGACATAAGCCTATTTGTGTTCAATTTTGTTGGGGTTTGACTTGGTATTGTAAATTGTACCCTTTTCCTCTTTTTAAACAAAATGACTTTATTTTGAAACCAATAAGAAACATGATAGAAGATTGAAAAAGGGGAAAAGTTGTTTAAATTTACAAATAAATATAAATATACATATGTATGCATAGTTTACATCAGTTATCCCAAGATATACATAAAAATATATATTTCTTGTGGTTCGAAATATGTTTATTCTAATACTCATGCATAGTTTACAATAATTGTAGTTGACGTCTTTTTGTAAGATTTATAACCTTGTTGCAAGATTGAATACAAAAAGGGATGTTTGGTTGTTAGTTGAACCAAATTATTAAACGTAACGATAAAAATAAAAGAAAATAACTACGTTAACTGCACGAAATAATGAATATAAATATATTTATTTATATATATATATATATATACACATTATCCGTCCGAACCTACATAAACAATGATATATATATATATATAATAATGGATGTTTGAGTGGTTAAACGAAATTCATTTTATGGAATTATACATGTAAAGATAATCCATATTAAATGAATATATGTGTGGTGTGGTTGTATCAATTAGTGTAATTGATTGTTATAAATACGACCATAAATAAATAGCTATGTAACCGACGTGATTGGGGAAACAAATTTAATTAGGCTTTTAAGCCTAATGATTACAATTTCTAAGTTAACTAGGATTAATGTTGTAAACCCCAATTAGGGAATTTAAAATATAAATGCACTAGGACACGAGGTTAGGTTCTACTTGTGGTAGAAGTCTGCCCAGAACCCCCCAACAAATCCAGCATCTACAAGTGGTCAGCTTAATGTGAGTGGTCCAGTTATATTATATATATATATATATATATATATATATATATAGACACACACACACAAAATAGGCGATAAATAAATAAATAATGTCTATTGGTGTACAACAAATAGATACTTCGGAACTGATAAAATAAGGATATTCCATTGTTAATTAATGTCTTAGGGAATTATGACCATTAAGTCTGTAACACCCCACCTCCGCCAATGCCACTATTGCAAGGACATTAGCTTTGGAGGGGCGTTAAACAAGGTAAACATGCATGCAGATATCACAAGACAGAACATATAAGTAAAACAGAGTAGTAAAGCAGCGGATAAAACTTAGCATTTAAAAACCATAGTCATGTTACAACAAAGTACTTGGTCATTATTTTCCAACAACAAAGTCTAGATAAAAGCATAAACTGAAAAACTGAAATACATAAAGTACTATCCCCAAAATGAAGTGATAAACAATAGCTAGCTCAATGTCCAAAACCGTACATGAGCAAATCCAGTAAGCAAGCTGTAAAGATCCAAGCTAAGCTCCAATGTTCCCACCCTGAGAACCTGAGGAGGGGGGGAAACGGAAGAAAAGAGGCGAAAGAAAACAGGTCAGTCAAAAAGACTGGTAAGCCCTACTACTATCTGTCTATGAACTAGTAAAGTTAACTGGCATGAGAAGCTGAGATGAACATAAGGATAACAACATACTGGCATGGTGATTAACTAACAAGATAGATAAAGGTGTCATCGCATAATCAAGGTTAAGTTTTGCACCACGGGTGTACTAGCATTCTAACATGTCAAGTAAAAACAAGAATTGATCCCTTGGCCCAAGCTTGGCCCAACATCATGAGGTGACCTAAATCAAGGTCCAACTACTCGGTCTAGTCGATCGGCTCCCTATAAGCCTAACTCGTCAAGTGTCGGTGTCATACGGCCTAATCATGTAATGTAGTTGACTGTGCAGGGTCCACCCTAGGGTGTATCAAGCCCTATGGTGTAACCCTCTGACACCATACCATGATGCACAGTCCAAACCTACCGGTGCCCGTGTTCAACTCCGGACTTAATGTGCACGACCATGGTCCGCCTGAACAACCGGGGCATCATTCAGCCGTCTCTTTTGGTCTCTTACAATCAGCCCAGTAATCGTGCCCCACCCTAGCCTAGTCCTAGGGTCTTATGATACTACCAAGGAGGTTACTGCTGAAAAGGACCACACAACTAGGGTTTCTTAACGGGTTAAATGTGGTTAACCCGATCCACACGTGGATTAAATTGGTTAAGAGTACCCAAGGCTCCTGACTTAACCTCGATTAATCCATCAAGCTCAAATTAGTTAAGTATTAAGTGGACCATGACTTAACCCTAATCAGGAGGCATTCATTAACTTAATGTGCTTTAACCTCTCACATTAGACCTTGTTGTGGTTACTAGTTAAGCCGGGCGGGTCCGGGTAGCTTTACACCACAACCTGGTCTAACCTCGGGTTCGTGCACAACATGACCAACTTCTCACATTGGGTCCTATTGTTTGTAGCCACTAGTTAAGCCGGGCGGGTCCGGGTAGATTTATGCTACAAACTCAACCCAACCTCGAGTTGGCCACACTCATATTTTCTAAGTGTCATGTCCATTATGTTTCCAAAACATAATTACAAGTTAACATATCACGTTATGTTATAAAAACCATGTTCATGTCATTATGTTACCCAACCCCAACGTAATCCCATCGTTTACATAATCGCAACAACGCATAAAGGATAAAATAGGGAACTTGGCATAATCATGACAAAAAGGTGTTGAAGCCACAAGTTTAACATGGTGGCATATGAGATGTACATATGTTCATATACTTGCATATTGCATTATTAGGCTTCAAAAGCATGCATAAAACCAAACTTAGCATATGAGTGATACATGGTGATAAATAACATGTAGAAGTTGCTAGAAGTTCGCATTCGGCCTCACATGCAAGTTATCATAAGGGATATGATAACTTTCATGTGGCCAAAATACAACCTTTAACATAAAGCTTGAAGCTTTAAGGTCATAAACTCAAGTTTAACTCGCATAACATGATCAACCCAAACTTGCATAACATGATAACATGATCAACCCAAACTTGCATAACATGATAACATGATCAACCCAAACTTGCATAACATGATGACATGATCAACCCAAACTTGCATAACATGACAACATGTGTCATACATAACTTGCATAATGATCAACCAAACTTGCATATAATGATCAACTAAACTTGCATATAATGATCAACCAAACTTGCATCATTCATTTAACTTTAGAGTTCAATAAAAAGAAAGTAGAAAAGGGCTTACAACGCTATGAAGACACAAATGAATATTTATTATAAAGATTGAGACGAAGCCCTTATGCAAGCACCAAAATATGAAAGCCCCAATTGAAAAACCCTTGCGCCAAATCAATAAAAATCCTTGCTTTGAAATAGAAATGTTGCAACTTGACTTGAATGCAAACTAAGAACACTCATACAAGTTTGAAAGCACTTGTATGAACTCACAATCTCTCATAGAAATAGGCTTAGGAATTTTAGCATGAGAGTGGAGGCCATGAGAGGAACAAATTTGACATAGTTTAGTTGTAGGATTGAATAATGGTGATTTAGGCTAGGTTTAGGGGTCTTTTTATAGAGGATTAGGATATTATTAGCCATAGGATTAACCCTAGATTCAATCCAAGCCATCAAAGCATGTCTTGGGGAAGAAGTCAAGTGTAGGAACCATCTAGGGCCTTTAGATTAAAGCTGAACCATGAGAACCATTCAAATGCAAAATCTGCATTTGTGCGAATCGGCCCACGGGTTGACAGCCAAACACCCTGGATTAGCCCCTAGTCGACCCAGCGAGCTCGGTTCGACCTCAAAAATCGGCCGGTTCGGTTATTCCCCTCTCCCAATTCGCTGTTTTGAACATTTTTGCATATTTATTTATTTAATTTTCAATTATATATATATATATCTATATATATATATTTCTCTGCGCAACCCATTTCATTTAATTAAGTATACTTTAATTTGTGAATTTTTCGTGAAACTTCGCGAGGCCATATCTTGGTCATACGGACTCCGATTTTCGAAAACTCGGACTCTATTTCGCGTATTTTTCCGAGACGAACGCAATGGCACAGCCCGTTTCCCTTGATTCAGATTTTACAGTTTAATTCTGCCTCCATTTATGTTATAACATGTTATTCAAAAATACGGGTTGTTACATTCTCCCCTCCTTAAAGGATTTCGTCCCCGAAATCTCCAAGTTAGGAAGAACGTATCCTACCATCCATCATCCATCTACTCAAAACATCATCCACGTGCAGTCATTGTCCTTAAAGGATTCTAAATGTTGTATGATCATATGCAAAGGTGTGTGTATATGTACTTATCTAATGCGAAAATCAGGCGGTTACTGATACAGTAAACCTCCTTAATGCAAAGTATGTTAGTGAAATAAGTCCATATGTATGCGAATTCCTAACATAATTTATGATCTCTACATGAGTGCACATAACATTCATCCATATGTAACATCCACGTGATAGCATAACAAGTTTCATCCATGAATAAGCATAAACACTCATGCATATGCGGTATGAAAGTGTGTGAGCCGATCTTAGTGCCTAATGTGTATCATGCATCCACGAGTATCCACGTGCAAACACTTGCAACCACTTGCAACCATCAAGCATAACATGTTTCAAATACATGTTTCATCCAAAGGGTTTCTACCTAAGGTCCTCATGACAAGTTTAACGAGATAATAAGATAAATAGGATAAACACGGATAAAAGAAAGATATGCTAATTAGGAAGGAGGTCGAGAATGTACCCTCAAAAAGGAATGGATAAAGCCCACGCATCTTCTCCTCGGTTTCCCAAGTTGCATCTTCGTCGGCTTCACCCCACTGAACTTTCACCAATTTGACTTTTCGATTCCTTAGTTTCTTGACCTCTGTTCCCAAAATACGAATCAGAGCTTTTCTCAAGGTTGCTTCTTTCTCTACCTCAATGTCTTCAAGAATGTTTGGTTCAACCACCTCAGCGGACTCATGTAGGCACTTTCGGAGATGCGAGATATGAAAGACATTATGCACTTCGGCTAGCTTTTCGGGCAATTCCACCTTATAGGCCATCTTTCCAATTCTCTCTATGATAGGGAAGGGTCCTACGAACCTTGGTGCCAGCTTCCCAACTGCTCCAAAACGTACCACATTATGCAAAGGAGAAACCTTCACGAAAACCATGTCTCCCACTTCGAATTCCAAATCTGCCCTTCGCTTGTCAGCATAGGATTTCTGTCTATCTTGGGCCGCTTTCATCCTTCTTCTCACCAATTCAACTTTCTCGGATGTGTCCTGTATCATATCGGGCCCAAGTATAAGTCTATCTGTTGTCTCCCACCAACAAGATGGTGACCTACACGGCCTCCCATACAAAGCTTCAAATGGTGCCATCCCTATGCTGGCTTGATAGCTATTATTATAAGCAAACTCTACAAGAGGCAGGTGGTCTTCCCATGTACCACCAAAGTCAAGAACACAAAGTCTCAAGAGATCTTCTAGTACTCTATTCACCCTTTCGGTTTGGCCATCCGTCTGGGGGTGATAGGCTGTACTCAGATTTAATCGCGTACCCATCGCTTCTTGCAAACTATTCCAGAACTGGCTAGTGAAAATTGGGTCGCGATCGCTAACTATTCTAGAAGGAACTCCATGCAACCGCACTATTTCCCGAAGATAAACAGACGCTAGCCATGATACGGTCCTCTTGCTTTCCACCGGAATAAAATGGGCTCTCTTTGTAAATCTATCAATTATTACCCATATCCCATAAAGCCCAAATAGTTTGGTGGCGAACTTCTTCACCCCAACCATATATCACAAATAGGCCAGTCATACTCCTTAGGGGGTTTGTAACAGAACTAAGATTGAGGATAGGACTGAGAGGATATACTTAAAAGGTAGCATGCGAGTAAGCTCTACGGAACAATAGGGATCAAGGATATACTCTTAGAAAGAGATTAAATGCGCATATCTAGTCTTCGATCTTCTAAGCCGCATTTTCTTGTGCTTAATCCCATCGTGCCCTGACCGTCTTTTAACTTCGCAATTCCGTAGTTCTTAATTCTTGTTCCCAAAATATGAGTTAGAACTCATTTCACTGTTGCCTCTCGTTCCACTTATTCTTTGCCTAAAATACTTGGCTTAAACATAACTGCGTGCTCATGGTTTCGTGCAAGCTTTCCAAGATTCGTTAGTGAATCTTGGATCTCGTTTACATATTATACGGTATCCCACGCAGAAAACTATCTCTTGAAAACAGTGCCAATCCACGTTGCCAAACTAGAGCTGAGGTAAGGGCTCTCTTGAGCCTTTGAAAAGCAAGCTCACACTCCAAGTCCCATGCAAAGACTAAGTTCTTCTTCGTCAACTTAGTAAGAGGGGCCGAAATCTTAGCAAAGTCCCTGATGAACTTCCTATAGTAGCCCGCCAAACCGAGAAAGCTCCTTACTTCGGTTGCATTCCTCGGAGTCTTCCAGTCTTGAACCACAACCACTTTCGCGGGATCCACCGCTATGCCTTGCTTAGAAACTATATGTCCAAGAAACCGAACTTCCCTTCTCCAGAAATGAAATTTGGAGAACTTGGCTTTCAACTGATGCGCTCTAAGCGTATCCATCACTTCCTTGAGATGCCTAGCATGCTCTTCCTCATCCTTTGAGAAGATCAGAATATCATCCACGAAGACAACCACGAACTTGTTAAGGAACTCTCTGAACACCCTACTCATCAAATCTACGAAGTAGGCGGGTGCATTAGTCAAACCGAATGGCATGACAAGCCATTTAAAGAATCCATCTGGAGTCCTAAACGCAGTCTTATCAATACTATCCTCAGCCACTCTAAGCTGATGGAATCCGGTGGCTAGATCGATCTGAGAGAAAACAGAAGCACCTACCAACTGGTCAAAGAGATCATCAATCCTCGGTAAAGGGTGCCTATTCTTCTTGTCAGCTTGTTCAACTCTCGATAATCAACACATAGACGAAGCGAACCATCCGCCTTAGTGGCGAATACCACCGGAGCACCCCATTCAGAAATGCTTCGCCTAATAAAATTCTTCTCAAGCAACTCCTTGATTTGCTTACTGAGCTCCCTTCTTTCTCGAGGGGCCATGTGCCTAACGGGCAATGATACTGGCTTGGCATTATCGACTAGAAAAATGCGAAAATCTATCTCTCGTTTAGGGGGTAACCCCTTAACTTCTTCAAAGACATCGGGATAGTCTCGGACCACCCTTACAGATTGCAGATCATCGATGGACGAGTCGAGAGATTCAAGATAACATAACATGACGGGACCTCTAGGGTTACAAGAAATTTCTAGGGTATTACCGAGGCGAGTCATGAGCCTCACTACCCTATGCTCACAGTCAAGAATGGCTCCATAACTGGACAACCAATCCACCTCCAAAATCAACCCGTATCCCATAGACCCGAGAACCTAAACATTACACATGAATTCTATGCTCAAGATAGAGATTTTCAAATCCATACAAACCACAGGTAGATGGGCGGAACCCCCAATTGGATTTGAAACACAAACGGGATCCTCAACTAAGCTAGTACTTAGGTGCAAACTTTCAACAATACCAGAAGAGATAAAACTATGCGATGCGCCAAAATCAAATAAGGTGCGAACAGGAAAATCAGAAATGTAAACATGAATTTCTATAAAAACTCGACCTCGATCAAAAGCTGGAAGAGCGAGGAGAGCCTGCAATTGCTCTCCAGAGGGTCTTACTTGCCGAGTTTGTCCTTGCCCTTGTCCTTGCTTCTTGGGGGCAATCCTTGCTAAGATGTCCAGGCTCTCCATAGTGAAAGCATTCACCCAACTTCCTCTTCTTCTTCCTACAGTCTTTGGCTATGTGCCCAGTAATCCCACAGAAGTTGCACTTCCTCCTTTCTCTTGACTTGTTGTTCTCTCTATTGTTGTTCTTGCCTCCTTTTCCGGAATCTACCTTCTCGCCTTGAGACTCATTTGCCTTGACCTCCTTCTTGCCACTCTTATCTCCCTCTTGAAGCAGGGCCATATTCACCAAACTCTCGAAAGTTGCCCCCAGGGGTATATGAGACATGGCCAAACCGCGCAATGGCTCATTCAATCCTAGAGCAAAGTGTAGGGCCTTCTTCCGAGCTGTGTTTACCAATTTTAGACCGAACTGAGCAAGTTGATTAAACATATCCACGTATTCCCTAACTGTCATGTCCCCTTGCTTTAGAGATAGGAAGCTCTCCATCTGAAGATTCTCTTCAGTCGATGATAGAAACTTTAGTCCAAACCTTCTCCTAAAGTCATCCCAAGTCTCAATGGGTCTAGTAGTGGTGGTGACTACCCACCAATAAGCGGCTTCCCCTTTCAATAGCCATACCGCCAACAGAACTTTCCTACGATCTTCCACATCCAAGATATCAAAGAGGTCTTCAGTTTCCTTTAACCAGTTTCTTGCCTCCACAGAAGTCTCCGTTCCGACAAAATTCTTGCAACCCATCGTCTTAAAGTCTTTGCAAATCTTAGCGAAATCTGCTTGCGGGTTCTGAGGAGGAGGAATGTTTGCGGGGCCGGCTTCATTCGCCCTTGCCTCCATACATCTCTGGAACCAGACGGGTACTTGTACACCTTCCGGGATGTTAAAGCGATCGGCCATACTAAAACGAAGAAAAAGATAGATTCAGAACGAAGAAACGAAGGATAGTGCTATGGCTTTTGGGGAATAGCTTTTTAAAATAAACTAGACTTTTTCTTGGAAAATACTTAATTGGTTTTGAAAATAGTTTTTCAAAAGGTAAGTTTTAAAAAACCTTTTGCTCGAATCTTGTTAACCTTATGCTCTGATACCAAATGTAACACCCCACCTCCGCCAATGCCACTCTTGCAAGGACATTAGCTTTGGAGGGGCGTTAAACAAGGTAAACATGCATGCAGATATCACAAGACAGAACATATAAGTAAAACAGAGTAGTAAAGCAGCGGATAAAACTTAGCATTTCAAAACCATAGTCATGTTACAACAAAGTACTTGGTCATTATTTTCCAACAACAAAGTCTAGATAAAAGCATAAACTGAAAAACTGAAATACATAAAGTACTATCCCCAAAATGAAGTGATAAACAATAGCTAGCTCAATGTCCAAAACCGTACATGAGCAAATCCAGTAAGCAAGCTGTAAAGATCCAAGCTAAGCTCCAATGTTCCCACCCTGAGAACCTGAGGGGGGGGGGGGGAAACGGAAGAAAAGAGGCGAAAGAAAACAGGTCAGTCAAAAAGACTGGTAAGCCCTACTACTATCTGTCTATGAACTAGTAAAGTTAACTGGCATGAGAAGCTGAGATGACCATAAGGATAACAACATACTGGCATGGTGATTAACTAACAAGATAGATAAAGGTGTCATCGCATAATCAAGGTTAAGTTTTGCACCACGGGTGTACTAGCATTCTAACATGTCAAGTAAAAACAAGAATTGATCCCTTGGCCCAAGCTTGGCCCAACATCATGAGGTGACCTAAATCAAGGTCCAACTACTCGGTCTAGTCGATCGGCTCCCTATAAGCCTAACTCGTCAAGTGTCGGTGTCATACGGCCTAATCATGTAATGTAGTTGACTGTGCAGGGTCCACCCTAGGGTGTATCAAGCCCTATGGTGTAACCCTCTGACACCATACCATGATGCACAGTCCAAACCTACCGGTGCCCGTGTTCAACTCCGGACTTAATGTGCACGACCATGGTCCGCCTGAACAACCGGGGCATCATTCAGCCGTCTCTTTTGGTCTCTTACAATCAGCCCAGTAATCGTGCCCCACCCTAGCCTAGTCCTAGGGTCTTATGATACTACCAAGGAGGTTACTGCTGAAAAGGACCACACAACTAGGGTTTCTTAACGGGTTAAATGTTGTTAACCCGATCCACACGTGGATTAAATTGGTTAAGAGTACCCAAGGCTCCTGACTTAACCTCGATTAATCCATCAAGCCCAAATTAGTTAAGTATTAAGTGGACCATGACTTAACCCTAATCAGGAGGCATTCATTAACTTAATGTGCTTTAACCTCTCACATTAGATCTTGTTGTGGTTACTAGTTAAGCCGGGCGGGTCCGGGTAGCATTACACCACAACCTGGTCTAACCTCGGGTTCGTGCACAACATGACCAACTTCTCACATTGGGTCCTATTGTTTGTAGCCACTAGTTAAGCCGGGCGGGTCCGGGTAGATTTATGCTACAAACTCAACCCAACCTCGAGTTGGCCACACTCATATTTTCTAAGTGTCATGTCCATTATGTTTCCAAAACATAATTACAAGTTAACATAACACGTTATGTTATAAAAACCATGTTCATGTCATTATGTTACCCAACCCCAACGTAATCCCATCGTTTACATAATCGCAACAACGCATAAAGGATAAAATAGGAAACTTGGCATAATCATGACAAAAAGGTGTTGAAGCCACAAGTTTAACATGGTGGCATATGAGATGTACATATGTTCATATACTTGCATATTGCATTATTAGGCTTCAAAAGCATGCATAAAACCAAACTTAGCATATGAGTGATACATGGTGATAAATAACATGTAGAGGTTGCTAGAAGTTCGCATTCGGCCTCACATGCAAGTTATCATAAGGGATATGATAACTTTCATGTGGCCAAAATGCAACCTTTAACATAAAGCTTGAAGCTTTAAGGTCATAAACTCAAGTTTAACTCGCATAACATGATAACATGATCAACCCAAACTTGCATAACATGATAACATGATCAACCCAAACTTGCATAACATGATCAACCCAAACTTGCATAACATGATGACATGATCAACCCAAACTTGCATAACATGACAACATGTGTCATACATAACTTGCATAATGATCAACCAAACTTGCATATAATGATCAACCAAACTTGCATATAATGATCAACCAAACTTGCATCATTCATTTAACTTTAGAGTTCAATAAAAAGAAAGTAGAAAAGGGCTTACAACGCTATGAAGACACAAATGAATATTTATTATAAAGATTGAGACGAAGCCCTTATGCAAGCACCAAAATATGAAAGCCCCAATTGAAAAACCCTTGCGCCAAATCAATAAAAATCCTTGCTTTGAAATAGAAATGTTGCAACTTGACTTGAATGCAAACTAAGAACACTCATACAAGTTTGAAAGCACTTGTATGAACTCACAATCTCTCATAGAAATAGGCTTAGGAATTTTAGCATGAGAGTGGAGGCCATGAGAGGAACAAATTTGACATAGTTTAGTTGTAGGATTGAATAATGGTGATTTAGGCTAGGTTTAGGGGTCTTTTTATAGAGGATTAGGATAGTATTAGCCATAGGATTAACCCTAGATTCAATCCAAGCCATCAAAGCATGTCTTGGGGAAGAAGTCAAGTGTAGGAACCATCTAGGGCCTTTAGATTAAAGCTGAACCATGAGAACCATTCAAATGCAAAATCTGCATTTGTACGAATCGGCCCACGGGTTGACAGCCAAACACCCTGGATTAACCCCTAGTCGACCCAGCGAGCTCGGTTCGACCTCAAAAATCGTCCGGTTCGGTTATTCCCCTCTCCCAATTCGCTGTTTTGAACATTTTTGCATATTTATTTATTTAATTTTCAATTATTTATATATATATATATATATATATATATATATTTCTCTGCGCAACCCATTTCACTTAATTAAGTATACTTTAATTTGTGAATTTTTCGTGAAACTTCGCGAGGCCATATCTTGGTCATACGGACTCCGATTTTCGAAAACTCGGACTCTATTTCGCGTATTTTTCCGAGACGAACGCAATGGCACAGCCCGTTTCCCTTGATTCAGATTTTACAGTTTAATTCTGCTTCCATTTATGTTATAACATGTTATTCAAAAATACGTGTTGTTACAAAGTCCGTAAGTGGCATTAATTACAATTAATGGGAATAAAAGGCTAATTGAAAATAAAATGCTACCTTAGGAAAATATGATTGCTATGGTTATAAATGGAAATAACCCCATGAACATAAATAAATGAAATAAAAAGGGGATTTGTGGGTACTGACTGCCAGCTTAAATACTAAGTCCAAGATGGAAAATAGTCAAATAAATATCCTAGGTTAAGAAGGATACAATTTTCCTTATCTATATACAAGTTAATATATAACTTATAATTAAAAAATAAGAATATGACTGGATAGGTTAATGATGTGAAATACCATTAACCATAGGAACTCGTGACGATTATTAATCATGAGCCTATGGGGTCTGTTTCCGTAAAGATAAATTAGATGGGAATAACTCAATAACGTAGTTTGCTTTGGGATTTAGGTCTTAAGTGGTTAGATCCGTCTATAAAAGGGTATTAAGTGATCGTGTAGCCCACCCCTCGTAAATATAATCATTAAAGGATAATTGGGTACGAACTTGATAATCTTCACGAATAGGCCGCTTCCTCGGGTCTTAAGTGGCTTGGGTCGAGGAGCCCACCTGGGAATAGGTCACTCAGTTAGGGGTCTTAAATGGTGTATGAATCCTACCTAAACCTAGGTTCAAAAACGTCCGGTATGGTCATTCCATAGGGCTACCTATCCTACAGGAAGTATTAAGCATCTAGGAGATTATCTAATAAGATCAGCTAGATGATACAATGAGATTCCAACAATAGGAACTAATGGTATTAAGCGATGAGCTACCATCTCTCACCTTAAACGGGCATGGGTTTATATGAGTGAATGATGGAAGCATTAACTAGTGGGGACCTGTAGCTAGTGTCATCTAGCTTATAATAATGTTGAACAAATCATCGAGAGGTATTTGATGACCAATAGGTCCGCCTAGGGTCTTAAGCGATCGAAGGAATCCACCCTATCTATCATTCGATAGTGAGGCTTTAAGTGGTTGCGTATACACTCATGAATGAATAAACTTCGTAGTTGGGAGTTCACTTCTTAGTTTAATAATTAGTTTAAAGACTTCATAGATATATACGTAAACGTTCTATCTCGGTATCGATATTTCATCGGGAATACTACCTTGGGAAGGGTAGTTAGAGTCATGCGTAAATGTTTACAAGGTTAGGTTAGAATTACTGGCCTTGGAAGGCATATATCTTGGGTTAAACCAAACGGGATATGTAATGTATTTTTCTTGTTCACCAGAACTTGTTGTTCAGACCCCTTCCTCATTACAACCTCCTAGGTTTCCTAGTGAAGGTTGGATTCTCACATGTGTCTAAGTTTGGCTTTCGGTCTCGTTCTCTCCCATGCTCGGCATTGGCAAAGTGACTTACTTTTAAAAAGGTAGTTACTTGAGTTAATACTCTATCCTATTTTGTTTCTGCTGTAAGTTATTTTATCATACTCTGATTACGCTCATGCTCATTTATTTGTACGTACCAGATTTACAAGCTTCATGCTTGAATGTGTTCGAGTTTCGATTTTTGTCGAAATTTGGGCTCAGAAAAGTGTGGGGTGTTACAGATTGTGTACCTCGAGCTTGTATCAATGTATATACACTAGTTTTCTCTTTGTGTAAAAAGCATTGATATATTTTATTCATTCCGCTATTAGATTTTCGTGTTTACTCTGATTCTGAGGTGTTGTGTTCTTCTTATTCTTCTATTCTAACTTTTCTTTCTTCCAATTTTCTCACCGTCTAACTTCTTTCTCTTAACTATAACGTCCCAAATTTCCATATCCTTTGAGTTGACTAAATACAACACACGTCCAACCCAAATTGCAAAGAAATACGAATCGTTATGGGTAAAGTAGAAAAAGATAGAACAAGAACATAAATAACAACACAAAATTTCTCATCGCAGCAGAATAAAATATAATATATATAATAGCTTTTAAATACAAAATTCTTACCATATATACATATCATCATCAGAGACAACATAACACATCACAGCGGAAATAAACTCTAAATAGCTATCCAACGCTAAAGCCTCCTACTCCAAGGATGTCTGTAAACACCTGAACTACTTGACTACCCATACAAATTTGGGCATCCAAGAGTTAAGGGTAAAACAAAATAAACTCTGGATCAGCCATGGGACTGACGTGAGTAAACTCCAACCACTTGATTTACCTTTAAAAATCCTTTTTAAAGAAAAGATAACCGTAGGACTGATTCACACATAAATACAGATGATTTTACCTTACGATACCCAAAATATTCTTTGTACTAAAACTATTTTGATATTATAATAGTGTCCAAATCAAATAAATATCAATCTATCTAAACGCTTGCATCTCATGCTCCATGTGTATAGTACACAATCAAAAACTGCAGGGCGCTTATTGGAGAACAAATTTCCAACAATGACAAGGTATGAGACCACCTCTTAATCAATGTACACCTTGAGAAAATTCATTTGTTCTTCTTCCGTCGCTTCTGTATACTTACGGGAAACGGTTGTTGATCACAACTGTGGGTGACAATATATTTGATACACTAAAGTTGAATGAGTGGTCGGTTATGTGTGGCCGGATTGTAGGATGTTCTTGTTGAACAGTTGACTCGGTCAACATGAAACAATCACTTAACTCGTTAACTGATTTCAATTGCTTCTTCCCATTAGATTAATATAATTAATCTAATAATATCGCTTAACTATTTAATTAAAAACAATTATTCCAAAACATTAACCCGTAGGTTAATTACTACCTTATTTGCTTATAAACTTGTTAAAAACATTAAAATTACTATATATAACATTATATAACTATTTTCATGAAACACCGTTTATAAATATCGACTTATTTATAAATTTCGATTTTAATAAAAATAAAATTTAAACTTCGCTTCAGTTATAAAAATAAAATGTATAACTTTAATTACGTCGATTCGCTTGAGGTGAATTAATGTCTTTAAAAAAATGGTTTTTAGACCATTTGTTGCCAACCGCTTAATCAGTACCGTTTATTGATTAAAAAAACACAACGACGTTGAATTTCAATTCAACATCCAAACAGGTTTAATTGTCACTGGGGTTAAACGGTTCATATATAGACAATATGAAATCAAATATCAACAAATATTTGAGGAATCCAGTTGGATCCCTCCAACTTATTTTTCCTTGCAACACAACTCATAATAACATTTAATAACTATATACGAGATAAGAATTTTAATCCAATATATTTAAACGATAAAAATATAATAACAACGGTTAATAAGCAATTAGCAGGCAATAGGCATCCAATCATCTAATTTATACTATTAACAATTAATTTTAATTATATGAATTTAATCACGCCATAGAATTTCAGAAAGCATGAGAGTTAACTCGCTGTATAATTTTTATATGACGATTTCTGGTTGTCTTATATAATTTCAAACGAGTGTTTGAAATTATATAAAATCCAACTGCATCCGATTCCAACCAAACCAGCTCGCCTGCATAGCCTTCGTCGCCACGATCCTAATGGTTCCTATTTTGCATAACTCTGTCATCGTATGCACGAGATGTCATCGTTACCAGTTAAATAATTTAACAATTATTAAAAGTAAATTAACAATTAATCAATTAACTCTAGTTACCTTTATTAATCGTTAAACACGGGATTAGCTCAATTAATCCACCAACGCGGTTTCCTAACTATCTACTTTTTCTATACAATTTAACTCAAAGCATTTCGACTCACGTTGTGAATTTATAATCTGTAACGAACCAAATTCCCTAATCCTGATTATCGATACATACACCATATCTACTAGTCAAGCACCCGAAATTACCAGATCATTTATAGAAATAAGTAAGAGGGTGAGAAGTAGAAAGAAAAGTTAGAATAGAAGAAAACGAAAAACACAAATCTCACAGCGAAACGAATAAATTATATTAGATAACATAACTTTTGAAATACAATTTTGTTCTGTTTATACATACAATCATCATAATACAACACAACACATCACAGTAGAAATAAACAGTATCTATCTAACGCTGAATCTTCCTGCTCCAAGGTCCTGCAAGTATGTCTGAAAAATCCCGAATACTTGACTAGTAGACATAGTATTTGTGTCGATAATCAGAATCGAGAATTGGCTGGTTCATTACAGATTTATAATCTGATTTATAATTTCCTTTACAATCGCTAAATTCAAACCCAATTACAAATATCGGTTTCAATACCAATTTCCGCTTTTCTACATAAATTCAAACTTGAATTTATATTTCAATTTATCCAATGATAAATATTTTACTATTATAAATTAATTCTCTCAATTTTTCTGTTAAAACAGATTTTTTATTTATTTAAAATATACTTTTGAAACCAATCTTCCCATAATTCTTGTATTTCTCAGATTCCCTTTTTATGATTTTATTAATTTTCCAAAAATCATATTCATTCCATATACCCTTTATTTTCTTCTCATTACTCATATTCAGTCTTTCACAAAACCGCCATTTTTTAAAACTTCCATATAAATTGTTGGTAATTTCCTACTTACTTTCCAAATATTTCTTTTATAAAATCCATTGATTTTATAAAATCCTTTAAATTTAAAATCCATTTTCAGAACTTCTTCTTTTATTCAAAAATCTTTTCACGGTATTTAAAATACCAAAATCCAGGGCCAGATTAATAATATACATCTTTCCTTCTTGTGAACCGCATGACAAAATGATTTAGCTTGTCATGAACAAGCTTCTCGATCATTTGGGCAACTTGCTCGTTGTACTTACTAGGGGTGGGCGCGGTTCGGTGCGGTTTGGAGCTCAAACCGCTTCTGCACCGCATCAAACGGTTTATCAAAAATACAAACCATTATACTAACCGTTCAAACGGTTCGGTTTCGGTTCGGTTTCGATGTAATGCGATTCGGTTTTCGTTCGGTTTGGTTTGAACCCGTATTAAATATGAAACAAGAGAACGACTTCCCTCAACAATCAATTTACGATTGTTTGACATTGTGTCACATAAAGGTTAAAACACATAGTGTTATCTTGAATTGATATAACTACATCATACGCTGAAAATAGAATATATATCGCTAAAATAAAAAGTTAGATATGAATTTGTTAATTTTTTATCGTAGCATTACCGGTGTTGCTATGCGGTTCGGTTCGGTTTAATATGCTTTGGTAATAGCTCAAATCGCAACCGAACCGTATTGTTGCGAGTTGGTTCGGTTTGGTTTGTTTGCTTTAGAGAGAGAATCTGGTGCGGTTTTCCGCACCGTTTTTGCGGTTCGGTCTGGGCGGTTTCCGCATTACGGTGCGGTTTATGCCCACCCCCAGTATTTACTCTGTGAATCATTTATTTGTATCATACAATATGAGACAAGTTTACTTTTGTGAAATTGAGCTCAAATTTTTATATATACTTACAATAAATGATGCATAAATGTAACGTTCGGAATTCTACGGTGAAAGATGATCAAATATTTTATTAGTGTTAGGTGATGCTACAATTTAGGTAATTTCATTAATGTAGAATGGAAGGTATGTTTTAACTTTTAAGCAAGAATTTGTCGTGGGAGGCATGACCGATTAATTTCCACTTTTTAAATTTTCTTTTTTGAAAAAAGAAAAATAAAATTAACGGCATTAATTATATGATTAAGATGCTTCCCGTCCAATTCACCCCACTGGCATTTTTTGTCAGAGCAATAAAGTACAAAAATTATACGCGTTTTCTGAAGAACAATTATCAAAGATATACAATGCGTACTGAGCGATTATGCTAACAATTCATTAAGATTAGTTTAAATGCGAATGGGCGTACGACATGGTTCACAGCTACTTGTAGTTTCCCAAGAAATCATTTTGAACCAGATTTAATAATTAAATGACCTATAAATTAACCAAACACGCTCGTTCTTGCTTTTATTTTTCCACCTAACTCGAATATTTCTTGCTCCAACTCCCTCTTCCCTTTTTTCTCTCTAAAAAATTCGACCTTTTTCCGCTGTTTAGTTCCATTAGATCTGCATTCATTTAGGTATGCTTCTAATGGCATCTCTGTTCGTTTTATTTTTGGGCTTTGATTTATATCGCGATTCAATTTACTATTTCTCAGCACCAATTTTATGCATCTGCTACTGGAATACCAAAAATTACGATTACTGATTGGAGTATGAAGTGGTCTGGTTTAATGTTTATTTTTATTACGTTGGAATCATCAAGATCCCATCTTGCTGTAGCTTGAAGCTTATACCATGTAATTTTTATTCATCTGGCTTGATACGGGTAAAGTAAGCAGGAATGCTTTTTGTAAAGCGTTTCTTCCGAGACACTCAACGCTGAATGCAGTACATTTTTTGGACTATGACTGTTTGCGGGGGATTGTAATTGGTAATTTAGTTCATGTGCAGAATGACCCCACACATTAAGTGAATTGCAACTGCTTTACCACTAGCTCTATCTCTGTCTATTGCTTATTCAATGCTTGCATTGCTGTGATGTGTGCTGACTTTAGCAGTTGAGTTGTCCTATTTTTAAAATTGGGCCTTGGGGTTTATTTTAGAATAAGATGTAGTTTATGTGGCGGCATTAATGTTTCTTTATTTTGGTAGATTGTCTGCTTTCCCTTTAAATTTCCATTAATGCTTGGTTTTATGGTGTTCATAATTTAAAAATGTTAGGTCTGCCTCTACATGCTTTGTAAATTTGTGTCGGTGTGCATAAGTTACTGAAGTTTGAGTTGGGAACATTTCTGATATAATCAGCTGTAACCTGAGGTACGATTCTTAAGCAATTTTGTATCCATATACAAAATAACTAAACAGTTCCCATCTCAGATAAAATTAAGTGTTTATTTTTTTCCTTCTATGTATGATTCTTGGTTTTTCATTATATAACAGACTACTTTTTTATGGACAGAATTTCCTTAATTTCAGGGTGAATTTGTGTAATAATGCTGGTCTTTGAAGAAGTTAGGTATAAGAAATGGTTTTTTTAGATATATGCATGTGATTCCTATTTATTAACTACATTTTTGTTATTTTCCTCAGTTCAAATAATAAATCTTTGCTTTTAATATTTCATTATATGAAGTCAAATACATATTTAACCATATTTTTACTCTTCATACATAGCTTTACTTACTCACTCAAAATTTGCGGTTCTTTACAGTTCGGTTGCTATTAATTCAATGATACTGATTTTGTACTGCCTTTTCTCTTCAAGAATAACATAACTGAGTGATTTATTATTTATTATTTCCAGAAATTACATGCTATAAAATTGGAAATGGACCGCCGTAGTTGGCCATGGAAGAAGAAAAGTTCTGATAAGTCATCAACTGTAACCACGACTGATGCTAATAATGCATCTTCACCAAATGCAGCAGAGGTTAAACAAGAGCAGGTTTGTAGTGTACATTGTTTATTTTGCCTCCCGTTCTTTTGATTTCAGAAAATACATGTGAAGCTTCCAGTTGAGCTTGTAAGAAAATTAAACAATTCGTGGGTACATACATTTTAGATAACTTGTCTTGATTCGTCAATCTGATGAGTTATTTATCTTATTTTGATTCATTGAAGTGTGCTGACTTTAGAAGTTTATGGCACCTTGTACTTTATTCACATGTTTTTCGTTAAGTTATAAGTTTTGGCAATACCTTTTTAACACATGTTTGTACTTTAATGTTTTTTGCATCAATGAGAATTGCAAATTATTGAAACTCTTTCACTGGGGGAAAGAACTAATGCTATACCTGTTACAATCGAGTAATACCAGTGGAAATGGTTGGACGATACCACAAACAGGTCTAGCACATGCTGTTTTCTTGCCTATCAATAATACATAAGCATGTACCTTATACAATATATCATAATTAAATCATAAATTTTACAAAGGGTTATACACTTATATTCGTCTCAAATGAATATTGAAGAGCATGGTGAGGTAGGTAGCTTCACTTCAACATCATATTACTAGTTCTATTCTGGTAACTAGTCAGTATTAAAGGAAATAGTTTAAATAAGTATAAGTATTATTAATAAGAAACTTATTGATCTGTGCGTTATAGTAAATCTGTTGTAAACTGGAGTAGCTAATTTCTACCTTTTTCACTTCATAAAAACTGTTACATGGACATTAAGTCTAAATTCAATAGTTTGGTCGGAGATGCGTAATTCGGAGTACATACTATCCAGTTGAAAGACCAATACAGTATTTTCTGTTTTGTACTCTATATACTGCCTATTCTCTGTTATTCGACAATCAGTATATCGTGCTGTATTTAGGCTAAATCAAGCTAATGGTCCAAGTGATACAAAATGGCGAATCATGAATTGTATGCAAACACTGCATGTTATGGTTAGCTAAACCAAGTTATAAGCTTGGAACTCATCACATCTTATTTGCATTAATATTATAAAAAAATCATTTACTTGAATGCAGGAGACTATAAAATATGTACAGATTACCGTTGAGGCATATGCCCATATGAATGAGTTAGAAGACAAAGTAAAGACTCTCAGTGAAGAGGTATCCAATTTAAATGATAAACTGTCTTCAGCTCTATCTGAGATTACCACAAAAGATAACTTAGTGAAACAACATGCTAAAGTTGCTGAGGAAGCTGTTTCTGGTAAAAATAGCTGTCTTTGTTATATCATCAATGATTTCTTTTTCTTTTTCGGTTGCTGTTATTTAAAATCCTTTTCTTTTGCATTTAGGGTGGGAAAAAGCTGAAGCAGAAGCCCTAGCATTAAAGACACAGCTAGAATCAATGACATTACTTAAACTCACGGTTGAAGATCGAGCAACTCATCTTGATGGTGCTCTTAAAGAGTGCATGAAACAAGTACGAATGGTCAAAGAAGAAAGTGAACAAAAATTGCATGATGTAATTTTTGCAAAAACTAAGCAATGGGAGAAAATAAAAGCTGAACTCGAAGCAAAAATAGACGATTCTGAACAAGAACTTTTAAGGTCCTCTGCTGAAATCTCTGCTCTTTCCAGATCTCTTCAGGAGCGTTCAAATTACTTAATGAAAATCAACGATGAAAAATCGGAAGCTGAATCTGAGATCGAGGTATTGAAGAATGACATACAATCATGTGAAAGAGAAATAAACTCACTAAAATACGAGCTTCATGTTGTAGCCAAAGAACTTGAGATTCGAAATGAGGAAAAGAATATGAGTGCAAGATCTGCAGAAGTTGCAAACAAACAACATCTGGAAGATGTTAAGAAAATATCAAAACTGGAAGCAGAGTGTCAAAGATTACGAGGACTTGTTCGCAAAAAATTACCTGGGCCTGCTGCATTAGCACAAATGAAAATAGAGGTCGAAAGCTTAGGTAGAGACTATGGAGAGAGTAGAACACGAAGATCTCCTGCTAGGAGTTCTACCCCTAATCACATGTCGCCTTCTGAGTTTGCACATGAAAATATGCAGCAATGTCGCAAAGAGAATGAATTTCTCACTACACGAATGTTGTCGATGGAGGAAGAAATGAAGATGCTAAAAGAGGCTTTGTCTAGGCGTAATAGTGAACTCCAATCATCAAGAAATTTATGTGCCAAAACTGCAAATAGACTTAGAAGCATCGAAGCACATTTCCATGTAATGAATCAACAAATGCCTCAAAACAAGTTATCCGACATAGCTTTTGAAGTTGAAAATAATCCCCCAAGTATGACTTCATTATCTGAAGATGGCAACGATGAGGAAGTGAGCAACTCTGACTCTTGGGCTAATGCCTTAATGTCAGAACTTTCACAATTTAAGAAAGATAAAAGTACGGCCAAGAGCAATAAGTCAGAGAGTTCAAACCACTTAGAGCTTATGGATGACTTCTTAGAAATGGAAAAGTTGGCATCTACTACTAATAACAACACCAAACAAGATGAAAATGGAGTTTCGCAAACTCACGAGTTGGCATTAAGTGATGAGAATTTGCCACTTTCAAAACTTCAGTCAAAGATAAATCATTTATTTGAGTCTCACTCGAAAGAATCTGACATGGATAAACTTTTAAAAGACATACAATGTATTGTGCATGATATACATGAAGAATTACCTTCACATACTGAAACTCATTCTAATAACAAGTCTTCAATGCAAAAAGAATGCGACGTAGGTACAGAAGTTAAAGATAATTCGAATCCAATCGTCTTGGAGGGCAGTTATAACGAAAAGTTGAAGGATGCGATTATGCAGATACATGAATTTGTTCTTGCAGTAGGCAAAGAAGCTTCTTGTGAAATAGCTGAGATAATTGAGGAGTTTTCTGCTTCTGTGAATAAAACTATGTGTAATGAAGAAAGCTTGGAAAATTTTCTTCTGGCATTGTCGCACATCTTATCTGAAAAAGGCTTATTAAGCTTCAGAAGGCAAAATGATAAATGCAATGAAGAGGAAAGTTGCAGTCCTGATTGCATTGATAAGGTGACTTTGTTAGAGAATAAACTGGAAATTAAGGAACTTGCAAAAGAAACACTTGATTCTCCTTCATCGGACCATGATATTGAAGTGCCCACAAGATTGAGCTTTGATATAAAAAGCACATCACATAATTGTTCTTTAGAGGAATTTGAACAGTTAAAACTGCAAAAAGAGAGCGTGGAAACAGAGTTGAACAAATGCAGAGAAACAGTAGAAGCAACTAATGACCAAGTAGTTAAATTGGAGCAACAGTTATCGGAGCTTCAGTCGCAGTTAACAGCTAGTGAGAAATCGAATAGTTTGGCTGAAACACAATTAAAATGCATGGCTGAGTCATACAAATCACTTGAGTTACAAAAGCAGCAACTAGAAAATGAATTGAGTTGTTTGCGTGCAAAAGTAGAGTTACTTGAAACAGAACTTCAAGAGGAAAAGAAGTGTCATGACGATGATCTGACCAAATATAAAGAGTTTCAGGATGAAATGGAAAGGTTAGATTTTTTTTTTTTTTTTTTTTTTCAGATAGTATTTTTAGCAAATGGTTTACAGTTTTCTCTATATACTTATAATTCTAACTTCGGGTTTTTCTTTTGTACCAATATGAAGGAACAGTAAATGCTTGGCATGCTTAAATCCCCTAGAAGCCGCTGATGATGTTGAAATAAATAAGGTATGAAATATGGACTATATACTATTTAAATTACTTAAAAACTTGCTACGGATGACAAAATGTACTGATATACAAAAGCCTTTACTTGTCCTCCGCATAAAAGCGCATGGATCTACTTCTATTCAAGTAATCGATTCTCACTTTTATTACATTGTGCATTTGCTATTTCTTTTGAGAATATGTACTCAAAATTTCCAATTAACGTTTTGTACGTCCTTTAGTGTGCTTTTTTATTTCTTATGCACAGTTTTGCACGGTTGTGAAGTTGTAATTCAAAATTGCATAACTGCGTAGCAAACAATGTATTGTGCACACATGCGTGCATATGTGTGGCTGCATGCATATTTGCGCTTGTCCAAAAGCTTCTCCTCTTCCACGTACTTCTATAACCTAATCGAAGACTACTAATAACATATACTGATATACCCATGAAATTCTACTTTAGTAATTACCAGAATGATGCTAGCATCACATTATACATTACTGTTAGGGTGGTAATATTATTCCCTATGTTTCTGGTGTTTGGCACACTTATGTCCCATCTGTTAAAGTTGGGGACTGGTAACAGATTATTATTCCATATTCATTGTAAATATCACGTTAATGTCTTGCAACTATAAAGAGATATGCGTTAATTAATCACCCATCATTTCTTTTGTTATCATCCTCTTATTTTATCTGCTAATCTTTTGTACTCATGAACCAATCATCCAAATTAGGTGCCTCCACCTATGGTTGTTATGATAATGGTAAATTTACCAATACGTCGAAATTTAATTCTGTCTGTATGATAATGGTAGATTTGTCCTTAGTATCGGTAAATATGACAGTAAAGAAACATTAAAACAAGCAGTAACGAGATTTTGTTTGTTCAGTATCTAAATTAACCATAGCTTCGTAAACTTAAAGTAACATAATATTTTAAGAAGTTGTTTGTAGTGTTATTTATAATGAAGTTTCTTTTTTAGCTTTATCAGTTTTGAAGCCTAGTACTAGCAAAACTATTATTTCTTATATTTTTCAATAAATTGCTATAATTTTCTGTCAACAAATTAAGTTAAAGTGTTGATTGATATTAATATTAATGGAGTTAGAATCAAGAGTAAAATATTTACATTTTTTATCATTATCAAATATTAATGCGATAAAATTTTAAAATCTTATGTATAGGTAATTCTACAATTATCGGCCAATGGTTCGGTAATGATCATTATGTTAACGGTAGTGGTATAGTATCGGTAGGTAGACATTTTTGACTTATTGATAGTATCGATATGGTAACTGTTTTCTCGTATCGGTAACAATTACCATTACCATAAGTGCCATGCCTCTATTCAAGCTCAATGTACTTAAAGTTCCATGTTCAATGGCAGTCTGGCTAAGATAGACTTTGAAAAGGAGTGCAAAAGTAAACTATGCTAAAATCATGTATACCACCGGTGATCATTTTACCATCGGTAATGATAATGATTTTTGACTTATGAATAATATTGGTATATTAATAGTTTTCTTGTATCTGTAACAATTACCATAACTGTCCTACCTTCGCCTATTCAGACTTAATATATTTTAGGTTCCATCTTCAATTGGAGTCCAGCTAAGAAAAAAACTTAGGAAAAGGATTGCAAAGCGTAAATTATACTTAAATCAGGCTTGTCAGCTCATGCATGCTTCTGTACCAACAGCTCTGTAATGTGCTTCAACCAATCATTTTAAAACTGCTGGCAATATAGCCATTTATAACAATTAACAAGAAGAATGCGCGTACGCATCTCCCTTTGTATACATATAGACATACATATATATTTACATCTATATTACATGTCTATGTCCAAATAACAAATCAAGCTCCGAGTTGAAATATTAAAATAAAATAAAATAAAGAAAGCGAGGGAGAAAAGAGAAAGGACGACCAGAAAGAGGACTGCATTCATTGTTGTTAGTATAAGGTTGATATCTATAATTATATTAGTTGGAACCCAAATAATTATGCAGTAGGAAAATATTGTAAGTTGAGAAGGTACAGACATTGAAATATATTAGCCGAATGTGAGGAAAATATTGTAATTTGAAAAAGTACAAAATATCATATGAACAATATTCTCTTTAACACTCTACAATCTGCAGGAAAAAGAACTAGCATCAGCTGCAGAAAAATTAGCTGAATGCCAGGAAACTATATTTCTACTGGGTAAACAGTTAAATGCATTGCGTCCTCCATCAGAATCATTAGCTTCTTTCCCGATGAACAAAACTCTGGAAGACGAACTATTCACAAACAGCATTAAAAACACCGAATTTATGCCTAGTGCGCTGCAGAGTGATGCTGATAACAATGCTGCTATTGTACATAACACAGGAGGTGAATCCCCTTTAAATGGATATGCTTCTGAAGCAATTCCTTATCCAAAATCACCCCTCAATCCTAAGCTTCAGAAGCACAGGTCATCCAACTCTTCGTCTTCCTCGTCCTCTTCAGCAGAGAAACACGGTCGTGGAATCAGCAGATTTTTCTCAAAAGGAAAGAGCGAGCACTAACTCCGATGTTTTCTTCTCTGTGCTGCGATATTTGGAAAGTTAATGAGTTGATTTTTGTCTTGCATATTTGTACGAAGAACAGTTTTTGTTTTTGTTTTGTTTTTCTTGGGTCTACTATCAGCAGTGAGTTCATGTTGAGAGGAGCGTGTGTGTTTTTGGCTCAGCGTTTAATGTACAGCTTATATGCATAAGAAATATTGCCTGTTATAGTATCATTTACTGAATCCTGCTGTTTATTTTGCTGTTAGCATTGTTTGGTGGCTTTTGCGTTCGTTTTACGTCTGTTGTATCTTTTGGATACCAGGACCCTGCCAGTTCACAAGAGGTTTTGCAATGAGACAATTGATTATTGGTTATTGCTTTTGCTGCAGTAGAGGGACGTTCCTGCAACAAACAAATGACGACGGCTTTGAAAACAACTGTTTATGATTGGATTTTGTTGCGTTGAAAATTCTTTTTCAGAACCATTACCAATAGGAAAATAATATCATTAACAATCAAACTAATAAAAAAAAAAAATACTTCAGCTTGCATTCGGTGGTGCTTGGCAGAGTGGTAATAATTTTTATTGTTATAACTTATATAATATCTATGTTTAAACAAACAAACGCTTGCATATATATATATATATATATATATATATATATATATATATATATATGCGAGCGTTCAATGGTACCCCAAATAGTGCAGCATCCCTAAATGCCCCCTGATTTCCACCACATATCCCGTTTCTTTCTCCCTCCCCTCCACTCATTCTTTCACCTCACTCACTTATTCTAATATAAATGTTTGGTTTATGTAAAGGGGCAAATGAGGTGCTCACTATTTGGGGTGCCATTGAACGCTCCTTTTATATATATATATATATATATATATATATATATATATATATATATATATATATATATATATATATATGGGAGAGTTCTGCTACACCTCTTATATTGCACATGAACTTTCCACCTGAATCTGAGTCACTCATTCTCATTTTAATATTCTTTCTTAGTGGAAAGAGAGAGAACGAGTTAGAGAGTGAGTGACTAAGATTCACGACGAGAGTTTACGTGCAATATAAAAGGTGTACCAAAACGCTTATATATATATATATATATATATATATATATATATATACACACACATACGTAATATATGTATATATACATAATATATGTATATATACACACACACACATTATATAATATCGGATGGGAATCACATTCAATCCGATATCATTAATGGTGTTTTTTTAGATTTTCCATTCAATCATTGCACTTTAAATGTGATATTTTGCTACACTGGGTGTATGTGTGAAGGTACATCACAGATGTTGTAATTACCTTATTTAGAAGTTAATTATCATTATCAACCACATATTTTCTTGTGCTTTGCGAACCATACGAATAAATTTGGTTATTATTTTCTCGATACCAGTTTAGTTGGTAGCGATTGCTAACGGTTAGTAAATGGTAATATGTTAAAAATGTCCAATCCTACAACAATTTCTTAGACGAGTTTCTTTTACAATTCGCCTATGTATCATTGTTCGTAGAAACAGGTGATATTGGCTGCCCTTGTGGTTTATTTTTGTCAAATATCGTAGTTTTTGCTTTCTTAAACAAATTAATTTACCAATTTTCATTCGTACACGGGTGTAGGATGGTTGTTTGTATCAAAATGTGGTTATAAGCAAAGCCGTTATAGTAATCAAGCATGGTGGCTATAATAATTTTAAAAATTTCATTATTATATTATGATCAATTAATGGGTTATCATTTTTGATAAGTGTTAGTACACAAGTAAACTTGATATATAGTACCTATAAATTCATCATTTATCGCAATTAAATATCGGCAATATTTTCACAATATCCAAGTTATTGTTAGTTTAAAATCGAATTTTGTGTTTTACGTTTTCAATGTGTAATTTAAAATTTATGAAAGACAGAAGCGGGTTGAAAACGATTAATTCGAAAACTAGTTTTAACATATAAAATTGAAAGTGGCCGTTTTATTTTTTCGACCATTGCGAAAATACCAAAATGTATCATCTTTCGCCTTTTCTCTCACTGTTTATTTAATTAGGATGTCCAAATTCGGCAATTTTCACTCACATAAATATTGCAAACCCAAAATACAAAACTTGTTTTCAAGCCAAACACGACATAATATGACAGGTTCCCTCCTAAGCCATGGTGGAAGATCTGTAACACCCTGGAAATTTTAATAACAAATCAAATTATTAAAAAGTGTAATAATGTAATTTTGCATAAAATAGCAAAATATAAATTCAATTGAACACATTTGAGGAATATGACCTTTGCGTTATGTTAGGTAGAGTTTACTTGCTCAAGTTCATATATAAATTGTCTAAAACGAATATCGTATGAAGTAAATACAAAATGTTTGCCTTTGCGGCCATGTCAGGTTTTAAATCTATTTTGAAATGTAAGTCTAAGAGTTAATTACAGGAATAATAAGACTTATTAATAATTAATTGAATTTATGTGTAACACAAAGAGTATAGGAGTTTTGTTTGCATTAAAAGAAAAAAAGCAAAAGATATTTACATGCATAAATTTGAAACTATTTTAAGGATAGAGCATCAATGATGAAATTATGGGCATAACTAATGGAAAGATATGCTATGCATATTGGAAGGAGAACTTAACAAACTATTTTTATGAATGCTAAATGATAGAGGAACATTACATAGTATGAAAATAAGGCATTTAATAAAAGAAACATGACATATTTTGAATATAAAAGATAATAGTATATTTGTAGAAGCAAAGGATTACTTATAAAGGGAAGATAAGGTATGTTATCTCTTTATCAATAATGAACAACTACGCATCCAATTTTGTGAATCTGGAAACATTAAAACCAATCAGTGCAATTAATTAGTTAAAAAAAAGGTTTCTAATCAATGTAAATAAACACACACGCACACACACACGCATATATATATATATATACATACATGCATATATATATATATATAACTAATGATATTGATTAGAATTTTAATTAATGACATTGGTTTTAAATTATAATTAAACATAATACACCCAGGGACCGATCTAATTGGGTTTAAGAAAACCATTTGGAGAAATTAGAATAAGATAGATTCCTTAATTGACCCCATGTGCAAGCAGAAGATTGATAGAGTTAGTGATATGCTTTAGGGGCAATTATATAATTTGTTACATATATATAACATGATAAAAAATCTTGTTCAAAATAAAAGGTTTTTCTATTACATACTTGATATAATGTATTAAATTAGTTAATTAACTTAATTAAGAATATAATCAGTAGAAAATTAATAAATCGTATGATTTTTTATAGCAGTTATAAAGTGCCATAACCATCATCAAGATAAAATAATAATTTATCATGTTTCTCATCAAGATGCATCAAGATTGGACATCGATATATCCATTGAGACTAGAGTACATAATGCTCTCTAAATGTTGGACAATATATTTGTTAAAGATACACTTCGTTAACACCCAAAGACATGTGAAATAAGGGCTGTCAATGGATACTCGAAAAATCCAAAATATATTCGCATTTGTATCCGAAAAGTGGATAAATATCCGATATCCGAAAAAACGGATGTGTATGCGAATATGAGGTCATCCGTATCCGAAAACTATTCTTTCGATTTTTTATAAAATTATATCTTAAATTATTTACATTTTAGTACGTCGAAAGATATAAATATATTGTTTTATTACGTTTGAAGTTCATACTTTATTCATAAAATACATATTAACTGTTCAAAATTATATACTATCATTATATTGTTAATTTTTAACACTTTAATAAACAATGGGATGCTAAAATATTTATATTAACTTAATTTTTTTTTCGTTTATGTTTCTTAATTTATCGATCGTCAGCGGATAAGATAATTATCCGATATCCGTCCATATCCACGGATATGGATATCCGATATCTGAAAATGATTTCGGATGCGGATACAGATATGTCATTATCTGTATCCGAAAGTATCCATTGATGGCCCTATGTGAAATCGAAAGCAAGTTGAAAGATTAGATGCTCTCGACTTTTTCCAATGTTATGACTTAAAAGTACCCATCGACAAGGTCGGGGATTCCCAATGATAACTTCTTTTGAGAGTACTTCATCAGCATTTATTTGGTAATAATTAGCTTGTCGAAATCGTCCTTCGGATAATATGACAACGAAAAGAACACCCTTCGACGAACTAAGATGGCTCCTTCAACTATCTCTTTCAAACTAATAAAACTTACTAAGGGTTACCATTTTGACTTTCGACTTAATAGAAAGCCAAAGTTTCAAGTGGATAAAAGAAGTTCATCCTTCTTCGAAAGGATCCCCACAACCTCGATTGAAATGACCAGAAATCCTTTTTATTATGACTTTGGCTTTTGACTTAGTCAAAGACAAGGTTCTCGAAAGCATAGTGAAATGTTTCTCCCATTGAAAACCAATTCGAAAGGAATCCTTTAGACGGGGTGCTCAATTAGGAAAAGGAGATGATTTTCTTAAAAAAATTACTCTAAACGAAGGAGAATTAGATCCTCGTGATATTCACCGATAATAGTAAACAAAAGTCACGCCATTGTGTGACCCTTTTGATGGTCCAACCCCTTCGAGTAGGCTCAATATTTGATATAAGTCGATTCTCATGCTATAGAGCTTATCGATGGATATCCATGTGTATCCCTTTATTTTTGAATGGATTCGATGCATATCAATAGTGTAAATTATTAATGCCATAAGGGATTTAAATAGGTTATTAACATGTTTCTATATCTAAGCCATTCTCCTAAGTTCTACAGCATAACCCGTGATTGCAAAGAGTTAAGAAAAGAAGCATATATCATATGCAATGGACTATTGATCTAGCTAATGGCCGAAATGATAAATCTTATATTGGATATCAATATCCACAAGCAATTGATGATTAATCTTCTCTCTTGATTATGTATTGCGCCCCTTGGTAATAAGATTACAAGTTCGGTAAATCTCCAATTTGTTTTGGAATCAAGGGTTTACAAGCAAAATTTTGGGTATTTGTTTGAGAATGGGAAGTCCCTCTCTTGGACCTCTAGAGTCGTATTTTAAGATGGGTATGGCCTCCCCTTTTGTCGTGATTCATTCACTTCCGTGATTTTGATGGAGCTATGGCAAAGTGCTGGTAGCAACACCCTCCATTTTATTTTGAGGCTATTGACATAGTTGAAAGGAGTGAAGTGGCAACAGACCCAAGTGAAGGCCTCATATAAGCATTTTGAAATAGGCCTTCATCTCTTTCCAAGGGCAGTCCATGGCCTTTGCGGGAGCTTGATATCGATGGGATTAAGTGGCAAACATTGCAAGCTTCAAGGTAACTTCATATGCTTTTCTCTAAGGCCTTAGACATGGTCAAAAGGTAAAATACCATAACTTGCTATGATGAATGTGACAACGTGCCTTCAACATTTTCGATGGACAGTTTTTGGGATTTTGTGGAAGTTAAGCATAATCGAAAGGTTGATATATAATGCTTGTAGTTGAATGATGCTTTTTTGAAGGTGTCTATTATGATTTGAAAGGATGAGCTTGACAGACTTATTTGGTAGCTCCTTCTTTGTTAGATATTGGTAGGTGAACTCTTTGATTCCTTCAATCGTGTAGTACTGCCAAAAAGGTTGGTTCTGTTCTCTTCAAATTTCTTGAAAATCATTTTTTTCCTTATACATATGTGAACCCAATTCATCGAAGGGTTCATCTTGTTGTTGTCTGTTTTCCCCTAGCATCCAATAGCCTTAACACAATTTAAAATATTTTTTGTTTTAATATTATCGATTTAAAAGGCTTGTCTTAATTTCGAATAGATTGAGCTTGAGTGTCCACTATGGCTTTTGCCTTCTTTTCTTCAGTACTTCTGAAAGCTTTCCTTTGATGCCACTAAGGTTCTTTTCCACTCTTTCAAAAGATTATCTCTCAGGCTCTTGTTAATTTTCTTTCATGCTTTTAACTTGGATCATATTTTTGGCCAACATTTAACCCACTAGTATGAAAGAAGCTTTTATTTTTTTAGGGAAAAAATCTAGGCGATCTTGCTTGATTTTTACTTCCTTTAAAGTTCGCAACTAATAGCATCTTCGTAAGTTTATTCTATGTTGAAATATGGATTATCAGAGCAATGTAAGGGAACTTCATACTTCATGAGTTACAGATCCAGGATATGTCTAATGCTCAGATTCGGGCTTGAATGATGTAGTCTAATTTATAAGTAAGGATTTGAAACCTGGATTCGAAATTAAGAGGTCCAAAAATTACCATCTAGAGATCATAAAAGACCAAAATACTTGAAATCTAGATTCAGGTATTACTAAAAAATCTAGAAATTCTCTTTTGGAAATAATAGAATAAGACCGAAACCCATATTCGAGTATTGATAAGTTTAGCTTTCTCCTTTTTCTTTATACTTCCCTTCAAGGTTCGATTGGTTAACTATTTAGCGTATTCTTCTAAGGGCATTGGCTTCCTTGAAATTTTGCGTACCATCCTTAGGGAATTGCATTGGGAATCTCAGTCTAATACTTTACGTACCCTCCTCAAGGCAGTGATGTCGAACATCATAGTCCGATACTTTGCGTACCCTCCTTAGGGAAGTAGTAATGGGCATCTTACTTTGATGCTTTGTGAAACCTCCTCATGGAAGTGGCATCATACATCATAGTCTGATAGTTCACGTATCCTTTTCACAGCGGTGGCGTTGGATATCTTAGTTTGGTACTTTGTGTACTATCCTCAGTGCAATGGCTTTGGACATCTTAGTCTGGTCCAGTGCATTTGATTAGCTTACTTAAGCATGACCCAAGGACTTGCCCAACCCCTACAAGGGTGCTTTAGCCAGGCCTTAGAGATGATTCCAAAGGCTTTATCCTCCCTTCAGGAGGTGCTCCAGCCAGGAATTATAGGCAAGACTAAAAGCTGGTAGATGCCTTGTACTGGCCATGTTATGATGCATACTGTAATGACCCGTATTCTACATATCAGAGGATCGTAGGATATTTATATTATTTACATATTAGGTCGTATGATTTTACTATCCAAAAAGGGCACTTCCAGAGAGATTTCCCAGAACCCCCGAAGGAGAAGCAGATCGTGAAAGCATATGCCATCAGTGTTGTTCCTTCTTCATCAAATTCCCCGACATCGACGTAGAAGGGCAAGAGTATCATTATTCAAGGTATGCTTTCAGTTTATGATATTCCAGTTCGAGTTCTGTTTGATACTGGGGCTTCCCATTCCTTCTCATCTAGTGACCTGATAGATAAGATAGGATTGAAACACTGACCTTTGGTTGTGACAAACCTGATTTGTGGCTTTACTAGCCTTTGTATAATTAGTCGTGGGTTGGTCTTATCGAGTCATGGATGCATATTTGTATGTGATTGCTTTGTTTTGGGCTTTGCTGGGCTTGGTATTATCCTTGGAGTCGATTGGCTCCAGAGGTATGGGGTGGTGATTGACTATGAGAGGTCTTCGGTGACCATTGGGGCGGCTGATGGGTGGAGGGTAGTATTGGGATATTTACCTGAGGATAAGGTGATGGCTAGTTTTTTGTATTCCCTCGAAATCCCACATGATGAGTTATTGGGTATGCCTATTGCTAGTGAGTATCCGAATAACTTTGAGGAAGTGACCGGACTTCCACCACACAGAGAGATCGAGTTTCGTATTAATTTAGTGAAAGATGCCAGACCTATAGCAATGCCTCTTTGATGTATGGCACTAAAAAAATAGCAAGAGCTCGAGGTGTAAGTGAGTGACCACTTGAGGAAGGGGTTTATTCGGAGAAGTATCTCCTAGTCGGGAGCACCTGTTGTATTCAGGACGAAGACAGATGGTTCACTTGATTGTGTGTAGACTACTATGAGCTGAATAATGCGAGAGGAAGGCATAAGGCTCCCAACTCGTCCATCTTCGTCTGGTAAGCTGAAACTCTATCACTCGCCTTAGCATTCTTTGCCTTGCGCGGGTGGCTATCTCTTCTGTTTTGGCTTCTCTGGTTTTTGTCCTGTCTGTGTTGTAGCGATTTGAGGTGCGTTGGATTTATTTACACCTTTAGTTATCATCTTTTTCTCTGCATTGTTTATCGGTTCTTTGGCTTTGGTGGTGGTTGTGCTTTATGGTGTATTGGGGTTGTTTGCGGCTTGCTTGGTTGTTCTGTGGTTGCTAAGAAGTGTGCTTTCTGTTTGTTGGGGTGTGAGCTTGGAGTGATCGTGCTACTACACGGCTTGCTGTGTTCACTGGTTTCTTTTTCTTTCTGGTTGGTGTGGAGCTTATGCGGTGGATGGATGGTGTTTTGCTGTAGTTGTATCTAGGTTGTTATGTAGTTTGGGTCTGTATGGTTTCTCTTTTTTCTTTTAAAAAAAGAATAATGCGATGAGGAAGAACAAGTATCCTCTTCCGAGAATAGATGATTTTTTTTGGTCTGTTAAATGGTACATAGATATTCTCCCAATTAGACTGTAGGCAGGATTTCATCAGCTACATGTAGCAAATGAGAATGTATCAAAAATAACGTTTTAGACGCCTTCTGACTTCTTTAAGTGGTTGGTTATGTCGTTTGGACCGACCAATGCACCAACATATTTTGTGGACCTCATGAATAGAGTTTTCAGAAATTAATTAAGTAAGTTGTTTCTTGTGTTCGTTGACAATATTCTGGTCTACTCACGGGATGAAGAAGAACAAAAGGAGCATTTAAGGATTGTGATGGAGGTGTTAGAGAAATTCCGGCTGAAGGCAAAAAAATTTCAATTTCACTTCTAGAGGAGGGAAGTGAGATTCTTGGTCCATGTTGTTTCTGAGAATGGTATTGCCATGGACCCTGCTAAGGTAGAGACAATATAAGATTGGCCAATGGCCAACTGTGCAATTGATATGAAAAGTTTGGGGTTTGATGGATATTATCGTAAGTTTATTCTAGATTTCTCCAAGGTAGAAACACAACTAACTTTTTTTTTTGCAAGGCAAGCCGGTTTTTATAATGGTCCGTGCCACTGTTTATTAGAAAGGGATAAAAGAAAGTGACTCTGCACAGACACAGAATCACAAGCTGGTTTGAAGTGGCAGCACACTAAACAGTTATAATACAGGAGAGAAGCTAAGAGCTTCTACTATTAATCGAAAACAAGGTAGCCTAAGTAACCTCCCCAGAGGAGGAACTAGCACCTAGATCCACAGTGAAAGTAGTCATGTGCTGAATATGCGAGTAGGACAGACTAGCCAATCCTACAGTATAATCCACAACTACTTCATTAAATATATATTTCCTATCCCATGATTCGTCCTTCAAGATTTCATTATTATGATTGCCAAGCATGCCCGATTTACTTAACTTCAACTCATAACCGACTGGTTCGTAATAAAGTCTTTTGTTCTCCCCAACGTCACCAGCATACTTAGAGAACCGAGAGTTGGTATCATACCACATCTCAGAAGCATCATAAACCCAAGCCTTCTCCTTATCAACCCAATAAATTGCAAGTTTCATTTCTACCTCCTTACTCACTTCCGGAATTTTTACTTTGGGTACCCACTTGCTAAGAGGAGGTCTAGGAAGTGGTATCTTGACAGGACAAGGCTTTTCAGCTGATGCAGAGCACGACTTAGAGGTGTGACCAAACGATTTGCAAGTATTACAGATTTCTGGTTTCCACCTCTAAGTGACATCAACAACATATTCAATTCCTTCAATACATACCTTCAGCTTATCGGGAATGGGTTTTGCAGGGGAAATTTCAGTCAAAGCTCTAGCAAACACTAGATTACGCCTTGCTACCGTGTTAGCATCAAAGCACTTAAGTTTACCAATGTGACACGCCAACCAGTTAAGACCGATTAGCGGCTATAGAGCAGAAGGAACATTCGTAAATTGGGCCCAAACTGGGATGGAAAAGACCTGATGTTTAGCTTTATCCACAGTGAGATTCCACTTAGTAACAATAAACGACTTTCCTCGTATAATTGCCGGGGGCGCTTCTAACACTCTTAGTTTCTCCTCATTTGACGAGAATTTGACATAAAACATACCATTAACAATAGAAATATGGATATCACCTCTAATTCACCAAGCATTATGAAGAGCAGCCCACATGTCAAAGTTCGACATTTTCAAATCCAAGAAGAATTAGACTTTTGTCTGGGATGTAAGATGCGAGTGTGCATTTAAAAGTATAAAGGAGAAGTTAATGTATGCCCCAGTATTGGTTATTTCGAAAGGAAATGAGGAGATGACGGTGTACACCAATGCTTATGGTATCAAACTGGATGCAGTGTTAATGCAAAAGGGTAAAATTTTTGTTTACGCTAGTCGGCAGCTAAAGCCACATGCGAAAAGGTATCCCACACATGATTTGGAATTGGTGGCGATCACGTTCAATGTCGGGACATTATCTTTGAGGTGAAAGATTCGAGTTGTTTACTAACCACAAGTCATTGAAGTATCTTTTCACTTAGAAAGATTTAAATCTCTAACAGTAGCGATGGTTAGAATTCTTGGCTTCCAGTAATTTTAATATCACATGTACCTCGGGAAAGGGTAATGTGGTCGCTGGTGCATTAAGTTGGAGACATGCTAGCATTGGGGCTATGTTCCTAAAGTGGAAGCATCTGAAATATATTGCTAGTTATGATTTAAGAACTAGACGTGAGTTGGAGCCATAGATGTTTGCAATTTTAACGATTAGTCCAACTTTGGTTGAACGGATCGATTCTAGTTAGAGGGTCAACCCTAGATTGTTGAAGACCATTACCAAAGTGGAAGCTGGTATGGATAGTGAGGTTAAGAGTGAGTACGAATCAACCATAATGGTTGGCTCTAGAAAGGTAGGAGATTGGTTGTACCCAAAGTTGATGGATTAAGAGATGAAGTACTTAAAGTGCATCATCTCTCAGAGTTGAGTATACACCCTGTTGGTAATAAGATGTATCGAGACTTGAGACAAACTTACTACTAGGAAGGGATGTTGGGAAATTCATCTCCGAATGCATGAATTGCCAATTGGTTAAGGCTGAGAAAAAGAAACCTAGTGGCTTGTTGCAACCGTTAGAAATCAATGAGTGGAAATGGGATCAAGTTTCAATGGATTTCATTGATGGTTCGCCAAGGACTCGTGCGAGACATGGTAGTATTTGGGTCATTGTGGATCGGTTGACCAAGAGCGCCAGGTTTATACCGTCAAGTCAAATAGGATGGCAGCCAAGCTAGCAAAGTTGTATGTGAACTGGGTTAAGTGATTCCATGGAGTGTTAAAAAGCATTGTGAGTGATCGCAATCCATTATTTACTAGTGGATTCTGGAAGAGCTTACAAGAAGCTTTGGGATCTGAGTTACATCTCAGTACCTCTTATCATATTCAAACCGATGGTCAGACTGAAAGGATGAATCACATTCTTGAAGATCTCTTGAGAGCTTGTATCTTAGATTTTGAAAGGTTGTGGGATGATCATTTACATCTGGTTGAGTTCGCGTACAATAATAACTACCAGTCAAGAGTTGGCAAGATATGGTTAGAGAAACTTCTAAAAAGATCGAAATAATTTGGCAACGAATGAAAGACGCCAAAGATAGGTAGAAGAGCTACGCCGATAAGAGACGAAGGTACTTAGAATTTTCCATTGGTGATTTGGTTTTTGTTAAGATTTATCCTTTGAGAAATGTGAATCAGTTTGGTAGGAAGGGAAAGTTGGCACCAAGGTTTGTTGGTCCATTTTCAGTCCTTGAGCGAGTTGGAAATTTGGCATATAGATTTGAGTTACCTCGGAAGATGGATGGGGTACACAGTGTTTTCCATGTTTCTAATTTGAGGAAGTTTGTGCACGATCCCAATGCAACTATCACACCGAATCAGTTACATGATATCGAGATGGAACCAGAAGTCACTTTAGTCTGTAGACCTATTCGTATCGTTGTACACGATATGAAGTAGCTTTAGAGAAAAGCAGTGAAGCTTGTCAAGGTTCAATGGAGTAAAAGTGATAGTGATTGTACTTAGAAGACTAAGAAGAGCATGAGGACATCTTATCCAGAGCTCTTTACTTTGGTAAGATTTTAAAACATCGCTCTTAAATTTCCATTCACGATATCATCAGTCTTATCGTTTAGTATCCTACGTGTTAGGATAGGCTTAAATTGTTTTGCTATTATGTTTTTCTATGTGTGTTTTACTGCTTGTGGATGATTGATAGGTGTGCGGGATAATTTTATTTGTTGTTTAAGGAATTTTGGAGGTGATTTTTCTTAATGGAGGAAGAATGTAGCGACCCGTATTCTACGTATCGGAGGATCGCAGGATACTTATATTATTTACGTACTAGGTCGTATGATTATATAACTTTAGGAAATGACTAATAGAGTCATTTCTTACCTTCATCATTTTTGGAAAATTTTAACGTGACCATTTTACCCTTGGACAATCTTCTTTCACCCATAACTTTTGATTAGTAAAGAATTAAGGCCAGTAACCACTTCCATTGGATTCATATGATGGTTTCACATTCTATAGAGTGGCCACATTAAGCAAACGGACTTACCGTTTGGGAGGAATGACCGAAATAAGAATAGGGAGGCTTAAATGTGGTGTTTGGGTCATTAGCAGGTGGGCCCACAACTCATTCTTGATTTGATGACTTGTAGAGGCTTAAGGGATATGAGGATCATCCCATATTCACTTTCCCAACTTCCAAAGTATACCTAAACCTGATTAATGGCCTCCATCTCTCAAGTCAACAATTAATCCCTTCTTTAAGTAGCCAACAACCAAATTAAGAGCATATCAAGTCAAATCAACACCAAAACAAGAGAAAGGCTACTACAACACATTGGAATCCGAGCCAAACATTTTCTATTTTTGAATTCAGCACTCTTGGGGTGGTTATGGTGAGTAATAGTGTTATTACTCACTAGTTAGTGTATATTAGAATATAAACACCATATAGAATTATGGAAAATGCTTATAATTCGTTATTAATTATATAATGACACACATATAAGTTTGGGTTGATCTGGAAATGCGTGAATCTTGGAATATAGGGTCTTTTAGTGTTTAATTCTATTTGGTTGATCGAAATGTTGTTTGAACATGTTTATATGTTGAGATGCTGCCTATGAATGTTAGAATGGATGCAAATGCCGTCGAATGGCGAAATAGGCCACTAGTTTTGGGGAATGCGGATTAAGGATCTTAAGGTAAACTAAACACTAGAAGGGGGAGGGTGAATTGTGTTTAATGGATTTTATAAATTTCTTGAAATCATTTTTTGTTATTCAGAATGAAATTCAAATCACAGATATGAGATGATCATAAAATCAAATACAGATGCATATAATAATAAATAAAAGCAGTAAAAGGAAAGAACACACAAAATTTTTATACTGGTTCAGAGTTACCCTACATCCAGTCCTATACAACTCTGGGTTGATGCAGATTTCTTTTCAATAATATTCAAATACAATCCACAATTTCAAGGCCATGAGGTACGCCCCGCCTGTTTTTGGAGTACAGTGAGACTCAATTGATCTTCGGGCTACAATCACACCTAATTCGATTTGAACGGACTACGACCACACTTAATCGATTTTAACGGGCTACGACCACACCTTTTCAATATCATTTTTGGTAGATAGTCTCCATAGAACTTGATCTTGCAATCTTTGATTACAAAAACCCTGTAATTCTTGAATAACACTTGAATCTTTGAACAGATCTGAAGCTTTGTACTCTGATATGCTCCGAGCCCCTACTTTCCCCAAAAATTTTCAACCTCATCTCTTTAACACTCTTCTCCCTTATAACGAACTGAGTCCACACTCAACCACTGCATTGTGCCAAATTTCAGGCAACTACTTGCTATCTGACCTTCGACTGTGAAGGTTCATATTCTAGTTATTCAACTGGTTGGTCACGGTAGCGGTAGGATGACTGTCACTGACGCGGAGTATCTAGGCGAGCAGCAACTCCTTTCAGGTCATCTTGTTTTCACGTCTCGGCATTAGTGTCTGTAATGGTACATTTTGATCGGTAGGTTCTTCAATGTTCGTCTAGCTTACGTCTTGTTGGTAGTTCATGTGATTTGGTCTTGTTTTTTTGGTTAGAGTTAGCTCGTTAAGGCGTTTGGTTTCTATTCTGGGTTCCTGGAGCTCGACTACGGGTCTTTATGCAGCAGTTTTGTTGTCCTTCTTTGATTCTCTATGCTTGGATGGGTCCTCTCCGATGATTAATCGTTATACACGAGAAGCTACGGCTCTGAATTTAGCTTCCACTTCGTCAAACGTTGCTATCTGAGCCATTTCTTATTGGTCTCATAATGCGTGCTGCTATGGAATGTTCTATGTAATCTGTAACACCCCTAAGTCCTACATCGTGGAAGCCTGTGTGAAGTATGTACTTATATAGTATAGCCCATCTCTTACTAACGCCGAGGCCTAATGATGGAAAACCCTACACCTGGGAGGTGGTAAAGTAGGGACAATATTGGTGTTAGTAGGGAGGTTGGCTCAGTCTGTGTGGCAACGCCATGTGTTGGCGGATCTCGAAACTTAGCCGAGGCCTTTTGAGGAATAAAACCCCACACCTATACGGTGGCTAAGTTGGGGACAATATCTTGTGTGAACGGAGATGTGGGTTGTTACATAATCTCTGCCATCCCCCCTGAGTTTGCCAATAATTTGTCTTTGCGAATGGTATGTAATCAGTTAGGTAATTGCTCCATAATCGTTCTTAATTCCTCTTAGTCGAGAGTTTAATTTCGTGGAAGAAGTAATTTGTGTGATGTAAAGTTGTACAAGTTGGAAATGGAGTAATGGTTGTGTCAGGTTTCTGTCATGGTAATGCTGTGTCATGGTAATGCTGCGTTTTCATTGTGTGGCTCAAGAAATGTAATAGTTCTATTAACTGGGTTTGGTACAAATGTAATTTATAAACATGTCACAAGTGTTGTACTATCGCCCTGCGTGGTGTGCCAAGAAATTTGTAGTCTAGTGTTTTATCTAGCTCCAGTGCTGTAAACTTGTTTAGATAGAGTGGACGGGAACACTTTAAATTCCGTTTGTGGTGGACGATCCATCTTAAAAACCAAATAGTTGATTGTCCACTAATAATCACCTGTACTATACTGATTTTTATTATTAGTTATAATAAAAGGTGTTAGCGGCCACCTTAAAAGCTGGACGGCTTTACCAACAACAATAATAATAATTTTGAAATCAATTTGAAAATAAGAAGATTTAAAATAAGGTAAAAATGACAAAATATATGAAATATAGATTCATTGCTATTACAGAATTTTTAACAATAAAACCTAGATTCTATAACTTATCATATTTTCTTGAACTTTTGTTAGTCATGAGTCTTCAATCTTTAACTCTTCTTCTTCTTTGTAATCATTGAATCTCCAAACTGTACGGTCTTCAATAATCAATACCTGCATCTAACATATATATTTCTAGATAAAAGTGTCAGTTTATATTTTATAACAACAATAGTTAAAACAAGGTCGTTGTCATCAAAACCATCATCACCAACATCTCAATCTCTAATATTCTCCCCCATTTTGATGATGATAACCTTTAGTTAGAAAATATATTTACCTGATGTCTTGATACTTTAATTACTTCCCCTTACTCCAATAACTCAATGCGAAACTACTAACCCCCCCTTACTCTAAGCCTATTTTACAATTCTCCCCCTTTGTCAACAAGAAATATTACATACTATTAATTGATCTACAAAACTCCCCTTAAACTAATACAAGACTAAACCTAGTCTAAGAACTAACCCTTAAAACTATGATAAAACTTACAGTACTCCCATTAAGACTATTACATAATATAATCTTAAATTAAAGAGTAAACGTAATAATATAATATTTTGTCTTAAACTATCGTACCATTAAAATACGATACTATAATTAAACTAAATTTTTTATTATAACATTTATATAGTACATGTAACTATACAATGAATACACGAATAATGGCAAACATACGTAATTAAACTGTTTAACAAATATTTACGAACACACCAAACCTATACACTGAGTTTTTGATAATTGGAGATTTATGAATTGGACAATTTGGATAATGGGGACAAAATTCCCCACTTTGTCCAATTACATTTCCATCCTTTTCAATACACACCTCGCCAACGAAAATGATTGGATCACGTCCATTTGAAATTTTTATTCTTCTTGTTCTTCCTCTTCTACTTCTTCTTCTTCTTCTTTATCTTTCATAGGATTATAATTTGAATATTAGACAAGTCATCCACGATAACGATTGGATTAGAATGGTTATTTTCTCATATTCCTAATGATTTTTCCTTGTTTCTATTGTTCTCTTTCCATTCATAGTTGCATCTCTTGGATACCAACGAGCGATTGCACTGTATCCTTCATAGATTCTTCTAATTTGATTACTTGTGCGAGCATAGTTTGTTGAAACAGACCTTGAGGAGAAGTAGGAAAGGAGAAGGTGTTGTTTTGGTTGGTATTTGATGAGGAGTCCATTATTATTTTATTTTAGAAGTTTATTTCAGAGAAGAATGAGTGATGAGATATGAATTTTTGTAATTGAGAGTTTAAATAAGTACAAAAACCAATTTTGGAGGGAATTTTTATTTTGAAAATTTTCTGTTATATGCTGACATGAGGGATAGTACATGTCAACACGTCTCCTACAATTTTGAAAGTTTGAATTTTCCTATATTTCAATATATATATATATATGTATATATACTAATATATTTAGTTATTCAATTTTGGTTAATGATCAAATACCTAGTTATCTTCTAATTTAGTGAACGTAGCTTCATTTAAGGTTTTAGTAAAAATATCTGAAAGTTGATTCTCTGTTTTAATGAATTCTAGGGAAATGTTTTCTTTACATACATCATCTCTTCGAAAATGATGTCTAGCATCAATATGTTTTGTTCTAGAATGATGAGTAGGATTTTTAGATAAATTTATTGCATTCGTATTTTCGAAGTACATTAGTGATTTGGTTATAATTAATCCAAAATCTTTTAGAGTTTATTGCATATAAATTACTTGAGAACAAATCAAAGAAGGAAAGATATATTATGCTTCGGTTGTTGATAAGGAAATGATAATCTGTTGTTTACTAACCCAGAAACCAAGGAATGTCCCAAAATGTGGCAAATTTCACTTGTACTTTTTCAGTATGATTTACAACATGCATAGTCAGCATTGCAATATAAAATTAAATCCAATGAATTATTATTAGGATAAAATAAACCAAAATCTAATGTGTGTTTGACATATCCTAGAATTTTTTATGGCTTTTACGTGAGTTTCCTTAGGTTAAGAATGATATCTTGCGCAAAGAACAAACGTTATGCATTATATTTGGTCTACTAGTAGTTATATTAATAGAGAACCTATCATACCTTTATGTAATTTTTGATCTACATATTTTGGTGAGTCATCTTTGCTTATGGCTTCATTGGTTGCTATGGGTGTGGGTTTCCCTTTGGTATTAACCATATTAAATTATTGATTATGTCTCTAGCATATTTTTTTTGATCAACGAATATACTATTATCTAATTATTTTATTGTAATCCTAGGAAGAAGGTGAGTTCTTTCGTATGACTCATTTCAAACTCTTTTGTCATAATTTTAGAAAATTCTTGAAACTTTCATCATTTATTGATCCAAAAATAATAGCATCTACATAGATTTATGCTAATTAAATATCATTTTTATTTCTTTTAATACAAAGATTATTATCTACTTTACCAATTTCAAAATTTGATTGTAGTAAATAAGATCTTAATATATCATACCGGGCTCTAAGAACTTGTTTTAAACCGTATAAGGCTTTCATTAATATATAAACATGTTTTTTTTTCATGTTTGAATAACGGGGGTTGTCCAACATAAACATATTCCTTAACAAATTCATTAAATATGCACTTTTTTACATCCATTCAAAATAATTTGAAATTATTGTAATTAGCGAAAGCTAGTAGAATTCCAATAGCTTTTAGTCTTGCTACAGATGCAAAGGTATCATCGTAATCTATCCCTTCTTCTTGACAGTTTCCTTATACAACTAATTGAGCTTTATTTCTAACAATCTCACTAAGTTCACTCATTTTATTTTTATAAACTCATTTAGTTCATATTATTTTTTTATCCTCAGGTCTAGGAACAAGTTCCCATATATCATTTTTGGTGAAATGATTTAGTTCTTCTTGCATAGCAAGTATCCATGAATCATTAGTTGATGCTTCCTTCTAATTTTTAGATTCAATAGTTAATATAAAAGCTACATTACTCGTATTATTTAACTGGATTTTAGTTCTTACTACAGACTCAATATCTCCTAATATGTTTTCTACAGGATGGTCTCTTAGAAATCTAATTCTTTTATTAGGTTAATTGATTTCATTATACTCATTATTTTCATTCATCTTCATTATGTTTTTGACTTACATGTTTAAAATCTTCATTAAAAGATAAATTCATAGTTTCTTCAATAGTGTTAGTTTTTAAATTAAAAACTCTGTAATCTTTGCTTCTATTTAAGTATCTAATAAAAATTCCTTTATCTGGTTTGGAGTTAAATTTATCTAAATTTTCTTTAATATTTAAAATGAAACGTTTACTTCCAAAAACTCTAAAATGAGATACATTTGGTTTCTTATTGTGTAGAAGTTCCTATGGTGTTTTATTAGTTAATGGTCTAATTAAAATTATATTCAAGATATAACAAGCTATAGCAACTTCTTCGGCCCAAAAGTTTCCTAGTAAATTACTATCAGAAAGAATCGTTCTCACACACTCTTGAATCGTTCTATTCTTACGCTTAACTACTCCATTTTGTTATGGAGTTCTTGGAAAAGAAAAATTATAAGTAAGTTCCTTTTTATTACAGAATTTTTTTAAATTCTCCGCCGTAGTCACTACATATAGTTTTATTTTTTAAAGATTATAGATTTTGAATTCTTTAAGTTCTAAATAATTCAAAAGCATCACTTTTATGTTTGAGAAAAAGAGTCTAGGTGTATCTACAATAATCATCGATAATTACGAAAATGTAACTACTATGATTTGTTGACTGAGTTTGAGATGGACCAAATAAATCCATATAAAGTAATTTTAACAGATGGAAATCACATCTTTTAATTTAAACGAACATTTTCTTAATTTTCCTTGTTGATAGACGTTACTAAAACTATTTAATTTAAAATTCATTTTTGGAAGCCTTCTTACTAAATCTATTATGGAAATTTTAGATAGTGCTTAAAATTTAAATGATCAAACCTTTTATGCCATACCTAAGGATCACTTGTATTGGCAAAAAGTCATAGGTTATCATTTGAATTTTTCATACTTAAGACGTAAATATTTTTCTTTCTAATTCCTTTAAAAATTATATTTGAATTATTATCTTCGATGAAACACTTATCTTATTCAAATTTGATTTTATGACCTTTATCACATAATTGACTTATACTAAGTAGGTTGTATTTTAAATTTCTAAGCAAAAAAATATCAGAAATAGTAGGAGTTTTAAAACTGTCGATGCCAATCACATATCCTTTCAAGTTATCACCAAAGTTGACCTTCCTCCATATTTATATACTATATTATTTAGTATGTATGGATTTCCCTTCCTATAACTGGAACAACTACGATTAAGTATACATTTATCTTTCTTGATTTGCACCATCTGCCCATCGACTGTTGAATCATCAAAAGCCACATAACACATATGTTCCTGTATAACAAACCAATTTGGTAGATAACTTGATTTTCAATAGATTTAAATGCAGACTCATGAAACAATGATGAAATGAATGTTTTTGAACTAGTGTTACAATGAATTTCAAAATTTGCCATTTAAATTTTCAAAAAATATATATTATGAAAACATTAAAAACCAATGCTCTAATACCAATAATTGGGGAATGAAGATTAAGGACCTTAAGGCAAACTAAACCGAAGTGCAACTCTGTTAGATCATTTTGAAGTAAAGTGGTTGAAATCCTTCATTTTTCCTTGCTTGAATATCGTTCCTTTAGCCTGTTCTTGGATGGCTTCTTTTATGTGAGAGAATAGGTTGTATTCCTCTGATATTGGGCCAGTTAAACCTAACATGGGGGTTGGTCCTATATGGAAAGTGTTAATGCTCCAACAGTCAGGATTATACTATTCTACTTCCCTTTTCTTATTCATGATTCGCAAGGCTTCCATTCTTTACCATTTTTCTTCAATAATTCTTGGGTCAATGATGTCTGAAGTAGAAGACACTCGTTAAGATCCTTTATCCATGGTCTAGTTCTTCAGTGCTTAACCATCAGGGTGGAATAACTAGGTATGTGATTGGTTATCCGCAGGAACAGACATTCAGGCCCCGCATTTAGCGCTAAAATGTTAACAATAAAAATTGATAACACTGGAATATATGGTTATTATTGTGGACATAGGGGAACATAGGGGTAATCTAGTTCCTTAAAGCCCGACTCAATTCGTCGTCTTCTAGACATTAAGATCCTAAGTCTGAAGATTTGTTACTTCCTTCGAGAGGTGAGTATCATGCTTACAAGACTTAAGGATCAACAGTTACCTTAGGATAAGGGCTCCATAAGATCAATACTAATTGGATCTAGATGGTTCATTAGGGACGACCCAATAATTATTTCCAAGTTGAAGATTTGAATTCGAATTTGTAATGGAAAATAAGTTGAATAGATTGCAAATGCTAAGTATCTCCTTTATTGATCACTTGATTATGTACATAGATGATTACAAGAGAAATACCCAAATCAATTTCTAAATTAGGGTTTTGTCTCATAGAAACAAGTATAAGATTTTAGAATGAGGGGAAGTTCCCAAAAATATGACCACCAGGGTCTTATTTATAAAGGATTTGGACCCCCTTTCAATAGCAGTCTCTTGGTATCGGCCTGCTCTTATGGCTATTGGTTTCGGTGGCAAACCCCTGGTGTCAGCTTACTTCATAGCTTCTGGTTTCGGTTTCGATACTGTGCTACTTGCATTTCTAGGTGCCGCATTCATGCTTTCGCATAGTAACTGGGTATCGCCCTTATGCTTTTTTCCTTTGCAATTTTGGTGCCGCCTTCGTGCAGTAGTATCAACACCAAGCATATTGGTATTGATAGCGCTTCTTTGATTCCATCCCACTTATTATTGGTTTTGTGCTTCTTCTTTTATGCACTCAGTTTCGGTTCGTTCTCCAAGCTTGTGTATCTTCTTTCTTTGCTACCAACTTCCACGCATCTGTCTTCATTTATTTCAATACCGACACCAAGCCTTACTACTTATTGTACGTTGGTATCGTTATTGTGCCTTTGTTGCCATCTTTTTTGTATTGGCACCAAGCGATTTGCTCCCCTTTGTTGGTGCCGATAGCATGTGTGCCAAGTCCTTGTTTTGGTGTCGACTTTCAGCTCCTATCCCTCTTGATTTCGGTATCGGCTTAGTTCTTTTATCCTCATTTGCTATTGGTTACGGCTTTACCTTGTGCTTTAGTGTCGACTGAAGGCTTCCAATTCTTCTACTTTGTTGTAGGCTTCAATCCGATACCCCTTCACCTCACTTTGATTTAAGCATCGAAATCTTTTAGTAACAAAAGTGATATAAAAGTTAATTTAAATTATAAATATAAATATGAAAACTTTAAAACTTAATATACAAAGTTATAGATGTAAATAACAAACTTAAAACTTAATATATAAATCTATGAATATAAGAAAATAATAATATTAAAATTTAAGTAATCATGTATAATTAAAACTTAAAATGTAAGCAGGAAAATCAAAAATATTTAAATTAGGAGTTAGATTTAAAATCCAAGAATTAAATTTAAATATTTAAATATATTTTAAATAAAAAGTAATTTTGAAATCAATTCGAAAATAAAAAGATTTAAAATAAGGTAAAAACAATAAAATATTTGAAATAGAGATTCATTACTATTACAGAGTTTTTAACAATAAAATCTTGACTCTATAACTTATCTTGTTTTCTTGAACTCTTGTTACTCATGGGTCTTCAATCTTGAACTCTTCTTCTTTGTAATCTTTGAATCTCTAAACTGTACAGTCCTTAATGATCAATACCTGCGTTTAATATATATATATGTCTAGATAAAAGTATTAGTATATATATTATAACAATAATAGTTAAAACAAGGTTTCTGTCATCAAAACCATCATCACCAACATCTCGGTCTCTATTAGGTAGAAATCGCACAAAAATGTTGTAGGTTCTGGGTCAGCTAAAGCTGGTTCGATATAGTCGAGCCAGGCCAACTTATCCGGGTCAACACGAAATTCTATGGGGATGACAAGTGTTGACACGCTTTTTGGTCGAAGCTATCACATGTCAATAACATCGTCAACATACACTAAATGATTTGGTCAAAGTCATGACATAAATATAAAAATAGCCAGAAAACCCTTTCGATGACCTCTTTTAGGCCCGAAAACATGGATTTCGGTGCCTTGCACCGTAATTCTTATAGCCCTCTGAGTCAGCTTCAGGTACAAATTTTGTTTGGCCCAAACGGCCTTACGATTTGAATGTTATACTCATTTTCGTGAACATGTGCAGAAATGTCTTCACGGTCTTTTCAGGCCCGAGAGAAGTCACGCACGCGTAGGCCTCACAACTCCTCGAAATGATCAACTTTGTATATTTCTAGTCCCCAGTCTCAGGGATTTCGAATCCCTCCAACGCCATATAATTCACACCCCTCAAAACGTGATCCACCAGCATTTCATATCCCTCAAGGGATAAAAAATCGATTCCCGCGGATACGATTTCATATCCCTCTGAGGAAATCGTATTCCTCTAGGGATACGAAATCGTATCCCTCAAGGGATACAATTTCATATGGATGCGATCTGTATCCCCTCACTCCATATTTCGACTCGCAGGGACCTCACATCCCTCTAGAATTTCGACTCCCTTAGTCACTTTGCGTCGCACCTAGGACGTCGAGTCCCTCCGCTTCGTATCCTTAGGGATGCGAAATTTCGTATCCCGGAGTTACATTTTTTATATCCCCTAGGTGGGATACAAAACCTTCTTCTGCACTTAAGAGGGATTCGAAATTTTGGGTGCTACTCTCCGGGGATGCGAAATTCTGTTTTGTGGTCCCCAAATCTCATCTACGCCTACCCAACCCACTACCTATAAATACTCCCTAACTCATTCATTACAAGGGTTGGATTTTTTGCACTTTGAAACTCCAAGAGCATCATTAATGGCTGCTATCTTCTTCTCCATGACTATTGGACATAGCTTGGACTACTAAACATTACATACACATTTTCCTTCAACATTTGGACAATCCCTTGGACATTTACATTGCTTTTGGACTATTTTGGACATTTTTGGATTTCTTGAACAATGAAGCTAAAATTGGACATTATTGACCAAGTCAACACACTTTTCACTCAACGAAGAAGACGACGAACATCCAGGACAAAATTTAGAACTAACATATAATTTGTTATTCTATTGTAACACTTTTGTATGCACGTACTATCCGAACTTTCCCAACAATTGTAATTTGAATTTATATGATGAATGTTTACAATAAAATGGACGTAGGGATTAGTGTAGAACCACTATAAAAAGTTGTGTTCACCCAGCATTTACTTACATCACTTCGGATTACTGTGTATCTATGACACATACACTCAAGGGTTGGCATGTGTTGAATCGTCGACAATTCCCTATGTTAACTCTTTGGCGCACCAGGAAGGGGGCACACAGCTTCATCTTCAGTCTCAGTTCTCGACTTCAATTTTGGACTTTAGTTCTTGTCCTCGGTTCTCGACTTTGGCCTTCAGATTTTGCGATTCAGCCTTAACTTTCTTTTGGAATCAACTTCACTCGCTTCCCGCCATGGTTTAAAGAAAACACATATAATTCACTCAGAAGGAGCAGGTGCAGAGGAGGAGCAAGAACTCTCCTCGATCGGGCACCCATCTAACTTTGTTACCCGAGACGACATCGACGGAGTCATCAAAGATCTAACTAAAGATATTACTTCTCACTTAGAGTAACAAGAAGGACATTTTCGTCGCCAAGAGGCCACTGTTGCCACTCTTCTCGCCTAATTCGAAGGATTTACAAGATAGTCGGGCCAAGGAAATCTTGTCGAAACAATCGCTATTATTCCACAAGAATTAGCTCGAGACTTGGGGCAATTCACGAAGAGCAACCCTGTGTCGACACCAATCCACTGGAAGCCACAAGATCAGTTAGGCTCGGGGGCAACACCCTCAAGCCTCATTCAATGCTCAACTTAGGCTGTAGCCAATCAGATCTTAGGATCAGGCATTGGAAACGACAATCAAACACTAGTGCGTGCAGTTTTGGAAAAAGGAACTCCTGTAGGTCCTAATCTTGGATTTGTACCCACTGAGGCACCTTAAGCCAGGAACGAGCTGGATAGTTTGCTTGGCGCTCTACCTTTTGCTAAAATTGGACTTGTCGCTGGCGGCAAAGGCATCAGTTTGCATAACTTGAAGCAATTTCTTGGCATGGGAAGTGAAAGTCAAGTCGTCAATGTCATTCGATGCTACATCCGTAGCGGGGCACCTCATGCCAGCTTGGACTACATTACTCGCAGCCCCTTCACTCAGACATCAGGAATTTTCAGAACTCACTGGACTTCAAGCTGCCAATGTTAGAACATTTTAACGGTAGTAAAGACCCTACTGTTCATATCATGCGCTACATGCGCCACATGGAAGTACACTCAGCCTCAAAAGGTGTCTTGTCCAAGTCCTTCTCTCTTTATCTTAACGACATTGTTCGTCTATGTTTCAGACAGTTGGAACAAGAATCTATCAATAAATGGAGCATCCTAGTCGATAGATTCATTGAGCAATTCAGAGTTCACATCGCTCAACCAAGGAACGTTATAACTTTAACATCTGTCGAGCAGAGAATAAGAGAGACTACTCGCAAGTTCCTTGAACGATTCAACGTAGCAGTGGACTCTGTCGATAGACCAGATCCGTCCATAGTCCTAATGGTGTCGTCTCTGGCATTCTCGACAAAACAGACTTCAAGGTCTCACTGCAACGGGACCCACGAAGGGACCTTGCTGAATTCTACTTCGAGGCCGAAAGATTTCTCATGGAGAGGGACTCACACGATAAAAAGCATGTACATCGAGCCAACTCTGCAGCAGGCCTAGGATTGTCCACGCTCGACAAAGGCAAGGGTAAATCCTGGGACAACCAAAACTCACGGCCTCGCTACGAGCCAAAGTTCCCAGCCTACACTGAGCTCACTCATGGCCTAGAGAGGATTTATCTCGACATACATGAAATTGCGCCTTTCCAGAAGCCTCCAGGAGAGATCGGACTCCAAGGCAAGCAAGTTCTGATTGCATATTCCATGAAATTCCTGGTCATGACACCGACCATTGCAGGTAGTTCCGCGATCTAGTCGAAGCACACATTAGGAGCGACAAACTACAGCATGCCCTGAACCCAGTAGCGGCTATGCCACCTACCCTATCCCCTGCAACATATCTGGATAGAGGCAGGACTGGTCGCCCCAGGGCATCATCTTCAACTGATCCCGCTCAACGGATCTTCTTGGCTCCCAGACTCCGGTCCGTTACTTATGTTTGTTCTTGTTGGCGACTTCTCCCACTTTTTTTTTCCTGTATGTAATCAAAGCGGCAATGTTGGCTCACATGCATGGAACTATCTTGTGGTCTCCATTTATGTTCGGGGTTGGACTAACGGCCATTGTACTCTTGTGGGATTAATAAAAGGTTACCTTGGGGACCCGACTCCACAATGGATCAGTCCAGTATAAAACTTAGGCCCCAGCTCCCCACTGGACCAGTCCAATATAAAATTTGAGCTCTAGCTCCATACTGGATCTGTCCAATATAAAATTTGGGCTCTAGCACTCCATTAGACCAGTCCAATATAAAATTCAGGATTCGGCTCCACACTTGATTAGTCCAGTATAAAATTTAGACTTCGGCCTCCTTGGAAGTGGATCCGTCCTGTATAGACATAAGACTCCGGTCTCGCCCTCCCTTATCAGTCAGGAATAGACTTTGAACTACGGTTCTTAACTTGAGATTCTGGTCTACGACTTCCTCAAAGATGTGGTCCATCGGGGATAAGGATTCTACAAATGGGTTTACCAAGCATAAGAACTATCCGATTCGGTCCACCAAGCACGGAAGTTCCTTATCTTAACCTTCTTAGCACATAAATCTTAACAACCTAACCAATTGAACACGTAATAATACATAACTTGGTCCGTCTCTTTTGCAGATACATATTTATGCAATGGCTCGACAAGCCCATGGCCATCTCGGACTAGACAGTCCATTTTAAATACGATCTTGACGATCGTTGGCTTCCTATTATATTACGATCCCACACTTGGTCATAGAGTAAACCTTATTTTTGCAAATATCCAACACTACGCAAACTAACTATCGTCGCGGGCTCCTATGGTAAATAATAACTAACATTATTTAGCTACTAAGTCCATTCTTTATCTTCTAGTTATATTTATTCTAAGTTTACTAGTCAAGGAAATTCTATCACTTCTCAAGCTAAAAGTTTTGTTTATTTATTCCCTTCTTATATGGACTTAATATCTATTAATACACACGATTCCCATTAATCCCTATTTAATTCTTTTATCACCTTTATTAAGGTTACCTGCCATTTATGACCCTAACGGTCATATTCCTAAGGCACTAATTGTCAAATTTAATTACATCAACCGTCACATGCCATTCATAGCCCTAGAGGCACTATTTCCTAAGGCAATGGATGCTTATAAACATCCCAAATTATCAGTCCCAAAATATCTATTTGTTGTACCCCAACATACATTGCTAATTCAAATTTATTACTTTATTGTTTGTTTATATGTATGTATGTGCATATATATATATATATATATATATATATATATATATATATATATGCACCAGACCCCTCACATTAAGTCGTCCATTTGTGGATGCTGGATTTGTCGGGCGGTTCCAGATAGACTTCTACCACAAGTTGGGCTTAACCTCGTGTCTTAGTGTGGTTATAATTTAATTTCCTAATTAGGGTTAACAATATTAATCGTGGCCAATTTAGAAATTGTAACCATTTACTAGTTTATTCATTTACCCCAAATTAAAGATGGCTACAACATTCACTTATTTTATTCAGGACCTATTCATAGCTAGTTAATTTCCTTTTATGGCTACAATGGTCATAATATATTTTTCCAATTAATATAAATTACATTTTCGTGTATACTTCTATAAAATGGACACCATTCAAACCCACAAACATTAATTATAATGTGTATATTTCATTGTTTACGTAGATTTGGACGGATAAAGTATATGTGTATATATATATATTTACATTTTTGCGCAGTTAACATGGTAAATTTTCTTTTATTATTATTGTTAAGATCAATGATTTGGTTCAAACTAATAACCAAACATTCCTTTTCACATCCAATTTTGTAATAAGATTCCAAATCGAACAAAAAGGCTATCAACCGTAATCATTGTAAATTATGCCAAATACTTAAAAGACGGGTAAACAAATTTCAAACCATGAGAAATATACATTATGTATATTTTGGAATAGTTGGTGTAAACTACACACAAATATATATGTATTTATATTTATACGTAAATTTACACAACCTTTCCCCTTTTCACATTTGGACATATTTCCTATTGGTTTCAAATAATGTCTTTTTATTTAAAAAGAAGAAAAAGGCATATTTACAATAACTTAGTTAAAACCCCAAACAAAACTGAACACAATTAGGCTTATACCTTTTCAACCAAAATTACATAATTTACTATTTTACACCGAAACTACAGATCAGGAATAAAACTGCATCTTAATAGTGTTTTGTGGGACTGATTTCCAAATCTACGGTGTTTATGATAACCAAAATATATTAAACACAATTGTAGGCAATAATATAAACAATCAAGTAAGCCTATAAATTATAATATTATTCAAACCACAAATTTATACTTTCAAATTTTAACAACATTCATAAACGGATCTGATATGTATTATTTCAGATTTAACAATGTTATAAGCAGATCTGATAACAGTTAGGCATATATTTAAGATCTATCACAAATGAAATAATCAATTCAATGTATACTATGTATGTAAATTTCCCACTTACTTGATAGCATCCAAATTTGACATTTGAATAATTTTTTTGGCGTACACTTCCCAAATTCTTACAGATCTACAATTATTCTGAAAAGGGGATACTTTCAGATTTGAAAATTTGAAAGAAAATTGGAAAAGAGGGGAGAAATATGATGAAGAAGAGCTTAGACATCAGTCCATATCCATTTCCCCTTTAATCTGATTACCCCTTCCAAATTATATTGTTTATATTTGATTTTTCATCGTATATGAACCTATTTTTGTTTTAGAATTTGTTTGAAGAGAAAGGGAAACGACAAAGATTCGTTGTTGCCTACAGATTTGTTTGGAAAAGAATTGGGCCTTACCCCTTTATTTGTAGGAGTTGATATGGCCACGAACCTTTAAATTAGATTAAATATATATATTCGTCCATTTATAGAATAATATATAATGAAAATCCCTTCAAAACCTACCCGTCATTGGGCTGAAAACAGCCGAAGCGGTCCCCTTCATAGGGATCGACCGCCCTTCGGTAGTCCTGCCTAATGCTAGTGGGTTAATGAAGGTAAGTAATATTTATTTATTCTGATTTATTTTATTTCTATCTGTTTTCCGTATTCCGTCCGTAACTTTTTCAGACGGCCTCCGTTCGTGAAACTCCAAACATGAATGTGGACCAGAATTCCGAGATGAACGCAATAGTTAAAGTTTCATGGTAAATTTCCATCATTTGCAGAAATTTCTATTTTTAAAATCTAATTAACTCACTTATTTATTTATTGTCGAAATTCCGGATTGTTACATTCTCCCCTCCCCCTAAAAGAATTTTGGTCCTGAAATTTTAACACCTACACACCCTATGCTACACAACCAATTATAGTTCATCCACTTTGCAACCAAGTACGCATGTGCACATCTCACATTATGTATTTCAACCACAAAACGTGTATGCACAGTGATTCTAAATCGGATCCTCCTATATGATTGCATCGAATTTTTTTTAAAAATTTGAAAACATGACGCAAAACATCCTAAATATACTAGCAGTTCTATATGAATGCAAAATTGGAAAATCCTTTTTCATCCATAACCCTCACACAACTATGAATATAAGTGTGAAGCAACAAATTTTGCATCCAAATAGTTCCATCCAAAACGTCAACGCATCTAATCGCTTCCTATTGAATTTCTCCTAAACTGGAAAAATGAAATCATAGAGATGAATTTTAACGTTCTCTTCGCTTAAAATGATCCATTTCCTATCCTATAGTGGAAACATTACCTCAGTTGCCTAAAATATTTCAAAAATTTCCATTTGTAGACTGTAAAAGAGGCTTAAAACAAGCTTTAAAACGCAAAACGAGTTAATTAACAACTCGCGCGCATCGTTGACAAGGTATGAAAACAATGTTCCAAGGCTAAAACAACATTTTCCTTGTTGTCGTTAATGTTTTTATCGCATCATCGATCGTATTGCACCGCTAAAATGTGCACACAAACCATCCAAAAATCTTCCTTATGCTTTTCATGTGACCAAAAATTGAAAATTTTCATAAAAAATAAGTTTCTACTTTAAAACTCTTTTTATAAATTTGGAAAATTTCTTTTCAACACTGTTTCACTCACCATATGAGACCTATATGAAAATTAAAATTTCGATAACTTGCGTTGCGTCATTCAAAGCATCTATTTTAATGTACAACAGACGTTTTAAGCACGTGCAAACTACCGTACCCAAATTTTGCATTTTCGCGCAAACCTAAAATAAAAGAAAGTAAATTAGTAAAAATGATAATTTTTTTTCGAACAACATTTCCGAAAGGTTTCAAAAATGTATTTACAAAAACTTAAACGATTCATGTCACATGTTGGTGAAAAAGAAAGTCAATCACACAAAAATGCAAAACCTGAAATCACACACAAAAGAACACAATAAATTATAGCTTTATCAAGGAACAGGTGATTAATATACCCGTGACGAAAACGACACAAAACCCGTCCTTTGCTAAAATTTATCCAACTTAGAATTCTATTCTTTCCAGCTCTAGGACATCCACTAGTTAGATAAGAAAATTGAGATTTCATTTAGATAGACATGAACGAACGACACAAATATTTCTAAACATAGAAATCTCGCTAAAAGTTATGCGATTTCAAAGACAAAAAACCCTAGAATTTACAAGCATGAATTATCACAAAGCCAAGAACCAAATACTGGAAAGGGAAAACAACGAAGATGACAACAAAACAACAACACCGAAACTCCTAAAACAATGCCTATGAACAACGAGATGTCTTGCCCCATGAATGGAGCTCAAACCATTTTTATGACCTTTGATTAATCATATCATGATAGCAAAATGCTCAATCTCATGTTACAAACACTGCTGGTGTTGTTGGAGGTTCCCACATCACCATCTCTTCTAAGAAATAATTTGCGATGAGAATAGAAACCTACCATAAAGCTGGTTCTCATGGAAATCTACCTAATATTTTCAAAAGACAAAAATGGGTAGGTGAAATTACAGAAAGTAACTCCACGAGATAACACACAAGAACAACAAGCTGAATCAAATATGATGCAACACCAAATGATGGTTACTCCATCGATCAGAGAAAAGATTGATTTCCACATCATGAGACAAACCTAGCCATAACTTACCATCTATAAAACGATGTGCTAAATGGGTCACACATCTACATGGGAAGTTTAAACAAACTTTCCCGAACTCAAAAACCGACATGAAGGAAAAGGAGATCTGCTGCAAATATCCAAATCCAGTCAGCAAAAGGACCATTCAAGTCTGCGTAAAACACAGATGCCTCTAAAATCTCACTGAGATTCTCCTCATAAAAAACATATAAAGACAGCTTAATCTTCACCTCTGAAATGACGATCACCTTCATCAAAAATCCATTCCAACAAGATATAGCAAAGGCGGATGCAGCATAACCAACAATCATATTCTAAGATCTCGAAGCATAGAACCGGTGCAAGTCCAATTGTCATGAAAAAATTTCTTGGCCCTAAAGCAATGAAACCTTTTTTCTCATTCCGATCTTCCCAAATGATTTTTCTCCCTAAGGATGAGACCTTAATGGTGCGAGTAAGATCAGATAGCGCAATTAGGTATTATGGACTAAGAAATGATTGAAGTAAAGAAATTGGGTTTAGATCTTGGAGTGCTAGTGAGGTAAAATCTAATGCGCAAACTAGCGCGAAAAAGGAGGAGATGGGTCGACGACAAAGAAAGAGAAGAAGGATAAGAATATGGTTTGGCTAGATAAGGAAGGAAGGATGAAAGAAAGAAGTTAATGGAGGTTACTTGGACATACTTTTACGGTTTAGTCCTAGGTCCAAATTGTACCAAAACTCATTAACTAGTTGACCACTATAGGTATAACGCAAAATAGTCAAATGTCAAATGAGCTTTGAGCAAATGTTGAACCTTGGCCTTATTAGGCCGGATAAAATATTAATCGTCCCATGTCATCTTTTAAGATTTGACGCAACACGAAAAACAATTATCCTCATCATGACGGTATCAAAGACAACGGTCAAACTCCGAATCGTCTCCAAAGATTAAATGAAGTCTCAACAAAGGCTACAACCATACAATGAACAAATTTCCAAAATAATTCAGCTATAAATCTGTAATTAAATTAAAATGGGTTTTCTCCTTACCTAGCCGACAACAAATAAACGATTCCAAATCAAATAACCCAAAAATCAGGACGTAGGATTTTCCCTTAACTTTTCGATGGAAAATTTAAAGCTTTTCTAAATGGATTTATTGTAAACTAACGGTTTTGTATTTATAAATCTAACTTATTATTATTATCCAGTTTATATTACTAATCGGAAAACCTTTTTGCATTCCAGAACGTCAGGATTATAAAAACTCGAAGATTAATTGTGATAATTTCGATAAATCATCCAATATATATAAAAAGAGCGATACTAAAAATCATAAAGAATGGATACAAAATATTTTTAAGTTTCAAGGCATATTCCATGTCATTTCAATTTTTTCTTCCTTCCAACTGGATTATTTAATAAAATCAAACGAAGTCTGAATTTTTTTGAAAGATGAGCAGATTAGAAACTTATAAGACTATAGTTTCATAAAACTATTTTTTGAAACTATAGTTTCGAAAACTTTCGAAATCCATTTTATTTCTCTAAAACAGATTTAAAAATAAATTTGCCTCGAATAGAAGGCCAAAAATCAAATGAATATTTTTAAGAAAAGAATATCCATAATTTTAATGAAGCATTGAATGGGTAGACCTCGCAATTATATTTCCGAATGGATATGACATATTAACATGGATTTCACGTTTTAGACCAAGAAAAGGTCATTGACTGGAACCACAAAAGGAAACCAAAAACCAGAAATCACGACTATCTCAGTTGTAGCTAGATTTTTTGTTCAATCTCCAAACTTGAATCCACGGAATTCACTATATGTCGTCCTCATGCTCTTCACAATGAAATCGCCAGCGTATTGTTAGGTAAGACAGAATTGGCTAGGAAGCCGAACTCAACATATTTCGACTCATAGTCGCTTAAGACCCATTTTGAATAAATAGGCCCACGACTATTTCATCTTCGAAATAGTTTAAAGTCGAGAAAGAAGATGAAAAATAGAAAAGAAAACCGAATAATTTCTCTCATGAGTCCTAATTTAACTAATTCCTCTGATCCTCTAACCTATGTTCTAATACAAAATGTAACTCCCCATATTTTTTGAGCCTAAATTTCGACAAAAATCGAAACTCGAACACATCCAAGCACGGAAGTGTAAATCTTGTACCTGCAAATAAATGAGCATGAGCATAATTAAAGTACGATAAATAACTCATAGAGGAACAAATATGATAGACTAGTATTAACTCAAGTAACAACCTTATAAACGTGAGTCACCATGTCTATACTGAGCATGAGAGAGAACGAGAACCAAAAACCAAACTTAAACACCTGCGGGAACCAGACCCTCTCCATAAAACCTAGGAGATTGTAATGTGGAGGGGGGGGGGGGGGGGTTAGAACAACAAGTTCTGGTGAACAGGAAGAGTATAACACAATTTACAGTACATAGATGTATCCCGTTTGGTTCAACCAAAGACATATGCCTTCCATGGCTAGTAATTCTAACCTAATCTTGAAAACATTTATGCACGACTATAACTACCATACCCAAGGTAGCATTCCCAATGACAACAATACCAAGATACAACGTTTACGTATACATTTATGAAGCTTTCAAACCATCATTTAACTAATTACTAAGCAAGAGGTGGGCTCTCAACTACGATGTTTAGTAATTTTTTGTATGTACTTAACCATGTAATGCCTCACTATCAAATGATAGATAAGGGAGGATTTTCTCGATCACTTAAGACCATAGGTGGACCTATTAGTCACTTAATACTTCTTGATGGTTTACTCAATGCTATTATAAACTAGAGGACACTGGCTATAGGTCCTACTAATTAAGGCTTCCATCATTCACGCATATAAACCCATGCCCCACATAAGGCGAGAGATAGTGAGCCACCACTTAAGACCACTTGGTTAGATTGATGTAGCACGCCATTTAAAATCACCCGGTAGAGGGCCCCCTCGTTACTATCTAGCTAGCATTATTGGATAATCACCTAGATGCTTAATACTTCATGTAGAAAAGGTAGCCTTATGGAATGGCCATATCAGACATTTTTAAATCTAGTTTTTGGTAGGATTCACACACCATTTAAAACCCCTAGCTGGAGGACCTATTCTCAGGTGGAATCCTCGATCCATGTCACTTAAGACCCAAGGTAGCAGACTATTCGCGAAGATTATCAAGCTCGTACCCAATTAGTCTTTAATGCTTCCGTTTATGGGAGATGGGCTACGCGATCGCTTAATACCTTTTTATAGGTGGATCTAAACACTTAAAACCTTAACCCCAAAGCATGTTATGCTTATAGATTTTCCTTATTTGATTTCTCCTTACGGACGAGAGGAGGACACCTTTTGGCCACTTAAGACCTCACTCATGGTGTAAACATTATTTTTGAAAATAATCAACACTATGCAAACTAACTATTGTCACGGTCTCCTATGGTAAATAATAACTAACATTATTTACCTACTAAATCCATTCTTTATTTTTTTTATTCTAGGTTTATTTTCAAGGAAATTCTATCACTTCTCATGCTAAAAGTTTTTTTTATTTATTCCCTTCTTATATGGACTTAGTATTTATTAATATACGTGATTCCCATTAATCCCCATTTAATTCTTTTATCACCTTTATTAAGGTTACTTGCTGTTTATGACACGAACGGTCATATTCCTATGGCATTAATTATCAAATTTAATTACATCAATGATCACATGCCATTAATAGCCCTAGAGGCACTATTTCCTAAGTCAATAAGCACTCATAAATTTCCCTAATTATCTATCCCAAAATATCTATGTGTTGTACCCCAACAGACATCGCTAATTCAAATTTATTAATTTGTTGTTCGTTGTGCATGCATGTGTGTGTATTTATTTATGCACCAGACCCCTCACATTAAGTCGTCCACTTATGGATGCTGGATTTGTCGGGTGGTTCTGGGTGAATTTCTATTACAAGTTGGGCTTAACCTCGTGTCTTAATGTGGTTATAATTTAATTTCCTAATTGGGGTTTACAATATTAATCTTGGCCAATTTAGAAATTGTAATCATTTACTAATTTATTCATTTAACCCAAATTAAAGCTGGCTACAACATTCACTAATTTTATTTAGGACCTATTCATAGCTAATTAATTTCCATTATGGCTACAATGGTCATAATATATTTTTCCATTTAATGTGGATTACATTTTTATGTATACTTCAATAAAATGGAAACTGTTCAGACACATAAACATTAGTTACAATATGTATATTTCGTTGTTTATGTAGATTTGAATGGATAATTTGTGTATATACATATATTTATATTTTCGCGTAGTTAACGTAGTTAATTTTCTTTTATTATTATTGTTAAGTTTATTGTTTTGGTTCAAACTAATAACCAAACATTCCTTTTCACATCCAATTTTGTAATAAGATTCTAAATCTTAACAAAAGGCCGTTAACCGTAATTATTGTAAATTATGCCTGAATATTTAGAAGAGGAATAAACAAATTTCAAACCACAAGAAATATACATTAGCATATTTTCAATAGTTGGTGTAAACTACGCATATATATATATATATATAAATATATATGTGTGTGTGTGTGTGTGTGTATGTATGTATGTACTTATATTTATATGTGAATTTACACAACCTTTTCTTTTTCAATTTTGGACATATTTCTTATTGGTTTCAAACAATGTCCTTGTATTTAAAAAGAGGAAAAAGGCATATTTACAATAAATCAATTAAAACCCCAAACAAAACCGAACACAAACAGGCATATACCTTTTTAACCAAAATTACATAATTTACAGTTTTACACTGAAACTACAGATCTGGAATAAAACTACATCTTAACAGTGTTTCGTGAGACTAATTTCTAGATCTATAGTGTTTACAATAACCACAATATATATTAATCACAATTGTAGGCAATAATATAAAAAATCAAGCAAGCCTATAAGTTATAATATTATTCAAACCACAAATTTATACTTTCTAATTTTAACAACATTCATAAACAGATCTGATAGGTATTATTTTAGATTTAACAACATTATAAACAGATTTTATAAATGATAGGCATATATATACTCTCACACAAATGAAATAATTAAGTCATTGTATACTATATATGTAAATTTTCCACTCACCTGAAAGCATCCAAATCCGAATTATCTTTTAGGCCTACAATTCCCAAATTCTTACAGATCTGCAGTTATTCTGAAAAGTGGATACTTACAGATTTGTAGATTTGTAAGGAACAAGGAAAAGATGGGAGAAATCTGATGAAGAAGAGCTTAGATGTCAACCCATATCATTTTCCACTTGAATTCGATTATCCCTTCCAAATTGTATTGTTTATTTTTTAATTTTTATTGTATATGTACCTATTTTTGTTTTAGAATTTGTTTGAAGGGAAAGGGAAACGACAAAGATTCGTTGCTGCCTACAAATTTGTATGGAAAAGTATGGTGCCTTACCCCTTAATTTATAGGAGTTGAAATGGCAATGAAACGTTATATTATATTAAATAGACATCCGTCTGTTTACATAATAATATATAATGAAAATACCCATCAAACCTTGCCGTCATTGGGCTGAAAACAACTGAAGATTTCGATTCCCCTTCATAGGGGTCGACTGTCCTTTGGTAGTGCTGCCCAATGATGGCAGGTTAAAGAAGGTAAGTAATACTTATTTATTATGATTTACTTATTTTCGTCTGTTTTCCATATTTCATCCATAACCTTTTCATACGGACTACGTTCACGTAACCCTGACCAGAATTCCAGGACGAACGCAATGGTTAAAATTTCATGGTCAAATTTCATCGTATGTAGAAATTCCTATTTTTTAAAATCTAATTGAATAACTAATTTATTTATTGTCAAAATTCTAGTTTGTTACAGGAGGTGACTCTGATTCAGCAAGGTAGAAGGTGGAAATTTACAAGGGAGCTAAGGGAAGGGCTTCACTCCGAGTTGACATCATTGACCCAGATTCAGATCGACATTGTCAACTCGGGTCATGATTGTATAAATCGTCGACCTTGACATAATGACCAAGTTTGGGTCAAGTTAGCCAACCCAGATGTGGTGGTTGAGCTAGATCGACTTTGTTGATCCGGATGTGTGTCAATCTGGGAGAGGACATAGGGTCGGGATTCCTAGATGGAGGAGCATACGTAATACTTCTTCGTGACAACGATCGAGCTTTATGTGATTTTCCACTTCATGAGATTCTACTAGCATGTCATGCACATAAAACTCCATATTTCTTCCAACTTTCTCTCAGGACATCCTATTGACTAACCATTGGTATGTAGCACCAACATTCTTTAGTCCAAAAGGCAAGCCTTACAGCAAAGGGTTCCCCAATCAGTGGTAAAACTTATGTGTTCCTTATTTAGTTTGAACATGGGTATATTGTTATCTCTTGAGTATACATTCACGAGGGATATAAATTTATGCCGACTGGTAGCATTAACTAATTGATCTACTCCGAGGAAGGGATAGTAATATTATGGGAAAGATTTGTTCAAATTAGTATAATCGACGTAGGCCACCTCTTGCCATTTGGCTTTTCCACTAGTACTAAGTTCACTAGCCATTTTGGATAGAATATTTCTCAAATAAACCCTTTCCCATGAAATTTCTAGACCTCTTCCTATTGAGAGTCGGATCGTACTTTATCGAATTATCTCTTCTTTTTGTCGGATGAGTTTTTTTTATCAATATTAAGGGTATGGCTCAAGGTTGGCAGATCATTCCCACCTATATCCTAATGGGACCATTCGAAGATATCTTTACTTGCTATAAGGGAATGGATCAAATCATCCTTTAACCTTGATTCCAAATCTCCCCTACCTTGGTTATGTTTGCTATATCAGCTGGATCCACACATATCACTTCAAGTTCCTACGTAGATTCAATCCTTTCTAATTCACTTATGCTGTCCAAAGCCGTAATGATCTCACTTTCCCTTACACGGTCTATGTCATCTCTTTTCCTCTTTCTTTTATGTAAACCATAAATTTCCTGTACATGTTAACCAGAGTTATTATTTCTCACTTTAGCTTCGAACGTTGGATATCACCCGAAAGTTAAAAAATCATTGAAGAATCAAAATAAGCATAATATTCCCTTTTATATGGATTGTGGGTAGCGAAATACATTTCCTTAACTGAATTTTTTCCTCCTGATTGTTCTTTTACCATTCTAGGTTAAGAATTTCACTATTAGATATTTGGGAGAGACAAAAGCATCCACTTCATCCAAAATAGGATGGCCAAAGAAAGCATTCTGATAGGAAGGTTGATCTATCATTATGAAGAGTGTCTCAAAAGTCCGTTTGCATGGTGGTAAGCCAATTTTTACCATTAATCTTACATATCCTACTGTAGTGGATCCTTTGTTGTTGAATCTGAAAATAAGCTTTAGCTTGACTCTAGCTTTCCTTCAGGGATACTTATTTGGTCATAATCATGTTTAAAGATGACATTAAACGCACTCCTTGTATCCACCAAAATGTTTGACATTATTTAAAGTCTAATTGAGCCGCCATCATTAACGAGTCATTATGATGGTGTTGAATCCCTTTTTATAGATCTTGTGATATTACAATTAAAGTATGCATTTGAATGTTCATTTGAAAATTCTTGAGGGATGGTTCTTCTTATACCGAGAATACGCCTTCCTTAGCTTCTCTTATGTATTATTTTTTTATCTCCTCGACTGTTTCATGTAATATATGGCCCGTTATGTATCACATCAATTCAATTTATTAATGGGGGTCAAATTTAGCGTATCTTCATCCTCTATAACATTTACAACACTATTAGGGAGCTTCTACGAGTCTTCTTCAATTTTTGGTGCTTTCTGTTTATCCTGAGCAAATTCTTTCGGTTGACCTTCTCGGATTAGCTTCTTGATGATCCCAGCCAACACTCTACATTCATTCTTCTATGGACATTGGCCTTGTAATAAGCATAACAATCATCTCCATTTCTAATTTCATGGTTATGATCCTTGGAGGAATTTGGGAAATTAGCTTTCACTTTCATGTAGCTTGGAGGAAAGATAGAGGATTTTTTAAAGCCATAGAATTGCTATTTGTGTCTTCCTATCATTTTCTTTTGTGACCACGATCAAAGTTGTGTCTTCCACCCTCTCTTTTTGGATGAACCTTCTTCTTAGCGTGGTATAGCTCATCCATCAGGACAAACATTACTATCTCGAAATGAAAATCTTATAGATCTTTCCAAATGTGCAAAAGGAGCTCTTTCCAGAATGACATATTTTCTACCAATCCAAAATGGACAATTATTAGTTTATCTATGATTTTCATGTCTTTAGCCTTCAATTCTTATTTGTTGAAACTTTTAAGGAAATCACCTAGCGACTCTTCTTGTCTTTATTTTATGTTTTTCAAGACTGTATAAGCGAGGAAGAGAATATAAGAGAAAGAGAGAAAGAAACACCAAACACAAGTACAGAACCTATCATATATCTCAAAACACGTCAGATGAAACATAATGTAAATCATATACATATAAAAGGCGAGACAGTAATAATTATATAATAATAATATACTTAGAGATAAAAATAATTACTGACATGCTATCTAAGAATAAGTAGCCAACACTGTCATGGCTCTATAGTGTCGCACAACGAATAATCAATAATACAAATATTATATGAGAAGACGCCACCTCTTGCTAATCTATCTGCGTACCTCTAGATAACGCTTGCACCTGCCACCTAGTCGACTCAACGATGTGTTTGACAAGAACTCAAGGTAATCGGAGGGAACATAAAACCTTGAGCTAGCCAATAGTCTGGTGTGAGCGATAAATGTTCTCAAAATATTGTAAAAGTTGTAAAAGTAATTGGACCAAAAGTTTGGAAAACCTTAGCTGACCTTTCCTACACCCATAATGTTAGCATATAAAATAATGTACTACTCTATAATAATAATTGAGGTTTACCATATGCTAGAGTACTATGGTGTCTAAATGTTTGTATCTACACTATCTATATCTATGTCAATGATTACCTACATTTTAGTGACATCCCTAAGGGTGATAAGTGACCAAATAGATGGACCAAACATCATACATCGTCACATTCAATCACTCAATGCATTGGATATATATAGTACGTTTCGATCCATGGTAACTGTAACCCATCTAAGTCGAAAGAGTCTACATTAGACCGAAAACCGCTATCTGGTTGAGAATGAGCATAAGTGGTACAAACGAGCCCCCCTTGGATTGACCACCTATATCCAACGACCAACCTCTGAACGGGCTTACAACCTACATCAGGTCGAAGAATCGATAGATGCTCAAGCCTCAACTTTCTAAGTACCCAGCCAGACCTACATACCGATGATCCCTTTGCATACATATGTCCACTATAGAGTTTATTCTGTTACTATCTTCATACTTCGTCTGAAGCATCCTGCTAGGGAACTACATAGACAACTATATTGACCATCAAACTCCCCTTCCTGAATCTCCCTTGATAGCTCCTCTATCTTAACTAGTAGTCTCACCATCCTGACTCATAGTTCTATCATCCTGAATTGCAGTCTCCCCATCCTGACTCAAGTCTCAATACTCTGTCTCTCGGAGAATAATCATTAATCATCGAAGCTACTACTGCTACACATCATGGCATTACCATCGTAGAAAGATGAAATTTCTGCATCGAAACACCACATCCTTTCATCATGCCAAAACTACTTATAGAAGAGCCACTAGATCAAGTAGACCGTCTAACGAACCATCATATCCTGCTCCTCGAAATTGCACCATCATTCACGTCAGATTTGCCAAAATGGCCAGTATTAGTAGTAGTCGATATTGATTACTCTACTGTAATCGATAAATATTACTCTAATCACACACGTAACCAAAATCTGTTAAGTAACTGTCAAATGAAAACGTCCGACATTCGTTATGAAATTCAAGCTTGTCACTAAGCCCACTCACTGTCTTCAAATACGTCGCCATACTCTAATCCTGCTATATTCTCATATTAATCCATATGATTCGCAACTTCTTCGCAAATTTATCTCATCTTATTCGAGTCCTATCTATGTACTAAATCAGTATGCATTAAATTTTTTGTGTGTTTGATCGGTAAGCACTAGCAACTCCGAAAGATGAGATTTTTCCTAATACTAATTCGCCTATGAACGACGTTATACCTAACTAAGCAGACAATCATCTATGCAACTTAAAACGATAAAATTATATAAATTAGCAATCAAGCAACCATAATAGCATCCATAAAATACATAAAATCTACTTAAAACGTTTGGTGATGATTTGGTGTCAAAATAATTCAATTCTAGTGATAGTTTCAAAATAGCGCATAATAACGCACAAATGGATAAAAATTGTAAAATTCAAGTTTAAATGAACCAATTGCTTTTTAATTATTTTATTTATTATTAACTAGGTTCGACTATCCTAGAAAAATATATTTTAAGATTTTAAATCACCTAAAATGTCAAATTTTTATCATACAAACAATTACAGCTTAGTGAGGAACGATATCACTCACCTTAGTCAAGTCAGCTCAAACTAGTGTCAAAACGTAGAGCTTGCCAATACAAGTCTAATGCTAGAAACGACGTCCAAATCTGATATCATAGCCAAATTTATAACGAATACAAGTTTGCGGATTATTTCAATAAACAAATAACTAACAAAAGTCATTAACACTAGTTACCCTTCTCATAATTACATCTTGTTACTCAAACATTCTTGCAACTTGCGTTTCACGAATTGCTGTAACCCATCATAGCCACTCCTTATCTAACTCCTTTGCTCCCAAGTTACTCCATGGAATCAACCACCGTTAATTCTTGCAAACTCCACATTGAACGAGCTTCGCAATGCACCCACCCTTGATGAACTCGGTCTGCCACATGATTCGCGACTTGTAGGTCAGCAACCCCCTTATGGCATGTACATAATTTTCATGGGTAACCAGATTTTAATGAAAGTTCTGCCACAGATGTTAAATGTGAGGAGAAATCCAACGGTGGTCTCGAATCTGCGAATCGTCGAGTGTAGGTTTGTAAAACTCGATCCCTAGGTCATACGAGACACATGGCCAATTCCTATGTGGTGATCGAGTGCGACAAAAAAGTATAAGTTTAAAGGGAAACAAAATATAGGAATTTAGAAGATGATTCGCGATTTTTGGAGGATTCAATGAAAATTAATTTTTGAAGGTGATGAATATAGCGGCCATGATTTTACGAAGAAGGTGAAGCTACAATATACGACTAATGAAGAAATTAGGGTTAATGACAAATTAGAGGGGCATTTATAATCTCATCAAGCCCAATTGTCAAGAATTGCGTGTCCAAAATACACACATGTTACAAAGTGCATAGCTAAATGGTACGTCCGTTTGGTACAAAACTTGATAGCTTTCAACAATTCACTTTGAATATTACAAAAATATAAATTTCGTTGAAGTCTAACTCTGTGCCTAAAACAACAATTTCGCGAATTTTAGGATTATTTTCCCTTAAAGTAACGAATCTCGAAATATAACGATCCATATAATTTTTCTCCACCGAACAAACTGTCCAAATTCAATGGAAATAGTCTCGAGTCTTGATTCGATCATTTAAGAAAAAACCCACTTTGGAACTGTTAAATAATCAACGATTAATATTTAAATATCCAATCGTTAAAAAATATGGGTTGTTACATTCTTCTACCATAAAAGGATTTCATCCCCAAATTCGTCAAGGATTGAACAACACAAGCCAACATTCTCGCATAAGTGACGACCCAAGACAAATCGTCACTCATCGCAAGAATGACAATTAAAAGAGATCACTACAAAGGAAATAGACTTATAATTTGGCAAGAAGACATAATCACCATTTCTATGTACAATTACCATCTAAATCCGGGATCAATGTAATTAAGCCAAAATACCTATAGCGCACACTCATTTCCTAACGAACAAGCGATGGGAAATATAACCGATGGCCCCTTAGTTGGGACACAACTCGACTAAGCAAATTCACTCCTAACTCTGGCTTAGATCACAAAAAATTTCGATAGCACTTCCTCTGCGTGGCTCGGTCCGGAAAATTACAACTAGCCAGTTCTGACTTAACCCAACCAAAGGAAACCAAACTCCACTTCTCTCACATCTGGGGCATTAAATCATCAAAAATGCTCCTAGAGACAAAACTACAACTCAGTATGACATTTATTGTCTAGTCATTATGGAAACGAATAGACATGAAAAACATAGCTACCACATGCCTAACAATTGCATAAGTATAAGCAGTTATGTGAACATCAACACTCAGACAAATATAGGCAAAATAATAGCAACCATAAAAATATAACATCCATGCCTAATCTAGCATGTAGGATTGTACCCTACCTAGTGTTGTGTATAACAATTATATGGTTTTTGCTTGATGATAACAAACTCACACACACACACACACACACACACACATATATATATATATATATGATTTCAAATGTGTTTACAATTGTACTATTCTACTACATCACATACAGAAATAAATATTTATATTTAAATAAATACTACTACACAAGAATTTAAGTATTCAAACAATATTGTATTTAAATATAATATTCCCTATTTTCATTTCAACATTTGAATAGTACAGATTTCTAACTCCACTATTTGTACATCTCATTGTAATACAATTCATCCAGTTTCATATACATTGGCTCCTCACCACATTTCTCTCTGTTCACTCTATTACAACACTCAGTCACTCTGTTACATATTCATTTAGCTGTACAAACTCATATATAGACTCACTGATGTAATGTTTCACTCACTGACACTCAGTCTTGTCTTTTGTCTACTTCACCGTCAGTCCAATCACCTGCATACCTTTCATAGAAACGCACACAATAAACTGGAACAACAACAAGTTTAAATTCTAATACATATAATTTTATTTTTGAAATTTATTTCTCATCATATTTCTTGACTTGGTCTGATATGCATATACATCCATCTATGTCTAGACTGCTTGTGATATTCACAGTGATTCATTGTAAATACCTCATGGTAGACATCATCTCTAGTGCTCATATATATATATATATATATATATATATATATATATATATATATATTCTGCACATACACAATACATGTATACACATACAAGTCTATGTATATACACATATTTTGTGCAGAGGCAGTATGGTTAAATATTAAAACAACAAGGGACAAATATACCAAGTTTTATATGTTCAGGTGAAGCTTGACAACACATGCATGCCGCAAGTATCCATGAACACACAAGTGCAACACAACATGAATGGAACACACAAAATACTAACACATATAAATATATACACATCTATGTGTGTGTGTATGTTTGTATGTATGTCATATAGAGCAGCAACATGCATGTACACAGTGTCAATGAAACAACATCAGTTTGAAGATCAATCACAAGTCAGCAAGCTCGAACAAAAGACCAGATCAATGCACATGCGTTTCAAACATACACACACACACACACACATATATATATATATATATTTGTGTGCGTGTGTGTGTATATATATGTATGTATATATGGGTGCAACAGTTCTTAGAGTGGGCTGCAGCATAGTGACAATGGTCAGAGAACTCAAGTGAAGTGCAACAAGCAAGCTACAAGAGTCAATCAACACAAGTGCACTTAAATTATGTACACAGTTGAAAATGGTACATGACAAAGATTCAGCATAACACATGGAATGCATGCAAGCCAAGTCAACACAAACGTGACTTAGCAACAAGGTGTGAAGACAACAAGGCATGGTTATCAATACAACAAGCACAGACTTAGTAAAGTTGAAACTGCCCAGCCTATATAGGTTCAAAGCAAGAGCATGAGCATGAGGCTGAACCAGTTTTATAGTCAGCATGGTGCAATAGCTCAAATGGACTGTTCATAGTCGAGCATGTATGCACAAAGATTTAGTGCATGGCAAGTAGATGTGCAAATTAAAAAATGTCCAGAGAGTACCATGATGACAAGCTAATGATGCACCAAAAAAACCAAGTCAAGACATGCCAACAAATAAAAGGGACAACTCAACAACTACATGAATAATCAATGTAGCAGGCCAGTATGTAACATGACTTGGGCCTACAAGGCAGAGCAATATAAATGCACAAATTGGGAACAAGGTGTCTACAACATGACATTTGTTCCAAGAACTCAACAAGATTGACACAACAACATGTACATGAACTCATGTTCATGCAACACAGCTGGGACAATTAAGCACATGGCAATGAACACCAGTGTATACATGCATGCATGAACATAATGGAGCAATACACAAGTAGTCACACATAATAAAGATCAACAAAGCTATGCTCTTAATCAAAAATTTCAAGTGAAACATCTATTCTTAATCAAATGTTTTTTTAATGAAGTTTTAGTTCATATCAGTAAAGCACAAAGGATCATAATCATGCAATTCAAAGTCTATGGTTTTCCAAAAGCAATTCGAATGGTGATGAAAAGGGAAATTCCTTTTTATCTAAATTTTTTTTTAATGAAGAGAGTTTTTAAATATGTTAAATAATGTTTCCAGGATTTACACGAGAAAAATTTGGCAAATATTCAATTCAGCATGTAAGGCAAGAAAAACGCAATCAATTATGGATAGAAAAAAAATCGAACTGTTTCCAGAAATCATTCAAGAGACTCACACAAGATTTCATCAGCAATATCGAAGACAAATATTTGGAAAGATATCAATTTTGCAATTCAAAATTGCTTCCAAAAAACACAGTGAATATTTTTGGCAAGATTGAATTTCACGTGTTCAAAATCATTCCAAAATTCAATCATACATACATGACAACCAATCAAGCAAATTAATCATGCAAGAGATTTATTCAATGCCATGGAAAAAAGGGAAGACACATGCAACAAATCAAGCCAAGTCATTTTGTGAAATCAGAGAAAGTTTTGGGTTTTATAAAATTATATAAAATACATCAATTCATCATTGACACCATCGAAAACAACAAGCAACAAAATTCGAGAGAAAAAGATTAGAGAAACTCACAGAGTTCAATTCATTGTTTCGATCAACACTAAATCGATTTGAGGAGAAAGAAATTTCATAACGAAGTCATTCAAGCCTTCTTTAAATTCCCAAATTCGATAATCATGATTCGGGAATCAAAACCCAATTTTTGATATCGGTCGCCATCGAAGAAATAAGAGAAGCTTTATTTTTGTGAAAAGGGAGGCTGATTATTTTTATACTACAAAGGGAGGTTTTGAGTTTTTTTTCAAGTGCTTTTCTTTTGTGTAATCGTCCATTAGTTTTTTGTAGTTTTTCTGTAAAATTAGGGTTTTCTAGTTTCTATAGCTAGGGTTTACGAGTTATAGGTTTGTAATTCGGGGAAAATCTGATCTTAGGGATAAAGACCAATCTAGGGTTTTGAGCATAGGATTATAACATCAGCAAGGTTTGCAAGTTTACAGTGTTTTGTATATTTTATTAACTAGTAGAAATCTTGGGGAATGCAATAGTAGGAAGGGTTTGCCGAAGCTGGGTATAATCCGTGTCATTTACTTTCTGCATTTATTAACTCTGCTGTGATATTTTTTAATATCTTCTAAAACTTCAATAAACCCTATTTACACCCTCTAGGGTAAATCTAGATCCAACAAGTGGTATCAAAGCAGGTATTTTCATGAACTCGAGAGTCATGGTTCCCCTATTTGTCACTCTAGCAAGAGTCAGTCCAGTAATATTCCAATTATTTTCAATGGAACAGATTTTCTAGTTTGGAAACCAAAAATTGAATTGCATTTAATATCCGTTAATCCTGAATATTGGAAATTGAAAATGCGGGTGATACGCTATATAAGAGGAATAGAGGTAACAATGCTTTTGCTATGCATATCGTTTATTATTATCTAAGTAATAATCAACTTAAGCATATCTTCCACTGTTTAACTGCGCAGGAAATTTGGAATACTCTTGACATGAAGTATGGATGATTTGACAACAACTGCACAAAACCTTATATTGCCAACTCAAGCTTAGATTTGTGCTTAATAGGGGTTAGAGATGAAAATTTAAATGGATCAGACGATGGAGACTCAACAGAAAATGAGATAGGAAATTTCTCATATGAAGATTTAGTTTATTTTTGTTCTGAATTAACAAAAGCTGTTGATACTCTCAAATCAAAAAATAAAACTCTGAAATCTGAAAAAATTGAGCTGATCAACAAAAATAATAATTTGGATTTAAAACTTAAAAACATCAAGAAATCTTTAAACTTTGATTGCAAAAATTGTCAAAATTTAGAAAGTAATCTTGTTCATCTAAATAAAAATATTCAAAAGCTTGAAAATGAAATCTAGATTTTAAAAGAGTATAAGACTGAGCTTGAAATACGAACAATTTTTTGCAAAATGAATTTGATAATTTTAAGACGGCTGAAAATTCCAAACATGAAATTGCTGAGAAACAAAATTCGCTGAAAACTGAATCTAGCTTGAATGAGATTGAAAATTTCAATTTTTTTGAAAAAATTGAATCTGAAAAACAAAAATGTTTTGAAAATGATATTTCTGAGTCCCAAGCCAAAATTAAATTGCTTGAAAATGAAAATTTGGTTTTGAAACAATCTGATGCCGAAAAGAAGGTCACTATAAAGTGTTGTTCAAATTTGATGAAAGAAAATAGTGATCTTAAATCCAAATTTCAACGAATTGAATCAACTTTGAAAAAAATTCTCTTATGGGAAAAAATCATTGAATATGTTGTTGCAAAACCAATTTTCTGTTAGAAATAAATGCGGTCTTGGCTATGGGAAAACCCACGCTTCTAAAAAGTTAAATTTAAATGGTTTTAAAAATCCTTTAAATTGGTTTAGAAAAAGATTTTTTTGAAAATTTGAACTCCAATAATTTCATGGGAGTTGTACATCACAAATGAGATGAAAACTTGTTGTGTTACAAGCCATTTAAACAGTCTTGGATCCCAAAAGGAAATAAAATGATTTTGACTAAATTCAAACAAATTTTGGTTCGTAAGGGTACAAAGGTAAATTCGAACGGATTGTTACGCAAAAAAGTTTGGGTACCAAAATGTGTGAACGAAACTGTAAGTGGCTTTACAAATTTTGTCAGACCACTCGATCCTATAAACAGTTAGGTACCGAAGAAGACTAAGGAACCACTTTGCAAAAAAAAAAAAATTCAAGTTATTCCACATCTTTGATTTAATCAGGGTTCCTTAGCCAAGATTGTTGAGTTAGAGAATCAACTTCGTCTACTGAAAATCAGGTATAATCTCTAGACTCACATTTTATTGTGTGTTTATATTTTTTTCCCCTCTTTCTATCCTTCTTTTATTTCATCTTTCTGTTTGTGCTGATTTATATTGACACTGCCACCATTTTTTATGAGCTTTCTTTACATCAAATTGCAGAATTCTCGTTTTTCTGGAAATTTGCTCCATTTGTATAAAACTCGGATGTTTTATTGATTTCCATATCTTGAATTCAAATTTGTAATTACCTGCAATTGTTTTGAAGTTTATTTTTATTGAATTCCTAATAGTGCTGAAGCATTCTTATCATATCTTGAACATTGTCAATTTGAATTATAAAATTTTGAAGATCTAAAAAACGAATAAAATTTCACATACCTTTGCTGTTTTGAGTTACTTTACTTCATTTTGAAAAGACATGAAAAAATATACTCATTATAGCACACTACTATTTTTCAATTGTGATAATCTCATTGGTTTTTGGATTGGCTTGGATATTTCTGAACTGAAAACCATTTGATATGGATTGTTGTGTTACATCTTGAAATTCACTTTTAATTCATGATCTTTTTGGCTTGGATAATTGTTTTTGAAGTCATTTGAAAATTTTGATATCTTGAATCTCACACACTTCTTGGATATGAAATTAATAAACATGTGTGATTGATTGATTGAACCTTGAAGTTTACACATCTCTTTAGGTGATTACAAATAAATTGTCTTTTTAATCTTGGATCATGAATTATCTCTTGGGTTTGTTACAAATAATTGTGAAAAATTCTCTTGTGAAACTTATCCTGAATTTGAAAGTTTGCTGCTTTGATAAAAAGAATTGATTTGTTAGTTTTGTCTGCTTGGGCTTGGTGATTTAAAAAGAAAATTATGTGATTTATTTTCATTGACCAATATGGATATTTCTTATTCAATTTATTGATTTGTTTGATTATGATTCTCATCTTGTATAGATCCTTCAAAATCCCTCTTGTAATTGATATTTTCAATTTTAAAATCATTTATTGAATTTTTCTTCAAATTTTGAAATAAGTAATCAAATTAAACTATATTTAGAATTCATCAAAATTATTATCAGAATTTTGAAATTGTGATGAGTTTTGACTATAGTATACTTCACAAAAAGAGGAAAATCTATTTAAATTTTCATGATGATTGAACAGTTTTTATAATATCATTGAATTAGCAGTTATTTCACGAACATCTTCTCTTTTTATCATCCTTCTGTCATCCATCATGTTTTTTATTTAATGTGGATAGTTTAATATTTTTTTAAATATCATTAGCGAATATACCGTTTCAAAATTTATGATGGAAATGTGACTATATTATTTTTCAGAAAAAGAGGTAATTGAAAATTTTTGAAGATCCCAATACAGTTGAGCATATTTCACAATATGATTAATTTAGAAATTTATTTCGCAACCGTCTCCGTACCACCATATTTCGTTCATCCATTTGGTTTTTTATAATAAGGAGATTTTTTATATAATAAGTTTTTCTCTAATCTCATTTAAAAATCCAAGATCTGGTCATGCATGATTATGAGATTGCTTATAATTTAAGTTGAGACTTATCCCATTTATTAATCCAAGATATAGTGATGCGTAGTTAGTGTGCTCTTAAAATCAAAATCAAAAGAAAATCAATAAAAATTTATATAAAATCTTCCTTGGTGTTTAAAAACCATCCTATCAATCCATTTTCTAATTTGTGAAATGTGTTAATATTTTATGATATGTTATGATTTGTTGATTGTTAGTCATTGGGATTTGAGATTGTTTGTTTATTGTCACTTAATTTGAATTTATAATCGTAGTCCAAATCCATCACTGTGTTGTGCTTAGTTTTTCGAAAATTAATTGGAATCCATATGTTTTTAAAACTCTCTCCATTTTATAAAATTCATCGTAAATCCATCATTATATAATGTGAAATTTGCTTCTAGTTCTTAGAATATTTTGATTTTTGTTTGATTGAATGAGATTTATGATGTACATTCTCCCTCTTGACATGATTTTATATTTCTAGTCTATATTTCATCACTGTTTTAATTTCTATATCCTTTTGATGATAACAAAAGGTGGAGAATGGGTTAAGATTTTGATCGATGAGTGAATATTCCTTAATATTTTAATACTGAAGTTTCAATTATTTTTTCTTTTCATTCGTGCGCATATCTAGGGGGAGTTCTGTTGTAGGGAGAGCATACATATAAGGGCAGATCTACACTTCACCATCAAACACATTTATTGTATTCAAAATCTTATTATATGTTTGTCATCATAAAAATGGGGAGATTGTTGTATATAACAATTATATGATTTTTTCTTGATGATAACACACACACACACATATAAATTTAAATGTGTTTACAATTGTATTATTCTACTACACAACATACAGAAATTAATATTTATATTAAATGGAATACTACTACATAAGAATTTAAGTATTCAAACAATGTTTTATTTAAGTATAATATTTCATTTCAACATTTAAATAGTACAGACTTCTAACTCCATTATTTATACATCCGATTGTAATACAGTTCATACAGTTTCATATACATTGGCTCCTCACTGCATTTCTCTCTGTTCACTTTGTTACAACATTCAGTCACTCTGTTACATATTCACTCAGTTGTACGAACTCATATACAGACTCACTCATGTATTGATTCACTCACTAACACTTGGTCTTGTCTTCTGTCTGCTTTACTGTTAGTCCAGTCACCTGCATACCTGTCACAGAAACACACAGTAAGCGGGAACATAAATAAATTTAAATTCTGGTAGATATAGATTTATTTTTAAAATTTATTTGCCTCATAATTATGGTGTGTTTCTCATCATATTTCTTGACTTGGTCCGATATGTATATACATCCATCTGTGTCTAGACTGCTTGTGATATTCATAGTGATTCGCTGTAAATACCATAAGGTAGACATCGGCTCTAGTGCACACACACACACACACACACACACACACACACACACACACATATATATATATATTATGCACATACACAATACATGTATGCACATAAATGTGTTTTTCTATATACACATATATTTTATGAGGGGGCAATATGGTCAAATACTGAAACAATAAGGGACAAGTATATTAAGTTTGATATGTTCAGGTGAAGCTTGACAGCACATGCATGCCATAATTATCCATGAACACACAAGTGTAACAAAACAGGAATGACAACACACAAAATACAAACACATATATATACACATATGTGCATATATATATATATATATATATATATATATATATATGCCGGCCACAAATTCACAGCCGCAACTTACTTTATTTTCCAGATCCTGTTTTACGAACTACCCAAAATTAGTAAGATCAATAATTTCAGATCGTTGTTTATCCACAATCTGAAGATCTGAATTTGCAAACTGCAATTCATTAGTACTTTTCAGATCGTGTTTAGGAGTAATCCCACTAAAGATCAAGCCATCATTTGTTCAAACGATATTCTTTAGTTTAGACCTAATCTCGACTTCTAACAGATCTATGAAAGGTAACTCGATTTATTCACTATTTGCATTTTTGGGGTTTCAAGAGATCTGATGAATTTGGATCTCTTTATCGTTATTTGGGTGAACGCATAACTACTTTTGGTACTCTTCAACGGAGATGATCAGTAACTCGATTTATTGGCATCACTGTTTGCATTTTTCGGGCTTTCATCAAGTATGGTTGGTACAAATTTGGATCTCTTTCTCGTAATTTGGGTGAACACTTAACTACTTATTCTCTGGTTCAACGGAGATAATCAGTAGTTCTCAAATAAGTAAAACTGCGTCTTCCTATGGCATGAATTTTATGGTAGGCCTTGCAAGATTATAACCAGTACTCCTAAATTACTCGATGGTCTCCCAATTACATTATGAAGATCCGATTCTAATCAGTCAAGACTGCCTATGGTTCAAACCATGTGCTATTGTTCACTGATGCTACTCCACTGAAGATCAAGCCTCTACTTTTAACTGTTCTTCTTTAATTTGGTCATACTCTCCGCGTCAGTTTCGAACAATAAGGTATGGATTATCGGTGGTTTTTTATTCTTAGCAAGTTTTTACGATGCTGATCTCCGTGCGCTTCAACGACAAATGTTTGGGTTTTCTTCATTGGTTTTGGGGCTTGCCTAGCAACAAGGAATATTACTGATCTTGACTTGGATGATATTGATCTTACATCTTATTTAAAGTTGTTTATTACAATAAAACTCCAAGCAAAATACTGCTTGGTAAACCAATATTAGGTTTCTATGTTGTTTGTGTTAGTCTCTGGAGCATACCAGTTCGGATTATCATGGATATCGCCACTGCTTCCAATTACAACTCCTAAACAACTTCTTGTTTTTGCATGTGTACTCGTTTATGCAATTTCAGGAAATGTTTATAGGTTTAGCAGTTGGCATGGTGAAAGTCAAAGTGATGTTTTCCATATATGAAACGGTGCATGGTTCATATAGCCATGCACAAGTCGGAAGATAAAATATATAGGTTAGAAGTGCAGCGAGATCGCACTTACAGGATTTCGTGTTGTGGATCTCATTATGGGTCCAATCTCACTCTTTCGTGTAATTATTTGCGTGCTTAATGTATTTTCTTTCAATTATTTATAATATTTGTATTCAGGTTAGTATGCTAACCTTATTATGTACTTTGTTAATTACTAATATAAGCATACCAATTTTTAATATATATATATATAGAGAGAGAGAGAGCAACGACATGAGTGTACATAGTGTCAATGAAATAACACTAGTTTGAAGATCAATCTCATGTCAGCCGACTCAAACAAAAGTCCAAACCAGTGCACATGTGTTTCAAACACACACACACACACACACATATGTATACATTTGTGTATATACATGTATGTATATATGGGTGCAACAGTTTTTAGAGTGGGCTGTAGCATAGTGACATTGGTCAGAGAATTTAAGTGAAGTGCACCAGGAAAGATGTATGAGTGAATCAACACAAGTGCACTTAAATTATGTGCACAGTTAAAAATGGTACATGAACACATGGACAAAGATTCAGCATAACACATGGAGTGCAAACAAGCCAAGTCAACATAAATGTGACTCAGTGGCAAGGTGTTAAGACAACAAGGCATGTTCATTAATACAACAAGCAAAGACTTAATACAGTTGAAATTGCCCAGCATATACCTATTCAAAAAAAGAGCATGAGATGAGGCTGAACCAATTTTCAAGTTTGCATGGCGCAACAGCTCAAATGGACTGTTCATGGCCCAGCATGTATGCACAAAGATTTAGTGCATGAAAAATAGATGTGCAAATTAAAAAATGTCCAGAAAGTACCATGATGACAAGCTAATGATGCACCAACAAAAACCAAGTCAGCACAGAATAACAAATCACAAGGTACAACTCAACAACTATGTGAATACTGAACATAGCAGGCCAGTATGCAACATGAATTGGGCATATAAGATAGAGCAATATAAACAGGCAATTTGAAAACAAGGTGTCTACAGCATGACATCAATTTCAAGAACTCAACAAGATTGGCACAACAACATGTATATAAACTCATGTACATGCAACACAGGTGGGACAATTAGGCACATGGCAATGAACACCAGTGTATACATGCATGCATGAACATAATGGAGCAATACACAAGTAGTCACATGCAACAAAGATCTGCAAGGCTCTGTTCTTAATCAAAAAATTCAAGTGAAGCATCTGTTCTTAATCAGAAGTTTATTTAATGAAGTTTCGGTTCATATCAGTAAAGCATGAAGGAACATAGTGCAATTCAAAGTCGATGGTTTTCAAAATGCAATTCAAATGGCCATAAATAGGGAAATTCCTTTTTATCCAAATTATTTTTTTAATGAAGAAAGTTTTCAAATCTGCTGAATAATGTTTCCAGGATTTACATGAGACAAATTTGGAAAATATTAAATTCAGCATATAAGGCAAGAAATAAGCAATCAATTATAGGTAGAAAAGCAATTGAATTGTTTCCAGAAAACATTCAAGAGATTCACAAAAGATTTCATCAGCAATATCGAAGACAAATTTTTGGAAAGATATCAATTTTGCATTTCAACATTGCTTCCAGAATTCATGGTGAATATGCTTGGCAAGATTGAATTTCATGTGTTCAAAATCATTCCAAAATTCAATTATACAGTCACGACAATCAATCAAGCAAATTAATCACACAAGAAATTCATTCATTTCGTGGAAACAAAGGGGGAAACACACGCAACAAATCAAACCAGGTCATTTTGTGAAATCAAAGAAATTTGAGTGTTTTTTAAACCTATCTAAACTACATCAATTCATTATTGGCACCATCGAAAACAACAAGCAAAAAAATTCAGGAGAAAAAGATAAGAGAAACCCACAGAGTCCAATTCATTGTTTCGATCAACACCCAATCGATTTGAGCAGAAAGAAATTGCATAACGAAGTCATTCAAGCCTTCATCAATTTCTAGAATTTGAGAATCGTGATTTGGGAATCAAAACCCTATTTTTGATATCGGCCGCCCTAAAAGAAAGAAGAGAAGCTTTATTTTGTGAAAAGGGAGGCTGATTGTTTTTATATTAGAAATGGGGTTTTGAGTTTTCTATTCTTTACAAGTGTTTTCTTTTATGTAATCGTCTACCGGTTTTTTCTAGTTTTTCTGTAAAACTAGGGTTTTCTAGTTTTAGGGTTTATAGCTAGGGCTCACGAGTTACGGGTTTGTTATTTGATAAAAATCCGATCTTGGGGAATCGGTCCAGGGTTTTGAGCATAGGATTTGAATAGCAGCAGGGTTTGCGAGTTTACAGGGTTTTGTAAGCGAGGGTCTATTTTATTACCTAGTAGAAATTTTGGGGAATGCAGCAGTAGGTAGGGTTTACTGAAGCTGGGTAAAAATTGTGCCATTTACTTTTCACATTTATTTACTATGTTGTTATCAGTGCTATGATATTTTTAATGTCTTGTATAATTGCAATAAACCTATTCACTCCCCTCTAGGTTTAATTTAGATTCAACACCTAGTATGCGACATCAAATCCACATATGAATGGACAAAATTGTTCGCCATCCCATTAAGAATATCCATCCAATGTCTCGCATCAACGAATTGGATATGACTCAAGTGTTATCACACTATTCTCAACTCCTTGGCTACTTGTTGATGAATACTATCAAAAAATTTCCCTTATACCATCACAAAACTTGAATAACTATATAGAATCACTTGACTCTTCCTATTCGACATTTATAACTGATCATTAATCCACCAGATATGAATGTCTAACCACACCCTTCCAATCATGCTAGGAGCAACAACACCCCTTCTATACAAACCAACCACATCGGTCAAGCCCACCTGACATCACTTCAAACTTTGGTGCTATAACTAGAAATAATTATGAGCCTCTTCCACTAATGGAGTATCGGTCCTAAACTTGCGACGACCGCCCATAACTCCGCACATACCAAATGAAAATAATGCATTGAAAGACGTTCCAGACAGCTATGGACGATCACCAGGGTAGGATAGTACAAGCGGAACCTGTCGTATTACTCACAGTGCAGAGATAAAATATAATAGAACATATACAACATGCATATAATAGTGAAGCAGGTTTGAGCAGAAACTTAAACTTTTTTCATATCACCATGAAATATCTATACAACATTGGATAACACTATAAGAGTCTGTACAAAGTGTCTCACTACAAGTCAATCAAAGAATACATCAACATAGTAGCGGAAAAACAATAAATAATAGGTAATAGGAAACTAATACGTAAGCCTCCAACTCATCATCTCTCAGCAGCATCGTCCTGATCAAGATCAACTACCTGCCACCTACTACTAAGTCTGCCCATCCAACACGTGGATGAACAACCTAAGGTAATAAGAAGAAACATAAAACCTTGAGATAGACAACAGTCTTAATGAGCGATAAAATACTATCTAACATCATCAATAAATGTATGAGAATAGGCAGATTAATCAAACCAATCTACCAACAAAAATAAAGAAGAACCCAAACTCGTCTTCCCCACATACGACAGTGATATCCTTAACAACAATCAAGTAGAAACAAACAAAACATTCATGAAAACCGGTCATCAAGTGTAGACAATGCTAATCGATAACGACATCTCTCAAACATAAGCCCCGAAGGCCTAAACCAACATCAAACAAGTACCCAATAGATGTTTCCCTCGACATCGAATAATCTACACAAGATGATACAAGCAAAGCAATCATCATCCATGACTCTGGCTATCACTGTCAATCCTGATTCGAAACCATCGTTAATCGTATGACCGACTCGACATCGTGACTCGTATCTTTAGGCCCATCTTGACTGCCTAGGGTACCCGACCATTCAACCGATCTTTTAGGCTTCCCTATTATACCCCTGCTTTGAGTCCGCTAGAACCTACTGCAACAATAATTTCTCGGCCTCGATAACTTTAGTCGTCATCACCGATGACTATCCTCAAGCTCAAAACACACTTGAGCAACCATTATCTACGAACTCAAAACACACTTGAGTCGTGTAACACCCCACGTCCATTAATGTCACTCTCAAAGGGAATGCATTAACTCGAATGGGGTATTATTGGTGAATTAGGACAGAATATAACAAGACAGATACATATATTGGTACTTGAAAATTTTCAAAACGACCTTTATTGCAGCGGAGAAATAGTTTGATTACAACAACTCCATAAACCAACAGTAAAACCAAGTACACTTAATATCCATCTTGACAAATTGTTTCCTGAGTACAAAAAGTAAAAAGCATAACCCCAACATAAGTAGCCATAAAAGAGATGAACTGAACTTTACTTTCAGCAATCCAAGCACTTCCAAAAGAGAGAGAAAGAGATCCAAGATCAAGCTCCACTAGTACTAGTCCCACCCTGAGAACCTGGGGGAGGGTGGGGGTAAAGGAAGAAAAGAGGCGAAAACAAAGGGGGTCAGACATAAAGTCTGGCGAGTATAATATAACAATATAATTATTAATGTAACTAGGATAAGGCATAAACTGGTAAAACAAGATATGACCGTGAAACAAGTGGGCATGACAAAGTAAACAAGAGGAATATTCTGGCGTTAATCTCGTTCCTAATCACTATAGGATAATTACTATACTGCACCATTACTAGTCACCCTAAAAGTTGACCCCGCCTACAGAACATAATAATTGTAACACCCCGCATTTTTAATATAACTAAAAAATGTATATATATATATATATGCATAGATAGGTTAATAATGGTGATGTACAATGAAAATTGATTAATACATGAAAGAGAAGGAAAGATTAATTCAATGACGGTGTACGTAACAGAGAAGATAATAAATAAGGATAATTAATTTAGATATTGGGAATTAAGTAAAATGGACATCACCATTACGTTCCTCTCGAAATTCTGCTTGGGATAGAGTCTAAGTTTTCGAAAATCGGACTCCGTATGAAAGAGTTATGGCCTGCGGAAAATTCAACAAAAATCCAGAAAAATACCCAGGGAGGTCGACCTGGGGGTCGACCTTAGTGTCGACCTCCCCCCTGATTTTTCCAGATCTGGGCAGTGACGATTTTTGGTGTGCTGGACGGACCAGATGGCTTCTATGGCGATCTAATGGCTCTAAAACACTCTCTACACCTATAAAATAGTGCCTCAACCTAACCTAATTCATAAACAATTTCTTCTAATGCCTCCATGCCGCCAAACTTCAACCAAACATGGCCGCTGCCCCCAAAACCCTAAACTAAATTGCAAATTCTTTATCAACGATTCAATCTCTTCACCAACAATCTAATAAGAAGATTAAATCAGCGTTCTACATCAACAAATCGTTTATTTTTCCCAATCCAGTCAACATGAGTGGAATTATAATAAATTTGTTGTATAATAATATTATTATCGTTCATCATTCCCTAGTTATTAATTCAATGCAAGATTCATGATTAATAGTTGCTCTTTTATTCTCCTTCCCCATTTTATTTTTGGATCTAGGTTATCTCGAACCTAGACAAAATATTGTTATACAATACGCACGATTGGAATATGGGAATATTGGGCATGATATATTTTATGCGATCGGGGAATATAATCTGTAATTTTGGGGTTTGTGGCATAACAATTGTTATGCATATATTGGGCATAATCTATTTTATGCAGTCGAGGAATATAATCTGTAATGTTGAGTTTGACATAATTGTCATTGGATATGGAATTGGCATAATTTAATATTAATAACATGTAATTGGATAATATGGGTTGGTGAAATTTATTTATGACTTGGAAAATAAGCCTAGAGGGTGAATTAGATTATATGCATGAACGTGGGAATGTTGGCACACACACACACACACACACACATATATATATCGGGAAAATATTGGTTATATGAAATTGGGTATAATTGGATATTGGAAATTAGCAGGTTTGGGTATGGATAACATGTAATTGGTGAATTTGGCTATAATTGGATAATTTGGGTAATATGAAATTTGGCTAACTATTATGTAATTGGTGTAGTTAATGAAAAATTGGAAATAGGCATAAAAATGAATTGTAATTAAGTTGAATTTAGAACACATGACATGAATTTGGGGTTTGGGTGAAAGATGATTGTTAATGAATGCCTATGACACGAGGTTAGGCGCGTTTGTGGTGTAAGACTGCCCGGAACCGCCCGGCAAATCCAACAACCACAAGCGGACGTCTAATGTGAGAGGTCAACGGCAAGAACTAGAGGCGTAATGGTTTATGACACGAGGTTAGGCACGTTTGTGGTGTAAGACTGCCCGGAACCGCCCGGCAAATCCAACAGCCACGAACAGACGTCTAATGTGAGAGGTCATACATCGTTATGACATAATAAATAAATTAAGAAATACTAACCATAATAAATCATGTAGGTGACATGGGTATGTTTAGAGGGTTAAGTGGGTGATATAAATGACATGTAAAGCATGACTAATGTGGACTTAACTGTTGTAAGACATGTGATGTAAAACATGACTAAGGTAGACTTAACCGTAGTAAGACATGTGTAAGACATGGAAACTATAATAAAAGGAGGACACGGGGGACATAGAATTTAGATATGCTTAACCAAATGGGACCCGTAACGGTGTCATAAATTAATTGAATTGGGTAAAGTTTAAGTAACGGGTTATGTAAATGGAAGGGTTAAGTCAAATTTAAAATTATTGACAAGTAATGGGGAATGATAAATAACCTATTATGAATAAACATGAATAAGGAAAGAAAGGATAATAGGTGGAAATTATAACTTATGGGACAAGATAAGATATAGGAAACGATAAGGAAGATGAGATGTGACGGCCCGCCCCGCACCAACCGACATTTACTCCAAAAGTGCGCTGTACACATGTCCAGTTAGCACGGAACGGGTCGTCAGAAGGAAAGGGAAGAAGGAAATGAACATACAAAGAACCTGTAGAATGTCTCACAGCGCATAGAACAAAATATAATAATAACATACTTGACATAAAACAGGAGAGACAGTGCATAAGTTGAAAATTAGAACTAAACATCATAGCAGCGGAAATCCAAAATACAGCTTATTACAACTTTCAAACTGTCTCAAAGCAAAAGAAAGATAAAGGAGGTACACTACTAATGCCCAAGTAGCGACCACCAACGACACAGGGAGAATGTGTATATATATATATCATACGTGGAAGCCTCCTGCCCGCCTCCGAATCAGCTACTCGCGCATCACCAGCTAACCTGTCTCTAGTCTGCTCGTGTGAGCACCCAGAGTAATAAGAGGAGACATAAAACTCTGGGTCAGACATAAAGCCTGGTATGAGCAATAAGCATCTAAAGTGAACAATAACAGGTAGACTAAAACATACTTGAACCTGGACCTGCAACCCAAGAGTTAGCACTACATACTGTACAACACTCTAAGGTATCATATCAAACAATATAAAGATACGGAGGTGGGGGAGGTGTGCATGTCATAGGGATGGCAAACAATCAACCATAGCATCCATCCTCACATCTCTCACTCAGTGCGTAAAGCATACGATATTCAGCACTTCGATCACCCAACATACCTTGCTACGATCACTCTGCCCCATGAAGCCATAAATGGCTTCACTGCACTGATAACGTAGCCACTAATCATTTGCTATGTCCACTTTGCCCCATGGAGTCACAAGAACCCCACTGCACTGGCTCATAGCCTTACCAATCCTTACTATGTCCACTTTGCCCCATTGAGTCACAAGAACCCCACTGCACTGGCTCATAGTCTTACTAATCCTTACTATGTCCACTTGCCCCATGGAGTTATTCGCCCCATCTGCGCTGGCTCATAGTCTTACTACGCATCACCTTGCCCCTCAGGTCATAATGACCCTACTGCACTGATAACGTAGTCTTGCTACCATCACCTTGCCCCTTAGATCATAATGACCCTACTGCACTGATAAGTAGCCCATCATTCATTCTTAGTGGTGAATCGAAGTTATGAACGTCGACAACTCCATAGCACACGTCCCGCAGCAAAGTCCAACCATGAAGTGAACTCATCGGTTCCCAACTGGATCCTGAACTATAACTTCCCATATTGGACTACCTTTGCATCTCGGGTTATTGGTCAATACTGGTCGGATCGGGTCCTCTTCAAGCCATCGGTTCGGGTCGGGTATCCTTCATTGGTTCGGGTCGGGTCTTCTCCTGGTGCGGTTCGGGTCGGGTGCTTCGCCTCGGGTCGGGTCGGGTGCTTCGCCTCGGGTCGGGTCAGGTGTCATCCCCCTCCAGCTCGTGCCTCCGTTCCGATCCGTCTCCTCGTCCTTCACATGCTCCTATCTGATCCGTCCTCATGCCTCCGCTCCGATCCGTCCTCCCTAATCCAATCCGATCCCAGTTCAGTTAACGTGGCCTTCCTTTTTGCCATTTTCCCCAAGTGCTGGGTTCCGATCCGATCGGGTTCCTTGCTCAGTTCAACATATCCGATCCGAGCCCCATATCCGATCCGATCCGAACCCTGCACTGTTTTCTGAAACTGTTCCAGCAAGTGTTTACGCCATTCGACGACGTTTTCGACCATCCTAACTATTGAAATCAATCACAAAGCATTTCATACAGTCATAGCAACATGCATAATCAACCACAAACATCAACATGATAGGTTAAAAAGGATCAAATATACCCAAAACCCCATATTTCCCCCTAAGCATGTTTAGGTGAAACTGAAGATAGGATTAGCAAAACTTAACCAAATTACCCAAATTCATATCAGAGGTCTAAAACATCATTTAAGAATTTATGAACATTTTTCCCGAATTTTATCATGCTTAGATTCGCTAATTAACACTAATCACTCCTTATTAGCCATAATTAGTGTAAAACTATGCAAATCACTCACCTTAGCCACAAAATAAACTAAGATCTGAAATAAATCTCTGATTTGATGCAAATCCCAACCCTTAACAGCAGCTCCAATGCTGATTTGGTGTAGATCTCCCTTGATTAGAGGTTGCTAAGCCAAATCCTTGACAAAAAGGTGATTTGGAGGTGATTTAGAGGTTGGAGGCCATTTTTAGGGATCCTTGGTGATAAGTGGAGGCTAGAAAACTGAAACGGAATGATTCTCCATCTCATTTCAGCCCTCCCATAACCCTAATCCTGAAATGGGTTATGGGCCTACTCACTAATCACTCGATTTGGCCCGGTTAAGCAGTTTTTCACTCTCCAAACCTTGTTTCAGCCGTATCTCCCAAACGGTAAGTCCGTTTGGCTATTATGACCACTCTACGGAAAGGTAAACCATCAAATGAATCTAATGGAAGTGGTTTCAGGTCAAAATTCCTTTCCAATCAAAAGTTATGGCCAAAACAGTACCAACTAGGGGCAAAATGGTCATTTAAAAATCGACAAAAATCATGAACATGGGAAATGACTCTAATAGATGTTTCCCAAAGTTACATGACCATACGACTTCACATGGGAAAGAAATAAATATTCTACGATCCTATGATGTGTAGAATACGGGTCGTTACACTCTTCCCCCCTTAAGAAATTTCGCCCCCGAAATTCCCTAATCCAAACACACACAAAGGTCCTGCATGCCTATCAATCATAAAACAATCATCAAACATGCAAAACAAGTAAAATAAGTCTATCCTAGCATGCGGAATAACTAAATCGCAAAGTAAATCTTACCAGGCAAAGAGTTCTGGATATGCCTTCCTAATGCTCTCCTCTGTCTCCCAAGTACAATCATTCTCATCCTCGCCCCACTGAACCTTGACTAGCTTCACCGACTTCCTTCAAAGTTGCTTCGTATCGTGCCCCACAATACGAATGGCTTGCGGTTCCCAACCGCCTCGGGTTCTACTTCGAAGTCCTCTAACTGATCATGTGAAATAGTCATATCTGAGTCGTGGACGAACTTCCTTAGTTGGGAAACATGAAATACATTGTGAACTCCCGCCATTTTCTCTGGTAAGCCAACTCTATATGCCAAATTCCCGACTAATTCAAGAACAGGGAATGGGCCAACAAATCTTGGTGCTAATTTGCCTCTCCTGCCAAATCGTATCACGCTTTTCAACGGAGAGATCTTGACAAACACCAAGTCACCAACGGAGAATTTCAAGTCTCTTCTCCTCTTATCAGCATAACTCTTCTGCCTATCTTGGGCAGCTTTCATTCGTTGCTGAATGATCTTGATCTTATCCGAAGTTTCTCTCACCACATCTGGTCCAAGCACAAACTTCTCGCCAGTCTCTATCCAACATGATGGTGAGTTGCACGGTCTTCCGTACAAAGCTTCATATGGAGCCATACCGATACTGGATTGGTAGCTATTATTATATGCAAACTCTACTAGATGCAAATGGTCATCCCACGATCCACCAAAATCCAATATACAAGCTCTCAAGAAATCTTCCAATACACGATTTACCCTCTCCGTCTGACCGTCGGTCTGAGGATGATATGCGGTACTGAGATGTAATCCTGACCCTAGAGCCTCTTGTAAGCTCTTCCAAAACCCACTAGTGAACAACGGGTCTCGGTCACTCACAACGCTTTTGGGTACTCCATGAAATCTCACTACCCACTTCATATACAATTCTGCCAACTTGGCTGCCGTTCTGGTCGATTTGACTGGTATAAATCTTGCACTTTTAGTTAATCGATCCACAATTACCCAAATGCTATCATGTCCCGATCTAGTCCTTGGTAAGCCATCGATGAAATCCATCGAGACTTGCTCCCATTTCCATTCGGGAATTTCTAATGGTTGCAACAACCCACTAGGCTTCTTTTGCTCGGCTTTAACTAGCTGGCAATTCATGCATTTAGATATAAACTTCCCAACGTCTCTTTTCAACCCTTCCCAGTAGTAAGTCTGTCTCATGTATCGATACATCTTATTACCACCGGGACGTATAGTCAGTTTTGAGTGATGACATTCTCTAAGCACTTCATCTCTTAAACCATTCACGTTGGGCACAACTAGCCTTCCATTCTTCTGAAGCCATCCATCTCGATCAAGCCCATACACATTCATCTCCTCACCGTCGATGTTCATCTCTAACTTGGAGATGATTTCTAATAGATTAGGATCGTCCCTCTGACTAGAACCAATCCGCTCTATCAAAGTGGGTCTGATCGTCAAACTAGCTAGCATAACTGGATCCAATTCGCACTTTGGTCTGAAATCAAACCCCGCGATATACTCCAGTTGCTTCCACTCAAGAAACATTGACCCTAAGCTGGCATGTCTCCTACTCAAGGCATCGGCTACCGCATTACCTTTCCCAGGTGTGTATGCGATATCAAAATCATACGAAGCCAAGAACTCTAACCATCTCTGCTGACGGAGATTCAGATCTTTCTGAGAGAAGAGATACTTTAACGATTTATGATCGGTAAACAACTCAAACCTTTCTCCCAAGAGATAGTGTCTCCACATCTTCAGCGCAAATACAATCGCTGCCAATTCCAAATCATGGGTAGGATACTTCTTCTCATGCGGCTTTAGCTGTCGACTAGCATAAGCTACAACCCTACCTCCTTGCATCAATACTGCACCCAGTCCGGTACCACAAGCATCCGTGTATACCGTCATCTCTTCATTCCCTTTAGGAATGACTAACACTGGCGCACGCGTCAACTTCTCCTTTAGACTCTTGAAGGCATCCTCACACACTTCGTCCCAGACTAAGGACTGATTCTTCTTAGTCAACTGAGTCAACGGTGTTGCTATCTTGGAGAAGTCCTGGATAAACTTACGATAATATCCAGCTAATCCCAAGAAACTTCTTACATCTGTTACATTCTTGGGCGTAGGCCAATCCTGTACCGTAGCCACCTTCGCAGGGTCCACGACAATACCACTCCCTGAAACAACATGACCCAAGAATCTCACTTCCCTTCTCCAAAAATGACACTTAGAGAATTTCGCTTTCAATTGGTGTTTCCTCAACACCTCCATCACTATCCTCAAGTGTCCCTTGTGTTCCTCCTCTGTCCTTGAATAAACAAGGATATCATCCACGAACACAAGAACAAACTTATTCAACTGATCTCTGAATACTCGATTCATAAGATCCACAAAATAGGCTGGTGCATTGGTCAACCCAAACGACATGACCAACCACTCATAAAATCCAGACGGCGTCCTAAATGCCATTTTCGGAACACTCTCATCCGCTACTCGAAGCTGATGAAATCCTGTCGCGAGGTCCAACTGGGAGAACACTCTTGCTCCTTCCAGCTGATCAAACAAATCATCTATCCGCGGTAGAGGATACTTATTCTTCCTCGTTACCTTATTCAACTCGCGATAGTCCACACACAAACGAAGGGAACCATCTGCCTTAGTGGCAAACACAACTGGTGCCCCCCACTCGGAGACACTCCTTCTAATAAATCCCTTCTTCAAAAGATTGCTGACTTGCACCCCGAGCTCTCGCTGCTCCCTTGGTGCCATACGACGAAGTGGCATCACTATAGGTCTGGCATCTTTCACTAAATCAATACGGAACTCAATCTCTCGGTGTGGTGGAAGCCCGGTCACCTCCTTGAAGACGTCCGGATACTGGCCAACCACGGGCACATCTGACAACTCATCCTGCGGGATGTCGAGGGAATTTACAAAACTAGCCATAACCCCATCACTAGGTAGACTACCAAACACTACCCTCCGCCCATCATCTGCCCTCACTGTCACCAAAAAGCCCTCACAGTCTACCACCACCCCGTATCTTTGGAGCCAATCGACTCCCAATATAATGCCATACCCAGTAAAGCCCAAAACAAAGCAATCACATACAAACATACATCCATGACTCGATAAGACCAAATTTTGGCAAATCATACCGAGCCTAGTCGAACCACCAATCGGGTTCGTCACAACTAATGGTCTATCGACTATCTCGGGTTCCAGTCCCAACCTATCTACCAGGTCACTAGATATGAAGGAACGGGAAGCCCCAGTATCAAACAAAACTCGAACTGGTACATCATAAATAGAAAGCATACCTTGAATAACAACATTCTTTCCTTTCTCCGCCGCAGTTGGGGCATTCGACGAAGAAGGAACATCATCAAGAGCATATGCTTTCACAATCTGCTTCTCCTTAAGAGGTTGCGGACACTTATCCTTCTGATGTCCCACTTGACCACAGTTGTAGCACTTCCTTTCCGCTGGCTTGGCCCGACATTCTTTAGCATAATGGCCCATCTTTCCACAGCTAAAGCACTCAACATCCTTCTTGCTCTTTTTCTGGCCACCTTTAGATTGGTCCTGCTTCCTCTTATTCTGAGAGCTATTCTTGCCTCCACCGCCTACTTGCGGCTTTGGCCCTTCTGCAGATGCAGCCTCAGTCTTTGACTTAGGGTAAAGACTCTCTGATCTCAAAGCTTTCCCCACGATCGATTCAAAAGTCTCATCGATGTGGTTGATAAGCCTCTCCCCCAAGTATCCATCCAAACCAGTAATGAACTTCTCATTCTTCTTCTCAGGAGTATCGATAAGAGACAGTCCATCCTTCGACAAAGTGTCGAACTCAGCAATATAATCAGAAACTGCCCTCCCGTTCTGCTTGAGTTCCAAGAACCTCTTGAACAACACTGACTTCTGGGCAGCTGGAATGAACTTCTCGCTAAAGCGAGCCTTGAACTGAACCCAAGTAACCTGGTCCTCTGGAGTAGCTGTTCTAATGGCATTCCACCAATTCATCGCTCGCCCTTGCAGCTGACGAGACGCTAGCCTTCTCTTCATTGCATCCTCAAGACCCAAGTCGTCAAAGATACGATCACAGCTATCCATCCAATCTTGAACATCTGTGGCCGACTCCGTCCCATGGAACGGCTTTCCACCAAGATTAGTGTAATCCTTGCACAACTTGGCGAAATCGACCCTAGGCGCCTGCACTACTAGGCCAACACCAACTCCGGGATTGGGAACTGCCCCTTGCACTTCTCTAAGCATGTCTCTCATGAGGTTAGTAAATATCGCCCTCATGTCAGCGGCATTCCCTTGGTTGGTCCATCTACCAGCACCCCTCGTGTCTCGGCTCATCGTCAATCTGAAAAAGGGAAACGATTAACGACCCCATAGTGGTGCTAGTGCAGTGCGACTTCATTCTTATACTACTAATAGTATATACATACATAGCTTTTTGAAAACCAAAGTAATCACAAATACGCGCTCTCATATACGTACTAACTCTCCCTAGTGTCTTTCCCTAGGTTAACTACGCAACCTAGAGCTCTGATACCAAGTGTGACGGCCCGCCCCGCACCAACCGACATTTACTCCAAAAGTGCGCTGTACACATGTCCAGTTAGCACGGATCGGGTCGTCAGAAGGAAAGGGAAGAAGGAAATGAACATACAAAGAACCTGTAGAATGTCTCACAGCGCATAGAACAAAATATAATAATAACATACTTGACATAAAACAGGAGAGACAGTGCATAAGCTGAAAATCAGAACTAAACATCATAGCAGCGGAAATCCAAAATACAGCTTATTACAACTTTCAAACTGTCTCAAAGCAAAAGAAAGATAAAGGAGGTACACTACTAATGCCCAAGTAGCGACCACCAACGACACAGGGAGAATGTGTATATATATATATCATACGTGGAAGCCTCCTGCCCGCCTCCGAATCAGCTACTCGCGCATCACCAGCTAACCTGTCTCTAGTCTGCTCGTGTGAGCACCCAGAGTAATAAGAGGAGACATAAAACTCTGGGTCAGACATAAAGCCTGGTATGAGCGATAAGCATCTAAAGTGAACAATAACAGGTAGACTAAAACATACCTGAACCTGGACCTGCAACCCAAGAGTTAGCACTACATACTGTACAACACTCTAAGGTATCATATCAAAAAATATAAAGATATGAAGGTGGGGGAGGTGTGCATGTCATAGGGATGGCAAACAATCAAACATAGCATCCATCCTCACATCTCTCACTCAGTGCATAAAGCATACGACATTCACCACTTCGATCACCCAACATACCTTGCTACGATCACTCTGCCCCATGAAGTCATAAATGGCTTCACTGCACTGATAACGTAGCCACTAATCATTTGCTATGTCCACTTTGCCCCATGGAGTCACAAGAACCCCACTGCACTGGCTCATAGCCTTACTAATCCTTACTATGTCCACTTTGCCCCATGGAGTCACAAGAACCCCACTGCACTGGCTCATAGTCTTACTAATCCTTACTATGTCCACTTGCCCCATGGAGTTATTCACCCCATCTGCGCTGGCTCATAGTCTTACTACGCATCACCTTGCCCCTCAGGTCATAATGACCCTACTGCACTGATAACGTAGTCTTGCTACCATCACCTTGCCCCTCAGGTCATAATGACCCTACTGCACTGATAAGTAGCCCATCATTCATTCTTAGTGGTGAATCGAAGTTATGAACGTCGACAACTTCTTAGCACACGTCCCGTAGCAAAGTCCAACCATGAAGTGAACTCATCGGTTCCCAACTGGATCCTGAGCTCTAACTTCCCATATTGGACTACCTTTGCATCTCGGGTTATTGGTCAATACTGGTCGGATCGGGTCCTCTTCAAGCCATCGGTTCGGGTCGGGTATCCTTCATTGGTTCGGGTCGGGTCTTCTCCTGGTGCGGTTCGGGTCGGGTGCTTCGCCTCGGGTCGGGTCGGGTGCTTCGCCTCGGATCGGGTCGGGTGTCATCCCCCTCCAGCTTGTGCCTCCGTTCCGATCCGTCTCCTCGTCCTTCACATGCTCCTATCCGATCCGTCCTCATGCCTCCGCTCCGATCCGTCCTCCCTAATCCGATCCGATCCCAGTTCAGTTAACGTGGCCTTCCTTTTTTCCATTTTCCCCAAGTGCTGGGTTCCGATCCGATCGGGTTCCTTGCTCAGTTCAACATATCCGATCCGAGCCCCATATCCGATCCGATCCGAACCCTGCACTGTTTTCTGAAACTGTTCCAGCAAGTGTTTACGCCATTCGACGACGTTTTCGACCATCCTAACTATTGAAATCAATCACAAAGCATTTCATACAATCATAGCAACATGCATAATCAACCACAAACATCAACATGATAGGTTAAAAAGGATCAAACATACCCAAAACCCCATATTTCCCCCTAAGCATGTTTAGGTGAAACTGATGATAGGATTAGCAAAACTTAACCAAATTAACCCAAATTCATATCAGAGGTCTAAAACATCATTTAAGAATTTATGAACATTTTTCCCGAATTTTATCATGCTTAGATTCGCTAATTAACACTAATCACTCCTTATTAGCCATAATTAGTGTAAAACTATGCAAATCACTCACCTTAGCCACAAAATAAACTAAGATCTGAAATAAATCTCTGATTTGATGCAAATCCCAACCCTAAACAGCAGCTCCAATGCTGATTTGGTGTAGATCTCCCTTGATTAGAGGTTGCTAAGCCAAATCCTTGACAAAAAGGTGATTTGGAGGTGATTTAGAGGTTGGAGGCCATTTTTAGGGATCCTTGGTGATAAGTGGAGGCTAGAAAACTGAAATGGAATGATTCTCCATCTCATTTCAGCCCTCCCATAACCCTAATCCCGAAACGGGTTATGGGCCTACTCACTAATCACCCGATTTGGCCCGGTTAAGCAGTTTTTCACTCTCCAAACCTTGTTTCAGTCATATCTCCCAAACGGTAAGTCCGTTTGGCTATTATGACCACTCTACGGAAAGGTAAACCATCAAACGAATCTAATGGAAGTGGTTTCAGGTCAAAATTCCTTTCCAATCAAAAATTATGGCCAAAACAGTACCAACTAGGGGCAGAATGGTCATTTAAAAATTGACAAAAATCATGAACATGGGAAATGACTCTAATAGATGTTTCCCAAAGTTACATGACCATACGACTTCACATGGGAAAGAAATAAATATTCTACGATCCTATGATGTGTAGAATACTGGTCGTTACATGAGATAACACTTAACCAATTTGACATGATATATGGGGGGTTAAGTCAACATGAACTGATAGAGAACACTTAACCAATTTGGCATGGTACGTGGGCTGAATTGAATACGTGATTGGGGGTTAAGTCAACTTGGACACATGGGCAAACTTAACCAATATAACAGTATCAAAGCAAGGAAAAGTGGGGAATGATAAGATTAAATAATCGATAAACTTATCCTAGGATAACAAATGAATATGACTTAAGATGTAATACAAGACTCGAAGGGTGGGACGACTTATATGATGAAATAAGTTAATCTAAGCTGGAAATGTGGGAAAACACCCGTAAGCTATCATTTGATAAAGAGAACTTAAGTCATGCTTGAATTCATTGCTAAACCTTAGTTAAAAGTAACTAAGTAACAAAACTTAGTTAAAAGGAACTAAGTAACAAACCTTAGTTAAAGAGAATTAAGTAACAGAAACTAAGTATCAAACCTTGGTTAAGAGAACTAAGTAGTAAACCTTAGTTAAGAGAATTAAGTAGTAAACCTTAGTCAAGAAAGCCAAGTAGAACACGAGGAGGAGCGAACGTCCATCTGATCATGAAGAAGGCTCCAACGAATTGGGTTACGAAGCACACGACTTCGAGGGGACGTGAGGGTACTCTTGGCATCCCGCTATGAGGTTGCAGATGATCCTCTTGGGCTCACAAAGGTTAAGGTCTGTGTTAGAAGAGCCAAGGGTATGCCTTGGTTGCAATATAAGCAACCTAAAGACTAAGATGGGTCAGCGTGAGGGGCGATATCTTGTTTAGCCCTATGATAGCACGTCGTCGTCTACCTACCATCTTGAGTCAATCGAGTACGTGAAGCGGAAAGGCAGAGAATCCAACAGACCATATACTTGCTATCTAGTTATGGGTGAGCTTTGGCCAATAGGTTTGTGGGGGCATAGGGGGCCTGCGTATAGTTCTCATTCTTGATTTTCTTGGGTGTCTTTCATTAGTTGAGGGAGGGGTCAAGTGGGACCATAGCCACACACAGATAAAAACAGACCTTCGCATCTACATCGGCATATAACTTAAAGCTCCCGACCGAGTTCCGTGTTTCTTGATTAGCCCTGTCACGGGCCTCGGGCTGCACATATAGAGGACATGTGCAACTAGACATCGATAACGATTCACGACACGTACGTTGGGAAAGTCTAGCAACATATATCGCTCTGGGTAGTGTGTCCTAGACTAGGGGGCATCGTTCGATAGGTAGCATAATCCCTAGTTGGACCTAGGTCGCGTAAACCTTGAATCCGAGAAGCGTTCAATAGGTAGAATAAACCCTAGTGGTCCTGGGTAGCATAAACCCTGGTAGAATCTAGGAAGCTCTCGATAGTAAACCTTAGACTAAATCTAGATGATACACGGAATCTAGCAACATCGAGATTGGTAGCCCAAACGATTTCGAGAATGGTGGCACTACACTGAAGTAGTATAGATTTACATGATGAAGCCCGTACGACATATGGCAAGGGACTGTATATATACATGGAAAGGATTTGACGAGTTGGGGGTATATACATATACGTTGTATTAGGTTAACCTACTAGTGGGACATGAGTATAGCTTAGAGAGCTAATATCGCGAATAACCTAATAAGCAAGAAAATACAACTGAACAGTATATGTAGGATTATACAGAAGTTTATTCTAAGTCCACTCACACATAACTTTTGTTCTGACCCCCTCCTCACTACATACTTCCAGGTTAGGTTCATGACACAGATGGTATAGCTTTGGATACTGGTTTAGCAGTATTGTCAATAAGGTAAAGCAATATTTGAATATTATACTTTATTTCCTTCCGCTGTCAGATGCTTTATGAATTCTGACATGTTTCTTTATCTCTGTCTTTTTCTGCAGGATACCAGAGCACCCAACTCGGGTTTCAATAGATAAAATTTGAAAATTTCGGTCTGTCAGAATCTGGGTTGTCACATCTGGTATCAGAGCTTCGGTTTAGTGATCTTAGGGAGATAATAAGTGAACGTATTTGAATTTTCTAAAATATAAATATATTACATATATAAACCTAAATCCATATAGTAGCCCACTAGACATGAAAAGAGTTGGGATATCTAGTTTGTACACTCAAGGAATGAACATAGGAATTGGGAAACCATTAGGTGGTTGGGAAAGTGTACAATATGACTTGAAGTTAGAGAAAGAAAAATATCCCATAGGATGGAAACTGAAATATTAGTATTTCAGATTAGTAGGTTTAGAAATTGAAACCTTAGAAACTAGAAAAGGTTGAAAAATGAAAAATGGATTAGGAATATATATAATCAAGAGAATTGAATTCGCGAAAGTGCCTAGGAAGAAGCCTAGTGAGTTGAAGACCCGCTTTGAGTCTAACCCAATGATAAGCTTTTAAGAACTTGAATCTGTGAAAGAGTTTGTGGTATTTTTCCAAGTTTTGATCTTAAAAGTATTTTAATGTTTTTAGTGCATGATGGGTTTTAAAGTAAAGTGGGGTATATTGTGTAAAACAATGATTTCTTGTTTTAAAAGAATTCTCTCATGAAAAGGTGCATATTATAGAGCATGTATAGCTCGCTAGTTTTCATATATGAAAGGATTGAGAAGAAGTTTTGAAATCTCTATTCTGTTAACAATAAATTTTGATTTTTGTTGGGTGAACAAAATAAGCGGTAGAATGTAAGAATAGAGTAGATGCTTGCACCTTAGCACCTATAGTTAACATTGTAAATAGGAACAATGTAACCTCGATAGTTGTACTTGTCTACACCAATTTTGTGATTTGAAGAAAATGTTTTGCATTTCATTTTGTGACCTGTTTTTTTATGGTTTGGCAAAAGCAAGTTTTTGAGAAAAGAATAACAGTTTTACCACTTTTAGTTTTTGGAAGGAGAATGTAATAAAATGAAAGAAGGCCAAACCATGTTTTAAAAATGGAGTAGTTAAGGATTAAGGCTTAGAAAGAACGAGATAAAGTTAAAGCTATTAGAACAAACTGGTGACTGATTGAGTTGAGTAATTCTCTGAGTGTCAATCTGATGTTGATTTCGGTCTTCGGGGTTGATACTTAGGGAATTATTTTCCTGCCAATTTACAGTCAGGGATTAGAAAATATTGAACTAATGGAAAATTTCCCGTAGAATGCATAAGCATTGAAAAACCAAGGTTTGTTGCTTGAGAAAAAGAAAAAGGATTGTTGCTTGAAAGAGAAGTATAGGCTAGTAATACACAGCATGGACTAGTGGTTACTACTAGGTAGTAAAAGGCAAGCAAGTGTATAGATCCTGTTGAGTGGACTCGTGACATAAGTCCTAAGATTCTTGGCCCATAGTAGTAGCTGTGTAGGATGCTGTTTGAGTTGAAAATGAAAAGGCTTATTGGAAAATAATAAACTTAAGTAATTTGATTAAGTCAAATAAGCTAAGAAAGAAACTAGCCTAACTAAAAAGAAAACAACAAAATCAATGAAGCAGCAAAACGAGACGGGAAAAGAAAATGGAAATCTTAAGAAAAAGATGAATAAATATGAAATTTTTCTAAGATAAGTGGAAAAAGTGAAGAAATTTTCTTATGTGATTGTGCTTGGATAGAAAAATAGGAAATCTTCATAGAATAGCCATATAAAATTCCAAGTACGCTTAGAAAAGAAAAACAGAGGATGTGAATTTTTCCGTTTTATACCTTTTCATAACATAAGAAATCGAATTTTGAAAATTAGATTTTTCTAAATTTTGAATTTAATGATGGATGGTAGGGTTTTGGATGCGAAAATTGGATGAACTATGCTCTTAGCCTGTAAGAGTGTAGGAATGTTGCAACAATTGGATGAGCATCATGTTTTGAAAGAGTTTTTAAAGTTTGTATACATATAGGTGGATCCAAATTAGGCATACATGATTTGCTGTGATGTAATTCACTTTGCACATGTGCACAATGTTGCAACAATTGGATGAACACTAATTGGATGTTGCGAGGCATTTTCTATTTTGCTCTTATCGAATTTCGGGGACGAAATTCCTTAAGGGTGGGAGAATGTAACACCCCGCATTTTTAATATAACTAAAAAATGTATATATATATATATATATGCATAGATAGGTTAATAATTGTGATTTACAATGAAAATTAATTAATACATGAAAGAGAAGGAAAGATTAATTCAATGACGGTGTACGTAACAGAGAAGATAATAAAATAAGGATACTTAATTTAAATATTGGGAACTAAGTAAAATGGACATCACCATTGCGTTCGTCTCGAAATTCTGCTTGGAATAGAGTCCAAGTTTTCGAAAATCGGTGTAACACCCAGCCCCTATACCCATGCTAACCCAGAGCAACACTAAGTATTACTGTCGGAAAGCACGGAGAATGAGACTCGATAGGGCTAAATGCTATATTCATTCCTTTAAACGAACACTGGCATGAAATTTTGAACCTTTTCAACTTACCATTTGTGCTCAGTATAAGTTCAAAGCAATGGTACAAGAAAATTTCCCAAGTTACATAGTACAAAATATAATAAAACAAGCGCAGCACAATGACAACAGCAAATACATAATACATATCATAATAGAGATGCTCGGAATACATAGTCCATAGTACATGATATCACTCCCAAAACACATAATAGCATACATATCATAATACTACTAGCTATTGGTAGTTCGACGTTGCATAGTCCAAAACCCCAAAACGTGGAAAAAGAAAAGAATGCTGCAACAGTCCACGCGACCTAACCTGCGAACAGTCCTCAACCTGACCCGAGGATTTTAAAACAAATCACACGAGTCAGACTATTTCTAGTGTGAGTGAAGTAAGAATCTATGGAGATCAAAATTTGACAACAAAAGATAAATGATACCACATGATAAGTCAATGAGAGGCATATGAGTGTTACTATATAGGAAAAATTTAGCATAATCATCTCATTTAAATAAGCCATAATTCCAAACATACGTATTGTATGTAACTCAATATAATTCCGGCATCAAATTATCATATGTAAAATAAAATGATGAAATAAATCAAGTTATAGTATCACATATAAACCAATAAAATATTTATAACTTTTATCATATATAAAACAATATGATAAAATGAATCAAATCAGAGTATCATATCTAAATATATATGATACTCATAATAAATCTAACCAGAGCATCACACATAAATCAATGCGATGCTCTTAACAATTTTATAAATTAATAGGATTCTCATTAAGTCAGAGTATCATAAACTAATGGAATTCACATTACATTTATCATAAACAAAAACAATATGATAAAATACCCCAAAACAGAGTACCATATATAAATCAATATGATACTCATAGCGAATACATATACAAAACAATCAGATAAATATTTTGTGATAATTAATCAAGTCAATAAAATCTTCATGGCTTTTGTCGTTGGTCAATCAAATCACAGTATAAATCAATATAACAATTATCATATATAAATCAATATGATAATATAAACCAAATTAGAGTATCATATATAAATCAACATGATACTCATAACAATTATCATATATAAATCAATATGATAATATAATCAAATCAGAGTATCGTATATAAATCAATACGATACTCATAACAATTATCATATATAAATCAATATGTAAATATAATCAAATCAGAGTATCATATATAAATCAATACGACACTCATAACAATTATCATATATAAATCAATATGATAATATAATCAAATCAGAGTATCATATATAAATCAATACGATACTCATAACAATTATCATATATAAATCAATATGGAAATATAATCAAATCAGAGTATCATATATAAATCAATACGATACTCATAATAATTATCATATATAAATCAATATGATAATATAATCAAATCAGAGTATCATATATAAATCAATACGATACTCATAACAATTATCATATATAAATCAATATGATTTATATAATCAAATCAAAGTATCATATATAAATCAATACGATACTCATAACAATTATCATATATAAATCAATATGATAATATAATCAAATCAGAGTATCATATATAAATCAATACGATACTCACAACAATTATCATATATAAATCAATATGATAATATAAAGTTAATCAATTATAGTAATGTAATAGAATATTAGGGGATTATGGGATAAATATAACATGACTCATAAATACCAAATAAACAGACGCTAGTATTGTAAAATCACAGTGGTAGAGCTCGAGCGCGCTTCGAGACATCCGCACTGTAATCCACACATAGCGCCAAAACGACACCTGGCGATCAACCCAGGATAACCAAGATGGTCTAAGGCGAAGGCCATATGCAACCTGTTCATGGCACTACACGTGGGACCCCCACACCTCCATCTGATGTAGTCCGTGACCCGCAGATCGGGAATCCCGATCAAAACAACAAAATTGCCCAATGTAGCAGACCGTTGACCTTTGGTGGTAGATGGGAAAAATTTCATACCACCGATTCAGGTAGCGATCCTGAATCAGGTCGACCAAGATGGAGTTTTGGTCCACTGGTACAACGGAGTCCAATCTATCCCAATCCCAAATTGAAAAGTATTATATATATTTTTTCAAGTATTATTTTATAATATATACATGCCATGAAGTTCAAAGTGTTTATAACGTCAAAACACTTTATAAACTTAATCATGCTTTGAAAATTTATCATCCCATGCTAATAATAATCACAAACCGAATTCAACAAAACAAAGCTGATATTCAACTTTATCATATATAAAACAATATGATAAAATAAATCAAGTCAGAGTACCATATATAAGTCAATATGATACTCATAATGAATATCATATATAAAATAATATGACAAAATAAATCAAACCACAATATTTGCGATAGAGAGAAAAAAGATATCATCATAAGGATGACATATAAGTATGCCGACTCAATGAAGAACTAAAACCACATCAATTCAAAAAGTGTCATGTACTTCCAAATAGTAACTACTTAAGTAATGCACTTGCGTCCCATACCACATGGAATTACTTTAATATTTACTAAATGGGAGTAAATTCCACTTATTGATAATACACACAAATAACTATTCCACAAAGTTATAATGTTATAAATCATATTTGAAAGCCACTTATGTAAATCAACAATTGTCTCAAAATCCTAAATATGAAATTTGGTTCGTAAGTCATGTCTTAAAATCTTTCTATCTTTATTGACAGACCAGCTGCAAAGAATTAAGTTTTTAACAATCCAGACATTAAATTTATATAAATCTTAAAACATAAAAGTCGTACATATTTCTAAGCTTTCCAAAACTTCAAGACTTATCAAAATCCTATAAGGAACCAAAAAGTTATACCCAAAACAATTTGTGTTTAGGCCTGAAAATATCAATTTACATATAATGATTTTGTAAAAATCATATAAAATCAACAATTAATCTTTTAAAGCTAAATGTTTTACAGTACCTTTGAATATCAGTCTAGTTTGTATGTAACAAATTTGAGAACCAAAATCAAAACCATTTGGTACAGATTCCATATTCTTCACAACCGATTTTCTGCTGTGTTCTAAAAATCTCAATTTTCTTATATCCAACTTGCAAAAATCATAGAAATTCGAAATTTAATATTTTTAACTCAAATTTTTTGCAGTAGCTTATTACACCAGTATAGATTCTTCAGTAAAAATTTCAAAGATAAAGTCATTTCCAATTGGTATAGATTTGTGATTCTTCACGAACCACTTTCGACTCAGGTTTATAAATCTCAATTTTCATATGCTCAATTAGAAAAATCACATAAAATCGAAAATTTAACATTTTCATTCAAAATTTCCATTGTAGCTTAATATACTAGTATAGATTCATTTTCCAAAAATTCATAATCAAATTCTTATCTAATTGGTACATATTTAATAATCTTTAGAAACCATTTCAGCTTAGGCTAGAAATCTCACTTTCACATACCCACTTTGCAAAAATCATATAAATTCGAAAATAAAGCATTTTCATCCAAAATTTCTACATTAGGTTCTTATACTAGTATAGATTCTTTGTCCAAAAATTCATAATCAATTTCTTAACCAATTGGTACAGATTTAATAATCTTTAGAAATCATTTCAGCTTAGGCTAGAAATCTCACTTTTCACATACTCACTTTGCAAAAATCATATAAATTCGAAAATAAAGCTTTTTCATCCAAAATTTCTACAGTAGGTTCATATACTAGTATAGATTCTTTGTCCAAAAATTCACAATCAAATTCTTAACAAATTGGTACAGATTTAATAATCTTTAGTAATCATTTCAGCTTAGGCTAGAAATCTCACTTTTAACATACCCACTTTGCAAAAATCATATAAATTCGAAAATAAAGCTTTTTCTTCCAAAATTTCTACAGTAGGTTCATATACTAGTATAGATTCTTTGTCCAAATTCTTAACTAATTGGTACAGATTTAATAATCCTTAGAAACCATTTCCAGCTCAGAAAACACAATCAAGCAATTCAACAAACATCTTATATGCTTTGAATTGCATGCATAGATAAAATTCCAATCCTTCTTTCTTCTTCCTTTCAGCATTCCATCTATCTCATTGACATCAAATTTTCTCCAAATTTTCAATTTAATTCAAGCAACAATTAATCCAAACAAAGACACATACAATAGAGGAAGAATCAAATCACCATATATGCAAAGATTGCATCTTTTGGCCTATAAACAAACCTAAACCATGAAATAGATAGGAAAATTAAAAAATTTACTCACCTCAAACGCCAAAATGCAATTTTGAAGCCTTATGACAGCTTGCTTTTGATTGCAATCCTTTTACTGAATTGGGAATCTTCTTTTATCTTCAATTTGGTATAAAAACTTATTTGAATAGCAAAGATTAGGGATGAGAGAAAGATTTTTGGTTTCTGTTTTGTTTTCACAGTTGCTTCTGACTAAGGAAGAAAAAAAGAAATACGTACTGTCCGTTTTTAATCGGGGAAGATTGTGGTCTTTTTATCAATTGGTCCCTCTCTAGATTGTTCCCCACAAATATCTCCATTTCCCCCTTCTATTTTTTTTTATGCAACTTAATCATTACACTTTGTCTCATATGGAGATATTTTTCTTTCCCCCTTTATTTAATTTGGTTCTAGAGATTTCCTACAAATTGTAAAAGTAAAATTGGTTGTTATTTTTTTTCTTTTTATAATCTTTTTTTTCTTTTTATGAAAAATGAACATATTTTTTTTTACTTTACTTTACACAAATTTTCAACATTACGAACTTCTCTCTTTTTTTTTTCAAACTAAAACACACAAAAATAGTGTGTTATCTAATCTTTGCATCCATAAAGGCAAAACTTCTTTATGTAATCGTAAAAAAAATTATTTTTTCCCCTTTAAAATTGTTATTTAATCAAAAACAATAAACTTTATCATTGTTACAACAAAACGTGCAACATTTTACATCAACCACAACGCCCAATAATTCATAAACATGTATTTTCCTCTCATCCCAAAAATATATATATATCTATATCGCTTCTATTTATTTATTTATTTATTTATTCATTATTATATATATTTTTCCTCTGAATTACCAAATCAATTAGTTTATTCCCAATTCAATATCCCTAAGAAAAGCGGGTTGTTACAGACTTCCCCCCTTAAAAAAATTGCGTCCTCGCAATTTCTATATAAAGGATACAACTGTAACAAAATTATAGATTGGGGTTTTGGTCTACGTATGTACAACTATTATTATATTATGAGAGTGATACTTTAGAATATTCAGACATGTATGATGTTTCTACTGTCTTGTGCTAATCCATATCCTAAATATATTTTGTACTATGTCAAACCTCGCTCTGATACCAAAAATGTAACACCCGGCCCCTATACCCATGCTAACCAAGAGCAACACTAAGTATTACTGTCGGAAAGCACGGAGAATGGGACTCGATAGGGCTAAATGTTGTACTCATTCCTTTAAATGAACACTGGCACGAAATTTTGAACCTTTTTAACTTACCATTCGTGCTCAGTATAAGTTCAAAGCAATGGTACAAGAAAATTTCCCAAGTTATATAGTAGAAAATATAATAAAATAAGCGCAGCATAATGACAACAGCAGAATACATAATACATATCATAATAGAGATGCTCGGAATACATAGTCCATAGTACATGATATCACTCCCAAAACACATAATAGCATACATATCATAATACTACTAGCTATTGGTAGTTCGACGCTGCGTAGTCCAAAACCCCAAAACGTGGAAAAAGATAAGAATGCTGCAATAGTCCACGCGACCTAACCTGCAAACAGTCCTCAACCTGACCCGATGATTTTAAAACAAATCACACGGGTCAGACTATTTCTAGTGTGAGTGAAGTAAGAATCTATGGAGATCAAAATTTGACAACAAAAGATAAATGATACTACATGATAAGTCAACGAGAGGCATATGAATGTTACTATATAGGAAAATTTTAGCATAATCATCTCATTTAAATAAACCATAATTCCAAACATACGTATTGTATGTAACTCAATATAATTCCGGCATCAAATTATCATATGTAAAATAAAATGATGAAATAAATCTAGTTATAGTATCACGTATAAACCAATAAAATATTTATAACTTTTATCATATATAAAACAATATGATAAAATGAATCAAATCAGAGTATCATATCTAAATCAATATGATACTCATAATAAATCTAACTAGAGTATCACACATAAATCAATGCGATGCTCTTAACAATTTTATAAATTAATAGATTCTCATTAAGTCAGAGTATCATAAACTAATGGAATTCACATAACATTTATCATAAAAAAAAACAATATGATAAAATACCCTAAAACAGAGTACCATATATAAATCAATATGATACTCATAACGAATACATATACAAAACAATCAGATAAATATTTTATGATAATTAATCAAGTCAATAAAATCTTCATGGCTTTTGTTGTTGGTCAATCAAATCACAGTATAAATCAATATAACAATTATCATATATAAATCAATATGATAATATAAACCAAATCAGAGTATCATATATAAATCAACATGATACTCATAACAATTATCATATATAAATCAATACGATAATATAATCAAATCAGAGTATCATATATATAAATCAATACGATACTCATAACAATTATCATATATAAATCAATATGGAAATATAATCAAATCAGAGTATCATATATAAATTAATACGATACTCATAACAATTATCATATATAAATCAATATGATAATATAATCAAATCAGAGTATCAAATATAAATCAATACGATACTCATAACAATTATCATATATAAATCAATATGATAATATGATCAAATCAGAGTATCATATGTAAATTATTAAGATACTCACTACAATTATCATATATAAATCAATATGATAATATAAAGTTAATCAATTATAGTAATGTAATAGACTATTAGAGGATTATGGGATAAATATAACTTGACTCATAAATACCAAATAAACAGACGCTAGTATTGTAAAATCACAGTGGTAGAGCTCGAGCGCACTTCGAGACATCCGCACTGTAATCCACTCATAGCGCCATAACGATACCTGACGATCAACTCAGGATAACCAAGATGGTCTAAGGCGAAGGCTGTATGCTATCCGTTCACGACACTACACGTGGGACCCCCACACCTTCATCTGATGTATTCCGTGACCCGCAGATCGGAAATCCCGATCAAAACAACAAAATTGCCCAATGTAGCAGACCGTTGACCTTTGGTGGTAGATGGGTGAAATTTCATACCACCGATTCAGGTAGCGATCCTGAATCAGGTCGACCAAGATGGAGTTTTGGTCCATTGGTACAACAGAGTCCAATCTATCCCAATCCCAAAATGAAAAGTATTATATTTTTTTTCAAGTATTATTTTATAATATATACATGCCATGAAGTTCAAAGTGTTTATAACGTCAAAACACTTTATAAACTTAATCATGCTTTGAAAATATATCATCGCATGCTAATAATAAACACAAACCGAATTCAACAAAACAAAGCTGATATTCAACTTTATCATATATAAAACAATATGATAAAATAAATCAAGTCAGAGTACCATATATAAGTCAATATGATACTCATAATGAATATCATGTATAAAACAATATGACAAAATAAATCAAATCACAATATTTGCGATAGAGAGAAAAAAGATATCATCATAAGGATGACATATAAGTATGCCGACTCAATGAAGAACTAAAACCACATCAATTCAAAAAGTGTCATGTACTTCCAAATAGTAACTACTTAAGTAATGCACTTGCGTCCCATACCACATGACATTACTTTAATATTTACTAAATGGGAGTAAATTCCACTTATTGATAATACACACAAATAACTATTCCACAAAGTTATAATGTTATAAATTGTATTTGAAAGCCACTTATGTAAATCAACAATTGTCTCAAAATCCTAAATATGAAATTTGGTTCGTAAGTCATGTCTTAAAATTCTTTCTATCTTTATTGACAAACTAGCTGCAAAGAATTAAGTTTTTAACAATCTAGACATTAAATTTATATAAATCTTAAAACATAAAAGTTGTATATATTTCTAAGCTTTCCAAAACTTCAAGACTTATCAAAATCCTATAAGGAACCAAAAAGTTATACCCAAAACAATTTGTGTTTAGGCCTGAAAATATCAATTTACATATACTGAGTTTGTAAAAATCATATAAAATCAACAATTAATCTTTTAAAGCTAAAATTTTTACAGTACCTTTGAATATCAGTCTACTTTGTGTGTAACAAATTTGAGAACCAAAATCAAAACCATTTGGTACAGATTCCATATTCTTCACAACCCATTTTCTGTTGTGATCTAAAAATCTCAATTTTCTTATATCCAACTTGCAAAAATCATAGAAATTCGAAATTTAATATTTTTAACTCAAATATTTTGCAGTAGCTTACTACACCAGTATAGATTCTTCAGTAAAAATTTCAAACATAAATTCATTACCAATTGGTGCAGATTTATGATTCTTCACGAACCACTTTCAACTCAGGTTTATGAATCTCAATTTTCATATGCTCAATTAGAAAAATCACATAAAATCGAAAATTTAACATTTTCATTCAAAATTTCTACTGTAGCTTCATATATTAGTATAGATTTATTGTCCAAAAATTAATAGTCAAATTCTTAACTAATTGGTAAAGATTTAATAATCTTTAGAAACCATTTCAGCTTAGGCTAGAAATCTCACTTTTCATATACCCACTTTGCAAAAATCATATAAATTTGAAAATAAAGCTTTTTCATCCAAAATTTCTACATTAGGTTCATATACTAGTATAGATTCTTTTTCCAAAAATTCATAATCAAATTCTTAACCAATTGGTACAGATTTAATAATCTTTAGAAATCATTTCAGCTTAGGCTAGAAATCTCACTTTTCACATACCCACTTTGCAAAAATCATATAAATTCGAAAATAAAGCTTTTTCATCCAAAATTTCTACAGTAAGCTCATATACTAGTACAGATTCTTTGTCCAAAAATTCATAATCAAATTCTTAACCAATTGGTACAGATTTAATAATCTTTAGAAATCACTTCAGCTTAGGCTAGAAATCTCACTTTTCACATACCCACTTTGCAAAAATCATATAAATTCGAAAATAAAGCTTTTTCATCCAAAATTTCTACAGTAGGTTCATATACTAGTATAGATTCTTTGTCCAAAAATTCATAATCAAATTCTTAACCAATTGGTACATATTTAATAATCCTTAGAAACCATTTCCTGCTCAGAAAACACAATCAAGCAATTCAACAAACATCTTATATGCTTTGAATTGCATGCATAGATAAAATTCCAATCCTTCTTTCTTCTTCCTTTCAGTATTCCATCAATCTCATTGACATCAAATTTTCTCAAAATTTCCAATTTAATTCAAGTAACAATTAATCCAAACAAAGACACATACAATAGAGGAAGAATCAAATCACCATACTTGCAAAGATTGCATCTTTAGGCCTATAAACAAACTTAAACCATGAAATAGATAGGAAAATTAAAAATTTTACTCATCTCAAATGCCAAAATGCAATCTTGAAGCCTTATGACAGCTTCCTTTTGATTGCAATCCTTTTACTGAATTGAGAATCTTCTTTTATCTTCAATTTGATATAAAAACTTATTTGAATAGCAAAGATTAGGGATGAGAGAAAGATTTTTGGTTTCTGTTTTGTTTTCACAGTTGCTTTTGACTAAGGAAGAAAAGAAATACGTACTGTCCGTTTTTAATCGAGGAAGGGTGTGGTCTTTTTATCAATTGGTCCCTCTCTAGATTGTTCCTCACAAATATCTCCATTTCCCCCTTCTATTTATTTTTCTTTTTATTTCTCTTATGCAACTTAATCATTACACTTTGTCTCATTTGGAGATATTTTTCTTTCCCTCTTTATTTAATTTGGTTCTAGAGATTTCCTACAAATTCTAAAAGTAAAATTGGTTGTTAATTTTTTTTCTTTTTATGAAAAATGAACATAATTTTTTTTTTTACTTTACTTTACACAAATTTTCAACATTACGAACTTCTCTTTTTTTTTTTTTCAAACTAAAACACACAAAAATAGTGTGTTATCTAATCTTTGCATCCATAAAGGCAAAATTTATTTATGTAATCGTAAAAAAAATTATTTTTTCCCTTTAAAATTGTTATTTAATCAAAAACAATAAACTTTATCATTGTTACAACAAAACGTGCAACATTTTACATCAACCACAACGCCCAATAATTCATAAACATGTAATTTCCTCTCATCCCAAAAATATATATTTCGCTTCTATTTATTTATTTATTTATTCATTATTATATATATTTTTCCTCTGAATTACCAAATCAATTAGTTGATTCCCAATTCAATATCGCTAAGAAAAGCGGGTTGTTACAATCGGACTCTGTATGAAAGAGTTATGGCCTGCGGAATATTCAACAAAAATCCAGAAAAATACCCAGGCAGGTCGACCTACCCAAGGAGGTCGACCTGGGGGTCGACCTACCCAGGGAGGTCGACCTGGGGGTCGACCTTAGTGTCGACCTCCCCCTGATTTTTTCAGATCTGGGCAGTGATGATTTTTGGTGTGCTGGACGGACCGTATGGCTTGTAGGGCGATCTAATGGCTCTAAAATACTCTCTACACTTATAAAATAGTGCCTAAACCTAACCTAATTCATAAACAATTCCTTCTGACGTCTCCATGCCGCCAAACTTCAACCAAACATGGCCGCTGCCCCAAAACCCTAAACTAAATTGCAAATTCTTCATCAACGATTCAAGCTCTTCACCAACAATCAAATAAGAAGATTAAATCAGCGTTCTACATCAACAAATCGTTTATTTTTCCCAATCCAGTCAACGTGAGTGGAATTATAATAAATTTGTTGTATAATAATATTATTATCATTCATCATTCCCCAGTTATTAATTCAATGCAAGATTCATGATTAATAGTTGCTCTTTTATTCTCCTTCCCCTTTTTATTTTTGGATCTAGGTTATCTCGAACCTAGACGAAATCTTATTATACAATATGCACGATCGGAAATGGGAATATTGGGCATAATCTATTTTATGCGATCGGGGAATATAATCTGTAATTTTGGGGTTTGTGGCATAACAATTGTTATTGCATATATTGGGCATAATCTATTTTATGCAGTCGAGGAATATAATCTGTAATGTTGAATTTATGTAAGTTTGACATAATTGTCATTGGATATGGAATTGGTGTAATTTAATATTAACAACATGTAATTGGATAACATGAGTTGGCGAAATTTATTTGTGACTTGGAAAATAATCACTACAACAAATTTACCATATTACAACGGTGGAACACCGTTGTAAAATACTTTTTACAAGTTCCACCGTTGTAAAATACTTTTTACAACGGTGGTTTAACCGTCGTCTATTAAGAAGTTGTAATAGACTAATATCTTTTATAACTTTTTTGCACTGTTGCAACACCATTGTAATATGTGCATTTTACAACAGTTTTTCACCGTTGTAATAAACTTTATTACTACTTTTATACACCGTTGTTGTTACAATTTTTACAACTTTTTATACCCATTGTAATATATTTTATTATAACTATTATTTTACAATAGTAATATTTCCGGAAATTATATACATATTACTAAGAAAAGAATTCATTCCAGAACATATTATCTACAAAACTAAAGATATCAAACAAACATAAAATATAAACCAAAACAATATATTAGTTTTTTCAAACTCTCATATTTTTTTTACATAATATGCTAAATTTATAAATCATACAAATAATTCAATTTATTAGTTGATCCAAGACAAGATCTCTCCTTTTTCGGCAAAGTATGCGCCATCCTTGCCATCCATGATTCCTATGTTCGCTGCTGCTGCCATCATATATCCATCTAACTTCGCACTTATGTAAGAAGGCACAAAAAATGAAGGAAGACGAAGTCATTCACTTCCAACACGGAGTATGGAGCCATTTCCAACTTCTTTATGATGTTTTAAATGCTTGAATATCTCCATAGGTGCTGAATATCCATTCAATATGGAAAATGTACGGCAATGGGAGCAGTATAATATTAGAACAAGAAAAACTGGTCTGAACATGATCACTATCTTCATCAGTACAGAATCTTCAGTTGTATGCTTAACACGGAAAAGGTCTAGAAGGCTATCAATGACAGCTGCAGCTGCAATACAAATTAATGGGTATATTTAATAAAGAAACCTGCAGATTTACAAGGTCAAGTCGATTAAATTATCATCAGCCATTATATAAACTCAATATCACATATAATGTCGCAAGGATTCACAAGCCAGTAATCAATTCATAGTAATAAGAGTATGTTTCAGAAATCAAATTGAAGAGATTGGTTTATGAATAAACGAAGCAAGATGCCAGAAAGCACTGTGCTATTTTCAGTTCTATTCAAGTATAAATGTCAAGAATTATTTTGCATACATAGTTGGCAGCTAAGTTAATTTGATACAAGCTTGATACTTTTTGTTACAGAACTGTTATTTTCCAAGAAAGAACATCAGCAGGTCCATCATAATGAGAAAAAACGCACTGTAACCGATAAAATAGGCCAAATTAACTAGCAGTCTAATAAGAACTCCATACCAATGAAAAGATGCAATGGGGTATAACTGAACTAAAGCCAAAATTGAAGAGACAATAAACAAAATCAGTTTTGAATACTGAATCAATTTTCCGTTTAACATGTTTATAGTTTAGTTTGTTTGAGTAATAGTGGTTGCGTCACGCTAGCTGTATTTATCGTATAAATAAGTTCGAGTAACATGTCTGTGGCTTGTTGAGTTATATGTGCAAAAGGTTTATCTCCTACAATAAGCTAAAACATGAAAAGTTTAAACGCAATTTCATTCCTGCTTTACCACAATTATTTATATATTTTTATCAATATTCGCTTTCAGAAATGTTTTTAAGTATAATGATCATGTTATCAGTGTCATTATAATTGTGTTTCCATCTATAAATCAAATCCCTGTCAAGTTCAAGTTAGGACCACCGAGCTGTAGCAAATATTGATCTCCTATAGGGTTCCACCTACCAAGGTTCAGAAGTTTAAATGATGCAAATGCACCAAAACAATGAGCTACAATCACTCCTAGAACAAAATAGCTACAACAACGCATACTTAAGAATATGCTAGTTTTGTTTTCAAGACTGCAGTGAGAATCTCAGTGTATCAATTGTTCTAAAAGACAATATAGCTCAATGCGCCCAGCTCCAACTCTTATTGATTTAACAGTTTCAAAGCAAGAGAAAACACTTCAATGTCAATTACTCAAATATAGATTGATTTTCATAATCCACCCCATTGATCTCCTAAAATTACACTCATAAGTAGACAGAAGAGACCTAAAAAAATATCTAGGAGCTACCAATACTAGATCTGATTCAATGCTTATTAATTAGCAAATAAACGACTAACGTGCAAATCAAACTTTAAATCAATATATAACTAACTAACCTAAAATTTGAATATCGGATAAAATTAAATTTTGCACTGTATTGAAGAACACTTGTTCATTGAATCATTTTATAGATCACCGAATAATGTTAATTACAATAAAATAACTAAACTAACTCAACAAATAATAATTTAAAGTTTAAAACATATAAAATGTAAATTATCAACACCTTAATCAATAGATGGAGTCGAGCGAAGCCCCCCAAGCTAATAGCAAAATCTATATCCAGATCTAGCCGTTGCCAAGATGATAAATGAATGAAGCCTCCCCTAACAGATGGAACCTAAATCCAGAGATAGCTGTTGCCGAGATGAATTTAAAGCTCATGCCCTAGGTGCTGGCATCGACGAGATAAAGGGTGCTTGGAGATGGAGCCGCTTACTTGGATGTTGGATGACGCAGGTCACTATTTTGTATGAACCGTCTTGTCTTCTTTCAGTTTTCACAGATCTAATTTCGTGATTTTTTTTGTATCAACTATAGCAGCATGAAAGCGGTGGAGATTTTTGATTTTGGGGTTGGTTGATTTGGTCGGCAAAAGAAGATAAAATATTAAATTTTTGTTGAATTATCATGACACGTATGAACCGATAAAAATACAGTGCACGCGTATTCTGAAGCCAATTTTTCACCGCCTGAGGCGGTAAAAATATAGTACAAGCATTTTCTGGAGCCAAGTTTTTGTTTTTGTCGCCTAAATTTCGGATTGAATATAACAACGGTTTAAAAAAGAGAAGTTGTTAAAAATAGTATTTATTACAAATGGCATAGGTAAAGGTTATACTTGACATCTATTACAATGGTCAAATTAAAACAGTTGTTGAAAATATGCTTACAACAACTTTTTGAAAACAGTTGTTGTAAAAAACCTTTATTACAATGTGGGAATGTTGGCACACACACACACACACACACATATATATATATATATATCGGGAAAATATTGATTATATTAAATTGGGTATAATTGGATATTGGAAATTGGCAGGTTTGGGTATGAATAACATGTAATTGGTGAATTTGGCTATAATTGGATAATTTGGGTAATATGAAATTTGGCTAACTATTATGTAATTGGTGTAGTTAATGAGAAATTGGAAATAGGCATAAAAATGAATTGTAATTAAGTTGAATTTAGAACACATGACATGAATTTGGAGTTTGGGTGAAAGACGATTGTTAATGAATGCCTATGACATGAGGTTAGGCGCGTTTGTGGTGTAAGACTACCCGGAACCGCCCGACAAATCCAGCAACCACAAGCGGACGTCTAATGTGAGAGGTCAATGGCAAGAACTAAAGGCGTAATGGTTTATGACACGAGGTTAGGTGCGTTTGTGGTGTAAGACTGCCCAGAATCGCCCGGCAAATCCAGCAGCCACGAATGGACGTCTAATGTGAGAGGTCATACATTGTTTCGACATAATAAATAAATTAAAAAATACTAATCATAATAAGACATGTGGGTGACATGGGTATGGTTATAGGGTTAAGTGGGTGATATAAATGACATGTAAAGCATGACTAATGTGGACTTAACTGTTGTAAGACATGTGATGTAAAACATGACTAAGGTAGACTTAACCATAGTAAGACAAGTGTAAGACATGGAAACTATAATAAAAGGAGGACACGGGTGAGATAGAATTTAGATATGCTTAACCAAATGGGACCCGTAACGGTATCATAAATTAATTGAATTGGGTAAAGTTTAAGTAACGGGTTATGTAAATGGAAGGGTTAAGTCAAATTTAAAATTATTGACAAGTAATGGGGAATGATAAATAACCTATTATGAATAAACTTGAATAAGGCAAGAGAGGATAATAGGTGGAAATTATAACTTATGGGACAAGAAAAATTATAGGAAACGATAAGGAAGATGAGATAACACTTAACCAATTTGACATGATATATGGGTGGGTTAAGTCAACATGAACTAATAGAGAACACTTAACCAATTTGGCATGGTACGTGGGCTGAATTGAATACGTGATTGGGGGTTAAATCAACTTGGACACATGGGCAAACTTAACCAATATAACAGTATCAAAGCAAGGAAAAGTTGGGAATGATAAGATTAAATAATCAATAAACTTATCCTAGGGATAACAAATGAATATGACTTAAGATGTAATACAAGACTCGAAGGGTGGGATGACTTATACCATGAAATAAGTTAATCTAAGCTGGAAATGTGGGAAAACACCCGTAAGCTATCATTTGATAAAGAGAACTTAAGTCATGCTTGAATTCATTGCTAAACCTTAGTTAAAAGGAACTAAGTAACAAACCTTAGTTAAAAGGAACTAAGTAACAAACCTTAGTTAAAGAGAATTAAGTAACAGAAACTAAGTATCAAACCTTGGTTAAGAGAACTAAGTAGTAAACCTTAGTTAAGAGAACTAAGTAGTAAACCTTAGTCAAGAAAGCCTAGTAGAACACGAGGAGGAGCGAACGCCCATCTGATCATGAAGAAGGCTCCAACGAATTGAGTTACGAAGCACACGACTTTGAGGGGACGTGAGGGTACTCTTGGCATCCCTCTATGAGGTTGCAGATGATCCTCCTGGGCTCACAGAGGTTAAGGTCTTCATTAGAAGAGCCAAGGGTATGCCTTGGTTGCAATATAAGCAACCTAAAGACTAGGATGGGTCAGCGTGAGGCGGTGTTATCTTGTTTAGCCCTGTGATAGCACGTCGTCGTCTACCTACCATCTTGAGTCAATCGAGTACGTGAAGCGGAAAGGCAGAGAACTCTAACAGACCATATACTTGCTATCTAGTTATGGGTGAGGTTTGGCCAATAGGTTTGTGGGGGCATAAGGGGGCCTGCGTATAGTTCTCATTCTTGATTTTCTTGGGTGCCTTTCATTAGTTGAGGGAGGGGTCAAGTGGGACCATAGCCACACACAGATAAAAACAGACCTTCGCATCTGCATCGGCAGATAACTTAAAGCTCACGACCGAGTTCCGTGTTTCTTGATTAGCCCTGCCACGGGACTCGGGCTGCACATATAGAGGACATGTGCAACTAGACATCAATAACGATTCACGACACATACGTTGGGAAAGTCTAGCAACATATATCGCTCTGGGTAGTGTGTCCTAGACTAGGGGGCATCGTTCGATAGGTAGCATAATCCCTAGTTGGACCTAGGTCACGTAAACCTTGAATCCGAGAAGCGTTCAATAGGTAGAATAAATCCCAGTGGTCCTGGGTAGCATAAACCCTGGTTGAATCTAGGAAGCGCTCGATAGTAAACCTTAGAATAAATCTAGATGATACACAGAATCTAGCAAGATCGAGAGTGGCAGCCCAAACGATTTCGAGAATGGTGGCACTACACTGAAGTAGTATAGGTTTACATGATGAAGCCCGTACGACATACGACAAGGGACTGTATATATACATGGAAAGGGTTTGACAAGTTGGGGGTATATACATATACGTTGTATTAGGTTAACCTACTAGTGGGACATGAGTATAGCCTAGAGAGCTAATATCGCGAATAACCTGATAAGCAATAAAATATAACCGAACGGTATATGTAGGATTATACAGAAGTTTATTCTAAGTCCACTCACACAGAACTTATGTTATGACTCCCGCCTCATTACATACATCCAGGTTAGGTTCATGACAAAGATGGTATAGCTTTGGATACTGGTTTAGCAGTACTGTCAATAAGGTAAAGCAATATTTGAATATTATACTTTATTTCCTTCCGTTGTCAGATGCTTTACGAATTCGGACATGTTTCTTTTTCTCTGTCTTTTTCTGCAGGATACCAGAGCACCCAACTCGGGTTTCAATAGATAGAATTTGAAAAATTCGGTCTTTCGGAATCTGGGTTGTCACAATAATGATAATGGTAGTTTCGTGTACTCCTAGCTGCCTTCATAGGTGCCGTCTGCCCCTATCTCCACTAGTTGTACCCACTACCCTATGCGATCGGCTCCCTAACTCATAGATACCCGTGCTGGTCCCACAGTGGGGTGTATCACTCCCCAAAGTGGCAACCCGATACCACTAAAGATGCACGACTTATATCTACACGATGCAACAACGTCTTACCTACCAGCCCGGGCCCACGCACGCACATGACCCCGTTGGACTTGCGTTTCCACCGCTAACCCGTTTTGACCTCTTATAATCAAACCTAGTAAGCGTGTCCCGTCCTAGACTTGGGTCGAGCTCACAAAGAAACTTAATGGGTTACAGGTTTGAAAAGGGGCCCCATGCCTGACACAAGCTTTCCACCTATGCTTGGTCCCCACTAAGGTTTCCCACTTAACCCCATTCTTATTCATGTCTTCTTGCATGTTTCAACTTGGTTAAGTGTTTCTATTCATATTTCACAAGCCACCCAAGGCCACCCACTTAACCCCCATGTCCCACCACATGTTTATCTGGTTAAGTGTTACTTAATTCATTAGAACCGTAACCTTGTAAAGACCTCCCACATTAGACTACCGTTTGCGGTTGCTGGATTTTCCGGGTGGGTCCGGGCAGTCTTATACTGCAAACGAGACTAACCTCGTGTCTTTGCAATTGTTACGCATTTAATTCGTGCCCTTGACCTCTCACATTAGACTACTGTTTGTGGTTGCTGGATTTGCCGGGCGGGTCCGGGCAGTCTTATACCGCAAACGAGTCTAACCTCATGTCTTAGGCGATTAATTATTACACATAATTATTTATCCCCAAATTGGATTAATACCCCTATTCAAATTTGTCAATAAACTCCAAATTTATTTATGTTCATAATTGTCACCTAAATTATGTCCATAATTTCAGGTATGTAATTTATACCAATTAATGCCTCAAATTAATTACATGCCTTTTAAGGCCATTTTATGCCAATTCACAATTATGTATATTCAATATTTTCCCATTGTCCCCGAGCTATTCGTACATTTTAATATGACATGTGTTAGACTCGCAAATAGTCTAATTTATAAAAGAAAAGCAACATCACAACATAAAATAGATCTAAGAATCATGACATAAGTTTTCATAGCTAATAACTTGCATATATGGATATGGTTTTCCTATGAATTTCATTCAAACTAGCATATGATTCACATACAAAACTAGCATAGGTAATGGGCATAAATTTGCATAACTATGTATTGTCATGGATCAAAATATAGATCTAAACATAAATATGTGAACTTGCATACGGATCTAAACATAAAGATGTGAACTTGCATATGGATCTAAACATGTAAATTAATGTCACATGTTTACATATAAACTTGCGTAAGTATCTACATGATTTCACATATGAACTTGTGTATAATCCACCAACAGACTTGCATAAGATTCACATATGTTTTAACATCCCAAACTTGCATAAAATTCATAAATTAGCATATGATTTAACATCCCAAACTTGCATAAAATTCATAAATTAGCTTACGATTTAACATCCCAAACTTGCATATGATTCATATACATATGTTTTTAACATCCAAACTTGTATAAGATGAATCTAGTTAATCACATACAATTTAACTTATGAAACAGATCCACAATAACAAAGAATCAATGATAACATCAAATGATTCAAAATCATATTCTCATAATCCCAATTATAACTTATCACAATTAAATTAATTAATTAATTTGTGAAAGATATTATACTCACAAACAAAAGAATAGTCTTATCTTTCTGGGATCTGTATTCTGAAATTGAATTGCTCACCTTTGATGTAGACTAATTGTTATTTAGATTAGATTAGATTTGATTTTGATTCTTGCTTCTATCTTGTTTCTAAGTTGAAAGAGAATGATGGCTACACTAGGTTCTCCATTGACGGCATGGCGGCTCTTGGTATGAATTAGTGTGATTTTAGGTTGAGAGTTAGGTTGCTTATATAGAATTTTAATTAATTTAGAGCCATCAGTTTAACCCTAGAAGCAATCAAAACCATCCAGTCAAGATAGAATAACACCTCAGCCCTAACTGTTGGATCTAGATTAACCCTAGAGGGGGGGGGGGGTGAATAGGGTTTATCACAGTTTTTAACTGAATTGAAAAAATGACAATATATTAAAATAATAAACAGATCACAGAATACAGTAGAAATAAAAGTACAGAAAATAAATCACACACAGATATACCCAGCTTCGGCAAAACCCTGCCTACTGCTGCATTCCTAAGGTTTCTACTAGGTGTTATAAACAGATCCCGCATACAAGACCATGTACACTCGCAGCGCCTGCTCCTGTCCTAACCCTACGCTCAAAACCCTAGATTGACCTATATCCCCTAGGCCAGATTTTCCCGAATTACAACCCCTTAATTCGTAACCCCTAGTTTTGCAGACTAGAAAACTGATTTGTCGGTTTACAAAAGAAAAATACAACAAATAAAAACAAATGAAAAAAGAAAACCATAGTACAAAAGAGGAATTTAAAAGAAATGGGTCATCCCCTTTGTAATCTTGGCCGACCACATAAAATTGGTTCCACTCCTTTGTTATTTTCTTTGACCCGATCTTTTACTTTGTTGAGAAAAAAAATATGGCGGCTGCTCTGGAAATATTTCTAGGGTTTTGCTCTATAATCGTCCACAAATCGATTGCAACTTCGATGGCTTTCTAGAATTGATTGAATGGCTTCTCTGATGCTCAATTCTTTGTGGCTTTGCTCGTCCGATTTGGGATTGCTCTCTGGTTCGATCGAAACTGTGAGCTTTCTGAATTTTCTGCTTTGAAAATACTTGAATTGATTTTGTGGGTTTTTCGATAGTTTTCCAGTGATGATACGGTGTTAGAAATAGGATTATAAAAATCCTAAATTGCTCAGATTTCGCTGAATGATTTGATATGAAATTTTTGGTTTCCTCTTTTGATTTTGCTCAAATAAATTGATGAATCTGGTCTTTGATTTGGCCTCCGATGTACCTGGTTTGCAAAGATACTGAATTGCGTGAATTTGGCTTTGTATTCAGACATGAATTAGGCCCGATGACTTGTCTGATAATTGTGTGTTTCCTCTTTTGAAATTCTCTGCTTTGAAAACGAATTTGAAATGAAATTGAATGCTCCCTTTTAAAAAAAAATCTCGGTTTAAATCATTGATTGATTTCCAGAATAAATTCTTGCCAATTCTGATTTCAGGAAACATTGAAACAACTTGCCATATATATATATATGCCATAAAAATTTCATTGTGATTTCTGGAAAGTATATTATTCACTTGCCAAAAATAATTGTTGTGCGATTTAACCTGAAATACCTGAGGCCAAATAAAATATGCCTGAGATGAAATTCTGTGTGATTTTCTGAACACATTATAATCTTGCCAATTATGTATTCCATTTCTGAGAATTGCATTGTTAGTTTCAGGAAATAAAAAATTTCTTGCCTTCTAAAATTTGCAGATAAACACTTTCCTGAAAGTGCATTTCAAAAACTAAAACCTTTTCCGATTTTGTGAATGCTGATTTCAAAAACAAATAACTTCTTGACTATTCTTGTATATGAACTTGAATCTTGGAATACACATCACTGTGTAGTTGGAAACATATTGTCCACTTGCCAAATTGTTTTGATCGATAATTTCTGGAAATCACTTGGCTACAAAAACAAACTTGCCAACAATAAAAATTTCATTTGATTGACCACTTGCTCTTCATTCTTATCAGTGTGAACATGGACTCAAACGGATTGGCCTTTGATACTTACCATTTAACTTGAACATACTGTCTTTCGCTGACTTACGCACAAACTGCTCCATTCATGTTGCCATATATATTTGTATACTGATTGCTTTGTCACCTGTGCTCGACTATTTCAGTAACTTGCATTGCTGTCATCATTGCACACTTGTACCATTCATGTATGTTGTTATGAATCATGATTATTGCCACCTTGCCTTGATTATTTGGGCAGCACTTGTTTGCTGCTATGAAGTTGCTGCTGCATCAATGTTGTTATGTGCTCGACCATGTTATACTGCTTCATTTACTAACCTGCATGCACTCTTGAACTGCTGTGATCATTCCATGATCATTTCATGCTCACTGATTTGATGTTCCACCAATTTCACAATATTGTACCATGCTTTTGTTGTTTCTATCATTCACCAGTGTTGTGCTCGACTCATTTGTTTGCATCATTCACTTGGTCTTGCTGTGTAAATATACACTTGGATCTTTAGCTTGTGTAGTTCATTCACTTGCAAACATATCTGCATGCATCATCACATACATGTACACTGTGTATGCTGTTTGTGTCATCCATGTTTGGGCTGTCTTGAAAATGAACTTGATCTTGGCCATTTCCATGTATATGTTGAGTTATCTTGAAGTTGTACCAACCCTTTGCTGACATACAGTTTTGATTATGTTTGTTTGTGTTCACTTTGAGTATGTTGCTCGGCCACATTTACATTCATGTATACATATGTGTATATACACACGTATGTGTGTGTATACATGTATGTATATATGCTTTGCTTTCGAGATGCTCGCAATGAATTTGACCTTTAGTTTGAATGTTTGATGATTGGCGAGGCAGTGCACATGTGTGTATATACGCACGTGTGTACATGCAGCCATCAGACGAGATTTTCCTGTCCCTGTACATATACAAACTGTCTAGACACAGACAAATCAGATCAAGTCATGAAAAATGATGAGAAACACACCAGAAATCTGAGGCAAATAATTTTTTTAAAAAACTTATATTTGCATATATTCAGTACTATTTCTATTGCAGTGTACCGTGTGTTTCTGTTTCATGTGACAGGTAAGAAGATGAGACTGGACCGAAGTGACTGGACTGAAAGCTGTGAAGGCAGAAGACAAGGACAGTGAAAGTGTCTGTATTTGAGTCTATGAATGTATAAATGAAAATGTATGTAAACTGACTGACTGAGTGTGAGAAATTGTGTATGAAAATAAAAATGAATTGAAATGTACACATGTTCAAATAGTGGAGTATAAAATTTTGTACTGTTTGAAATTGAAATAAATTATTCTATTTAAATAAAATACTGTGTTAACATTTAAATTTCTATACAGTCGTATTTTATTTTAAATATAAGTATTATATCCCTGTCTGTGATGTATATATGAAATAGTACAATAACAAACACATTTAAAATATGTACTTGCTTGTTATCATCAAACAGAAATCATATAATTGTGTATACAACACCGTTTTATACAACAATCTCCCCCTTTTGATGATGACAAACAAATAAAAAGATTTTGAATATAATAAATGTGTTTGTTCGAGAATAGTGAAACTCTCCCTACTTGAATGCTCCCCCTACAACTAAACTCCCCCTATAACTGTGAATGAGTAAAAAATGAAAAATTGAATAAATTTCCAAAATCTAAGAATATTTATAAAATATTCACTCATAAATCAAAATTTCAACTCATTCTCCCCCTTTTGTTATCATCAAAAGGATACAGAGTTTAAAATACATATGAAAAATGACTAAAGATATAATTTCAGCTTAAGAGGAAGAACGGTCATCATAAATCTCAATTAGTCAAACGAAAATCATAATAAACTGAGAACTAGTGGCATATTTCACATTTCAGATAATGACGGATTTATGATGAAATTTATATAGACGGGGAGAGTTATAAAAATGATTTCCATTTTTTTTAAAGAATTTTATAAAAAAAAGCACAAAAAATAGTGACGGATTTGGACTATAATTAATAATTCAACTTAAGTGAGAAAATCGAATAATCTCAAATCTCAATACCTATCAATCAACAAATCATAATACGTCATAAGATTTTAACACATTTCATAGATTAGAAGATGGATTGATAGGCTGGTTTTTATACTCAAAGGAGAATGTCAAATTTATTTCTATTTTTAGCACTTTTTTTTAAGAGCACACTGACCACGCATAACCAGGGCTTGGATTTTTAAATGGGATCAGTCGCAGCTTAAATTATAAGACGTCTCATAACCATGCATAACCAGAGCTTGGATTTTTAAATGAGGTTAGAGACATTCTTATATATTAATTATATTTTTATCATTTTCGGCTTTATAAAGGAAAAACTCCTTCGTATATGATACCAATATGGATGATAGAAATGAGGTAGGTACAGAAATGGACTATGAAATAAATTTCTAAATTAATTATATTATGAAATAAGCTCGACTGTACAGGGATTATTGAAAATTTTCAATTATCACTAATTCTGAATAATAATATAGTCCCATTTCTATCACAAATAATTTTCACTGTTTTAAAACAAGATGATTTTTCTTTTAAAAAAATAAACTCTCCACATTAATATAAAATCATGATGGATGGCAGATGGGTGATAGATAAAGGAGACGGTCGTGAAATAATTGTCAGTTCAAAGATATTATAATAAATATTCAACCATCATGAAAATCCAAATAAAATCTCCTCTTGTTATGAAATATACTGCAGTCACAATTCATCACAATTTCAAAATCTGATAATAATTTTGATGAATTATAAATATAGTTCAATTTGGATATTGATTTCAATTTCTGAATGAATGATCAATAAATAATTTTAAAATTGAAAATCAATTACAAGAGGAAAAATGAAGAGCTATACAGGACTAGAGGGATTAAAGAAAATATATACAAAAATAAATCAGCACTTCTGATACCAATTGTTATCTCCATAATTGAGGATTTTTTGAAGAAGGGATTTATCAGAAGGAGTGTTTCTGAATGGGGAGCACCAGTTGTATTTGCTACCAAGGCGGATGGTTCCCTTCGTTTGTGTGTAGACTACCGCGAGTTGAATAAAGTGACGAGGAAGAACAAGTATCCTCTACCGCGGATAGATGATTTGTTCGATCAGTTGAGTGGCGCGAGAGTATTTTATCAGTTGGATCTCGCGACAGGTTTTCATCAGCTTAGAGTGGAAGCTGAGAGTATAGCTAAAACGGCATTTCGGACACCGTCTGGATTTTATGAGTGGTTGGTCATGTCATTCGGGCTGACCAATGCCCCAGCATATTTTGTGGATCTTATGAATAGGGTATTCAGAGATCAGTTGAATAAGTTTGTCCTTGTGTTCGTTGATGATATTTTGGTCTATTCAAGGACAGAGGAAGAACACAAGGAACATTTAAAAATAGTGATGGAGGTGTTGATAAAACACCAATTGAAAGCAAAGTTTTCTAAGTGTCACTTCTGGAAGAGGGAAGTGAGGTTCTTGGGCCATGTTGTATCATAGAATGGTATTTCCGTAGACCCGGCGAAGGTGGCTACGGTACAGGATTGGCCTACGCCCAAGAATGCAACAGATGTAAGAAGTTTCTTGGGGTTAGCTGGATATTATCGTAAGTTTATTCGAGGTTTCTCCAAGATAGCAGTACCATTGACCCAGTTGACTAAGAAGAATCAAGCTTTTGTCTGGGATGAAAGGTGCGAGAATGCATTCAAGAGTCTAAAGGACAAGTTGACAAGCGCACCAGTGTTAGTCATTCCTAAGGGGAATGAAGAGATGACGGTTTACACGGATGCCTGTGGTACCGGACTGGGTGCTGTATTGATGCAGGGCGGTAGGGTTGTAGCTTATGCAAGTTGGCAATTGAAACCGCACGAGAGAAGATACCCTACCCATGATTTGGAGTTGGCAGCGATCGTGTTCGCGTTGAAGATGTGGAGACACTATCTCTTGGGAGAAAGATTTGAGCTGTTTACAGATGATAAGTCGTTGAAGTATCTCTTCTCTCAGGAAGATCTGAATCTCCGTCAGCAGAGATGGTTAGAATTCTTGGCTTCCTATGATTTTGATATCGCATATACACCGGGAAAGGGCAATGCGGTAGCCGATGCGTTGAGTAGAAGACATGCCAGTTTAGGGGCTATGTTTCTAGAATGGAAGCAACTGGAGTATATCGCGGGGTTTGACTTCAGACCAAAGTGCGAATTGAATCCAGAAGTGTTAGCAAGTTTGACGATCAGACCCACTTTGATTGAGTGGATCGGCTCTAGTCAGAGGGACGATCCTAACCTATTGGAAATCATCTCCAAGTTAGAGATGGATATTGATGAGGAGATGAACAAGTATGGGCTTGATCGAGATGGATGGCTTAGAAAGAATGGAAAGCTTGTTGTACCCAACGTCAATGGATTGAGAGATGAAGTGCTTAGAGAATGTCATCACTCAAAACTGACTATACACCCCGGTGGTAATAAGATGTATCGAGATATGAAGCAGACTTACTACTGGGAAGGGATGAAAAGAGACGTTGGGAAGTTTATATCCTAGTGCATGAATTGCCAGCTAGTTAAAGCCGAGCAAAAGAAGCTTAGTGGGTTATTGCAACCATTAGAAATTCCCGAATGGAAATGGGTGCAAGTCTCGATGGATTTCATCGATGGTTTACCAAGGACTAGATCGGGACATGATAGCATTTGGGTAATCGTGGATCGATTGACTAAGAGTGCAAGATTCATACCAGTCAAATCGACCAGAACGGCAGCTAAGTTAGCAGAGTTGTATATGAAGTGGGTAGTGAGATTTCATGGAATACCTAAAAGCATTGTGAGTGACCGGGACCCGTTGTTCACTAGTGGGTTTTGGAAGAGCTTACAAGAGGCTCTAGGGTCAGAGTTACATCTCAGTACCGCATATCATCCTCAGACCGACGGTCAGACGGAGAGGGTGAATCATATTTTGGAAGATCTCTTGAGGGCGTGTATATTGGATTTTGGTGGATCATGGGATGACCATTTGCATTTAGTAGAGTTTGCATATAATAATAGCTACCAATCCAGTATCGGTATGGCTCCGTTTGAAGCTTTGTACGGAAGACCGTGCAACTCACCATCATGTTGGATAGAGACTGGCGAGAAGTTTATGCTTGGACCAGATGTGGTGAGGGAAACTTCAGATAAGATTAAGATCATTCAACAACGAATGAAGGCTGCCCAAGATAGGCAGAAGAGTTATGCTGATAAGAGGAGAAGGGACTTAAAATTCTCCGTTGGTGACTTGGTGTTTGTCAAGATTTCTCCGTTGAAGAGCGTAATACGATTTGGCAGGAGAGGTAAGTTCGCACCAAGATTTGTTGGCCCATTCCCTGTTCTTGAACTAGTCGGGAATTTGGCATATAGAATTGACTTACCAGAGAAGATGGCGGGAGTTCACAATGTATTTCATGTTTCCCAACTAAGGAAGTTCATTCACGACTTAGATATGACTATTTCACCTGATCAGTTGGAGGACTTCGAAGTAGAACCCGAGGCGGTTGGGAACCGCAAGCCGGCCCGTATTGTCGAACACGACATCAAGCAACTTCGAAGGAAGGCGGTGAAGCTAGTCAAGGTTTATTGGGGCGAGGACGAGAATGATTGTACTTGGGAGACAGAGGAGAACATTAGGAAGACACACCCAGAACTCTTTGCCTGGTAAGATATTGACTTCGATTTAGTTTTCCGCATGCTAGGATAGGCTTGTTTGCTTGTTCTGCATGTTTGATTGTTGTATGTGGTTGTTAGGCATGCAGGATCCTTTGTATGTTTTGGGTTAAGGAATTTCGGGGACGAAATTTCTTAAGGGGGGGAGAGTGTAACGACCCGTATTCTACGCATCATAGGATCGTAGGATATTTATTTCTTTCACATACGAAGTCGTATGGTCATGTAACTTTGGGAGACGACTATTGTGGTCATTTCCCATGTTCATGATTTTTCCCGATTTTTAAATGACCATTTTACCCCTAGTTGGTACTGTTTTGGCCATAACTTTTGATTGTAAAGGAATTTTGATCTGAATCCACTTCCATTGGCTCCGGATGGTGGTTTACAATTCCGTAGAGTGGTCACATTAGCCAAACGAACTCACCGTTTGGGAGATATGGCTGAAACAAGTTTCAGGTGGTGAAAAACAGCTTAATTGGGCTTAACCGGGTGATTAGCAACTAGGCCCAGAGGGGAATTTCGGGTTTAGAGGCATAGGAGGACTGATTAGGGTTAGGAAATCACTTTCATTTCAGTTTTGAGCCGCCACAAACCTTCTTGAGACCCTAGTAATGGCTTCCATCCTCTAAAACCAATCCAAAACACATTTTTAGTGAAGATTAAGCCTAAACTACATCAAAACAAGGCCAAATAACAACAGAGCAAAGTTGGAGCTGCTGCTATACATAGGAATTCGACCCAAACAGAGAGTATTTCAGATTTGGCGTTTTATTTTGTGGCTAAGGTGAGTGATTTGCATAGTTTTTGCACTAATTACGGTAATTAAGGGTAATTAGTGAAGATTAGCGAATTTACACACTAATAAATTCTGGAAAAATGTCTATAAATTCTTAAATAATATTTTATGCCTCTGTTAGAAAATTTGGACGATTTGATTAAGTTTTACTAAGTATGTGCTTAAACATGATTAAGTGGGATTATGGGAAAATGTGAGGTTTTAGCCACTTTTGATCCAATTTGATTCATTTGAATTGTTGTTTACCTGTTTGTGGTTGCTATTACATGTTGCTATGACTCTATGGTGTGTTTTATGATTGATTAGAAGTGTTAGATTTGTCAAAACGCCGTCGAATGGCGTAAAATACTTGCTGGAAGAGTTGCAGAAAAGTGCAGGTTCTGGACCGGATCGGATCGGATATAGAGGCTCAGATCGGATGGGTTGAACTGGGCAAGGGATCTGATCGGATCGGAACTGGACACTTGAGACAATTGGCAAAAAGGAAGGCCACGCTAATTGAACTGGGATCGGATCGGATAAAGGAGGAGAGATCGGATCGACTTAAGGACGAAGGACTCGGATCGGATCGACTGAAGGAGGAAGGACTCGGACTGAAGTAAGATGAAGGAATTGGATTGGAGCAAATGAAGAAACGAGGGAGCGGATCAGAGCGGAAGCACGAACTGGAAGGGAGATGGCACCCGACCCGACCCGGAGGAGGACACCCAACCCGACCCGAAGTGGAACACCCGACCCGAAGTGGAACACCCGACCCGACCCGACGCAACTCTATGAACCCGAACCAAACCGCTACAGAAGGAGAACCCGACCCGACCCAGTATTGACCAATAACCCGAGATGCAAAGGTAGTCCAATATGGGAATTTAGAGCTCAGGATCCAGTTGGGAACCGATGAGTTCACTTCGTGATTGGGCTTTGCCGCGGGACGTGTGCCAAGAGGCGGTCGATGTCTATGACTTTGGATCACTATGTATGGGAAGTACGTGAACGGGTTCAGGGCCACAGTGGCCTAGGTACGACTAAAGGGCTATAGACCAATGAAGTGGGGTCATTTGTAAAGATTTGGTCATGACTCCATGTGGTAAGCTTGTTAGTAGCAGTAGTTGTACAAGTTGAACTCCGTCACTACTTCAATGGGTCTAGTGATTGACAATGGTGGACGTCGTATGCTTTACGCACTGAGTGAGAGATGTGAGGATGGTTGCTATGGTTGATTTGTTTGCTATCATTATGACATGCACACCCCACCCCCGTATTCTTTACACTATTTATGGCACCTTAGAGTACTGTACGGTATGTGGTACTAACTCTTTGGTTGCAGGTCCAGGTTCAGGTATGGTTTAGTATACCTGTTATTGTTCTGTTTAGATGCTTATCGCTCATACCAGGATTTATGTCTGACCCAGAGTTTTATGTCTCCTCTTATTACTCTGGGTGCTCACACGAGCAGACTAGAGACAGGTTAGCTGGAGATGCACGGGTAGATGATCCGGAGACGAGCAGGAGGCTTCCACGTAATATATATATAGTATTCTCCCTGTGTTGTTGAAGATCACTGCTTGGGCATTGGTGGTGCATCTTCTACTTTAGCTTTCTTTTGTTTAGAGACAGTAAATTTGAAAAGTTGTAATAAGCTGTATTTGGATTTCCGCTGCTCTGATGTTGATGTTGGTTTTAGTTATCAGGTTATACACTGTCTCACCTGTTTTATGTCAAGTATTTTATTATTATATTTTACTCTATGCGCTGTGAGACATTCTACAGGTCCCTCGTTTAGTTAATTCCCTTCTTTCCTCTCTTCTGACGACCGTCCCGTACTAGTCGGGCATGTGTACAACACACTTTCGGAGGAAATGCAGGCTGGTGCGGGGCGGGCCGTCACAGTTTCCTCTTTTAATTTCGCTCGAATAAATTGATGAATCTGGTCTTTGATTTGGCCTCCGATGTACCTGGTTTGCAAAGATACTGAATTGCGTGAATTTGGCTTTGTATTCAGACATGAATTAGGCCTGATGACTTGTCTGATAATTGTGTGTTTCCTCTTTTGAAATTCTCTGCTTTGAAAATGAATTTGAAATGAAATTGAATGCTCCCTTTTAAAAAAAATCTCAGGTTTAAATCATTGATTGATTTCCAGAATAAATTCTTGCCAATTCTGATTTCAGGAAACATTGAAACAACTTGCCATATATATATATATATATGCCATAAAAATTTCATTGTGATTTCTGGAAAGTATATTATTCACTTACCAAAAATAATTGTTGTGTGATTTAGCCTGAAATACCTAAGGCCAAATAAAATATGCCTGAGATGAAATTCTGTGTGATTTTCTGAACACATTATAATCTTGCTAATTTTGTATTCCATTTCCGAGAATTGCATTGTTAGTTTCAGGAAATAAAAAATTTCTTGCCTTCTAAAATTTGCAGATAAACACTTTCCTGAAAGTGCATTTCAAAAACTGAAACCTTTTCCAATTTTGTGAATGCTGATTTCAAAAACAAATAACTTCTTGACCATTCTTGTATATGAACTTGAATCTTGGAATACACATCACTGTGTAGTTGGAAACATATTGTCCACTTGCCAAATTGTTTTGATCGATAATTTCTGGAAATCACTTGGCTACAAAAACAAACTTGCCAACAATAAAAATTCATTTGATTGACCACTTGCTCTTCTTTCTTGTCAGTGTGAAAATGGACTTAAACGGATTGGCCTTTGATACTTACCATTTAACTTGAACATACTGTCTTTCATTAACTTATGCACAAACTGCTCCATTCATGTTGCCATATATATTTGTATACTGATTGCTTTGTCACCTGTGCTCGACTATTTCAGTAACTTGCATTGTTGTCATCATTGCACATTTGTACCATTCATGTATGTTGTTATGAATCATGATTATTGCCACCTTGCCTTGATTATTTGGGCAGCACTTATTTGCTGCTATGAATTTGCTGCTGCATCAATGTTGTTATGTGCTCGACCATGTTATACTGCTTCATTAACTAATCTGCCTGCACTCTTGAACTGTTGTGATCATTCCATGATCATTTCATGCTCACTGATTTGATGTTGCACCTGTTTCACAATATTGTACCATGCTTTTGCTGTTTCTATCGTTCACTAGTGTTGTGCTCGACTCATTTGTTTGCATCATTCACTTGGTCTTGTTGTATAAATGTACACTTGGATCTTTAGCTTGTGTAGTTCATTCACTTGCAAACATATCTGCATGCATCATCACATACATGTACACTGTGTATGCTGTTTGTGTCAACCATGTTTGGGCTGTCTTGAAAATGAACTTGATCTCGGCCATTTCCATGTATGTGTTGAGTTGTCTTGAAGTTGTACCAACCCTTTGCTGACATACAGTTTTGATTATGTTTGTTTGTGTTCACTTTGAGTATGTTGCTCGGCCACATTTACATTCATGTATACATATGTGTATATACACACGTATGTGTGTGTATACACGTATGTATATATGCTTTGCTTTCGAGATGCTCGCAATGAATTTGACCTTTATTTTGAATGTTTGCTGATTGGCGAGGCAGTGCACATGTGTGTATATACGCACTTGTGTACATGCAGCCATTAGACGAGATTTTCCTATCCCTGTACATATACAAACTGTCTAGACACAGACAAATCAGATCAAGTCATGAAAAATGATGAGAAACACACCAGAAATCTGAGGCAAATAAAATTTTAAAAAAACTTATATTTGCATATATTCAGTATTATTTCTATTGCAGTGTACTGTGTGTTTCTGTTTCATGTGACAGGTAAGAAGATGAGACTGGATTGAAGTGACTGGACTGAAAGCTGTGAAGGCAGAAGACAAGGACAGTGAAAGTATATGTATTTGAGTCTCTGAATGTATAAATGAAAATGTATGTAAACTGACTGACTGAGTGTGAGAAATTGTGTATGAAAATAAAAATGAATTGAAATGTACACATGTTCAAATAGTGGAGTATAAAATTTTGTACTGTTTGAAATTGAAATAAAATATTCTATTTAAATAAAATACTGTGTTAACATTTAAATTTCTATACAGTCGTATTTTATTTTAAATATAAGTATTATATCCCTGTTTGTGATGTATATATGAAACAGTACAATAACAAACACATTTAAAATATGTACTTGCTTGTTATCATCAAACAAAAATAATATAATTGTGTATACAACACCGTTATATACAACACTAATGACTCAGCAATGACTCACTGTTCGGATCAGAACACTCGAGAAATCTGTATAGGTCTTTAGCCCGACATGGGCGCACTTGGCAGGTGCGCCAGTGCATTTTTGTACTGGCGCACTTGTGAGTTGCGCCAGTGCATTTTGGTCGACTTCCGGTTTTTCTGCCTAACTTCGTTCGTCCATATCTCCTTCATACGTTGTCCGTTTTACACAAACTCGGACTCTGTCTCAAGCAGAATTCCGAGACAAACGCAATGGCGTAACCCGTTTCCCTTAATTCTCACATTTGAAATTAATTATTCTTAGATTCGTTAATCCAATATTCATAGATAACTCAGGGTGTTACATTCTCCCCTCCTTAAAGGATTTCGCCCCCGAAATCTCCAAGTTAGGGAGAATGTATATCCTAACATCCAATCATCCATTTACTCAACCATCAAACACAGGCATCCATTGTCCTTACAAGATTTCTAATGCCGTATGAACATATGCAAAAAGTGTGTGTATATGTTCCTTATCTAATGCAAAATCAAGCGGTGTACTGATTCAGTTGACCTCCTTAATGCAAATCACGATGGTGCCATGCGTCCATTATGTATGCGAAAGAATCCTAACGATACATATTATTTTTACATGCGTGCACAACCATTCATCAAAATGCAGCATCCATATGATAACACAACCACTTGCAACCATCAATCATAACATGTTTCAAATACATGTTTACATCCATCGGTTTCTACCTAAGGCCAAAGAATAGGACGGAGGAGATATACTTAAAAAAGGTAGACATAAGCATGAATACACTTATGGAAAAAGAGATCAAGGAGGTACCCTCAAAGAGAAAAGGGTAGGCTGCACGTATTTTTCTCTCAGTTTCCCAAGTCGCGTCTTCCTCAGCATCACTCCATTGAACTTTACCAAGCTTGACTTCACGGTTGCGTAGCTTTTTGACTTCCGTACCCAAGATACGAGTTGGAACTCTTCTCACCGTCGCTTCTCGTTCCACTTCTACTTCCTCTAGTATATTCGGCTCTACCACTTCCACAAATTCATGTAAGCACTTTCGTAGTCGAGAAACATGAAAAACATTATGGACTCCACCCAGTCTCTCGGGTAGCTCTACTCTGTAAGCCATTGTCCTAATTCTTTCAATGATAGGAAATGGACCTACAAATCTTGGTGCTAACTTTCCTATGGACCCAAAGCGAATTACATTCCTCAAAGGAGATACTTTAGGGAACACCCTATCTCTAACCTTAAACTCAAGGTCGGTCCTTCTTTGTCTGTGTAGGACTTCTGTCTATCTTGTGCAGCCTTCGTCCGTCTTCTAATCAAGTCCACCTTTTCTGAGGTCTCTCTAATCATGTCTGGCCCAAGTACGAGCTTGTCTGTAGACTCCCACCAACAAGTTGGTGATCGGCGCGGTCTTCCATATAAAGCTTCGAAGGGCGCCATTCCTATGGTGGCTTGGTATCTATTGTTGTAGGCGAATTCCACTAAAGGAAGATGATCCTCCCATATCCCTCCAAAGTCAAGAATGCACAATCTCAAGAGGTCTTCTAATACCCTGTTCACCATTTCCGTCTGACTATCGGTTTGGGGGTGATAGGCCGTGCTTAAGCATAATCGGGTGCCTACTGCTTCTTGCAAACTTTTCCAAAACTCGCTCGTAAAGATGGGATCTCAATCGCTCACTATGGTGGAGGGAATACCATGGAGTCGAACTATTTCTTTGAGATAAATGGATGCTAGGGACCAGGCAGTCCTTCTACTTTTAACAGGTATAAAGTGAGCGTTTTTAGTGAGCCTGTCCACTATTACCCAAATACTGGTATTGCCCCTTCTTGACCTAGGCAATCCATCAACAAAGTCCATCGAAATGCTATCCCACTTCCACTGTGGGACCTCGAGAGGATGAAGCAGACCACCGAGCTTCTTCTGCTCCGCTTTGACTTGCTGGCATATCAAACACTTAGCGACGAACTCAGCTACATCACTCTTCATGCCATTCCAAAAGAAAACCCTTTTTTATATCTTTATACATCTTGTCTCCGCCTGGGTGTATGGTCAGTTTAGAATGGTGCGCCTCCTCGAGAACCGTCTTCACTAAATCCCTTACTTGTGGGACACAAAACCTTCCGTCCCGTCTCAACCAAACCCTATCATCGATGGAGTATCTATTGAGGTGACTAGAAGTCTCACCCCTAACTAGCTTTTCCATCACATCAACTAGCTGAGGGTCTTCTCGTTGCGCGGTTCCTATTGAGTCCAAAAGAGTAGGCCGCACCTCTAGTGATGCTAATAGACCAGGAACAATTTCAGAGGAGGGTCTAAAATTAAAGTTTGCTATATACTCTAAGCTTTGTCTTTCAACAAAGAGAGGACTCAAGGTTAGCTTCTTCCTACTTAAGGCATCTGCTACCACATTGCCCTTACCTGGGGTATAGGAAATCTCAAAATCATAAAAGGCCAGAAATTCCATCCACCTTTGCTGTCTTAAGTTAAGATCTTTCTGCAAGAAAAGGTACTTCAAAGATTTATGGTCAGTATATAATTCAAATTTCTCACCTAGGAGATAATGGCACCAAGACTTAAGTGCAAAGACGATGGCAGCCAACTCTAGATCGTGGGTTGGGTAGTTTTTCTCATGTACTTTCAACTGTCTGCCTCCATAAGCTACTACCTTCCCTTCTTGCATCAAGACAACACCAAGTCCCGTACCACATGCATCCGTGTATACGGTAAACATCTTGCTCCCATCCGGCAATGCCAGTACTAGGGCTATTGTTAGAGCCCTTTTCAAACGTTGGAAAGCAAAATCGCAATCCAAATCCCAAACGAAAGTTAGGTTCTTCTTCGTTAATCTTGTGAGTGGGGCAGAGATTTTAGCAAAGCCTTTAATGAATTTTTGGTAAAAGCCCGCTAGCCCAGAAAGCTTCGGACTTCAGTTGCATTCCATAGGACCTTCCAATCTTGCACCGCAACTACTTTTATGGGGTCCACGGCTAACCCCTCTTTGGACACCATATGTCCAAGAAATCTCAATTCTTCTCTCCAGAAATGGCATTTGGAGAACTTGGCCTTTAGCTGATGTGTATGAAAAGTATCCATGACTTCCCTTAAATGCAAAGCAAGCTCTTCTTCATTCTTCGAGAAGATCAAAATGTCGTCTACGAAGACCACCACAAACTTATTAAGGAATTCTCTAAACACCCTACTCATCAAGTCAACGAAGTAAGCGGGTGCGTTTGTCAAACCAAAAGGCATGACAAGCCATTTGAAGAAACCATCCGGGGTTCTGAACGCGGTCTTATCAATGCTGTCCTCTGCCACTCTCAGCTGATGGAACCCGGTAGCCAAATCTAGTTGGGAGAAAACAGACGCACCTACAAGCTGATCAAACAAGTCATCTATTCTAGGAAGTGGGTGCCTATTCTTCTTGGTCAGCTTGTTTAGCTCCCTATAATCAACGCATAGGCGAAGTGAACCATCCGCTTTGGTTGTGAATACTACTGGAGCACCCCATTCAGAAATACTCCGCCTTATAAACCCCTTTTCGAGCAACTTTTTGACTTGCTTATTGAGCCCTTTTCTCTCCCTAGGAGCCATGTGTCCAACGGGTAGAGCTACGGGTTTTGCATTATCAACAAGGTATATACGGAAGTCTATCTCCCACTTTGGAGGTAAGCCCTTCACCTCTTCAAAGACATCTGAGTATTCATGGACTACTCTAACAGACTGCAAGTTTTCAACAGACGCATCAAGAGATTCTAGGTAACTAAGCATAACAGAATGTATGGGGTTACAAGAGATTTCGAGAGTGTTGCCAAGGTGAGTCATAAGTCTAACCACTCTCTTTTCACAATCGAGGATGGCACCATTACTGGATAACCAATCCATGCCTAGAATCAATCCATAGCCCGTGAAGCCAAGAACGAAGGCGTTGCATTCAAACTCAATGCTCAAAATAGACACTCTCAAATCCCGACAAATCATTGAAAGATGAGCCGAACCACCAATAGGATTTGAGACTACTATGGGATCCATAACTAGACTAGTATTTAGTTGTAGTGTTTCAACTAACGAAGCAGACACAAACGAGTGTGAAGCGCTAGAATCAAATAAAGTACGAATAGGATGATCAAACAGAAAAACCAAACTTTCAACAGAAATATTTCTACCTCTCTCCTGTCCTGGTGCCATGAGAGCCTGAATCTGCCCTCTTGCCTGCCTTGGCGCCATGAGAGCCTGAATCTTCCCTCCAGAAGTGGACCCTGTTCTTTGCCCTTGCCCCTGTTTCCTTGGGCAGTCTTTAACTAGATGTCCTGCCTCTCCATAGTGGAAACAGCCAGTCTTCTTCTTCTTCCTACAGTCCTTGCTCAGATGACCTGCTGTTCCACAATTAAAGCACTTTTTCTTTCCTTTTCTATTATTGTTCTTCCCGCCTTTCTTGTTTTGCTGTTGTGGTTTCTTTTGGTCCCCTTGCTTCTCCGGTGCCTTATTAGCACTAGCACCTTTCTCCTCTTCTTGCATAAGCGCCATGTCAACCAGTTTCTCAAAGGTAGCCCCCATCGGAATGTGGGTCATAGCCAACCCATGTAGCGGCTCATTCAAACCTTTAGCGAACCTTATGGCCTTCTTTTTAGGTGTGTTTACCAATTCCAAGCCAAATCTCGCCAACTGATTGAACTTGTTGACGTACTCCTTTACAGACAAATTTCCTTGCTTCAATGCTAAGAACCTCTCCATATATAAATTTTCTTTTGCTCGTGAGAGAAATTTCATCTCGAACCTATGTCTGAAATCCATCCACGTCTCTACTGGACGCTCTCCATTCATGACCTCCCACCAAAATGAGGCTTCGTCCTTCATTAACCAAGCAGCCAATTGGACCTTCCTTCCATCTTCTATCTCGAAAATACCAAATAGATCTTCCACCTCCTTAAGCCAATTTCGGGCTTCAATAAACGTCTCTGATCCGTGAAAAGGTTTCCCGCCCATTGGCCGAAAATCTTTGCATATCTTTGAAAAAGTATCAATGCGAGGCGGCGGAGGAGGAGGACCGACTGCAGCTGGGAGAGGAGGAACATTTGCTGGGCCTGCAGCATTGGCCCTAGCCTCCAGATACCTCTAAACCAGCCTGTTATCGGTATGCCCTTGGGTATCTCAGGTTCCCCAGACATGCTAAAAAAGAAAAAGGAAGAGATTCAAAACGGAGAATTCGAAAGAAAGATATATGGCTCTTGGGGGTTATGTTTTTAAAACAAAATTTTCTCTTGAAAATACTCTCCTTAAAACATACTTTTGAAAGTATTTCTTTATAAAACGCTTTTTGAAAAATAGTTTTTCAAAAATGTCTTATCTGTTATGTTAACCTTCAGCTCTGATACCACGTGTAACACCCCACATCCATTAATGTCACTCTCAAAGGGAATGCATTAACTCGCATGGGGTATTATTGGTGAATTAGGACATAATATAGCAAGACAGATACATATATTGGTACTTGAAAATTTTCAAAACGACATTTATTGCAGCGGAGAAATGGTTTGATTACAACAACTCCATAAACCAACAGTAAAACCAAGTACACTCAATATCCATCTTGACAAATTGTTTTCTGAGTACAAAAAGAAAAAAGCATAACCCCAACACAAGTAGCCATAAAAGAGATGAGATGAACTTTACTTTCAGCAATCCAAGCACTTCCAAAAGAGCGAGAAAGAGATCCAAGATCAAGCTCCACTAGTACTAGTCCCACCCTGAGAACCTGGTGGGGGGGGGGAGGGAGGAAGAAAAGAGGCGAAAACAAAGGGGGTCAGACATAAAGTCTGGCGAGTATAATAACTTTAACAATATAATTATTAAAGTAACTAGGATAAGGCATAAACTGGTAAAACAAGATATGATCGTGAAACAAGTGGGCATGACAAAGCAAACGAGAGGAATATTCTGGCGTTAATCTCGTTCCTAATCACTATAGGATAATTACTATACTGCACCATTACTAGTCACCCTAAAAGTTGATCCCGCCTACAGAACATAATAATGATAATGGTAGTTTCGTGTACTCCTAGCTGCCTTCATAGGTGCCGTCTGCCCCTATCTCCTTTAGTTGTACCCACTACCCCCATGCGATCGGCTTCCTAACTCGTAGATACCCTTGCTGGTCCCACAGTGGGGTGTATCACTCCCCAAAGTGGCTACCCGAAACCACTAAAGATGCATGGCTTATATCTACATGATGCAACAACGTCTTACCTACCAGCTCGGGCCCACGCACACACATGACCCCGTTGGACTTGCGTTGCCACCACTAACCCGTTTTGACCTCTTATAATCAAACCCAGTAAGTGTGTCCCGTCCTCGACTTGGGTCGAGCTCACAAAGATACTTAATGGGTTACTGGTTTGAAAAGGGCCCACATGCCTGACACAAGCTTTCCACATATGCTTGGTCCCCACTAAGGTTTCCCACTTAACCCCATTCTTATTCATGTCTTCTTACATGTTTCAACTTGGTTAAGTGTTTCTAATCGTATTTCACAAGCCAACCAAGGCCACCCACTTAACCCCCATGTCCCACCACATGTTTATTTGGTTAAGTGTTACTTATTTCATTAGAACCGTAACCTTGTAAAGACCTCCCACATTAGACTACCGTTTGCGGTTACTGGATTTGCCGGGCGGGTCCGGGTAGTCTTATACCACAAACGAGCCTAACCTCGTGTCTTTGCAATTGTTACACATTTAATTCGTGCCTTTGACCTCTCACATTAGACTACCATTTGTGGTTGCTGGATTTGTCGGGCGGGTCCGGGCAGTCTTATACTACAAACGATTCTAACCTAGTGTCTTAAGCGGTTAATTATTACACATAATTATTTATCCCCAAATTGGATTAATATCCCTATTCAGATTTGTCAATAAACTCCAAATTTATTTATGTCCATAATTGTCACCTTAATTATGTCCATAATTTCAGGTATATAATTTATACCAATTAATGCCTCAAATTAATTATATGCCTTTTAAGGCCATTTTATGCCAATTCACAATTATGTATATTCAATATTTTCCCATTGTCCCCACACTATTCGTACGTTTTAATATGACATGTGTTAGACTCGCAAATAGTCTAACTTATAAAAGAAAAGCAACATCATAACATAACATAGATCTAAGAATCATGACATAAGTTTTCATAGCCAATAACTTGCATATATGGATATGGTTTTCCTATGAATTTCATTCAAACTAGCATATGATTCACATACAAAACTAGCATAGGTAATTGGCATAAATTTGCACAACTATGTATTGTCATGGATCAAAATATAGATCTAAACATAAAGATGTGAACTTGCATATGCATCTAAACATAAAGATGTGAACTTGCATATGGATCTAAACATGTAAATTAATGTCACATGTTTACATATAAACTAGCATAAGTATCTATATGATTTCACATATGAACTTGTGTATACCAACAGACTTGCATAAGATTCACATATGTTTTAACATCCCAAACTTGCATAAAATTCATAAATTAGCATATGATTTAACATCCCAAACTTGCATAAAATTCATAAATTAGCATATGATTTAACATACCAAACTTGCATATGATTCATATACTTTTTTTTTAACATCCAAACTTGTATAAGATGAATCTAGTTAATCACGTACAATTTAACATATGAAACAGATCCACATTAACAAAGCATCAATGATAACATCACATGATTCAAAATCATATTCTCATAATCCCAACTATAACTTATCACAATTAAATTAATAAATTAATTTGTGAAAGATATTATACTCACAAACAAAATAGTTTTGTCTTTCTGGGATCTATATTCTGGAATTGAATTGCTCGCCTTTGATGTAGACTAATTGTTATTTAGATTAGATTTGATTTGATTTTGATTCTTGCTTCTATCTTGTTTCTGAGTTGAAAGAGAATGGCGGCTACTCTAGGTTCTCCATTGACGGCATGGCGGCTCTTGGTATGAATTAGTGTGATTTTAGGTTGAGAGTTAGGTTGCTTATATAGAATTTTAATTAATTTAGAGCCGTCAGATTAACCCTAGAAGCAATCAAGACCATCCAGTCCAGATAGATTAACACCTCAGCCCTAATGACTCGGCAATAACTCACTGTTCGGATCAGAACACTCAAGAAATCTGTGCAGGTCTTTAGCCCGACATGGGCGCACTTGGCAGGTGCGCTAGTGCATTTTTGTACTGGCGCACTTGAGAAGTGTGCCAGTGCATTCTAGTTGACTTCCGGTTTTTCTTCCTAACTTCGTTCGTCCATATCTCCTTCATACGGTGTCCGTTTTACGCAAACTCGGACTCTATCTCAAGCAGAACTCTGAGACGAACGCAATGGCGTAACCCATTTCCCTTAGTTCTCACATTTGAAATTAAGTATTCTTAGATTCGTTAATCTAATATTCACAGAAAATTCAGGGTGTTACATGTCGTCTGCGTATTCGTTGCATTTCGCCAATCAACGAACACATCGCTACACTTCGAATATTCCTCCTTGAATTTATTTCGAAGCCACTTCCATTCTCGAACCAAAATAACCATCACTTTTAGTCGATACCTTATTCAAAGCGTTTCACCTTTATACCACAATAACACCATTCACGACATTTTATAAGGGCTGCAATCCACCTTCCATTGCATGTCGATCCATTATGCATTGGACATGTATATCCACTATGGATCGGACGTACAGATCCACCATGGATCGGATATGTCAATCCATGTTCTTTCCCTATCGAAACACTTTCCTGATCCACTGTATGAAGTGCCTCCAGAAACACTACTTATCCATCGCATCAGTGCTTTTCCCGATCCATCATACTACCCATGGCCGATTCATCAATTTGGACATGCCCGATTCATTGAGCTCTCGATCGATCCATGGCATTGCCATGCGCTGCCGACCCATCAAGGTTTCAATGCCCGATCCATCCTTCTTGAACCAACCCTGACCCATTGTGTTGAGCTTCTTCCGATCCACGACTTTGATGATGCCCTATCCACTCGAGAAGACATGACCGATCCATAGTGTAACACCCCATAAAATACATAAGTACTAATAATAAATGAAAAATTAAAAATAGGCAGTTAAATGATGAGGCTGGAAAACGAGATTTTGTAGCTTTAGGAATTTGGCTACAATTTTTTTTATTTGGGTTCGCGGCGAAACTCTGAATCGTTTTCATAAATAACATGTTGAAAACGATCAATGTATGAAGAGGTTATGAACAAACAAATTTGGACAGTAAACGCACAAAATACATATTTATAATTAAATGGATAATATATATATATGTGTCCAAAATATATATTCAAAATAAAGAGGGAGAATTTGAATTTTGAAATGAAGATAAGATCGTGGGGACAAAGGATATTGTATATAAGGAACGATATTAAGAGATTAAGTAACGTATTAGTTAAAATAAACACCTCAGCAAATGCACGTTTGTTGGGCGTTCCAGCACTCGGGGGGTCGACCGCCCCCTTAAGAGGGGTGTCGACCACCGGTCGAACGCTCAGTTCGACCGCCTGGCGGTTAGACAGCCCAATAAATCTATGTGATTAGGGATTTTTAGAGAGTATATATATAAATAAATAAATAAAAGGACTAGATTACATCAAACTAATCCAACGGTCTACGCTCACAAGGGAAACTATATATATCCCCTCACATCACATTATGAAACCTAACCATTCTCTATCCCTTCCTCCGTGCCGCCTCTCTGCCATTACTAAATTCAAAGAAAATAAAGGTTAAGTATTTCTTCTAGTTCTCCAACCTAAATTCTTATCTCCTTTCTATTCTAATCCATATAGGTTTTTAGAATGAACTTTGGAATTTGGTATATATATATACATATAAGATTCTAATACATGTTTCTTGTGTGTGTATATATATATATATTAGGAGGATTATTGGAGCATGTTTGACGCACAGGTTAAATCACATATATCTACTACATATTCCTCTTTTTTGCCTAGATCTGTGAGTGGAATATCATTTACTTAGGCATATTCATATTTTTATTTGATTATCATGTTGAAAGACATGCCTAGGAGGGTTTGAAAATCGATAATATAAACACCAAAAACCCCAATCCTCTATTTTATATTTACGTATGAATTTTCATGATTATTTGGGTTTTGTGGATTGTTGATTTTAATATTGGGTTAAAGATGAAAAAGGGGTGTTGCTACTATTGTTTCTATTTTATGTAATTCACCTTTATAAACATCTGATTAACCTAAAAGGGTTTAGATTTAGGTTTTTCATGATTTGATTAGGTTTGGATTCTATTTTAAATCCAAACATATTCATACTTGAAGTATGTCAAATGTAAACATTTTTATGTGCATAACACCAAAAGGGGTGATCAAATAAAGTGGAAATTATAAACATATATGTATAAGCATGTGTAATACTCTATTTTTAATCTGGTATTGAAATTATTCCAATAAGTGTAGGATGCAAGTTGAAATTTGTATGTATATATATATTTTCCATTCTCTGCTATTTGTTATACGTCATTATGTCATCATGCCTAATTTGTAGCGGTAAAATTATGGAAAAACTAACTTGCATACCATGACGTAGACAAATTTGACAATTACCATCCCGTTTGAACGTTCGTCGTTCATATGAATATTTACGTTATTTAGGCGTTATAATTATTTTACTTATATAAATGTAATCAACGTTTTATTTGCGTAATAAATGCGATTAGGATAGAATTCGAATTTGAATTGTCCCCATATATGTAAATATATATTGATTGCCTGTGCATGCGTATATAATGGTTTTTTATATATATATAATGACACATAGACACGAGGTTAGTTGCCATTTGGGGTATAAGTCTTCCCGGAACTGACCGACAAATCCAACAACCACAAGTAGGCCCAACTAATGTGAGAGGTCTGGGTTCCATGAATCATTCAAACTTACTTCACTAGACATGAGGTTAAACCAACTTCTAGTAGAAGTCTGCCCGGAACCGACCGACATATCCAACATCTACATGTATACGGTTTAATGTGAGATGTCTAATGTGTGTGTGTATATAACTATAACTATATATATAAGTCTATTGCTTGTGAAAATAGGTAGGTTTACTATATTACTATACCTTGAGAAGGTCTTTAGTGACTGACTCTCTTTTTATCTAGGTTTAGGACTAGGATCCTTCCGAAGGTTTACTCCTTGGAGAGGAACCCAAGTCATGGGACCTAACCTTATTAGATTTAAAGTAAGTCTTTGGGTCCTCCTTCTCTAAAAGTGGTTGGGCATAAATGGTAACGGAGTAGGGTAGTTCACGGAGAATGTCCACTTCCTCTAGAAGCTTGTAAGGGCTCAACTAGGGACAGTCTTGGTATATAAAAGATATGTGACCATTGCATGCTAACCAACTGTCTAAGGGAATTCTTAAGCGACATAGGTGTCCTACCAAACTATCATTTAAGTAGTAAGCTTCGCAATACTACTTCTCATATTACAATTGAGAGTATAGACTTTAAGAATGTTAACGTATTAGGATGGGGTTTTAATGGGGCTAGTGGTTCGCCTTAGGGTTGTAAGAGATCATAAGAATCCACCTTTAATAGGGCCATAAGTGATCGAAAATGCCCACCTCGTTGGGTTTTTACTCTAAAAACACTAATGGGCGATTGACTAGGATATCCACCCCATTGGTTAGATACTTGGTGCTTGTCTGAATCTTGTGTGCTGCATTGACATACCTTGACATATGTGACCTACTAAAAATATACGGTATGGACATTAAGTAACACCATATTTCAGTCACACAGAACTTTATGTTCTGACCCCTCTCCTTAACATATCCAACAGGTCAGTAGATGAGATAATGGCCATGGACAAAATCATGATTGGAGCCGGAGAAGTAGACGAAGTTATTTTTGCTATCATTAGTAGTTACCTCTTTACTTCTTTTGGAAACTTGTGAGAATGAACTATTTGATGTACCCATTGAACAGATGTAACTGTGACTATTGTATTTCTATGATTTTTTAAAGAAGTGGTACATCTTTTTTCGTATTATAATTTCTCTTTCCGCTGTGTGAGAATTCCATTCAAAATATATGTTATTATTATCTGTGAAAATGTAATCCTTATAGGAACCAATGACCCGTTTATAATGGCTCTAAGTTTCGACAGGCCTTTTCTGAGTCGAAATTTAGGCCCATTCCGGGCAGGTTGTTACATTTGGTACCAGAGCATAGGTTACCCGATTATGAGGGAGTTATACATATGAGAGGTGTATTTGTATTTTGAAAAATATTTTTCAAACTATATATATATATAATATTTACCCCAGTAAGCATACGCATTTAAACTAGGCAGCTTTATCGCTTTCTTCCATTTTTCAGCTTAAATATTGTCTTAGGAGTATCCACTAAAGGATTCTTCCTTTTCTTTTCAGATAGTAGAATGGCTAAAAATCCTACTGAGCAGGGTAACCAGGAAAGACCCCGATACTTGCCAGAATGGTTCCAGCAGTACCTCCGTACTATGGAACAGGTCCCTATCACAAATCCTTTCCCAGCGGCTCCTGCAGCTCCTGCCTCTGAGGTAGCCTTTGACTTTTCTCATTACTATACGACCTTTACAAATCTTGAAGGGAAATCATTTTCTGGGAAAGAAAGTTTTACTAATTCCCAATCTTAGCTCATGGATCATGAAAGAATTTTCGAAGCTACTGGCTGGCCTGATGAGGTGAAGAGGAGAATTGAGGCCTGGCATTTGAAGGATGAGACCCTTGAATGGTGGAACTTAGTACCAATGGAAAAATAGGGTCGGATACTTACATGGGTCGAATTCAAGACCCGCTTCGAAGCGAAGTTTTTGCCAAGGGAAAAAATAACTATCCAGCTAGAGAAATTCATCCACCTCAAGCAAGGAAGCTTGAGCTTTCAAGAGTATGTATCCAAATTCACAGAATTATGTAAGTTTGTAAGAGGATTGGTAGACACCCCCATGAATAAAGCCCTAAGATTTGTTAAAGTACTGAACTCTCCGTTGAAGGAAACTTTATTAGCCTTAGTAACCTTTGGCATAACTTTTGAAACCTTAGTAGAGACAAATATCTTACGCAAGGCGAAAAGCTGCAAGGAGGGAAAAAGAAGGTGAGAAAGGAGAAGGAAGTTTCAAAAAAAATAAGAAAAAGGAATGGTGGAAAAACAAGAAGAAGAACAAATTCAAAAAGGAAGCAAAGACTTGTACGAGGTACAACTGTAATGGCCATGAGGCCAAAGATTGTAGGACCTCATTGGCAAAGAAGGAATTCGTAGGAAAGCGTTAAAACTACCACAAAGAAGGACACATGTCTAGGGGCTGGCCAAAGTCATCAAAGGTGGACAGAACTATTCAATAGAGGCAATACCAGTTCAAAGCCGACCCCTAAAAGACCATGAGAAACCCGAACTTGAGCTTATAACTTCTGTTTTAGGAAATTCTGTATACATCTTGTTTGATTTCGGAGTGACCCATTCTTTTATCACTAAGAGACTTGTAAATTTGTTGAATCTTCTCATGTCTATCTCTCATAGTCCGATAGAGGTGGCCAACCCTTTCGAAGGGTCGAAGTATCTTAAGCTGTTGTGTACAGACCTAGTATTGGAGGTCGACAATGTTGAGTTCCATAGCGAAGCTTATGCATTGGATTTTATGGGGTATGACCCTATCATAGGTATGGATTGACTATAATTTTATGGGTCGTCCTACATTGCGATAAGAGAATTGTTCGTATTAGGAGCTAAGGAGGACGTAGCCTAAATATTCCTTATATTATTAGGAACAAGGATAAAACCTTATTATATTCCTTATCTCCTAGTTCTGGAGGATCATCTTCGGTCCTTATAGTTGCGAGTTCATGGATTGTTTCAAGGAAATCATGGGACTTCCACCCCATAGAGAAATATCTTTTCGTATTGACCTAGAGAAAGACGCTAGACCTGTAGCGCTACCCTTGAGGCATATGGCGCCTAAGGAAAGAAATGAGTTAGATAAGAAAATTTTAGAGTTATTATAAAAAGGTTTCATTCGTCGAAGTACCCTCAGAATGGGGTGCACCTGTCGTATTTACCACCAAAGCAGACGGATCTTTGAGACTTTGTGTAGACTATAAGGAAGTTAATAAATTTACCAAGAAAAATAGGTACCCTTTACCTAGAATCGATGACCTTTTTGACCACTTGGGAGGAGCCCGAGTATTTTCCCAACTAGACCTTGCTACAGGATTTCACCAGTTAAGAATTGCGGAAGACAACATGGACAAAACTGCATTTAGGACGTCGGATGTATTGTTCCAATAGGAAGTTATCCGCTTCGGACTAACGAATGCACCCGCTTTCTTTGTTAACCTCATGAATAGGGTATTTAGGGGAATTCTAAATAAAATTGTGGTTGTCTTCGTTGATGATATTCTTATATTTTCAAAAGACCATAAAGAGCATGAAAATCGCTTGAGATAAGTTTAGGGATATCAAGAAAGAACCAATTGAAAGCATAATTCTCGAAGTGCCATTTCTAGAGGGAAGAAGTAAGATTTTTAGGACATATTGTGTCAAGTGAAGGCTTGGCGGTAGACCCTGCGAAGATCGAGGAAATCAAAGTATGAAGGATTCCTCGAAGTGCTATGGAAGTGAGAAGCTTCCTTGGATTGAACGTATATTATAGGAAATTCATAGAAGATTTTGCAAAGATTTATACTCCTTTAACCCAATTAACTAAGAAGAATTTGGTGTTTTCTTAGAGTGATAAATGTGATATATCCTTTAAGAAATTAAAGAAAGTATTAACTAGTGCTCCATTCCTAATTATACGTGACAGTTCAAAATTGTTTACCGTTTACACGATGCATGTGGGGCTGGTTTAGGAGCAGTCCTTATGCAAGAAGGAAAAGTAGTTTCTTACGCTAGTAGACAATCCAGAGAAGAAATAACTAGTTCATGACCTTGTGTTAGCCGCAGTAGTATTCACCGTTAAAATGTGGAGGCATTATCTTTTAGGGGAGAAATTTTAACTCTTTACTGACCGTATATCCCTAAAGTATATATCTTCTCAATGTGACTTAAACTTGAGACAACAATGGTGGATGGAATATATTGCCTCATTCGACTTCATAATCCAGTATATCCTGGGAAAGAGGAATGTTGTGATGGATGCTTTGAGTAGGAAACATGCGACCATGAACGCGTTGATAAAATGGAAGCAATTAGAGTTTCTCTCTAATTTTAATTTGCAGCCCTCGTCGTCCACCTCTAATGGTTTTCTTGGAGCTATGATAATTAGACCTACCCTAAGAGAAAGGATCCAAAGTGCATAAGACCTTGAAGAGGAATTAAGAAGCATAAAGGAAAAAGTGGGAAAGAAGAAGACCTTTCCCCATTCGGTTAGATATTCAATCGGCGATGAGGGGAGTTTACTTTGGGACAGGCGACTTTACATCCCTATGAATGCAGGATTGAGGAAAGAAATTCTAGAGGAGTGCTATAGGTCAAAATTGACAATACACCATGGTGGGGATAAAATGTACAAGGATATGAATAGGAATATCCATTGGGAAGGAATGAAGAGAGATGTAGCCGAATTTGTCGCCAAATGCTTAACATGCCAAAAAGTAAAAGTGGAGCAAGAGAAACACGAAGGATTGTTGTTACCTTTGGAGATTCCCACGTGGAAGTGGGAACATATTTACATGGATTTATAGATGGACTTCCTAGAAGCCAAAAGGGGAATGAGGCCATTTGGGTTGTGGTAGATCGTTTAACCAAAAGTTCCCATTTTATACCAGTCAAGAAGACAAGGACTGCAGCCTCGTTCACCCAATTATATGTCAAAGGGATTGTCAAACTACATGGTATCCCGTCGAGTATTATGAGTGATAGAGACCCCTTATTCATAAGCGAATTTTGGAGAAGCCAACAAACAAAATTGGGAATGACCCTCAATCTAAGCACAACCTATTATCCACAAGCCAAGGGATAGACGGAAAGAGTAAACAGAATCTTGGAAGACTTACTCAGAGCTTGCATCATCGATTCTGGAGGACTTTTGAAGCTGCGCCTATCGCTTGTGGAGCTCACATACAATAATAATTTTCAAACGGCGACTGGTATGGCCCTTTTTGAAGCGCTATATGGAAGGCCATGCAAATCGCCAACTTTTTGGTGGGAGACTACCGACAAGGTTATACTCGGACCAGACTTCTTCCATGAATCCACAGAGAAGGTAACCTTGATTAGACAAAGGATGAAGGCCGCCCAAGACCATCAGAAATCATATGCCGATAAGCGAAGGTGGGAACTTGAGTTTAGTCCTGGGGACTTATAATTCATAAAAGTATCCCCTCTTAAGAAGACTGTTCGGTTTGTAAAGACTGGGAAATTGGCTCCTAGATTTATTGGGCATTTTCGTGTCATCAAGAAGCTAGGATCTTTGGCTTATCGAGTGGATCTCCTAGAGCGTTTATCAGGGATCCATAATGTTTTTCATGTATCTCATATAAGGAAATGTCTTCATGATTCTGTTATCAGACTTGAGCTTGATGAAATTGGGGGCATAAAAAAACTTTGGTTTGAGTCCAGGGTGCCCCATGCCACTGCAAGGATTGTAGAGCACGGAATCAAGAAACTTCGCAACAAAACTGTTCACCTCGTCCGAGTACAATAGGGAAATGGTCCTCCCGAAAGCAGATGGGAGACCGAGGATAAGATGAGAAAGACTCACCCAGTGCTTTTCTCGGATAATTTTTCCTAAAATAACGTTTATGGATGCATAATGATTGCTATATTGGATGTTAGGTAATGGATGCAACACCGTTGCATAGCACACTCATATAGAATTATATGCATGATAAGGTTGTTTGAGTACATATTGCATCACTTATTACACATACATGCTAGGAAAGAGCTCACTTTAGTGGGTCTGCAGTTCATAACCATTGCGAGTCATGGATGTTTACGAATGAATTAAAAATAACATGGATGTACAACATGGATGTTGTAACACCCCATAAAATTCATAAGTATTAATAATAAATAAATAAATAAAAATAAGAAATTAAATAATATAGCTAGAAAATGAGATTTTGCAGCTTTAGGAATTTGGCTACGAAATTCTTTAATTTGGATTCGTGGCGAAATTCTGAATTGTTTTCATATATAATATGCTGAAAACGGTTAATGTATGAAGAACTTATGAATAAATGAATCTGGATAGTAAACGCAGAATATATATAAGTAAATGGATAATATATATGTGTCCAAAATATATTCAAAATAAAGAGGGAGAATTTGAATTTTGAAATGAAGGTAAGAATAGGGGGACAAAGTATATTATATATATGGAATAAGATTAAGAGATTAAGGAACGTTGTAACACCCCATAATTTTAAAGAACATAAATAACAATAAACCAAAGGATACTTAATTAAATATTGGGAATTAAGTAAAATAGACTATACCATTGCGTTCTTGTTGGAATTCTGGTTCAGATAGACACCGAGTTTGCATAAAACAGACATCGTATGAAGAAGACATAAAGCTTAGAAGTTTGTATACATATAAGGAGGATATATAAATAAATCAAACCATAAATTCGAAATAAATCAAATTAGAGGGATCACGGTAAAATGACCCATTTGGGGTTGACCCACAACCCAGGGGTGTCGACCTATGGGTCGACCCATATAAGCGCCTGTCGACCCCAGGTTTGGCCCCTAGTTCGACCCACCCAAGATCTGGGTGGATTCAGTTTCTAAACCTAGACTTTTTTGTTTGCTGGGTTCATTGGAGATAGTCTATAAAAAGGCCAACATTTCTATTGTTTTCCTACGCCTAAAACAATGGAGACATGGAGATTGTAATGTCCCGTATTTTTGGTGATAAAATATTTAATATATTTTATTATTTCAAATATTATATTTGGAATATTAATCGATTTTAAATATTGAATTTGCTTATTAAAATTAAGTTTGAACATTAATTTATATTTAAATTATAAATGAGCTTGAAATGGCGCGGTAGTTCGAAATTTGCGATTTGAACTTTAATTGGATATACCAGACCCGATATAAGTTGGATTGCTGTGAAACAAGAAATGTTTGAATCTAATTGATAATAATTTTCATATGGAAGAGAAAAATAGGGATTTTGTGTTACAGATTGTTCATTATGTCCAGTTCAATTTTTATAATAGTCGTTATGGAAATCGTTATTAAATATAACGTTTATTAATATATTTAAAAGGATTTTTAATATAATTTGGACAACATTTTACTTTAAACTGACGATATAGATTTGTATAATTTATATTTGAAGTTGTATATATATATTTTGTTTGGATATATATGATGAAAATAATTTATTATTATTTAATTGAATTTATTTGTAATTTATATAATGTTTTAATCGATATTATATATGCGTTAAAAATACCCATTTTTGCAAACGGCCTTAGTTTTATATGAAATTAGTTTTATTGGAACCGTATCGTTAAATTATTGTCAGAAAATCAAGTTTAGTGGAAAAGCGATATCGTATGTGACTTCGGTGGCCAAAAACATCTTTGTTTCTGTTTAATTATTTATATAATTTAGACAGAGGTAAATTTAACGAATAAACGATTGGCCAAACAAACTCCTAATTTAAAGAAACAAGATTCATTGGATCCGTTAGGAAGAGGTCTACAAAAATGTAAAGGCCTCGTATTTATTGGATTTTTTTCTGTAATTATAGGAATTTTAAATGCTTGATTTTTCATCGATATTTATAAAGGACTTTTCACAAACGACATCGGAGTTCGACGAAACCTATCTCATTGGGTCCGGAATATTTTTTTATGCTAGGATTAGCATTTTTTTTGAAAACAGAAGTCTGCTGTGATTAGTTTTATTCATTACTTCATTGCAAAGTTTCGAGATAATTAAATATTACTATCTATTCCCAATCTTCTATAAATACATGTTCTTGAAGGGTCAAAACCCTTCTATTGTTTCAGCCATGGTCAAATATTAGTAGTCGCCACCTTAAAACACTCGACGACCTTGAACTCATCCTCTTTCATCCCCCAAGTCTTTTAATCCACTCCTCTATACTGAAAATATCCAACTAACAAAATGATCCCCTCAACGATTGTTGTGATTTCAATGGCTATAATTAGTCGCCGTTCATTATTTTGGCCGGAATTCTATCTAAAGTACGGCGTGGTTATTGGGTTCCTGGCGATGGACGGAGAAGCCTGGAGCGTTGAGGATTGGTGCGAAGGTGAGTGAGGTGCGATGCATCGATTGTCGGTGCCCGATCCGACTCTGGTGATCGAGTTTCTCGTGTGGCGATGGTTATATTTATGGTGAGTGAGTATGGAAATGTTGAACGATGCAAGGAAGTGGGCCAAAACAAATGAAGGACGTGGTGTTTTAGTGGGTACGAAGGGTAGCAGGGAGCGGAGCACAGCAGCATGTCAATCCTTGTTTTGGAATTTATTGGAAATGCACGTACAAAGGAATAGAGCGGAGGCGATCGTTTTGGTCACCTATGATGGGTTTTCGGCATTCGAGAGGAGGCACGATGGATGGCTCTTGGCAGCGGTTCATTTGATTGAAGCGTATATGGAATGAAGAATGAACCATGCGTGAAAACAAACCAAAGAGTTGGAAGGGTATAAACAGTTTGGCCTCTTTTATATTCAGAAAATATAAGGTTTCAATTTGTGTTAAGGAAGCATGGATGACGTGGAACCTGGAGCATTATCAAAGAGAGAGAAGTGGTATCTGCAACGCGAAGTAGTATATAGGGGGCGACCGATTAGTTTAAAACATAATTAAGTGAGTTAAAACCTGATTAAGGACTTATTTTACTTCTTTAAGTTAGTATAACTGATAAACTAATGTTAATTCCAAATCCTCACAGGTTAAAATGAGAAAATCGCATGAAGGAATGAAGATAGGTCGACCTGTTATGTTTAAACTAAAATAGAGAATCAGCCCATCAATTTGTTTATAATTATGTTTAGTTTAATATTAAAACATGGTTAAGTTTGGTAATTTATGTTTAAGAAACAAAATGAAATTGGATGGAATGATGTAGCAGGAAATGTTGGATCCGTTAATTTCAAACCAAAGTCAGCCCTTTTATTCATTCTGACCATAGAAATTTTTAATCAATATGTAGGAGTCAACTAAGTTAATTTAAACGGGTATTAACTTAAAATGGGAAAATTCTTACATGCATGATATTGGGCATTGCTGAACAAACGAACCAGAGAAGAAAAGGAATCGACCATTTTATTAAATAATTGGATGATTCAAGAGACGTTGGACCTATCTCAACGAACACTATATCATGGGACAAATCTGGACGCAATTGGGATCAACTGGGATTTTTAACTAAATTAAACATTTGTTTAATTTAATTAAAACCAACCATTTAAAACAATGGTATCAGATCAAGGTGAGTTAAACTCATTCAGTATTTCCCACTTATATTTTATATAAGCTGGGTTTCATAATTGTGTGCTATGACTGCTAATGGTTGATTTTTGTTAATTAGATATTCATATATTGATTGAACAGATGAAATTAAACATTGTTTAATTTCAGTGAAAACCAAATCATTACTTTAACGATTGGTCCCAATTAAGGTAACTTACCTTGTTGGTCACGATTATGAAATAACCGTGTTTAAGTTAATGAATTGTTTGTTAATGTTAAATAAATTGGTTGATATTTAATTGCTGTTATTTTACTGTTTTTGAATTAAATCAGTAAAATTAAATTGAATGATATCGTGTGAAGTAACCATTTGGATGCAGAGAAGAACATGTTGGAGGGATCTAATAGGATTCCTCAAATATATTAGATATTATTTATTTTCGTATTATCATTATATGAACTGTTTAAACCCATCTGTTTGGATGATTGATTTGATTGTGACCATTGACTGAAATTCAATAAATTGTTTTGTTTTAACTAGTGGGCAATATTAGTTGAGTAATTGGCAGCAGTTGGCAGCAGTTGGCCTATAAATAAATCATTTTGAAATATTGATTTACCGTCAGGTAAATGGATAAAAATGAAGTTATGGAATTTATTTTATAACCGAATATAGATTTTTTAAATATATTATTAAAATGAAGTTTATAAAAAAGGAAATAAACCAAACACATATATATTGATTGTCTTAACCACCAATCACCATTTTTATACCAAAAATCAGCCGTGTGCGAAGCACATGCCTTATCTTAATTTATGTAATAATTTATAACTGTAATTAATTGTTTTTAGAAATAATTAAAATGGGATTGTTTATTTAATATTAATCGAAGTAAATGAGATTATTTAAATTAATTTATTAATTAATTTGAATGAAGAGACGAGTTAAAGTTGATCAACGAGTTAATCATGTTTTAGAATTGACCAAGTCGACTGTTTTAATTGAAACAGATTATTTGATTAAATTAGTTTGGGCCAATTAGAAATGAAATAATTTAGAATATAGTTGTTAACTTAAATATGATTTCAAAAAGAAATTTAATACTAATTCTAGTAAATTATGAAGTAAATTATTATTTTAATAATAATTTAAGTAATTACTTCTTAAATGAAATACATTTAAGATGGAATCTGGTTGAGGTTTGAAAAGAGGTTATGAAACCGAGTTTATAATGAAGTTATAAAGGAGATTTAAACGAATACGATTACTTAAGTAAAAGAAATAAGATAAAAAGGGGGTTTATCTTAAACCTGAGATTTTATAAACAAGGTTTATAAAAAAAGAAATGAGGAGTCAAAGTGTTAATTTGAACTGGCAGTACTTAATAATGGATTAAGATAAATGAGATTGAAATGAGATTTTTTGGAGAGGAAAACAGATTGGTAAAAGTGATTTGTATTTGGGTTTAAAAAAAGAAGTCTTTAAGGAACTATAATGGTTAAACAAATGTTGACTTAACATTTCATCAAAAAGGAATTGAAGAAATGGGTTTTATATTAAATTGGAGGTTTTTAAACAAGGTTGATAAGAAGAGTGTGGAGTAAAACGTAAGATTAAATTAACATTACTTAATAATGATATTAAGTGATATGAATGGAATTGGAACAAGATTTCAAAGCGAAATGGTTGAATGGTTTGGAAATAAAATAATATGAAGTTAGGATAAGGAATTTCTCGAAATAAAGGAAATAAAGGAGAATATGTAAAATTATAATGATATTTTCAAAATATAAGAAAATAAAAAGTGAAGTGTTGAAATGAGTTTATTCTAAAATAGAAGTGTTGGATTTGTTTCCAATTAATGAAACAAAAGAGATTCGTAAAATTTGTCTACGAATGATAAGTTAAATTGATTTTCCCAATAATAAATAATGAGTAGTGATATAGGAATTGTTTTGAAAATGATAGAAGAATAGAGTATTGGATATGATTATAGAATGTATTAAAATAAAATAGTTTTGAATTTTTCTTATGTCAAATAAAAAGGGAAAAGCTATATTCATAATATCGAAATATTTTAAGAGTTTTAAATTAACATTCATTAATTTTTTTAATTAAAAAGGCCAATTGATGTCGAGTACTGAACCAGTAACTCATTTTATTATCATGTTTATATATTTGATAGTTAAATAATCGACTATCAAATTTGGCCAATACGATTGTTGGTACGGAAAGACCGGACCGAATTTATATTCGAAAACCATTCTGTACCCACAAATACGTGAAGATAATTGAAGACGGAGCATTTAAGACCATGGATCTTCATAAGTGGAAGAACTACTTATCGAATTCCTCTGGCCTGCAACCAGGGTTATTTGATTTGTGATTCCGTCGTGGTTGGAATCTACGGATTGCAAGTACTTCTCACTACTAATCCATAAGGTAATTCAAGGATGTAGTAGGAGAGTGCCTTCGGTTTGTCCAGTCCCAGGACAACATATATGGACGAATGTCTGACAGAGTATTTCCAAATGATTACGTATATTGATTTCTTCAAACGTACTTTTGTTGGTGGCAAAGGAATTCGTTCTTCTTGCGTAAACATCCAGAGTATTTTTGTGGACGTCAATTAATGATTGTCTGTCGGATCCGACGATGTGACACTCAAAGTAAATGGTTGCCAGAAGTTCTTAAATTAAATAAAGGTAAACCAATTAATTAATTAATTATTACCTCAAGCCTCTTCAATCGGGAAATGATATAAAATTGGGTAGGTGCATGGCTATGTCGGTCGAACCCATCAAAAGGGTATATTCATTACTTGATCTGGTGAAATCAAATGCCTTCAGTTGTCCCTTTTTATTTTTGTATGTATACTATCGGTTCGGTTGTCTGGCCCCCAACCGTGGTAATGATATATTCGGTACTTACAAGCGAAGTGAGGGGTCGGTCATGTTTAGCCGGGGTTGCAAGACGTTCTTGTTGAATCCCCAGTGTATTCATCTCCAGAGGTACATTGTCGGAAGGTGGTCCCATACCTTTCCATATTTGGAAATCCATTCTCTAATAAGAGCCCGTGGTTTTGATTGCATACTATATATGTGGAGCGTGAGATGCAAGCATTCCACTAGTTTGATATTTATTAGTATTTAGACATTATTATAATATCAGAAGATATATTGATTTCAAAAAGGTTTTGGATTATAGTAAGGTAAAAACCGTCTGTATTTATGTGTGGATTTGGTCTTACAATTATCCTTTTCTTTCAAAAAGATTTTGACGTTAAAATCAAACTAGACGTTAATTATAAACTTAGTGTGTTTTTATCACTCTGGTCACCAGACTGACCTGACGTTTGTAATGCTCGGGTTAGACCGGGGTGTATAGGTTCAGGTTATCAGACGCTGCGAAGAAATGAGCGGTAGAAGTCCAGACGTATGATAGATATTTATTCCGCTATGTGTTGTATATGAGGACAGATCATTATAACTGTCCAGATGTCTGATGTACTCTGATGATTGTAAGTTTTATTTTCAAGCTCATTATAAAGATTTAATTCTATATTATATTTTGTTCCACTGCGATGTGAGACTCTGTGTTGTGTTATCCTTTTTCTTCTATTCTAATATTTCTTTCTATCTTATCTCACCCTCTATATTCTTTCAATAACGATCCAGTGTTTTCGATGCTTGAATAGTCGACATGATGTTCTATGTCGATTTTTGGGGTTGAAATCTGTCGGGCCGTTACAGTGGTATCAGAGCTATTGGTTAAGTAATAACCTTGGCTCTGTGGTATAACTCGATAGAGATGAGATTAGTAATATCCTAGATTGATTTGAGTGTATATACATATATGAGAGCGCGTATTTGTAAAATTTATATACAAATGTTTTGTATTGTGTTTGTTGATCGGTTCAAGTGTTGAGAAGCATTGAATTGGTAATGGACACAATGTTGTTTGTAAAGTGGGTAAATGAAATAATTTTACCCGAATTATATTTTTGTATAGAAAAGAATAATTTTATCCAATTATTTTAATATTAGTTTATTTGTTTGTTTGATTGATTTGTATGAAATTCAAATTTGATTTGGAATTTGAAATGGTAATTTCAATATGAAATTAGTAAGTAAAATTGAATGAATTAGAATTTAACCTAAAAGTATTGAATGATGTTTGAAATCAGGATTTTGATTATTAATGAAAGTAAACTAATTTTGAAAATAAGTTATTAAAATGAATATGAATTGGGATCAACTTGTTTAAGTAAACGAGTTAGTGAATAAAATTCGAAATTGGAAGTCATTTGTTGTAAATTAATTGTTATGGAGGTATGTTAAACCAAAGTAAATATTGATAATGGTTGAATGGTAATTAATCAAGTATTAATCGATTGGTATTAATATATAAACCAAAATGGAGAAAACCAAGTTGATATTAATGTTAAATATAAATTGAGTTAATAAAAAGTTGGATTGTTTGTTTATACTGGTTGTGCATTGATTGATAGTTGTATGTTCAATTGGTTGAATAGAATTCATTAATGGTTTTATAACAATTTAATGAATTAAAGGCTAAGAAATGAATTCATGTATTATAGATTGGAATGGAATCACATATGAATTGAAAACTGAATTATTTAACCCTTATTTGGTATTGGAATTTGTGAATTATACATGATGATAAATGAATGTTATTTCGAATTTCATGTGAATGTTACTTATATGTTGAACTGAGTTGAGTACAGGTAGCCGAAAGGTATGGGGATAGGTTTTGATCGCAATAAATTGAGTAATATACTCAATAGCGCTCGCATAAGGTACGCTTATGCAAAAATACAAATTTTTGGGTTTTGAATTTTGTTTTTCGACCATGTGGTCGATGTATATATATTATTTGTTCCTGCGATACCGCAGATGTCACTCCGTATAGGGCAGACTCTGCCGAATTTTTTCGAAAATTTAAGGTGTTAGAAAATTTTCGATATTTTTGAAAATTTATAATGATAACAGTGAATTGGATTTTGATTTTAAAATAAATTAGATTTTAAATTAAAGGGTTTGTAAAACTTTTTCTTACCTTAGTAATTTGGGGGTTCGAAATTCTATAAAGGGGGGAAGATTGTAATGTCCCGTATTTTTTGGTGATCAAATATTTAATATATTTTATTATTTTAAATATTATATTTGGAATATTAATCTATTTTAAATATTGAATTCGCTTATTAAAACAAAGTTTGAACGTTAATTTATATTTAAATTATAAATGAGCTTGAAATGATGCGGTAGTTCGAAATTTGTGATTTGAACTTTAACTGGATATACCGGATCCGATATAAGTCGGATTGCTGTGAAACAAGAATGTTTGAATCTAATCAATGATAATTTTCATATGGAAGAGAAAAATTAGGATTTCGTGTTATAGATTGTTAGTTATGTCCAATTCAATTTTTAGAATAGTCTCTATGGAAATCGTTATTAAAATATAACGTTTATTAATATATTTAAAAGGAGTTTTAATATAATTTGGATATCATTTTACTCTAAATTGACGATATTGAGTTGTATAATTTATATTTGAAGTTGTATATATATATATATTCTATTTGGATATATATGATGAAAATAATTTATTATTATTTAACTGAATTTATTTAGAATTTATATAATATTTTAACCTATATTATATAAGCGTTGAAAATAGCCATTTTTGCAAACAGTCTCAGTTTTCGATGAAATTAGTTTCATTAGAACCGTATCGTTAAATTATTGTCAGAAAATCAAGTTTCGTGGCAAACTGATATCGTATGTGACTTTAGTGGCCAAAAACGTCTTTGTTTCTGTTTAATTATTTATATAATTTAGACAGGGGTAACTTTTAACGAATAAATGACTGGCCAAACAAACTCCAAATTTAACGAAACAAGATTCATTGGATCCGTTAGGAAGAGGTCTTCTAAAATGTCAAGGCCTCATATTTATTGGATTTTTTCTGTAATTATAGGAATTTTAAATGCTTGAATTTTCATCGATATTTATAAAGGACTTTTCACAAACGACATCTGAATTCGACGAAACCTGTCCCATTGGGTCCAGAATATTTTTTATGCTAGGATTAGCATTTTTTTCGAAAAACAGAAGTCAGCTGTGATTAGTTTTATTTGTTACTTCATTGCAAAGTTTCGAGATAATTAAATATTACTATCTATTCCCAATCTTCTATAAATACATGTTCTTGAAGGGTCAAAACCCTTTTATTGTTCCAGCCGTGGTCAATGATTAGTAGCCGCCACCTTAAAGCACACGACGACCATCAACTTATCCTCTTTGATCTCCCAAGTCTTTCGATCCACTCCTCTATACTGAAAATATCCAACTAACAAAATGTTCCCCTCAACGATTGTTGTGATTTCAATGGCCACGATCAGTCACCGTTCATTATTTTGGCTGGAATTCTATCTGAAGTACGACATGATTATTAGGTTGCTAGCGATGGACGGAGAAGCCAGGAGCGTCGAGGCTTGGTGCGAAGGTGGAGTGAGGTGTGGTGCATCGATTGCCGATCCCCGATCTGACTCCATTGATCGGGTTTCTCGTGCGGCGGTGGTTAAATTTATGGTGCGTGAGTATGGAAATGTTGAATGATGCAAGGAAGTGGGCCAAAACAAATGAAGGACGTGGTGTTTTAGTGGGTACGAAGGGTAGCAGGGAGCGGAGCACAACAACATGTCAACCCTTATTTTGGAATTTACAGGAAATGCACATTCAAAGGAATAAAGTTGAGGCGGTCGTTCTGGTCACCTCTGATGGGTTTCAGGCGTTCAAGAGGAGGCGCGGCGGAAGGATCTTGGTAGCAGTTCATTTGGTTGAAGCGAATCTGGAATGAAGAATGAACCATGTGTTTAAACAAACCAAAGAGCTAGAAGGGTATAAACATTTTGGCCTCTCTTATATTCGAAAAATATATGGTTTCGATTTGTGTTAAGGAATCATGGATGACGTGGAACCTGGAGCATTATAAAAGAGGGAGAAGCGGTATCTGCAACGCAAAGCAGAAGCAGTATATAGGGGACGGCTGATTAGTTTAAAACATAATTAAGTGAGTTAAAACCTGATTAAGGACTTATTTTACTTCTTAAAGTTAGTATAACCGATAAACTAATGTTAATTCAAATTCTCGCATGTTAAAAATGAGAAAATCGCGTTAAGGAATGAAGATGGGTCGACCTGTTAAGTTTACACTAAAATAGAGAATCAGCCCATCAATTTGTTTATAAGTATGTTTAATTTAATATTAAAACATGATTAAGTTTGGTAATTTATGTTTAAGAAACACAATGAAATTGGATGGAATGAAGTAGCAGGAAATGTTGGATCCGTTAATCTCAAACCAAAGTCGGCATTGTTATTCATTCTGAGCAAAGAAATTTTTAATCAATATGTAGGAGTCAACTAAGTTAATTTAAACAGGTATTAACTTAAAATGGGAAAATTCGTGCAGGCTTGATATTGGGCATTGCTGAACAAACGAACCAGTAGAAGAAAAGGAATCGACCGTTTTATTAAATAATTGGATGATTCAAGAGACATCGGACCTGTCTCAACGAATACTACATCATGGGACAAATCTGGACGCAATTGGGATTTTTAACTAAATTAAACATTTGTTTAATTTAATTAAAACCAACCATTTAAAAAACCGTATCAGATCAAGGTGAGTTAAACTCATTCAATATTTCCCACGTATATTTTATATAAGTTGGGTTTCATAATTGCATGCTATGACTGCTAATGGTTGATTTTTGTTAATTAGATATTCATATATTGATTGAATCGATGAAATTAAATGTTGTTTAATTTCAATGAAAACCAAATCGTTATTCTAACGATTGGTCTTAATTAAGGTAACTTACCTTGTTGGTCACGGTTATGAAATAATCGTGTTTAATTTAATAAATTGTTTGCATTGGCTGAATTGTTTGTTAATGTTAAATAAATTGGTTGATATTAAATTGCTGTTATTTTACTGTTTTAGAATAAAATTAGTAAAATTAAATTGAATGATTTCATGTGAAGTAATCATTTGGATGTAGAGAAGAACAGGTTGGAGGGATCCTACCAGATTCCTCAAATATATTAGATATTATTTATTTTCATATTATCATTATATGAACTGTTTAAACCAGCTGTTTGGCTGATTGATTTGATTGTGACCATTGACTGAAATTCAATCAATTGTTTTGTTTTATCTAGTGGGCAATATTGGTTGAGTAATTGGCAGCAGTTGGCCTATAAATAAATCATTTTGAAATATTGATTTATCATCAGGTAAATGGATAAAAATGAAGTTACGAAATTTATTTTATAACTGAATATAGATTTTTTAAATATATTATTTAAAATGAAGTTTATAAAAAGGAAAATAAACCAAACATATATATATTAATTGTCTTAGCCACCCATCGCCATTTTTATGCCAAAAATCAGCTATGTGCAAAGCACGTGCCTCATCATAGTTTATGTAACGATTTATAACTGAGATTAATTGTTTTTAGAAACAATCAAAATGGGATTATATTATTATTTATTTAATATTAATCAAGGTAAATGAGATTATTTAAATTAATTTATTAACTAACTTAAATGAAGAGATGAGTTAAAGTTGATCAACGAGTTAATCATGTTTTAGAATTGAGTAAGTCAACTGTTTTAATTGAACGGGTTATTTGATTAAATTAGTTTTGGCCAATTAGAAATGAAATAATTTAAAATATAGTTGTTAACTTAAATAAGATTTTAAAAAGAAATTTAATACTAATTCTAGTTAATAATGAAGAAAATTATTATTTTAATAATAATTTAAGTAATTACTTCTTGAATGAAATACATTTAAGTGAGTAACCGATTTTGAAATGGAATCTGGTTGAGGTTTGAAAAGAGGTTATGAAACCAAGTTTACAACGAAGTTATAAAAGATATTTAAATGAATACAATTACTTAAGTAAAAGAAATAAGATAAAATGGAGGTTTATCTTAAACCTGAGATTTTATAAAAAAGATTCATAAAAAAAGAAATGAGCAGTCAAAGTGTTAATTTGAATTGGCAGTACTTAATAATGGATTAAGATAAATGGGATTGGAACGAGATTTCTCGGAGAGGAAAATGGATTGGTAAAAGTGATTTGTATTTGGGTGTAATAAAAGAAGTCTTTAAGCAAATATAATCGTTAAACAAATGTTGACTTAAGATTTGAATAAAAAGGAATTGAAGAAAAGGTTTTATATCAAACTGGAGGTTTATAAACAAGGTTGATAAGAAGAGTGTGGAGTAAAACGTAAGATTAAATTCACATTACTTAATAATGATATTAAGTGATATGAATGGAATTGAAACAAGATTTCGAAGTGAAATGGTTGAATGGTTTGGAAATAAAATAATATGAAGTTAAGATAAGGAATTTCTGGAAATAAAGGAGATTATGTAAAATTATAATGATATTTTCAAAATATAAGGAAATAAATAGTGAAGTGTTGAAATGAGTTTATTCTAAAATAGAAGTGTTGGATTTGTTTCCAATTAATGAAACAAAAGAGATTCGTAACATTAGTATACGAATGATAAGTTAAATTGATTTTCCCAATTAGGAATAATGAGTAGTGATATAGGAATTGTTTTGAAAATGATAGAAGTATAGAGTATTGGATATGATTATAGAATGTATTAAAATAAAATAGTTTTGAAATTTTCTTATGTCAAATAAGAAGGGAAAAGCTATATTCGTAATATCGAATTATTTTATGAGTTTTAAATTAACATTCGTTAATTGTTTTTAATTAAAAAGGACAATTGATGCCGAGTACTGAACCACTAACTCATTTTATTGTCATGTTCATATATTTGATAGTCAAATAACCGGCTATCAAATTTGGCCAATATGATTGTTGGTATGGAAAGATCGGGACCAAATTTATATTTGAAAACCATCCCGGACCAACAAATATGTGAAGATAATTAAAGATGGAGCATTGAAGACCATGGATCTTCATAAGCGGAAGAACTACTTATCGAATTCCTCTGGCTTGCAACCAGGGTTATTTGATTTGTGATTCTATTGTGGTTGGAATCTTCCAACTGCAAGGACTTCTCGCTACTGATCCATAGAGTAATTCAAGGACGTAATAGGAGAGTGCCTTCGGTTTGTCCTGCCCCAGGACAATATATATGGATGAATGTCTAACAGAGTATTTCCAAAGGATTACGTATAGTGATTTCTTCAAACGTACTTTTGTTGGTGGTAGAGGAACTCGTTCTTCTTGCATAAACACCTAGAGTATTTTTGTGGACGTTAATTCATGATTATTTGGCGGATCTGACGATGTGACATTCAAAGTAAATGGTGGCCAGATGTTCTTAAATAATAATAGAGGTAAATTAATTAATTAATTATTACCTCAAGCCTCTTCAATCAGGAAATGATATAAAATCGGGTAGGTCGCATGGCTATGTGGGTCACACCCATCAAAAGGGTATATTCATTACCTGATCGGGTGAAATCAAATGCATTCGGTTGTCCCTTTTTATTTTTGTATGTATGCTATCGGTTCGGTTGGCTGGCCCCCAACCGTGGTAATGATATATTTGGTACTCTCAAGCGAAGTGAGGGGTCAGTCATGCTTAGCCGAGGTTACTAGACGTTCTTGTTGAATCCCCAATGTATTCATCTCCAGAGGTACATTGTCGGAAGGTGGTCCCATACCTGGCCATAGTTGGAAATCCATTCTCAAATAAGAGCCCGCGGTTTTGATTGTACACTATATATATGGAGCGTGAGATGCAAGCATTCCACTAGATTGATATTTATTTGTATTTAGACATTAATATAATATTAGAAAATATATTGATTTCAAAAATGTTTTGGATTATAGTAAGGTAAAAATCATCCGTATTTATGTGGATTTGGCCTTACGATTACCCTTTTTTTCAAAAAGATTTCAACGTTAAAATCAAGTTGGGCGTTACCTATAAACTTAGTGTGTTTTTCTTACTCTGGTTCACCAGACGGACCTGGCGTTTGTAATGCTCGGGTTAGACCGGGGTGTACAGGTTCAGGTTATCGGATGCAGCGAAGATTTGAGCTATAGAAGTCCATACGTATGATATATATTTATTCTGTTGTGTGTTGTATATGAGGACAGGTCATTATAACTGTCCAGATGTGTGATGTACTCTAATGAATGTAAGTTTTATTTTTAAGCTCTCTATAAAGATTTAATTCTGTATTATATTTTGTTCCGCTGCGATGTGAGACTCTGTGTTGTGTTCTTCTTCTTCTTCTATTCTAATATTTCTTTCTATCTTATCTCACCCTCTATATTCTTTCAATAACGATCCGGTGTTTTCGATGCTTAAATAGTCGAAATGATGTTCTGTGTCAATTTTCGGGGTTGAAAATCTGTTGGGCCGTTACAGAGATGCTGCCTCAGGTCGGGTTGAATCAAACTATCTTCTACAACACCATCCTATACGCAAATCAGAGACATTTCTTATACTCCGATCTAATCTCTGTGAGTTCATGTTACCTTTAAATATAAAAAATTAACAATAACCCTGACTTGTTAATAAACCTGGATCAGATCCTATGCCTGTTTAGAAACTGATTCATATCTAAATAGTTCTGCTATAATTACATGTAGTTTTCCATACACCTATTCGGCTGTTCAGTTGTTATTTTATGCCTATTTCTGTTATTTATGTTCTTCTCCCTCTCTTATTCCCTTTTAATATTATGAGCCTAGGCTACCTTCGAGCTTAGGCCAATCTCGTAAGAGACATACGTATGAACGAAATTGGGATACTTAGGCAATGTTTGGGAATGAAAGTAAAAGAGGGAAATTTAGGGCATGCCTTGTACTATGGTATTTGAAATTTGGGGTGTATGAACATGTAAATCTGTAGGATTAATTCAAAGAATAAGGGGGGAACATGTAAATAAACCGTAAGTAACATGTGAAATCAGTTAAAACTATGGGGTTAAGTAAACCTATTTAATATGTTAGGGTTCTATGAACCTGTTAATCTGGAAACTTAACTTGTAACATCTGTTGGGGTTATACAAACCTGTTAATTTGTAACCTATTAAAAATGTGTGGGGATATGCTGTATGACTTAACCTGTTGAAATCCTAGTTAATTTGGGGATACAAGTTTAGAAGTTTGACTTGTGTCATCTGCTGTGTGGGACCCATATTAGTCAGTAACGCATTCTGGTATTAAACGGGGACCCCGCATTATGTAGCGGTTAGGGCACGCTTACTGAACTAATTGTAAGAGGTTCATCTAGAAAGGGGTGCATGGTGGCGTGTTCCATAAGGGTCTTATGCGTGCATGGGTCCGACCTGCCTGGGAAAATAAGCCGATGTAGCACCTGTAAATAGGTCTGTGTCCTTCTATAGGTTTCCACTTTAGGAAGTAATACATCCTACTGTGCAGCCGACACAAGGTATTTACGAGTTAGGGAGTCGATCGCTTGGGGGTAGTAATTAGGGTACATCTAGTCATACATGTTTAAGTACCCGTTATTTTTGTTTGGGGTAACACCCGTTATTTCTGTTGGCGTACCTATTATTTCTGTTTGAGTTAAAACCCATTATGTAACTAGAAGCACACCTAAATCTACCATTATATTTCTATTGGGATCATTCTGTTTCTGTTAAGTAATTGGAAAACACCTAATCCGGTATACTAGTATTGGTGTAGAGAAAGTAGTTGAGAAGCATAGTTAATCCTGTTTATACCTGTTATATGTTACTGCTATCTCTCATCCAATTTATTTGCCTGTCTTGATACTTTTACTTCTTTATATGCTAAAAGTCACTGGACTCGCCAGACTTTATTTCTAACCCCTTTTGTTTCCTTTTTTCTCTTTCCTTTCCCCCCAGGTTCCCGGTGTGGGAACGCTCAGGCGTGATTAGGACTTTCTCTCTCTTCTGTTTCTTCTTGGATCTGGATATTCTTTGATGTATCGCTTCGACTATTTGTCTACTTTGTTATGGCTACTTATGGGGATTATGATTTTTCATTTCTGTACTCTGATGGTTTTTAGCGTAAGATAAATGCTTTTATTTATTTATTTTGTTCCAGTTTTTAGCCTGATGTTGTAACTGGATTTGAGACTTTGATGTTTTGTGTTGAAAAAAAAAGTTCCAAATTTCCGCTGCTATTTTATATATCGGTCTTGTGAGATTCTGTTCCTGTTTACCTATAACACTTCATGGAATTTAATGCATTCTGATAAAGAGTGACATTAACGGATGTGGGGTGTCACATTTGGTATCAGAGCCGAAGGTTACAAGACCAAATAAAAGTTTTAAAAAATTGTTTTCAAAAGCAAAGTATTTTCAGGGAAAAGTCTATTTTTGTAAAAATATATTCCCCAAAGCCATATGAAATATCTTTTCGAGTCTTTGTTTTAATCCCTTTTCCTTTTCTTTTCAGCATGTCTGGGGAACCGAATTTTCCCGAGGGCGTTCAAATATCGGCTTGGTTCCGTAGATATCTTGAGGCTACGGTACCTGCTGGAGGCCAAGGAGATTCCCCTCCATCAGCAGCAGCTGCTGTTCCTCCACCTCCGCGAGTAGATAATTTCTCTAAGATATGTAAAGACTTCTGTGCTATGGGAGGAAAACCATTCCATGGAACTGAAAGCTTTGTGGAAGCACGAAAGTGGCAGCGAGAGACATAGAACTGGTTTGGACGTTTTGAGGTCAACAACCGTAGAAAGATACAGTTGGCCATGTGGCAGCTTAAGGACGAGGCTTCATTTTGGTGGGAAGTGACACAAGCAGAGCATCCAGTAGATACTTGGGCTGACTTCCGACAATGGTTCGAGATGAAGTTTCATTCTCAGGAAAAAGAGAGTATGCAAATGGAGAGATTCTTGGTACTTAAGCAAGGAAGTATGTCTGTAAAAGAGTACGTCAATAAGTTCAATCAGCTGGCAGGGTTTGGTCTGGAACTGGTGAATAGCCCATACAAGAAAGCTCTAAGATTTGAGGGAGGGTTGAATCAACCTCTCCAAGCATTGGTATTGTCTCATATACCTACAGGGACAACTTTTGAAAGACTTGTTGACATGGCATTAATGCACGAAGAGGGTAAGAATGAGAAGAAAGAGGTCAAGATCGACGAGACAAAACAAGAAAGTGTGGCCCAAGAAAGAACAGCAAAAGAAAAGTGGAAAGAACGACAAAGTTTAGAACAAGAAGAAATGTCATGGTTGTGGGAGCTTGGGTCATCTGGTCAAGGATTGCAGAAAAAGGAAGAATGCTTGTTTTAGCAATGGAGATGTTGGACACTATAATAAGGAATGCCCGAAGAAGCGAGGACAAGTGCAAAGGGCCGGACCTTCTGGAAGGTAGGTGCATGCTCGCGAGGCTAGTGGACCGGACAGAGGTATGGAATTTCTACTGAAGGTTTGATTTCCCATTTCTATCATCTAGTTTGGACTCTTTTTGATTATGGCACTTCTCATTCTTTTATATCTGATTCACTAGTTGAGTCTCTGCACCTTAGTACTTGTAACACCCTACGTCCATTAATGTCACTCTTTATCAGAATGCATTAAGTTCCGTGAAGCGTTATAGGTAAACAGAATAGAATCTCACAAGCCAGATATATAAAATAGCAGCAGAAATTTAAAACTTTATTTTACAGCAAAAAACATCATGGTCTGAAACACCCCACCTCCGTTAAGGTCACTCACAAAGGGAATGCCTTAACTTTGGTGGAGGTTTGTAAGTAAAAGCCACAGATAAACTCAAGACAGATATAAATACACATATTTTAAACAGCGGAAACCAACAAACTTTTATTTCATCAATAAGTGTATCAAACAAAAGATTTCCATAATTGTCTCAAAATACTTCCAACATTACAACCTCATAACTGTGTTGATTATTAAAGAAGCATGGAAACATAACTAAATTGACAAAAATCCCCATAGTGATATCCAAAGCCATTATCCGAGCAAGAAAGATCCAAATCATACATCTACGTTCTTGGTGCTTGTAAAGAGTCTGACTGAGTTGAGCTGTTTCCTCCCTATGGACCTAGGGGGGAAACGGAAGAAAAGAAGACGAAAAGAAAATAGGGTCAGACATAAAGCCTGAGTAAATCTAGTAACTCTTCAGTATGTGAATAAGAAAAGGGTACGATAAACATAAACTAAAAATAGGAAAGTGTCACCAGCTAAGGAAGTGTCGAATGTACTATCGCACCCATACTATATCTCTGCACCTACTTGAATTTATTCTAACTGGCACTCCATGGTGAGGGTGAAGTGATCCCCATTCTTGTTAAAAGATCGGCTCCTACTCGCGTTAACATGTGTCATACGGCCCCCAAGAATTGTAGATACCTATGCTGGTCCCACCATGGGGTGTATCAAGACCCATGGTGGCGGCCCCGACACAAAACTAGAAGGCATATGTTATACTACTGGTGTCCCCAGTGTCCTGGTTGTCTGCTCCGGAGTGTGTGCACGCCCGCACCCCGTTAGACCTACACTGTGCACCCACCGCCGTCGTTTGACCGCTTACAATTAGGCCAGTAATCATGCCCCACCCTGCCTAGTCAGGGTACCGTTGATACCTAACTTGGGTTACTGCTGAAACGGGTCCCTCGTTACCAGGATTTTCTAGTCAAACATGCTAAGTGGTTAAGTGTCTGTATTTACCTAACCCCACCCATCAATTCTTGTTAACATGTTGAATTTGGTTAAGTGTTATAGTTGACTTAACCCTACCATCTGTCCTTAGCCTCTTAGGAGCACCAGACCACTCACATTAGACAGGTATTGCTACGGTTACTGGATGTGCTGGTCGGTTCCGGGCAGGTTTACACCGTAGCTCAGTCTAACCTCGGGTCCTTATTGGGCTCAATGTTTAACCACCCACATTGGATAGGTATTGTTGTGACTACTGGACAGCCGGGCGGGTCCAAGCAGGTTTACATCACAACTCAATCCAACCTCGGGTTAAGCATATCGTGTTTTCTAAATTTACATATTTGTCTTTATTACTGAATATATGTAAATTTGTCAACAATTAAATATTATGGCCCACATTCCAAGTTTAACATTTTTGGTATAAGAATTTATACCGTTTAAATGCCACCAATTTTGGCATGTGACAAACATGCCAATTTCATATATTTTTATGTCAAGTTTTCAAATATTCCCAACGTTACCCCATTTAAACATTAGGCTAACAATCTTAGCCTAATCTTCGTTCGCATAGTTTTTAACATATAATATTAGGCTAAAAACTTAGCCTAGTTTAGCGCACACAAATAGGCATAAGGGAATTCATAAACGTAAATGTGACATAGGTGTAAACTTGGTATTTTTGGCATAATCAATATGAACATCATAGGTATGAACTTGCAATTTGGCGATTCAACTAACATATAGCATGGGTCATATGAACTTGCATTCAAATCAAAGTATGACTAAGTAGGTGACATATGAAATGGCATAGTTTAGGCTAATACAAACTTGTGTTTAAACATGTTTAACTTGGCATAATATCAACCACAAAACTAGCATGTTGTATATTCACAAAAATGTTGAAATTTTAACATCTAACCATATAGCCTATTTCAACATGAACTTGCATAGTTTATGAATCCCAAACTTAACATAGATCTAATTATACTTGCAAATAAACATGAACTTGCATAGTTTATGAAACCCAAACGATATTTAACATAGGTCCAATTATACTTGCAAATAAACATAAGAATGATATCATAGGTTTTGGGTCATGTAGGCATAAAAGGTTTCAAATCTAGAACATGTTTTCATAAATTCTAATTTAGACTAAGGGAATATACATAGTCCATGCCATCGACATATACAAAAAGGGATCAATTTCTAGTTTTTGCCACAAACTTGCAAGTGCCATTGTTTTCATATACAATTGTTCAATAGGATTGCATCAATCAATTTATGCTACAAACATCAATACACAAGTCATGATAGAACCATTACAATACACAGAAATAACACAATTCTATTTTCATTTACATCAAATCACATCACAGTTTTTATTCATATTCTGAAAAGTCACTATACTTACAACGAATGCAGAATATTGAATTCTGGATTCTGAATTCTGAAACTGAGATGCGCTCCTTTGGGTAGACTAACGTTGCGTTGATTGATTTGATTAAACTTTAATCTTCTTCTTAATTTGATTCGTCTCTTAGGCTTTAGTGTTGGCTTGTCTCTAGGTTTTCTAATTGACGGCCACTCCTAGTTCCTTTCCAGCAGCATGACGGCTTTTGTATTCTATTATTTGTGTGAATTTAGGGTTAGACTTGAGCTGTATTTATAGAGTTTCAATCTAATTAGAGCCGTCGATGAATCTAGAGTGAATCCAGACCATCCATCTCAAGAGAAGCCAATCAGAAAGTGACATGTAAGCCCTAGTGACTCAGCCAAGCCTCAGAATTCAACCAGACCCTGACCAGGCCAGCCAGGACCTTACCAGCAGGTCATTCTGACCTGGGCGCGCTTGGCAGGTGCGCCAGGCCAAAATTGTACTGGCGCACTTCCCAAGTGCGCCAGTTCAACTTTGCTCTGGCGTACTTCACAAGTGCGCCAGTGCATTCTGACCCGTTTTCTGGTTTTTCTGCCCAACTTCGTTCGTCCATATCTTCTTCATACGATATCTGTTTTATGCAAACTTGGACTCTATCTCAAGCAGAATTTCGAGACGAACGCAATGGCGTAACCCATTTCCCTTGATTCCATCATTTATAATTAATTATACTTTAATTTGTGAAGCTTAACTTTATAGAATTCACGGGGTGTTACATTCTCCCCCCTTTAAAAGGATTTCGTCCCCGAAATCTTCAAGTTAGGAAGAATGTATATCCTACCATCCAACAATCCATCTACTCAACTAACAAACACAGGCATCCACTATCCTTAAAAGACTTCTAATGCTTCAAAATCATATGCATAGTGTGTGTACATGTCCTTATCTAATGCAGAAATCAAGCGGTCTACTGATTCAGTTGACCTCCTTAATGCGAATCGTGTAAGTGTCATGAATCCATTATGTATGCAAAATTTTCCTGGTCATAATTCTACATGAGTGCACAACTATTCATACAAATGCGACGACCATATGCCAGCATATCAAGTTTTCAACCATATACAAATAAGAATACATATATGCGTATGCAGTATGAAGTGATTGAGCCAATCTAAGAGCTAGGTTGTGTGTATATGCATCCACGAGCAACCACTAGCAACCACTTGCAACCAATTGCAGCCATCAACCATAACATGTTTCAAATACATGTTTACATCCAAAGGGGTTTCTACCTAAGGATAAAGGATAATATCGAGGAGATATACCTAAAAAGATAGATACAAGCACAACTTAAGAAAAAGAGAGGTCAAAGATGTACCCCCAAAAACAAGAGGGTAGGCAGCACGTATTCTGTCCTCAGTTTCCCAAGTCGCATCTTCCTCGGCGTCGCTCCACTGAACTTTAACGAGTTTGACTTCGCGGTTGCGTAGCTTTTTCACTTCAGTTCCTATGATGCGGGTTGGAACTCTCCTCATAGTTGCTTCACGTTCCACTTCGGCTTCTTCTAGAATGCTTGGCTCCACCACTTCCGCTGATTCATGTAGACATCTCCGGAGATGAGAAACGTGAAAGACGTTGTGATTTCCAGCCAATCTTTCAGGCAGATCTACTCTATAAGCCCTTTTCCCAATCTTCTCGATGATAGGGAACGGTCCTACAAATCTTGGTGCTAGCTTTCCTGCGGATCCAAAGCGAGCGACGTTCCTTAAAGGTGATACCTTAAGGAAAACCCTGTCCCCAACCTCAAACTCAAGGTCGGTCCTTCTTTTGTCGGCGTAGGATTTCTATCTATCTTGGGCTGTCTTCATTCTTCTACGTATTAAGTCCACTTTCTCCGAAGTTTCTCGAATCATGTCTGGCCCAAGTTTAAGCTTATCTGTAGACTCCCACCAACAAGTTGGTGATTTGTATAGTCTTCCATACAAGGCTTCGAAGGGTGCCATGCCGATGGTAGCTTGGTAGCTGTTGTTGTAGGAAAATTCCACTAAAGGAAGGTGATCCTCCCACGTCCCTCCAAAGTCAAGAACGCAAAGTCTTAAAAGATCCTCTAAAACTCTATTCACCCTTTCCGTCTGGCCATCTGTTTGAGGGTGATAGGCCGTGCTCAAACATAGCTGTGTGCCTACAGCTTCTTGCAGACTCCGCCAAAACACACTTGTGAAAATAGGGTCTCGGTCACTAACAATGCTGGAGGGTATCCCATGAAGCCGAACTATTTCCTTGAGATAAAGAGACGCTAGAGATGCGGCAGTCCTTCTACTCTTGATAGGTATAAAGTTGGCGCTTTTAGTAAGCCTATCCACTATTACCCAAATGCTAGTGTTGCCTCTTCTCGACCTAGGCAGTCCATCAATGAAGTCCATTGAAATGCTATCCCACTTCCACTATGGGACCCCTAAGTCCTCCAGGTTTCTTCTGTTCCGCCTTGACCCGTTGGGAGGTCATGCACTTGGAAATGAAATCTGCCACGTCTTGCTTCATGCCGCTCCAAAAGAAAGTCCTTTTTATATCCTTGTACATCTTATCACCGCCGGGGTGTATAGTCATCTTCGAATGATGCGCTTCCTCGAGAACCTTCTTTGTCAACTCCCTTGCTTGTGGGATGCATAATCTTCTATCTCGCCTCAGCCAACCCTTATCATCGATGGTGTGTCTACTGAGGTGACTAGAAGTCTCACCCCTAATAAGTTTATCAATCACATCAACAAGCTGAGGGTCTTCACGTTGTGCAGCCCCTATTGAGTCCAAGAGAGTAGGGCGTACTTCGAGAGATGCTAACAAACCCGGTACAAAATCCGAGGAGGGCCTAACGTTAAAACTGGCTATATACTCCAAGTTTTGCCTTTCCACAAAGAGAGGGCTTAGGGTCAGTTTCTTTCGGCTCAACGCGTCTGCTACTACGTTGCCTTTGCCGGGAGTATAGGAAATTTCAAAATCATACGAGGCAAGAAACTCCATCCATCTTTGCTGCCTTAAGTTAATATCCTTCTGCGAGAAGAGATATTTCAGCGATTTATGGTCAGTGTATAATTCAAACTTCTCACCTAGGAGATAATGGCGCCAAGACTTAAGTGCAAAGAAGATGGCAGCCAACTCAAGATCATGGGTTGGGTAGTTCTTTTCATGAACCTTCAATTTTCTTCCGCCATAAGCTACTACCCTTCCTTCTTGCATTAGAACAACGCCTAGCCCCGTTCCACATGCATCCGTGTACACTGTGAACATTTTGCTTCCGTCAGGCAGAGTTAGAACTGGGGCTGTTGTAAGAGCCCTTTTTAATCGTTGGAAAGCAAACTCGCAGTCCAAATCCCAAGTGAACGCCAGATTCTTCTTTGTTAGCCTTGTGAGTGGAGCTAAGATTTCCGCGAAATCCCTAATAAACTTTCGGTAAAAACCGGCTAGCCCAAGAAAGCTTCGAACTTCGGTTGCATTCCTTGGTGTCTTCCAATCTTGCAATGCCACCACTTTCGCGGGGTCCTCAGCCAACCCTTCTTTGGACACTATATGCCCATGAAACCTTACTTCTTTTCTCCAGAAGTGACACTTGGAAAATTTGGCTTTTAGTTGATGTGCACGGAGAGTATCCATGATTCCTTTTAGATGCTGAGCATGTTCTTCCTCATTCTTTGAGAAGATTAAGATATCATCTACGAAGACGACCACAAATTTGTTGAGGAATTCTCTGAACACCCTGCTCATTAGGTCTACAAAATAAGCGGGTGCGTTTGTCAAGCCGAAAGGCATGACAAGCCACTCGAAGAAACCGTCTGGGTTTCTGAGCGCTGTCTTATCAATGCTGTCTTCAGCTACTCTTAGCTGATGGAACCCAGTTGCCAGATCAAGTTGGGAGAAGACCGTCGCACCAACAAGCTGATCAAACATATCGTCGATTCGGGGAAGAGGGTGCCTATTTTTCTTGGTCTATTTGTTTAACTCCCTATAGTCGATGCAAAGGCATAGCGAACCGTCTGCTTTGGTTGCGAACACCACTGGAGCACCCCATTCCGAAATGCTCCGTCTAATGAACCCCTTTTCGAGAAGTTCTTTAACCTGCTTATTGAGCTCCTTTCTCTCCTTTGGAGCCATGTGTCTGACAGGTAAAGCTACAGGCTTTGCGTTATCCATAAGATATATGCAGAAGTCTATTTCCCGCCTCGGAGGTAAGCCTTTCACCTCCTCAAAGACATCTGGATATTCTCGGACTACTCTAACTGATTGCAAATTCTCATCAGAAGCATCAAGCGACTCTAGATAACTAAGCATAACAGCATTCAAGGGATTACAAGAAATTTCTAGAGTGTTACCAAGCCGAGTCAAGAGTCTAACTACTCTTTTCTCACAGTCAAGAATGGCACTATTACTGGATAACCAGTCCATGCCTAAGATCAAACCATATCCCGAGAAGCCCAAAACAAAGGCATTACAACTAAACTCAATGCTGAGAATAGAGATTTTCAAACCCAAACAAACCATTGACAAGTAAGCGGAGCCCCTAATTGGATTTGAAACTACTAAGGGATCTTCTACCATACTAGTGTCTAGATGCAGAGATTCTACTAAGGCAGATGAAATAAAAGAGTGTGATGCGCCAGAGTCAAAAAGTGTACGAACTGGATGATCATAAGGATAAACTAAGCTTTCTACAGAAATATTTCTACCTCGTTCTCAAGATAGGATTGAGAAGATAAGCAAGATAAAACAAAGCGTTTAGGAGAAGAAGTTAAAGAGGTACCCCCAGAAGGTCCTGCTTGCGGGCCTTGCCCTTGCTTCTTAGGGCAGTTCTCACTGATATGTCCAATATTACCACACTGAAAGCATGCCCCCACCTTCATCTTCTTCTTTCTACAATCCTGGACTATATGCCCAACAATGCCACAAAAATAACATTTCCTTTTCTGACGTGTCTTGTTATTATTGTTGTGGTCCTTTCCTCCTTGACTATTATCCGTCTTCTTGTTCTTGCGATTTTTCCGCTTGCTGTTTCGCACAGAGGAGGAGGAGGAGTAAAAGCGTCTGTAGCTGGGGAGTAAGGTCCCCAGACATGCTAAAACAGAAAGGAAAAATTCAAAAAAAAAGGATAGAGAGGGATAGATAGGGAAAATGGCATTGGGGGATTTTGTCTTTTTATAAATATAACACTTTTTCTAAAAAAAATGCTTCTTTAAACTTTCTTTTTGATAACAATTTTCAAAAACTTTTATCTTGTCTGGTAAACCTATGCTCTGATACCAAGTGAAACACCCCACCTCCGTTAAGGTCACTCACAAAGGGAATGCCTTAACTTTGGTGGAGGTTTGTAAGTAAAAGCCACAGATAAACTCAAGACAGATATAAATACACATATTTTAAACAGTGGAAACCAACAAACTTTTATTTCATCAATAAGTGTATCAAACAAAAGATTTCCATAATTTTCTCAAAATACTTCCAACATTACAACCTCATAACTGTCTTGATTATTAAAGAAGCATGAAAACATAAATAAATTGACAAAAATCCCCATAGTGATATCCAAAGCCATTATCCGAGCAAGAAATATCCAAATCATACATCTGCGTTCTTGGTGCTTGTAAAGAGTCTGACTGAGTTGAGCTGTTTCCTCCCTGTGGACCTGGGGGGGGGGGGAAACGGAAGAAAAGAAGATGAAAAGAAAATAGGGTCAGACATAAAGCCTGAGTAAATCTAGTAACTCGTCAGTATGTGAATAAGAAAAGGGTATGATAGACATAAACTAAAAATAGGAAAGTGTCATCAGCTAAGGAAGTGTCGAATGTACTATCGCACCCATACTATATCTCTGCACCTACTTGAATTTATTCTAACTGGCACCCCATGGTGAGGGTGAAGTGATCCCCATTTTCTAAAGATCGGCTCCTACTCGCGTTAACATGTGTCATACGGCCCCCAAGAATTGTAGATACCTATGCTGGTCCCACCATAGGGTGTATCAAGACCCATGGTGGCGGCCCTAACACAAAACTAGAAGGCATAGGTTATACTACTGGTGTCCCCAGTGTCCTGGTTGTCTGCTCCGGAGTGTGTGCACGCCCGCACCCCGTTAGACCTACACTGTGCACCCACCGCCGTCATTTGACCGCTTACAATCAGCCCATTAATCGTGCCCCACTCTGCCTAGTTTCAGGGTACCGTTGATACCTAACTTGGGTTACTGCTGAAACGGGTCCCTCGTTACCAGGATTTTCTAGTCAAACATGCTAAGTGGTTAAGTGTCTGTATTTACCTAACCCCACCCATCAATTCAGGTTAACATGTTGAATTTGGTTAAGTGTTATAGTTGACTTAACCCTACCATCTGTCCTTAGCCTCTGAGGAGCACCAGACCACTCACATTAGATAGGCATTGCTACGGTTACAGGATGTGCCGGTCGGTTCCGGGCAGGTTTACACCGTAGCTCAGTCTAACCTCGGGTCCTTATTGGGCTCAATGCTTAACCACCCACATTGGATAGGTATTGTTGTGACTACTGGACAGCCGGGCTGGTCCGGGCAGGTTTACATCACAACTCAATCCAACCTCAGGTTAAGCATATCGTGTTTTCTAAATTTACATATTTGTCTTTATTACTGAATATATGTAAATTTGTCAACAATTAAATATTATGGCCCACATTCCAAGTTTAACGTTTTTGGTATAAGAATTTATACCGTTTAAATGCCACCAATTTTGGCATGTGACAAACATGCCAATTTCATATATTTTTATGTCAAGTTTTCAAATATTCCCAACGTTACCCCGTTTAAACATTAGGCTAACAATCTTAGCCTAATCTTCGTTCGCATAGTTTTTAACATATAATATTAGGCTAAAAACTTAGCCTAGTTTAGCGCACACAAACAGGCATAAGGGAATTCATAAATGTAAACGTGACATAGGTGTGAACTTGGCATTTTTGGCATAATCAATATGAACATCATAGGTATGAACTTGCAATTTGGCGATTCAACTAACATATAACATGGGTCATGTGAACTTGCATTCAAATCAAAGTATGACTAAGTAGGTGACATATGGAATGGCATAGTTTAGGCTAATACAAACTTGTGTTTAAACATGTTTAACTTGGCATAATATCAACCACAAAACTAGCATGTTGTATATTCACAAAAATGTACAAATTTTAACATCTAACCATATAGCCTATTTCAACATAAACTTGCATAGTTTATGAATCCCAAACTTAACATAGATCTAATTATACTTGAAAATAAACATGAACTTGCATAGTTTATGAAACCCAAACGATACTTAACATAGTTCCAATTATACTTGCAAATAAACATAAGAATGATATCATAGGTTTTGGGTCATGTAGGCATAAAAGGTTTCAAATCTAGAACATGTTTTCATAAATTCTAATTTAGACTAAGGGAATATACATAGTCCATGCCATCGACATATACAAAAAGGGATCAATTTCTAGTTTTTGCCACAAACTTGCAAGTGCCATTGTTTTCATATACAATTGTTCAATAGGCTTGCATCAATCAATTTATGCCACAAACATCAATACACAAGTCATGATAGAACCATTACAATACACAGAAATAACACAATTCTATTTTCATTTACATCGAATCACATCACAGTTTTTATTCATATTCTGAAAAGTCACTATACTTACAACGAATGCAGAATATTGAATTCTGGATTCTGAATTCTGAAACTGAGATGCGCTCCTTTGGGTAGACTAACGTTGCGTTGATTGATTTGATTAAACTTTAATCTTCTTCTTAATTTGATTCGTCTCTTAGGCTTTAGTGTTGGCTTGTCTCTAGGTTTTCTAATTGACGGCAACTCCTAGTTCCTTTCCAGCAGCATGACGGCTTTTGTATTCTATTATTTGTGTGAATTTAGGGTTAGACTTGAGTTGTATTTATGGAGTTTCAATCTAATTAGAGCCGTCGATGAATCTAGAGTGAATCCAGACCATCCATCTCAAGAGAAGCCAATCAGAAAGTGACATGTAAGCCCTAGTGACTCAGCCAAGCATCAGAATTCGACCAGACCCTGACCAGGCCAGCCAGGACCTGACCAGCAGGTCATTCTGACCTGGGCGCACTTGGCAGGTGCGCCAGGTCAAAATTGTACTGGCGCACTTCCCAAGTGCGCCAGTTCAACTTTGTTCTGGCGCACTTCACAAGTGCGCCAGTGCATTCTGACCCATTTTCTGTTTTTTCTGCCCAACTTCGTTCGTCCATATCTTCTTCATACGGTATCCGTTTTACACAAACTTGGACTCTATCTCAAGCAGAATTTCGAGACGAACGCAATGGCGTAACCCATTTCCCTTGATTCCATCATTTATAATTAATTATACTTTAATTTGTGAAGCTTAGCGTTATAGAATTCACGGGGTGTTACATTCTCCCCCCTTTAAAAGGATTTCGTCCCCGAAATCTTCAAGTTAGGAAGAATGTATATCCTACCATCCAACAGTCCATCTACTCAACCAACAAACACAGGCATCCACTATCCTTAAAAAACTTCTAATGCTTCATGATCATATGCATAGTGTGTGTACATGTCCTTATCTAATGCAGAAATCAAGCGGTCTACTGATTCAGTTGACCTCCTTAATGCGAATCGTGTAAGTGTCATGAATCCATTATGTATGCAAATTTTTCCTACTCATAATTCTACATGAGTGCACAACTATTCATACAAATGCGACGACCATATGACAGCATATCAAGTTTTCAACCATATACAAATAAGAATACATATATGCGTATGCAGTATGAAGTGATAGAGTCGATCTAAGACCTAGGTTGTGTGTATATGCATCCACGAGCAACCACTTGCAGCCATCAACCATAACATGTTTCAAATACATGTTTACATCCAAAGGGGTTTGTACCTAAGGATAAAGAATAATATCGAGGAGATATACCTAAAAAGATAGATACAAGCACAACTTAAGAAAAAGAGAGGTCAAAGATGTACCCTCAAAAAGAAGAGGGTAGGCAGCACGTATTCTGTCCTCAGTTTCCCAAGTCGCATCTTCCTCGGCGTCGCTCCACTGAACTTTAACGAGTTTGACTTCGCGGTTGCGTAGCTTTTTCACTTCTGTTCCTATGATGTGGGTTGGAACTCTCCGCATAGTTGCTTCACGTTCCACTTCGGCTTCTTCTAGAATGCTTGGCTCCACCACTTCCGCTGATTCATGTAGACATCTCCGGAGATGAGAAACGTGAAAGACGTTGTGAATTCCAGCCAATCTTTCAGGCAAATCTACTCTATAAGCCCTTTTCCCAATCTTCTCGATGATAGGGAACGGTCCTACAAATCTTGGTGCTAGCTTTCCTGCAGATCCAAAGCGAACGACGTTCCTTAAAGGTGATACCTTAAGGAAAACCCTGTCCCCAACCTCAAACTGAAGGTCGGTCCTTCTTTTGTCGGCGTAGGATTTCTGTCTGTCTTGGGCTGTCTTCATTCTCCTACGTATTAAGTCCACTTTCGATGAAGTTTCTCGAATCATGTCTGGCCCAAGTATAAGCTTATCTGTAGACTCCCACCAACAAGTTGGTGATTTGCATAGTCTTCCATACAAGGCTTCGAAGGGTGCCATGCCGATGGTAGCTTGGTAGCTGTTGTTGTAGGAAAATTCCACTAAAGGAAGGTGATCCTCCCACGTCCCTCCAAAGTCAAGAACGCAAAGTCTTAAAAGATCCTCTAAAACTCTATTCACCCTTTCCGTCTGGCCATCTGTTTGGGGGTGATAGGCCGTGCTCAAACATAGCTGTGTGCCTACAGCTACTTGCAGACTCCGCTAAAACACACTTGTGAAAATAGGGTCTCGGTCACTAACAATGTTGGAGGGTATCCCATTAAGTCGAACTATTTCCTTGAGATAAAGAGATGATAGAGATGCGGCAATCCTTCTACTCTTGATAGATATAAAGTGGGCGCTTTTAGTAAGCCTATCCACTATTACCCAAATGCTAGTGTTGCCTCTTCTCGACCTAGGCAGGGCATCAATGAAGTCCATTGAAATGCTATCCCACTTCCACTATGGGACCCCTAGAGGGTGAAGTAGTCTTCCATGTTTCTTCTGTTCCGCCTTGACCCGTTGGGAGGTCATGCACTTGGAAATGAAATCTGCCACGTCTTGCTTCATGCCGCTCCAAAAGAAAGTCCTTTTTATATCCTTGTACATCTTATCACCGCCGGGGTGTATAGTCATCTTCGAATGATGCGCTTCCTCGAGAAGCTTCTTTGTCAACTCCCTTGCTTGTGGGACGCATAATCTTCCATCTTACCTCAGCCAACCCTTATCATCGATGGCGTATCTACTGAGGTGTCTAGAAGTCTCACCCATAATGAGTTTATCAATCACATCAACAAGATGAGGGTCTTCACGTTGTGCAGCCCCTATTGAGTCCAAGAGAGTAGGGCGTACTTCGAGAGATGCTAACAAACCCGGTACAAAATCCGAGGAGGGCCTAAAGTTAAAACTGGCTATATACTCCAAGTTTTGCCTTTCCAAAAAGAGAGGGCTTAGGGTCAGTTTATTTCGGCTCAACGCGTCTGCTACTGCGTTGCCTTTGCCGAGAGTATAGGAAATTTCAAAATCATACGAGGCAAGAAACTCCATCCATCTTTGCTGCCTTAAGTTAAGATCCTTCTGCGAGAAGAGATATTTCAGCGATTTATGGTCAGTGTATAATTCAAACTTCTCATCTAGGAGATAATGGCGCCAAGACTTTAGTGCAAAGACGATGGCAGCCAACTCAAGATCGTGGGTTGGGTAGTTCTTTTCATGAACCTTCAATTTTCTTCCGCCATAAGCTACTACCCTTCCTTCTTGCATTAGAACAGCGCCTAGCCCCGTTCCACATGCATCCGTGTATACTGTGAACATTTTGCTTCCGTCAGGCAGAGTTAGAACTGGGGCTGTTGTAAGAGCCCTTTTTAATCGTTGGAAAGCAAACTCGCAGTCCAAATCCCAAGTGAACGCCAGATTCTTCTTTGTTAGCCTTGTGAGTGGAGTTGAGATTTTCGCGAAATCCCTAATAAACTTTCGGTAAAAACCGGCTAACCCAAGAAAGCTTCAAACTTCGGTTGCATTCCTTGGTGTCTTCCAATCTTGCACTTCCACCACTTTCGCGGGGTCCACAACCAACCCTTCTTTGGACACTATATGCCCAAGAAACCTTACTTCTTTTCACCAGAAGTGACACTTGGAAAATTTGGCTTTTAGTTGATGTGCACGGAGAGTATCCATGATTCCTTTTAGATGCTGAGCATGTTCTTCCTCATTCTTTGAGAAGATTAAGATATCATCTACGAAGACGACCACAAATTTGTTGAGGAATTATCTGAACACCCTGCTCATTAGGTCTACGAAATAAGCGGGTGCGTTTGTCAAGCCGGAAGGCATGACAAGCCACTCGAAGAAATCGTCTGGGGTTCTGAACGCTGTCTTATCAATGCTGTCTTCAGCTACACTTAGCTGATGGAACCTAGTTGCCAGATCAAGTTAGGAGAAGACCGTCGCACCTACAAGCTGATCAAACAAATCGTCGATTCGGGGAAGAGGGTGCCTATTTTTCTTGGTCAATTTGTTTAACTCCATATAGTCGACGCAAAGGCGTAGCGAACCGTCTGCTTTGGTTGCGAACACCACTGGAGCACCCCATTCCGAAATGCTCCGTCTAATGAACCCCTTTTCGAGAAGTTCTTTAACCTGCTTACTGAGCTCCTTTCTCTCCTTTGGAGCCATGTGTCTGACAGGTAAAGCTACAGGCTTTGCGTTATCCACAAGATATATGCAGAAGTCTATTTCCCGCCTCGGAGGTAAGCCTTTCACCTCCTCAAAGACATCCGGATATTCTCGGGCTACTCTAACTGATTGCAAATTCTCATCAGAAGCATCAAGCGACTCTAGATAACTAAGCATAATAGCATTCAAGGGATTACAAGAAATTTCTAGAGTGTTACCAAGCCGAGTCAAGAGTCTAACTACCCTTTTCTCACAGTCAAGAATGGCACTATTACTGGATAACCAGTCCATGCCTAAGATCAAACCATATCCCGAGAAGCCCAAAACAAAGGCATTACAACTAAACTCAACGCTGAGAATAGAGATTTTCAAACCCAAACAAACCATTGACAGCCGGGCGGGTCCGGGCAGGTTTACATCACAACTCAATCCAACCTCGGGTTAAGCATATCGTGTTTTCTAAATTTACATATTTGTCTTTATTACTGAATATATGTAAATTTGTCAACAATTAAATATTATGGCCCACATTCCAAGTTTAACATTTTTGGTATAAGAATTTATACCGTTTAAATGCCACCAATTTTGGCATGTGACAAACATGCCAATTTCATATATTTTTATGTCAAGTTTTCAAATATTCCCAACGTTACCCCGTTTAAACATTAGGCTAACAATCTTAGCCTAATCTTCGTTCGCATAGTTTTTAACATATAATATTAGGCTAAAAACTTAGCCTAGTTTAGCGCACACAAATAGGCATAAGGGAATTCATAAACGTAAACGTGACATAGGTGTAAACTTGGCATTTTTGGCATAATCAATATGAACATCATAGGTATGAACTTGCAATTTGGCGATTCAACTAACATATAACATGGGTCATGTGAACTTGCATTCAAATCAAAGTATGACTAAGTAGGTGACATATGGAATGGCATAGTTTAGGCTAATACAAACTTGTGTTTAAACATGTTTAACTTGGCATAATATCAACCACAAAACTAGCATGTTGTATATTCACAAAAATGTACAAATTTTAACATCTAACCATATAGCCTATTTCAACATGAACTTGCATAGTTTATGAATCCCAAACTTAACATAGATCTAATTATATTTGCAAATAAAAATGAACTTGCATAGTTTATAAAACCCAAACGATACTTAACATAGGTCCAATTGTACTTGCAAATAAACATAAGAATGATATCATAGGTTTTGGGTCATGTAGGCATAAAAGGTTTCAAATCTAGAACATATTTTCATAAATTCTAATTTAGACTAAGGGAATATACATAGTCCATGCCATCGACATATACAAAATGGGATCAATTTCTAGTTTTTGCCACAAACTTGCAAGTGCCATTGTTTTCATATACAATTGTTCAATAGGCTTGCATCAATCAATTTATGCCACAAACATCAATACACAAGTCATGATAGAACCATTACAATACAAAGAAATAACACAATTCTATTTTCATTTACATCGAATCACATCACAGTTTTTATTCATTTTCTGAAAAGTCACTATACTTACAATGAATGCAGAATATTGAATTCTGGATTCTGAATTCTGAAACTGAGATGCGCTCCTTTGGGTAGACTAACATTGCGTTGATTGATTTGATTAAACTTTAATCTTCTTCTTAATTTGATTCGTCTCTTAGGCTTTAGTGTTGGCTTGTCTCTAGGTTTTCTAATTGACGGCACTCCTAGTTCCTTTCCAGCAGCATGACGGCTTTTGTATTCTATTATTTGTGTGAATTTAGGGTTAGACTTGAGTTGTATTTATAGAGTTTCAATCTAATTAGAGCCGTCGATGAAGCTAGAGTGAATCCAGACCATCCATCTCAAGAGAAGCCAATCAGAAAGTGACATGTAAGCCCTAGTGACTCAGCCAAGCCTCAGAATTCGACCTGACCGTGATCAGGCCAGCCAGGACCTGACCAGTAGGTCATTTTGACCTGGGCGCACTTGGCAGGTGTGCCAGGCCAAAATTGTACTGGCGCACTTCCCAAGTGCGCCAGTTCAACTTTGTTCTGGCGCACTTCACAAGTGCGCCAGTGCATTCTGACCCGTTTTCTAGTTTTTCTGCCCAACTTCGTTCGTCCATATCTTCTTCATACGATATCCGTTTTACGCAAACTTGGACTCTATCTCAAGCAGAATTTTGAGACGAACGCAATGGCGTAACCCATTTCCCTTGATTCCATCATTTATAATTAATTATACTTTAATTTGTGAAGCTTAACGTTATAGAATTCACGGGGTGTTACATGGTCTCAAAAATGCAGTTATAATATTAGACTGAAATATTGGAACAAAATACATCAAATAAAAACATCTACCTTGCGATAAAAACCATCAGAGTACAAAAATGAAAAAGCATAATCCCCATAAGTAGCCATAAACAAGTAGACAAGTAGTCAAAGTGATACATCGAAGAAGATCCAAATCCAAGCAGAAACAGAAGAGAGAGGTTGAATCAAACCTGAGCGCTCCCACCCAGAGAACCTAGGGGGAAGGGGGAGGAAGAGAGAGAAAAGGAAATAAAATGGGTCAGACATAAAGTCTAGTGAGTCTAGTGCCTTTTAGCATATAAAGAAGTAAAAGTATCATGATAGGCATATAAACTCGATAAAAAACAACAACAGGATATAACAGTTATAAACGGACTGGACAGAATAAACAGAGTAAATAGAGTATATGTTTCTCAAATACTTTTCTCTGTACCAATACTAGTATAATAGTTATGTGAAATGATTAGGTATCCCCTAATTACTTAACAGAAATAGAATTATCCCAACAGAAACATAATGGTAGTTCAAGGTGTACTCTAGTAACAGGTTTACCCCAAATAGAAATAACCAGTACCTAAACAGAAATAACAGGTGTTAGCCCAAACAAAAATACAGGTACTACACAGAAACAGACAGGACTCTATGTACCATAATTACTACGCCCCCAACCTATCAGCTCCCTAACTCATAAATACCATGTGTCGTCCCCACAGTATGGTGTATTACTTCCTAAAGTAGCAACCTACAGAAGGACATAGACCTATTTACTGGTACTACAACGGCTTATTTTCCCAGGAAAGCCGGATCCATGCACATTCATGACTCTATTGGAATGCGCCAGTACACACCCTCCTTTCAGATGAACCTCTTATAATCAGTTCAGTGTGAGTTCCCTGACCCCTACCTAGTGTGGGGTCCCCATTTAATACCATAATTGGTTACTGACTGGTATAGGTCCCGCACAGCAGATGACACAAGTCAAACCCCTAAACTTGTGTCCCCCAACAAACTAGGATTTTTAACGGGTTAAGGCTATAGGTTTACAGGTTCGCTTAACCCCCACAGATTAACATGTTAAGTTTCGCAGGTTAACGAGTTTATTTTACCCCAACAAATTAAACAAGTTTACATAACTCCAACATATTATACAGATTTACTTAAGCCCAACATATTAAATAGGTTTACATAACACCAACAGATTAAACAGATTCACTTAACCGCAACTGATTTAGAACAGGTTTACATAACCCTAACATATTAAACAGGTTTCACAGGTTCTTTACAGTTCCATTAACATGTTTTGCTTAATCTTAAATTAAGCCTACAGATTCATATGCCCCTAATTTCAGTCATAATTCATAGTATAATATATTCCCCCAAAATTTTAGTCATATTTCACAGTATAGGTTATTCACCTAAATTATCATTCCCAATTATTCCCCCAATTTATCCCAATTTCGTTCGTACGCATATTTCGGTGATATTGACCTAGGCTCGAAGGTAGCCTAGGCTATGAAAATAAAATGGGAATGAGAGAGAGGAACATAATAGGCATAAAACAAAATAAGCATATAATAACAGAGATGGGCAACAGAAACATGCATATAAGAACTGCACCACAGATCAGGCGTACAAAAGAAGACATGTAATAGAAAACTGCTTAGGTATGAATCAGATTATTAACAGGTATAGATGTATATCCAGATTTATAAACATGTCAGGTTACTACTAAATTTTTTATATCTACAAGTAACATGAACACACAGAGATTGGATCTATAGAACATAGAATAATATGCTGAAGTTGTAGAAGGGATTCTTGTAAGTATATAGGCTGATGTTGAAGAAGATAGCCTAATTCAATCCAAGCAGAGGCAGCATCTCGTTGTCTACAATTGTTTTTAGGTATAGATAACAATAGAAATGTTGTCCCATATATAGCCTACTACCAATGAACCCAGTCACAAAAACGTCCAGGAATGCTCAGAAAATTCAGCCAGATCCCAGTTAGGTCGACCCACCCTCAGTTGGGCCGACCCCTGGGTCGACCCACAGGTCGACCCACGTGGCCTTGGGTCGACCTATAGGTCGGCCTAGCCCAGGCGTGGTTCAGACCCAACGGGTCTGGTTCCCGCCTGGTTTTCCCGCTCATTGATTTGAATTGTTTTGAATATTCTGAGTTGTTATATATATATATATAATTCTCTTATACGTACACAAACTTCTAACCTTCAAAACTTCCTCATACGATGTCCGTTTTACGCAAACTCGAAGTCTATCTTAAGCAAAATTCCGAGACAAACACAATGGTACAGTCCGTTTTACTTAATTCCCAATATTTGATTAAGTATTTCTTAGTTTATCGTTATAATATCTTTTAAAATTTCGAGGTGTTACATTCTCCCCTACTTAAAGGATTTCATCCCCGAAATCTCTAAGTTAAGAAGAATGTTTATCCTATCATCCATCGACCATCTACTTGTCCATCAATCACAAGCATCATCCATCGTCCTTAATAGATTTCTAATGCTTATATGAACATATGCAAAAGTGTGTGTATTTGTTCCTATACTAATGCAAAAAATCAGGCGGTCTACTGATTCGGTCGACCTCCTTAATGCAATGTATGTAAGTGCCATGAATCAAACATGTATGCAAATAGTCCTAGTATATCATGTAACTGCTATATGTGTGCACAATCATTCATCCAAATGCGACATCCTTATGATGATACGTCTACTTCCATCTATAAAAAAAATACACACACATCCATATGCAGTATGAGAGTGCTTTGAGCTGATCTAGTGCCTAGTGTGTGTATATGCATCCACAAGCAACCACCAGCAAACACTTGCATCCATCAAACATAACATGTATCAAGCACATGTTTACATTAATTGGTTTTCTACCTAAAGGTCGAAGATTCGATTGATAGGATATACTCAAATGACATAAGAATGTATGAATAAAATCTTGAAAAAAGAAGTTAAGAACATACCCTTGAAAAGAAAAGGGTATGAAGCACAAATCTTGTCTTCAGTCTCCCAAGTTGCATCCTCGCAATTTTCTCCCCATTGAACTTTCATCAACTTGACCTCTTTGTTGCGTAGCTTCTTAACCTCTGATCCAAGTATATGGGTAGGAACTATCTAACTGTTGCCTCCCATTCTACCTCTACTTCCTTAAGCATGCTCGGCTCAACCATCTCTGCTGTAACGTGCAGACATTTCTGCAAATGAGAAACGTGGAAAACATCATGAATATCCGCCAATCTCTCTAGTAGCTTCACCCTATAGGCCATTTGTCCTATCCTTTCCACTGTGGTAAATGTCCTTATAAACCCTGGCGCTAATTTCTCTACAGATCCAAAGCAAAACACATTCCACAGAGGTGATACTTTGATGAAAACCGTGTTTCCTACCTCAAACTCAATATCAGTCCTTCTCCTATCTGCGTGGGATTTCTGCATGTCCTGAGCTGTCTTCATGCATCTGCGGATAAGATTAACCTTTTCTGATGTTTCCCTAATCATCTCAGGTCCAAGTAGAATCCTATCTGTAGACTCCCACTAACAAGTCGATGATCTACAAAGTGTCTATACAATGCCTCGAAGTGTGCTATAACTATACTAGCCTGATAACTTTTTTGTAGGCAAACTCAACCAATGGAAGATGCTACTTCCAAGTCCCTTTGAAATATAGGATATACAGCCTCAAAAGATCCTCAAGAACTCTATTCGCCCTCTCAGTCTGCCCACCGGTCTGAGGGTGATATGCAGTGCTCAAACATAACTATATACCTAATGCCTCTTGTAGGCTCTTCCAGACCTCACTAGTAAAGATGGGGTCACGATCACTCACAATGCTAGAAGGTACTCCACGTAAACAGACTATCTCACGAAGATAAACTGATGCTAACCATGCTGTCGTTCTCTTACTCTTAACAGGAATGAAATGAGCGTTCTTAGTAAGCTTGTCTACTAAAACCCAAATACAGGTATTGACCTTCCTCGATCTAGGCAAACCATTGATGAAATCCATAAAGACGCTCTCCCACTTCCACTGTGGGACTTCCAAAGGATGAAGTAAACAGCCATGCTTCCTTTGTTCAGCTTTAACTTGCTGGCAAACTAAACATCGAGAGACAAACTCCGCCACATCTTTCTTCATCCCAGCCCAAAAGAAAACCCTCTTCATATCTCTATGCATCTTATCACCGCCCGGATGTATAGTCATTCTAGAATGATGGGCTTCCTCAAGGACTGTCTTCAACAGACTCCCAACTCCGAGAACACAAAGCATTCTATCCCATCGCAACCACCCTCTATCATCCATGGAATATCTATTGTGGTGACTAGAATTCTCCCCTATACTGAGCCTGTCTAAGATGTCCGCTATCTGTGGGTCCTCTCGCTGCAAGATCCTATCTGATCCGTAAGAGTAGGTCACACCTCTAAGGATGCCAACAAAACAGGTGCAAGATTCGTAGATGGCCTCAAATCAAAGGTCGATATGTAGTCCAAACTCCGCCTCTCAACGAATAGAGGACTCAAAGTCATCCTCCGCCTACTCAACGCGTCCTCCACAACATTACCTTTGCCAGGATATAAGCAATCTAAAAATCATAGGATGCTGGGAACTCCATCTATCTTTGTGGTCTCAAGTTGAGATCCGTTTGCGAGAACAGATACTTGAGAGATTTATGATCTGTGTACAACTCGAGCCTCTCTCCCAGAAGATAAGGTCACCAAGTTTTAAGCGCAAATACTATAGCAGCCAACTCCCAATCATGGGTAGGTTAGTTCTTCTCATGAACCCTCAACTGCCTACCATCGTAACATACTACCCTTCCCTCTTACATCAAGACGACACCAATTCCTGTACCACGTGCATCAGTGTACACTGTGAACACTTTGTTCCCATCAGGCAAAGTCAAGACTGGGGTTGTTGTCAGTGCCTTCTTTAATCGCTGAAAAGCATCCTCACAGTCAATGCTCCAAGAAAAGGTCAGATTCTTCTTCGTTAGTTTGGTGAGTGGAGTTGATGTCTTTGCGAAGTCCTTAATAAACTTCCTATAATAGCCCACTGGACCGAAAAACTCCTAACCTCCGTTGCATTCTTTGGAATCTTCCAATCTTGAACTGCAACAACTTTCGCGGGATCCACCGCTATCCCCTTCTTGGAGACTACATGCCCAAAAAATCTCTCTTCCTCTCTCCAAAAGTGACAGTTCGAGAACTTCGCCTTAAGCTGGTGCGCTCAGAGAGTCCTCAACACCTCCCCTAAATATAGGGCATGCTCTTCCTCGCTCTTTGAGAAGATCAGAATGTCATCCACAAAGACCACAACGAACTTATTCAGAAACTCCTGGAACACCCTACTCATCAGATCCACAAAATATGCAGGTGCATTCGTCAACCCAAAAGGCGTGACTAGCCAATCAAAGAAACCATTTGGAGTTCTGAAAGCGGTCTTGTCTATACTGTCCTTGGCCACCCTCAACTGATGAAACTCCGTAGCCAAGTCTAACTGAGAGAAAACAGATGCAACAACAAGCTGGTCAAACAATCATCAATCCTAGGAAGTGGGTGCCTATTCTACTTAGTGAACTTATTCAACTCCCAGTAATCCACACATAAGCCAAGCGAGCCATCTGCTTTAGTTGCAAAGATGACTAGAGCACCCCATTTGGATTGCTTCGCCTAATAAACCCATGCTCCAGTAGCTCCCCTACTTGCTTGCTAAACTCCCTCCTTTCCCAAGGAACCTTGTGGCGCACAGGCAATGTGACTGGCTTCACATTATCCACCAAGTATACCTGGAAATCAATCTGGCGCCTTTGAGGTAAGTCCCTAACCTCTTCAAAAACATCCGGATACTCAGAGACAATAGGTACAGATCACAAGTCATTGACAGAAGCATCAAGTGATTCTAGGAAACTAAGCATGATAGACCCCTTTGGGTTACAGGAAATCTCAAGAGTTCTCCCTTGGCAAGTCACAAATCTAACGACCTTCCTATCATAGTCTAGAATAGCACCATATATGGATAGCCAATTCATCCCTAAAATCAGACCATAGCCCATAAAACCAAGCACAATGAATTGCACTCAAACTCGATGCCCAACACAGATATCCTCAAACCCCGAAATGTCATAGACAGATGAGCTGTGCCCCCAATGAGGTTTGAGACAATAACAAGATCAGAAACAATACTAGCACTAAGGTGTAGAGACTCAACCACATAATCAGATATAAAAGAGTGAGAAGCGCCAGAATCAAAAAGAGTCCTAATAGGATGATCGGAAAGAGAAATAAAACCTTCAACATAAACTTTCCTACCTCTGTCCAGTACACTGGCCTCGAGAGCATGCACCTGCCCTCTAGATGGTCCTGCCCTCTGGACATGTCCTTGCTTCTTTGGGCACTCCCTAGTATAGTGTCCGACCTCACCATAGTGGAAGCAAACATTCTTCCTCTTTCTGCAATCTTCGACCAAATAACCCAATTTCCTGCAGCCATGACACTTCTTTTTTCCTTGAGCCTTTTCATTCTTTCCACCCTTCTTTTACGGTTCTTTCTTGGGCCACACTTTCTTGTTTTGCGTCTCATCAGTCTTAGCCACTTTTTTCTCATCCTTATTATCTTCATGCATCATTGCCATATCAACCAGTCTCTCAATGTTAGCCCCTATCGGAATGTGAGATAATGCTAATGCTTGAAGAGGCTGATTCAATCCTCTTGCAAACCTTAAAGCTTTCTTGTGCGGGTATTCACCAACTCCAGACCAAACCTCGCCAATTGGTTGAACTTATTAACATACTCTTTAACAGACATACTTCCTTGCTTAAGTGCCAGAAACCTCTCCATCTGCATACTCTCTTCTGCCTAAGAAAGAAACTTCATCTCGAATCTCCATCGGAAATCATCCCAAGTATCAATTGGATGCCCTTATTGCATCACTTCCCACCAAAACAAAGCCTCATCCTTAAGCTGTCATGCAGCTAACTGTATCTTTCTACGGTCATCAACCCCGAGAAGCCCAAATAAGTTCTCCATCTCTTTTAGCCAATTCCGTGCTTCCAAAAAATTCTCAGTTCCTCGGAATGGCTTTCCTCCCATAGCACATAAATCCTTGCATATCTTAGAGAAATTATCCGCTTATGAAGGAGGAGGAACAACAACTGTAGCTGGGGGAGGGGCGTTTGCTTGGCCTCCGGCAGGCGCCGTAACCTCAAGATATATGCGGAACCAAGCTGGTATCTGAATGCCCTCCGGAATATTCGATTCCTCAGACATGCCGAAAATAAAAGGAAAAGGGATTCAAACAGAGAATCAAAAGATATTTTATATGGCTCTGGGGAATATGTTTTTCAAAACAGACTTTCTTTGAAAATACTTTCTTTTTGAAACCTTTTGAAAACAATTTGCAAAACCTTTTTATCCGATCTTATAACCTTCAGCTCTGATACTAATTGGGACATTCAAGGTCCGTTAATGTTACTCTTTATCAGAATGCATTAAGTTCTGTGAAGCATTATAGGTAAATAGAACAAAATCTCACAAGACAGATACATAAAATAGCAGTGGAAATTTAAGACTTTATTTTCCAACAGAAAACATCGTGGTCTCAAAAATCTAGTTACAATATCAAACCGAAATATTGGAACAAAATACATCAAATAAAAATATAAGCCTTGCAATAAAAACCGTTAGAGTATATAAATGAAAAATCATGATCCCCATAAGTGGACATAAACAAGTAGACAAGTAGTCAAAGCGATACATCAAAGAAGATCCAAATCCAAGCAGAAACAGAAGAGAGAGTCCTAATCAAGCCCAAGCATTCCCACCATGAGAACCAGGGGGAAAGGAAGAGAGAGAAAAGGAAAAAAATGGGTCAGACATAAAGTCTAGTGAGTCTAATGACTTTTAGCATATAAAGAAGTTAAAGTATCATGACAGGAATATAAACTGGATGAGAGACAACAATTGGATATAACAGGTATAAACAGACTGGACAAAATGAACAGAGCAGTTATGCTTATCGAATACTTTTCTCTGCACCAATACTAGTATAATAGATATGTGAAGGGATTAGGTATCCCCTAATTACTTAACGAAAACAGAATGGTCCTAACAGAAACATAATGGTAGTTCTAGGTGTACTCTAGTAACGGGTTTTACCGCATATAGAAACAACCGGTACCTAAACAGAAATAACGGTTGTTACCCCAGCTACCCCACATAAACAAATTGGACTAGATGTACCCTAATTATTACCCCTTAGTCGATTGGCACCCTAACTCGTAAATACCCTATGTCGGCTCCATAATAGGGTGTATCACTTCCTAAAGTGGCAACCTATAGAAGGACACAGACTTATTTACTAGTGCTATAATGGCTTATTTTTCTAGGCAAGCCGGACCCATGCATGCACATGACTCCATTGGAACTCGCCATTACACGCCCTTTTTTGATGAACCTCTTATAATCAATTCAGTGTGCATTCCCTGACCCCTACCTAGTGCAGGGTCCCCGTTTAATACCAGAATGAGTTATTGACTGATATGGGTCCCACACAACAGATGACACAAGTCAAACCCCAAAACATGTGTTTGTTGGGGAATGGAGTTTTGATGACAACAACCTTATTTCAATTATCATTGATTATAAAATATATATTAACACTTTTTGTATATAATATATATAAATACACGTATGCAGGAATTATATACAGGAAATATTACTGAAGACTGTACAGTTTAAAGATGATAGAGATTCAGAATTTAGACATATTTCAAGACTCATGAGTATTCAAGATTTCAAGATTAATATAGTTATAGAGTCTAGATTTTGTAAGACTCTATATAGCACTCCAGGTTCAATATTCAAATTCTGATTTTCAAACTCTGATTTCCAAATTCTATTTTCTACCCTTAATTCTCTCTATTTTATTTTTTATCTTTTCTATTTTATTTTTTATTTATCTTTGTTTTTCAAACTTAAGTTTTATATATTTATGTTTTTATTCTTTATATTTATATAGTTTAAAACCTTATAATTTTATAAATATGTTTATATGGTTTAAATTTGTGTTTTCATATGTTTTTCCACTTTATAACATTAATCTACAACACTATATATTTCTTCAAGAATTTTCAGTATTATATTTATATCAAAACACTTGAAAAAATGTTTGAAATTCAAATTTACACTAGAGTGTGTCAACATACATAAAACATTATGTCGACACATAACTGTCAGAAATTTAAATCTAAAAGGAAGTGTCTTTTCACCATTTGAAACGTTTTAGAAACGTTGCAACCTTTCACACACTTTAAAAAGGACTTGAATTCGAATTTTTAATCATATCTTCTTCTCCACTTTAACTCTCTTTCATTATATAATTATTCTTAATCATTTTTATGATTTCTACACTTATATGCTGCCAAATTCAATTTCTCTTTGATCAAACTTCTTCTCATCTCTCTCTGAATCAAGTTCTATTGAAAGTTATAGGGTTGTTTGTAATTGCTTGGGTTGAGTAAAGCGGGAATCGGTGTGTTCCTTGTAGATGTGAAATCAAGGAAGTAGGAATCGGTGTTTTCCTCATAGCCGTGAAATCAAGGAAGTCGGAATCGCTGGTATCCCTTGTAGCCGTGAAATCAAGGAGGTTGTACTTGACTGTTGATATAGTAATAAAACTCTATGCAATCCTGCGTTGTGCGGGATGGACGTAGGAGCAATCTGAACTAGTATAAAATCTGGTGTATTCTTTCCTTTTCTGCATTTTTATTTCTATTTATTTTGCATCTGTGTTTGAATCTATGTCTGTGATTGTGTTTGTGGTGTTTGTTTCATTCTGTTATTCACATAAGTTTTAGGTTTTGTTTAGATTTTCAAAAACACTATTCACCCCCTCTAGTGTTTGTTTTGCCTTAACGATCCATTCCACAACCCCTAACAATAGGTATAAGAGTAAGGTCTTTAGAAAAGTTCATCATCTTATTTTTGAAAAAAAATTAATGGCAAATTTTGGAATCTTGGTCAATACTAGTGTCAATTCATGCATTGTATCAATGTTGAAAGAGTCTGCATATAGTAATGTTAAAGAGGCACGTGATATACTAAAATATTGTTCAATTCAGAAAAGGATGAGTTCTGTGACTTTTGAAAATTTAAAAGCCGGAAAGATGGGTAAAATGGCTGTTGGCAATTCAAATTCTAAAAAGTGGCTGTTGGAAATTCAAATTCCGAACTGGTGTGTTATGTGACTGTTGAAAATTCAAATTCTGGAAAGTAATTGGTGGAAATAAAAAAGGACAAATGGATACTGGATAGTGGCTGTTCGAGACATATGACTGGAAATCCAGAACTACTCAATAATCTGATGTATGAAGATGGTGGAATGCCAAACTTCGGAGATAACTCTAAAGGATACATTGTTGGGATCGGTAATGTCGGTAATTCTGAAACTCCTACTATTTCCAATGTTTTATTAGTTAGGAATTTAAAACACAACTTGCTAAGTATAAGTCAACTTTGTGATAAGGGTTATAAAATAAACTTTGAAAAGAATAAATGTTTCATAGAAAATAGGAATTCAAAAGTTATATTCGAAGCAGACAGAAAGAAAATTATCTATATATTGAGTATGGAAATCTCCAACAATAATTTATGTCTTATGGCCAATACAAGTGATCCCTGGATCTGGCATAAGAGATTTGGCCATATGAATTTCAAACACATTTCTAGGATTTCTAAATTAGATTCAGTTAGAGGATTACCCAAAATGAAATTTAAAGATAATAATTTATGTGAAGCTTGCCAGTTCGGAAAATTAAAGAAGAGTTCGTTTAAATCAAAAGAAGAAATTACTACTTCAAAACCATTAGAGTTAATACACATGGATTTATTTGGTCCATCTCAAGTTCAATCGATAAATCACAACAAATATGTGTATGTAATAGTTGACGACTTTTCTAGATTTACTTGGACTTTGTTTCCTAAAAATTAAAGTAATGCTTTCAATCAGATTAAAGCTGTTCTAAAAGAATTCAAAATTTATTATCACTAAAAATTAAAATAATACGTAGTGATCATGGCGAAGAATTAGAAAATGAGAATTTTGAAAAATATTGTAATAAAAAGGGAATAACCCACAATTTTTCAATTCCAAGAACCCCTCAACAAAACGGAGTAGTTAAACGTAAAAATAGAACAATACAAGAATGTGCAAGAACTATGTTATCCAATAGTAATTTACCAAGGACTTTCTAGGTTGAGGCAGTTGCAACAGCTTGCTATATTATTAATAGAATTTCAGTTAGACCTTCAACTCATAAATCACCATATGAACTTTTATATAACAAGAAATCAAAAGTATCGTATTTTAAAATGTTTAGAAGTAAATGTTTTATACTAAATACCAAAGATAATTTAGACAAGTTTGATTCAAAATCCGATAAAGGAATATTTATTGGATATTCAGAAAGAAGCAAGGTTTATAGAGTTTTTAATACTCGAACAAATACTATAAAAGAAACATTAAATGTATCTTTCAACGAAAACTATAAAAGTATAACTCAAAATAATGAAGACGATTATGAAAATGAAATTAATGAAATAAATATGAGGATAATAAACCAAATAAAAGAATTAGATTACTTAGAGAACATGCTATAGAAAATATCTTAGGAGATATTGAATCCGTTTTTAGAACTCGTAATCAATTAAATAATATGAGTAATACTGCATTTATATCAACTATTGAACCCAAAAATCCTAAGGAAGCTTCTTCCGATGATTCATGGATACTTGCTATGCAAGAAGAACAGAATCAGTTTACTAGGAATGAAGTATGGGAACTTGTTCCTAGACCAGAGGATAAAACAATAATAGGAACTAAATGGGTCAATAAAAATAAAATGAATGAACACGGTGAGGTAGTAAGAAATATGGCACGCCAAGTAGCACAAGATTATATTCAAGAAAATTGAATAGATTACGATGAAACTTTTGCCCCCGTAGCAAGACTAGAGGCTATTAGAATTTTACTAGCTTTTGCGAACTATAATAATTTCAAATTATCTCAAATGGATGTAAAAAGTGCTTTTCTAAATGGATTTGTCAAGGAAGACGTATATGTAGAGCAACCATCCCTATTTGAAGATGAAAAATAACCAAATCACGTATATAAGCTGAAGAAAGCGTTATATGGTTTAAAACAGGCTCCTAGGGCTTGGTATGATTGATTATGAAATTATTTGTTACAATCAAACATTGAAATAGGGAAATTAGATAATACTTTGTTTATCAAGAAGAATAACAAAGATATACAACTAGTACAAATATATGTTGATGATATAATTTTTGGGTCAGCAAATGATAAAATGAATGAAGAATTTTCAGATATTATAACCAAAAAATTTGAAATGAGCCATATGGGAGAATTATAATTCTTTTTAGGATTACAAATTCGACAATTAAAGAATGGAATATTTATTAATCAAGAAAAATATGCAAGAAATTTAATTAATAAATATAATCTTACAACAACAAATGGTACACCAACACCTACGGCAATTAATATTGCTTTAAGTAAAGATGATACATCAAAAGACGTTGATCAAAAACTATGTAGAGGAATGATAGGATCATTATTATATATAACCGCTACTAGACCAGATATAATGCATAGTGTTTGTCTCTATGTAAGATATCAATCATAACCTAAGGAAACACATTTAAAAGCTGTAAAACATATTCTGAGGTATGTAAAGCATAAATCAGATTTCAGATTATTTTATCCTAAGAGTGATTTGTTCGATTCAGTTTTGTACTGTGACGCTGACTATGCAGGATGCAAATCCGATCCTAAAAGTACTAGTGGAACATGTCACTTCCTAGGACATTCCCTTGTATCATGGTTCAGTAAAAAGCAAAATATCTTATCTTTGTCAACAACTGAAGCAGAATATTTCTTTGCTGCTTTGGCTTGTTCACAAGTAATATATATGCAACAAACATTAAACAATTTTGGTTTAAATATAAATAAATCACCTATATACCGCGATAATACAAGTGCTATAAATATTTCTAAAAATCCTACTCATTATTCGAGAACTGAACTTATCGATGTGAGACATCATTTTCTAAGAGATTACGTAAGTAAAGAAAAGATTTCACTTGAATTTATAGAAACAGATAAACAAATAGCAGATATATTAACTAATCCATTAAATGAAGCAACATTCACTAAATTTAGGAGAGAATTAGGCATATGTTCATTAAGTGACTTAGAATAATTAAATAAATTAAAATATATTAACATAACATAAGAAATTAAAATAATAAAATTTAAAACAATAGTATGTCAACATAGAATTTTCGGTATTTCGACATATAACTGCTAGAATTTCAAATTAAATTCCCACCAAAAGTTAGTTATTTCAATTATTTAAACCTTTTATTTCGACTTTTCTTCTTTATTTTCATTCCTCTTCTCTGTAAAAACTCTAAATTAAAAAAATACAATGGCCTCCACCAATCTAAATACTCAAATCAAATCTGATTCGCACACTGGACCAGCTGAGAGTCCTTATCAACGATCTACGCTATCTCGGGTTATCAAAATCAAAGAAAAGATGGAATATGTTCTACAAATAATGGCTGAAATGCAAGTACTCCAGATAAGGATGAATCAAGAACAAAACAGGCAAGGAAAAGTAGTAAGGAGTTTACTTAAATACGTAATGGATAATCAGGCTAATCCGATTACCATCGATGATGATAATCAAGCCATGGAGGAGGAGGAAGAACCAGAAGAAGAACCAGAGGAAGAACCAGAAGAGGAAGAAGAAATGGTGGAGGAGGAAGAACAACAAGAGACTCAACCAACAATTACGGAAGAAGACGGTAAGGTTGAGTGTGTAGGAGAAGTTTTATTTGATCAAAATGGGAATGTGATTGAAAAGAATGGAGAATTATGTATCCATTATCCAAATTGTCCAATTCACAAATCTCCCATTGTCAAATAATTAAGTGTTTAAGGATTTTTCTTGTTTTTCGTTTTATTGCACTTCTACGATGAAACGTATTTGTATAAATTCGTGTATTTGTACGAATTCATGTTTAATAAAATTTTCATTTATGTTTATGATTAATTGGTTATAACTCTCTAAACACAAAAATATGGATATATGATTAAAGGCGAGTATCTTTATTGGGTTATTTACTTAAGTTCTATTCATAAAGTTATACAATTTAGGGGGGTACCTTTAGAATTTCTTTTTGATAATGCCAAAGGGGGAGAAAATATAAAATATAGACATAGTTTATAGGATTCTTACAGGCAGGGGGAGTATTAGAAGGATCATTATCAACATGTATATATAGGTATGGTATTTTATAAACTAAGGTTGTCATCATCAAAAAGGGGGAGATTTTTGGAGAATGGCGTTTTGATGGCAACGACCTTATTTCAAATATCATCGATTATAAAATATGTACCAACACTTTTTGTATAGAATATACATATATATATATATATATACACACACACATATGCAGGAATTATATACAGGAAATATTACTAAAGACTGTACAATTTAAAGATGATAGAGATTTAGAATTCAGAAAAATTTCAAGACTCATGAGTATTCAAGATTTCAAGAGTTCAATATTAATATAGTTATAGAGTCTAGATTTTGTAAGACTCTATATAGCACTCCAGGTTCAATATTCAAATTCTGATTTTCAAACTCTGATTTTCAAATTCTATTTTCTACCCTCAATTCTTTCTATTTCATTTTTTATCTTTTCTATTTTTTTTATTTATCTTTGTTTTTCAAACTTAAGCTTCATATATTTATGTTTTTATACTTTATATTTATATAATTTAAAACCTTATAATTTTATAAATATGTTTATATAGTTTAAATTTATGTTTTCATATGTTTTTCTACTTTATAACATTAATTTACAACACTATATATTTAGTCAAGAATTTCAGAATTATATTTATATCAAAATACTTAAAAAAATGTTTAAAATTTAAATTTACACTAGAGTATGTCAACATACATAAAACACTATGTCGACATATAACTGTCAGAAATTTAAATTTGAAAGGAAGTATCTTTTCACCATTTGAAACGTTTCAGAAACGTTGCAACCTTTCACACACTATAAAAAGGGCTTGAATTCGAATTTTTAATCATATATTTTTCTCCACTTTCACTCTCTTTCATTATATAATTATTCTTAATCATTTTTATGATTTCTACACTTATACTCTGCCAAATTCAATTCGGTTTTGTTCAAACTTCTTCTCTCTACACTCTCTTCTCATCTCTCTCTGAATCAAGTGCTATTGAAGAGTTGTAGGGTTGTTTGTAATTTCTTGGGTTGAGTAAAGTAGGAATCGGTGTGTTCCTTGTAGCCGTGAAATCAAGGAAGTAGGAATCGGTGTTTTCCTTGTAGCCGTGAAATCAAGGAAGTAGGAATCGATGGTATCCCTTGTAGCCGTGAAATCAAGGAGGTTGTAATTGACTGTTGATATAGTAATAAAACTCTGCGCAATCCAGCATTGTGGGGGATTGGGCATAGGAGTAATCCAAACCAGTATAAAATCTGGTATGTTCTTTCCTTTTCTACATTTTTATTTCTATTTATTTCGCATGTGTGTTTGAATCTGTGTCTGTGACTATGTTTGTGGTGTTTTTTTCATTTTGTTATTTACATAATTTTTAGATTTTGTTTGGATTCTCACAAACACTATTCAACCCCCCTCGAGTGTTTGTTTTTCCTTAACGGTCCATTCCGCAATCCCTAATAGTGTCCCCCAACCAACTAGGATTTTTGATGGATTAAGCCTACAGGTTTACGAGTTCGCCTAACCCCCATAGATTAACAGGTTATGTTTCACAGGTTAACAGGTTTATTTTACCCCCAACAGATTAAACAGATTTACATAACCCCAACAGATTAAACAAATTTACTTAACCCCAACAGATTAAACAGGTTTACATAACCCTAACAGATTAAACAAATTTACTTAACCCCAATAAATTAAATAGGTTAACGTAACCCCAACAGATTAAACAGATTTACTTAACCCCAACAGATTTAAATAGGTTTACATAACCTTAACAGATTAAATAGGTTTCACAAGTTCTTTACAGTTCCATTAACATGTTTTGCTTAATCTTAAATTAAGCCTATAGATTCATATGCCCTAAATTCTAGTCATAATTCACAGTATAGTATATGCCCCCAAAATTTTAGTCATATTTCACAATATAGGTTATTTCTCCAAATTATCATTCCCAATTATTTCCCCAATTTCGTTCGTACGCATATTTCAGCGATATTGGCCTAGGTTCGATGATAGCCTAGGCTATAAAAACAAAAAGGGAATGAGAGAGAGACGAACAGAATAGGCATAAAACAAAATAAGCATATACAAACAAAGATGGGAATATGATAGCAAAAATAGGCATATCAGAAATACACATATAAGAGCTGAACAGCATATCAGGTGTATAGAAGAAGATATGTAACAGAAGAACTGTTTAGGTGTGAATCAGATTCTTAATAGGCATAGATGTAGATCCAAATTTATAAACATGTCAGGGTTACCGCTAAATTTTTTTATATCTAAAATAACATGAACTCATAGAAATTGGATCTATAGAACAGAGAATAATATGCTGAAATTGCAGAAGGGATTCTTGTATGTATATAGGCTGATGTTGAAGAATATAGCCTAATTCAATCCAAGAAGAGGCAACATCTCATTGTCTCCATTGTTTTTAGGTGTAGAAAACAATAGAAATGTTGTCCTATATATAGCATACTGCCAACGAACCCGGTCACAAAAACGTCCAGGAACGCTCAAAGAATTCGGTCAGATCCCGGTTGGGTCGACTGTAACACCACATAATTTTGTTAATATTAAAGAGGATAAATTAAATAATAATTAATTTAATAATCAGAATTAAGGAAAAAGGACAACGCCATTGCGTGCATCTCAAAATTCTGGTCAAGATAGACATTTCGTTTGCGCAAACCAGACACCGTATGGAGAAGTTATGAGGGTTTTAAGTTTGTATACGCACAAAAAGAATATATATATATATATATATATATATGAGTCATATAGGAGTCAGATATGAGTCATAACTTATCCAAAAAGGGTTCAAAATTTGAAATCCTATGAAGACAGAATGGGCGGCAAATTTCCCGTTCTAGGGGGTCGACGCCCCAGAGGGGTGTCGACCTAGGGGTCGACCCATGGGTCGACCCACCCATAGGTGTGTCGACACCCCTAGGACTGACGTGGCATAGTGGGTTAGGAGGCTGGCAACTATAAATAAAGGTCCATTTTCACTTGTTTTCTGTCCTGAAATGCAATGGAGGCCAGATGCTATTAGTAGAAGGACTAAACCTAATTCTATTCATCTTCTGCAAATTAAATTCTGAGATTCAAGCATAGATTCAACACCAACTTCTTTTCTATCTTCTTAACAATCCAAACACTATGAGTTGGTTAATTTAGGTTTAAACGAATAAAAGTAAATTGTGAAAGACTGTGATTTGGATATGTTGTAAACTATGAATCTGTGCTATTGTTAAATCTTATAATATGTCATGATAGATCTACTTCCCTAGATCTAATTCAATTGTGGTTATTCTATTATGTCGCCTTTGTGGATCTTGATTTGTAACTATATTATGGTTAATGTAAATCTATTAACTTGGACAGTTACAATATTAGTTAGATCTAATTCTTTATGTAAATCACCTTTCACTTGTCATATTGTGGTCAATTTAGATATCTTATAAATTGGACATGTGAATCCATATTTAGATCTAAACATGCTATTATGTCGACCTAATTATGTTAGATCTGTTTTATGTCCACATTATAATTATGCTAGATCTATTTTTATGTCCACCTTATAATTATGCTAGATATGTTTTTATGTCCATCTTATTATACCAAAACATGTCTATGCCAGTATATATGTTCATGTCACCTTTGTTAGAATGATCACTATTGCCATTTTTCCCATCACCTTACCCTTTTTACTGCATATTCCTAGGCTACTTTCTAGCCTAGGTATGCCGCCAAATATATGCGAATGCGTTGGTTAAGGGACGGGGGAAAATATTAGATTTGGCATAACTTGATATGAATTTGGACATATAGTCCATTATGAGTATAATTGGACATTTAGGCATAACTGGAAATTTGAATGTTAATTTGGTTATTAATTGGAGTAATGAATATGACTAAATTTGGCATAAAATCAATTATGGACATAATTGGGAAAAAGGGCATAAAACCTACAATTGACATAGGTATAATTAATTGTAAATGCATAGGATTACAATTAGAAATTGTAATAGCACTTATGACACGAGGTTAGGTTGCATTAGTGGTGGAAGTCTGCCCGGACCCGACCAGCATATCCAGCAGCCACTAATGTTGAACCTAATGTGGGAGGTCTAAGTGCGCAAATACAAATCGGGCTAAGACACGAGGTTAGGCCCAACTGTGGAATAAGACTGCCCGGACCCGACCGGCATATCCAGCATCCACACGTTGTAGGCCTAAAATGGGAGGTCTAGCCCATTATGAACCATAAGTGGACATGGTAATGAATTGGACTACTTAACCTAATTTAATCCATAAGGACTGTATGATTATGAACTTAAGTTAGGATTAAGTAAAATTGGTTGGATAGTGGATGGGTTAAGTAAATCTGAAGGGGGTGGGTAATATTTATATATAGGCCCACAAACTTTACCCAATATGGTTATGTAATTAAAGACACCTAGTGGTATACTAACCGGAGGAAATCATAAAGTTATGTAATTAAAGACACCTATTAGGTAAGCATAACTTGTAGAAATAATAGGTTAATGTAATTAAAGACACCTAGTGGTATACATAGCCGAAGAAAACCTAGTGGGGATACAAAACGAAGGGGAAAGCTTGTATCATATTGTGTGGGGCCCATTTCAGTCAGTAACCCAGATTAGATATCAAACAAAGTACTATGTACTAGGCGAAGAGGGGGCACGCTTACTAACTGATTGTAAGAGATCCAAACGTGGAGGACGGTGTGGGCAGCGCAAACCGACCGGGCCATGTGCGTGCATGAGCCGGGCAGAGGGGGATAAGACAACTGTGACACCTATAGATATGGGCTGTGCGTGAGGGGTTGCCACTTTAGGATGTGATACATCCTACTGTGCTGTCGACACAGAGTATCTACGGAGTAGGGAGCCGATCGATTAGGGTAATGGTTAGGGTACATTTGGACATATGTCCTAACTCTACCACCTTACAGTGGAAGGGATCATCTCATTCTGGTTATACTAGTAATAGTGCAGAGTAATCATTAGAGAAGCATATACACCTTACACTCAGGCTTGACCATGATTCTACTTATTTGCTAGAGTTGCTGATGTGTATGGCTCAAGCTTCTATCCTTGTTGCTATGGGTATATTTTGTTACTGAGTAATTTTACTTCTTTTATGTACTCTGATATTTTTGAAGTACAAGACAGTAACTTTTATGTTGTAATGGGCTTTTATGTTTCATATATGTGATGTTTTTGGATGACGGGTGTCTTATAATAAATAAAGTTTTTATTCCGCTGTTATTCTATGTATTTGTCTTGTAATATTCTGTGTTTGTTTACCTATAACGCTTCATGAAAGTTGATGCTTTCCCATTGAGAGTGACATTAACGGACGTGGGGTGTCACACTTGGTATTAGAGCCGAAGTTTGCCAGATTGGATAAAGTTTTTGAAAATTATTTTCAAAAAGATTTTAAAAGAAAGCATTTTAAAAAAAGAAAAGTCTATTTTGAAAAACATTCCCCAAAAATCCATTTGTAATATCCTTTGGTCCTTTGTCTAAATTTCTTCCTTTTCCTTTTTCAGCATGTCTAAGGAACAAAACATTCCTAATATCCCAGAGGACGTTACGATACCCAGATGGTTCTGTAGTTATTTGGAGGCTATGGTGCCTACCGAAGGCCTAGGAAATGTTCCTCCCCCAGCTACACTAGTCATTCCTCCTCCTTCTCCTCCAAGAGCAGATAATTTCGCCAAGATCTGCAAGGACTTCCGTGCTATGGGAGGGAAGTCGTTCCATGGGAATGAGACATTCGTAGAAGCGCGGAATTGGCTCAAGGAGACCGAGGACTTATTCGTAATCGTTGAAGTGAAAGACAAAGCCTCATTTTGGTGGGAATTCACCTAAGATGGACGTCTAGTAGAAAATTGGGAGGATTTGAGACAGAGGTTCGAAAAGAAATTTCTTTCCAAGCTGAGAGAAGCATGCAGATGGAGAGGTTCTTAGCGCTTAAACAAGGAAACTTGACAGAGAAAGTGTATGTGAATAAATTCAACCAGCTAGCAAGGTTCAAGTTAGAGTTGGAGGATACGCCGCACAAAAGGGCTTTGCGGTTTTCTAAAGGGATTAATGAACCTCTGCATGGGTTAGCCATGTCCCATATTCCAAGTGGGGCCACTTTTGAAAAGCTTGTCGATATGGCCCTAATGCATGAGGAAGACAAGGGAGAAAAGAAGGAAGCAAAAGCTGAGGAGACATCCCAAAATAGGAAGGTGTGGCCCAAGAAGGGGCAGCAGCAGCAACAACAGCAGCAAAAGAAAGGTGGGAAGAATGACAAAGGCAAGGATAAGATAAAATGTCACAATTATGGGAAAGAGGGTCACCTGGTCAAAGACTGTAAGCGAAGGAAGAACTCTTGCTACCATTGCGGAGAAGTCGGACACTTTGTTAGGGAGTGCCCAAAGAAACAGGGATCACATGGACAAGGTCAAAGGGCAGGAACTTCTTGAGGGGAGGTGCATGCTCTCGCGGTCAGTGCTCCTGACAGAGGTAGAAAATTTTCTGTGGAAGGTTTAATGTAACGACCCGCATTTGCAGAGGTATTATAATTAATTTATTTAATTATATAAATAGTGATATAGTGAATTTAATGGTCGTGGAATTAAATAATGGTGAATATTTAACTTAAAATAATAAATTTAATAATATATATAATTCTGAAATAATCAGAATTGGCTGAAATGGCGATATGGTGTGAACTGGATCATCTGTGATATTTAATTCAGTTTAGAATTGAATTAGAATAACGAAAATATTTAAATAACGACACTTTGAACGTATAATTATATTATAATTAAAATCGAGCTTGAAATGGTGCTGCAGTTCGTAATTTGGGAATTTGAACTTCAACTGAATGTATAAGATTCGTTTTAAGCCGGATTTCTGTGAAACAAGAAACGTGTGGAGCTGGTGGAGTATATCTTTCTAGTCGAAGAGAAAAATCTGGATTTCGTCGGGTAGATTTTGATTTACGTCCAAATCAAATTTTAGAAAAGTCGCTGTGGAATTCCTTTATAATTTATAAAGGAATTATTTATATTTTAAAAAGGAATTTCAATATAAATCGAATATCGGGTTGACCCAGATTTGAAATATCAAGATAGAAATTCATATAGGAATATTCTAGAGCTGTATGGTATTCCACTGTGAATATAGACGATAATATTTATTTTTAAATATTAACTTTAATTATATTTAAATATATTTATATATTTAAGTGGGTTATTTAGAGCTTTAAAAATAACCACTTTTGCAAACGAAGTCAGAATTCGACGACACTAATTTTGTTGGATCCGCAATGTCAAATAGTTGTTAGATTCCAACTTCCGTGATTTTTGGGGTCACTGTTTGGCCGTACGGATTTTTAGAGTGAAAAACAGTCAGTATTTTGACAGTTAAAAATACGCTGTGTGGGCATACGAAGTCGGAATTCGACGAAACCAGTTTCGTTGGGACCGTAATGTCGAACTCTAGCTGCATGTCAATTTTCATGATTTTTAGATATCATATGTGTTCGTAGGGATTTTTAGAGTGCAGAACGAATATAAATGAATATAAAAAGAAAATATCTAAAACCAAAATATCTCAAAATATCTTCCTATAAATACTCTTCCACTCCTCTAAACCTAATTTCATTTTCTACTGAGGTCAAACATTGCGCCGTTGTCTCAGAAATAAAATATACAGTAAACATCTTGAGTTGAGAAATCAAAACAATGAAAATAAAAATCCTAAATTTGTTGAAACAAGTTGTTTTGAACTCGGGGAAGAAGGGGCTTCACACTGATGTCCTCAGTTTCGTCTACGATCAGTTTTTGTGAGGGGCAAAAATTGTACAGTCGAGCTAGGGTACGACTTTTCGTGAGATTGAGGCACCGTTGCTCGAATTGGAGGATTGGGTTGGGTTTGAAATGGGATTTCGGTTTGAGTTGGTATCACTTGTTGAGGATCGATCACAAAAAAAGTCGCTCGAACAACAGTAGCGAGCTTCAGCAGATGGGAATCGCGACAAGCAGGGAGCTGCCGAGTTGGTGTTGGTGTATCCGTGGAGATTTCGAAGGGGAGTTCGACGGAGTTTTCGGTTTTGATGTTAGTTGAGAAACGATGGAGCAGTTCGGTGGAGAATGAGATCGGAAATGGCCATTTCTTTAACTAGAGCGGGTTTATCCACATTGGGGAACAAAGGGTGAATACAGTTGGGCTATAAGGCAGCGGGTCTGGGCTTGGGATGGGTCGGATACAAGGTTAAGGGCCATTTGAAATTCAATCTTTATTTTTATTTAATTTAAAAATATATGAAACTTGTAAACATCATAACTTTATCATACGATACCAGAATTGAGCGAAACAAGATCCGTTGGGTTCGTATGGACGAACACTACACAATGGAACTGACGGGGAACGAATCTGAGCCCGTTACAATTTATATCAAAATAAATAGTCCATCTGAATCAAGCGATGATTTTCGTTATTAACGTTGACCGTCCAATGTGAGTAAAACTCACCCACTCTGAACAGTTCTATTTTTATAACATATATTTAGAACTGATAAATGATGACTGATTGCTGTGTGTTAACTATTTAGTTGAATTGTTTGTGTATTGGTTGAAATTATAGATAACGATATTTATATATATCGTTAATCAAATATTGATTCTGTTTAGCAGAATATTTCATATTGAAATGAAATCGATGTTATTATGTTGATTAACATCTGTGATGCAGGGAAACAGGTTGGAGGGACCCAACTGGGTTCCTCAATATATAAATACTGTTTTGTTTTATATATTGTGTTATACGATGTGATATGAAACATGTAGATGATTTTATATATGTGAATGGTACTGATCATTGTTATATGGTATGTTAAATACCATAACATACAGGAACGTTGATAAGGGAATTTTCAAAGTGTTTATTGAAAATAAAATAATTATAAAATCAAAAAGGATTTTATAAAAGAGAATGTTCATAAATGGGGATATTTATAAATGGAGATATTTATAAATGGAAATTTATAAATAAGAAATATTTATAAATAGGAGATATTTAGAAAGGGAATTATTATAAAATCAAAGAATAATTTGAAAAGGGAATATTTGCAAACTATTTGCAAATAGAATAGAAAAATGAAATATCTGCAAACCATTTGTAAATAGAGTAGGAAAAAGATGAAATGAGATATTTATTTGTTAAATAAATAGAAGATGATAAATGAGATATTCATTTGTTAAATAAATAGGAGATATTAAGTGAATTATTCATTTAGTAAATAAATAGGATATGTTAAGTGAATTATGTATTTATGTAGAAATAAGATAATAAAAGGGTTATTCATTTAGGATAAATAAATAAAGATAAAAAAGGAAATATTTGGGAAAAATGGATTATAAAGGAAATATTTGTGTAAACCAAATGAAAAGGGAACCATGTGCTGAATAAAATAGAAAGAGGAATATTTGCAAACCATTTTCAAATACAATAGAAAAAGGAATTATTTGCAAACAATTTACAAATAGATTATAAAGGAAATATTTATCTTTTGATAAATAAATATATAAGTCTGAACTTATATATATATAAAGAAGTAAATAGGTGAATGGAGCATATTAATTTATAAATGATATTTATAAATTAAGTAAATATTTATCATTGGATAAATAAAATATATAAGTCAGGACTTATATAGAGAAGTAAGAATCGATTTCAACATCGATGAGTGAAACTGAATAAGGACAATGAGTTAATCAAAACAAGTTGATCGAATTGGTTCAACCAGATTAATCAAAGGAGTTAGTCAAATGAGTTAACCAAAAGGAGTTAGCCAAGTCGAGTTAAACAATCAGGGTTAATCAATTAGGGTTGACCAGTCAGAGTTTATCAATTAGGGTTGACCAGTCAGAGTTTATCAATTAGGGTTGACCAGTCAGAGTTAATCAGTTAGGTTAAACCGTAGAGTTAAACCAGTTAGAGTTAACCAGTTAGAGTTAACGAGTTAGAGTTAATCAGTTAGAGTTAATCGATAGAGTTAAATCGAACTAGAGTTATTGAATAGAGTTAAATCGAACTAGAGTTATTCAAATGGAGTTAATCAAATTTAGTTGTTCGAAGAAGTGAATCCAATCAGAAATATTCGAAGTGAGATAATCGAATAGTAGATATTCGAAGTGAGTTGATCGAATCTAGTCATTCGACAGGAGTTAAATCGAATAAAATTTATTCGAAGAAAGAGACTATCGAATATAAGTTATTCGAATAAGTATTCGATTAAGAGTTAATCCAGTTAGAGTTAACCAGTTAGAGTTAATCAGTTAGAGTTAATCGATAGAGTTAAATCGAACTTGAGTTATTGAATAGAGTTAAATCGAACTAGAGTTATTCAAATGGAGTTAATCAAATTTAGTTATTCGAAGAAGTGAATCGAATCAGAAATATTCGAAGTGAGATAATCGAATAGTAGATATTCGAAGTGAGTTGATCGAATCTAGTTATTCGACAGGAGTTAAATCGAATAAGATTTATTCGAAGAAAGAGATTATCGAATATAAGTTATTCGAATAAGTATTCGAATAAGAGTTAATCCAGTAAGAGTTATTAGGTAGGAGTTATTCAAATAAGAGTTATAGATTAGGGTTAAATCGAATAGGAGTAAATAAATTAGTTGTCGTTATATTATTCGAGTTAGGAAATAAAAGTCATATTAAAGATAATGTATTTCAGATGTAGGAGATTATAACACCATTGTTATAATCACGTAAACTTGTAAAAGAAGGGGGTTCGTAAATAGAATCCGAGGGTTCGTAAGGAAGTGTTAAAGGGTTAAAAGATGAACTTACCCTATTTCGAGATTTGAAATGTTGTTCAGTTAAGGTCTGAGAGGTAGTCATACCCCAACTTGATTGACTTCGTTTTTAATTTAGAAATGGTTAAGGTCCGAAAGTGAAAGTAGTTAAGTGATTTAGTAAATAAGTATAGTGGTTTAAGTTGTCGTCGCGATGTTGATTTAAACATCTGTTTAAATCCAAGTAAAGAAGATTTGGAAATGTTTTCCAAATAGAATCAGAAACGTAATCAAATATTGAAATAGGAAATATGAGTATATATATATGATTGATGATTGATTGATAGAATTTCCATCTGGAAATAATATCATTGTTTGCACATGTGTTTTTTTCGATAGTTAAATCACAGACTATCGAAGTTTTGACCATTTTAACGTTGTTAATATGGAGAGACCGATTGGATTATTATCCAAAGAACCACTCTGTATTGGCATAAGCGTTGCGAATCATATATGCCAAAGATAATTGAAGACGGAGTAAAGTGCAAGGGCTATTGTATAAGTCTTAGATAACAGTGCCTAAGATGGATGTACTGAATAGTGCCTTCAGTTCATCCTATTCCTGTATGAATGTCTGACAGAGTATTTTCAGAATGGTCACGTACATTGATTTCTTCAACCGTACCAAGAGTGGAAGCGGAGAAGGAAACTTCTTTAGCTAACACGTAATGTACTATTGTAGACGTCAATTAGTGATTTTCGATGGATCTGACAATGTAGAATTCGATGTGATGATAAAGCGTAACCTCTGGCCTCAACAACCAGGAAATGCCAAAAAATCGGGCAGGCAGCATGGCTAAGTCGGTCGCTCCGAAGTAGGGTGTATAATCACCTATCTAGAGAATATTCATTTGCTTCTTAAATCTATCAATGTTGTCCCATACATACGGGAAACGGTTGTTGATCCCAACCATTGGTGATATACATTCGATACACTCAAGTGAAATGAGTGGTCGGTCATGTGTGGTTGAGTTGCAAGATGTTCTTGTTGAACTCCAGTGTATCCTTCCTAGAGTACACTGATCGGAAGGTGGTTCCATACCTTGTCATAGTTGGAAATCCATTACCCAATACGTGCTTGCGGTTTTGATTGTATACTATATATATAGAACGTGAGATGAAAGCGTTTCTGCTAGATGATTATTATACTGTGGTTGATAGACATTATTATAATATCAAAATGTTTTTGATATAAAGATATTTTGGATTCTCATAAGGGAAAAACCCGTTCCGTTATACGGCGTGGTCTTATGAGATATCGTTTACTTGTTCAAACCGTTTCAAACTGTTTTACTCATACCAGTCCCATGACTGACCCGGAGTTTATTTTGTTTTGTTTTCCCTAAACTCTTGGGTGCCCAATTTTGTATGGGCAGTCAAGTAGTCAGGATTTACAGATACTTGAAGAGCTGGAGCAGGAGGCTTCAGGATCATATAGCTATAGTTTATTTCCGCTGTGTTGTAAGTGTTGTACTCTGAAAATGTTATTGTATACATATACTGATTTTATCTCAAGGATATATTATCTATTATATGTTATTCGTTCCGCTGTGAGGTTCGTGTTACTCTGATGTTGTGTTTCTTCTTCTTCTATTCTAAGTTTCTATCTTATCTATTCTCACCCTCTAATTTCTTTCATTACTAACCCGTTATTTTCGATCCTTGGATGTTCGATATGTGTTGTATATCGGATAACCAAGATCGCTAGATTTCCGGGTCATTACAGTTGGTATCAGAGCTTAAAGTTAAGTATTACCTTGGCTCTGTGGCATGACTCAGTAGAGATAGAGTTAGCAATACCCTAGATTGAGTTGAGTGTATATATACGAGAGAGCGTATTTGTAGATGATATAAAAATAATTTTATATTGTGAAGATTTATTGGTTGAGTAGTTTATGAGTTCTGGTCGATCAGTTTGATCCACTGTATCGGTAGGAGTTTATAAACACTCGAATACGATGGGTCGACACGATATGTTTTGAAAAGAGGGTAAATTAAAATAAGTTTAACCAAGGTGTATCTTGATATAGAGAAGATATATATATATATATATATATATATATCAAAATTTTAATATAGTGTATATATTGGTTGTTATTATAATCAAGTAAAGATTATAAATTAAATGGTTATGTAAATAACCAATCAGAATTCATATAAGTGAAATACGTGAAATCAGATGAGTTAAATCTAAAATTTAAACCAAAAATTGAATTAAAATTCAAGAAAATTGGATAAGTGTTTGTAAATGGATTTGGATTAAGAATAAGGAAAATTTAAGATCCTGGGAGATTTCAAATTGTTTTACAAGCAGTGTGAATTATATTTTGAAATGAATTTCAAAGTGGAAATGTTTAGAAATGGTTTTATAGTATTGAACTCACTTCGATCACTGGAAAATAGATTCTGATGATGACAGCTGCATCATCAGTATTCATTTTCGAGTTATAAGCGATGAATTACTACCAGAGGTATTGTTTGAATTTGTTTTGGGAAAGACAAGTTGGGTTGAATTTCAAAAAGGAAAACTTGATTTTTGAAAAGAGTAAACTGTTTAAAAACTCCCAGGAAAGACTATTTGAATTAAAAACAAATTTAACAGAAATTTGTGAAAGCCAATTTGAATTAAAGTAAAGCCAGTAAAGTGGTAACTGAGATTGAATTAGAATGATATCAAGACAAATTGGATTATGAGATTCAAATTTGAAGTATAATGTGATAATCAAGTTAAGAGTTGGAAATCGAGAAGAAACTCAAGTTGAAATGATATTTGGCTTGGTAAAAAGTGAATGGTTGTGTTGGGGATAAAAGTGATTTCGGAGTTTGATTGGGATTACCCTTGTATCCACTGAATTGATAACAGGTTGAAAGGATATAATGATATGCCGACAAAAGGTACAAGTTTATATTTCATATTGTATGAGATTTTGATGAGCCGAATTGGCAAGCCGGTTGGCTGTTTGATTTTCTTTTGGGATGGAGATGGCCCAGAGAGGCGAGTTGGAGTTTGACCTATTGACCAGTACAAAGGAGGTGCTGGCGAAATTTTTCAAAAAATTAAGGCGTTAGAAAATTTTCAGGATTTTTGAAAATTTTCGTGGATAAGAATAAATTAATATTTAATTGAAATTAAATTGGTCTAGTTGGAAACTGAATTTAAGAAGTGAACATATAAGTTCTAACCAGTAGATAGGGTCGTCCTCTACCTTAGCAATTTCGAGGACGAAATTATTTTAAGTGGGGAAGATTGTAATGACCCGCATTTGCAAAGGTATTATAATTAATTTATTTAATTATATAAATAGTGATATAGTGAATTTAATGGTCGTGGAATTAAATAATGGTGAATATTTAAATTAAAATAATAAATTTAATAATATATATAATTCTGAAATAATCAGAATTGGCTGAAATGGCGATATGGTGTGAATTGGATCATCTGTGATATTTAATTCAGTTTAGAATTGAATTAGAATAACGAAAATATTTAAATAACGACAGTTTGAACGTATAATTATATTATAATTAAAATCGAGCTTGAAATGGTGCTGCAGTTCGTAATTTGGCGATTTGAACTTCAACTGAATGTATAAGATTCGTTTTAAGCCGGATTTCTGTGAAACAAGAAACGTGTGGAGCTGGTGGAGTATATCTTTCTAGTGGAAGAGAAAATCTGGATTTCGTCGGGTAGATTTTGATTTACGTCCAAATCAAATTTTAGAAAAGTCGCTGTGGAATTCCTTTATAATTTATAAAGGAATTATTTATATTTTAAAAAGGAATTTCAATATAAATCGAATATCGGGTTGACCCAGATTTGAAATATCAAGTTAGAAATTCATATAGGAATATTCTAGAGCTGTATGGTATTCCACTGTGAATATAGACGATAATATTTATTTTTAAATATTAACTTTAATTATATTTAAATATATTTATATATTTAAATGGGTTATTTAGGGCTTTAAAAATAGCCACTTTTGCAAACGAAGTCAGAATTCGACGAAACTAATTTTGTTGGATCCGCAATGTAAAATAGTTGTTAGATTCCAAGTTCCGTGATTTTTGGGTCACTGTGTGGCCGTACGGATTTTTAGAGTGAAAAACAGTCAGTATTTTGACAGTTTAAAATACGCTATGTGGGCATACGAAGTCGGAATTCGACGAAACCAGTTTTTTTGGGACCATAATGTCGAACTCTAGCTGCATGTCAATTTTCATGATTTTTAGATATCGTATATGTTCGTAGGGATTTTTACAGTGCAGAACGAATATAAATGAATATAAAAAGAAAATATCTAAAACCAAAATATCTCAAAATATCTTCCTATAAATACTCTTCCACTCCTCTAAACCTAATTTCATTTTCTACTGAGGTCAAACATTGCGCCGTTGTCTCAGAAATAAAATATACAGTAAACATCTTGAGTTGAGAAATCAAAACAATGAAAATAAAAATCCTAAATTTGTTGAAACAAGTTGTTTTGAACTCGGGGAAGAAGGGGCTTCACACTGATGTCCTCAGTTTCGTCTACGATCAGTTTTTGTGAGGGGCAAAAATTGTACAGTCGAGCTAGGGTACGACTTTTCGTGAGATTGAGGCACCGTTGCTCGAATTGGAGGATTGGGTTGGGTTTGAAATGGGATTTCGGTTTGAGTTGGTATCACTTGTTGAGGATCGATCACAAAAAAAGTCGCTCGAACAACAGTAGCGAGCTTCAGCAGATGGGAATCGCGACAAGCAGGGAGCTGCCGAGTTGGTGTTGGTGTATCCGTGGAGATTTCGAAGGGGAGTTCGACGGAGTTTTCGGTTTTGATGTTAGTTGAGAAACGATGGAGCAGTTCGGTGGAGAATGAGATCGGAAATGGCCATTTCTTTAACTAGAGCGGGTTTATCCACATTGGGGAACAAAGGGTGAATACAGTTGGGCTATAAGGCAGCGGGTCTGGGCTTGGGATGGGTCGGATACAAGGTTAAGGGCCATTTGAAATTCAATCTTTATTTTTATTTAATTTAAAAATATATGAAACTTGTAAACATCATAACTTTATCATACGATACCAGAATTGAGCGAAACAAGATCCGTTGGGTTCGTATGGACGAACACTACACAATGGAACTGACGGGGAACGAATCTGAGCCCGTTACAATTTATATCAAAATAAATAGTCCATCTGAATCAAGCGATGATTTTCGTTATTAACGTTGACCGTCCAATGTGAGTAAAACTCACCCACTCTGAACAGTTCTATTTTTATAACATATATTTAGAACTGATAAATGATGACTGATTGCTGTGTGTTAACTATTTAGTTGAATTGTTTGTGTATTGGTTGAAATTATAGATAACGATATTTATATATATCGTTAATCAAATATTGATTCTGTTTAGCAGAATATTTCATATTGAAATGAAATCGATGTTATTATGTTGATTAACATCTGTGATGCAGGGAAACAGGTTGGAGGGACCCAACTGGGTTCCTCAATATATAAATACTGTTTTGTTTTATATATTGTGTTATACGATGTGATATGAAACATGTAGATGATTTTATATATGTGAATGGTACTGATCATTGTTATATGGTATGTTAAATACCATAACATACAGGAACGTTGATAAGGGAATTTTCAAAGTGTTTATTGAAAATAAAATAATTATAAAATCAAAAAGGATTTTATAAAAGAGAATGTTCATAAATGGGGATATTTATAAATGGAGATATTTATAAATGGAAATTTATAAATAAGAAATATTTATAAATAGGAGATATTTAGAAAGGGAATTATTATAAAATCAAAGAATAATTTGAAAAGGGAATATTTGCAAACTATTTGCAAATAGAATAGAAAAATGAAATATCTGCAAACCATTTGTAAATAGAGTAGGAAAAAGATGAAATGAGATATTTATTTGTTAAATAAATAGAAGATGATAAATGAGATATTCATTTGTTAAATAAATAGGAGATATTAAGTGAATTATTCATTTAGTCAATAAATAGGATATGTTAAGTGAATTATGTATTTATGTAGAAATAAGATAATAAAAGGGTTATTCATTTAGGATAAATAAATAAAGATAAAAAAGGAAATATTTGGGAAAAATGGATTATAAAGGAAATATTTGTGTAAACCAAATGAAAAGGGAACCATGTGCTGAATAAAATAGAAAGAGGAATATTTGCAAACCATTTTCAAATACAATAGAAAAAGGAATTATTTGCAAACAATTTACAAATAGATTATAAAGGAAATATTTATCTTTTGATAAATAAATATATAAGTCTGAACTTATATATATATAAAGAAGTAAATAGGTGAATGGAGCATATTAATTTATAAATGATATTTATAAATTAAGTAAATATTTATCATTGGATAAATAAAATATATAAGTCAGGACTTATATAGAGAAGTAAGAATCGATTTCAACATCGATGAGTGAAACTGAATAAGGACAATGAGTTAATCTAAACAAGTTGATCGAATTGGTTCAACCAGATTAATCAAAGGAGTTAGTCAAATGAGTTAACCAAAAGGAGTTAGCCAAGTCGAGTTAAACAATCAGGGTTAATCAATTAGGGTTGACCAGTCAGAGTTTATCAATTAGGGTTGACCAGTCAGAGTTTATCAATTAGGGTTGACCAGTCAGAGTTAATCAGTTAGGTTAAACCGTAGAGTTAAACCAGTTAGAGTTAACCAGTTAGAGTTAACGAGTTAGAGTTAATCAGTTAGAGTTAATCGATAGAGTTAAATCGAACTAGAGTTATTGAATAGAGTTAAATCGAACTAGAGTTATTCAAATGGAGTTAATCAAATTTAGTTGTTCGAAGAAGTGAATCGAATCAGAAATATTCGAAGTGAGATAATCGAATAGTAGATATTCGAAGTGAGTTGATCGAATCTAGTCATTCGACAGGAGTTAAATCGAATAAAATTTATTCGAAGAAAGAGACTATCGAATATAAGTTATTCGAATAAGTATTCGATTAAGAGTTAATCCAGTTAGAGTTAACCAGTTAGAGTTAATCAGTTAGAGTTAATCGATAGAGTTAAATCGAACTTGAGTTATTGAATAGAGTTAAATCGAACTAGAGTTATTCAAATGGAGTTAATCAAATTTAGTTATTCGAAGAAGTGAATCGAATCAGAAATATTCGAAGTGAGATAATCGAATAGTAGATATTCGAAGTGAGTTGATCGAATCTAGTTATTCGACAGGAGTTAAATCGAATAAGATTTATTCGAAGAAAGAGATTATCGAATATAAGTTATTCGAATAAGTATTCGAATAAGAGTTAATCCAGTAAGAGTTATTAGGTAGGAGTTATTCAAATAAGAGTTATAGATTAGGGTTAAATCGAATAGGAGTAAATAAATTAGTTGTCGTTATATTATTCGAGTTAGGAAATAAAAGTCATATTAAAGATAATGTATTTCAGATGCAGGAGATTATAACACCATTGTTATAATCACGTAAACTTGTAAAAGAAGGGGGTTCGTAAATAGAATCCGAGGGTTCGTAAGGAAGTGTTAAAGGGTTAAAAGATGAACTTACCCTATTTCGAGATTTGAAATGTTGTTCAGTTAAGGTCTGAGAGGTAGTCATACCCCAACTTGATTGACTTCGTTTTTAATTTAGAAATGGTTAAGGTCCGAAAGTGAAAGTAGTTAAGTGATTTAGTAAATAAGTATAGTGGTTTAAGTTGTCGTCGCGATGTTGATTTAAACATCTGTTTAAATCCAAGTAAAGAAGATTTGGAAATGTTTTCCAAATAGAATCAGAAACGTAATCAAATATTGAAATAGGAAATATGAGTATATATATATGATTGATGATTGATTGATAGAATTTCCATCTGGAAATAATATCATTGTTTGCACATGTGTTTTTTTCGATAGTTAAATCACAGACTATCGAAGTTTTGACCATTTTAACGTTGTTAATATGGAGAGACCGATTGGATTATTATCCAAAGAACCACTCTGTATTGGCATAAGCGTTGCGAATCATATATGCCAAAGATAATTGAAGACGGAGTAAAGTGCAAGGGCTATTGTATAAGTCTTAGATAACAGTGCCTAAGATGGATGTACTGAATAGTGCCTTCAGTTCATCCTATTCCTGTATGAATGTCTGACAGAGTATTTTCAGAATGGTCACGTACATTGATTTCTTCAACCGTACCAAGAGTGGAAGCGGAGAAGGAAACTTCTTTAGCTAACACGTAATGTACTATTGTAGACGTCAATTAGTGATTTTCGATGGATCTGACAATGTAGAATTCGATGTGATGATAAAGCGTAACCTCTGGCCTCAACAACCAGGAAATGCCAAAAAATCGGGCAGGCAGCATGGCTAAGTCGGTCGCTCCGAAGTAGGGTGTATAATCACCTATCTAGAGAATATTCATTTGCTTCTTAAATCTATCAATGTTGTCCCATACATACGGGAAACGGTTGTTGATCCCAACCATTGGTGATATACATTCGATACACTCAAGTGAAATGAGTGGTCGGTCATGTGTGGCTGAGTTGCAAGATGTTCTTGTTGAACTCCAGTGTATCCTTCCTAGAGTACACTGATCGGAAGGTGGTTCCATACCTTGTCATAGTTGGAAATCCATTACCCAATACGTGCTTGCGGTTTTGATTGTATACTATATATATAGAACGTGAGATGAAAGCGTTTCTGCTAGATGATTATTATACTGTGGTTGATAGACATTATTATAATATCAAAATGTTTTTGATATAAAGATATTTTGGATTCTCATAAGGGAAAAACCCGTTCCGTTATACGGCGTGGTCTTATGAGATATCGTTTACTTGTTCAAACCGTTTCAAACTGTTTTACTCATACCAGTCCCATGACTGACCCGGAGTTTATTTTGTTTTGTTTTCCCTAAACTCTTGGGTGCCCAATTTTGTATGGGCAGTCAAGTAGTCAGGATTTACAGATACTTGAAGAGCTGGAGCAGGAGGCTTCAGGATCATATAGCTATAGTTTATTTCCGCTGTGTTGTAAGTGTTGTACTCTGAAAATGTTATTGTATACATATACTGATTTTATCTCAAGGATATATTATCTATTATATGTTATTCGTTCCGCTGTGAGGTTCGTGTTACTCTGATGTTGTGTTTCTTCTTCTTCTATTCTAAGTTTCTATCTTATCTATTCTCACCCTCTAATTTCTTTCATTACTAACCCGTTATTTTCGATCCTTGGATGTTCGATATGTGTTGTATATCGGATAACCAAGATCGCTAGATTTCCGGGTCATTACAGTTGGTATCAGAGCTTAAAGTTAAGTATTACCTTGGCTCTGTGGCATGACTCAGTAGAGATAGAGTTAGCAATACCCTAGATTGAGTTGAGTGTATATATACGAGAGAGCGTATTTGTAGATGATATAAAAATAATTTTATATTGTGAAGATTTATTGGTTGAGTAGTTTATGAGTTCTGGTCGATCAGTTTGATCCACTGTATCGGTAGGAGTTTATAAACACTCGAATACGATGGGTCGACACGATATGTTTTGAAAAGAGGGTAAATTAAAATAAGTTTAACCAAGGTGTATCTTGATATAGAGAAGATATATATATATATATATATATATATCAAAATTTTAATATAGTGTATATATTGGTTGTTATTATAATCAAGTAAAGATTATAAATTAAATGGTTATGTAAATAACCAATCAGAATTCATATAAGTGAAATACGTGAAATCAGATGAGTTAAATCTAAAATTTAAACCAAAAATTGAATTAAAATTCAAGAAAATTGGATAAGTGTTTGTAAATGGATTTGGATTAAGAATAAGGAAAATTTAAGATCCTGGGAGATTTCAAATTGTTTTACAAGCAGTGTGAATTATATTTTGAAATGAATTTCAAAGTGGAAATGTTTAGAAATGGTTTTATAGTATTGAACTCACTTCGATCACTGGAAAATAGATTCTGATGATGACAGCTGCATCATCAGTATTCATTTTCGAGTTATAAGCGATGAATTACTACCAGAGGTATTGTTTGAATTTGTTTTGGGAAAGACAAGTTGGGTTGAATTTCAAAAAGGAAAACTTGATTTTTGAAAAGAGTAAACTGTTTAAAAACTCCCAGGAAAGACTATTTGAATTAAAAACAAATTTAACAGAAATTTGTGAAAGCCAATTTGAATTAAAGTAAAGCCAGTAAAGTGGTAACTGAGATTGAATTAGAATGATATCAAGACAAATTGGATTATGAGATTCAAATTTGAAGTATAATGTGATAATCAAGTTAAGAGTTGGAAATCGAGAAGAAACTCAAGTTGAAATGATATTTGGCTTGGTAAAAAGTGAATGGTTGTGTTGGGGATAAAAGTGATTTCGGAGTTTGATTGGGATTACCCTTGTATCCACTGAATTGATAACAGGTTGAAAGGATATAATGATATGCCGACAAAAGGTACAAGTTTATATTTCATATTGTATGAGATTTTGATGAGCCGAATTGGCAAGCCGGTTGGCTGTTTGATTTTCTTTTGGGATGGAGATGGCCCAGAGAGGCGAGTTGGAGTTTGACCTATTGACCAGTACAAAGGAGGTGCTGGCGAAATTTTTCAAAAAATTAAGGCGTTAGAAAATTTTCAGGATTTTTGAAAATTTTCGTGGATAAGAATAAATTAATATTTAATTGAAATTAAATTGGTCTAGTTGGAAACTGAATTTAAGAAGTGAACATATAAGTTCTAACCAGTAGATAGGGTCGTCCTCTACCTTAGCAATTTCGAGGACGAAATTATTTTAAGTGGGGAAGATTGTAATGACCCGCATTTGCAAAGGTATTATAATTAATTTATTTAATTATATAAATAGTGATATAGTGAATTTAATGGTCGTGGAATTAAATAATGGTGAATATTTAAATTAAAATAATAAATTTAATAATATATATAATTCTGAAATAATCAGAATTGGCTGAAATGGCGATATGGTGTGAACTGGATCATCTGTGATATTTAATTCAGTTTAGAATTGAATTAGAATAACGAAAATATTTAAATAACGACAGTTTGAACGTATAATTATATTATAATTAAAATCGAGCTTGAAATGGTGCTGCAGTTCGTAATTTGGCGATTTGAACTTCAACTGAATGTATAAGATTCGTTTTAAGCCGGATTTCTGTGAAACAAGAAACGTGTGGAGCTGGTGGAGTATATCTTTCTAGTGGAAGAGAAAATCTGGATTTCGTCGGGTAGATTTTGATTTACGTCCAAATCAAATTTTAGAAAAGTCGCTGTGGAATTCCTTTATAATTTATAAAGGAATTATTTATATTTTAAAAAGGAATTTCAATATAAATCGAATATCGGGTTGACCCAGATTTGAAATATCAAGTTAGAAATTCATATAGGAATATTCTAGAGCTGTATGGTATTCCACTGTGAATATAGACGATAATATTTATTTTTAAATATTAACTTTAATTATATTTAAATATATTTATATATTTAAATGGGTTATTTAGGGCTTTAAAAATAGCCACTTTTGCAAACGAAGTCAGAATTCGACGAAACTAATTTTGTTGGATCCGCAATGTAAAATAGTTGTTAGATTCCAAGTTCCGTGATTTTTGGGTCACTGTGGGGCCGTACGGATTTTTAGAGTGAAAAACAGTCAGTATTTTGACAGTTTAAAATACGCTATGTGGGCATACGAAGTCGGAATTCGACGAAACCAGTTTTTTTGGGACCATAATGTCGAACTCTAGCTGCATGTCAATTTTCATGATTTTTAGATATCGTATATGTTCGTAGGGATTTTTACAGTGCAGAACGAATATAAATGAATATAAAAAGAAAATATCTAAAACCAAAATATCTCAAAATATCTTCCTATAAATACTCTTCCACTCCTCTAAACCTAATTTCATTTTCTACTGAGGTCAAACATTGCGCCGTTGTCTCAGAAATAAAATATACAGTAAACATCTTGAGTTGAGAAATCAAAACAATGAAAATAAAAATCCTAAATTTGTTGAAACAAGTTGTTTTGAACTCGGGGAAGAAGGGTTTTCACACTGATGTCCTCGGTTTCGTCTGCGATCAGTTTTTGTGAGGGGCAGAAATTGTACAGTCGAGCTAGGGTTCGACTTTCCGTGAGATTGAGGCACCGTTGCTCGAATTGGAGGATTGGGTTGGGTTTGAAATGGGATTTCGGTTAGAGTTGGCATCACTTGTTGAGGATCGATCACAAAAAAAGTCGCTCGAACAATAGTAGCGAGCTTCAGCAGATGGGAATCGCGACAAGCAGGGAGCTGCCGAGTTGGTGTTGGTGGTGGTGTATCCGTGGAGATTTCGAAGGGGAGTTCGACGGAGTTTTCGGTTTTGATGTTAGTTGAGAAATGGTGGAGCAGTTCGGTGGAGAATGAGATCGGAAATGGCCATTTCTTTAACTGGAGCGGGTTTATCTACGTTGGGGAAGAAAGGGTGAATACAGTTGGGCTATAAGGCGGCGGGTCTGGGCTTGGGATGGGCCAGATACAAAGTTAAGGGCCATTTGAAATTCAATCTTTATTTTTATTTAATTTAAAAATATGTGAAACTTGTAAACATCATAACTTTATCATACGATACCAGAATTGAGCGAAACAAGATCCGTTGGGTTCGTATGGACAGACACTACACAACGGAACTGACGGGGAACGAATCTGAGCCCGTTAAAATTTATATCAAAATAAATTGTCCATCTGAATCAAGCGATGATTTTCGTTATTAACGTTGACCGTCCAATGTGAGTAAAACTCACCCACTCTGAACAGTTCTATTTTTATAACATATATTTAGAACTGATAAATGATGACTGATTACTGTGTGTTAACTGTTTAGTTGAATTGTTTGTGTATTGGTTGAAATGATAGATAACGATATTTATATATATCGTTAATCAAATATTGATTCTGTTTAGCAGAATATTTCATATTGAAATGAAATCGATGTTATTATGTTGACTAACATCTATGATGCAGGGAAATAGGTTGGAGGGACCCAACTGGGTTCCTCAATATATAAATACTGTTTTGTTTTATATATTGTGTTATACGATGTGATATGAAACATGTTGATGATTTTATATGTGTGAATGGTACTGATCATTGTTATATGGTATATTAAATACCATAACATACCGGAACGTTGATAAGGGAATTTTCAAAGTGTTTATTGAAAATAAAATAATTATAAAATCAAAAAGGATTTTATAAAAGAGAATGTTCATAAATGGGGATATTTATAAATGGAAATTTATAAATGGAAATTTATAAATAAGAAATATTTATAAATTTGAATATTTATAAATAGGAGATATTTAGAAAGGGAATTATTATAAAATCAAAGAATAATTTGAAAAGGGAATATTTGCAAACTATTTGCAAATAGAATAGAAAAATGAAATATTTGCAAACCATTTGCAAATAGAGTAGGAAAAGATGAATTGAGATATTTATTTGTTAAATAAATAGAAGATGATAAATGAGATATTCATTTGTTAAATAAATAGGAGATATTAAGTGAATTATTCATTTAGTAAATAAATAGGATATGTTAAGTGAATTATGTATTATGTAGAAAATAAGATAATAAAAGGGTTATTCATTTAGGATAAATAAATAAAGATATAAAAGGAAATATTTGGGAAAAATGGATTATAAAGGAAATATTTGTGTAAACCAAATGAAAAGGAAACCATGTGCTGAATAAAATAGAAAGAGGAATATTTGCAAACCATTTGCAAATACAATAGAAAAAAGAATTATTTGCAAACCATTTACAAATAGATTATAAAGGAAATATTTATCTTTTGATAAATAAATATATATAAGTCTGAACTTATATATATATATATATATATATATATATATAAAGAAGTAAACAGGTGAATGGAGCATATTAATTTATAAATGATATTTATAAATTAGGTAAATATTTATCATTGGATAAATTGAATATATAAGTCAGGACTTATATAGAGAAGTAAGAATCGATTTCAACATCGATGTGTGAAACTGAATAAGGACGATGAGTTAATCAAACCAAGTTGATCGAATTGGTTCAACCAGAATAATCAAAGGAGTTAGTCAAATGAGTTAACCAAAAGGAGTTAGCCAAGTCGAGTTAATCAATCAGGGTTAATCAATTATGGTTGACCAGTCAGAGATAATCAATTAGGGTTGACCAGCCAGAGTTAATCAGTTAGGTTAAACCGTAGAGTTAAACCAATTAGAGTTAACCAGTTAGAGTTAACCAGTTAGAGTTAACTAGTTAGAGTTAATCAGTTAGAGTTAATCGATAGAGTTAAATCGAACTAGAGTTATTGAATAGAGTTAAATCGAACTAGAGTTATTCAAATGGAGTTAATCAAATTTAGTTATTCGAAGAAGTGAATCGAATCAGAAATATTCGAAGTGAGATAATCGAATAGTAGATATTCGAAGTGAGTTGATCGAATCTAGTCATTCGACAGGAGTTAAATCGAATAAGATTTATTCGAAGAAAGAGATTATCGAATATAAGTTATTCGAATAAGTATTCGAATAAGAGTTAATCTAGTTAGAGTTAACCAGTTAGAGTTAATCAGTTAGAGTTAATCGATAGAGTTAAATCGAACTAGAGTTATTGAGTAGAGTTAAATCGAACTAGAGTTATTCAAATGGAGTTAATCAAATTTAGTTATTCGAAGAAGTGAATCGAATCAAAAATATTCGAAGTGAGATAATCGAATAGTAGATATTCGAAGTGAGTTGATCGAATCTAATTATGCGACAAGAGTTAAATCGAATAAGATTTATTCGAAGAAAGAGATTATCGAATATAAGTTATTTGAATAAGTATTCGAATAAGAGTTAATCCAGTAAGAGTTATTAGGTTGGAGTTATTCAAATAAGAGTTATAGATTAGGGTTAAATCGAGTAGGAGTAAATAAATTAGTTGTCGTTATATTATTCGAGTTAGGAAATAAAAGTCATATTAAAGATAATGTATTTCGGATGCAGGAGATTATAACACCATTGTTATAATCACGTAAACTTGTAAAAGAAGGGGGTTCGTAAATAGAATCCGAGGGTTCGTAAGGAAGTGTTAAAGGGTTAAAAGATGAACTTACCCTATTTCGAGATTTGAAATGTTGTTCAGTTAAGGTCTGAGAGGTAGTTATACCCCAACTTGATTGACTTCGTTTTTAATTTAGAAATGGTTAAGGTTCGAGAGTGAAAGTGGTTAAGTGATTTAGTAAATAAGTATAGTGGTTTGAGTTGTCGTCGCGATGTTGATTTAAACATCTATTTAAATCCAAGTAAAGAAGATTTGGAAATGTTTTCCAAATAGAATCAAAAACGTAATCAAATATTGAAATAGGAAATATGAGTATATATAGATATATATAGAAATATATATATATATATATGATTGATGATTGATTGATAGAATTTCCATCTGGAAATAATATCGTTGTTTGCACACATGTTTTTCTTCGATAGTTAAATCACAGACTATCGAAGTTTTGACCATTTTAACGTTGTTAATATGGAGAGACCGTGTAACGACCCAGAAAATCTGAACTAATTTAAATTTTTTTAAATTGGCTAAAATAATGGATTTTAAATATTTTAAATAATAGCAATGAAAACTGGGTTTGAATCGACAATTGAAAACGAATATAATTAATTATAATTATAAACAAGGCCTGAAATGGCGCTGTAGTTTCAAAAATTGAATTCAAACTTTGTCGGACTGTACCGGGTGCAAAACAAAACGGATTTTAGCGAAACCAAAAATATTTAAATCTGTTAGTGAATACCTTTCTAACGAATCTGAAAAAATCGAACTTTCATAGCGGAAAGCAAAAGTTATGGCCGAATGAATTTCCAGAAAGGTCGCTATGGAATTTATATAGCCCGGGAAATTGGCCATTTTGCATACGACCTCGGAATTCAACGAAACCACTTTTGTTGGATCCGGGATGTGAAGTTATTGCTAGGTTTCAAATTTCATAATTTTTGAAGCTAGTATGTGAGCGTGGCAAAAGAAAACGTGTTTTGGTCAATTATAGTTAAATTGGATCGACCAGAAATGGGCCTTTTTGCAAACGGTCTCAGAATTCGACGAAACTAGTTTTGTTAGGACCGTATCGTCAAAACATAGCTAGATTTATTTTTCTGGAATTTTTCGAATCAGTTTGTGGCCCTGGCAAATTGAAATGTACGTTCAAATTAAATATTGAATGTTTTATATTTTAATTTGAAGGAAAACTGACTGAAACATTTGAATGGGCCTTCGAAACATATCCCATTGTGTTTGGAATGGGGGTAAAACGCTAGGGACGACAGTCGTTGGGTTTGGATTGGGGGTCGCGTTAGAAAACCCCTTATAAAATCTACCGACCAATCAAAATTCAAATAAAAAAAAATAGAAAAATCCTTTTCTCTCTCCCCGTAACAGCCGATCGACGGCGAAAACCCTTCTCGCCGTTCCCATCCAATTTCCAACCAAACCAGGCAAAATTAGCCCCTCCTCCAGTTGAAGATTTTGTAGAGCTCCTCGAGATCTTCAAATCCATACCTAGTTTCGATTTTTTTCATTGTGTATTTTGGGAGAACGGACGCCGAGAAGTCGCCGCCTTCACTTCGCCGCCGCGCTTGATTCCGACCACCGAGTTCGCCGCCGTTCAAGGCTTAGGCGCGCCTCTCCTAGCTCTTCGAGATGGCACAGGCCGATCATCATATAGTTGCACGGATTTGAAGAAAATTCGAAACCTAGTTTTGAAGAATTCAGAGAGGTATCGGCCAGTTTTATTTTCAACTGTTTTAACACTTTTAAACCGTTGCAAACTTTGAAAAATCGTATCTTTTTCGTTAGTTAACGAAATTCGATGAAACAGGAAACATCGTGACCGTGTGGACGCCTTCTACATTTTAGAAGAGACCGCATATTTTTCTGAGCCTTATGCTATTTTTGGTGGGGTGGAACCCAATGTGAGATTTCTAATTTATAAACGATATGGAAAACGACGATGTATAAATTATATAGTCGATGTATGAGTTATATAAGCGTTGTACACCTCTTGTATAAGCGTTGTATAAGTTGTATGTTCGATGTATAAGTTATATATGCGTTGTAAAAATTATATATGTGTTGAAATAGAAGTGAATTGCTATATATATATATATATATATATATATATATATATATATATATATGCCCCTCGTCCACAAACCATGGACGATATTTATTGATTGAGATTGGTGTGAAAATTGATTGATAGCGAATGGTTGTTTGGGATTGTTTGTGGTTGATATTGATTGATTGTGGTTGAAAAATACCCATTTGTGGTTGAGAAATATTTGGTTGAATCCACATAGGATTAGTTTGTGGAAATGAAATAAATATATACATGCCGCCTGCATGCGAACTAGATGCATGATCCCCATTGTCAAAAACCGCGAGGTTTTAAGGTAGAGCGAGGAGCCGTACTAGGGACGGTCCCGGTTTTAACTACCCTGCCGTTATGCTGACGAAATTTTGAATAATATTCATGTGTTTGAATTATTTTCATTTGCTGAAACTATATTTATTCGTTGAACAGAAAACCTTCATCTGTTGAATCGATATTCATTCGTTGAATTAAAATTCATGTGTTGAATGGCCTTCGTGATTTAAATATAAAAATCACATTTTTATCTATATATATAAGCTATAGAAAACCTTCATGTGTTGAATCGATATTCATTCGTTGAATTAAAATTCATGTGTTGAATGGTCTTCGTGTTTTAAATATAAAAATCACTTTTTTCTATATATAGAAACTATAGAAAACCTTCATGGGTTGAATCGATATTCATTCGTTGATTAGAAATTCGTGTGTTGAATGGTATTCATATTTTGAAATAAATTGTTTTATAATAAAAATCCCAATTTGAACATCAATATAAAATGTATAAAATAATCCTGTTTTGAAATAAATTGTTTTAAAATAAAAATCCTATTTTTATCACCTATATAAACCATATAAAATAATAGTGTTTTGAAATAATTTGTTTTACAATAAAAATCACATTTTTATTATATACATGAATTGTTGAAATGTGAAGTGTTAAAAATAGCAACTCGTTCAAATAAATATGCATGAGTTGAAATATTCATTAAGTAGCTAATGATATGATTTTTGCCTATGCATGCAACATTAGAATGAATGGTGTTTTTAAACCAAATGGAATCAAATATGAAGTTGGATGGAAAATGATAAGTGATAAGAACTGTATATATGTACATGCATATTTATTGAACAGGTTATAGCAAAGGGGCTAGAGAAGAGGAATAAAATTTTGTGCCCGACAAATAGGTACACATTTACTGTTTTGTTTGGGTGATGATTTTATGAGCCTGTTGGCTAGCTGCTTGGCTTTTTCTTTTTCTTTTTGACATGAGACGCCCGTGTGGCTATTTGGGAATTTTCCCAGCCCCTCCCGTACAAAGGAGGTTATGGCGAAATTTTCCAAAATTTAAAGGCGTTAGTGAAATATTTGAAGTGAAAACGATATTGAAATTGTTGAATGAACTATATTTATATAAATATATAAATATAAATAAATTTAAAACGAAACGTGGCCGTGTAGTTCGTGTTTTGAAACCGTGATTTCAAACAACTAGTGCGGGAAATCCAACCATTCGATTTTCCTGAAATCGCAACCGTTGGGTCCGCTTTGGAAAAATCTTTCCAACGACACCAACTTTGTAAAAATCCAACGGTTGGATTGTCTGGAATGTTTAATTCAAATCTGAAGAAAAACAGCGCCAGAATCGATTATATATATATATAAATATAATTATATTTGAATCGAATAACGACGCTGCAGTTCATATTTTGAAATCGAAACTTCAAACGATTGTGCCGGGAGATCCGACCGTCGGATTTTCCCGAAACTGGAACCGTTGGATTCGTTTTGAAAAGACCTTTCAAATGATGTAAATTCGGTGAAGATCCAACGGTTAGATTTTCAGATATTTGTAAATCAAATCTGAAGAAAAACAGCGCCACGGCCGCGTTATGGCCCGAAGCGTCGTTTTGAATAAATTGGCTATTTTAAAATAAATAAAAATAGCGATAAATCGTTATAAAATATCATAAACGATATGGAATGGAAATAAACTGAATTTGCTCGATTTATGTGGTATTTGATGGTTGAATGTGTTTGGTGTGAAAATTACATTAAAGAACAAAATTGGTGTTGTCGAATGATTTAACCATTGAAATAAATTAATTTAAAATTCTAAATATACGTGAATTATTTGAAAAGGCCGAGTTAATTCTCATTTCTAATAATTGACCAACGATTGAAATTCGAAGATGAAGACGGTGGTCGAAGACCGGAGATCTTCACCTCGTTTGGATGGTAACCGAGGTCCTGATTGGGAGGCATCCCGAAATATAGATAATGAATGGTGATCGTCCAGACGTACGTGGTGATCGATGGGGTTGCGAGGTATTTAGTGCCTCCGGTTTCGTTCAGACCCAGAACGGACTTGTAAATGGACTGTGTGTCTGACATTGGATTTTATTCTGTGTTGATTGATCTCTATTAAATATACATCTGTTTGGCGATGGAGAATTTATTCTTTTGCTTAACGCCCTTCTCTGAAACGCACGAGCTCAGAGGTTGTATATCGATGGACATCAGTCGCATGGCATGAATTGCCAGTGTGGCATGCAAAGATGCAGTGATCAGGGCTTCTGTTGAAAAGAAAAGTCTTGTGGTGATGATCAAAGCACCGCTTGTGTGGCGTAGCTTTGTGTATAATGTGAATTCGCGAGCCTCACACCCGGTATGAACCAGAAACGGGAGGAAGGACCTCAGGGAGGACATGCGTTTCTTTCTAGCTAGGGTGGTGTCAGTGACCTACCAGCCCTGACATTTATATACTTTTCACCTGTGTGGTTGTTGCTGTGCGAGGCGCCTCGGTTAGATCGGACGATCCAGGTCCGATGGAGTCATTCGTTGGCTCGTTTGCGCCCCAAAGGGCGGGGAAACGTATTGTTCAGGAATTTTAATCCACATCGGTGGACCGGCCCTGTCGCTCCTAGGGTCACTCGAGCTCTGATCTTGAGACATGGTGGGCTAGATTGTCTCGAAGTCGGTAAGGACTATCTTTTGCCTTGGTTCATGATGGAAATCCAATTTCCAAATACGACATCGTGCGGTTTTGATTGTATACCTATATATGGCGACATAGTGGTATGGGGCATTAATGCCGTCTATGATTGATAGTTATGATTTGAAATTGTTTTCAAAACATATAAACACTAGCAAAAATATCAAATGCCTTTGTTTTATTCGTATCAAGCATATCTTGGCCGTTATAAGGTAAAAACTCTATCCTCCGTTTTGCGTTGCATTGTGTGATGGGAACTGAGTCTTATAATGGCATCATTTTTATAAAATGCATTGCGTTGTTTTAAAGGAAAGATTTGTTTTAAAGCACTGGCAATCCAATGGAGTAAACCCGTTCCACGAAAGTGGCGTGGTCCTGTGATTAGCCAAATTATATATATGTGTTGAGTAGATTTCTCATACCAGTCCCATGACTGACTCGTAGTTTGTTTCACTTTCAAACTCGGGTGCCCCCCTTTTTTCTACACGGGCAGCCTTGTTTTCAGGTTTAGCTAGTTCTTTCTGGATAGCTGGAGCTGAAGATGGATTCTATGATTTATCTCTTTTTATGCTGTTCAGCTCCTATTGTACATATTTTGTTTATTTCCGCTGTAGACATTTATGTATAGCTGAACTGTATTTTTACTAAGTAAGATCCTATATACTGTGTAACTCTGATGATTACTTTTAACTAGTATATCCTATTGTTCATTATCTGGTGTGTTTATTTAATTCTGTTCTGCTATTATATGTTTATGTGTTATATTCCACAGATTACCCTTGCCACCGTGAGTACGGGGTTTGGGGTCGTCTCATTTGGTATCAGAGCTTTGGTTAAGCTTAGTGCTGGAATATAACATATTAACGAACTCGTCAGAAATAGAACCAGTAGTGTTCTAGGACGGGTAACTATATACAGATTGGATCAGTAATATCCTAGTATGAGTAAAGCAGAATGAAATTACACCTCAATAGACACATTTACATTTGAAGTATGTGTTTCTATATTTTAAAATACCTTTTCTGTGACCTGACACTTGATCTGCCATTTGCAGAAGTACTAGAAAATGAGTGTTAGAAACAGAAGGAATGCAGAACTGGATATTGAGGCCCTATTAATCAAATATCGAAATATGGGTGGAATACCGTTCTCAGGTGAAGAATCTATTATGAAGACACAGGCTTGGATTCGTTCGGCTGAAAAGATCTTTGATGGTTTAAAGCTGAGGGATGACCAGAAAAGATTACTGGCCTCCTGGGCACTCAAAGACGAAGCTTTGTTCTGGTGGGATTCGGTTATAGAGAATAATCCAGAAGGTGATATCACCTGGGACAGATTCAAAGTGATTTTCCTAGAAAGATTTACTCCTCCAGAAGCGACTGAGCGATTATGCGACGAATTTTCTTATCTGATACAAGGTGATATGACCATCCCAGAATATCATAAGAAATTCAACGAACTTTCTCACTTTGCTCCTCATCTGATTAAAGACCCAAAGAGGAAAAATCTGAGATTTATTCATGGCCTGCAAAGGAGATATCAGAATAGTGTACTGAGGAATGTAAAACTTCCTTTCTCTGAAATGATTTATATGGCTTATCAGTATGAAGATCTCCATAAGAAAGGAATGTTGCGCGACGAAGAAGAAGTCTGTTGTATTGACAAAGAAGAGTTGGAAACTGATATTCCTGAAGCTAGTACGAGGTCCGAGGTCAGTAAGAAGCCCAGTGCCAAGAGGAAAAGGGCCAGGGCTGAGAAAGAACCCGTAACGACTGCCGTATGCAATAACTGCCATAAGCCAGAGCATTTTCAGGGGAATTGCAAACCCTCGAAAAAGCGAATAAAGAGTGGATCTAAATCCAAGGAGAGATTTCAAGAAAATAGATAGGAATATATATACTTGTGCATTATATATGTTTGAACAGGTAAATGGATTAGCTGTTGAGTAAAGATTTTATTTGCGTGCCCGACAAATAGGTAAACCTTAATGAGTTGGATGCGAAATATTACTATATCAACTCCTGTGAATGCCATTGGATGCGGAGTGCTGGTTTTTCTATGTGAAATAATAAACGTCGCCATAGGATAGTAACAATTAATTTTGAACTACATTACATGGCATACTTCTGAAGATAGGCATACTTCATCATATACCACATAAGCATTTGGAGCTTGTGTGACGAGGTGGAAGATTTACCATACGAGCGAGAGGCTTGTATGGCGATGACTATATTTTACAGGTTGAACCGATGACTGATATGGACTATTTAAATTGTAACGATTAAATTGCCAGATTAATAAAAACCCCACACGGGTCTGGAGTTGACAATAATCACGTCTCTCTAGTTATTAGATACGGCACATGGACTATTTATTTCCCACACGGGGCAGGGTGACGAGAATTTATTCTCTGGAGTTATTATCAATACATGCTCCCCTGTAAATACCAGAATATATCACTATAAATATGTGTATGCTTATTAGGATTTATTGGGTACCTAATACGGCCCAATAAATTTCCAAACCTCTCCCCGTACAAAGAATGTTATGGCGAAATTTTTCGAAAATTCCGGGAGTTAGCCAAATTTTTGAAGAATTTGAAAATTCTCAGAAACTGAAAAGTTGGAGAATGGAAGCCAGATCGAACGTAGAGTTGATTAATCAAACCACCTTTGACTTTGTTCCTTTTCGGGGACGAAAATTTTTAAGTGGGGGAGATTGTAACGACCCTGAAAATCTGAACCAATTTAAATTTTTTTAAATTGGCTAAAATAATGGATTTTAAATATTTAAAATAAATATTTTAAATAATAGCAATGAAAACTGGGTTTGAATCGATAATTGAAAACGAATATAATTAATTATAATTATAAACAAGGCCTGAAATGGCGCTGTAGTTTCAAAAATTGAATTCAAACTTTGTCGAACTGTACCGGGTGCAAAACAAAACGGATTTTAGCGAAACCAAAAATATTTAAATCTGTTAGTGAATACCTTTCTAACGAATCTAAAAAATCGAACTTTCATAGCGGAAAGCAAAAGTTATGGCCGAATGAATTTTCAGAAAGGTCGCTATGGAATTTATATAGCCCGGGAAATTGGCCATTTTGCATACGACCTCGGAATTCGACGAAACCACTTTTGTTGGATCCGGGATGTGAAGTTATTGCTAGGTTTCAAATTTCATAATTTTTGAAGCTAGTATGTAAGCGTGGCAAAAGAAAACGTGTTTTGGTCAATTATAGTTAAATTGGATCGACCAGAAATGGGCCTTTTTGCAAACGGTCTCAGAATTCGACGAAACTAGTTTTGTTAGGACCGTATCGTCAAAACATAGCTAGATTTATTTTTCTGGAATTTTTCAAATCAGTTTGTGGCCCTGGCAAATTGAAATGTACGTTCAAATTAAATATTGAATGTTTTATATTTTAATTTGAAGGAAAACTGACGGAAACATTTGAATGGACCTTCGAAACGTATCCCATTGTGTTCGGAATGGGGGTAAAACGCTGGGGACGACAGTCGTTGGGTTTGGATTGGTGGTCGCGTTAGAAAACCCCTTATAAAATCTACCGACCAATCAGAATTCAAATAAAAAAATAATAACAATAGAAAAATCCTTTTCTCTCTCCCCGTAACAGCCGATCGACGGCGAAAACCCTTCTCGCCGTTCCCATCCAATTTCCGACCAAACCAGGCAAAATTAGCCCCTCCTCCAGTTGAAGATTTTGTAGAGCTCCTCGAGATCTTCAAATCCATACCTAGTTTCGATTTTTTCATTGTGTATTTTGGGAGAACGGACGTCGAGAAGTCGCCGCCTTCACTTCGCCGCCGCGCTTGATTCCGACCACCGAGTTCGCCGCCGTTCAAGGCTTAGGCGCGCCTCTCCTAGCTCTTCGAGATGGCACAGGCCGATCATCATATAGTTGCACGGATTTGAAGAAAATTCGAAACCTAGTTTTGAAGAATTCAGAGAGGTATCGGCCAGTTTTATTTTCAATTGTTTTAACACTTTTAAACTGTTGCAAACTTTGAAAAATCGTATCTTTTTCGTTCGTTAACGAAATTCGATGAAACAGGAAACATCGTGACCGTGTGGACGCCTTCTACATTTTAGAAGAGACCGCATATTTTTCTGAGCCTTCTGCTATTTTTGGTGGAGTGAAAGCCAATGTGAGATTTCTAATTTATAAACGATATGGAAAACGACGATGTATAAATTATATAGTCGATGTATGAGTTATATAAGCGTTGTACACCTCTTGTATAAGCGTTGTATGTTCGATGTATAAGTTATATATGCGTTGTAAAAATTATATATGTGTTGAAATAGAAGTGAATTGCTATATATATATATATATATATATATATATATATATACGCCCCTCGTCCACAAACCATGGACGATATTTATTGATTGAGATTGGTGTGAAAATTGATTGATAGCGAATGGTCGTTTGGGATTGTTTGTGGTTGATATTGATTGATTGTGGTTGAAAAATACCCATTTGTGGTTGAGAAATATTTGGTTGAAGCCACATAGGATTAGTTTGTGGAAATGAAATAAATATATACATGCCGTCTGCATGCGAACTAGATGCATGATCCCCATTGTCAAAAACCGCGAGGTTTTAAGGTAGAGCGAGGAGTCGTACTAAGGACGGTCCCGGTTTTAACTACCCTGCCGTTATGCTGCCGAAATTTTGAATAATATTCATGTGTTTGAATTATTTTCATTTGCTGAAACTATATTTATTCGTTGAATAGAAAACCTTCATGTGTTGAATCGATATTCATTCGTTGAATTAAAATTCATGTGTTGAATGGCCTTCGTGTTTTAAATATAAAAATCACATTTTTATCTATATATATAAGCTATAGAAAACTTTCATGTGTTGAATCGATATTCATTCGTTGAATTAAAATTCATGTGTTGAATGGTCTTCGTGTTTGAAATATAAAAATCACAATTTTATCTATATATAGAAACTATAGAAAACCTTCATGTGTTGAATCGATATTCATTCGTTGATTAGAAATTCATGTGTTGAATGGTATTCATATTTTGAAATAAATTGTTTTATAATAAAAATCCCAATTTGAACATCAATATAAAATGTATAAAATAATCCTGTTTTGAAATAAATTGTTTTACAATAAAAATCCTATTTTTATCACCTATATAAACCATATAAAATAATAGTGTTTTGAAATAATTTGTTTTAAAATAAAAATCACATTTTTATTATATACATGAATTGTTGAAATGTGAAGTGTTAAAAATAGCAACTCGTTCAAATAAATATGCATGAGTTGAAATATTCATTAAGTAGCTAATGATATGATTTTTGCCTATGCATGCAACATTAGAATGAATGGTGTTTTTAAACCAAATGGAATCAAATATGAAGTTGGATCGAAAATGATAAGTGATAAGAACTGTATATATGTACATGCATATTTATTGAACAGGTTATAGCAAAGGGGCTAGAGAAGAGGAATAAAATTTTGTGCCCGACAAATAGGTACACATTTACTGTTTTGTTTGGGTGATGATTTTATGAGCCTGTTGGCTAGCCGCTTGGCTTTTTCTTTTTGACATGAGACGCCCGTGTGGCTATTTGGGAATTTTCCCAGCCCATCCCGTACAAAGGAGGTTATGGCGAAATTTTCCAAAATTTAAAGGCGTTAGTGAAATATTTGAAGTGAAAACGATATTGAAATTGTTGAATGAACTATATTTATATAAATATATAAATATAAATAAATTTAAAACGAAACGTGGCCGTGCAGTTCGTGTTTTGAAACCGTGATTTCAAACAACTAGTGCGGGAAATCCGACCATCGGATTTTCCTGAAATCGCAACCATTGGGTCCGCTTTGGAAAAATCTTTCCAACGGCACCAACTTTGTAAAAATCCAACGGTTGGATTATCTGGAATGTTTAATTCAAATCTGAAGAAAAACAGCACCAGAATCGATTATATATATATAAATATAATTATATTTGAATCGAATAACGATGCTGCAGTTCGTATTTTGAAATCGAAACTTTAAACGATTGTGCCGGGAGATCCGACCGTCGGATTTTCCCGAAACTGGAACCGTTGGATTCGTTTTGAAAAGACCTTTCAAATGATGTAAATTCGGTGAAGATCCAACGGTTAGATTTTCAGATATGTGTAAATCAAATCTGAAGAAAAACAGCGCCACGACCGCGTTATGGCCCGAAGCGTCGTTTTGAATAAATTGGCTATTTTAAAATAAATAAAAAAGCGATAAATCGTTATAAAATATCATAAACGATATGGAATGGAAATAAACTTAATTTGCTCGATTTATGTGGTATTTGATGGTTGAATGTGTTTGGTGTGAAAATTACATTAAAGAACAAAATTGGTGTTGTCGAATGATTTAATCATTGAAATAAATTGATTTAAAATTCTAAATATACGTGAATTATTTGAAAAGGCCGGGTTAATTCTCATTTCTAATAATTGACCGACGATTGAAATTCGAAGATGAAGACGGTGGTCGAAGACCGGAGATCTTCACCTCGTTTGGATGGTAACCGAGGTCCTGATTGGGAGGCATCCCGAAATATGGATATTGAGTGGTGATCGTCCAGACGTACGTGGTGATCGATGGGGTTGCGAGGTATTTAGTGCCTCCGGTTTCGTTCAGACCCAGAACGGACTTGTAAATGGACTGTGTGTCTGACATTGGATTTTATTTTGTGTTGATTGATCTCTATTAAATATACATCTGTTTGGCGGCGGAGAATTTATTCTTTTGCTTAACGCCCTTCTCTGAAACGCACGAGCTCAGAGGTTGTATATCGATGGACATCAGTCGCATGGCATGAATTGCCTGTGTGGCATGCAAAGATGCAGTGATCAGGGCTTCTGTTGAAAAGCAAAGTCTTGTGGTGATGATCAAAGCACTGCCTGTGTGGCGTAGCTTTGTGTATAATGTGAATTCGCGAGCCTCACACCCGGTATGAACCATAAACGGGAGGAAGGACCTCAGGGAGGACATGCGTTTCTTTCTAGCTAGGGTGGTATCAGTGACCTACCAACCCTGACATTTATATACTTTTCACCTGTGTGGTTATTGCTGTGCGAGGCGCCTCGGTTAGATCGGACGATCCAGGTCCGATGGAGTCATTCGTTGGCTCGTTTTGCGCCCCAAAGGGCGGGGAAACGTATTGTTCAGGAATTTTAATCCACATCGGTGGACCGGCCCTGTCGCTCCTAGGGTCACTCGAGCTCTGATCTTGAGACATGGTAGGCTAGATTGTCTCGAAGTCGGTAAGGACTATCTTTTGCCTTGGTTCATGACGGAAATCCAATTCCCAAATACGACATCGTGCGGTTTTGATTGTATACCTATATATGGCGACATAGTGGTATGGGGCATTAATGCCGTCTATGATTGATAGTTATGATTTGAAATTGTTTTCAAAACATATAAACACTAGCAATAATATCAAATGCCTTTGTTTTATTCGTATCAAGCATATCTTGGCTGTTATAAGGTAAAAACTCTATCCTCCGGTTTGCGTTGCATTGTGTGATGGGAACTGAGTCTTAGAATGGCTTCATTTTTATAAAATGCATTGCGTTGTTTTAAAGGAAAGATTTGTTTTAAAGCACTGGCAATCCAATGGAGTAAACCCGTTCCACGAAAGTGACGTGGTCCTGTGATTAGCCAAATTATATATATGTGTTGAGTAGATTTCTCATACCAGTCCCATGACTGACTCGTAGTTTGTTTCACTTTCAAACTCGGGTGCCCCCCTTTTTTCTACACGGGCAGCCTTGTATTCAGGTTTAGCTGGTTCTTTCTGGATAGCTGGAGCTGAAGATGGATTCTATCATTTATCTCTTTTTATGTTGTTCAGCTCCTATTGTACATATTTTGTTTATTTCCGCTGTAGACATTTATGTATAGCTGAACTGTATTTTTACTAAGTAAGATCCTATATACTGTGTAACTCTGATGATTACTTTTAACTAGTATATCCTATTGTTCATTATTTGGTGTGTTTATTTAATTCTGTTCTGCTATTATCTGTTTATGTGTTATATTCCACGGATTACCCTTGCCACCGTCAGTACGGGGTTTGGGGTCGTCTCATTTGGCATCCGAGCTTTGGTTAAGCTTAGTGCTGGTATATAACATATTAACGAACTCGTCAAAAATAGAACCAGTAGTGTTCTAGGACGGGTAACTCTATACAGATGGGATCAGTAATATCCTAGTATGAGTAAAGCAGAATGAAATTACACCTCGATAGACACATTTACATTTGAAGTATGTGTTTCTATATTTTAAAATACCTTTTCTGTGACCTGACACTTGATCTGCCATTTGCAGAAGTACTAGAAAATGAGTGTCAGAAACAGAAGGAATGCAGAACTGGATATTGAGGCCCTATTAATCAAATATCGAAATATGGGTGGAATACCGTTCTCAGGTGAAGAATCTATTATGAAGACACAGGCTTGGATTCGTTCGGCTGAAAAGATCTTTGATGGTTTAAAGCTGAGGGATGACCAGAAAAGATTACTGGCCTCCTGGGCACTCAAAGACGAAGCTTTGTTCTGGTGGGATTCGGTTATAGAGAATAATCCAGAAGGTGATATCACCTGGGACAGATTCAAAGTGATTTTCCTAGAAAGATTTACTCCTCCAGAAGCGACTGAGCGATTATGCGACGAATTTTCTTATCTGATACAGGGTGATATGACCATCCCAGAATATCATAAGAAATTCAACGAACTTTCTCACTTTGCTCCTCATCTGATTAAAGACCCAAAGAGGAAAAATCTGAGATTTATTCATGGCCTGCAAAGGAGATATCAGAATAGTGTACTGAGGAATGTAAAACTTCCTTTCTCTGAAATGATTTATATGGCTTATCAGTATGAATATCTCCATAAGAAAGGAATGTTGCGCGACGAAGAAGAAGTCTGTTGTAGTGACAAAGAAGAGTCGGAAACTGATATTCCTGAAGCCAGTACGAGGTCTGAGGTCAGTAAGAAGCCCAGTGCCAAGAGGAAAAGGGCCAGGGCTGAGAAAGAACCCGTAACGACTGCCGTATGCAATAACTTCCATAAGCCAGGGCATTTTCAGGGGAATTGCAAACCCTCGAAAAAGCGAATAAAGAGTGGATCTAAATCCAAGGAGAGATTTCAAGAAAATAGATAGGAATATATATACTTGTGCATTATATATGTTTGAACAGATAAATGGATTAGCTGTTGAGTAAAGATTTTATTTGCGTGCCCGACAAATAGGTAAACCTTAATGAGTTGGATGCAAAATATTATTATATCAACTCCTGTGAATGCCATTGGATGCGGAGTGCTGGTTTTTCTATGTGAAATAATAAACGTCGCCATAGGATAGTAACAATTAATTTTGAACTACATTACATGGCATACTTCTGAAGATAGGCATACTTCATCATATACCACATAAGCATTTGGAGCTTGTGTGACGAGGTGGAAGATTTACCATACGAGCGAGAGGCTTGTATGGCGATGACTATATTTTACAGGTTGAACTGATGACTGATATGGACTATTTAAATTGTAACGATTAAATTGCCAGATTAATAAAAAACCCACACGGGTCTGGAGTTGACAATAATCACGTCTCTCTAGTTATTAGATACGGCACATGGACTATTTATTTCCCACACGGGGCAGGGTGACGAGAATTTATTCTCTGGAGTTATTATCAATACATGCTCCCCTGTAAACACCAGAATATATCACTATAAATATGTGTATGCTTATTAGGATTTATTGGGTACCTAATACGGCCCAATAAATTTCCAAACCTCTCCCCGTACAAAGGAGGTTATGGCGAAATTTTTCGAAAATTCCGGGTGTTAGCCAAATTTTTGAAGAATTTGAAAATTCTCAGAAACTGAAAAGTTGGAGAATGGAAGCCAGATCGAACGTAGAGTTGACTAATCAAACCACCTTTGACTTTGTTCCTTTTCGGGGACGAAAAGTTTTAAGTGGGGGAGATTGTAACGACCCAGAAAATCTAAATCAATTTTAATTTTTTTAAATTGGCTAAAATAATGGATTTTAAATATTTAAAATAAATATTTTAAATAATAGCAATGAAAACTGGGTTTGAATCGACAATTGAAAACGAATATAATTAATTATAATTATAAACAAGGCCTGAAATGGCGCTGTAGTTTCAAAAATTGAATTCAAACTTTGTCGAACTGTACCGGGTGCAAAACAAAACGGATTTTAGCAAAACCAAAAATATTTAAACCTGTTAGTGAATACCTTTCTAATGAATCTGAAAAATCGAACTTTCATAGCGGAAAGCAAAAGTTATGGCCGAATGAATTTTCAGAAAGGTCGCTATGGAATTTATATAGCCCGGGAAATTGGCCATTTTGCATACGACCTCAGAATTCGACGAAACCAATTTTGTTGGATCCGGGATGCGAAGTTATTGCTAGGTTTCAAATTTCATAATTTTTGAAGCTAGTATGTGAGCGTGGCAAAAGAAAACGTGTTTTGGTCAATTATAGTTAAATTGGATCGACCAGAAATGGGCCTTTTTGCAAACGGTCTCAGAATTCGATGAAACTAGTTTTGTTAGGACCGTATCGTCAAAACATAGCTAGATTTATTTTTCTGGAATTTTTCAAATCAGTTTGTGGCCCTGGCAAATTGAAATGTACGTTCAAATTAAATATTGAATGTTTTATATTTTAATTTGAAGGAAAACTGACTGAAACATTCGAATGGGCCTTCAAAACGTATCCCATTGTGTTCGGAATGGGGGTAAAACGCTAGGGACGACAGTCGTTGGGTTTGGATTGGTGGTCGCGTTAGAAAACCCCTTATAAAATCTACCGACCAATCAGAATTCAAATAAAAAAATAATAATAATAGAAAAATCCTTTTCTCTCTCCCCGTAACAGCCGATCGACGGCGAAAACCCTTCTCGCCGTTCCCATCCAATTTCCGACCAAACCAGGCAAAATTAGCCCCTCCTCCAGTTGAAGATTTTGTAGAGCTCCTCGAGATCTTCAAATCCATACCTAGTTTCGATTTTTTCATTGTGTATTTTGGGAGAACGGACGTCGAGAAGTCGCCGCCTTCACTTCGCCGCCGCGCTTGATTCCGACCACCGAGTTCGCCGCCGTTCAAGGCTTAGGCGCGCCTCTCCTAGCTCTTCGAGATGGCACAGGCCGATCATCATATAGTTGCACGGATTTGAAGAAAATTCGAAACCTAGTTTTGAAGAATTCAGAGAGGTATCGGCCAGTTTTATTTTCAACTGTTTTAACACTTTTAAACTGTTGCAAACTTTGAAAAATCGTATCTTTTTCGTTCGTTAACGAAATTCGATGAAACGGGAAACATCGTGACCGTGTGGACGCCTTCTACATTTTTAGAAGAGACCGCATATTTTTCTGAGCCTTCTGCTATTTTTGGTGGAGTGGAACCCAATGTGAGATTTCTAATTTATAAACGATATGGAAAACGACGATGTATAAATTATATAGTCGATGTATGAGTTATATAAGCGTTGTACACCTCTTGTATAAGTGTTGTATAAGTTGTATGTTCGATGTATAAGTTATATATGCGTTGTAAAAATTATATATGTGTTGAAATAGAAGTGAATTGCTATATATATATGTATATATATATACGCCCCTCGTCCACAAACCATGGACGATATTTATTGATTGAGATTGGTGTGAAAATTGATTGATAGCGAATGGTTGTTTGGGATTGTTTGTGGTTGATATTGATTGATTGTGGTTGAAAAATACCCATTTGTGGTTGAGAAATATTTGGTTGAAGCCACATAGGATTAGTTTGTGGAAATGAAATAAATATATACATGCCGCCTGCATGCGAACTAGATGCATGATCCCCATTGTCAAAAACCGCGAGGTTTTAAGGTAGAGCGAGGAGCCGTACTAAGGACGGTCCCGGTTTTAACTACCCTGCCGTTATGCTGCCGAAATTTTGAATAATATTCATGTGTTTGAATTATTTTCATTTGCTGAAACTATATTTATTCGTTGAATAGAAAACCTTCATGTGTTGCATCGATATTCATTCGTTGAATTAAAATTCATGTGTTGAATGGCCTTCGTGTTTTAAATATAAAAATCACATTTTTATCTATATATATAAGCTATAGAAAACCTTCATGTGTTGAATCGATATTCATTCGTTGAATTAAAATTCATGTGTTGAATGGTCTTCGTGTTTTAAATATAAAAATCACAATTTTATCTATATATAGAAACTATAGAAAACCTTCATGTGTTGAATCGATATTCATTCGTTGATTAGAAATTCATGTGTTGAATGGTATTCATATTTTGAAATAAATTGTTTTATAATAAAAATCCCAATTTGAACATCAATATAAAATGTATAAAATAATCCTGTTTTGAAATAAATTGTTTTACAATAAAAATCCTATTTTAATCACCTATATAAACCATATAAAATAATAGTGTTTTGAAATAATTTGTTTTACAATAAAAATCACATTTTTATTATATACATGAATTGTTGAAATGTGAAGTGTTAAAAATAGCAACTCGTTCAAATAAATATGCATGAGTTGAAATATTCATTAAGTAGCTAATGATATGATTTTTGCCTATGCATGCAACATTAGAATGAATGGTGTTTTTAAACCAAATGGAATCAAATATGAAGTTGGATGGAAAATGATAAGTGATAAGAACTGTATATATGTACATGCATATTTATTGAACAGGTTATAACAAAGGGGCTAGAGAAGAGGAATACAATTTTGTGCCCGACAAATAGGTACACATTTACTGTTTTGTTTGGGTGATGATTTTATGAGCCTGTTGGCTAGCCGCTTGGCTTTTTCTTTTTCTTTTTGACATGAGACGCCCGTGTGGCTATTTGGGAATTTTCCCAGCCCCTCCCGTACAAAGGAGGTTATGGTGAAATTTTCCAAATTTTAAAGGCGTTAGTGAAATATTTGAAGTGAAAACGATATTGAAATTGTTGAATGAACTATATTTATATAAATATATAAATATAAATAAATTTAAAACGAAACGTGGCCGTGCAGTTCGTGTTTTGAAACCGTGATTTCAAACAACTAGTGCGGGAAATCCGACCATCGGATTTTCCTGAAATCGCAACCGTTGGGTCCGCTTTGGAAAAATCTTTCCAACGGCACAACCTTTGTAAAAATCCAACGGTTGGATTATCTGGAATGTTTAATTCAAATCTAAAGAAAAACAGCACCAGAATCGATTATATTTATATATATATATATATATATATATATAAATATAACTTTATTTGAATCGAATAACGACGCAGCAGTTCGTATTTTGAAATCGAAACTTCAAACGATTGTGCCGGGAGATCCGACTGTCGGATTTTCCCGAAACTGGAACCGTTGGATTCGTTTTGAAAAGACCTTTCAAATGATGTAAATTCGGTGAAGATCCAACGGTTAGATTTTCAGATATGTGTAAATCAAATCTGAAGAAAAACAGCGCCACGGCCGCGTTATGGCCCGAAGCGTCGTTTTGAATAAATTGGCTATTTTAAAATAAATAAAAATAGCGATAAATCGTTATAAAATATCATAAATGATATGGAATGGAAATAAACTGAATTTGCTCGATTTATGTGGTATTTGATGGTTGAATGTGTTTGGTGTGAAAATTACATTAAAGAACAAAATTGGTGTTGTCGAATGATTTAACCATTGAAATAAATTGAGTTAAAATTCTAAATATACGTGAATTATTTGAAAAGGCCGGGTTAATTCTCATTTATAATAATTGACCGACGATTGAAATTCGAAGATGAAGACGGTGGTCGAAGACCGGAGATCTTCACCTCGTTTGGATGGTAACCGAGGTCCTGATTGGGAGGCATCCCGAAATATGGATAATGAGTGGTGATCGTCCAGACGTACGTGGTGATCGATGGGGTTGCGAGGTATATAGTGCCTCCGGTTTCGTTCAGACCCAGAACGGACTTGTAAATGGACTGTGTGTCTGACATTGGATTTTATTCTGTGTTGATTGATCTCTATTAAATATACATCTATTTGGCAGTGGAGAATTTATTCTTTTGCTTAACGCCCTTCTTTGAAACGCACGAGCTCAGAGGTTGTATATCGATGGACATCAGTCGCATGGCATGAATTGCCTGTGTGGCATGCAAAGATGCAGTGATCAGGGCTTCTGTTGAAAAGCAAAGTCTTGTGGTGATGATCAAAGCACCGCCTGTGTGGCGTAGCTTTGTGTATAATGTGAATTCGTGAGCCTCACACCCGGTATGAACCAGAAACGGGAGGAAGGACCTCAGGGAGGACATGCGTTTCTTTCTAGCTAGGGTGGTGTCAGTGATCTACCAGCCCTGACATTTATATACTTTTCACCTGTGTGGTTGTTGCTGTGCGAGGCGCCTCGGTTAGATCGGACGATCCAGGTCCGATGGAGTCATTCGTTGGCTCGTTTGCGCCCCAAAGGGCGGGGAAACGTATTGTTCAGGAATTTTAATCCACATCGGTGGACCGGCCCTGTCGCTCCTAGGGTCACTCGAGCTCTGATCCTGAGACATGGTAGGCTAGATTGTCTCGAAGTCGGTAAGGACTATCTTTTGCCTTGGTTCATGACGGAAATCCAATTTCCAAATACGACATCGTGCGGTTTTGATTGTATACCTATATATGGCAACAGAGTGGTATGGGGCATTAATGTCGTCTATGATTGATAGTTATGATTTGAAATTGTTTTCAAAACATATAAACACTAGCAATAATATCAAATGCCTTTGTTTTATTCGTATCAAGCATATCTTGACCGTTATAAGGTAAAAACTCTATCCTCCGGTTTGCGTTGCATTGTGTGATGGGAACTGAGTCTTATAATGGCTTCATTTTTATAAAATGCATTGCGTTGTTTTAAAGGAAAGATTTGTTTTAAAGCACTGGCAATCCAATGGAGTAAACCCGTTCCACGAAAGTGGCGTGGTCCTGTGATTAGCCAAATTATATATATGTGTTGAGTAGATTTCTCATACCAGTCCCATGACTGACTTGTAGTTTTTTCACTTTCAAACTCGGGTGCCCCCCTTTTTTCTACACGGGCAGCCTTGTATTCAGGTTTAGCTGGTTCTTTCTGGATAGCTGGAGCTGAAGATGGATTCTATCATTTATCTCTTTTTATGCTGTTTAGCTCCTATTGTACATATTTTGTTTATTTCCGCTGTAGACATTTATGTATAGCTGAACTGTATTTTTACTAAGTAAGATCCTATATACTGTGTAACTCTGATGATTACTTTTAACCAGTATATCCTATTGTTCATTATCTGGTGTGTTTATTTAATTCTGTTCTGCTATTATCTGTTTATGTGTTATATTCCATGGATTACCCTTGCCACCGTCAGTACGGGGTTTGGGGTCGTCTCAGACCGGCTGGATTATTATCCAAAGAACCACTCTGTATTGGCATAAGCATTGTGAATCATATATGCCAAAGATAATTGAAGACGGAGTAAAGTGCAAGGGCTATTGTATAAGTCTTAGATAACAGTGCCTAAGATGGATGTACTGAATAGTGCATTCGGTTCATTCTATTCCTGGATGACTTGTATGGATGAATGTCTGACAGAGTATTTTCAGAATGGTCACGTACATTGATTTCTTCAACCGTACCAAGAGTGGAAGCGGAGAAGGAAACTTCTTTAGCTAACACGTAATGTACTGTTGCAGACGTCAATTAGTGATTTTCGATGGATCTGACAATGTAGCATTCGAAGTGAATTTGATGTGATGATAAAGCGTAACCTCTGGCCTCAACAACCAGGAAATAACAAAAAATCGGGCAGGCAACATGGCTAAGTCGGTCGCTCCGAAGTATGGTGTATAATCACCTATCTAGAGAATATTCATTTGCTTCTTAAATCTATCAAAGTTGTCCTATATATACGGGAAACGGTTGTTGATCCCAACTGTTGGTGATATACATTCAATACACTCAAGCGAAATGAGTGGTCGGTCATGTGTGGCTGAGTTGCAAGATGTTCTTGTTGAACTCTAGTGTATCGTTCCTAGAGTGCACTGATCGGAAGGTGGTTCCATACCATGTCATAGTTGGAAAGCCATTACCCAATACGTGCTTGCGGTTTTGATTGTATACTATATATGTAGAACGTGAGATGAAAGCGTTTCTGCTAGATGATTATTATACTGTGGTTGATAGACATTATTATAATATCAAAAGGTTTTTGATCTAAAGATATTTTGGATTCTCATAAGGGAAAAACCCGTTCCGTTATACGGCGTGGTCTTATGAGATATCGTTTACTTGTTCAAACCATTTAAAACTGTTTTACTCATACCAGTCCCATGACTGACCCGGAGTTTATTTTGTTTTGCTTTCCCTAAACTCTTGGGTGCCCAATTTTGCACGGGCAGTCAAGTAGTCGGGATTTACAGATACTTGAAGAGCTGGAGGCTTCAGGATCATATAGTTATAGTCTATTTCCATTGTGTTGTAAGTGTTGTACTCTGAAAATGTTATTGTATACATATACTGATTTTATCTCAAGAATATATTATCTATTATATGTTATTCGTTCCGCTGTGAGGTTCGTTTTAATCTGATGTTGTGTTTCTTCTTCTTCTATTCTAAGTTTCTATCTTATCTATTATCACCCTCTAATTTCTTTCATTAATAACCCGTTATTTTCGATCCTTGGATGTTTGATATGTGTTGTATATCGGATAACCAAGATCGCTAAATTTCCAGGTCATTACATTTAATTTCTCTTTCGAACCATCCTATTAGAACACTTTTTGATTCAGGTGCCTCACATTCATTTATATCAAGTTCTGTAGTTGAATCTCTGCACTTAATTACTAGTATGGCAGTGGATCCCGTAGTTGTTTCAAACCCCATTGGTGGTTTAGCTCATTTATCTATGATTTGTCGGGGTTTGAAAATATCTGTGTTAGGCGTCGAGTTTGAATGCGATGCGTATGTGCTTAGGTTTATGGGTTATGGGTTGATTCTAGGAATGGATTGGCTTACCACATATGGTGCCATTCAGGATTGTGAGAAGTGGGTCGTTAGGCTTCTGACTTGTCATGGGAGGACCCTCAAGATTTCTTGTGACCCACATTGGTCGGTTATGCTTAGTTTCCTAGAATCTCTTAATGCATCTATCGATGACTTGCAATCTATTCCAGTAGTCCGAGATTCTTCCGATGTTTTTGATGAGGTTCGGGGTTTACCTCCGAGGTGCGAGATCGACTTTCGTATATATTTGGTGGACAATGCAAAGCCAGTTGCATTGCCAGTGCATGAGCCACATGCCTCCGAGGGAAAGGAGGGAGCTGAGTAAGCAAGTAGGGGAGCTACTTGAGAAAGGGTTTATTAGACCAAGCATATCTGAATGGGGTGCTCCAGTAGTATTTGCGACTAAGGCGGATGGTTCGCTTCGTTTGTGTGTTGACTATAGAGAGCTCACTAAGAAGAATAGACACCCGCTTCTGAGGATTGGTTATTTATTTGATCAACTTATTGGTGCCTCGGTATTTTGTCGGTTAGACCTGGCCACGGGGTTCCATCGATTGAGGGTGGCTGAGGACAGCATAGATAAGACTACTTTTAGAACTCTGGACGGTTTCTTTGAATAGGCTAGTGATGCCTTTTGGGATGACAAATGCACTCGCCTATTTTGTCGATCTGATGAGTAGGGTGTTTTGGGAGTTCCTAAATAAATTTGTTGTAGTGTTTGTTGATGATATTTTGATCTTCTCCATAATCGAAGAAGAGCCTGCCCAACATTTGAGAGAAGTTTTGAAAACTCTCCATGACCATCAACTTAAGGCGAAGTTCTCCAAATGCCATTTTTGGAGAAAAAAGGTGAGATTCTTAGGGCATGTAGTCTCCAAAGAAGGGATAGATGTAGATCCAGCCAAGTGGGTTGCGGTGCAAGATTGACAGATTCCTAAAAATGCAACCGAGGTGAGAAGCTTTCTTGGGTTGGTAGATTACTATAGGAAGTTCATTAAGGACTTCACAAAGATATCAACCCACTCACCAGGCTGAAGAAGAAGAACATGGCATTTTCATGGGATATATACTGTGATGTTGCTTTCCAACATCTGAAGAGGGCTCTAACAATAGCCCCAGTCTTGACCTTGCCTGACAGAGTAAGGTATTTACTGTTTACACTGATGTGTGTGGTACAAGGCTTGGTGCGGTTCTGATGCAAAAAGGGAAAGTGGTATGTTATGGGGGTAGACAGTTGAGGGTTCATGAAAAGAACTACCCCTCCCATGATCTAGAGCTAGCTGCCATAGTATTCGCGTTAAAGACGTGGCATCATTATTTACTTGGAGAGAAGGTCGAGTTATGCCCCGATCATAAATCTTTCAAGTATCTGTTATCGCAGAAAGACATCAATTTAAGGCAACAATGGTGGATGGAGTTTCTAGCTTCTTATGATTTTGAGATTGCTTATACCCCTGGCAAGGGTAATGTGGTGGAAGACGCACTAATTAGGCAGAGGATGGCCCTGAGTCCGCTGTTTGTGGAAAGAAAGAATTTAGAGTTCATATCAGCTTTTGATTTTAGACCCTCCATCAAGATTTTGCCTGATTTGTTTGCATTCATGGAAATACGACTAACTCTTATGGACCAGATAGGAGCTTCGCAACAAGATGACCCACAGATTTTAGATATCATGGAAGAGCTAAGAAAAGGAGAGACTTCTAGTCACCTTAGTAGATATGCCATAGATGAAAAGGGGTGGTTGCGACGAGATGTGAGGCTTTGTGTTCCTCAAATTGGAAGCTTGATAAAGGCAGTCTTAGAAGAAGCCCACCATTCTAAGATGACCATTCATCCAAGCGGTGATAAGATGCACAGAGATATGAAGAGGGTTTTCTTTTGGGCTGGGATGAAGAAAGATGTGGCCGAATTTGTTTCCCAATGTCTAGCTTGCCAGCAAGTTAAAGCAGAGTAAAAGAAGCCCGGTGGATTACTTCATCCTTTGGAGGTTCCTCAATGGAAATGGGAGAGCGTCTCTATGGATTTCATAGATGGTTTGCCTAGATCAAAGAAAGGAAACACCAGTATCTGGGTTGTGGTAGATAGACTCACTAGGAGCGCTCACTTTATTCCAGTTAAGAGTAAGAGGATGACATCATGGTTGGCAACAATTTAAGTTCGCGAAATAGTTCTTCATCATGGGGTGCCTTCCAACATCGTAAGCGATCGTAACCACATCTTTACCAGCGAATTTTGGAGGAGCTTGCAAGAAGCATTAGGCACACAGTTGTGTTTGAGCACTGCTTATCATCCTCAGACCGATGGACATACGGAGAGGATGAACAAGATTCTTGAAGATTTTTTTAGGCTGTGTATCCTAGACTTCGAAGGGACTTGGAAAGAGCACCTTCATTTAGTAGAATTTTCTTATAACAACAGCTATCAGTCCAGCATTGGCATGGCACCCTTCGAAGCATTGTACGTTCGACCCTGTAGATCACCAACTTGTTGGTGGGAATCTACAGAAAGATTATTACTTGGACCAGATACGGTTAGAGAAATGTCCAAAAAGATTGACCTTATTCGACGATGGATGAAGACAGCTCAAGATTGGCAAAAGTCCTATGCAGACAAGAGAAGGACTGACATCGAATTTGAAGTAGGAGACTTAGTTTTTATCAAAGTATCACCTTTAAGGAATGTGGTTCGCTTCGGATCAGTAGGGAAGTTGGCACCTAGGTCTGTAGGACCATTTCCCATAACCGAGAGGATAAACCAAATGACCTATAGAATAAAGCTCCCAGAAAATCTGTCCGGCGTTCATGATGTTTTCCACGTTTCACATCTGTTGAAGTGCCTGCATGACACCGCAGTAATTGTTGAGCCGAGTGTGTTTGAAGAAGTAGAAGTGGAATGGGAGGAGATAGTCAGATGAGACCCTACCTGTATTCTTGGATTAGAAGTTAAGAAGCTACGCAATAAAGAGATCAAGTTGCTAAAGGTTCAATTGGGAGATAACCCAGAGGATGCGACTAGGGAGACCGAAGACAAGATTCGTGCTTCGTACCCTTTCCTTTTCGAGGTTATATTCTTAACTCCTTTTTCAAAGTTTTATCAGTGCTTGTTCCTATCATTTGAGTATTTCTTATCCATAGTATTTTTTGACCTTTAGATAGGAATCTTATGGATGTAAACTTGTGTTTGAAACATGTTATGTTTAATGGATGCAAGTATTTGCTAGTGGTTTCCTGATGTCGCATATATACATACATAAGGCACTAGATGATCGACTCAATCACTCTCATACTGCATATGGATGTGTGTGCATTTTCTTTTCTTTTATGGATGGAAAAGGATGAGTTAGCATATGGATGTTACACTTGGACGAATGAATGTGCACACATATAGAGCTTACATGTTATAATAGGATTATTTGCATACATATTGGATTCATGGCACTAACATACATTGCATTAAGGAGGTCAACTGAATCAATAGACCACCAGATCTTCGCATTAGTATTGGGACATATACACAAACCCTTGCATATATTCATATAGGCATTAGAAATCTTTAAGGACAATGGATTCCATTGATTGATGGATGAGTAGATGGATGATGGATGGTAGGATATCCATTCTTCTCAACTTGGAGATTTCGGGACGAAATCCTTTAAGTAGAGGGGAATGTAACACCCCGTAATTTTGTTAACATTAAAGAGGATGAATTAAATAATAATTAATTTAATATTCAGAATTAAGGAAAATAGACTGCTCCATTGCATCCGTCTCGAAATTCTGGTCAAGATAGACATTTGGTTTGCATAAAACGGACTCCGTATAGAGAAGTTATGAGGGTTTTAAGTTTGTATACGTGAAGAAAGAATATATATACATACATACACACACACGAGTCATATAGGAGTCAGATATGAGTCAAAATAAAACACTCCACGTCCGTTAATGTCACTCACTAAGGGAATGCATTAAGTTCTGTGAAGCATTGTTGGTAAACAAACACAAAATAATAACAAGACAGATATAAATAAAGATAGCAGTGGAAGTTTCAAAAATTTCATTTCAGGCATAAATCATAATCCCGTGGTTTATAATACCATAATTCATAAAACTATTACAACAAAATACTTCTGTCTTGCATAATCAGAGTACACAAGAATTAAAAGAAAACATTATTCCCCAATAAAAGAGTAAGCCATAGCAGAGATAAAGACTCGAGCCATACTTCAACAGTAGCTCCTAGCAAGATGATATCCAAATCCTGGCTAAGCCTAGGTGTTTCCTCCCGGGAGGGGGGGTGGGAAGAGAGAAGGAAAAATAAAAAGGGGATAGACATAAAGTCTAGCGAGTCTAGTGACTTTTAGCCAGTAAATAAATAAAGGTGAACATGACAGGCATAAAGTGGATAAGAGAGATCGCTATACAAATGGCAGGTGTGACAAGGAAGATAAGGTGAGGTATATACATGCTTCACTAATGACTACTCTGCACTATTACTAGTATAACTGAAATGAAATGATCCCTTCCACTATAAGCTGGTAGGCTTAGATCATACGTCCGAGTATACCCTAACCACTACCCTAATCGATCGGCTTCCTACTCTGTAGATATCCTGTGCTGGCCCCACAGTAGGGGGTAACACTTCCCTAAAGTGGCAACCCAAGGTGTGCACAGGGATACCTACTGGTGTCACTGTCGTCTTGTCCCCCTTTGCCCGGCCCATGCGCGCACATGTCCCCGGTCGGTTTACGCCGTCTACACCACCCGTCACGTTTTGGATCTCTTATAATCAATCAGTAAGCGTGCCCCTTCTCCGCCTAGTACGGAGTTCTCTACTCTGATACCAACTACGGGTTACTGACTGAAATGGGTCCCACACAATATGATAGAAGCTCTCCCCTTTGTCATGTATCCCCACTAGGTTTTCCACCGACTATGTATACCCTAAAAGGACGATCTTTAATTACATAGCCCTACGCTAGTTATGTATACCCTAAAGGGTGATCTTTAATTACATAACTCCAACACAATATGATACAAGCTCTCCCCTTTGTCTTATATCCCCACTAGGTTTTCAACTGACTATGTATACCCTAAAAGGGTGATCTTTAATTACATAGCCTTTATTATTTTATCTACCTGTTATGTATACCACTTAGGTGTGTTTAATTACATAACATGTATTGGGTTAAGTATGTGGGCCTATATATATATATATATATATATATATATATATATTATCCATCCCCTTTAACTTACTTAAACCCTCCTCACTACCCATCCAATTTTACTTAACCCTAACTTAAGTCCATATTCATATTAAATTAGGTTAAGTAATCCATTTCTTTACCATGTCCAATTATGGTTATAATGGGCTAGACCTCCCACGTTAGGCCTACAACGTGTGGATGCTGGATATGCCAGTCAGGTCCGGGCAGTCTTATTCCACAGTTGGGCCTAACCTCGTTTCTTAGCCTAATTCGTATTTGTGTACTTAGACCTCCCACATTAGGTTCAACGTTAGTGGCTGTTGGATTTACCGGTCGGGTCCGGGCAGACATCCGCCACTAATGTAACCTAATCTCATGTCATAAGCACAATTAGAATTCTAATTTTAATTACTAACATTCCAGTTTTAATTAATTTACCAATTAATTAATCCTTTCCTTTTATAGGTGTCAATACCTATTTTGCAACAATAATTTGAATTACATATCCATAAATGGTCATATTCAAATTATGCCATTTTTACCCAACTTTTCCTATGTCATTATAGGTAATTAATTCTTCGTTTCCCCATTTGAATTATATGCTCATTTGATATAAATATTATATAAACTATGCCAATTACAAATTGCCTTTATCCCCATTCCTAACTAACGTATTCACACGTATTTTGGTGGTATCGAGGCTATAAAGTAGCCTTGTCATAACAATAAAAGGGAACATGATAAGGGTGACAGTTCAACATGTTTTGGCATAAATATTAACATAACTGGCATAGTAACTAAGTGAATAGACATGTGATAATTATCATAATAAAGTGGACATCAAATTAATATCTTATGTTTAGGCAAGCATAATGAGATCTAGATTCAATATTAGGTGTCCAATTACCTAAATCTAGCATAGACAGGGTGGCATGATAACAAGTTTAGATTCACATGTCAAGTTTACCACATATACCAAGGTGTCATAATATAGAAAGTGAAAGGTGATTAACACCAAAATCTAGATCCAAGTAATGTCAAATTAATTGATGTACAATCATCCTAACCTGGTTACAAATCAGTGTTCATAGAAATGTCATATCGAATCACCATAATCAGATCTAGAAAGTTAGATCTGTATTAACAAGTTCACATGTACCACAATATAATTGTAATTCAAGATTCACAAAGGAAACATAGTAGAATGTCCATATATTAGATCTAGGGAAAATGACATAGTATGCTTGCATAAGTTCATGATCTACAGCATATACCCAATTCATAGTCTACCACAATTCACATTTATCTATTTAAACCTAAAAGTGATTAGCACTCACAGAAAAAGAATGGATCTTGAATTCTGGGATCTGATTTCTGAATTAGTTAAGCTTAACCCTTGATGTAGGCTTTGATTTTTATATTCTAGCTTGAATTTGATTTGTTATGGTGGAGGATAGGTTAGTTTAGGATGCAGCAGCATATAGGCCCACGAATGATTTTAGCTTAGATTAGGTTTTAGGTTAGATGTGATTATATAGATGTATAGGATTAATTAGAGCCATTAGATCAACATAGGATCCATCCAATCCATCTAGTCCAAGAAAATGCGTCACCAGGCCAATCAGAGAACGCCACGTATGCCCAAAACACAAGAATTCGCACAGGCCATTCTGGGCCGATGGGACCGGTTCCAAACACCCTGAGTCGACCCCAGGTTGACCCAGCGGGGCTCAGGTCGACCAAAAAAATAGGTTGGTTCGACATTTTGCCTTCCTGCTTTCACTGTTTTGAATTTTTTTCTTGAATTTTAGGTTGATTTTATTTTATTAATTTATATCGATATATATATATGCATACATTACCCTTATATGTATACAAACTTCTAAGGTCCATAACTTTCTCATACATTATCCATTTAACCTGAACTTTAGGCCCATCTTGACTAGAATTTTGAGACGAACGCAATGGTATAGTCTGTTTTACTTAATTCTTCTAAAAATTAAGTATTCTTTATTTTTCCAAATTTAATATTCATAGAAAATACGGGGTGTTACATTCTCCCCTCCTTAAAGGATTTCGTTCCCGATATCTCTGAGTTAAGAAGAATGTATCCTAACATCCAACATCCATCTACTCAACCATCAATCACAGACATCCATTGTCCTTAAAAAGATTTCTAATGCTTTCATGATTATATGCATAGTGTGTATATGTCCTTATCTAATGCAAAATCAGGCGGTCTACTGATTCAGTTGACCTCCTTAATGCGAATTATGTTAGTGCCATGAGTCCATCATGTATGCAAATAAACCTATTATAACATATAAGCTCTACATATGTGCACACTCATTCGTCCAAATGCAACATCCATATGCTAGTTCATCCATTTCCATCCATAAAAGAAAAGAAAATGCACACACACCCATATGCAGTATGACAGTGATTGAGCCGATCTTGGTGCCTAATGTGTGTGTGTATATTCGTCCACAGGAAACCACTAGCAAACACTCGCATCCATCAAACATAACATGTCTCAAACACATGTTTACAATCATGGGATTTCCTACCTAAAGGTCGAAGATTCGATTGATAGGGTATACTCAGATAATAGAAGCAAATGCAAATAAAAGCTTTTGGAAGAGAAGTTAAGAACATTCCCTTAAAAAGGAAAGGGTATGAAGCGTAAAAATCTTGTCTTCGGTTTCCCAAGTTGCATCTTCTTGATTGTCTCCCCACTGGACCTTCACCAACTTGACTTCTCATTTGCGTAGCTTCTTAACCTCCGATCCAAGTATGCAAGTCGGAACTCATCCAATCATTGCTTCCTTCTTTACTTTCACTTCCTTTCGCAAGTTTGGCCCCACTATCTCGAACTCTTTACATTTTATCGCCATTTGAATGAATAGTCATCTTGGAATGATGGGCTTCCTCAAGGACTGTCTTCAATAGGTTTCCCATCCTGATATGATTCACCTATCAAACCTCTTCTCAAGTAGCCCCGCCACTTGCTTATCAAGTTCCCTCTTTTCGTTTAGGAGCCATATGGCGCACAGGTAATGCAACTAGCTTTGCATTGTCCACCAGGTATATACAGAAATCAATCTTGCACCTTGGGGGTAATCCCCGAACCTCGTCTAAGACATCAGGATACTCACGGACTACTGGTGCCGATCGCAGATCATCGATAGACGCCTCGAGAGACTCTAGGAAACTAAGCATGACAGACCCTTGTGGGTCACAAGAAATTTCGAGGGTGCTTAACGACCCTCCTCTCACCACCCAGAATGGCACCATATGTGGTAAACCAACCTATCCCCAGAATCAACCCATAGCCCATAAACTCGAGTACATATGCATCGCATTCAAATTTGACGCCTAACACAGATATTCTCAAACCCCTACAAATCATAGATAAATGAGCCGAATCACCTATGGGGTTTGAGACAACTACGGGATCCACTACCATACTAGTAACTAAGTGAAGAGATTCAACAACAGAACTAGATATAAATGAATGTGAAGCGCCAGAATTAAAATGTGTTCTAACTGGATGATTTTAAAGAGAAACTAAACTTTCTACGGAAATTTGTCTACCTCTTTCAGGTGCACTGATCGCGAGAGCATTGACCTGCCCTATAGAAGTTCCGACTCTTTGACCATGTCCCTGCAATCCTTGTTTCTTTGGGCACTCTATAGAATAGTGTCCGAGTTCTCCGCAAATAAAGCAACTGACCTTCCTTCTATTACAATCTTTGATCAAGTGACCTTCCTTCCTGCAACCGTGAAATTTCCTCTTATCCCTGCCTTTTTCATCTTTCTCCCCTTTCTTCTGCTATTGTTGTTGTTGCTGTTGTTGCCCCTTCTTATTCTGTGATGACTCCTCAACTTTCACTTCCTTCTTTTCTCCCTTGTCCTCCTCATGCATTAGGGCCATATCCACAAGCCTTTCAAAGGTGCCCCCCATAGGAATATGGGATATAGCAAGGCCACGCAGAGGCTCATTCATTCCTTTAGCAAATCGTAAAGCCTTTTTGTGCGGCGTATCCACCAATTCTAGACCGAACCTTGCCAGCTGGTTGAACTTGTTCACATATTCCTTCACCGTCAAATTTCCTTGTTTGAGAGCTAAGAACCTCTCCATCTGAATGCTTCTCTCAGCTTGGGAAAGGAATTTCATTTCGAACCTATGTCTAAAATCTCCTTAAGTTTCCACCGGACGTCCAACTTGGGTAACTTCCCACCAAAATGAGGCTTCGTCCTTTAACAGCCAAGCAACTAATTGGATTTTTCTCCGGTCCTCCATTTCAAAGATGACGAATAAGTCCTCAGTCTCCTTAAGCCAATTATGGGTTTCTACGAATGTCTCTTTCCCATGGAATGGCTTCCCTCCCATAACAAGGAAGTCTTTGCATATCTTGGCAAAGTTATCTGCTCTTGGAGGGGGAGGAGGAGGAATGATTGGTGCAGTTGGGGGAGGAACGTCTCTTTGTTCTTCGGGTTTTGTCGTGGCTTCTAAATACCTACAGAACCAACCGGGTATAGTGATGCCCTCTGTGAGATTAGGGATGTTTTGTTCCTCAGACATGCTGAAAAAGGAGAAAGGATGAAATATAGATAAGGGACCGAAAGATACTACATATGGCCTCTTATGGTAACCTTCAGCTCTGATACCAAGTGAAACACCCCACGTCCGTTAATGTCACTCACTAAGGGAATGCATTAAGTTCTATGAAGCATTGTAGGTATACAGACAAAGAATAATTACAAGACAAATATAAATAAAGGTAGCAGTGTAAGTTTCAAATTTTTTATTTCAGACATAAATCATAATCCCGTGGTTTATAATACCATAATTCATAAAATTATTACAACAAAATACTTCTGTCTTGCATAATCAGAGTACATAGGAATTAAAAGAAAACATTATTCCCCAATAAAAGAGTAAGCCATAGCAGAGACAAAGACTCGAGCCATACTTCAACAGTAGCTCCTAGCAAGATGATATCCAAATCCTGGCTAAACCTGGGTGTTTCCTCCCTGAGAACCTGTGGGGAGGGGGGGGGGGATGGAAGGGAGAAGGAAAAACAAAAACGGGTCAGACATAAAGTCTGGCGGGTCTAGTCACAACAATAAAAGGGAACATGATAAGGGTGACAGTTCAACATGTTTTGGCATAAATATTAACATAACTGGCATAGTAACTAAGTGAATGAACATGTGATAATTATCATAATAAAGTGGACATCAAATTAATAACTTGTGTTTAGGCAAGCATAATGAGATCTCGATTCAATATTATGTGTCCAATTACCTAAATCTAGCATAGACAGGGTGGCATAATAACAAGTTTAGATTCACATGTCAATTTTACCACATATACCAAGGTGTCATAATATAGCAAGTGAAAGGTGATTAACACCGAAATCTAGATCCATGTAATGTCAAATTAATGGATGTACAATCATCCTAACATGGTTACAAATCAATGTTCATATAAACGTCATATCAAATCAACATGATCAGATCTAGAAAGTTAGATTTGTATTAACAAGTTCACATGTACCACAATATAATTTTAATTCAAGATTCACATAGGAAACATAGTAGAATGTCCATATATTAGATCTAGGAAAAATGACATAGTATGCTTGCATAAGTTCATGATTTACAGCATATACCCAATTCATAGTCTACCACAATTCACATTTATCTATTTAAACCTAAAAGTGATTAGCACTCACAGAAAAAGAATGGATCTTGAATTCTGGGATCTGATTTCTGAATTTGTTAAGCTTAACCCTTGATGTAGACTTTGATTTTTATCTTCTAGCTTGAATTTGATTTGCTATGGTAGAAGCTAGGATTGTTTAGGATGCAAAAGCATATAGGCTCATGAATGATTTTAGCTTAGATTAGGGTTTAGGTTAGATGTGATTAAATAGATCTGATTTTATAGATGTATAGGATTAATTAGAGCCTTTAGATCAACATAGGATCCATCCAAACCATCTAGTCTAAGAAAAAGCGTCAACAGGCCAATCAGAGAACGCCACGTATGCCTTTAAACACAAGAATTTGCACAAGCCATTCTGGGCCGATGGGACCGATTCCAAACACCTTGAGTCGACCCCGGGTCGACCTAGCGGAGCTTGGATCGACCAAAAAAATAGGTCTGTTCGGCATTTTTCCTTCCCGCTTCCGCTATTTTGAATTTTTTTCTCGAATTTTAGGTTGATTTTATTTTATTAATTTATATTTATATATATATACATACATACATTCCCCTTATATGTATACAAACTTCTAAGGTCCATAACTTTCTCATACATTATCCGTTTAACCCAAACTTTAGGTCCATCTTGACCAGAACTTTGAGACGAACGCAATGGTATAGTCTGTTTTACTTAATTCTTCTTATAAAAATTAATTATTCTTCATTTTTCCAAATTTAATATTCATAGAAATATGGGGTGTTACATAGAACTTATCCAAAAAGGGTTCAAAATTCGAAATCACATGAAAACAGAATGGGCGGCAAATTTCCCGATCTAGGGGGTCGACCCCCCTAAAGGAGTGTCGACCTAGGGGTCGACCCCCCAAATAGGAGTCGTCCCATGGGTCGACCCACCATAGGGTGTCGACACCCCTAGGGCTGATGTGGCATTGTCAGCTAGGAAGCTGGCAGCTATAAATAAAGGTCTATTTTCACTTGTTTTCTGTCCTGAAATGCAATGGAGGCTAGGTGCTGTCAGTAGATGGACTAAACCTAATTCTATTCATGTTTTACAAATCAAATTCTGAGATTCAAGCATAGCTTCAACACCAACTTCTTTTCAATCTTCTTAACAATCCAAATACTGTGAGTTGGTTACTTTTAGGTTTAAATAAATAAAAGTAATTTGTGAAAGACTGTGATTTGGATATGTTGTATACTATGAATCTATCTTATTGTTAAATCTTATACTATGTCATGATAGATCTACTTCCCTAGATCTAATTCAATTGTCGTTATTCTATTATGTCGCCTTTGTGGATCTTGATTTGTAACTATATTGTGTTAATGTAAATCTGTTAATTTGGATAGTTACAACATTGGTTAGATCTAATTCCGTATGTAAATCACCTTTCACCTGTCATATTGTGGTCAATTTAGATATGTTATAAATTGGACATGTGAATCCATATTTAGATATAAACAAGCCACTATACCATCCTAATTATGTTAGATCTGTTTTATGTCCACATTATAATTATGCTAGATTTGTTTTTACGTCCACCTTATAATTATGCTAGATCTGTTTTTATGTCTACCATATTATGCCAAAACATGTCTATGCCAGTATACATGTTCATGTCACCTTTGTTAGAATGATCACTATTGTCATTTTTCCCATCACCTTTCCCTTTTATTGTATATTCCTAGGCTACTTTCTAGCCTATGTATGCCGCCAAATATATGCGAATGCGTTAGTTAAGGGACGGGAGAAAATATTAGATTTGGCATAACTTGATATGAATTTGGACATATAGTCCATTATGAGTATAATTGGACATTTAGGAATAATTGGAAATTTGAATGTTAATTTGGTTATTAATTGGAGTAATGAATATGAATAAATTTGGTATAAAATCAATTATGGACATAATTGGAAAAAAGGGGCATAAAACCTATAATTGACATAGGTATAATTAATAATAAATGCCTAGAATTACAATTAGAAATTGTAGTGACACTTATGACATGAGGTTAGGTTGCATTAGTGGTGGAAGTCTGCCCGAACCCGACCGGCATATCTAGCAGCCACTAATGTTAAAACTAATGTGTGTGGTATAAGTACGCAAATACGAATTGGGATAAGACACGAGGTTAGGCCCAACTGTAGAATAAGACTGCCCAGACCCGACCGACATATCCCGCATCCACACGTTGTAGGCCTAATGTGGGAGGTCTAGCCCATTTAATGAATTGGACTACTTAACCTAATTTAATCCATAAGGACTGTATGATTATGAACTTAAGTTAGGGTTAAGTAAAATTGGTTGGATAGTGGATGGGTTAAGCAAATCTAGAGGGGGTGGGTAATATTTATATATAGGCCCACAAACTTAACTTGATAAGGTTATGTAATTAAAGACACCTAGTGTAACACCCCTAAGTACCACATAGTGGAAGCCTGTGTGAAATGGGTACTTATATAGTAGAGCCCATCTCTTACTAACGTCGAGGCCCTTTGAGGAACAAAACCCTACACCTAAACGGTGGCTAAGTTGGGGACAATATCTTGCGTGAACAGAGGTGTGGGTTGTTACAGTGGTATCAGAGCCAATACCCAGCCGGAATTGTGACTCCTGTGTGGACCACAACGCCTAGGTGAGGTGTTTGTGAGCCAACAGGGAAGTTGGGCTCTGTAGGAGGGGAGAATGTAACACCCCTAAGTACCACATAGTGGAAGCTTGTGTGAAGTGGGTACTTATATAGTAGAGCCCATCTCTTACTAACGCGGAGGCCTTTTGAGGAACAAAATCCTACACCTATACGGTGGCTAAGTTGGGGACAATATCTTGCGTGAACAGATGTGCGGGTTGTTACACCTAGTGGTATACATAACCAGAGGAAATAATAAATTTATGTAATTAAAGACACCTTTTTAGGGTAAGCATAACTTGTAGAAATAATAGGGTTATGTGATTAAAGACACCTAGTGGTATACATAGCCGAAGAAAACCTAGTGGGGATACAAGACAAAGGGGAGATCTTGTATCATATTGTGTGGGACCCATTTATGTTAGTAACCCGGAGTAGGTATCAAACAAAGTACTCCGTACTAGGCGGAAAGGGGGCACGCTTACTGACTTATTGTAAGAGATCCAAATGTGGAGGATGGTGTGGCGGCGCAAATCGACCGGGCCATGTGCGTGCATGAGCCGAGCAGAGGGGGATAAGACAACCATGACACCTGTAGATATGAGACTGTGCATATTAGTGAGGGGTTGCCACTTTAGGACATGATACATCATACTGTGGGGGCCAGAACAGAGTATCTACGGAGTAGGGAGCCGATTGATTAGGGTAGTGGTTAGGGTACATTTGGACATATGCCCTAAGTCTACCACCTAACAATGGAAAGGATCATCTCATTCTGGTTATACTAGTAATAGTGCAGAGTGATCATTAGAGAAGCGTATACACCTTATCATGCATACCTTGTCACACCTGCCATTTATGTAATGATATCTCTTATCCACTTTATATACCTATCGTGCTACTTTTATTTATTTACTTGCTAGAAGTCACTAGACTCGCCAGACTTTATGTCTGACCCTTTTGTTTCTTCTTCTTTCTTCCGTTTCCCCCTCCCTCCCCCCTAGGTTCTCAGGGAGGAAACACTTAGGGTTGACCTTGATTCTACTTATTTGCTGGAGTTGCTGATATGTATGGCTCAAGCTCCTATCCTTGTTGATATGGCTATATTTTGTACTTGGGAAATTTTACTTCTTTTATGTACTATGATATTTTAATGTACAAGACAGTAACTTTTATGTTGTAATGGGCTTTTATGTTTCAGACATGTGATGTTTTTGGACCATGGTATCTTATCATAAGTAAATTTTTTATTCCGTTGTTATTCTAAATATCTGTCTTGTAATATTATTTGTCTGTTTACCTATAACTCTTCACGAAACTTAATGCATTCCCTTTGTGAGTGACATTAACAGACGTGGGGTGTAACATCGACCCACCCTCGCCTGGGTCGACCCATAAGTCAACCTAACCCAGGCGTGGGCCAGACCCAATAGGTATGGTTCCCGCCTAGTTTTCCCGCTCGCTGGTTCGAACTGTTTTGAAAATTCCAAGTTGTTATATATATAATTATCTTATACATATACAAATTTCTAACCTTCATAACTTCCTCATACGATGTCCGTTTTATGCAATCTCAGAGTCTTTCTTAAGCAAAATTCCGAGACAAACACAATGGTACAGTCCGTTTTACTTAATTCTCAATATTTAATTAAGTATTTCTTAGTTTATCATTATAGTATCCTTTAAAATTACGGGGTGTTATAATACTAGTATTGTTTCTGATCCCATTATTATCTCAAAACCCATTGGGGGCACAACTCATCTTTTTATGATATGTCGGGGTTTGAGTATATCTGTATTGGTTGTCGAGTTGGAGTGCGACACATATGTGCTTGGTTTTATAGGCTACGGTCTGATTCTAGGGATGGATTAGCTAGCCATGTATGGTGTCATCCTAGACTATGAGAGGAGGGTCGTTAGACTTCTGAATTGTTGTGGGAGGCTCTCGAGATTTCCTATGACCCAAGGGGGTCTGTCATGCTTTGCTTCCTAGAATGATTTGATGCTTCTGTAGATAACTTGCAATATGTACCCATAGTCTATGAGTATTCAGATGTTTTTGAAGAGGTTAAGGGATTACCTCCGAGGCGGGAGACTGATTTCCGGATATACTTGGTGGATAATGCAAAGCCAATCGCATTGCCTGTGCACCACATGGTTCTTAGGGAGAGGAGGGAGCTTAGCAAGCAAGCAAGGAATAAACTTGAAAAGGGGTTTATTAGGCGAAGTATTTCAGAATTGGTTGCTCTAGTCATTTTTGCAACCAAGGCGGATGGCTCACTTCATGTATGTGTAAATTACAGGGAGTTGAATAAACTCACCAAGAAGAATAGGCACCCACTCCCGTGGATAGATGATATGTTTGACCAGCTTGTTGGCGCGTCTGTTTTCTCGCAGTTGGATTTGGCTATGGGATTTCATCAGTTGAGGGTGGCCGAGGACAATATAGACAAGACCGCTTTCAGAACTGCAGATGTTTTCTTCGAGTGGCTAGTCATGCCCTTAGTATTGACGAATGCACCCACATATTTTGTGGATCTGATGAGCATAGTTCTTAGGGAGCTTTTGAATAAGTTCGTGGTGGTTTTTGTGGATGACATTTTGATTTTATCGAAGAGTGAAGAAGAGCATGCTCTACATTTAGGAGAGGTCTTGAGGGCTATCAGAACACACCAGCTTAACGCGAAATTCTCCAAGTGTCACTTTTGGAGAAAGGAGGTAAAATTTCTTGGGCATCTGGTCTCCAAGGATGGGATAGCGGTAGATCCCACGAAAGTAGTTGCAATTCAAGATTGGAAGGTTCCAAGGAATGCTACAGAGGTGAGAAGCTTTCTTGGTTTTGCTGGCTACCATAGGAAGTCTATCAAGGACTTCGCAAAGATATTAGCCCCACTCACCAGAATAAAGAAGAACAATCTGAACTTTGCTTGGAGTATGGATTATGAGGATGCTTTTTAGCGATTAAAGAGGGCTCTGACAACAGCCTCACTTTTGACATTGCCTGAGGGAGAAAGGTGTTCACAGTGTACACTGATGCATGTGGTATAGGGCTTGGTGGCATCTTAATGCAGGTGGGAAGGATAGCATGCTATGGTAGTAGACAGCTGAAGGTTCATAAGAGGAACTACCCTACCCATGATATGTAGTTGGCTGCTATACTGTTCGCACTTAAGACTTGGCGGTATTATCACTTGGGAGAAAGGTTCGAGTTATACATGAACCATAAGTCGCCCTAGTATATGTTCTCGTAGAAGGATCTCAATTTGAGACAGTAAAGATGGATGGAGTTCCTAGCATCCTGTGACTTTGATATTGCTTATACCCCTGGCAAGGGTAATGTTTTAGCGGACGCATTGAGTAGGCAGAGGATGACCTTGAGTCCTCTATCCGTAGAAAGGTAGAGTTTGGAGTACATATCGACCTTCGATTTTAGGCCATCTATGAATCTTACACCTAGTTTGTTGGCATCTCTAGATGTGCGACCTACTCTTATGGATCAGATAGGATCTTCGCAGCGAGAGGACCCATAGATAGCACACATCTTAGATAGGCTCAGCAGAAGGGAGATTTCTAGTCACCTTAGCATATATTGCGTGGATGATAAAGGGTGGCTATGACAAGATGTTGTCTTTGTGTTCCCCAAGTTGGAGATTTGTTGAGGACAGTCCTTGAGGAAGCCCATCACTTTAGGATGACTATCCATCCGGACGACGATAAGATTTATCGAGACATGAGGAGGGTTTTCTTTTCGACTAGAATGAAGAAAGATGTAGCAAAATTTGAAGCTCGATGTTTAGTATGCCAGCAAGCAAAAACAGAACAGAAGAAGCCTGGCGGTTTGCATCATCCTTTGGATGTCCCATAATGGAAGTGGAAGAGCGTCTCTATGGATTTCATCGATGGTTTGCCTACATCGAGGAGAGACAAAACAGGTATTTGGGTTATAGTGGACAAGCTTACTAAGAGTGCTCATTTCATTCCTGTTAAGAGCAAGAGAACGACAACATGGTTAGCGTCAGTTTATCTTCATGAGATGGTCCCTCTATATGGAGTACCTTCTAGCATAGTGAGTGATCGTGATCCCGTCTTCACTAGTGAGTTCTGGAAGAGCTTGCAAGAGGCACTAGGAACACAGTTATGTTTAAGCACTACATATCATACTCAGACCGATAGACAGACTGAGAGAGTGAATAGAGTTCTAGAGGATCTTTTGAGGCTATGTATCCTAGACTTCGGAGGGACTTGGGAGGAGCACCTCCCATTGTTAAAGTTTGCCTACAACAATGGCTACCATACTAGTATTGGCATGGCACCCTTCGAGGCATTATACATATGACCTTGCAAATTACCGACTTATTAGTGGGAGTTTATGGATGGCTTCTACTTGGAACTGAGACGGTTAGAGAGACTTCTGAAAAGATTGAACTTATCCACAGACGTATGAAGACAGCTTAGGACAGCAGAAGTCCTACGCTAATAAGAGATGGACTAACATTGAGTTCGATGTAGGAGACATGGTTTTCATCAGGGTATCACCCCTGAGGAATGTGGTTCGCTTTGGGTCTGTAGGGAAATTGGCGCCAAGGTTTGTAGGGCCTTTTCCCAAAGTAGGGAAGATAGGTTAGATGACCTATACCAGAGAGGTTAGCTGGTGTCCATGATGTTTTCCACATTTCCCATTCGCGGAAATGTCTTCACAATTCATCAGAGGTAGTTGAGCCGAGAATGCTTGAAGAAGTGGAGGTAAAAAAGGAGGCAACAGTTAGACGAGTTCCTACCCGAATACTTGGATCAGAGATTAAGAAACTATGTAGCAAAGAGGTTAAATTAATAAAAGTACAATGGGGAGAAAACCGCGAGGATGCAACTTGTGAGACCGAAGACAAGATTCATGCTTCATATCCTTTTCTTTTCGAGAGTATGTTCTTAACTTCTTTTTCCAAGCTTTTATTTATACTTACTTTTAACATTCGAGTACATCCTATCGTTCGAACCTTTCGATCCTTAGGTAGAATCCGATGGTTGGAAACATGTGTTTGAGACATGTTATGTTTGATGGTTACAAGTGGATGCAAGTGGTTTCTCATGGATGCATATAAACACAAACACTAGGCACTAGATCATCTCAAACACACTCATACTGCATATGGATGCATGTGCATTAAGATTTTATATGGATGAAAATGGATGTATCATCATATGGATGTTGCATTTGGATGAATGATTATGCACACATATATAGTTAACATGATAAACTAGGACTATTTGCATACATTTTGGTTACATGGCACGAACATAAATTGCATCAAGGAGGTCAATTGAATTAGTCGACCGCCTGATTTTTGCATTAGTGTAAGGACATATACTGTAACGACCCGAAATTTTAGGGCCAAATTAAAATTTTTATTTTAATGAATTTAAAGTATTTTTAATGATTTATTTATTTTAATCGAAGTTAAAACGAACAAATTTAATTTAAATATAAAAAGAGCTAGAAATAGCGCGGTAGTTTGAAAAGTCAAACTTGAACTTTGACTGACCATACAGGATGCCAAATTTAACGAATTTTAGTGAAACCAAAAATATTAGAATCTATTTAAAAATATCTTTCCAACGAATCCGAAAAATCGAAATTTCATAGCGGAAATCAAAAGTTATGGCCAATTCAATTTTTAGAAAGGTCGTTGGGTAATTTGCATAGGTCAAAAATGCTACTTTTTGCATACGAAGGAATTTGAACTCGAAACCACTTCCATTGGTTTCAGAATGATGTTTATGCATTGAAAAACAGTAAACACTTATATATTTCGAGTTTCGGAAAATATTTGTTTAAAAATATATTTTTAATATTAAATATACTGGCCTTAAAAATAGTCATTTTTCAAAAAGTCTCAGAATTCAACGAAATAAATTTTGTTGGATTCGTATCATCAAAACAAAGCTAAAAATGATTTTTCGGTAATTTTTGGAATTAATATATAATTATAATTGATTTTTCAGTGTAAACGGACAATTTTTGACTTTAAAAATTCATTAAAAATTCATACTGGCTCAGAATTGAACGAAATTAATTTTCATAAGTCCACAACATCAAATCATAGCTAAATATATTTTTTGAGAATTTTTGAAGTTAATTTGTGACCTCGGTGAATTTTCATGTACGGTATACATTAAAATATTAATAAAATAATATAATTATTCCAGAACTCATAATAAATTTCGGAATTGGGTCCTGTAACATGTTCCATTGCGTTTAGAAGGCCTCAAAACCTTAAGAACGACAGTAAGCAGGCTTAAATCGGGGTTCGGACCAAAACGGGCCTTAACGGGCTAATTACATAATTAGTTAACCCTAATATAATATTATAAAATTCGGAATTCACTATTCATCCTCTTCCTACAGCCGACATTCCTCTTCACGCTGAACCCATTATGCCGAATTCTTCATTCTTTGATTTCTCTTTCATTTCTCAACGAAAATTAGCGTGTGAGTACACGTTTCGAAGCTCTTCGCGAGCTCTTCGATCTCCGACAAGTCCCGTCCTTCCCCGTGCCCTGTGCCGCCGCCACCAACCCCTCAAACCCGCCGCCTATGTCAGCCCGCCGCCCCCTGTGGGTCCCGCCGCACCTCGCCACCTTCTGGCCGTGCGTAGCTCTCTCGTAGCCGGTCCTTCTCCAACAAACGGCTCGTCGTTTCGTCAACTACAACTCCAGAAAATCGAATTTGAAGTTTTGAACAAATTCTGAAAATAAGGTATGCTTCTGATTTTGCGACGCTTTTAAGCGTTGCTGCAGCAGTTGTTAAAAGTCAGAATTATTCAAACATTGATAACTAATGCGTATGAACCCCGAATCTGAAAATTTCAGATCCGGCAGGACCGTGGTGACGAGTAGGCTTTGCTGAGACTGATTAGGGTGAGAATTTTATTTTTAAATTTATTTAATTTATTTAATTTATTTAATTTATTTAATTATTATTTGCAAGATTATTAACAGTAGAATTAATATGACACGATGTTTAAACATAGATCTAAACCGTTCATAACATATGATGTGGAATCTAAATTGCCTATAGTGCTATGTGATTAGATCTGAAATTTTAGGCTTAAATCTAAATTCATAATTAATTAAAATTAATTATGTGTTATTTATTTAACCATGCCATGTTGATTTTACATATGCTGTGTGAAACCCCATCTTGCAATTTACCTCGATGTTAGTATCGAATCTGATCCTATTGTTGTATTTGGATATTGTTATACGATGTGATGAGAATTTATAGTTTACTTGATGTAAATAAGAACGCGACTTGTGATGAAATTTACATATTCTTTTTTTTTTTTTGTAAAATTGAAATAGAGAAAAATGGACATTTATTTTGATGTTAATAAGAAGTAATTTACGTTGTATGAAAAATTAACATTTATTTTGTTGTTAATAATAAGTAATTTTCAATGCATGAAAAATTAACATTTTTAATGTTAATTAAATAGTAATTTTACCGCAAGTGTACATTAACATTTTTTTTATGTTAATATAAAAAGAAAAAAAAACGTAGGATGAAATTAACATTTTTAATGTTAATATTATAAAGATTCAACCGTATGTACATTAACATTTTTAATGTTAATATTATAAAAATTCAACCTTATGTACATTAACATTTTTAATGTTAATATTATAAAAATTCAACCGTATGTACATTAACATTTTTAATGTTAATATTATAAAAATTCAACCGTATGTACATTAACATTTTTAATGTTAATATTATAAAAATTCAACCGTATGTACATTAACATTTTTAATGTTAATATTATAAAAATTCAACCGTATGTACATTAACATTTTTAATGTTAATATTATAAAATTCAGCCGTATGATGACATTAACATTTTTAATGTTAATATTATAAATTAAATATTGGACATGTAAAATTTCACATTTTTACTTATGTGAATAAAATAAATTATTAGACATGTAACACATTTTTATTAATGTGAATAAATTGTAATGTGAATAAAATGGTAATTTTAACTGTATGCACAATATACATTCTTATTAATGTAATATATATAAGAATTTACTCCGCAGGTGAAATTTAAATTTTTAGAAATGTAACTAAAGTTTACCTTTTATTTTATGTAAACAAATTGAGAATGTGAAATGTAACTAAAGTTTACGTTTTATTTTATTAAGAATGTGATATGTAAATAAAGTTTACATTTTTATTAATGTAATATATTCAAGGACTTCACCGTAGGAAAAAGATTACATTTTTATCAATGTAATTAAAGTAGGAATTGGTGTTAACATTAAATTTACATTTAATTATGTAAAATTAAGGTATGAAATTTGGAATGACATAAATTTACATTTAATTATGTAAAACCAAAGTAGGAATTTGTATTAACATGAAATTTACATTGAATTATGTAAAATTAAAGTGATGAGAAATTAACATTTTGTTTAATGTTAAATATAAGGAATTTACATGGTATGAGAAAGTAACATTATTTTTAAATGTTAATAATAAGAAACTACACCGCATGAGCAATTAACATTATTTTTAATGTTAATTAAATAGTAATTTCACCGCATATGTAAATTAACATTTTTAATGTTAAAGATAACACCGTATGATGTAATTAACATTTATAATGTTAATATAATAAAATTTTAACCGTAGGATGTCATTAATATTTTTAATGTTAATATAAAAGTATTTACAACGTATGATAAATTAACATTTTTGTGTCAATGTTAAAAATAAGTATTCACATCGAATGAAAATTAACAATTTTGTTAATGATACAAATAAGAATTTACGTTGTATGAGGAATTAATATTATTTTTGATGTTAAAAATAAGTAATTTACAATGCATGAAAAATGGACATTTTTAATGTCAATTAAATAGTAATTTTACCGTAGGATGAAATGGACATTTTTAATGTAAATTAACAAGAAATTTCAACCGTAGGATTTAGTTAACATTATTCATAATGTTAATATAAAGAAAATTTAACTGTATGATAAAATTTACTTTATTTTTAATGTTAATGATGCGTAATTTAAACGTATGATAAGATTAACATTATTTTTAATGTTAAATAAAAAGAATTTACATCGTAGAATGATTAACATTATTTTTAATGTTAAAGTAAAAGAATTTCACCGTAGAAGGATTTAACATTATTTTTAATGTTAAAGTAAAAGAATTTCACCGTAGAAGGATTTAACATTATTTTTAATGTTAAGGTAAAAGAATTTCACCATAGGGTAATTAACATTATTTATAATGTTAGTATATAAGGAATTTGACCGTAAGATGAATTAACATTGTTTTTAATGTTAATATATAGTGAATTCCACCGTAGTATGAATTAACATTATATTTTGTTTTTGTTAAAATAAAGGAAATTCAACCGTAGGTTGAATTAACATAATTTTAATGTTAAATTAAAGAGTAACTTAACTGTGGGATTGAGCTACATTATTTTTAATGTAAAGTAATAAAGTAATTTAACATAGGATGAGATTACATTATTTTTAATGTTAATAAAGGATAATTTAACCATAGGGTTAATATACATTTATTTTTAATGTTAATATTAAGAGAATTACTTCGTAGGATAAAATTAACATTATTTTATAATGTTAACATAAAAGAGAATTGACCGTAAGAATGTTACATTTTTTTTATGAAATTAAGAAGGAATAACACCATAGGGTGAGTTAACATTATTTTTAATGTTAATAAAGGGTAATTTAACCATAGGATAAGTCAACATTATCTTTAATGTTAAAATTAAGAAAATATGCATCGTAGGATGAGTTAACATTATTCTAAATGTTAATATAAAAAGTGTATACACCATAGGGAAAAATTTACATTATTTTAATGTTAAAATAAAGGAATTCCACCGTAGGATGAGTTTACATTTTATTCAATGTAAATAAGTAAGAATGTGACATGTAATTTCAAGTTTGCATTTTATTAAATGTAAAGAAAACAAGAATGCGATATGTAATGAAAGTTTACATTTTATTCAATGTAAATAGGTAAGAATGCGACATGTAAATGCAAGTTTACATTTTATTCATTGTAAATAAGTAAGAATGTGACATGTAATTGCAAGTTTGCATTTTATTAAATGTAAAGAAAACAAGAATGCGATATGTAATGAAAGTTTACATTTTAATTAATGTAAATAAAAATATGATTTTGAGAATGCGTCGTTAAATAAGAAGTTTGACTATTTTAAATAATTAAAATAGAATGAATTGTTAATAAAAATAATAATTAACAAATAAGAAGGATTTTCAAAAAATATATATATATGTATATATATACGAGGATTGTTTGGGAAGTCCGAGATATTCTCATCCCAAATTAATCCAGCGGCGTTAAAGATCGAAGTAAGAAGACGACGTATGAAGACCGTAAATCTTCCCTCGAATGGACAGCGATCGAGATCCTGAATTGACTTGCTACCAATTCATGGGTCAAGGTCATTGCCCAGACGTACGTGTTGGTTTCACGGATTTGACTTTCGTTCAGACCCAGAGCATAAGTTTAAATGGATGGTGTGTCTGACATCGTACTTCGTTATATATCATATTGTTGATTTTCTGTTAATATATAAATATTGGTGGTGGAGAATTTATTCTCTACTTAACACCCATTTATGTATTGATGGAGAAGCAATGGTATGGCATGGAGTGACAGTGTGGCATACTAAGATGCAATGATCAAGGTTTCTTGTTGAAAAGCAGAACCTTGTGGAGACGATCAAAGCATGGCCTGTTTAGGCGTAGCTTTGTGTAACGGGACTTCGCAAACCTCACACCCCGGTTGAGTCAAAAACGGGCGAAGGGAACGCAGGGAAAGCAGCACGTTTCTTTCTAGCTAGAAGTAGTGTCAGGGACCTCCCAGCGCTGATACTTTACTTATGTGGATGATGGAATGTGGAGCGCCTCGGATAGGTCCTATAGGACCGGGAAACGTGTGCTTAGGAATTGTCAATACGCTAAGCTGTATTTGCGGACCGGCCCTGCCATTTCCAAGGGTTCTCCGCGGGAAATCCTGAGGCATTAGCTAGAATGTCTCGAATCGGTAAGGAGCTCCGCTCTAGCCTTGACTCATGATGGAAACCAAAATCCAAATACGAACCGACGAATTTGATTGTATTACTAGTACGGAGGCATAGTATATGGTACCTATGCTTCCTAGGATTAATACATTTACTTTGAAATGCTTTCATATACACTAATAATAATATTAGATGCGTATTTGCCGTATTTAGCATGTTTAATCACCATAAGGTAAAACCCTATCCTCTGGTGTGCGTTGTATTGTGTGATGGGACTTGGGTCTTATGGTGATTCCATTTTTTCCAAAAAAAGCATTGCGTTGTTTACGATGTACTTATTTATTTGTTATGACACTTTAAATTATGCACGGCAATCCATTAGAGTAAACCCGTTCCGCGTTAGCGGCGTGGTCTTTGGATTTGCCTTATATCTAATAGTTATTTTACTTAAGAATTCTCACACCAGTTCTTGTTTAGCATGCCGGGAATAGGATGCAGCATGATGGGGGGTTCTCGCTTCGCGGTTTGGTGGCGAACGGGAGACTCTTACCCCCACATGTCCCTGTTGAGGGTTGGTAAGGCAATGGCCGGGAGGCTCGAGAGGGTCGCCGTAAAACAAGGTGTCTGGGGGACCACTGTGAGCCACAGTGGGTTTTACCTGCTGCTTTGGGGGGATGAAGGGATGGTTGCAAAGCCTACCGGATTTCGTCCGGGCTATCACAGTTGGTATCAGAGCTTTGGTTTACAAAGCGGAATATAACATATTTATAATAATTCGTTTACGTAGAATCACTATATTCTACGGCGAACAGTTCATGAGATACATAATAGCCAGTCACTTTATCGTCATCTTTTCATTCATCCTTCGATCTTTTCTATCTCTTAGAATCACCATTTCAGTTGTTTTGACTCTTCCCTTGATCGTGCATTCGAAGAAGACTAAGAGAAGTGGCGATGCTCAATTGGCACATGTGTACGAAGGAGCGAAAGGACCAACTTCTTCGGTGGAAGGCCTGATGTTACAGACGGTACTATTCTGTTAAAAACAATCTCTGCGTTAGTTCCTACTCTTCTATTTTTCTTTTTCCTTTTCGAGGACGAAAAGTTCTTAAGGAGGGGAGACTGTAACGACCCGAAATTTTAGGGCCAAATTAAATTTTTTATTTTAATGAATTTAAAGTATTTTTAATGATTTATTTATTTTAATCGAAGTTAAAACGAACAAATTTAATTTAAATATAAAAAGAGCTAGAAATAGCGCGGTAGTTTGAAAAGTCAAACTTGAACTTTGACTGACCATACAGGATGCAAAATTTAACGGATTTTAGTGAAACCAAAAATATTAGAATCTATTTAAAAATATCTTTCCAACGAATCCGAAAAATCGAAATTTCATAGCGGAAATCAAAAGTTATGGCCAATTCAATTTTTAGAAAGGTCGTTGGGTAATTTGCATAGGTCAAAAATGCTACTTTTTGCATACGAAGGAATTTGAACTCGAAACCACTTCCATTGGTTTCAGAATGATGTTTCTGCATTGAAAAATAGTAAACACTTATATATTTCGAGTTTCGGAAATTATTTGTTTAAAAATATATTTTTAATATTAAATATACTGGCCTTAAAAATAGTCACTTTTCAAAAAGTCTCAGAATTCAACGAAATAAATTTTGTTGGATTCGTATCATCAAAACAAAGCTAAAAATGATTTTTCGGTAATTTTTGGAATTAATATATAATTATAATTGATTTTTCAGTGTAAACGGACAATTTTTGACTTTAAAAATTCATTAAAAATTCATACGGGCTCAGAATTGAACGAAATTAATTTTCATAAGTCCACAGCATCAAAACATAGCTAAATATATTTTTTGAGAATTTTTGAAGTTAATTTGTGACCTCGGTGAATTTTCATGTACGGTATACATTAAAATATTAATAAAATAATATAATTATTCCAGAACTCATAATAAATTTCGGAATTGGGTCCTGTAACATGTTCCATTGCGTTCAGAAGGCCTCAAAACCTTAAGAACGACAGTAAGCAGGCTTAAATCGGGGTTCGGACCAAAACGGGCCTTAACGGGCTAATTACATAATTAGTTAACCCTAATATAATATTATAAAATTCGGAATTCACTGTTCATCCTCTTCCTACAGCCGACATTCCTCTTCACGCTGAACCCATTATGCCGAATTCTTCATTCTTTGATTTCTCTTTCATTTCTCAACGAAAATTAGCGTGTGAGTACACGTTTCGAAGCTCTTCGCGAGCTCTTCGATATCCGACAAGTCCCGTCCTTCCCCGTGCCCTGTGCCGCCGCCACCAACCCCTCAAACCCGCCGCCTATGTCAGCCCGCCGCCCCCTATGGGTCCCGCCGCACCTCGCCACCTTCTGGCCGTGCGTACCTCTCTCGTAGCCGGTCCTTCTCCAACAAACGGCTCGTCGTTTCGTCAACTACAACTCCAGAAAATCGAATTTGAAGTTTTGAACAAATTCTGAAAATAAGGTATGCTTCTGATTTTGCGACGCTTTTAAGCGTTGCTGCAGCAGTTGTTAAAAGTCAGAATTATTCAAACATTGATAACTAATGCGTATGAACCCCGAATCTGAAAATTTCAGATCCGGCAGGACCGTGGTGACGAGTAGGCTTTGCTGAGACTGATTAGGGTGAGAATTTTATTTTTAAATTTATTTAATTTATTTAATTATTATTTGCATGATTATTAACAGTAGAATTAATATGACACGATGTTTAAACATAGATCTAAACCGTTCATAACATATGATGTGGAATCTAAATTGCCTATAGTGCTATGTGATTAGATCTGAAATTTTAGGCTTAAATCTGAATTCATAATTAATTAAAATTAATTATGTGTTATTTATTTAACCATGCCATGTTGATTTTACATATGCTGTGTGAAACCCCATCTTGCAATTTACCTCGATGTTAGTATCGAATCTGATCCTATTGTTGTATTTGGATGTTGTTATACGATGTGATGAGAATTTATAGTTTACTTGATGTAAATAAGAACGCGACTTGTGATGAAATTTACATATTCTTTTTTTTTTTGTAAAATTGAAATAGGGAAAAATGGACATTTATTTTGATGTTAATAAGAAGTAATTTACGTTGTATGAAAAATTAACATTTATTTTGGTGTTAATAATAAGTAATTTTCAATGCATGAAAAATTAACATTTTTAATGTTAATTAAATAGTAATTTTACCGCAAGTGTACATTAACTTTTTTTTTATGTTAATATAAAAAGAAAAAAAAACGTAGGATGAAATTAACATTTTTAATGTTAATATTATAAAGATTCAACCGTATGTACATTAACATTTTTAATGTTAATATTATAAAAATTCAACCGTATGTACATTAACAATTTTAATGTTAATATTATAAAAATTCAACCGTATGTACATTAACATTTTTAATGTTAATATTATAAAAATTCAACCGTATGTACATTAACATTTTTAATGTTAATATTATAAAAATTCAACCGTATGTACATTAACATTTTTAATGTTAATATTATAAAAATTCAACCGTATGTACATTAACATTTTTAATGTTAATATTATAAAATTCAGCCGTATGATGACATTAACATTTTAATGTTAATATTATAAATTAAATATTGGACATGTAAAATTTCACATTTTTACTTATGTGAATAAAATAAGTTATTATACATGTAACACATTTTTATTAATGTGAATAAATTGTAATGTGAATAAAATGGTAATTTTAACTGTATGCACAATATACATTCTTATTAATGTAATATATATAAGAATTTACTCCGCAGGTGAAATTTAAATTTTTAGAAATGTAACTAAAGTTTACCTTTTATTTTATGTAAACAAATTGAGAATGTGAAATGTAACTAAAGTTTACGTTTTATTTTATTAAGAATGTGATATGTAAATAAAGTTTACATTTTTATTAATGTAATATATTCAAGGACTTCACCGTAGGAAAAAGATTACATTTTTATCAATGTAATTAAAGTAGGAATTGGTGTTAACATTAAATTTACATTTAATTATGTAAAATTAAGGTATGAAATTTGGAATGACATAAATTTACATTTAATTATGTAAAACCAAAGTAGGAATTTGTGTTTACATGAAATTTACATTGAATTATGTAAAATTAAAGTGATGAGAAATTAACATTTTGTTTAATGTTAAATATAAGAAATTTACATGGTATGAGAAAGTAACATTATTTTTAAATGTTTATTATAAGAAACTACACCGCATGAGCAATTAACATTATTTTTAATGTTAATTAAATAGTAATTTCACCGCATATGTAAATTAACATTTTTAATGTTAAAGATAACACCGTATGATGTAATTAACATTTTTAATGTTAATATAATAAAATTTTAACCGTAGGATGTCATTAATATTTTTAATGTTAATATAAAAGTATTTACAACGTATGATAAATTAACATTTTTGTGTCAATGTTAAAAATAAGTATTCACATCGAATGAAAATTAACAATTTTGTTAATGATACAAATAAGAATTTACGTTGTATGAGGAATTAATATTATTTTTGATGTTAAAAATAAGTAATTTACAATGCATGAAAAATGGACATTTTTAATGTCAATTAAATAGTAATTTTACCGTAGGATGAAATGGACATTTTTAATGTAAATTAACTAGAAATTTCAACCGTAGGATTTAGTTAACATTATTCATAATGTTAATATAAAGAAAATTTAACCGTATGATAAAATTTACTTTATTTTTAATGTTAATGATGCGTAATTTAAACGTATGATAAGATTAACATTATTTTTAATGTTAAATAAAAAGAATTTACATCGTAGAATGATTAACATTATTTTTAATGTTAAAGTAAAAGAATTTCACCGTAGAAGGATTTAACATTATTTTTAATGTTAAAGTAAAAGAATTTCACCGTAGAAGGATTTAACATTATTTTTAATGTTAAGGTAAACGAATTTCACCATAGGGTAATTAACATTATTTATAATGTTAGTATATAAGGAATTTGACCGTAAGATGAATTAACATTGTTTTTAATGTTAATATATAGTGAATTCCACCGTAGTATGAATTAACATTATATTTTGTTTTTGTTAAAATAAAGGAAATTCAACCGTAGGTTGAATTAACATAATTTTAATGTTAAATTAAAGAGTAACTTAACCGTGGGATTGAGCTACATTATTTTTAATGTAAAGTAATAAAGTAATTTAACATAGGATGAGATTACATTATTTTTAATGTTAATAAAGGATAATTTAACCATAGGGTTAATATACATTTATTTTTAATGTTAATATTAAGAGAATTACTTCGTAGGATAAAATTAACATTATTTTATAATGTTAACATAAAAGAGAATTGACCGTAAGAATGTTACATTTTTTTTATGAAATTAAGAAGGAATAACACCATAGGGTGAGTTAACATTATTTTTAATGTTAATAAAGGGTAATTTAACCATAGGATAAGTCAACATTATCTTTAATGTTAAAATTAAGAAAATATGCATCGTAGGATGAGTTAACATTATTCTAAATGTTAATATAAAAAGTGTATACACCATAGGGAAAAATTTACATTATTTTAATGTTAAAATAAAGGAATTCCACCGTAGGATGAGTTTACATTTTATTCAATGTAAATAAGTAAGAATGTGACATGTAATTTCAAGTTTGCATTTTATTAAATGTAAAGAAAACAAGAATGCGATATGTAATGAAAGTTTACATTTTATTCAATGTAAATAGGTAAGAATGCGACATGTAAATGCAAGTTTACATTTTATTCATTGTAAATAAGTAAGAATGTGACATGTAATTGCAAGTTTGCATTTTATTAAATGTAAAGAAAACAAGAATGCGATATGTAATGAAAGTTTACATTTTAATTAATGTAAATAAAAATATGATTTTGAGAATGCGTCGTTAAATAAGAAGTTTGACTATTTTAAATAATTAAATTAGAATGAATTGTTAATAAAAATAATTATTAACAAATAAGAAGGATTTTCAATATATATATATATATATGTATATATATATACGAGGATTGTTTGGGAAGTCCGAGATATTCTCATCCCAAATTAATCCAGCGGCGTTAAAGATCGAAGTAAGAAGACGACGTATGAAGACCGTAAATCTTCCCTCGAATGGACAGCGATCGAGATCCTGAATTGACTTGCTACCAATTCATGGGTCAAGGTCATTGCCCAGACGTACGTGTTGGTTTCACGGATTTGACTTTCGTTCAGACCCAGAGCATAAGTTTAAATGGATGGTGTGTCTGACATCGTACTTCGTTATATATCATATTGTTGATTTTCTGTTAATATATAAATATTGGTGGTGGAGAATTTATTCTCTACTTAACACCCATTTATGTATTGATGGAGAAGCAATGGTATGGCATGGAGTGACAGTGTGGCATACTAAGATGCAATGATCAAGGTTTCTTGTTGAAAAGCAGAACCTTGTGGAGACGATCAAAGCATGGCCTGTTTAGGCGTAGCTTTGTGTAACGGGACTTCGCAAACCTCACACCCCGGTTGAGTCAAAAACGGGCGAAGGGAACGCAGGGAAAGCAGCACGTTTCTTTCTAGCTAGAAGTAGTGTCAGGGACCTCCCAGCGCTGATACTTTACTTATGTGGATGATGGAATGTGGAGAGCCTCGGATAGGTCCTATAGGACCGGGAAACGTGTGCTTAGGAATTGTCAATACGCTAAGCTGTATTTGCGGACCGGCCCTGCCATTTCCAAGGGTTCTCCGCGGGAAATCCTGAGGCATTAGCTAGAATGTCTCGAATCGGTAAGGAGCTCCGCTCTAGCCTTGACTCATGATGGAAACCAAAATCCAAATACGAACCGACGAATTTGATTGTATTACTAGTACGGAGGCATAGTATATGGTACCTATGCTTCCTAGGATTAATACATTTACTTTGAAATGCTTTCATATACACTAATAATAATATTAGATGCGTATTTGCCGTATTTAGCATGTTTAATCACCATAAGGTAAAACCCTATCCTCTGGTGTGCGTTGCATTGTGTGATGGGACTTGGGTCTTATGGTGATTCCATTTTTTCCAAAAAAAGCATTGCGTTGTTTACGATGTACTTATTTATTTGTTATGACACTTTAAATTATGCACGGCAATCCATTAGAGTAAACCCGTTCCGCGTTAGCGGCGTGGTCTTTGGATTTGCCTTATATCTAATAGTTATTTTACTTAAGAATTCTCACACCAATCCTTGTTTAGCATGCCGGGAATAGGATGCAACATGATGGGGGGTTCTCGCTTCGCGGTTTGGTGGCGAACGGGAGACTCTTACCCCCACATGTCCCTGTTGAGGGTTGGTAAGGCCATGGCCGGGAGGCTCGAGAGGGTCGCCGTAAAACAAGGTGTCTGGGGGACCACTGTGAGCCACAGTGGGTTTTACCTGCTGCTTTGGGGGGATGAAGGGATGGTTGCAAAGCCTACCGGATTTCGTCCGGGCTATCACAGTTGGTATCAGAGCTTTGGTTTACAAAGCGGAATATAACATATTTATAATAATTCGTTTACGTAGAATCACTATATTCTACGGCGAACAGTTCATGAGATACATAATAGCCAGTCACTTTATCGTCATCTTTTCATTCATCCTTCGATCTTTTCTATCTCTTAGAATCACCATTTCAGTTGTTTTGACTCTTCCCTTGATCGTGCATTCGAAGAAGACTAAGAGAAGTGGCGATGCTCAATTGGCACATGCGTACGAAGGAGCGAAAGGACCAACTTCTTCGGTGGAAGGCCTGATGTTATAGACGGTACTATTTCTGTTAAAAACAATCTCTGCGTTAGTTCCTACTCTTCTATTTTTCTTTTTCCTTTTCGAGGACGAAAAGTTCTTAAGGAGGGGAGACTGTAACGACCCAAAATTTTAGGGCCAAATTAAAATTTTTATTTTAATGAATTTAAAGTATTTTTAATGATTTATTTATTTTAATCGAAGTTAAAACGAACAAATTTAATTTAAATATAAAAAGAGCTAGAAATAGCGCGGTAGTTTGAAAAGTCAAACTTGAACTTTGACTGACCATACAGGATGCAAAATTTAACGGATTTTAGTGAAACCAAAAATATTAGAATCTATTTAAAAATATCTTTCCAACGAATCCGAAAAATCGAAATTTCATAGCGGAAATCAAAAGTTATGGCCAATTCAATTTTTAGAAAGGTCGTTGGGTAATTTGCATAGGTCAAAAATGCTACTTTTTGCATACGAAGGAATTTGAACTCGAAACCACTTCCATTGGTTTCAGAATGATGTTTCTGCATTGAAAAACAGTAAACACTTATATATTTCGAGTTTCGGAAATTATTTGTTTAAAAATATATTTTTAATATTAAATATACTGGCCTTAAAAATAGTCATTTTTCAAAAAGTCTCAGAATTCAACGAAATAAATTTTGTTGGATTCGTATCATCAAAACAAAGCTAAAAATGATTTTTCGGTAATTTTTGGAATTAATATATAATTATAATTGATTTTTCAGTGTAAACGGACAATTTTTGACTTTAAAAATTCATTAAAAATTCATACGGGCTCAGAATTGAACGAAATTAATTTTCGTAAGTCCACAGCATCAAAACATAGCTAAATATATTTTTTGAGAATTTTTGAAGTTAATTTGTGACCTCGGTGAATTTTCATGTACGGTATACATTAAAATATTAATAAAATAATATAATTATTCCAGAACTCATAATAAATTTCGGAATTGGGTCCTGTAACATGTTCCATTGCGTTCAGAAGGCCTCAAAACCTTAAGAACGACAGTAAGCAGGCTTAAATCGGGGTTCGGACCAAAACGGGCCTTAACGGGCTAATTACATAATTAGTTAACCCTAATATAATATTATAAAATTCGGAATTCACTGTTCATCCTCTTCCTACAACCGACATTCCTCTTCACGCTGAACCCATTATGTCGAATTCTTCATTCTTTGATTTCTCTTTCATTTCTCAACGAAAATTAGCGTGTGAGTACACGTTTCGAAGCTCTTCGCGAGCTCTTCGATCTCCGACAAGTCCCGTCCTTCCCCGTGCCCTGTGCCGCCGCCACCAACCCCTCAAACCCGCCGCCTATGTCAACCCGCCGCCCCCTGTGGGTCCCGCCGCACCTCGCCATCTTCTGGCCGTGCGTAGCTCTCTCGTAGCCGGTCCTTCTCCAACAAACGGCTCGTCGTTTCGTCAACTACAACTCCAGAAAATCGAATTTGAAGTTTTGAACAAGTTCTGAAAATAAGGTATGCTTCAGATTTTACGACGCTTTTAAGCGTTGCTGCAGCAGTTGTTAAAAGTCAGAATTATTCAAACATTGATAACTAATGCGTATGAACCCCGAATCTGAAAATTCCAGATCCGGCAGGACCGTGGTGACGAGTAGGCTTTGCTGAGACTGATTAGGGTGAGAATTTTATTTTTAAATTTATTTAATTTATTTAATTTATTTAATTATTATTTGCATGATTATTAACAGTAGAATTAATATGACACGATGTTTAAACATAGATCTAAACCGTTCATAACATATGATGTGGAATCTAAATTGCCTATAGTGCTATGTGATTAGATCTGAAATTTTAGGCTTAAATCTGAATTCATAATTAATTAAAATTAATTATGTGTTATTTATTTAACCATGCCATGTTGATTTTACATATGCTGTGTGAAACCCCATCTTGCAATTTACCTCGATGTTAGTATCGAATCTGATCCTATTGTTGTATTTGGATGTTGTTATACGATGTGATGAGAATTTATAGTTTACTTGATGTAAATAAGAATGCGACTTGTGATGAAATTTACATATTCTTTTTTTTTTTTTGTAAAATTGAAATAGGGAAAAATGGACATTTATTTTGATGTTAATAAGAAGTAATTTACGTTGTATGAAAAATTAACATTTATTTTGGTGTTAATAATAAGTAATTTTCAATGCATGAAAAACTAACATTTTTAATGTTAATTAAATAGTAATTTTACCGCAAGTGTACATTAACATTTTTTTTATGTTAATATAAAAAGAAAAAAAAACATAGGGTGAAATTAACATTTTTAATGTTAATATTATAAAGATTCAACCGTATGTACATTAACATTTTTAATGTTAATATTATAAAAATTCAACCGTATGTACATTAACATTTTTAATGTTAATATTATAAAAATTCAACCGTATGTACATTAACATTTTTAATGTTAATATTATAAAAATTCAACCGTATGTACATTAACATTTTTAATGTTAATATTATAAAAATTCAACCGTATGTACATTAACATTTTTAATGTTAATATTATAAAAATTCAACCGTATGTACATTAACATTTTTAATGTTAATATTATAAAATTCAGCCGTATGATGACATTAACATTTTTAATGTTAATATTATAAATTAAATATTGGACATGTAAAATTTCACATTTTTACTTATGTGAATAAAATAAATTATTAGACATATTTTATGTAAACAAATTGAGAATGTGAAATGTAACTAAAGTTTACGTTTTATTTTATTAAGAATTTGATATGTAAATAAAGTTTACATTTTTATTAATGTAATATATTCAAGGACTTCACCGTAGGAAAAAGATTACATTTTTATCAATTTAATTAAAGTAGGAATTGGTGTTAACATTAAATTTACATTTAATTATGTAAAATTAAGGTATGAAATTTGGAATGACATAAATTTACATTTAATTATGTAAAACCAAAGTAGGAATTTGTGTTAACATGAAATTTACATTGAATTATGTAAAATTAAAGTGATGAGAAATTAACATTTTGTTTAATGTTAAATATAAGGAATTTACATGGTATGAGAAAGTAACATTATTTTTAAATGTTTATAATAAGAAACTACACTGCATGAGCAATTAACATTATTTTTAATGTTAATTAAATAGTAATTTCACCGCATATGTAAATTAACATTTTTAATGTTAAAGATAACACCGTATGATGTAATTAACATTTTTAATGTTAATATAATAAAATTTTAACCGTAGGATGTCATTAATATTTTTAATGTTAATATAAAAGTATTTACAACGTATGATAAATTAACATTTTTGTGTCAATGTTAAAAATAAGTATTCACATCGAATGAAAATTAACAATTTTGTTAATGATACAAATAAGAATTTACGTTGTATGAGGAATTAATATTATTTTTGATGTTAAAAATAAGTAATTTACAATGCATGAAAAATGGACATTTTTAATGTCAATTAAATAGTAATTTTACCGTAGGATGAAATGGACATTTTTAATGTAAATTAACTAGAAATTTCAACCGTAGGATTTAGTTAACATTATTCATAATGTTAATATAAAGAAAATTTAACCGTATGATAAAATTTACTTTATTTTTAATGTTAATGATGCGTAATTTAAACGTATGATAAGATTAACATTATTTTTAATGTTAAATAAAAAGAATTTACATCGTAGAATGATTAACATTATTTTTAATGTTAAAGTAAAAGAATTTCACCGTAGAATATAGAAGGATTTAACATTATTTTTAATGTTAAGGTAAAAGAATTTCACCATAGGGTAATTAACATTATTTATAATGTTAGTATATAAGGAATTTGACCGTAAGATGGATTAACATTGTTTTTAATGTTAATATATAGTGAATTCCACCGTAGTATGAATTAACATTATATTTTGTTTTTGTTAAAATAAAGGAAATTCAACCGTAGGTTGAATTAACATAATTTTAATGTTAAATTAAAGAGTAACTTAACCGTGGGATTGAGCTACATTATTTTTAATGTAAAGTAATAAAGTAATTTAACATAGGATGAGATTACATTATTTTTAATGTTAATAAAGGATAATTTAACCATAGGGTTAATATACATTTATTTTTAATGTTAATATTAAGAGAATTACTTCGTAGGATAAAATTAACATTATTTTATAATGTTAACATAAAAGAGAATTGACCGTAAGAATGTTACATTTTTTTTATGAAATTAAGAAGGAATAACACCATAGGGTGAGTTAACATTATTTTTAATGTTAATAAAGGGTAATTTAACCATAGGATAAGTCAACATTATCTTTAATGTTAAAATTAAGAAAATATGCATCGTAGGATGAGTTAACATTATTCTAAATGTTAATATAAAAAGTGTATATACCATAGGGAAAAATTTACATTATTTTAATGTTAAAATAAAGGAATTCCACCGTAGGATGAGTTTACATTTTATTCAATGTAAATAAGTAAGAATGTGACATGTAATTTCAAGTTTGCATTTTATTAAATGTAAAGAAAACAAGAATGCGATATGTAATGAAAGTTTACATTTTATTCAATGTAAATAGGTAAGAATGCGACATGTAAATGCAAGTTTACATTTTATTCATTGTAAATAAGTAAGAATGTGACATGTAATTGCAAGTTTGCATTTTATTAAATGTAAAGAAAACAAGAATGCGATATGTAATGAAAGTTTACATTTTAATTAATGTAAATAAAAATATGATTTTGAGAATGCGTCGTTAAATAAGAAGTTTGACTATTTTAAATAATTAAAATAGAATGAATTGTTAATAAAAATAATTATTAACAAATAAGAAGGATTTTCAGTATATATATATATATATATATATATGTATATATATATATATACGAGGATTGTTTGGGAAGTCCGAGATATTCTCATCCCAAATTAATCCAGCGGCGTTAAAGATCGAAGTAAGAAGACGACGTATGAAGACCGTAAATCTTCCCTCGAATGGACAGCGATCGAGATCCTGAATTGACTTGCTACCAATTCATGGGTCAAGGTCATTGCCCAGACGTACGTGTTGGTTTCACGGATTTGACTTTCGTTCAGACCCAGAGCATAAGTTTAAATGGATGGTGTGTCTGACATCGTACTTCGTTATATATCATATTGTTGATTTTCTGTTAATATATAAATATTGGTGGTGGAGAATTTATTCTCTACTTAACACCCATTTATGTATTGATGGAGAAGCAATGGTATGGCATGGAGTGACAGTGTGGCATACTAAGATGCAATGATCAAGGTTTCTTGTTGAAAAGCAGAACCTTGTGGAGACGATCAAAGCATGGCCTGTTTAGGCGTAGCTTTGTGTAACGGGACTTCGCGAACCTCACACCCCGATTGAGTCAAAAACGGGTGAAGGGAACGCAGGGAAAGCAGCACGTTTCTTTCTAGCTAGAAGTAGTGTCAGGGACCTCCCAGCGCTGATACTTTACTTATGTGGATGATGGAATGTGGCGCGCCTCGGATAGGTCCTATAGGACCGGGAAACGTGTGCTTAGGAATTGCCAATCCGCTAAGCTGTATTTGCGGACCGGCCCTGCCATTTCCGAGGGTTCTCCGTGGGGAATCCTGAGGCATTAGCTAGAATGTCTCGAATCGGTAAGGAGCTCCGCTCTAGCCTTGACTCATGATGGAAACCAAAATCCAAATACGAACCGACGAATTTGATTGTATTACTAGTACGGAGGCATAGTGTATGGTACCTATGCTTCCTAGGATTAATACATTTACTTTGAAATGCTTTCATATACACTAATAATAATATTAGATGCGTATTTGCCGTATTTAGCATGTTTAATCACCATAAGGTAAAACCCTATCCTCTGGTGTGCGTTGCATTGTGTGATGGGACTTGGGTCTTATGGTGATTCCATTTTTTCCAAAAAAAGCATTGCGTTGTTTACGATGTACTTATTTATTTGTTATGACACTTTAAATTATGCACGGCAATCCATTAGAGTAAACCCGTTCCGCGTTAGCGGCGTGGTCTTTGGATTTGCCTTATATCTAATAGTTATTTTACTTAAGAATTCTCACACCAGTCCCACGACTGACCCATAGTTTGTTTCACCTTTTTGCAAACTTGGGTGCCCTCTCTTATACACGGGCAGCCAAGTAGACAGGTTCATTCTTTGCTTGTAGTCATTTCTTTGGAGCTGCTTATTTTCTGTCTCTTGGATTTGCTGAAGTAGAGAGGTGATGACTTGGAGCTTGAAGACATTTATCTTTTGTTCTATGGCATCTTTTCTTTTCTTTTTAGACATCAAATTTATTTCTTTTCTGCAACTTGTTGTAATAGCTTAGATTCTATGACTGTGGATTTTCTGTGATTGATGACATTATAATTTTCCGCTGCTATAATGTTATTACTCTATGAATTTCCTTTGCTATATTGTATCTGTGTTCTGTTTTATTGTATTTATGTTGTATTCCAAAAATGATTACTCCTGCTTTCATTCCGTGGAAGTTTGGGGTTATCACATATACGCACACCATTGCATATGTTCATTCAACCATTAGAAAAATCTTAAGGACAGTGGATGCTTGTGAACGATGGATGAATAGATGGTTGTGGATGTTAGGATAGTAACATTCTACTTAACTTTGAGATTTAGGGACGAAATCCTTTAAGTAGAGGAGAATGTAACACCCCGTAATTTTAAAGACCATTAATGACAATAAACTAAAGGATACTTAATTAAATATTAGGATTAAGTAAAATGGACAGCACTGTTCCATTCGTCTCGGAATTCTGGTTCAGATAGACTCCGAGTTTGCGTAAAACAGACATCGTGCGAAGAAGATATAAAGGCTAGAATATACATATAAGAAGGATATATATAAATAAATCAAACCAGAAATTCAAAATAAATCTAATTAGAGGAGTGACAAACCAATTCAGGAAAATGACCCATTGGGGGTCGACCTATGGGTCGACCATACAAGGGTGTGTGGACCCCTGGGTCGACCCACTTCTGAACTGGGAGGATTCATTTTCTGAACCTGGACTTGTTTGTTTGCTGGGTTCATTGGAGATAGTCTATATAAAGGCCAACATTTTTATATTTTTCCTACACCTAAAACAGTGGAGGCAAGGAGATGCCACCTCAGGTTGGATTGAATCAAACCATCTTCTATAACACCAGCATATACATACATCAGATACATTTCTTATACACCGATCCAATCTCTGTGAGTTCATGTTACTATTGGATATAAAAAATTAATAGTAACCCGGACATATTAATAAACCTGGATCAGATCCTATGCATGTTAAGAAACAGATTCATGTTTAAACAGTTCTGCTATAATTACATGGAATTTCCGTACACCTATTCTATTGTTCAGTTGTTATTATATGCCTATTTCTATTATTTCTGTTCTTCTCCCTCTATTACCCCTTTTTATTTTATAAGCCTAGGCTACCTTAGAACCTAGGCCAATCACGTAAGAGACATAGGAATGAACGAAATTGGGACAATTAGGGAATGTTTGAGAATGAAAATAAAAGAGGGAAACTTGTGGCATGCCTTGTATTGTGGTATATAACTAAAATTTAGGGTGTATGAACATGTAAATTTGTAGGCTTAATTCAAAGATTAAGGGAACAAGTAAATAAACTGTAAGTTACCAGTGAAATCTGTTAAAACTATGGGGTTAAGCAAACCTATTTAATCTATTAGGATCGTATGAACCTGTTAATCTGAAAACTTAACCTGTTACATCTGTTGGGGGTTATACGAACCTGTTAATCTGTAACCTATTAAATTTTTGGGGGTTATACAGTAAGACGTAACCTGTTGAAATCCTAGTTGATTTGGGGACACAAGTTTAGGAGTTTGACTTGTGTCATCTGCTGTGTGGGACCCATATTAGTCAGTAACCCATTTTGGTATTAAATGGGGACCTCGCACTTGATAAGGGTTAGGGCACGCTTACTGAACTAATTATAAGAGGTTCATTTGGAAAGGGGTGTGTGATGGCGCGTTCCAACGGGGTCATATGCGTACATGGGTCCGGCCTGCCTGGGAAAATAAGCCACTGTAGCACCTGTAAATAGATCAGTGTCCTTCTGTAGGTTGCCACTTTAGGAAGTATACGCCCTACCGTGGGGCCGACACAGGGTATTTACGAGTTAGGGAGCCGATCGCTTGGAGGTAGTAATTAGAGTAGATCTAGTCCTGCCTGTTTAGGTACCCACTATTTCTATTTGGGGCAACACCCGTTATTTGTGATGGGTACCCGTTATTGCTGTTTGGGGGTAAAACCTTTATGTAACTAGAAGTACACCTAAATCTACCATTATATTTTTGTTGGGATGATTCTGTTTTTGTTAAGTAATTGGAAAACCCCTAATTCGGTATACTAGTATTGGTGCAGAGAAAGTAGTTGAGAAGCATAGTTAACCATGTTCATCCTCTTCATACCTGTTATGTCTATTATCTCTCATCAGTTTATTTGGTGAAAATTAGGTTCACATCCTTAAAACTAAACTTAATTAAGCTCACATCCTCCCATTCTAAAACATATAAATCTCATCCCTATTTTTAAACAGCGGCTAATTTGTTTCCAGCACTACCCTTTTCACATGTAAAAGTGCGATTAACGTGGACCTAAATCCGCGTTATACGGATCTAGTATATCCAGAAACATATTTTTCTCTCTCTATGGCGGCGCTGTCATCGATCAAAAAATTTGATTTTGGATTTTGTCGATGTAAAATTCAATTTACTTGGGAATTTTTCTGAGATTTAATTAGATCGTTGCTTGATTTATATAATGGATGTTACTTCTTCAAGGTAATTTACACTTTTTATTAAAAAAAATCGTATTCGTGTATTATTTTTTGTTTTGATAATTATATTGATTGATTATTCTGATGTTCTATTTCTTGTCGAGTTTCGTCAATGGATAATTTAGTTATTGTATAAAGTTTTAGAGTTGTTATTGATCATTCAGCCGTATTTATGAATTTCTCAATATATTTGTTCTTCTATTTCGAATACGTGTACAAAAGTATGCAAATATTGTGAATTTTAGCATACAATTATGCAACTATTTGGTAGAATACATGCTTACTGGTGTTTTGCATTTATTCAGGAAAGTTGTGTGTGACTGTGCATATATTCTGTATGTATACACCCAAATATGCCAATCTTTTGAATATCTGTTTGTATGCGTGTTTGACGAAAAGGTTGCATAAAAATTATCTATTTGTTTGCATGTCGGATGATTAGTTGCGTACAAATATGCATATATTCTGAATATATTCATATTAAAGGTGTTCTGCATATATTTTGTATAAAAATATGTGCAAATATTCTGAAATTTAACATATAACTATGCAACTATTACTGTTATATGCATACATGTATGAATCTATTTATAATTATATGAACATGTTTATGTAGTTTTATTTGATGAATGTAAATTAGGCTTATTAATGTTGATTTTTTCTCTTTGTATAACCGTGTTCCTGCAACTATTGGTGTATTGGTGTATAGGTAGAAGAATGCCTTGTCATCCATCATCGTCTAAAAGGTTGAAATCTGCAGGTGAATTTACGAAGACTGCTAGATTTTGTTTGTATAACAGTGTTCCTACTGATATTGGTGTATTGGTACTGTTAAAGTTTGGGAATGATAGTTGGTCTATTCGTCTTTATTTTGATAGTTCCGTTGATATTGTGAGAGATGCACTGTTCTTCAAAAGACATCTAACTACATTTTGTTTTGGCATCTTATTGTTTATTTTATGATACTTGGTTATAGTGTTTACAATTAGTAATTGTTGTGAACATTTTTGTGATGTTTTCAATTTAGTTTAGTATTTTAATATTAATTTCTGTGATGTTTATAGTTATTTTTTCCAGCTTATATGTTTACAGCTATTTTTGTAATGTGGCTTCTGCAATTTGTTAATTTCTGTGAAGTTTACAGCAATATGTTTATAGTAATTTCTGTGATGTTTACATTTACTAGCTAATATGTTCACAGTTATATGTTTGTAGTTATTTTTATTACATATTCTGTAAAACTTTTGCAGTTCTGTTCATACAGCAAGTATTCCAAACATCCAAGACAGCATAAGCTATTTTATTAATACTGCAAATATTTGTTGTTATGTAAGCAATTATTAGGAAAAAATGCGTAAATGTATGTAAGTATTCAAAAAATTACACATAACAAACATTTAGAGCATTTGCATATATGTATGCAACTAATAATAAAACTTTCATATAGGTATGAAAGTATCCTGAATATTTTGGCAATTCAAATATGCAGAACATTTTGCCTAGCAAAAAAATAGGCGGAACATTTCATAATGTTTGCGAATAAGTATGAAAGTATTTCGAATAAGTGTACACAATTAAGAAAAATTTCATAATATCATTTAAAATAAGAATAAATCAATTCAGTACATAAAATTCCCCAGTAATTCTGTCTAGAAACTACATAAACATGTTTGCGTAGTTCGAAAATAGAATATCAGTCAACATTTTTACAAGAAATCAAAACAGCATTTTTTTCACAATTTTAATCACTAGGACGTTTGCATCTAATAGTAGGTACGTCTGTGTGCGGTGATCATCTACAGTCCAACTATAACGTTTGCAACTGAGAATCTTGTGAGCAAGCACAAGTCATTGAGCATTAACAGCGTCACCACTGTATATTTCATCATCTTTATCGATTTCTTTGTCCTCGCTTCTTTGTTTCATTATATTGATAATGAACATTCCACAATCGACGCGGTAGAATTGTAAAAAGTTGTCAGTTTGTTTGAATAATTGTTTTTGATATGAAAACATGCATACAAATATGCAAGAATCCTCAATATTTGCATACAATATAAAATAATACAACTTTTCTAAATATCTGCATATAAGTATGCTAATATTTAGGAATCTGCATACAAGTATTCTAATATACATTCCCAATTTTCCAAGTAAATGCATACAAATGTGCAAGTATTTTGAATAGATGCACATGGGTGTGAATGTAGTCTGAATAGATGCACACTAATGTGAAAGTATTTCTGAATTGATGCACAGTAGTGAGCAAATATTCTTAATAGATGCACATTAGTGTGCAAGTATTCTGAATACATAAACACTAGTGTGAAAGTATTCTGAACAAATGCCCACAAGTGTGCAACTATTATGAAAAGATGCTCAAAAGTGTGCAAGTATTTTGAATAAGAGCATACCATCATGCACAAACTGTTAATAATATAAGCATGCAGCTATTTTAAATATCTGCATACAACTATGGAACTATATTTATTATCTGCATACAAGCATGCAAATATTGTCAATATTTGGATACAAGTATCTCAATATTCCTAATATTGGCATACATGTATGCAAATAATCTTAAAATTTGTATACGTGTATGCAACTGTTCTGAATTTATTTACTTACGTATGGACTTGTTGGGGGAAATTAGCCAATTCAAGCTGTTCGTGTTTCTGATATTCGTTCTTTTTAAACTCTCTTGAAATTCCATTAATGTAATTTCTCTGTATAAAAACATATACATTTAAAAATGTTGTTAACAATTTACACATGCAAATTTGCATATGAATTATGATCAATTTACATAACATATCATGCAATAGTACTTAATAATAGCAGACAATAATGCAAGAATTCTTATTAAAAGCATGCATTCATGCAATATTCCTTAATAATAACATACAATCATGCTAGAATTCCTTATACAAGCATAATCGCAATCAGTAATACTTAATAAGAGCATACAATCATTCTATAATAATTAATAATATCATATAAACGTTCAATAATTCCTTAAAAAAGCATAGTCACATGTAATAATTTTTATTAACAGGAAACAAGCACGCACAATATTTCGTTCAGTCTTATTACAGTATATACTATCCAGAGATTATCAATGGTCGGAGATGAAATAAAAAATTAAGAATTACTACCTTCTTTCCCGCCATTTCTTGTAAATCATTGCTGAATACGACAAATAAGTTGCAGATTTTTTTGAGATCTAGATTAAAACGATGAAGATCGGCTGTGGATTTTAATTTTTCTCATTTATCGGTTGAGGTAAGAAAACGATCAGCTATGGAATTAGGGTTTTAGCGAGACTAAAGGAGCGAAATGACTGATTAAATGATGACGCATCATTGTTGGAGGGTTTTGTTACTGCGTAAGGGTAGAACTGTAATTTTTTCAGCAGAATTTCAAAAATAGGGATGTATTCTATATTCTTTTTATCAGCGGTTTTTTTTAATATTTTAAAACTTAATAGGGACCTGTAAAAAACGCACCCGTTTATTTGGCTGTCATGATATTTTTACTTCCTTATATGCTAAAAGTCACTAGACTCGCCAGACTTTATGTCTGAACCATTTTGTTTCCTTTTCTCTCTTTCCTTTTCCCCATAGGTTCCCAAGGTGGAACGCTCTGGCGTGATTAGGACTTTCTCTCTCTTCTGTTTCTGCTTGGATCTGGATCTGCTTTGATGTACCGCTTAGACTATTTGTCTACTTTGTTCTGGCTACTTGTGGGAATTATGATTTTTCATTTCTGTAATCTGATGGTTTTTAGCGCAAGACAGATGTTTTTGTTTGATGTATTTTGTTCCAATATTTTAGCCTGATGTTGTAACTGATTTGAGACTACGATATTTTTTGTTGAAAAATAAATTTTTAAAATTCCGCTGCTATTTTATATACCTATCTTGTGAGAATCTGTTTCTGTTTACTTATATCACTTCATGGAACTTAATGCACTCTGATAAAGAGTGACATTAACGTACGTAAGGTGTCACAAACGTATTAATTTAAATAAACAACTCAAGAACGCAACCTTATTGGGTGTTTCAGCCCCCAAGGGGTCGATCGCACCCCCTAAGGGGTGTCGACCGCTAGTCGACCGCTTGGCGGCTGGACAACCCAATAAATCTAGATGGTTAGGTTTTTTCTTAGAGGATATATATAAATAAAAGGCCTAGATTAGTTCTAAGTAATCCAACGGCCTATGCTCACAGGGTCAACTATATATAGTCCCTCATATCACACTATGAAACCCTAATCATTCTCTATCCCTACCTCATGTTGCCTCTATGCCATTGCTAAATTCCAGAGAAAAATAAAAGAAAAAGGTTAAGGATTTCTTTTATTCCTCCAATCCTATTCTTAATCTCTCTATTCTAATTCATGTAAGTTTAGTATTCTGGAATTTGGCATAAACATATGTATGAAATTCTAATACATGTCTCTTATATATACATGATTAAAAGGATTGTTAGAGCACGATTGAATGCAAAGAATTAGCGCAGATCTAGATCTACTACAAATTTCTCTCTATTCTGCCTAGATATGTGAATGGAATATTGTTTACTTAAGGCATATTCATGTTTTTATAAGAATATTATGTTGATATATATATGCCTAGGAGGATTTGTAATTTCGATAACAAAACACGAAAACCCCCAAATCCTCTATTTTATATTTGTGTATGAATTATCATGATTATTTAGGCTTGTGGACGTTTTGATTTTAATATTGGGTTAAAGATGAAAATGGGTGTTGCTACTATTGTGTTATTTCATGTAATTCACCGTATTGAATAATTGATTGTAACAATTTGTTTATTTCATGGTTTGATTGGGTTTTGGTCTCTATTTTGAATCCAAACATATTCATACTTGAATTATGTCAAATGTAAGCATTTTTATGTGCATACTACCAAAAAGAGGTGAAATAGATAAAGTAGAAATTATAAACATACACATATAAATGTATGTAATAATCTATTTTTAATCATTCAAAGCCTAGGATGCAAGTTGAAATTTGTATCTATGCATATTTTCCTTTCACTGTTGTACGTTATTCTGTTATTATGCCATCATGCCTAAGCTGTAGTGATAAAAGTATGGAAAAACTAACTTGTATACCTTGATTTGGACAAATTGACAATTGCCACCTTGTTAGAACATTTCCTCGTTTATACGTATATTCACGTTAATTAGATGATATACTTTATACTTAAATAAACGTAATCAACGTAATTAACATTGTATTAGCGTAAAAAATGCGATTAGGTTCGAATTCGAATTTGAAATGTCCACTTAATATATGATTGATTGCTTGTGTGTGCGTATATTGAATGGCTTTTTGTGTATATATATATATATTAATAGCGACATATAGACACGAGGTTAGTTGCCATTTGTGGTAGAAGTCTGCTCGGAACCGACCGGAAAATCCAGCAACCACAAGTAGGCCCAACTAATGTGAGATGTATTGGTGCCATGGGCCATTCAAAAACTTACTACACTGGACACGAGGTTAAATCAACTTGTAGTAGAAGTCTACCCGGAACTGACCAACATATCCAACATCTACAGGTACATGGTTTAATGTGAGAGGTCCAGTGTGTGTATATATAACTATATATATAATTCTATTGCGTGTGAAAATAGGTAGGCTTACTACACCTTGAGAAGGTCTTTAGTGGCTGACTCTTTTTTTATATAGTTTAGGTCTTAAGTGGTTAGGACTAGGATCCCTCCAAAGGTTTACTCCTTGGAGTGGAACCAAAGTCATGGGACCCACACTTATTAGATTTAAAGTAAGTCTTTGGGTCCTCCTTCTCTAAAGTGGTTAGGCATAAAACGGTAACGAAGTAGGGTAGCTTATGGGGACGTCCACTTCCTCTAGAAGCTTGTAAGGGCTCAACTTGGGACGGACTTGGTATATAAAAGATATGAGGCTAGTGCATTCTAACCAACTGTCTAAGGGAAGTCTAAGCAACACAGGTGTCCTACTGTAATATCAGCTAAGTATTAACGTTCACAATACTACTTCTCATATTACAAGTGAGAGTATAGACCTAAGAACGTTAACATATTAGGACGGGTCTTAAGGGGCAAGAGGTCCGCCTCAGGGATATAAGATATCATAAGAATCCACCTTTAATAGGGCCATAAGTGACCAAGAATTCCCACCTCGTTGGGTCTTTACCCTAAAACACTAATGGGCGATTGACTTGGATATCCACCCCATTGGTCAGATACTTGGTGTTTGTGTGAATCTTGTGTGATGTATAGACATGCCTTGAATTATGTAACCTGCTAAAAATATAGGGTATGGACATTAAGTTACATCATATTTCAGTCACATAGAACTTTATGTTCTAACCCCTCCCCTTAACATATTCGACAGGTTAGTAGATGGGGTAAAAGCCATGAACGAAATCATGATCGGAGCTGAAGAAGAAGACGAAATTATTTTGTATTATTAGTAATTATCGCTTTACTTCTCTTGGAAACTTTTGAGAATGAACTATTTGATGTATTCATTGAACATATGTAACTATGACTGTTGTATTTCTCTGGTTTTTAGATAAATGGTACATCTTATTTAAGTATTATATTTTCTCTTTCCGCTGTGTGAGACTTCCATTCGAAGTATCTATTATTATTATCTGTGCAAATGTAATCCTTACAGGAACCAATGACCCATTTAGAATGGCTCTAAGTTTCGATGAGCCTTTTCTAGGTTGAAATTTAGGCCCATTCTAGGCGTGTTGTTATAGATATATTCGAGCGAGTAGTGTTTTTCGCCCCTTAAATAGATTTCGGGACGAAATCTATTTTAACGGGGGAGAATGTAACACCCCGTAAAATACATAAGTATTAATAATAAATATATAATGAAAATAAGCAATTATATAATGAGGTTGGAAAATGAGATTTTGCAGCTTTAGGAATTTGGTTACGAAATTATTTTATTTGGGTTCATGGCGAAATTCTGAATCGTTTCATATATAATATGCAAAAACAGTCAACATATAAAGAAGTTATGAACAAATGAATTTGGACAGTAAACACAGAAAATATATATTTATAATTAAATGGGCAATATATATATATATATGTGTGTGTGTGTATTTCCAAAATATATATTCAACATAAAGGGGGAGAATTTGAATTTTGAAATGAAGACAAGATCGTAGGGACAAAGGATATTGTATATAAGGAACAAGATTAAGAGATTAAGGACTGTATTAGTTAAAATAAACACCTCAGCAAACACACGATTATTGGGCGTTCCAGCCCCAAGGGGTTTACCGCCACCTAAGACGGGTGTCGACCGCCTGGCGGCTGGACATCCCAATAAATCTACATGGTTTGGTTTTTTTTGGAGAGGATATATATAAATAAAAGATCTGTATTAAATCAAACTAATCCAACGATCTACGCTCACACGGGCGACTATATATAGCCCCTTATATCACACTATGAAACCCTAACCATTCTCTATCTCTGCCTTCATGTTGCCTCTCTACCATTACTAAATTCCAAGAAAATAAAGGTTAAGGGTTTCTTCTAATTCTCCGACATAAATTCTTATCTCCTTTCTATTCTGATTCATATAGGTTTTTAGAATGAACTTTGGAATTTGGTATATATATAATATTCTAATACATGTTTCTTGTATATATATATATTAAGCGGATTATTGGAGCACGTTTGACACAAAGATTAAAGCATAGATCTAGATGTACTACAGATTCTTCTTTGTTCACCCTAGATCTGCGAGTGGAATATCGTTTACTTAGGCATATTCATATTATATTAGATTATCATATTGAAAGATATGCTTATGAGGATTTGGAAATCGATAATATAAACATCAAAACCCCAAAATCCTTCATTTTATGTTTGGGTATGAATTGCCATGATTATTTGAGTTTTTTGGATTGTTGATCTTAATATTGGGTTAAAGATGAAAAAGGGGTGTTGCTACTATTGTTTCTATTTTATGTAAATAAACATTTGATTGTAACCTAAAAGGGTTTAGATTTGGGTATTTCATGATTTGATTAGGTTTGGATTCGATTTTGAATCCAAACGTATTCATACTTGAAATATGTCAAATGTAAACGTTTTTGTGTGCATAACATCAAAAAGGGGTGAATTAGATAAAGTGGAAATTATAAACATACATGTATAAGTATGTGTTATACTCTAATTTTAATCCATTATTGAAATCATTCCAACAAGCCTAGGATGCAAGTTGAAATTTGTATGTATGTATATTTTCCATCCAATGTTATTTGTTATATTGTCATTATGTCATCATGCCTAATTTGTAGTGGTAAAAGTATGGAAAAACTAACTTGCATACCTTGATTTAGGGAAATTTGGCAATTACCATCTCGTTAGAACGTTTCCTCATTCATACGAATATTTACATTATTTAGGCGTTATAATTATTTTTCTTATATAAACGTAATCAACGTAATTAACATTTTATTAGGGTAATAAATGTGATTAGGATAGAATTAGAATTTGAATTGTCCCTATATACATAAATGTATATTGATTGCATGTGTGTTAGTATAGAATGGTTATATATTTAATAACATACAAACACGTGGTTAGTTGCCATTTATGGTATAAGTCTGCCCGTAACCGACCGGCCCCTATGGAGGATCACGACCTGACCCCTATGGAAGGTCACGAGTGGAAAGAAAGGTCACGACCTGGAGAGCTTAACCACAAATTTTGCACCAAGAATCGATTGCACATCACAATCAGAGACTAACGAACTAACCGGACTGAAGGGACCAAAACTCGAGTTGCAAAGGTAGTCCAAATGAGAGGTTATTACTCAGGATCCCAAAAGGGATCAATGAGTTAACTTCATGAGTTGGACTTTGCTGCGGGACGTGTGCAAAAGGGTTATCGATATCCATAAATTTAGTTCACCACTGAGAGACGGATTAGCGGCTATGTATCAGTGCAATGGGGTCACTGTGACTCCATGGAGCAAAGTGATCATAGCAAAGGATTGGGTGATCGAGTGGTGGATATCGTATGCTTTACGCACTGAGTGAGAGATGTGAGGATGATTGCTATGTTTGATGTTTGCTATCACCATATGATGCACACCCCATATTACTTTTACACTTTATGTTAGTGTTACCTTAGAGTACTGTACATCTTGTTGTGCTAACTCTTTAGTTGCAGGTCCAGGTTCAGGTATAATTGGATTATACCTGTTATTTTCTGTTTTGTTGCTTATCGCTCATACCAGACTTTTGTCTGACCCAGAGTTTTATGTCTCTTCTTATTACTCTGGGTGCTCCTAAACGAGCAAACTAGAGACAGGTTAGGTGGTAATGCGCGAGTAGCTGTCTGGAGACGAGCAGGAGGCTTCCACGTATGACATACATATATACTCCCTGTGTTGTAGCTGGTCACTGCTTGGGCATTAGTAGTGTAACTTTTCTTTCTTTTGCTTTAGAGACAGAAATTTGAAGTTGTAGCAATGATGTTGGATCATAAGATGTGTTATGTATTCCGCTGCTATGATGATTTAGTTTTCAGCTTATGCATTGTCTCGCCTGTTTTATGTCATTGTTATGTTGTTATTATATTTTATTCCATGCGCTGTGAGAGATACTAGAGGTTCCTTGTTAGTTCATAGTATCAAATTCCATTCTTCTCTTCTCTTTTCTTTTCTTTCGACGGCCGTCCCGTGCTAGTTGGACATCGGTACAGCGCATTTTGAAGGAAATCTCGGCTGGTTCGGGGCGGGCCGTCACGTACTGAGAGCTTGGAGCAGGAGGCTTCAGGATTATATAACTATTATTTATTTCCGCTGTGATGTAAGTGTTATACTCAAATGACATACTTGTATTTCCAAGTTATGTTGTATACTATATTTTATTCGTTCCGCTATGAGATTCGTGTTTACTCTGATATTGTTTGTTGTTCTTCTTCTATTCTAATTTTCTGTCTTATCTATCCTCACCCTCTAACTTCTTTCATTAAGTATCCGGTATTTCCGATTCTTGGATAGTCGATATTGAGTTTATGTCGATAACCAGGATCGCGAAAACAAGGGTCGTTACGGTGGTATCAGAGCTGAAGGTTAAGTTATTACCTTGGCTCTGTGGCGTGACTCAGTAGAGATAGGGTTAACAATACCCAAGATTGAGTTTGAGTGTATATATATGAGTGCTTACTTGTTGTTCAATATAATACGATTTTATATTGTGGAGATTTATTGATTGAGTTGTTTATGAATTTTGGTCGATCAGTTTGATCCACTGTATCGGTAGGAGGTTATAAACACTCGAATACGATGAACCGACACTGTATGTTTTGAAAAGAGGGTAAATGAAATAATTTTACCCAAAATATATTTTGATATAAACAAAGTATAGATATTTGAAATATTATAGTATACTAGATATATTGGTTGTTATTATAATCAGATAAGATTATGATTGAAATGGTTATGTAAATAACCAATCAGAATTCATATAATGGTAGTATATGGAATCAGATGTATTAAATCTGAATTTAAATCAGAATTGAAATTACAACTCTGGAAAGTTGGAAAGGTGCTTTTAAATGGATTTGGATTAAATATATGGGAATTTTAAAATTTTGGGAGATTTTAAATTGTTTATAAAGTATTGTGAATGGTATTTTATAATGTATTTCAAATGGAAGTGTTTAGAAATGGTTTTAAAAGTGATATAGTATTGAACTCACTTCGATCGCTGGAAAATAGATTCCGATGATGACAGCTGCATCATCAGTGTTCATTTTCGAGTTGCTAAGTGACGGATTACTACCAAAGATTTTGTTTTTAAATTGTTTGGTGGAAAAGCAAGTTGTTTTGAATCCTGGAAAGGGGTATCTGGTTTTAGAAAAGCTAAACTGTTTAAAATTCCCTGGGAGAGATTGTTTGGATTGAAACAAATTAAATTAGAATTTGTAAAAGCAAATAGAAATAGAAATTGAATTAAAACTAGTTGAGGGGAAAATGAATTGAGATAGAAAATATCGAATTAGATTGGATTGGAGATAATCCGAAATGAAATTGGACTGGTAAGTTAAGAGTTGAAATTAAAAATGGAATCTGAGTTAAGAACAAAATTTGGCTTGGGTATAACCGAATGATTGGGATGACATTGGTATATGCAGAATTGGTAACAGGTGGAAATGATATAATGATATGCCCGACAAAAAAGTACAGGTTTATATTTCATATGGGTATGAGATTTTTATGAGCCGATGTGGCAAGGCGGTTGGCTGTTTGATTTTCTTTTGGGTTGAAACAGGCCTAGAGAAGAGAGTTGGAGTTTGAGCTATTGACTAGTACAAAGCATGTGCTGGCGAAATTTTTCGAAAAGTTAAGGTGTTAGAAAATTTTCAGGATTTTTGAAAATTTTAGTTGGTAAGAATAAATTTATAATTTAATTGAAATTATATTGGTTTAGTTAAAACTGAAGTTAAGAAGCAAACAAATAATTTTTAATCAGTTAGTAGGGTTGTTTTCCACCTTATCAATTTCGAGGACGAAATTATTTTAAGGAGGGAAGAATGTAACGACCCGTATTTTTACGGTATTATAATTAATTTATTTAATTATTTAAATTATGATTTAGAGATTGAAATGGGTTGTTTAATTAAATTATATTGAATATTTAATTAATATAAATAATAGAATAATATATTTAATTCTGAAATAGTCGAAAATAGGGAATTGACAATAATGTGTGAATTGGACAATTTAAAATATATATATATTCAGTTTAGAGCTAAATTGTATTAACGAATTTATTTGTAAATGTTTGCCAAACGTATAATTTATATTATAGTTATAATCGAGCCCGAAATGGCGCGGTTTGTTCATAATTTGGCGATTCGAACTTTAAATGAATATACAGAATCCGTTTTAAATCGGATTTCTGTGAAACAAGAAACGTTGGAATCTGTTGAGTTATATTTTTCTAATAGAAGAGAAAAATGGAGATTTCACTTTATAGATTGTCAGTTATGGCCAAATCAAATTTTCAAATAGTCGATATGAAATCACTTATAGGCCATAACGGTTATTTAATTTTTATTTAAATATCGGTTTCGAATGTGGACAAATCCTTTTAGGCGTAGGCATAATTAAATTTTTAGAATTTTACAGTAATTTTTATTTCGTAAAATAAGCACTTTTTATTTCGGAATATTTTATACCCTATATCAACATTTTGAGGTTTCACAGATTAAGCTAACTTGTCTGTATTATTTTATTTTTGAAACCGTGGCACATTTCTTGTTATAACGATATTTTTATTTCTGTCGTTAGCGGTCCGTATGTTAAATGAACTTTATGTATCAAGGACCATAAATCATTAGGAACTATGCCCCAATAGGAAGTGTTTACGATGTCTAAAAGCACACCTTAAAGACCATCTAACCCTGGGAGATGGGAGTGTGCGAAATGTTTACATAAATTTAAAAGGGTGGTCCACGATTACTGCATGTTTTGGTGTTTAACGTGCGTTTTAATGGCTATTCTGTTTTACACTTTAGTGTTTAACTTCACAAACAAACGTTGTAATCCTGTCATCTAGTCCCACTTCTTGTCCTACTGTCATATTTAAAGGATAAAAATAAATGAAATATATTTATATTCATTTCTTAACCGCTAAGTTTTGTACCCCGTCGCTTCAAAACGCAGTCCTACCCACTGTAAACTGCTAAGCTATGATTTGGCAAATCCAACAGAAATAAAGTATATAGCCGCACGTGATAAAATATCTATCACCAATGCCTTGAGGGTTAAATTTATTTGCGTATAAATATATCACAAAGTACCCCCTCTCCTTCCTTTCTAGTTGCCAACAGTTTCATGACTGTTAAAACCCTCGTATCTCGTCTCTTTTAAAAAAAGAAAAATACCTCATGAATTAAAATAAAAATGTATGATACTTCTTATATGACGTGGGACGGGAGAACGCTAGTGCTGGGCATGTGCGGCTCTTGCGTGAAGGGTGAAGTGAAGGGAGTTTTACTGTGCCGCATGCACTGTAGAGGATGGGAACGATGGGTGTAAGACTCGCGGAAATATTGTTCAAATCATTGTACTGAAGCGGAATAAATTTCGCTTGGATATATAGGGGAGCGGAAAGGAGAAGCAAAGTCATGTGTGGAAGGAAATGAGGGGATGCCGCGTTTTCACCCGGGCAGTGCGAGCTGATGCCGCGTTCACAGAAGGAGGTTCAGGGGGGAGTCTTTGTTTTTGTGGAGTCTTTGTGGAAGCATGAATACGTGAGGACAAGGAATGGGGCGTGAGACAGAAGCCAGAAGGAGGCGGAGTTGGGAAGGCTTGGGTGATGTTAGATCAAAATTTGGACCTAACACCCAAATTGTTCTGAATCTTATAGAGTTTTAACTGAAGAATGAGGAAAAAGAAAATAACACACAGAATTTATAGTGGTTCGGCGTTAACGAGCCTACGTCCACTTTATATGTTATTGATTATACTTTATGTGCTGGTACAATCAATGATTTCTCTCTAGCTCACTTTTACAATAGTGATTTCTCTCAGTAATCTAGTAATAAAACTGATAAGAAATGGTAGTATGACAATAATGGCGGAATCAGTCCTCAATATTGCCAAAAGGATCCCAAAAAATGCCAAGCTCCGGGCTATTTATAGCTGATTTTGTCAGGCGGGTCGTGGTAACACGTGGCACGAATCCCGAGAACATCGGATCGCATCGCAGCCGATGAAGAAATAGTCAAATTAGCCGTTGTGGACAGGTGTCGCGATCCCCTTGAAAATCGGATCGAGCAAATGGGGAGAATCAGTCAAAATGACGGTTGGGAACACGTGTCGCTGGATCCGTGTGTCTCGGATCGCAGAAGACTAGCTCGTGCTTGAAAGGGTCAGAGGCTTCGCTGTGCATCAGGGGATCGGATCGGTCTATACTGGGCAGTAATATGTGTACGGATCGGATCGCATAGAAGTGTCGTTTCGCTGATGAAATGGGGGCGATCCGTTGAGGTGCGATCCAATGAGGTGCGATCCGGTAAGGGGTGAGTCAATGGTGCGATCCGTTCCTTCATGTACTTAGGGAATGTAGTTTCATACTTTCTTCTTATGAATGAACCTGGGTGGCTTGGTCAAAAAGCTAGCCAACATTTTTCCCCCTCGAAGTATGTTTTATCGATGATGGAACATGCTTCGAAGCTATAGAATCGTCTTTTCACAACGAGTCGCAAATCAGTGAACAATTCCTTTTCTGGGATCTTTCAGAGTCTTCATCACTGGATCCATCGGTCATTTATCGATTCGGATCGCGTGCTCGAGTCGCGGTCCGTTAGCAAGCCATTCGCCTCGTTCTTTGGTGAGCACTTGGGCCTCTTCACGGAACGGAACGAGATGGGCTTTTCTTCGAGACGTGGTGGGCTTTTGGTTCGCGGCCCATCTATTTTCACGGTTCGAGTAAAACAAAAATTGGAATATTAACGGTCGCCTCGTGACCTATATAAACCGCACTCCCTCTTCACTTTCCCCCTTCTTCTAGCTTCTGCATCGCGCCGCCAGCTCCGTTAAGGAAGAACCCTAGTTTTTCAAACCTCCAAAAATCCGATTGTTTTCCCAACTTTTAGAAAGGTAATTCTACCGAAAGCATCCTTATTCGATATCGCTCTCGTTTTTATGAGTTTTTTCGACTGGTTTGAGGGAAGAAACGATGGAATTTTGTGATTTTTGGGGGGACCAGCGAGGCGCCATGGCTGATGGGTTCAGAGGTTGGAGTTCGGAAATGAGAAGGAGAGGAGAGAAACGGAGGAGGAAGGAGAAGAGAGAAGGCCGGTTTGGATCGTGGGCAAGGAGAGGAGAGGGAGAAGATGAAGGCCAGTGGCGAGACGGAGGGTCGTGGTGACGGCAGAGGCGTGTATCGTGGGGGGCTGCAACGATCCGGCAAAGACCCCGACCACTCAATTTCACGATCCGAGAGAGGGTCGACCCCTACTGTCTCACGATCCGAGAGGAGGGCGATCTTTCTGCCCTGCGATCCGAAGGAGGGCGATCCCTCTGCCCTGCGATCCGAAGGGGGGCGATCCCTCGGCCCTGCGATCCGAAGGGGGGCGATCCCTCGGCCCTGCGATCCAAAGGAGGGCGAACTGTTATACACACCGCGATCCGACTCGTAGTTCACGATCCAAACAAATTTTGAACTTTAGACGATGCCTTATCACCATAAAATTCTGAACAGTTAGGTTAGGGCCTTGATGTCGGACTTTCTGGACTAAATGACCACATAATTTGACTGCATATGACGACTAATATTTTGATGATCTTGATAACTTTTACGCTTTATCTTTAATGCGTGCACAAGCACACACACCGGCACTTGCACACACGGGGGATGGGTAGTTTTAATCTCATTTTTCATGTTTTCTCGCCTAACAGTAATGTCGGATAATCAATCTTCTTCAAGATCTGTTACAGAAACGGAGCCCGAGGTTCCTGAGCAATACAACCCCGATGTCCCTCCAATTAACCCAGGAGGTGAAGATTCTGGATCTGAATACGAGGCAACGGAATCGGATCCGTCTGAAAGTACTTCATCTAGTGAAGAGTCTGAGATAGACAGGCGAGCTCCCGATGAGATTCCTGGCGCGCTCGGGATAGAAAAATTTTCTGATTCTTTAGCATCTAAACTCGATGATATAAAGCTTAAAAGAATCTGCCTGAGACATGGGATCCCTTGGGATGATGTGATGACACCCGGTAGCGAAGATAGACCCCACTTAGCTCCGGAAGGGTATGTGGCAGTCAGTCGAACCATGTGCTTGGTAGGGGCTATTCCTCCGTTTCCTCCAATCGTCATTGAGACCTTAAAACGACTGGGTATCTCTCCGATGCAGCTTCATCCTAATGCCTACGCATCTCTATACACCCTATATATTGCATACGCGGAGATCCTACATACCGAACTCACATTTAGAGATTTGACATTCTTCTTTCTTTTCAAGCATCGCTCCTCGGCAACCCCAAATTTCTCTTTCTTTGAATCGGTGGCGAATAGGAAGGTTCTGTACGACGGATACAGCAATATAGGGGATCCTAAGTCTGATTGGTTCTATATAAGGAAACAGGCCGGATGCTCAAGAAGATGGCTTAAATCAAGTAAACTTTAATCTTTTGACTGAATATCTTGTTCAAGAAGCCGAAGTATTAACATTCTCCCCCCTTTTTCTTTGTTTGAAACAGATCACGTCTTCCCGAAAACGGAGGGTCCGTTATACAATAATCGATTGTCTATTCTTCTACAAAGCAGATCCGACTTTCTAAGGATCAAAAAGTGCATCACTGATGAGAATCTTCATAAGCATCATCTTCTGGATATAAGATTTGGACTGGGCGCTGGCGGCAAACCCTATAGATACGTGCCCCCAACGGAGGGAGAGGGAACGTCGCAAGCAGTAGAAACAACTAAATTTCGCAAGAGTCCTTCCCCGATAGTCATCCAAGACGATGAGGACCTGAACATATACAGAGGGGATGAGGCCCGCGGTGACAAGTCCGAGAAAATCCCAGTTTCTACTCCAATCGAACCCGCTGCTCCCGATGATTTGACAGAAGAACAGTTATTCAACGAGCTGAGCAAAATTCCCCTGCCCGATGATGTATACACAGAGAGGGACTTTGAAGGGGAGCCATTCTTCCCCGCTTTTGAAGAGACCATCGCTCCAACTAGAGAACAAGAAACTAGTCAGATGAGCCTGTCTTCAGGCCCGGGTCTGTTAGGGGGAATTATATGGGATGCACAAATCACACACACTGTCCGACCCCGCACTCTTATATCGTCAGTATTCAAAGTTTTAATATGTTCTTTTCTTTTTTGCAGGAAAGATGTCCCGCAGGCGATCCTATTCTAATCGTTCTCTTCGTGAGGGCACACCCAGTCTTCATCCGGGTACTGAGCGCTCTCGCGGCCCTTCTCACAAGCCGACTTCCTCGCAACCCCGGTCTCTACCGAAATCGACATCTGCCAAGCTTCCCAGTTATCCGGTAGTTCCTGTAGGGGGAAAGAAACTTCCTAAAGAGTTAACTCCTTCGAAAAGTGCACCCTCCCACAGCAGGTCGTCAAAAAGGCATCACGAGTCTAAGGATAGAGGCAAGGACCCACTCAAAGAGTCTGTAAAGGAGAGGAGTCACATCGTCCCTTCCAGCCAGCCAGAGTTGGCTGCCCCCGGGTCACGGGATTACATCCATGGTCCCGAGATTCAAGGTAGGCTGGAAAAGCTGCGGGAACAATTCCCAGACATTTTCTTCGAAAGGATGACGTTTGTTCCGGCCTTGGAACCGGTCCCTAAAAACTGGGATAATGAAGTTGTCGGGCACATCCGCCATGTAGCCAGACAGTATGAGATGATGAAGAAACACGCAGTTAACCTTTCAGAAGTCATTCGAACGCTTGAAATAGAAGCACATAGATCTAAGGCAAAACTTGATAACAACGAAAGGGCCAGGACAAAGATGGAGAAGGACCTGGAAGATGCTCAATCCCAACTACCAAGCCACCCAGGTTCATTCATAAGAAGAAAGTATGAAACTACATTCCCTAAGTACATGAAGGAACGGATCGCACCATCGACTCGCCCCTTATCAGATCGCACCTCATCGGATCGCACCTCAACGGATCGCCCCCATTTCATCAGCGAAACGACACTTCTATGCGATCCGATCCGTACACAAATTACTGCCCAGTATAGACCGATCTGATCCCCTGATGCACAGCGAAGCCTCTGACCCGTTCAAGCACGAGCTAGTCTTCTGCGATCCGAGACGCACGGATCCAGCGACACATGTCCCCAACCGTCATTTTGACTAATTCTCCCCATTTGCTCGATCCGATTTTCAAGGGGATCGCGACACCTGTCCACAACGGCTAATTTGACTATTTCTTCATCGGCTGCGATGCGATCCGATGTTCTCGGGATTCGTGCCACGTGTTACCACGACCCGCCTGACAAAATCAGCTATAAATAGCCCTGAGCTTGGCAATTTTTGGGATCCTTTTGGCAATATTGAGGACTAATTCCGCCATTATTGTCATACTACCATTTCTTATCAGTTTTATTACTAGATTACTGAGAGAAATCACTATTGTAAAAGTGAGCCAGAGAGAAATCATTGATTGTACCAGCACATAAAGTATAATCAATAACATATAAAGTGGACGTAGGCTCGTTAACGCCGAACCACTATAAATTCTGTGTGTTATTTTCTTTTTCCTCATTCTTCAGTTAAAACTCTATAAGATTCAGAACAATTTGGGTGTTAGGTCCAAATTTTGATCAAACATTTTAGTGCTTTCACTGAGAAAACAGTACTAAAGCTTCACTATTCAGTTCTTTGAAGATTCCAGCAACTCAGATATCATGGCTGGAAAGAGATCTAAGGAAGTACGAGCTTCACAAACCAATGAAACCGCGAATGAAGCAGTCGAAGAAAGTGTGCACGAGCTAGGCAATGAGGGAACTTCGGATCGCGGAGCGCCGGGGGCGAACCGATCCGATGAAGGCGCCACGCTCCGAGTCGACGAGAACGAGGCGATCCGGACTGCTAAAGGGGTTGTTACTCGATCCCGAGATAACGCCTCGAATCCTCCGCGTACCGTGACCACGAACCGATCCCAGGGGGGCGCTGCGAGTCGCCATCCTCGATCCACAGCGATCCGAATTGATGATCGGACTACAACTCGACCTGGAAAGGAGCCTATGGCACGCTCTTACCGTCCTGGCCCCTCCGCTCGACCTGGCTCAAGCTCTTTGTGCATAAGAGAAAGTGATGATGATCAATATGACCCTGCTGCTCCCGTTACTGAGGGTGATCTCTCTCGCTTTTCCGAAATGTGGGAAAGATTGTTTGATGAATTAGCTGCTCAAAGGCAGGAAAGCTCCGTCTTGCGACAAAATTTGACTGCTATGGATAGAAGGCTTAATGAACTCGCAAGGCAAAGGACGCCACCAGCTCGTCCGCTCACCCCGGAATATTCTTATTTGTCAAAGGAATCGCCAAGGCCACCGCGGCGACCATACGAGAGACCCGAGAACATCGAGCAACTTCGATTTGGAACCCTGCCGTCACGAGAAGAAGAGGCACAGGGTGTAGGGCCCTCAAACCATAATGTGAACGATCACGCCGTAACTCCCAGAGCTCGAGGTGCGGACAGTCCTGTACAGAACAGACTACCTCAGCCCCGTCGCCGCGCAAATGCTCATGGTAACAGGGGGCAACGAAGCCCAATCCGAGCCCCGGATTTTGTGACTGCTTCCGGAAGAGAGATTAGAGAACCCCGCCGAGCAAGAAGCACTGACCCTGAACCTCCGCTGACCAGTGCAAATGTTGCAGCTATGATCCATCAAATTCTGGCGGATAGCCGTGGACAACGGAATGAAGATTGGGGAATCGACCGCAGTCACACCCCTTTCACTGATGATATTTTGGATGCGACTTTCCCGAGGCATTTCAACATGCCATAGATGAACCGATACACGGGTAGGTCTGATCCTATCCAGCATCTGATGAGATATTCTTGGTCAATGACCGCTGCCGCAGCTTCTGACGCTGTCAAGTGCAAAGCATTTCCCATATTCTTGGAGGATGTAGCATTGTTATGGTTTACTCGCTTACCAGCAAGATCGATTTGTAGCTTCAGGGAGTTGAGTGAAAAGTTCGTAGAACAATTCCGCATCTATGCACAAAAGACAAAGAGTGTGATTGACTTGTTCCTTGTCAAGCAGCGACCAGGCGAGAGTTTGAGAGTGTACCTAGACCGTTTCAACTTGGCCGCTACTGAAGTTAAAGATCCCCATGAGCCAACCGTTGTTGCAGCTCTGATTGATGGAGTTGATAAAGACACTGAATTTGGGAGATACCTGGCGGGCAAGCCACCCCATACTAGAGAGTTATTCTACGAAAAAGCTAACGTACATTTACGCCGGGAAGAAGTATATGCTAACCGAAAGGCAAAAACGGCCGATAAGGAGGAAATCCAGAGCAATGTCGCCATTAAGCAGACAGGAGACAGCTCGGGGAAGGTCGAAGTTAATGTCGGAAATCAGAATCAGGGTGGTCGTCAGTCAGGGAACAATGATAATAATAGTAATGGCAACAACCGGAAGAGGAACCGAGGGAACGACTCCTAGAGAAGGACTCGTCCCAGGGCCTTTGAGAGTTATACGCCAATAAATGATACTCTGGAAAATATCTTCGTGGATTCATACAACGTCCTACGGAATAAGAGGCCACCTCCCAGAGAGTCGACGGAGAAAGAACGTGAAACGGGGAAGTTTTGTCTCTTTCATCAGATTCATGGCCATTCGACAAATGAATGCCGTCACCTAAGAGATGTAGTCGAGAGGCTTCTTCGAGAAGGAAAATTAGATGAATACAGAGTAACGCCCAGAGATAGGGGGCAAGCCGTACAGGCCCCAAATCAGAACCAGAATCAACTTGCTGCCAGGCCAACTGCCCAGCCAAAGGGAAAGGACATCGTTATCAATACCGTAATCGGAGGACTTTATCTCGCCGGACATAGTTCCAAGGCATTGGATCAATATGTCAATGCAGCCAAGCAACACCTCGAGGTAGGGGAGTGTAGCAACCCCGAGGTCAATATCCCGGTAAAGCAACAAAAGATGATGTCCGACGATGTCGTTTTCCGCGAACGAGAAAGCATTGGAGTCCATGCTCCGACTGAAGATCCATTTGTAATCACAGTACCTATCGGACCAGCCATTGTTCATAAGGTTTTAGTGGACAACGGGAGTTCCGTCAACATTCTTTTCAAAAGGACATTCGACCAGACGAACCTCGAAATAAAAGACTTGAAGCCCTGTCAGGGATGGATCCGTGGATTTAACGGAGCATCCACTGCTCCAATGGGTTATGTAGAGTTACCAGTTACGCTTGGGGAAGGAGAACGTCAGAGAGTGAGAATCCTTCCCTTCGTGGTTTTGGATGTTGAATCAGCCTACAATGCCTTATTGGGCCGACCGGCCCTCGCAAAGTTTAGAGCCTGTATAGCCCCCTGGTGCTTATTATTGAAATTTCCCACTGAAGCTAGCATTGGTATGGTCAGAGGAGATCAGGTTGCCGCATGAGCATGTTATGTTGCCGAGCTAAAGTTACTTCGCAATGGAGGGGACATAGAAACCAAGGGCGCTTCTCCCCCTACAAGGGCGGAGACCTTATAGCAACTAAAGAGGATAACCGTTGGAGAGTCGCCCAGAGAGTTGCCCGAGGATATAGATCCCAGAGAGGACCAAGAACCTGGGGGCAGAATGGCAACTCCCAACGAGACAACTGTGGATGTACCGATCGATGATAGTGACCCGGAGAAGGTCCTTAAGATTGGATCCCAGTTAAATCCGAATCTCGCTAAAGAACTGACGGATTTCTTAAAAAATAACTTGGATGTATTTGCTTGGACTCACGCAGACATGTGCGGGATATCCCCATCAATCATGAGCCATTCATTAAGCATTAACCCTAAACATCCTCCTGTAAAGCAAAAAAGGCGAATGCTGGGCCCAGAGAGGTCTGCTGCCTTGAAAGAAGAGGTTGGAAAGCTAAAGAGTAATGGATTTATCAGGGACTCGACCTACCCAGACTGGATTTCAAATCCAGTCCTGGTAAAGAAGGCCAACGGGAAGTGGCGAACATGTATTGACTTCTCGGATTTGAACAAAGCCTGCCCAAAAGATAGTTTTCCGTTACCCCGGATTGACCAGTTGGTGGACTCGATGGCGGGTCATGAACTTCTCTCATTTATGGATGCTTACTCAGGATATAACCAGATTCCGATGCATGTTCCAGATCAAGAACACACTAGTTTTATTACGGATCTGGGATTATATTGCTATGTAGTGATGCACTTTGGCTTGAAGAACGCAGGCGTTACATATCAACGTTTAGTCAACAGAATGTTCTATAACCAGATCGGGAAAACAATGGAAGTATATGTCGACGACATGTTGGTTAAGTCCAAGCAATCCTCCCGTCACACTATGGACTTGGCAGAGATGTTCGACATCCTTCGAAAGTACGGAATGAAACTCAACCCAACAAAATGTTCATTCGGTGTCGCTTCCGGAAAATTCTTGGGGTTCATCGTCAGTTCCCGTGGGATTGAGATTAATCCAGACCAGATCGCGGCAATCAGAGACATTCAGGAACCTAGGCAAATTAAGGATGTGCAAAGCCTTGCAGGAAAAGTAGCCGCACTAAGCAGATTTATCTCCAGGGCTACGGACAAATGCAACCCATTCTTCGAATTAATAAAGCGGGGAAAACGCCACTTCAAATGGACGCCCGACTGCGTAGAAGCATTTCAGAACTTACTGAGGCACCTAGAGAAACCTCCGATATTATCTAAGCCGATGGATCACGAGGACTTATTCGTGTACTTGGCAGTGTCATCCCACGCGATCAGCTCAGCGTTGGTAAGAGAAGAAGATAAGGTCCAAAGACCTGTGTATTACGTGAGCAAAAAATTGACGGCAGCAGAGCGTAATTATCCACGGATAGAAAAGTTGGCGTATAGTTTACTGATCGCCTCTAGAAAGCTTTGACATTATTTTCAGGCGCATCCCATTACCATATACACTGATCATCCACTCAAGCAAGTTTTACAGAGACCAGAGGCGTCTGGAAGATTACTCAAATGGAACATTGAGTTAAGTCAATTTGATCTGAACTTTCAGCCTAGACGGTCAATTCGGGGGCAAGTGATAGCCGACTTCATAGCAGAGTTTACCGTCCCGGAGGAGGATATAGTAAACGAAGAAGTTGATCCCTCAAAGTTACTTCTCGATCCCAATTCCTGGAGATTGTATACTGATGGCGCTAGGAATGACGAAAGATCCGGCGCTGGAATAGTGCTTGAAACTCCTGAGAAACGATTGATATCCTATGCTATCCGGATGGAGTTTCACGCCACTAACAACGACTCCGAATATGAAGCCCTGATAGCCGGATTAAGGATCGCAAAGGAGTTAGAGGTCACAAAGCTGAACATTTTTTGGGACTCCAAGTTAGTTGTGAACCAGCTTACTGGGAAATTCCAAGCTAAAAGTGCAAGATTGATTTTATACTTGAAGAAAGTGAAGGAGATGCTGAACGATTTTGATCACTATAGCATATCTCACATTCCGCGGTCAGAGAATCAACAGGCGGATAAGTTGGCAAAGATGGCTAGTTCCGACGATCCTGAAGAGACCGGGCCAGCCCCCGTTGAAGTACTTCGGTCTCCTAGTATAGATCAAATGGAAATCGATCTAATACTAGAGACGGAACCAGAAAGGGAGTCGTGGATGACCCCTCTAAAGAATTTCTTGATGAATGGAGCGCTTCCGACCAAGAAGAGCGAGAGGCGTAAAGTAATTCGTAAAGCTGCCTAATACGTTCTGCAAGGCGGAGTTCTTTATAGACAAGGATTTTCGATGCCCCTTCTTCGGTGTATAGCTCATGATGACATCAAGCGTGTGCTGCAGGAGGTACACGAAGGTGAATGCGGCGATCATACTGGAGGGCAAACATTGGCGAACAAGGTGTTGCGGCATGGTTATTTCTGGCCTACCATAAACAAGGATGCGGCGAGATACGCACGACGGTGTGATGCGTGCCAGAGATTTTCAAAGATACCTAGAGCACCTCCTAATCAGTTGAAAACAATGACGAGCCCATGGCCCTTTGCTATGTGGGGAATTGATATTATCGGAAGTCTCCCCATAGCTAGGGGCGGAGCAAAGTTCACTATTGTAGCCATAGATTATTTCACTAAGTGGGTCGAGGCTGAACCACTGACTACAATCACAACCAAACGAGTGATCAATTTTATCGTTATAAACATCATCTGTCGATTTGGGATTCCAAAGATTGTTATAACTGATAACGGAACTCAGTTTGATAGCACAGAATTCAGAAACTTCTGCCAGAAATACCACATCAAGAAACGATACACCTCTGTGGCGCACCCGCAATCGAACGGACAAGTCGAAGCGGCAAATAAAGTGATTAAATCCATTCTGAAAAGAAGACTGAAGCGGGCCAGAGCCATGTGGGATGATGAATTACCCTTGGCACTATGGGCCTACAGGACAACGTATAAATCAGCAACAGGGCATACCCCCTTCTCCCTTGCTTTTGGAGCAGAAGCAGTCATCCCGGTTGAGATAAAGGTACCTTCTCACCGAGTGACTTATTACGATCCGATGACTAATAACGAATTGCTCCTTGAGTCCCTGGATATGATCGAAGAAAAGAGGGATGAAGCAGACCTGCGTGCCTTGAGATGCAAACAACAGGTCGCTCGATACTACAACAAAAAGGTTCGAGCCCGAACCTGGGAACCCGGAGACTTGGTTCTGAAACGTGTCTTTCCACCCCCAACTCATATGGGAGCGAAGTGGGAAGGACCGCACTCCATTCTGAGCAAGCTTGATAATGGAACCTTGAAGCTGGCAACCGTAGATGGAAAGGAAATCCCCAGAGTGTGGAATGCCCAACATTTACGGCCATACTTAACATAAAAATTTCAAATCTATTCTTTTGCTTTGTTGAAAACCATGTACAAGGCACGACTTGCCTAGAATAGTCTGATTCCTTAAAGCAAAAAATTATAAAGTGGACGTAGGTCATGATTCGACCGAACCACTATAAAATATTGTGTGTCATTTACCTTTATTGCATTATTTATCTGTCTTTCTATTTTTATGAAAATTACTGTGAATCATGCAATGATTTTAGGTGCCATCCATCAGAATGGAATGTAATCACCAGTCAAAATTCTGAGGATGCAATAAAGTAAATTATATCGTTTATAGTGTTCTAATTCTCCAGATCCGAGAGAGAGCATAACGGACATGAAGCCGATGTCCATAAGTCATGGTGGTGTACCATGATCGGAACCGCCTTGACGGAACTCTAACTCTCCAGAGAGAGAGAGAGTATAAAAGCGTCTCCGATTGAGCGCTGAGAAAGAGCTCCTACCCCGCTGAAGGATCGGGGAGCGAATGAATTGCTGAGCTCAAACTCTAACTCTCCAGAGAGAGAGAGAGAGTATAAAAGCGTCTCCGATTGAGCGCTGAGAAAGAGCTCCTACCCCGCTGAAGGATCGGGGAGCGATTGAACTGCTGAGCTCGAACTCTAACTCTCCAGAGAGAGAGAGAGAGTATAAAAGCATCTCCGATTGAGCGCTGAGAAAGAGCTCCTACCCCGCTGAAGGATCGGGGAGCGATTGAATTGCTGAGCTCGAACTCTAACTCTGTAACAACCCGTATTTTCAATAACATGTTATAACATAAATGGAGGCAGAATTAAACTGTAAGATCTGAATCAAGGGAAACGGGCTATGCCATTGCGTTCGTCTCGGAAAAATACGCGAAATAGAGTCCGAGTTTTCGAAAATCGGAGTCCGTATGACCAAGATATGGCCTCGCGAAGTTTCACGAAAAATTCCCAAATTAAAGTATACTTAATTAAGTGAAATGGGTTGCGCAGAGAAATATATATATATTGATATATATATATATATATATATAATTGAAAATTAAATAAATAAATATGCAAAAATGTTCAAAACAGCGAATTGGGAGAGGGGAATAACCGAACCGGCCGATTTTTGAGGTCGACCCAAGCCCGCTGGGTCGACTAGGGGTTAATCCAGGGTGTTTGGCTGTCAACCCGTGGGCCGATTCGCTCAAATGCAGATTTTGCATTTGGATGGTTCTCATGGTTCATCTTTAATCTAAAGGCCCTAGATGGTTCCTACACTTGACTTCTTCCCCAAGACATGCTTTGATGGCTTGGATTGAATCTAGGTTTAATCCTATGGCCTAAAACACTAGCCTAATCTATAAATAAGACCCTAACCTATCCTAAATCCTCATTATTCATTCATGCAACTAAACTATGGCAAAATTTTACCTCTCATGGCCTCCACTCTCTTCATAAAATTTCTAAATGGTTTCTATGAGAGATTTTCCATGCATACAAGTGTTTTCAAGCTTGTATGAGTGTCATTAGCTTGCATTCAAGTCAAGTTTCTATCTTTGCATCATAAAGCAAGGGTTTTGATCATTTTGGCTCAAGAGTTTTTATGTTAGAGCTTGCATTTTGGGTCTATTTGATTGCATAAGGGCTTTGTCATATCTTTTGTGCCTTCATAGCAATGTAAGCCCTTTCCCTACTCTTAGATATTAACTATGAAGTTAAATGTTCATGTTGCAAGTTTGGGTTTGATCATTGAGTATGATACATGCTATCATGTCATGCAAGTTTATGAAGTCATTATCTTGATCTTGTGAGCTAAAAGCTACAACCTTTATGTTGAAATGTTGCATTAGGCAACATGAGAACCCTCATAACCTTTATGTCAACTTGCATATGAAGTCATAACCCTTATATGATGATATATGCGAGTTACTAGTCATCATTCCATATCTTTTGTCACCATGATTCGCTTATGTGCCAAGTTTGGGTTTATGCATGTTTTGAGGCTTAAGAATGTAACATGCAAGTTAATGAACACATTTGTGCCCCATTTGCCACCATGATTAACTTGTGGCTTAATATCCATTTTTGTCATGCCTTTGCCAAGTCTCTTCTTTTAATCCATTACGTTGTCGCGAACGTATATGCGAGTTTAAAAGCGTTGGGTTATGTTATGGGTAATTTCTAATGACATGAAAATACAACTTGAAAACATGACTTGAAATATAACATGGAAGTTGACATGTAAGTATGCATAAAAACATAAGCTTGGGAATTTACCTATTAAGTTAGGTCTACCCTTTGGGAATTTACCTATTAAGTTAGGTCTACCCTTTGGGAATTTACCTATTAAGTTAGGTCTACCCAAATGCTTGAAAACTTGTACCATGTTTTGGGAAACATGATGGACATGACACTTAGATAATATAAGTGTGGCCAACTCGAGGTTGGGTTGAGTTTGCAACGTAAAACTACCCGGAACCGACCGGCCTAACTAGTAGTTGCAAACAATAGGACCCAATGTGGGAAGTTGGTCATGTTGTGCTTGAACCCGAGGTTAGACCAAGTTGTGGTGTAAAGCTACCCGGAACCGACCGGCTTAACTAGTAACCACAACAAAGTCTAATGTGAGAGGTGAAGGTGCATTAAGTAATTAATGCCACATGATAGGGTTAAGTTAATTTGATTAATGACTCTTAACCAAATATGACATGGACAAATGGGTTAAGTAATTTGATTAGGCTAATGATACTTAACAAAACATGACAAGGTTGGGTAGGTTAAGTAACTTGATTTGCCTAATGACACTTAACCATTTTTATATGACTAGTGGATGGGGTTAAGTTAACCAACACTTAATCAATCCAACGCGATAACTTGGTAAGGTTAAGTAAGTTTTCTTAATGACACTTAACCGAAAAATACGGTTAACGAATGGGGTTAAGATTAGACTCAACTAGTCTAAACATGGAAATCGGATGGGGTTAAGTTAGCCTAGACTTAATTAATCCCACTTGGTAGTTTAATGGGGTTAAGTTAAACACTTAACTAATCTAAACATGATGAATTGATGTGGTTAAGTGACCTATACTTATCCAATCTAACTCGTTAATTTATTGTGGTTAAGTTAACCAATACTTAACCAATATAACGTGAAAACATGATAAGGCTAAGTCACGAATCGCTTGAATACACTTGACCGATTTGACTAAGTAAATTGATAGGGTCAAGTTAATATATACTTAACCAATCTAGAATGATAATTGGACGAGGTTAAGTCGTGAATTGCTTAATATACTTAACCAACTTGAGCATGGTTTGTAGGGTTAAGCCTTGAACTTGGATACTTAGCCAATTTTGACAGGATTTGTAGACGGGTTAAGTCATGAACTTAAGTGACACTTAATCCATTATGTAAACCCTAGTTCTGAGGATTAGGTGGATAACCGTAGTTAACAAGGATAACGGGAACAATGCTAAGTGGTAAACCTTAGTTGAAGAATAACTAAGTAATGATTCTTAGTCAAGGAAATTTAGACCAGTTCATAGATAGATGAGTAACCTGATACGGTAGGTCATCGTTTAAGTATACGAGTAGGAGCAAGTATCTGATTTAGATAAAGGCTCCAACGAACTGGGTAACGAAGCAGCGGCTTCGGGGAACGTGAGGATATTCTTGGTATCCCTCTATGAGCTGCCAGGTGATTATACTAGGCTCATGAGAGGTTAAGGTCTGCGTTAGAAGAACCAAGAGTATGCCTTGGTTGCTATACGAGCGACCTAAAGACGGGGATGGATAGGGGATAGTCGACGATACACGGTCGTACCCTAGATAGCATTTCGTCAGGCTACCTACCATCTTTGGTCAAGCGTGTACGTACAGAAAGGCAAAGAACACCCAAAAGACCATAATTGCTATCTAATTATGGTTGCGGTAAGGCTTGGATGTGGGTTGGCCAGTGTTGTGTTCTCATACAGGATTTATCCTGTCTTGTCTTTCACTAGTTGAGGGAGTGGTCTCGTGGGACCATAGCCACGTATAAGAAAAACAGACCTTAGCATCTGCATCGGCAGATAAATCGAAAGCTCCCGACCGAGTCCTGTATTTCTTGATTTGCCCTGTGACAGGACTCGGATGGCACGATGTGATACATGTGCATACAGTTATTGAAAAGCGATTCACGATGAATGCGTGGGAAAAAGGGCGCGGTTGGCGGTTAGCGTAATCCCTAGTGGCCCTAGGTGGTTGAACCCAAACCGAGATACGAAAACGTGCAATAGGTAAGGATAATCCCTAGCAGCCCTAGGTAGCATAAGTCCTAGTTGTACAAACAATAATTCATGTTGGAAGACCCTAGCTAGGTTTAGGGTAACAGTCCAAACCGATCTTAAGGATCATGGAACTATGTTAAAGTAATATAGAATCTCATGGGAAAGCCCGTTTGTCTACGGCAAGGGACTGAACATTTACATGGAATAAAACATACAAGTTGAGTAACCTATATATGCGATATATTAGGTTGACATGGACCATTACACGACTTTTGAGTGAGGGTCATTCTTGGTTAACACATGACACGGTGGGGATACTAGTACGGTAGGTGCAGAGCTAAAATACAGGATAGATATCATGGGGCGTTATACGTGACAGATATCTTAGGGATATTATACTTGATAGAAACCTGACGATGTGATACCTTGTTTTATCTTGACATCGTAATTTATCATGACACCTTAGTTTATCTGAGTTCAGTAGTTCATCCTGTTATTTTGATTTAGCTTATCTATCTTGTTATCATGCTTATGTTCATCTCAGTTTCTCATGTCAGTTAACTTTACTAGTTTTTATGCTAATAGTAGATAGGGCTTACTCAGTCTTTTTGACTGACCCGTTTTGTTTCGCCTCTTTTCTTCCGTTCCCCCCCAGGTTACAGGGAGGAAATACTGTTGTTTAGTTCGGACTTCTTCTGCTTGAAGGTCATCATGGATGGCTTGGACTTTTCTTGGCTAATGGCTACTTTACTGTTTTTACTTGGGGAATAATTTATGAAAATGTCTTTATGCTTCTTTACTATTGCAAGACAGGTTTTGATGTACTCTGATGTAAAAGGCTTTAGACCTTATTTATTCATGTTATGAAAGTTTGATTTTACTTCCGCTATTTTTATATGTTCTGTCTTGTGATATTTCTGTGCATGTTTACCAATAATGCCCCTCTAAAGCTAGTGCATTCCTTTGCGAGTGACCCTAGCGGAGGCGGGGTGTTACAAACTCTCCAGAGAGAGAGAGTATAAAAGCGTCTCCGATTGAGCGCTGAGAAAGAGCTCCTACCCCGCTGAAGGATCGGGGAGCGATTGAATTGCTGAGCTCGAACTCTAACTCTCCAGAGAGAGAGAGAGAGTATAAAAGCGTCTCAGAGTAAGCGCTGAGAAAGAACTCCTTCCCTGCTGAAGGAACAAGGACCGACTGGACTATTGAATTTGAACTCTAACCTCGGCGACCGCCAGGAGAGTATAAAGAAGTCTATGATTAGGCACTGAGAAAGGTGCCAGAAGTTCAGTACCACAAGAACAGTTATCTTATGAAATTTTCTAAGTCCCCCATATTCAGAAATAGGGGGCAACATGCGAATAATGCTAATCAATCTTTAATAAGCCCTAGTTAAGCGCCACATTAACGATTGATTGGGGGCCATATGCATATACACACGAACTTTAATGCAGCAATGCAGCACGAAATTTTTTAATTTTTCTTTCTGTTGTTTGACTGATTTGTAGTTATAATTAGATGGTCTGTGACTAAACCTGGAAAGTTTATTTGAATACAGGTACACAATGATGCAAAAAGAGATAAAACTTTCCTTTATATACGGCAAGCCTACAAAGTGAAAAACAACCTAGAAAACAAAAAGTGAGGGCCAGTCTCAAAATTACATTTCCTGGCCAGTGGAAAACCTAAAGACAAAATATAAACCAGCGACAATATCCTATTTACGCTTTGACCTCTTCTCCTGCTTCTGTTTCTCCAGCTTCGCCTTGTCAGCATCAGATTGATCTCCTTTCTTCCTCTTCCTTTTGTCTATGAGGGGAACATCCGACTCTTCAGAAGATTCCTCTTCCGCCTCCTTTCTCTTCCTTTTATCAGCAAGGGAAGCCGGGAAATCATCAGGATTCGCAAAATGAAGTTGTCTGCTGATGGATTTGGGCTGGATTTTCAAAATCATCCCAGTTTTGGGATCAAGTTCCGCGATGGGGACTATTTTCAGAGGCTCTTGTCCCATCATCTTCAAGGCCATCTCCTTTTCCTGCCGAGCTTTTCTGCTGGCCAAAGTTTCGTCGTCATCGTCTTCGGTCTCTTTGGCGCCAATGATATCCTCCTCATCCTCTACATGGCGCCCATCCATGTCTTTCAAGGCCTCGATGGTTTCAGCATCCTTGGGGACATCAGCACTAGGCGCCAGGACGCTTTTTTCTGCTGTTGTAGCCTTAGTCTGCATCGATATATCAACACCGGCACCTGGCGAGACAGCCTCCTTCTCCGCCTCTTTTCCTTTTTCAACACCCTTGTCGACGGGCTCACCACCTGTATTATGGGGAACACACGTCACTAATTCAACTGGTTGTTCTACCAGACGACGACAATTCACAATTGCTTTGACAAATTGTGGGGAAAAAAGGGAGATACCTTCCGCAGATCCTCCTTCTTGAGTAGCTGCAGGAGCTCCAACAACCACAGGAGTTAGGCCCAAAGGGATTAGTGGATCATCAGGATGGTATTCCTCAACTCTGGAGGTCTTGGGCTCCACGGCTGAACTCGAACCTTCGTCAGCTTTGCCTTTACCCTTAGCCAGGGCCCTCTCCTTTTCTATTTCCGCTTGAATCAAACGACGACCTTCTGCCAGGTCCTCAGGCTCGTTATCCCTCAAGATGTTCTTCATCAACTCATCTTCATCAATCTCTTCGACTCCCAATCGCTGCTTCTCACCCTCAACGATGGTATCCCATAAATTGGCTAAGGTAACGTGGTAATCCGGGATCCACGAGATGTTGCGGGTTTTGAGGACTTGGCCCAGGAAGTCAAAAATCATCTCTTCAAACCCCTCGATATCTTTCTCTCTCTCGAGGAGCTTGTGGTTAGAAGCAGTAGCCATTTCGATGGCACTTTCAACATTCTTTTCGGCGAGAGCCGCCCGTCTCTCCGCATCCGCGACTTGATCATATAAAATCACCTTTTCTGCTTCAGCCAAAGCTAAACTTTCTTTCAAACTTGCTTTTTCTGCCTCCCAAGCAGCTCTCTCAGCTTCAAAATGGCCTTGTGCTGTCTTCAACTCAATGTTGGCCATTTTGAGATCTTCAACCTCCTTCTTTAAGGCCATTTTCTCTTGGCTATTGGAGTCAAGTTCCGAATGAAAGCGTTTCTTAGCATTCTCCAATTCGGTCTTATAATTTTCAGTATCTCTCCGCGCTAAAGCAAGTTGGGATTGAGCATCTTCCAGGTCCTTCTCCATCTTTGTCCTGGCCCTTTCGTTGTTATCAAGTTTCGCCTTAGATCTATGTGCTTCTATTTCAAGCGTTCGAATGACTTCTGAAAGGTTAACTGCGTGTTTCTTCATCATCTCATACTGTCTGGCTACATGGCGGATGTGCCCGACAACTTCATTATCCCAGTTTTTAGGGACCGGTTCCAAGGCCGGAACAAACGTCATCCTTTCGAAGAAAATGTCTGGGAATTGTTCCCGCAGCTTTTCCAGCCTACCTTGAATCTCGGGACCATGGATGTAATCCCGTGACCCGGGGGCAGCCAACTCTGGCTGGCTGGAAGGGACGATGTGACTCCTCTCCTTTACAGACTCTTTGAGTGGGTCCTTGCCTTTATCCTTAGACTCGTGATGCCTTTTTGACGACCTGCTGTGAGAGGGTGCACTTTTCGGAGGAGTTAACTCTTTAGGAAGTTTCTTTCCCCCTGCAGGAACTACCGGATAACTGGGAAGCTTGGCAGATGTCGATTTCGGTGGAGACCGGGGTTGCGAGGAAGTCGGCTTGTGAGAAGGGCCACGAGAGCGCTCAGTACCCGGATGAAGACTAGGTGTGCCCTCACGAAGAGAACGATAAGAATAGGATCGCCTGCGGGACATCTTTCCTGCAAAAAAGAAAAGAACATATTAAAACTTTGAATACTGACGATATAAGAGTGCGGGGTAGGACAGTGTGTGTGATTTGTGCATCCCATATAATTCCCCCTAACAGACCCGGGCCTGAAGACAGGCTCATCTGACTAGTTTCTTGTTCTCTAGTTGGAGCGATGGTCTCTTCAGAAGCGGGGAAGAATGGCTCCCCTTCAAAGTCCCTCTCTGTGTATACATCATCGGGCAGGGGAATTTTGCTCAGCTCGTTGAATAACTGTTCTTCTGTCAAATCATCGGGAGCAGCGGGTTCGATTGGAGTAGAAACTGGGATTTTCTCGGACTTGTCACCGCGGGCCTCATCCCCTCTGTATATGTTCAGGTCCTCATCGTCTTGGATGACTATCGGGGAAGGACTCTTGCGAAATTTAGTTGTTTCTACTGCTTGCGACGTTCCCTCTCCCTCCGTTGGGGGCACGTATCTATAGGGTTTGCCGCCAGCGCCCAGTCCAAATCTTATATCCAGAAGATGATGCTTATGAAGATTCTCATCAGTGATGCACTTTTTGATCCTTAGAAAGTCGGATCTGCTTTGTAGAAGAATAGACAATCGATTATTGTATAACGGACCCTCCGTTTTCGGGAAGACGTGATCTGTTTAAAACAAAGAAAAAGGGGGGAGAATGTTAATACTTCGGCTTCTTGAACAAGATATTCAGTCAAAAGATTAAAGTTTACTTGATTTAAGCCATCTTCTTGAGCATCCGGCCTGTTTCTTTATATAGAACCAATCAGACTTAGGATCCCCTATATTGCTGTATCCGTCGTACAGAACCTTCCTATTCGCCACCGATTCAAAGAAAGAGAAATTTGGGGTTGTCGAGGAGCGATGCTTGAAAAGAAAGAAGAATGTCAAATCTCTAAATGTGAGTTCGGTATGTAGGATCTCCGCGTATGCAATATATAGGGCATATAGAGATGCGTAGGCATTAGGATGAAGCTGCATCGGAGCGATACCCAGTCGTTTTAAGGTCTCGATGACGATTGGAGGAAACGGAGGAATAGCCCCTACCAAGCACATGGTTCGACTGACTGCCATATACCCTTCCGGAGCTAAGTGGGGTCTATCTTCGCTACCGGGTGTCATCACATCATCCCAAGGGATCCCATGTCTCAGGCAGATTCTTTTAAGCTTTATATCATCGAGTTTAGATGCTAAAGAATCAGAAAATTTTTCTATCCCGAGCGCGCCAGGAATCTCGTCGGGAGCTCGCCTGTCTATCTCAGACTCTTCACTAGATGAAGTACTTTCAGACGGATTCGATTCCATTGCCTCGTATTCAGATCCAGAATCTTCACCTCCTGGGTTAATTGGAGGGACATCGGGGTTGTATTGCTCAGGAACCTAGGACTCCGTTTCTGTAACGGATCTTGAAGAAGATTGATTATCCGACATTACTGTTAGGCGAGAAAACATGAAAAATGAGATTAAAACTACCCGTCCCCCGTGTGTGCAAGTGCCGGTGTGTGTGCTTGTGCACGCATTAAAGATAAAGCGTAAAAGTTATCAAGATCATCAAAATATTAGTCGTCATATGCAGTCAAATTATGTGGTCATTTAGTCCAGAAAGTCCGACATCAAGGCCCTAACATAACTGTTCAGAATTTTATGGTGACAAGGCATCGTCTAAAGTTCAAAATTTGTTTGGATCGTGAACTACGAGTCGGATCGCCGTGTGTATAACAGTTCGCCCTCCTTCGGATCGCAGGGTCGAGGGATTGCCCCCCTTCGGATCGCAGGGCAGAGGGATCGCCCCCCTTCGGATCGCAGGGCAGAGGGATCGCCCTCCTTCGGATCGCAGGGCAGAAGGATCGCCCTCCTCTCGGATCGTGGGACAGTAGGGGTCGACCCTCTCTCGGATCATGAAATTGAGTGGTCGGGGTCTTTGCCGGATCGTTGCAGCCCCCCACGATACACGCCTCTGCCGTCACCACGACCCTCCGTCTCGCCACTGGCCTTCATCTTTTCCCTCTCCTCTCCTTGCCCACGATCCAAACCGGCCTTCTCTCTTCTCCTTCCTCCTCCGTTTCTCTCCTCTCCTTCTCATTTCCGAACTCCAACCTCTGAACCCATCAGCCATGGAGCCTCGCTGGTCCCCCCAAAAATCACAAAATTCCATCGTTTCTTCCCTCAAACCAGTCGAAAAAACTCATAAAAACGAGAGCGATATCGAATAAGGATGCTTTCGGTAGAATTACCTTTCTAAAAGTTGGGAAAACAATCGGATTTTTGGAGGTTTGAAAAACTAGGGTTCTTCCTTAATGGAGCTGGCGGCGCGATGCAGAAGCTAGAAGAAGGGGGAAAGTGAAGAGGGAGTGCGGTTTATATAGGTCACGAGGCGACCATTAATATTCCAATTTTTGTTTTACTCGAACCGTGAAAATAGACGGGCCGCGAACCAAAAGCCCACCACGTCTCGAAGAAAAGCCCATCTCGTTCCGTTCCGTGAAGAGGCCCAAGTGCTCACCAAAGAACGAGGCGAATGGCTTGCTAACGGACCGCGACTCGAGCACGCGATCCGAATCGATAAATGACCGACAGATCCAGTGATGAAGACTCTGAAAGATCCCAAAAAAGGAATTGTTCACTGATTTGCGACTCGTTGTGAAAAGACGATTCTATAGCTTCGAAGCATGTTCCATTATCGATAAAACATACTTCGAGGGGGAAAAATGTTGGCTAGCTTTTTGACCAAGCCACCCAGGTTCATTCATAAGAAGAAAGTATGAAACTACATTCCCTAAGTACATGAAGGAACGGATCGCACTATCGACTCGCCCCTTACCGGATCGCACCTCATCGGATCGCACCTCAACGGATCGCCCCCATTTCATCAGCGAAACGACACTTCTGTGCGATCCGATCCATACACACATTACTGCCCAGTATAGACCGATCCGATCCCCTGATGCACAGCGAAGCCTCTGACCCGTTCAAGCACGAGCTAGTCTTCTGCGATCCGAGACGCACGGATCCAGCAACACGTGTCCCCAACCGTCATTTTGACTGATTCTCCCCATTTGCTCGATCCGATTTTCAAGGGGATCGCGCCACCTGTCCACAACGGCTAATTTGACTATTTCTTCATCGGCTGCGATGCGATCCGATGTTCTCGGGATTCGTGCCACGTGTTACCACGACCCTCCTGACAAAATCAGCTATAAATAGCCCGGAGCTTGGCATTTTTTGGGATCCTTTTGGCAATATTGAGGACTGATTCCGCCATTATTGTCATACTACCATTTCTTATCAGTTTTATTACTAGATTACTGAGAGAAATCACTATTGTAAAAGTGAGCTTGAGAGAAATCATTGATTGTACCAGCACATAAAGTATAATCAATAACACATAAAGTGGACGTAGGCTCGTTAACGCCGAACCACTATAAATTCTGTGTGTTATTTTCTTTTTCCTCATTCTTCAGTTAAAACTCTATAAGATTCAGAACAATTTGGGTGTTAGGTCCAAATTTTGATCTAACAGGTGAAATATACAGGGGTACGGTGGCCAGGTACCCATGCTGATGGGATATTTTCGAAGGAAAAAGTTTCCAGCGTGTATCTCGGATTTGGTGAGTGTGTTTAACTTTTTGAAAGATAACAACAGTAAATGGATGAACTAGAAATGTTTGCTTTTACATGGGGAAGGAGGAGTATGATTTGACGGATCAGGTATTATGGTTCTGGGCCAACGAATTAAAGGGGAGGCCCGGTTAATAATAATAATAAAAAAAAAGGGATGGAAATAAAAGGAGATTCACTAAAGTTGTTTGGACCTTTTTAAAACACTGGGATTGGGAACGTGTAAAAGAAGGAAATGGCGGCTTCTGTATTTTTGAGTATACGCAAGTTGATCTGAGGAAGAAATGATTAGCGACAGCTAATCACGTGATTTTGAAAAGGGTAATTAGTTTAAATTATAATCAGTGAAGCTTTAAATTAATTTAATTTGAATTAAACTTGTAATTACAACAACTTTATCTCACGTCGTCAGAATTCAGCAAAACAAGATCTATTGTGATCATATTAACGGTGGCTATACAATGCAACTGACTGGGAGGGAATTGGAGCTCGTTACAATTTATAGCAAAATAAATTGTCTGGTTTGAATTAACGACAATTATCGTTATTTAACGATAATCGTCCAATGTGAGTAAAACTCACCAACTCTACCAGTTCATATTTTTATGACGTATATTTAGAATTGATTATTGATGATTGATTGTTGTGTGTTGATTGTCTGGATGAACTGTTAATTATTGATTGAAATTATAGATATGGTCTTATATATATATAGCATTAATTAAATATTGATTCTGTTTAGCAGAATATTCATATTGAAATGAAGTTGATGTTAATTATATTGTTTAACATCTGTGGATGTTGGAAAACATGTTGGAGGGATCCAACTGGATTCCTCAATATTTAAAATACTGTTTGTTTTCATATATTGTGATATGTGATGTGATATATAATCTGTGATTGATTATGATGGCACTAGTCATGTTATTTGGTATTTTAAATACCATATGAATTATTGGAATGTATAAAAGGAAAATTTCAAAGTGAATATTGAAAATGAAATATTTATATAAAATAAATAGAATTATATAAAAGGATTTATATAAAATAAATAGAATTATATAAAAGGATTTATAAAGAATAAATAGAATTATATAAAGGGAATTATAAATGGGATTTAAGTGGTAGAAATAAAATGAGATTTTATATAAATAATTCTATAATTAGAAGTATAAATAGAAATAGAATTTGGATATTTGGTTTATATACGAAATCAAACTGTTTGATTACAAAGAAGAAATATTATTCACATTTAATATGAATAAAGGATTTAAGTAAATATTTTGAAAATAAAATATTATAAAGGAATTTGGGGTTTGAATTAGGAATTTAAGTGGAATTACTGAAATTAGAAACTGACTGGAAATTAGTTGAGTTGAATGACTTTCTGGGTATCGATCTGATGTTGGTTTCGGCCTTCGGGGTTTATGCTTGGGAAGTTGTTCTCTTACTGGTTTACAGTTAGAGACTGATAGAGGTGGGAAGATATTGATGCGTAAATCAGAAATGGAAACGTTTTCCAATGTTTATAAGATATATTTTCTAAATTTAGAAAATAAGAATTTATGGAGATATGGAAATGGGTAACTGAATAAATTAATGATAAATTTATTTAAAAAGAGAAAAAGTGAATTGATGATTGATTGGTAAGATTTCCATTTGGAAATACAACCATTGTTGTACACATGTTTTTCTTTGATAGTTAAATCATCGACTATCAAAGTTTTTGACCATTTTACCGACATCAATACGGAGAGACCGGGATCTGATTCATTATCTGAAAACCACTCTGTATGGGCGTTAGCGTTGCGATCGAATATGATGAAGATAATTGAAGATGGAGTTATGCAAGGGCTGTCCTGTTTACAGTATAGTGCCTTCGGTCTGTCCAGTCCCAGGACGACCTATATGGAAGAATGTCTGACAGAGTATATTTAATGTATCGTGTAAGTTGATCTCTTCAAACGTACTTACATTTGGTGGCGGAGGAATTCGTTTCTCTTAGCTGTATACCTGTTGTATTTTTGAGGAAATCAGTTTGTGATTTGGCGGGTATGACGATGTGACATTCAAAGTAAATAAAGGTGTGATCTATATGTTATGGCCTCTTGCCTCACAAGCAGGAAATGGTATAAAATCGGGTAGGTTGCATGGCTAAGTGGTTAGCTGCCAATTAGGGTGTATCGTCACCTGATCTAGAGAAATTCCATTTACTTCTATAATCTATTTCGATGCTATCCCTTTCGGGAAACGGTTGCTGATCCCAACCATTGGTGATAATACATTCGGTACACTCAAGCGAAATGAGTGACCGATCATGTTTAGCCTGGGTTACAAGATGTTCTTGCTGAACCCGGTGTATTCCTCTCTAGAGATACACTGTCGGAAGGTGGTCTCATACCTTGCTAGTTGGAATTCATTACCCAGTAAGCGCCCACAGTGTTTGATTATATATTACGTATGTGGAACGTGAGATGAAAACATTCTGCTAGATGATTATTTAGTTATGGTTGATAGACACTATCATAATATCAAAGGAGTTTTGATATAAAGATTATCGTTTCTTTCAAAAAGGATTTTGAATGTTAGATCAAGTGTTTTGGATTCTCATAAGGGAAAAACCCGTTCCGTTGTATGGTGTGGTCTTATGAGATATTGTTTAATTGCTCAAACTGTTTTAAATGGTTTTACTTATACCAGTCCCATGACTGGCCCGGAGTTTATTTTGTTTTGTTTTCCCTTAACTCTTGGGTGCCCAATTTTGTATGGGCAGTCAAGTAGTCAGGATTTTACAGATATACTGAGAGCTTGGAGCAGGAGGCTTTAGGATTATATGACTATTATTTATTTCCGTTGTGATATAAGTGTTATACTCAAATGACAGATTTGTATTTCCAAGTTATGTTGTATATTATATTTTATTTGTTCCGCTGTGAGATTTGTGTTTACTCTGATATTGTATTTTCTTCTTCTTCTATTCTAATTTTCTATCTTATCTATCCTCACCCTCTAACTTCTTTCATTAACTATCCGGTATTTCCGATGCTTGGATAGTCGATATTGAGTTTATGTCGATAACCAGGATCGCGAAAACCCGGGTCGTTACAGGATAGGGGCCCGCTTTAGGGTTATAAGAGATCATAAGAATCCACCTTTGATAGGGCCATAAGTGACTGAAAAGGCCCACCTCGTTGGGTCTTTACCCTAAAAACACTAACGGGCGATTGACTAAGATATACACCCCATTGGTTAGATACTTAGTGCTTATGTGAATCTTGTGTGCTACTTAGACATGCCTTGACATATGTAACCTGCTAAAATATAGGGTATGGTCATTAAATAACACCATATTTCAGTCACATAGAACTTTATGTTCTGACCCCTCTCCTTAATATATCCAACAGGTCAGTGGATTGGGTAAAAGCCATGAATGAGATCATGATTGGAGCCGGAGAAGAAGACGAAGTTATTTTGTATTATTAGTATTTATCGCTTTACTTCTTTTGGAAACTTGTGAGAATGAACTATTTGATGCACCCATTGAAAACAGATGTAACTATGACGATTGTGTTTCTATGATTTTTTAAATAAGCGGTACATCTTATTTCAATATTATATTTTCACTTTCTGCTGTGTGAGAATTCCATTCGAAGTATATGTTATTATTATCCGTGTAAATGTGATCCTTACAGGAACCAATGACCCATTTAGAATGACTAAAAGTTTCAACGGGCTTTTTCTAGGTCGAAATTTAGGCCCATTCCGGGCGGGTTGTTACACATAGCACTTACAAGAGCTGCTGATCCATGCTACCTCATTTTTTCTCGATCCACATTTGCCAAATGTGACCGATCCACTCATTCACATCTGCCGGATCCATCTTCTGATCCTGATCTGATCCATCACCAGAAAGTTGCCCGATCCATCATTTCTTGGAGAAGAAGTCAGGCCGTTCCATCACTTGGATTTAACTCAAAACTTGATCGATCAATCCAACACACAATTCAACCAATTCAACCATCATCCAATAATTAATCGAACAATGATCAACAATATTCATAGTTTGGTTATCAACATAGAATTCACCAATCATCGTAAAACAATTGAACGAACCAAATAAATGGATCTAAACATATTATTAACACATGAATTTACCAATTTATATTGCTAGATTAGATCATTCGAATGAAAATATATTTACCATGATGTAGATCAAGGTGAAAACAACTTGAAATGATGAAAATAAAATCAATCAACCCATATACTCGATAGAATCCATGCGAAAGTTGCTTATTACTCACCAAATCTTCGAAATAGCTTGAAAATGACTAAACTTTAATCCGAACGGCAAAGAACGATCTTATAATCTCTCAATTTGATGCGATCTTCTCTCTTTGTGTAGATCTAACCTTCCTTGATGTAAAATTTCAATCTTCCAATGTAGATCTAAGATTTTAATGGTGGAGAGATGTATTTGATTGGGGTAGGGATAATCTCAAACCCCAACCAAATGAGAAATGAAAAAAGTAACCCCTTCTTCTTGCCTCTACCCCCTGTTTATAGCAAAACCATCAGTCCACTAATGGATCTCTCTAGTCAGTCCATTAATGACTAATTAGTCTATCCAGAAATTTTGTAGCACTAAAAATACAGTTAGTCCCAAACCGCTGAACCAAATTGCTAATGTGACCATCTATGGAATTGGCAACACCATTTCCTTTCCAATGAAATCAATCTCAACATCTGATTTTATCCTAGTCAAAAGTTATGTCTTGTCCAAAACTAATAAGGCAAAATGGTCAAAAACAATGTAACAACCCAAATTCCGACAGGCCGAATTTTCTTCAAAATTTGAATCTATCGAAACTCGTATTGGTTTTTCTAGTATCCTATAGAAAAGATAGAGATATAAAATATATCAGAGCTTAGAAAACATCTCACTGCGGAATAGATAAAATATAATACAATCAAAATATAGCCTTACCCAGGTAATAATACTGTCTAACCAGTATCCAAAGCTTTCTTATCTCTTCCACAAATATAACCTGCGAGTATGTTATGAGGAGGAGGTCAGAACACAAGTTCTAGTGTCTGGATTTAAACTACGCATTTTGGATAACTCTACATATAACATGCAGTTACAATTTTTATTTATTAACTTACTTGGGTTAACAACACTCAAGGCTTACATACACGTCGTACCCATCTACTTCCCAGTGGATTAACATAATACAGTATATATGTAGCTATCCCCAACATTATGGTACAACCTATGGTACCCCACTCGCACGGTCTCCACCATAATGCCACAGAAATATATGTAGTCCCTCATCCTGTGACGGAGTGACATACGGATCTCTATATAACAATGCTACATTCCACATAGAACTGCCCTCGCCATGCTACGTAAGCATATGGAATGCCACCTTCGAACCATTCGATCGAATCAGATTCCACCACAGAGTAATCCCTTAGAGTCTACGATACACCACCCAGAGCAGGCATGCATGTATCTAGACTTTCTCACATACGTATCGTCAATTGTACTCAATGCCTTAACCTTTACGATACACCATCCAGAACTGTATGCATGTATCCACACGTACTATCTACTGTGCACCAAGTTCTGTAACAGGGTTATATCAGATACACGAAACTTGGTCGAGAGCCTTTTCGGATGTCTGTATACACAGATGCTATGGCCTGCATTTTCTGTGGCTATGGTCCCACCCGACCCCTCCCTCAACTAGTGAAAGACAAACAGAATTGAGAGCTACTTACGTGGCCTAGAAAAAAAACAACAAACAACATACTAACTGGCCTGTCCCGCAACCAAATCCTTGATAGCGAAAGGTCGATGATCTGTAGGTTTAGCTCTCCGTCTTTCCGCATCACGCATCACGCCGACTGTCGATGGTTGGTACCCGACGACTGCTATCAAACAGATGGTTATAACTGCCAAAGGAAACCTAATAAAATGGTCATAATCCGCCTAATCAAAAGGCAACCGGATCGTCGAATCACCTACTCCACCCTACAGCCTTCTGACTGCCCCCGATTGTGGCAGTCAAGGTATACTCACTGGGTAGTAACGCGTAGACCTAACCTCTACGAGCACAGGTTAAACACTGTCACTACATAGAGGACTACCAGGAGTACCCTCCACGTCCCTGAAAGTCATGTGCTTCCACTTCCAGTCCTTCGGAGCCAACAGGATCTCAGCAGAGTAGCAGACAGAAAAAGCAGAATAATCAGATGGATGTGCGCTCCTATTATGCCCTATGACACTACGATGATCTATCCCATTGGATTAATCACCTTCAAATGTACGGAATGCTCCAAGCGCCTCTAGTAAACGTGTTATTAAACCCTATGTCTAACCGTTTTAATTACGCGCTTGCTCTACCTCATCAGATTTCCAGTTAACTTGATTATTTCAAATCATACTATCTTCTTGTTCAAGCTACCGAGTTCCTCATGCTTATTAATTTCAGTTATACAACTTAACCCATTTAAGTTCATTAATAAGCCTTTAACATGTCATTTTTATCAACAGATCTCATATTATCTGGTTTACAGATTACTTAATTTATAATTAAGTACAAGTTATTGCCTTCCATAAGTTTTCCCCTTCTTTCCTTTACTTATTACAAACAGTAGGTTTCAGGTTTCCAAAATTACTAAATTACTTAATTTATAATTATGTACAACTTGTCTTATTACATAAGCTATCTCATTCCCCCTATCGTTTATTATAGCCTAAGTTATAATTTCCACTTGTTCCTAGGACAACCTTACCTTTTATCTTTCCTTTTCCCCTTCAGGTTTATTCATAATAGGTTATTCTCATTCTCCGTTCATCTTAATCCATTTACTATTGTAACTTTCATTCATTTCCATTAATCACAATTAGTGACATTTATTTCTATCCATTTATACACATAATCATATATATATATATATATATGTTTACACACCAGACCTCTCACATTAAGCCGACCACTTGTGGATGCTAAATTTGTCGGGCGGTTCCGGGAAGACTTCTACCACAAGTTGGACTTAACCTCGTGTCTTAGCATCGCTACATGTATATTTACGCAGTAGACCCATCACATTAAATAACTACGTGTGGATGTCAAATTCGTCGGGCAGACTCCTACCACAAGTTGAATTTAATCTCGTGTCTAAGTGCAGTTACAATTTTCTATTAACTGTAAATTTAGGCATATGCATTCTTTCCAATTTTACTGTAATCTATTTTTACATGTCGTATTTAATACCATATTAAGTCCAATTTAATTGATTATTATTTCGCATGTTCTTTCTAACATGTAATTAACTTCCTTTTAAAAGAATAACAAGTAATCTTCCAATCATGTAATTATTTCAATTTAACAAATTGACATGTAATTATTCGAATTCTTAAAATTAGGGGTTCAAGTACATAATATGCCATAGATTAACATGTATGTATACAACAGTAATTATTTCCACATATTTTAATAGGTTTTTACATTTCAGTAGATTTACATTTTAGTAGATTAATTGTGACACCCTACGTCCGTTAATGTCGTGAAGCGTTATAGGTAAACAGAAACAGAAACAGAAACATTACAAGACAGATATAAAATAGCAGCGGAATTTAAAACTTTATTAATCACAAAACATCGTAGTTCAAAAACATGGTTACATCATGTGTCTGAAATACATAAGAACCAGTACATCACTAAAACTTCTGTCTTGTACTTAAAACATCAGAGTACAATAATAAAAGAAGCATAATTCCCTAAAAAACATAGCCACAGTAGAAAAGATAAGAACACGAGCAATATATCTAAGCAGCTCCAAGCAAAATGGAAGAAGAATCCTGATCAAGCTTGAGTATTCCCACCCTGAGAATCTGGGGGGAATGAAAGAGAAAGAAGAGGAAACAAAATGGTTCAGACATAAAGTCTGGCGATTCCAGTTACTTTTAGCATATAAATAAGTAAAAGTGGTAGGCATATAAAGTGGATAAGAGAGATAACATCATAAAAGGCAGGTATGACAAGGTAAACAGGATAAACATGATGGAATATATTGCGCTTCTTTAATGATTTCTCTTTCTCTGCACTAATACTAGTATAACAGTTATGTAACAGGATTACATACTCTCTAATTGCTTAACAAAAACAGGATGTTCCCAGCAGAAATATAATGGTAGTTTTAGGTGTATTCTAATAATGGGTTTTAACCCAAACAGAATTAACTGGTACCTAAGCAGAAATATCGGGTGTTAACCCAAACAGAAATACAGGTACCCCACTGAAATAGAAAGGACTAAATGCACCCTAATTAGTACCCTTCCCCAATCGATCGGCTCCCTATCTCGTAAATACAGTATTTCGGCCCTACAGTAGGGTGTATTGCTTCCTAAAGTGGCAACCTACAGAAGGACACATTCCTATTTACTAGTGCTACAATGGCTAATTTTCCCAGATACAGGACATACTCATGCACGCACATGAGTCCATTAGAACGCGCCAGTACACACCTCCTCTCAGATGAACCTTTTATAACCAGTTCAGTAAGCGTTCCCTGACCCCTATCTAATGCGGGGTCCACCTTTAATACCAGAATGGGTTACTGACTAATATGGGTCCGACACAACAGATGACACAAGCTAAGCCTTACAGATCTTGTGTCCTCAATTAACTAGGATTTTGATAGGTTATGCCTAACAGATTTAACAGATTCACATAACCCCCTACAGATTTACGGGTTAAACTTTACAAGTTAACGGGTTCATATAACCCTAACAGATTTAACAGGTTAAGTTTTCTAAATTAACAGGTTTGTATAACCCCCACAGATTTAACAGGTTTACTTAACTCCACAGATTTAACAGGTTTACTTATCCTCGCAAATTTAACAGTCTTACTTAACCCTACAGATTTAACAGGCTTACTCAACCCCACATATTTAACAGGCTTACTTAACCCCACATACTTAATAGGTTTACTTAACCCCACATACTTAACAGGTTAACTTAACCCCACATACTTAACGGGTTTACTTAATCGCACAGATTTAACAGGCTCATACAATCCTTTTGGATTCAAACAGGTTAAGTATTACAAGTTCATTTCCATACGCACATTTATGATTATAATGCGCTAGATCTCCCACATTAAGTCTACCACTTGTGGATGCTGGATATGCCGGTCAGGTCCGGGCAGACTTCTTCCACAAGTCGGACTTTACCTCATGTCTTAGCACTGTCACATCTTTATGCACTTAGACCCCTCACATTAGATTCACCACTTGTGGTCGCTGGATATGTCGGGAGGGTCCGGGCAGACTTCTACCACAAATGTAATCTAATCTCTTGTCTAAGCGCGATTACAGTTACTTATTACTGTAATCTAGACATTTCCATTATTAACCAATTATACCTATTTCATTATAGGTTTTCATACCCCTTTCCCAAGTCATGTTCATCATGTACCACATGCCCCCAAACTAGGATATAAATCACAATTTGATTTATGCCTAGATCCATATTCATATATTCATTTCAAGTTATGCCCCAAATTAGGATATAAATCACTGTTTGACTTACGCCTAGATCCATATTCAAATTTTTAATTCAAGTTATTGCCCAATTTTAACGGATTAAATAGGCTTTACAAATACTTTGCAATTCCATTAACATGTTTCGCTTAATCCTAAATTAAGCCTACAGATTTACATGTAACAAACCACAAGTCATAATTCACCATATAAATCAGGCCCCAATTTTTAGTCCAATTTCACAATATAGTTAATGCCCCCAGATCCCAATCGTGATTCAAAGTACAAGTTATGCTCCCAAATTATCATTTACAATCATTCCCAGTTTAACCCAATTTGGTTCGTATGCATATTTTAGAGATATTGGCCTAGGCACGAAAGTTGCCTGGCTATAAAAATAAAAAGGGAATGAGAGAGAAGGACAGAATAGGCATAAACCAACAGTAACAAAAATTTGCATACGATAGTAGAAATAGGCATATAAGAATAGATCTGATGAACAGAGATAGGCATATATGAACAGATCTGATGAACATGTAATGACAGGACTGAATCATGATCATAAACAGTCACGATGAGATCGAACCAGTGAATTAGATATACAAATATAGAAGATCTGATATGATTCCAATAGTCACAGGTTTAGATCTAATTCATAGGCATGTCAAGATTTCATTTTAATTATTTCTATCTAAAAATAACGTAGACTCACTGAGAATAGATCTAAGAGACAGAAGAATAGTTGCAGATGTTGAAGCACAAGTCTCTGAATTTGTCTAACTCCTGTTGTTGTAGAAATATAGGCTATTTTCATTTAGGCAGCATCTAGTTCTTTATTGTTTTAGAATGAATAAAACACTGAGAATGAGGGTCTTATTTATAGCCTAGGGTTCACGAATCTCGCTCAGAACTGTGTCCAGGTGTAGAAACCGAATTCTGCCCAGATGGGGGTCGACCCCCCTTTAAGTGTCGACCATGGGGTCGACCCAAAACACCCTGGGTCGACCCCTGGGTTTACCCAGCGGATCACGGGTCGAACCCCAAAATGGGACGGTTCGGCTATTCCCCCTCCCGATTCACTGTTTTTATGTTTTTATTTGTTTGTATATATATAATTCTCTTGTGTGTATACAAACTTCTAGGCTTAATAACTTTTTCACACGGTGTCCGTTTTATGCAAACTTGTGTCTATCTTAAGCAGAATTCCGAGATGAACGCAATGGCGCAGTCTGTTTTACTTGATTCCCAATATTTAATTAAGTATTCCTTAGTTTATCATCTCAATGTGTTATAAAATTATGGGGTGTTACATTCTTCCCTACTCAAAGGATTTCGTCCCCGAAATCTCTAAGTTAAGGAGAATGTATATCCTAACATCCATCACCCATATACTCATCCACCAATCACAGGCATCCATTGTCCTTAAATATTTATAATGCTTATATGAACATATGTAAATGTGTGTGTATATGTCCCAATACTAATGCGAAGATCAGGCGGTCTGCTGATTCAGTCGACCTCCTTAATGCAATGTATGTTAGTCCCATGAATCCAACACGTATGCAAATAATCCTATTATAACATGTAAGTTCTATATGCATGCACAATCATCCATCCAAATGCAACATCCATACGATGATACACCCACTTTCATCCATTAAAAGAAGAAAAATATGCACACACATCCATATGCAGTATGAGAGTGATTGAGCCAATCTAGTGCCTAATGTGTGTGCATATGCATCCACAAGCAACCACTAGAAAACACTTGCATCCATCAAACATAACATATCTTAAACACATGTTTACATCAATGGGTCCCCTACCTAAAGGTCGAAGGTTCGATCGATAAGATACAGACGAATGACAGAAACAAGTACGAATAAAAAGCTTTGGAAAAGAAGTTAAAAACACAGTCCCAAAAAGGAAAGGGTATGAAGCACGATTCTTGTCTTCAGTCCCCCGAGTCGCATCCTCGATGTCTTCTCCCCATTGCACTTTTATTAGCTTAGCCTCCCTGTTGTGTAGTTTCTTAACCTCTAATATATGTATACGGGTAAGAACTCGTATAATTATCGTCTCCCGTTCTACCTCTACTTCCTCAAGTATGCTCGGCTCAACTACCTCTGCTGTATCGTGCAGACACTTCCATAAATAAGAAATGTTGAAAAACATCTTGAATATCCACACATAAGCAAAGCGAGCTGTACACCTTAGTTACAAAGACGACCAGAACACCCCATTCTAATATGCTTTGCCTAACCAACACCTTTTCAAGTAGCTCCCCTACTTTCTTGTTGAGCTCCCTCCTTTCCCTAGGAGTTATGTGGTGCACAAGTAATGCGACTGGCTTCACATTATCTACCAAGTACATCCAGAAATCAATCCCATGCCTTGGAGATAAGCCCCAAGCCTACTCAAAACATCTGGATATTCACAGACTACTAGTACAGATCATAAATCATCGACAGATGCATCAAGAGACTCTAGGAAACTAATGCATGACAGACCCCTTAGGGTCACGAGAAATCTCGAGGGTCCTTCCATGGCTTGTCAAAAGTCTAACGACCCTCCTCTCACAATCTAGAATGGAACCATACATGGATAGCCAATCCATTCCTAGAATCAAACCATAGCCCATGAAACAAGATATGTGTCACACTCAAACGCGACGCCCAACATAGATATTCTCAAACCCCGACAAATTATAGACAGATGAGTCGTGCCCCCAATGGGTTTGATACAACTACGGGATCCAAAACCATACTAGTACTAAGGTGTAGAGAGTCAACCACATAATCAGATATAAAAAAATGTGAAGCGCCAGAATAAAAAAGAGTTCTAACAGGAAGATTGGAAAGAAAAAATGAAACCTTTAACAGAAACTTTCCTACCTCTATCTGATACACCAACCACGAGAGCATGCACCTGCCCTCCAGAAGATCCTACCCTTTGGTCCTGCCCTTGCTTCTTTGGGCATTCCCTAGTATGTGTCCGACTTCACCACAGTTGAAGCAAGCATTCTTCCTTTTTCTATAGTCTTTGACCAAATGACCCACATTCCCTCAACCATGACATTTCTTCTTACCTCGAGCTTTGTCGTTCTTTCCGCCCCCTTGTTGTTGTTCTTTCTTGGGCCACACTTTCTTGTTTTGTGTTTCCTCAACCTTAGCTTCTTTATTTTCAGCTTTATCTTCCTCATGCATTAACGCCATATCAACGAGCCTTTCAAAAGTAGCTCCCATTGGAATATTAGACATAGCTAACCCATGGAGGGGTTCATTCAGTCCCTTACCAAACCGCAAATCTTTCTTATGCGGGGTATCTACTAGATCCAACACAAACCTTGCTAGTTGGTTAAGTTTGTTAACATATTCTTTAACAGTCATGCCTCCTTGTTTGAGTTCCAGAAACCTTTCCATTTGCATACTTTTGTCAGCTTGAGAAAGAAACTTCATATCAAACCTTTGCCGAAATTCATCCCAAGTCTCTACTGGATGCCCTGCTTGCGTCAATTCCCACCAGAATGAAGCCTCATCTTTCAGCAGCCAAGCGGCTAATTGAATCTTCCTACGATCATCCACTTCGAAAACTCCAAACAGATCCTCTGTCTATTTGAGCTAATTCCTTTACTCTATGAACGTCTCAGTTCCATGGAATGGCTTTCCTCCCATAGCATAGAAATCTATGCAGACCTTAGAGAAATTATCTGCTCGCGGAGGAGGAGGAACGATAGGTGCAGCTGGGGGAGGAACGTCTACTTGACCACCGACAAGCGCCTTGGCCTCTAGACAACTACGGAGCCAGCCTGCTATCGTAATGCCCTCCAGAATATTAGGTTCCCCAAACATGCTGAAAGAAAAAGAAAAAAGATTCAAATAGAGGATTGAAAGATATTACATATGGCTTTGGGGAATATGTTTTTCAAAACAGACATTCCTTTTGAAAATGCTTTCTTTTAAAACCTTTTTGAAAATAATTTTCAAAATCTTTTATCCGATATGGTAACCTTCAGCTCTGATACCAAGTGTGACGCCCCACGTCCGTTATTGTCACTCATTAAGAGAATGCATTAAGTTTCGTGAAGCGTTATAGGTAAACAGAAACAGAAACATTACAAGACATACATAAAATAGCAGCGGAATTTAAAACTTTATTAATCATAAAACATCGTAGTTCAAAACATGGTTGCATCATATTCCTGAAATACATAAAAACCAGTACATTACTAAAACTTCTGTCTAGTACTTAAAACATCAGAGTACAATAACAAAAGAAGCATAATTCCCCAAAAACATAGCCATAGTAGAAAAGATAAGAACTTGAGCAACACATCTAAGCAGCTCCTAGCAGAATGAAAGTAGAATCCTGATCAACCTTGAGTATTCCCACCCTGAGAGCCTAAGGGGGAAGGAAGAGAAAGAAGAGGAAACAAAATGGGTCAAACATAAAGTCTGGCGAGTCCAGTTACTTTTTGCAAATAAATGAGTAAAAGTATCATGATATGCATATAAAGTGGATAAGAGAGATAACATCATAATAGGCATGTATGACAAGGTAAATAGGATAAACATGACGGAATATATTGCGCTTCTCTAATGATTTCTCTTTCTATGCACCAATGCTAGTATACTTGATATGTAACAGGATTACATACTCCCTAATTGCTTAACAGAAACAGGATGATCCCAACAGAAATATAATGGTAGTTTTAGGTGTACTCTAGTAACAGGTTTTAATCCAAATAGAATTAATTGGTACCTAAACAGAAATGACGGTTGTTAACCCAAACAAAAATACAGGTACCCCACAGAAACAGACAAGACTAGATGTACCCTAATTAGTACCCTTCCCCAATCGATCGACTCCCTATCCCGTAAATTCCCTATGTCGGCCCCACAGTAGGGTGTATTGCTTCCTAAAGTGGCAACCTATAGAAGGGCACAGACCTATTTACTGGTGCTACAATGGTTTATTTTCCCAGATGCAGGTTGTACTCATGCATACACATGAGTCCTTTGGAATGCGCCAGTACACACCTCCTCTCAAATGAACCTCGTATAATCAGTTCAGTAAGCGTGCACTGACCCCTACCTAGTGCGGGGTCCCCTTTTAATACCAAAATGGGTTACTGACTAATATGGATCCCATACAACAGATGGCACAAGCCAACCCTTATAGATCTTGAGTCCCCAATTAACTAGGATTTTGACAGGTTATGCCTAACAAATTTAACAAATTCACATAACCCCCTACAGATTTACGGGTTAACCTTTACAAGTTAACGGGTCCATATAACCCCAACAGATTTAACAGGTTAAGTTTTCTAAATTAACAGGTTCGTATAACCCCCACAAATTTAATAGGTTTACTTAACCCCACATATTTAACAGGTTTACTTAACCCCACAGATTTAACAGGCTTACTTAACCTCATAGATTTAACAGGCTTACTTAACCCCACAGATTTAACAGGCTTAATTAACCCCATAGATTTAACAGGCTTACTTAACCCCATATACTTAATAGGTTTACTTAACCCCACATACTTAATAGGTTTACTTAACCCCATAGATTTAACAGGCTCGTACAATCCTTATGGATTCAAGCAGGTTAAGTATTACATGTTCATTGCCATACATGCATTTACGGTTATAATGCGCTAGACCTCCCACATTAAGTCTACCACTTGTGGATGCTGGATATGCCGGTCGGGTCCGGGCAGACTTCTTAAACAAGTCAGACTTAACCTCATGTCTTAGCACTGTCACGTATTTATTCACTTAGACCCCTCACATTAGGTTCACCACTTGTGGTCGCTGGATATGCCGGGCGAGTCCAGGTAGACTTGTACCACAAATGTAATCTAACCTCGTGTCTAAGCGTGGTTATAGTTACTTATTACTGTAAATCTAGGCATTTCCATTATTAATCAATTATACCTATTTCATTGTAGGTTTTCATACCCCTTTCCCAAGTCATGTTCATCATGTACCGCATACCTCAAATTAGGGTATAAATCACTATTTGATTTATGCCCAGATCCATTTTCATCCTTTTAATTCAAGTTATGCCCCAAATTAGGATATAAATCACTATGATTTATGCCCAAATCCATATTCATATTTTCAATTCAAGTTATGCCCCAAATTTAATGGATTAAATAGGCTTTACAGATTTTTTACAATTCTATTAACATGTTCCACTTAATCTTAAATTAAGCCTACAGATTTACATGTCCTAAACCAAAAGTCATAATTCACCATATAAATCGTTCCTCAATTTTTAGTCCAATTTCACAATATAGTTTATGCCCTTAGATCCCAATCGTGATTCAAAGTAAAGTTATGCCCCCATATTACCATTTCCAATCATTCCCAATTTAACCCAACCTCATTAGTACACATATTTCAGCGATATCGGCCGAGGCTCGAAAGTTGCCTGGCTATAAAAATAAAAAGGGAATGAGAGAGAGAAGGACAGAATAGGCATAAAACCAACAAACAGAAATTGGCATATGATAGTAGAAATAGGCATATAAGAACAGATCTGATGAACAGAAATAGGCATATAAGAACAGATCTGATGAACATGTAATAACAGGACTGATTATGCATAGTGTCGTGATCATAAACAGGCATAATGAGATCTGGTTTACTTAGTTCCCAATATTTAATTAAGTATTCCTTAGTTTATCATCTTAATGTGTTATAAAATTACGGGGTGTTACATTAATCGTTTCAGCAGATTTACTATGCATATTAACGGGGAATATCAAACGATAAATATACCATTATCAAAAAGGTATAACTTAAATCCACTCACTTAAAAGCTGTCCAATTTATGAATCTGGTCCAGACCTAGCATTCCATGGGTCCCCCTAACTGAATCTAGAACCTAAATGATCATGGATTCACAGTTCTTAACTAAAAGAAAAGGGAAGAAGGAGAGAAATCTAAATTGACCAGGTCCAAGAATTTTCCTCTCTTTAATCAGAATTATGAACATCATTTGCAATTATACAGTCCTTTCCTCCGGATCTTGAATCAGAATTTCCTAAGACTATTTATTCTATTTTCTGAAGAGATTTGAGGAAGAAGAAAGGCAGAGTCTAGACAACCTCTCTAAAAATATGTAACAACCCAGAATTTGGGGCCAATTTAAAATTTTCATTTTAGAGATTTTAAGGGTGATTAAATATTTGGAATAAATTATTTTAAATAAAAACAACTAGAAATTTATTTTAATTGAATTTAATATGAATATATTTAATTTAATTATAAAAGGAATTAGAAATAGCACGGTAGTTTAAAAAGTCAAATCTGAACTTTGACTGACTGTACAAGATGCAGGATAAATCGGATTTTGGTGAAACCAAAAATATTTAAATTTGTTAATGAATACCTTTCCAACGAATCTGAAAAATCGAAGTTTCATAGTGGGAATCAAAAGTTATGGCCAAATGAATTTTCAGAAAGGTCCCTATAGAGAATTTATCGCCCTTGAAAATAGACATTTTGCATACGACCTTGGAATTCGACAAAACCACTTTTGTTGGATCCGGGATGTCAAATTATTGTTAGGTTTCAAATTTCATAATTTTTGAAGTTAATATGTGAGCATGGCAAAGGAAAATGTGTTTTGGTCAATTACAGTTAAATTGGATCGACTAGAATATTGCCATTTTTCAAACGGTCACAGAATTCGACGGAATTAATTTTGTTAAGACCGTATCGTCAAAACAAAGCCAAAAATAATTTTTCTGGATTTTTTCGAGTTCGTATGTGACCCCGGTAGATTAAAAAGTACGTTCGAACTAATATTAAAAAGATTTATTTTAGAAATAAAAGAAACATGCTGTAAACTTCAGAATTAGACTTCGACACTAGCGCTATTGCGTTCAGAAGATGTCAAAACCTATTGTTCGATAGTCGTTGGGCTCCGTTTGGTGATCGGACGATAAACTCTAATTTCTGGAATTAATTAAATTAAAAATAAAAAGGAAATACCCTAAGAATACTGTATAAATACGGGTCCGTATACGTCTCCTTCTTCCTTCCGATTGTTCAGCTGCCTCCAACCCATTGCCATCAAATTTTCAAACCCCGATTGCTCCGTCCACACTCGATTTCAGACCACCCCACAGTTTAACTTTCCGAAGTACTCTCCTCCCTCTTCGATTCAACACAAACCCCTGAGCCTCTCATCACCCGTAGCCGCCGCCCCGACCCCCTAAACCTGCCGCCGTCGCACCCCACTCGGCCCCACCACGCTGCGCCGCACCCCACCCCCTTCCTGGCGCACGTGCGCCACTCCAAGCCGGTCCATCTCCAACAAACCGTTCTGAAAACCATCAACTACATCTCCCGAAAATCGAATTCAAAGTTTTGAACTTTCTGAAATTCAAGGTAAATTTCAATTTCAGATTTGCGACGCTTTTAAATGTCGCAGTAACAGTTGTAAAAAGTTGGTTTCTAATTTATACATATGAACTTCAAATTGAAATCTTTCAGATCTGAAACCGCCGTGACTTTGAACACGAGATCTGATCTTGTTCGAACCTTCATTTCAAATCCAAGCAATGTGAGAATTTATTTTTTATTAAATTTAATTAATTTAATTATTATTCTTGCGTTATGTGAAGTTTGAATGGCAAATATAAATGGATATGCGATTGATGTTATTCTAAGTTATGGATCTGAATTGTTTGTGATGTTATGATATTGGATCTGAAAATTTAAGTGTTAGGTCTGAGTTTGGTGATTTATTAGGATCATTTATTTGTTAATCTTGTCAATCAGGTATGTTGATATTCACGAACCATATGTCTACGTGTAAGAACACACCCTTAGTTATTCTCAGAATTGAACTAGAACTCTCAACTCAAGATTAACTTCATGTTATTAATTCGATTTGATCCCTTTTTTTTATTTAAGATATTGTTTGTGGTTGGGTTGGACATGAAATATTGGACACAAAATTAAAATAAGAATTACATTTTTTATATATAAAAAAAAAAGTGAATTTGCATTGCAAATAAAGAATTACATTTTTTTATGTAATTTAGATAAGAATTTACATCGGAAATAAAAAAAATGTAATTAGAAAAATGAATTTACATTGTAAAATAAAGAATACCTTTTATATGTAATTAGAAATGACAATTTACACCGTAAGTTAAAAAGTACATTTTTATATATAATTAGAAATGAGAATTTACAATGTGATTAAAAATTACATTTTATATGTAATTAGAGCAGAGGAATTCAAAATGTAAATAAATTTACATTTTTATATGTAGATTAAAAGTATAAATTTGCAATGTATTGAAATTTACATTTTTATATGTAGATTAAGAGTAGAAATTTGCATTGTAATGAAATTTACATTTTTATATGTAAATTAAAAGTAGAGAATTTGCATTGTAATTAAATTTACATTTTTATATGTAAGTTAAAAGTAGAGAATTTGCATTGTAATGAAATTTACATTTTTTCATGTAAATAAAAATTAGAAATTTGCAATGTATTGAAATTTACATTTTTATTTGTAAGTTAAAAGTAGAGAATTTGCATTGTAATGAAATTTACATTTATTTTTTCATGTACATAAGAAGTAGGAATTTGACATGTAATATAAAATTACATTTTTTTTACATGTCAATAAGAAGTAGGAATTTGACATGTAATACAAATTACATTTTTACATGTAATAAAGAAGAGAAATTTGCATTGTAATAAAAATTACATTTTTATTATGTAATTAAAGTTGAATTCACATTGTAAAGTAAAATTACATTTTTTTTATATGTAATTAAGGAATGAAAATTTACATGGCAATTAAAATTACATCCTTTTTATGTAATTAAAGATTAACATTTATGCATAATAATCAGAATTACATTTTTATTATGTAAATTAAGAATGAGGATTTGCATGGAATTTGCATACTTAATAAAATTACATTTTTAATGTAATTTAAAAAGTTAGAATTTTTCACTATAATGTTAATTATATTTACAATGTAATGAAATTTCATTTTTAATGAAATTAAAAGAGTAGATTTTACCGTTGAAATGAAATTCATTTTCTTTTATGAAATGGTTAAAGTAAGATTTCACACCGAATGATAATTACATTTTTAGTGTAATTAAAAAAAAAGATTTTGTCATTATAATGAAAATTACATTTTTTTAATGTAAGATGTAGGAATGAAATTTTACGCTGTAAATTCATTTACATTTTAAATGTAATAAAAAGAACATATGTAAAGGTTGAAATATTATTTTCATTTTTAAATGAATAAAGAAAATTGGAATGGATATGGTAATTAAATTTATTTGATTTGAAATGGTTGACGTTATTATCTTTAAATGTTTATATATTTATATGTATATATAAATATAATTAAAATTAATCGAATCGAGCGCGGTAGTTCGCATTTTGAAATCGTATCTTTAAACGACTATACCAATAGATCCGACGTTCGGAATTTCCCAAAACTGAGACCGTTAGGACCGTCTTGGGAAGATCTTTCCAACGATATATACTACGCTAAGATCCAATGATTAGATTTTGAGAAATGTGAAAATCAAAATTGGTTGAAAGCAGCGCCAGGGTCGCCATTGACTCGAGGCGTCATTATATAAAATTTAATTATTTTAAATAATTAAAATAGGAATTAATCATTATAAAATGATATTAACGAATAGGAAGGATTTTAAATATGTATATATATATACGAGAATCATTTGGAAAGTCCGAGTTTCTCTCATTCCAAATAATCAAACGATGCTAAGAATCGAAGTGTGAAGATGGCATATGAAGACCGTGAATCTTCCATCGAGAGGACAACGATCGAGGTCCTGATTTGATTTGCTCCCAAATCAAGGGTCATGGTCATTGCCCAAACGAACATGTTGATTTCACGGGTTTGGTTTTCGCTTAGATCCAGAGCATAAGCTAATAAATGGATTGTGTGTCTGACATCGTACTCCGTTAAATATCATGTTATTAATTTTCTGTCGAAGGTACGAATGATTGGTGGCAGAGAATTCTCTCTCTTGCTTAACACCCTTTCGGATATTTTGGTAAAGGATTGGTAGTGTTATATGGAGTGACAGTGTGGCATACTAAGATGCAACGATCAAGGTTTCTTGTTGAAAAGCAGAACCTTGTGGTGACGATCAAAGCACAGCTTGAATAAGCATAGCTTTGTGTATTATGTAATTTCACGAGCCTCACACCCCTTGTAGTCTAAAACGGGAGAAGGGAATTCAGAGAGAGCAGCACGTTTCTTTCTAGCTAGACGTAGTGTCGGTGCTTAAACTGACTGATATTTTACTTATGTGGATGATGGAATGAGGCGCCTCGGATGTTAGGTCCTATAGGACCGGGAAACGTGTGTTCAGGAATAACTAATCCACAAACCGTAAGTGTGGACCGGCCCTGCAGATCCAAGGGTTCTCTACGGGGAATCCTGAGACATTAGCTAGAGTGTCTCGAATCGGTAAGGAGCTCCTCCCTAGCCTTGACTCATGTTGGAAACCAAATTCCAAATACGACCCTCCGAATTTGATTGTATTACTAGTACGGAGGCATAGTATATGGTAGCTATGCTTCCTAGGATTGTTACATTTATTTTTGAAATGTTTTTATATACACTAATAATAATATTATATTCGTATTTATCGTATTTAGCATGTTTAATCACCATAAGGTAAAACCCTGTCCTCTGGTTTGTGTTGCATTGTGTGATGGGACTTGGGTCTTATGGTGATTCCATTTTTCTCAAAAGCATAGCGTTGTTTTACGAATTACTTATTGTTTTTTATGTCACTTTAAATTATGCACGGCAATCCATTGAAATAAACCCGTTCCGCGTTAGCGGCGTGGTCTTTGGATTTGCCTTATTACTAGTAGTTAAATTAGTTAAGAATTCTCACACCAGTCCCATGACTGACTCGTAGTTTGTTTTCACCTTTGCAAACTCGGGTGCCCTCTTTTCCACATGGGCAGCCAAGTAACATGTCTAGCTTTCTTTGGAGTTGCTGTCTTTGGAGCTTTCTTGGTGTTGCTTATTTGGAGGTGCTTATGTTGGACCACGAAGACTATCTATCATTTATCTTTTGTTTACATTTATCTTCAGACATACAGACTTATTTTATTTCCAGTTGTTCTATTTTGAAGTTGGAACTTATTTCCTTTTGCTGAAAACTTGATGTAATAATTTAAAACTCTGTGACTGTGGGATTCTGTGTTTGATGACATTCATATTCCGCTGCTATGATGTTGTTATTCTATAGTTTTCCTATGCTATGTTGTATCTGTGATCTGTATTGTTATATTTATGTTGTATTCCAAATGATTATCTCTCACTTTCATTTCGTGGAAGTTTGGGGTTATCACAGTTGGTATCAGAGCTTTGGTTAACCTTAGCATTGGAGTATAACATATTTATAGCAATTCGTTAACATAGAATCACTAATATTCTATGGCGAACAGTTCATTAGAGTTACATAATAGTCAGTCATTTTATCGCCGTCCTTTTTCCATCCTTTTATCTATATCATTTCTTAAAATCACCATTACATTTGTTCTAACTCTTTCCTAGATCGTACAGAACTAACTAAAAATGAGTACCGCTGCCGCTAGAGCCGCTAGAACTAGAGCAAGGAGGCAAAATATTGTTGAAACTGAGGAGGCCGCAGTTCAATAGCCACCAGCACCACCACCACAGCCCTTTGATTTGGATAAGGTGGCGAAGAAGTTCAAAAACTTAGGTGGAGTTCCATTCACCGGTACAGAGAACGTGGTACAGGCTCAGGCATGGCTAAAAAAATGTGAAAAGATATTTGGAGGGCTAGAGCTAGATGATCAGAGGAGGAGATTCACTGCTGCATGGCATCTCCAAGGCAAAGCACAAAATTGGTGGGAAGTGGTCAACATTGGAGGCGACAGAAATAATATGACTTGGGCCAGGTTTAAGGAGCTTTTCAATGATAAATACATTCCAAGGCAGGAGGTAGAAAGACTGCATGACGAGTTCGCCAATCTGAAGCAAGGCGACAAGACCATCTCAGAATATGTACGAAGATTTGAAGACCTCTCCAACTATGCCCCTGAATTGATTCGGGATGACTTTCAGAAGAACAAGAGGTTCATAAATGGACTTGCGAGAAAATATATTGATAGAGTCACTGCCCACATCGACCTTTCTTTCAATAAGCTGGTGGAGTTTGCTTATCGATATGAGGAGAATGATAAAAAGAATTCTCAACAAGATAGAGAGAGGAGCTTAGCCAACAACAATAACAAAAGAAAGCAACCCGAGAAGAAGACTGAATGAAGCGGTTCTGGAGCTGCTAAGACTCATGATAAGTCTAAGGTGCAATGCTACAACAGCCAGAAGTATGGACACTATAGCAAGGAATGCAGAAATCCAAAGAAGGCCAGAAGTGGGGACACTAGAGAATGCTATATCTGTCATAAAAAGGGTCACCTCAAATCTGATTGTCTACTGCTGAGGAGTGCCCAAGTTGCACATGTGTATGAGGGGGCAAGTACACCATCTTCTTCCGCACCTACTTCTTCTGAAGGAGCAGGTAAGCATGATGTATTAGATGGTACCATTTCTGTTAAAAACAATCATGTTACTGCTTTGTTTAATACGGGTGCATCGAGGAGCTTTATTTCTAGCAACACGGTTAAGAAATTGAAATTAAAAACAAGAAATCTTAAAGAGCCAATTAATGTTCATAATCCTGTAGGAGGTTCTACCACTCTAGATTTATTTTGTAAAGTGCCTGTATCCTACTCCTATTTCCAATTTCCATTTAACTTGATCATTATGAATTTTTTCGAGTTTGATATCATCCTTGGTCTGGATTGGCTAACAAAATTTGATGCCGAAGTAAGATGTGCGGATAGAATAGTTGAAATCAAAACAAAGTTTGGAGATATTATTTCTATACCTTGCCATGGTTCAAAATCTGATAGGAAGGCATTTTGGTCTTCTCTGGAGATCACTCCTATTTCTTTAGAAAATATTCCCGTGGTCAAAAATTATGCGGATGTATTTGAAGAAGTCGACAGCTTACCTCCGCGAAGGGAAATCGATTTCAGGATTGATCTTATTCCAAATGCAAGACCTGTAGTTCACGCTATCAGAAGGATGACCCCTAAAGAAAAGGAAGAATTGCACACCCAAACTAAGCAGCTCTTATGGAAGGGACTAATCCGGCCCAATTTTTCCAATTGGGGTGCAACTGTGGTATTTGTCCCCAAGTCTGACGGTACTCTAGGGCTCTGTGTAGATTACCGTGACCTTAATAAACAAACATTGAAGAACAAATACCCTTTGCCTCGCATAGGAGATTTAATGGACCAATTAAATGGAGCCAAGGTGTTTTCAAAGATGGACCAAGCCACAGGTTTCCACCAACTCTGCATAGCCGAAGAATGCATACCTTTGACCGCCTTTAGAGGTCCTGACATATTCTATGAATGGTTAGTAATGTCGTTCGGTCTATGCAATGCTCCCGCCTACTTTGTTGACTTGATGAATAGGGTCTTCCGAGATGTCCTAAATATATTCGTCCTAGTCTTCATTGATGATATTCTAATCTATTCTAAAACTAAGGAGTAGCATGAAGGGCATCTGAGGGAAGTGTTGGAGATTCTGCGAAGAAATGTTTTAAAAGAAAATTTTTCCAAATGCACATTTTGGCAATAGGAGGTAAAATTCCCGGGCCATGTTGTGTCAAAAGATGGAATTGCTATTGACCCAAGTAAAATTTCCGCCATTCGAGATTGGAAGCAGCCCAGTACACCCACTGAAGTAAGAAGCTTCCTAGGATTGGCTGCATATTACAGGAAATTTGTCAAAGACTTCGCCAAGTTGTCTGGCCCGTTAACAAAACTCACCAAGAAGCATACCAAGTTCAATTGGACATCGGATTGTGAGGAGGCCTTCCAAAAACTAAAAGTGAGTTTGACAACTGCTCCCGTACTTACCATCATCGATGGCAACCAAGATATAAAGGTCTACACCGATGCTTCTCAAAGTGGTGGTCTTGGTGCGGTACTGATGCAAAGAGGCAAAGTTGTTGCATATGCAAGTCGTCAATTAAAGCCGCATGAGAAAAATTATCGTGTCCATGACTTGGAGTTGTTGGCCGTAGTCTTTGCTTTAAAATTTGGAGACATTATCTTTTGGGCGAAAAATTTGAATTATTCACAGGCCATCAATCTTTGAAATATCTCTTCGATCAGAAGGATTTGAATTTAAGGCAGCAACGGTGGCTAGAATTTCTGGCGGCATACGATCTTGACATCTTATATACGCCGGGAAAAGCCAATGTTGTGGCGGACGCACTTAGTAGAAAGGACGTCATTGTCTCAAGCCCCATCATTACCCCTTCGTTGATTGATAAATTTCTGCTCTTCAAAAGGAGGATGTGTTTATTCAAAGAATTATTAAGAAAATTCAAGAAGGTGAAAACAAGAGCCTCCAAATAGATCGTAAAGGAGTCCTTAGATTACAAGGGCGAATCTGTGTTCCAAATATTCGAGAGCTCATAAGAGAAGTTTTAGATGAAGGTCACAAATCAAAGCTTAGCATCCATCCAGGCGTGAGCAAGATGTATCAAGATCTAAAGCGCACGTTTTGGTGGAGATCTATAAAGAGGGATATATCCATTTATGTGAGTAGATATCCTACATGCCAATAGGTTAAGAGCAATCAACAAAAGCTTGCAGGATTGTTGCAACCATTGGAGGTTCCAAGTTGGAAGTGGGACAAAATCTCCATGGATTTTATAGATGGTTTGCCCCGTACCAGGAAAGGGAATCACAGCATATGGGTGATCGTGGACCGCTTCACAAAGTCCGCTCATTTCATACCTGTCAAGTCCACTAGAACTGCTCAAGGTCTGGCGCAAATCTATTTCAAAGAAATCGTCAGGCTACATGGGTAATGAAGCTAAATCTTTCCTTTTTATCATTATATGAATGAAAATTCTCATTTTTCTAATTGAATATTAAAAGAATAATCTTTTGTTTTAAACAGAGTTCCTAGTAGCATTGTTAGCGACCGTGATCCTATCTTTGCTAGCAAATTTTGGGAAGCATTCCAAAATGAGTTGGGAACGAAGTTAAATCTCAGTACCGCATATCACCCTCAGACAGATGGCCAAACTGAGAGGGTGAATCGCATACTTGAGGATTTATTGCGAGCTTGCATACTCAATTTTGGAGGTTCTTGGGAGGATCACTTGCATTTAGTTGAATTCTCTTATAACAATAGCTATCAAGCAAGTTTGAAAATGTCTCCATTTGAAGCCTTATACGGTAGGCCATGTACATCGCCATCGTGTTGGGTTGAAAAGGGAAATCGGCTTGTATTGGGTCCAGACATGGTCCGAGAAGCTTCAGACAAAGTCGATTATATTAAGAAGCGATTATTGGCTGCCCAAAGTAGACAAAAGAGCTATGCAGATGTAAGAAGAAGAGAATTGGCTTTTGAAGTGGGTGACTATGTCTATTTGAAAGTTGCTCCAATGCGAGGTGTAATCCGTTTTTGAAAGACAGGAAAATTAGCACCTAAATTCATCGGTCCCTTTCCTATTCTTGAGAAGATTGGCACCCTAGCTTACAGAATTCAGATGCCCGACTGGTTGCCTGGAGTGCACAATGTATTCCATGTTTCTCAACTTCGAAGGCATGTCCATGATCTGGATCTGGTTGTGGAGGAAGCTACACAGCAAGATTTGGAGATTAACCCAAGCCTTACAGTGAAAAGGGAGCCTCTGAAAATTATTGGCAAAGAGACTAGAGAGCTGAGGAATAAAAGAATCAACCTAGTCAAAGTACAATAGAGCGGTGGTCCTAGAGACTGTACTTGGGAAACTGAGGAGAGTATCAAACAAGCCTATCCCAATTGCAGAGTGGATATCTCCGATTAGATTTTGTTTTGAGGTACACTTAAAATATTTCACATTCTCTTTGTTGGTCCCTAATCTTCTATTTTCCTTTTTCCTTTTTGAGGTCGAAAAGTTCTTAAGCGGGGGAGATTGTAACAACCCAGAATTTAGGGCCAATTTAAAATTTTCATTTTAGAGATTTTAAGGGTGATTAAATATTTGGAATAAATTATTTTAAATAAAAACAACTAGAAATTAATTTTAATTGAATTTAATATGAATATATTTAATTTAATTATAAAAGGAATTAGAAATAGCACGGTAGTTTGAAAAGTCAAATCTGAACTTTGACTGACTGTACAGGATGCAGGATAAATCAGATTTTGGTGAAACCAAAAATATTTAAATCTGTTAATGAATACCTTTCTAACGAATTTGAAAAATCGAAGTTTCAAAGCGGGAATCAAAAGTTATGGCCAAATGAATTTTCAGAAAGGTCGCTGTAGAGAATATATCGCCCTTGAAAATAGACATTGTGCATACGACCTCGGAATTCGATGAAACCACTTTTTTTGGATCCGGGATGTCAAATTATTGCTAGGTTTCAAATTTCATAATTTTTGAAGTTAATATGTGAGCGTGGCAAAGGAAAATGTGTTTTGGTCAATTACAGTTAAATTGGATCGACCAGAATATGGTCATTTTTCAAACGGTCACAGAATTCAGTGAAATTAATTTTGTTAAGACTGTATCGTCAAAACAAAGCCAGAAATAATTTTTCTGGATTTTTCTGAGTTCGTATGTGACCTCGGTAGATTAAAAAGTACGTTCGAACTCATATTAAAAAGATTTATTTTAGAAATAAAAGAAACATGCTGTAAACTTTAGAATTAGACTTTGACACTAGCGCCATTGCGTTCATAAGACATCAAAACCTATTGTTCGACAGTCGTTGGGCTCCGTTTGGTGATCGGACGAAAAACTCTAATTTCTGGAATTAATTAAATTAAAAATAAAAAAGAAATACCCTGAGAATACCGTATAAATACGGGTCCGTATATGTCTCCTTCTTCCTCCCGATTGTTCAACCGCCTCCAACCCATTGCCATCAAATTTTCAAACCCTGATTGCTCCCTCCACGCTCGATTTAAGACCACCCCACAGTTTAACTTTCCGAAGTACTCTCCTCCCTCTTCGATTCAACACAAACCCCGAAGCCTCTCACCACCCGTAGCCGCCGCCCCGACCCCCTAAACCCGCCGCCGTCGCACCCCCCTCGGCCCCACCACGCTGCGCCGCATCCCACCCCCTTCCTGGCGCACGTGCGCCACTCCAAGCCGGTTCATCTCCAACAAACCGTTCTGAAAACCATCAACTACATCTCCCGAAAATCGAATTCAAAGTTTTGAACTTTCTGAAATTCAAGGTAAATTTCAATTTCAGATTTGCGACGCTTTTAAATATCGCAGTAACAGTTGTAAAAAGTTGGTTTCTAATTTATACATATGAACTTCAAATTGAAATCTTTCAGATCCGAACCGCCATGACTTTGAACACGAGATCTGATCTAGTTCGAACCTTCATTTCAAATCCAAGCAATGTAAGAATTTATTTTTTATTAAATTTAATTAATTTAATTATTATTCTTGCGTTATGTGAAGTTTGAATGGCAAATATAAATGGATCTGCGATTGATGTTATTCTAAGTTATGGATCTGAATTGTTTGTGATGTTATGATATTTGATCTGAAAATTTAAGTGTTAGGTCTGAGTTTGGTGATTTATTAGGATCATTTATTTGTTAATCTTGTCAATCATGGTTTGTTGACATTCACGGACCATATGTCTACATGTAAGAACACACCCTTAGTTATTCTCAGAATTGAACTAGAACTCTCAACTTGAGATTAACTTCATGTTATTAATTCGATTTCATCCCTTTTTTATTTAAGATATTGTTTGTGGTTGGGTTGGACATGAAATATTGGACATAAAATTAAAATAAGAATTACATTTTTTATGTAAATAAAAAAAAAGTGAATTTGCATTGCAAATAAAGAATTTCATTTTTTTATGTAATTAAGATAAGAATTTACATTGGAAATTAAAAAAAATTATATTTTTATATGTAATTAGAAAAATGAATTTACATTGTAAAATAAAGAATACCTTTTATATGTAATTAGAAATGACAATTTACACCGTAAGTTAGAAAATACATTTTTATATATAATTAGAAATGAGAATTGACATTGTGATTAAAAATTACATTTTATATGTAATTAGAGCAGATGAATTCACAATGTAAATAAATTTACATTTTTATATGTAGATTAAGAGTAGAAATTTGCAATGTATTGAAATTTACATTTTTATATGTAGATTAAGAGTAGAAATTTGCATTGTAATGAAATTTACATTTTTATATGTAAATTAAAAGTAGAGAATTTGCATTGTAATGAAATTTACATTTTTATATGTAAGTTAAAAGTAGAGAATTTGCATTGTAATGAAATTTACATTTTTTCATGTAAATAAAAAGTAGAAATTTGCAATGTATTGAAATTTACATTTTTATATGTAAGTTAAAAGTAGAGAATTTGCATTGTAATGAAATTTACATTTTTTTTCATATACATAAGAAGTAGGAATTTGACATGTAATATAAAATTACATTTTTTTTACATGTCAATAAGAAGTAGGAATTTGACATGTAATACAAATTACATTTTTACATGTAATAAAGAAGAGAAATTTGCATTGTAATAAAAATTACATTTTTATTATGTAATTAAAGTTGAATTCACATTGTAAAGTAAAATTACATTTTTTTTATATGTAATTAAGGAATGAAAATTTACATGGCAATTAAAATTACATCCTTTTTATGTAATTAAAGATTAACATTTGTGCATAATAATCAGAATTACATTTTTATTATGTAAATTAAGAATGAGGATTTGCATGGAATTTGCATACTAAATAAAATTACATTTTTAATGTAATTTAAAAAGTTAGAATTTTTCACTATAATGTTAATTATATTTACAATGTAATGAAATTTCATTTTTAATGAAATTAAAAGAGTAGATTTTACCGTTGAAATGAAATTCATTTTCTTTTATGAAATGGTTAAAGTAAGATTTCACACCGAATGATAATTACATTTTTAGTGTAATAAAAAAGATTTTGTCATTATAATGAAAATTACATTTTTTTTTATGTAAGATGTAGGAATGAAATTTTACGTTGTAAATTCAATTACATTTTAAATGTAACAAAAAGAACATATGTAAAGGTTGAAATATTATTTTCATTTTTAAATGAATGAAGAAAAATGGAATGGATATGGTAATTAAATTTATTTGAGTTGAATTGGTTGACGTTATTATCGTTAAATGTTTATATATTTATATGTATATATAAATATAATTAAAATTAATCGAAACGAGCGCGGTAGTTCGCATTTTGAAATCGTATCTTTAAACGATTATACCAAAAGATCCGACCGTCGGAATTTCCCAAAACTGAAACCGTTAGGACCGTCTTAGGAAGATCTTTCCAACGATATATACTACACTAAGATCCAACGATTAGATTTTGAGAAATGTGAAAATCAAAATTGGTTGAAAGCAGCGCCAGGGTCGCCATTGGCTCGAGGCGTCATTATATAAAATTTAATTATTTTATATAATTAAAATAGGAATTAATCGTTATAAAATGATATTAATGAATAGGGAGGATTTTAAATATGTATATATATACGAGAATCATTTGGAAATTCCGAGTTTCTCTCATTCCAAGTAATCAAACGACGCTAAGAATCGAAGTGTGAAGACGACATATGAAGACCGTGAATCTTCCATCGAGAGGACAACGATCGAGGTCCTGATTTGATTTGATCCCAAATCAAGGGTCATGGTCATTGCCCAAACGAACATGTTGATTTCACGGGTTTGGTTTTCGCTCAGACCCAGAGCATAAGCTAATAAATGGATTGTGTGTCTGACATCGTACTCCGTTAAATATCTTTTATTAATTTTCTGTCGTAGGTATCAATGATTGGTGGCAGAGTATTCTTTCTCTTACTTAACACCCTTTCGGATATTTTGGCAAAGGATTGGTAGTGTGATATGGAGTGACAATGTGGCATACTAAGACGCAACGATCAAGGTTTCTTGTTGAAAAGCAAAACCTTGTGGTGGCGATCAAAGCACAGCTTGAATAAGCATAGCTTTGTGTATTACGTAACTTCACGACCCTCACAACCCGGTGGAGTCTAAAACGGGAGAAGGGAACGTAGGGAGAGCAGCACGTTTCTTTCTAGCTAGAAGTAGTGTCAGTGCTTAAACTGGATGATATTTTACTTATGTGGATGATGGAATGAGGCGCCTCGGATGTTAGGTCCTATAGGACCGGGAAACGTGTGCTCAGTAATAACTAATCCACAAACCGCAAGTGTGGACCGGCCCTGCAGGATCCAATGGTTCTCTACGGGGAATCCTGAGACATTAGCTAGAGTGTCTCGAATCGGTAAGGAGATCCTCCCTAGCCTTGACTCATGTTGGAAACCAAATTCCAAATACGACCCTCCGAATTTGATTGTATTACTAGTACGGAGGCATAGTATATGGTAGCTATGCTTCCTAGGATTGTTATGTTTATTTTTGAAATGTTTTTATATACACTAATAATAATATTATATTCGTATTTATCGTATTTAGCATGTTTAATCACCATAAGGTAAAACCCCATCCTCTGGTTTGTGTTGCATTGTGTGATGGGACTTGGGTCTTATGGTGATTCCATTCTTCCCAAAAGCAAAGTGTTGTTTTACGAATTACTTATTGTTTGTTATGTCACTTTAAATTATGCACGACAATCCATTGAAATAGACCCATTCCGCATTAGCGGCGTGGTCTTTGGATTTGCCTTATTACTAGTAGTTAAATTAGTTAAGAATTCTCACACCAGTCCCATGACTGACTCGTAGTTTGTTTTCACCTTTGCAAACTTGGGTGCCCTCTTTTCCACATGGGCAGCCAAGTAACAGGTCTAGCTTTCTTTGGAGTTGCTGTCTTTGGAGCTTTCTTGGTGTTGCTTATTTGGAGGTGCTTATGTTGGACCACGAAGACTATCTATCATTTATCTTTTGTTTACATTTATCTTCAGACATACAGACTTATTTTATTTCCAGTTGTTCTATTTTGAAGTTGGAACTTATTTCCTTTTGCTGAAAACTTGATGTAATAATTTAAACCTCTGTGATTGTGGGATTCTGTGTTTGATGACATTCATATTCCGCTACTATGATGTTGTTATTCTATAGTTCTCCTATGCTATGTTGTATATGTGATCTGTATTGTTATATTTATGTTGTATTCCAAATGATTATCCGTCACTTTCATTTCGTGGAAGTTTGGGTTTATCACAAAATATGAGACCTAGGCTAGGCTCTGCAACCCTATTTATAGGTGTTCCAGAAAGCTTTGAACCATCAGATTAAATTAAATATAATCTGAGTTGCACAAACTAAAAAAAACATGTCAACCTACTGCACACACTTGGGTCGACCAACCCAACCCCATAGGTCGACCCGGCACCTTGGGTCGACCCACGTCCTATTTGGGTCCTCCCATGGGTCGACCCACGTCCTATTTGGGTCGTCCCGTGGGTCGACCCGACCCTTGCATGGGCCCACTCATAGGTCGACCCGAGCAAAAGATGGGTCCCCCCATATGTGTTGTCTTCAGGTTTGAATTAATTTGAGTGTGTTCATACATAAATACACACAAACTTCTAATGTCCATAACTTCTTCATACGATATTTATTTTATGCAAACTTGGAGTCTATCTGAAACAAAATTTCGGAATGAACACAACGGTAATGCCGGTTTCTCATAATTCTGAATATTTAATTAAGTTATTCCTAATTTATTATTTTATTCCTTATATAGTGAGGGGTGTTACATTCTCCCACCCTTAGGAAATTTCATCCTCAAAATTTGATAAGGATAAAATTCAGTAATTCCTCGCATAAATCACAACATCATGTGTGCATCCAATTTTGCAGCCATTTGTGTACTAGTGCAAAGTGTAATTCAACATAATAATACACGAACGAAATTAATGCCTAAGCAGTACCTCCTATATGAACGCAAATTTTTCTTGAAAATCTCTTTGAAAACATGATGTGCACATCCTAAATTTACTGGAAATTTCAATATGAATGCAATATTTGAAAACCAAAATACTTTTTCATCCAAATTATTCCACAATCTTACTGAGCAAGAGCGTAGTTCATCCAATTTTTGCATCCAAAACCCTATGAACGAACTTTATTTTTTTGAATTTTAGAAAAATATATTTTTCTTAATTCAATTTCTTATGTTACAAAAAGGTAAAAACGGAAAGCTTCACATCCTCCAATTTTCTTTTAATCACCTTTTTATGTCCGTACTTGGATTTTATGTAACTATTGTATAAAGATTCCCTATTTTACTATCCAAGCACAGCCCACATAAGAAAACTTTCTTTATTACAAATTTTTTTAAAACTTATCTTGGAAAAATTTACACTTATTCATCTTTTCTAAGAATTTTCCATTTTTCTTTAAATGTCATGTTTGTTGCCTTACTGAATTTACTGTTTCCTTTTTAGTTGTACCATTACTCTTCTCTTACCTTATTCAACTTAATCCTCTAATCTAAGTTTAGTTTCAAATAAGCCTTCTAGTCCTTTAACTAAAATATGAAGAAAAAAAAACACTCTACGCAGCTACTATTAAGGGCCAAGCCAAGAATCTCAGGACTATGTCCCCCCTCAGAAAGAAAAGTTCAAACCACAGGATCAATGACAGGTTTAGGTGTTACCCTAACTACCCAACAGGAGCAGAATAACAGAACGATCCCATCAGAAATGTAATAACAGGTTTTAATCCTATCAGGAAAATCAGCAACAAGATCTAAACACTTACTTTCCCTTCTCTATCTAGTAGTCACCACTAGTCCTAGCTATGTACTAACAATCATTTTCAAGCAACACCTTAGACTTCTCAATGCTTATGCATTCTATGGGAACTTACCGTTATTCCAAGATAATTTTCGCTATCTACTTCATAGCCTCAAAACTTTTTCCGTCTTTCCTAGGCACTAATCCTTACCTACTCCATACTTTTTCAAACACGGTTTGGCCTTTTCGTTTCACTTTTCTTCCAAAATTTTGAAGTACCAAAACTTTATTTTCCTCACCAAAACTTACTTTTGCCAAACCATAAAAACATGTCATCTCATAAAAATGTAAAACATTTTTTTTACAAATCACAAAAACCGAAGTAGACTAGGAAAACAATTACTCAATCAGGTTTACAATTATTATTACTTACAACTATGTGCAAGCATCTACTCTATTCATAATTTCCACAAATATTATGTCTGCCCAGCAAAACTTTATGTCAAAACAATTATCAAAAATTATTGTTAAAAGAATAGAGATTTCAAAACTTTCTTTAATGAAAATTCTAGTTTTCAACAAAATGCAACACTTTTTTTTCATACCATATAACTTGAAAACTAGCGAACTACACATGCTCTATATTGTGCACCTTTTTCTGAGAGAATTCATTTTAGACAAATTTTTCACAAGAAATCACTATTTCCAAAATTATACCCCTTTTACTTCAAAACCCAATATGTAATTCTTTACAATTTTCTTTCAACATCAAAAACACTTTTAAGATCAAACTTGAAAACATCATAAACCATCTTCGAAAAGCTTTTACAATTTCAAGCTCTCAGAGGTTAAAAATGGGGTTAGACTCAAAGTAGGTTTCCAACTTACCTAGGCTTTCCTAGACACTTCCACAAAGTCAATTCTATGAACTATATATATTCCTAATCCATTTTTCTCTCTCTCTCTCTCTTTTTTTTTTTTTTTTTACTTTTTCCAGTATACAAGGTTTCATTGCCAAACCCACTAACTTCAAATACTAACACATGTGATTCACCTTTCTTCCATACAAAGTATATTTTACACTTCCTACCTAAATTACCAAGGGTCTTAGATTTCCATATTTGTTCCTTTAGTGCACAAAAAAGATATCCCAATTCTCACCCGTATTATGCTCTTTCTATTCGGGTTCCTCTATGGATCTACGTATGTATATAATATATTTTTATTTTAAAATAAAAATACGTTCACTCACTATCTATACAGAAATCCTAAACCTAGGCTCTAATACTAAATGTAACAACCTTAATTCCGACAGGCCGATTTTTTTTTCAAAATTCTAATCTACCGAAACTTGTGTTGGTTTTTTGGTATCCTGCAGAAAAGATAGAGATATAAAATATTTCAAAGCTTAGAAAACATCTCACAGCGGAATAGATAAAATAAAATATAATCAAAATATAGCCTTACACAGATAATAATGTTGCATAACCTGTATCATCGAAAGCTATCATATCTCTGCCACAAATCTAACCTGCGAGTATTTTATGAGGGGGGTCAGAACACAAGTTCTGGTGACTGGATTTAAAGTACACATTTTGGATAACCCTACATATACCGTCCAGTTACAATTTCTTATTTATTAGGTTACTTGGTTTAACAACACTCAAGGCTTACATACACGTCGTACCCATCTACTTCCCAGTGGATTAACCTAATACAGTATATATGTAGTTATCCCCAACATTAAGGTACACCTCATGGTACCCCACTTGCATGGTCTCCATCTTAACGCTACAGAAATATACGCAGCTCCTTATCCTACGCCAGGGGGATGTATGGATCTCTATATAACAACGCTAAGTTCCGCATAGAACCGCCCTCTCCATTCTAGGTAAGCTTACGGATTGCCATCTTCAAACCATTTGATTGAACTAGATTACATCATGCAGTAATGCCCTAGAGTCTATTATACACCATGCAGAGCAGACATGTATCTATCTAGACTTTCTCGCGTACGTATCATCAATCGTACTCGATGCCTTAACCTTTACGATACACCATCCATAACGGTATATATGTACCCGTACGTACTATCTACTGTGCATCGAGTTCTGGAACATAGCCATTTCAGACACATGGAACTCGATCGGGGGCCTTTTTAGATGTCTGTATACACAGATGCTATGGTTTGCATTTTTAGTGGCTATGGTCCAACCCAACCCCTCCCTCAACTAATGAAAGACAAACAAAATTGATCGCTAGTGACATAGCCCAGAAAACTACCAACAAACAACATCCTAATTGGCTTGTCCCGCAACTGAAGCCTTGATAGCGAAAGGTCGATGACCTGTAGGTTTAGCTCTCCGTCTTTTCGCATCACGCATCACACCGACTGTCGATGGTTGGTACCCGACAACTGCTATCGAACAGATGGTTAGACTCGCAAAAGGCAACCCGATAAAATGGTCGTAACCTGCCTAGTCACAAGGCAACAGGATCGTCGAATCACCTCCGCCACCCTATAGCCTTTTGATGCCTCCCTACTGTGGCAGTCAAGGTATACTCACCGAGTAGTACCGCGCAGACCTAACCTCTGCGAGCACAGCCTAAATGCTGTCGCCGCACATAGGACTACCAGGAGTACCCTCCACATCCTTGAAAGCCGCATGCTTCCCCTTTCATTCTTTCAGAGCCAGCATAATCTCAGCAGAGCAGCAGACAGAACAAGAAAAATAATCAGACAGACGTGCGCTCCTCTTATTCCCTAGGAACTATGATGATCTATCCCGTTGAATTATTCACCTTCATACGTACGGACAGGTCCAAGCGCCTCAGGTAAACATGTTATTAGACCTTATGTCTAATCGTTTTAATTACGCGCTTGCTCTACCTCGTTAGATTTCCAGTTAACTTGGCTATTTCAAATCATACTATCTTCTTGTTCAAGATACCAAGTTCTCTTGCTTATTAATTTCAGTTATATAACTTAACCCATTTAAGTTCATTAATAAACCTTTGACATGTCATTCTTATCAACAGATCTCAGGATCTCCGATTTACAGATTACTTAATTTATAATTAAGAACAAGTTATTGCCTTTCATAAGTTTTCCCCTTCTTTCCTTTGCTTATTACAAACAAAAGGTTTCAGGTTTCCAGATTTACAGATTACTTAATTTATAAATAAGTACAACTTATATTATTACATAAGTTATCTCATTCCCCCTATCGTTTATTATAACCTAAGTTATAATTTCCACTTGTCCCTAGGACAAGCCTACCTTTTATCTTTCCTTTTCCCCTTCAGGTTTATTCATAACCAGTTATTGTCATTCCCCGTTCATCCTAATCCTTTTACTGTTGTAACTTTCATTGGTTTCCACTCATTTCCATTAATCATAATTAGTGACATTTATTTCTATCCTTTTATACACATATTCATATATATGTTTATGCATCAGAGCTCTCACATTAAGCCGACCAATTGTGGATGCGGGATTTGTCAAGCGGTTCCGGGCAAACTTCTACCACAAGTTGGACTTAACCTCGTGTCTTAGCACCGTTACATGTATATTTACACACTAGACCCCTCACATTAAATTAACAACTTGTGGATGCTGGATTTGTCAGGCGGTTCGGGGCAGACTTCTACCACAGGTTGCATTTAACCTCGTGTCTAAGCGCGATTACAATTTTCTGTTAATTGTAAATTTAGGCATATCCATTCTTCCCAATTTTACTATAATCTATATTTACATGTCATACTTAATATCATATTAAGTCCATTTTAACTGATTATCACATCACATGTTTTTCCTAACATGTAATTAACTTCCTTTTAAAAGAATAACAGGTAATCATCCAATCATGTAATTACTTCAATCTAACAAATCAACATGTAATTATCCCAATTCATACAGTTATGTGTTCAAGTACATAATATGCCAAAAATTAACATGTATGTATACAATAGTAATTGTTTCCATATATTTTAACAGGTTTATACATTTATGCAGATTTAAATTTTAGCAGATTAATCGTTCTAGCTGATTTACAATGCACAAACGATAAATGTAACATTATCAAAAAGGTATAACTTAAATCCACTCACTTAAAGGCTTTTCTATTCATGAATCTGGTCTAGACCTAGCATTCATGGTTCCCTCTAACTGAATCTAGAACCTATATAACCATGGATCCACAATTCTCAACTAAAAGAAAAAGGGAAGAAAGAGGAGAAATTTAAATTGACCAGATCTAAGAATTCACCTTTTTTTAATCAGGATTCTGAAATCATTTGCAATTATACAGTCTTTTCCTCTAGATCTTGAATCAGAATTTCCTAAGACTATTTATTCTATTTTATGAAGAGATTTGAGGAGGAAGAAGAATGGCAGAGTCTAGACAGTCTCTTAGAAAATATGAGACTTAGGCTAGCTAGCCTATTTATAGGTGTTCCAGAAAGCTTTAAACCATCAGATTAAATTAAATATAATTCGAGACGCACAAACCATTAAAAACACGTCAGAAAAACGTACTACACACACTTGGGTCAACGCACATACCCCTATGGGTCGAGCAGTAGGTCGACCTAGCACCTTGGGTCGACCCATATCCTACTCGGGTCGACCCATTGGTCGAATCGACCCTTGCATGGGTCGACCTATTGGTAGAACCGAGTAAAAGATGGGTCCTCCCATACATGTTGTCATCAGATTTGAATTAATTTGAATTTTTTCATACAATATATACAAACTTCTAATGCCCATAACTTCTTCATACGTTATCCGTTTTATGCAAACTTGGGTTCTATCTAAACCAAAATTCCAAGGCAAACGCAGTGGTAATGTCGGTTCCTCCTAATTCTGAATATTTAATTAAGTTATCCCCAGTTTATTATTTTATTTGTTATAAAGTGCGGGGTGTTACTAAAATTGATTAAAATTATGGGCATGTCTCACATCACCATAACCACATATCAAAATTTGAGAATGTTCCAATACTCAGGGAAATAAATAAAAATATTTTATGATCCTTCGATACTTAAAATGCAGATCGTTACATTCTCCCCTTTTAGAAATTTCTCCCCCGAAATTCCAAACAAACATTAGCGACCAAAAAAACTCCGCATGCCTATCATCCATGAGCAGCTAATTTACCATCCAAACTACCATCCATTAAGCCATGCATCCATAGCCTCATACTAACATGCGGAATTCTGACGAATAGTAAAAGTTACAACGTTGTAAGGTGACATGACATTAATGGGTTATACCAACGAAGTGTTCTGGATGGATCGTCTTCATACTCTCTTCTGTCTCCTACATACAATCGTCATCATCCTCACTCCGTTGCACCTTGACTAGTCTAACCGTCTTCCTCTTAAGCTATTTCGTGTCATTCCACACAACGGGAAGTGGCTTATGAGGTCTCGTAACTACATACTCGACTTCTCGGTCTTCGTACTATTCCAAAGATACCACCGCATTCGAATCATGCACACACTTCCAACGACACATGGAAAACATTGTGCACACTCGACATCTTCTTGGGTAAATCCAATCTATATGCGAGCTTTCCAATCCGCCCGACTATCGAAAATGGTCCAACAAATCTTGGAGCTAACTTTCCTTTACTTCCGAACCGAACAACATGCTTCAAGGTCGAATTCTTCACGAAAATCATATCGCCAACGTCAAATTCCAAATCCTTTCAATGCTTATCAGCGTAACACTTCTAACGGTCTTGAGTTGCCTTCATTCGTTGCTGAACGATCTCGATACAATCTGATGTCTATCTGATCATCTCATGCCCAAGTATAAACTTATCTCTAGCCTCTAACCAAAATGATGGATAATTACACAGTCTTCCATACAACGCCTCGTATTGTGCCATCCCAATACTCGACTGGTAGATGTTGTCGTATGCAAACTCAACTAAATCTAGATAGTCTTCCCATGATCCCTTGAAATCTAATACACAAGCTCTTAGGAGATCTTCTAAGACTCTGTTAACCCTCTCGGTTTGACCATCAGTCTGGAGATGATAAGCCATACTCTAACATAACTCGGTTCCCAAAGTCTCTTATGAACTCTTCCAAAATCCACTCGTGAACAATGGATCTCGATCACTCACTATGCTCTTTGGGATACCATGGAATTGAACTATCCATTTAACATAAAGCTTAGCCAACTTCAGTGTTATCCTAGTCAATCTGACAGGAAAAAAAACCATGTGCTTTTGGTCAAGCGATCCACGACGACCCGAATTCCTTCATTTCCTGTCCTTGTTCTAGGTAGTCCATCGATAAACCTATTGATATCTGTAACAACCCAAATTCTGACAAAACGATTTTTTTTCAAAATTCTAATCTATCAAAACTCGTATTGGTTTGTCTAGTATCTTGCAGAAAAGGCAGAGATATAAAATATATCAAAGGTCAGAAAATATCTCACAGCAGAATGGATAAAATATAATATAATCAAAATATAGCCTTACCCAGATAATAATACTTCCTAACCAGTATCCAAAGATATCATATCTCTGCCATAATCAACCTACTACTATGTTATGAGGAGTGGGTCAGAACACAAGTTCAGGTGACTGGATTTAAACTACACATTTTGGATAACCCTACATATACCGTTCAATTACATTTTCTAGTTCATTTATTTATGTTAAAACCAAAATTTGATTTCAACACCAAAGGTGTTATGGAAACACTTCAACAAATTGTTATATTAGAATATGAAGCCACGTAATCACAAAAAAAATGAAGAACAAGGATTTTTATAGTGGTTCGATCTAAAATAGATCTACATCCACTTTTGAATCGTTCCTCATTATGATATTTCATTTTACAACATACATGAATTCTCTCATATTATTCATTTCTCGCTTTTCTCTCCTTCTAGGATCTAAACGCTTGAATTGGCAAAGGAATTGGACAGATCTATTGCTTTGTGATGGTGGGTGCATGAATCTTCAATCACTTTAGCTACTGAATGATCTTCAAGGATTCCATAGTGACTTAGTATTAGATCTAGGCTTTTGAGAGGTTTAGCGGAGATTAGAGATCACTTGAATTGTGTTAGAGAGATTTTCCGTGGCATATGATGGAGATTAAGAAGCTTTGATTGAATTTGAGAGAACTCTAGTGTTAATTGGAATATATTTGATCTATTCGATGTTGGAGAGAAGTTATCTGATCCTTGGAAGCCATTGATGATGTTAGAAGGGTGCTTCAAATTTGATGGCATTTTGTGGTAGGAATTAAATTCGGTCCCCTTTAATGATTGTGAAGTGGGGTATTTATAGTTGGAGCTTAGGGGGAGTGGCACGATTGTAATAATGAGGTACAATTTAATAGGATGGCAACGACCTTAAAAAGAACCAACGATCTTAAAAGGCGGACAACATAAAACATGCCATGATCTAAACATTTACTTGCCCATCCACGTGATGATTGCTATCCATTATTTAGTCTGCCAACCCATGCCAGCGGTTTCATGGACATGCGTCCCATCATATGGATTCATTCTTGGTCCATAGACATTTGACCGAACTGGTTTGAGTTTCCTGATGACGGTCTAACATACTTTGATCAGGACCTAGAAACTTCTTAACGGTCTAAATGTATACTTGGCACCAATAACCAAAAACATATAACAGCTTAAACTTTGTAGTTTCCAACGTCCTAACTGAGCAGACGAGCTAACATGTGCAGGACGATCTAATGGTCCGACATCGGCATGGCCTAAAGTACATGCAATTTACGGCCTAAGCACACTGGAACGACCTAAAGAGCCTTCACGATGCAAAACTAGTGGATGACCTGAGCCACGTGTATCTTTATGCTGAGATGATGTAAATATGCTTAGAGCATCTCGACCTGGCATATTATTTATAAGCTCCACATATACATGCTATACTTTATGAAATGAATTATAAATCTTCCATGTTCGCGAAGGGATCATATGTGCTATATTCATGAGTTGAAGATACATAAACATCCCAAGGATGTTGTAGACGATCTGCGGGTCAGATGTGTAACGATCTAAAACATGAGGACGTTCTAGTGCCTATGGAATGACCTAGAGGATAATAACGTGGCAACGATCTAGTATGCCTGGTGTGGTCTGATATATTAACGTTACGACTTAATGTGTATTGTCCAGACATTTGCATGATTAGCCCCAACGACACAAGAGAGAAATAATGACCCAAGGTGGGATACTATATTACCATGTCACCAGAAAAAGCAACATTTTCTCTTGTGTTGTGCACATTATGTAGCTGATACGTTGTCTTCTTTGACATGAGCACATAATTATTGTAACACCCCACGTCCATTAATGTCACTCACAAAGGGAATGCATTAACTTCAATGGAGCGTTTTAAGTAAGTATAGAACAGAAAATCACAACAAGACAGATATAAAATAGTACATGAAAATTCAAAACTTTATTTATTGCAGCAGAAGGTAAATATGTTTGGTTACATCATCAAAACCAAAGTCAAGTACATCATATCCATCTCGATAAAACAAAGTACATAATCTGAAAGACATAATCCCCAACATAAAATAGCCATAATTAAAGAGAAGCTGAACTTTACTTCAGCGGTCCAAGAAATCTTCTAAAAGCAGTCCAAAATCAAGCTCCACTGGTGCTAGTTCCAACTTGAGCACCTGAGGGGGGGAAGAGATGGAAAAAGGGGGGGTTAGACATAAAGTCTGGCGAGTGCGATAATTCTAACAATATAATTAACAAAGTAACTAGGCTAAGGCATAAGTTGGAAAATAAGGAAATGAACATGAACCATTGAGTATGGCAGAGTAAATAAGGAAACAGGATGATCAACGATATCGTTAAGTGCACCTAAACCACTATAGGATGATTACTAAACTACACCAACACTATGGGATAATTGCTCTACTGCACCGCCACTAGTATACTGCACCACCACTAGTATACTGCACAACCACTAGTCACCCTAAGGTTGATCCCGCCTACAGACTTAATAATGATATTGGTAGTTTCGTGCACCCCTAGCTGCCTTCATAGGTGCCGTCTACCCCTATCTCGACTAGGTGTACACACTACCCCCAAACGATCGGCTCCCTAACTCGTAGATACCCGTGCTAGCCCCACAATGGGGTGTATCACTCCCCAAAGTGACAACCCGATACAACCAAGAATGCACGGCTTATACCTACACGATGCAACAATGTCTTACCTACCAGCCCGGGTCCACACACGCATATGAACCCATTGGACTTGCGTTGTCACCGCTAACCTGGTTTGGCCTCTTACAGTCAAGCCCAGTATGCGTGTCCCGTCCTCAACTTGGGTCGAGCCCACAAAGATACGTATGGGTTACTGGTTGAAACGGGCCCCCATTACTTGACACAAGCTATCCACCTAAGCTTGGTCCCCTCTAGTACATCCCACTTAACCCACTTCTTATTCATGTTTCATTTACATGTTTCATTTTTGGTTAAGTGTTTCTAATCGTATTTCCAAATGCCACCCAAGGAACCCACTTAACCCCCTCATGTCCTACTACATGCTTATCTGGTTAAGTGTTTCTTAATTCATTAAGACCGTAACCTCATAAAGACCTCTCACATTAGACTGACATTTGTGGCAGCTGGATTTGCCGGGCGGGTCCGGGCAGTCTTACACCACAAAAGAGCCTAACCTCGTGTCTTTACAATTGTTACGTATTTAGTTCATGCCTAAGACCTCTCACATTAGACTGGCATTTGTGGCAGCTGGATTTGTCGGGCGGGTCCGGGCAGTCTTACACCACAAAAGAGTCTAACTTCGTGTCTTGGACGATTAATTACTCCTAATTAATCATTCCCCAATTTGAATTACTTTCCCTATTCAAATTATCAATCAATTCCAAATTTAATGATGTCCATAATTGACTCAATTATGTCCATCCATTTATGGTATGTAAAATCATACCAATTTTCACCACAATTATATTTTATGCCTTTTAAGGCATTTATGCCAATTAAACCTTTTTAATATTATCCCCTTTTACCCCACCTAGTACGTTTGTTCGTTTAACGTAAAATATACGTTAGACTCGAATAGTCTAACTCATGAAATAAAAGAAAACATCACAATATATACACATAATTAAAACATAGATCTAACATAGGGGTGAACTTGCATATATGAATGATGTTCTACATCTAAAACTTGCATAGGCCAAAGTTACAACTTGCATAAACAACATATGTCATGGATCCAATCTAAAGGCGTGAACTTGATGAGATAATGGCCACAAACTTGCATAAACGTCATATGTCAAGGATCCAAATCTAAAGGTGTGAACTTGATGAAACAATGGCCACAAACTTGCATAAACAACATATGTCATAGATCTATATCTAAAAGGGGTAAACTTGCATAGGTAATAACATAACATGATTCATATCCAACTCATAAACTTACGTATGTGATCTATACATCGCAACAATGGTGTAAACTAGTATCTAACATGTAAAGTATCATGTAGAGTTTAGCGTATGTCACAGCCTAACTTTCAATTAAATTCCCACATAAGCTAGGTGCCATAGCCATGTAAGGTCGCATATAATTCTACCCAAACTTGTATATGGTTCATGTTTGAATCAACATCTAAACTTTCCTACATATGATTAATCATATGAGTCAATATAACAAACTAGCATAAGAAACATGATGATTCAACTAGACATAAGCCAATCATAGGATTATAACATGGGTGATAGCATCATAACTTTGCATCGTAGATGATAGTATCATAACATAATATCATAGAAATTACAACACAATTCTACACATAATTACAATATGCAATCAACAATTCATATCATATCCAAATTATCCGCATTTTAACTCAATCCAATTCATTTATTAATTATTTTGCTAAAACTATCGAACTCACAACTCAAAAGCAGTCTTGAGTTCTGAATTCTGATTTCTGGAGTTGAATTAGCGCTCCTTTGATGAAGATTCGCTGTTAGGGTTGAATAGTTCTGATTTGGTTGTTGTTCTTCCTCTTAATTTTGGTGGCGACTGCTCTAGGGTTCAAGACAACATCATGACGGCCATAGTTTCAATTTTAATTCTGATTTAGGGTTTAGTCTATGGGTCTTTTTATAGAGTTATGAATTAATTTAAGCCGTCGGATGATCTTAGGGTTAATGAAAACCATTCAATCATGATAGGGTGATGAGTCAGCCCTAATGACTCAGCAAGGAGTCAGAAAGGACTCAACAACATGGGTCAGCCTGAACCAGAAAGCTGTGCAGGCTTTTGCCTCGGCCTGGGCGCACTTGGCAGGTGCGCCAGTGCAAATATGTACTGGCGCACTTCCCAAGTGCGCCAGTGCATTATATATTTTCTCTACTTTTGGCCACCAATCTTCGTTCGTCCATAACTCCTTCATCCGGTACTCGTTTCCCGCAAACTCGGACTCTATTACAACCAGAATTCCGAGACGAACACAATGGCGCAACCCAATCCCCATAATTCTCACGTCTGAGATTAGTTATTCTTTAATTTAGTTAATTCGATTATTCAAAAATCCTGGGTGTTACAATTATCGACCCAACATTCTAGCCAGTTGAGCAAATTAATAGTGCGCGAGCTGAATGAAGTCGCATGCCAACGTTCGTGAACTCTTCATAATTTTAAACCGCGTTTTCACAACGGGGTTAACATTTGCCCTTCGAAGCTTGTGTTTTTCGCTTGCGAGAAATGCGGGCTTCGAAATGGAACGTTTTTCTTGATATGCTTTTCATTGAGATCCAGTTATAGCCATTTGTTTGCTATGGCAGATCATACGATGAAATCATGTGCTTCATGTCACCTGTTCTGTAAGCAAAACAAGTGATTGCATGATTTTGGACTTATACTCACCATCAACTATCCATATCGATAGTGGGTTAGTTAATCATTAAAAATAACTTATAGTGAATTTTATTTTGAACTGAATAAAGTGTTTGCATAGGAATGTTTTACTCAATGGTTCAAAACTCATTGAAAATTATTTGCACAAACACGATACTCTAATTCGAATTCGCATAAACGCTTAAAATCAACTAATCGACTATTGTCGATTGTGGATTTCAAATGTTATCGTTTTAATGACTTATATAATGGCGTATGATATTTCATATTTGAGAAATACATATCAATGATTTATTCTTTGCCTCCTTTTTGAGAAGCTTTGATATTTGTGACCCTTGTTCAGGGAGTCGTTATTAGTCCTCTTCACGGGAAGTACATTGGATTTCATGTCGCTGCTTTGGCTAAAATATAACACTTGTCGTATCTGAGATTTTCAGACACTAAGCAAGTTAATTGGTTAATGTTCAAACTCCGTCTACAATCCAGCTTGGATAATTCATTCAATGGAGACTTTCGTCAATCAATTATATTGGTTAATCTAAGTGTTGGTAGATTCAGAAGGAATGCCCCATAAAGGACTTTGGTTAAGACCCAATGTTTGTCGTGATTGGATCAGGTACTTCCTGATACTGACAATCAATTGGGTGCCCCCGGGGAGGTCTTTGGATAGAACCCCAATGTTTTTCATTATCGGATCAGGTGCTTCCTGATACTAATGATCAATTATGTGCCCCCGAAGCAGTCTTTGGCTTGTGCTGGTCCTTCCAGATCATTTGTCGGCCCTTCCGTCCCGATTTTGGTGCTTCCAACATCAGGTTTGTCGGTCCTTCAAACACGGTGTTGGTCCTTCCAACGTGTTTGACGGTCCTTCCGACCTGATGTTAGTACTTCCAACATCAGGTTTGTTGGTCCTTCCGTTATGGTGCTAGTCCTTCCAATGTATTTGCCAGTCCTTTCGGCCTGATTTTGGTACTTCCAACATCAGGTTTTTCAGTCCTTCCGACAAGGTGCTGGTCCTTCCAGCGTGTTTGTCGGTCCTTCCGGTCTAATGTTGGTACTTCCAACATCAGGTTTGTCGGTCCTTCTAACACGGTGATAGTTGTTCCAGCTCAGGATTGGCATTAATTCCTTTGTCGGATGCTCGACTTGGTTTGCTATCTCAGATTAGGAACTGAAGCCTTGAAACTCTCACTTAGGGGAGTGCCCCTTCGATGAAATTTACAATATTCTTGTTTAATTATCGTGGCGCTTGTTCATTGTTTGAATCTTTGCGACTTTTCCCATTCACTTTTTAAGGCGATGTTTTTTTATTTTTGCATTTGTGCATGTCGATATTTACCGCATTTGGCACTTGAACTAAGGTTGTTTGGGTCATGGTGTTATAGGGACAAGCGCTCGACAGATGGCCTGCAATATGAAATCATCTTTTAAATAAGTTTGATTTGACACATAATTTTGCAAGCTAGAAATTCATTCAAATTGATATGCTCTTAGTTATAGAGTTAATGTTCAATGCATCACTTGTAGATTATTACAGACTGTTTACATGAAGTTTTAAATATAGAAGAAAGTAAAACATGAAGTGAAGCATGTATTAAAGCAGGAAATAGAGCATGAAGTAAAGCAGTGGCGATGTTGATCGCTTATTCTGAGCCACTGAAATTGAAGCACAATCAACAGTTATTAGTTGATGATCAGCCTTGGAATGGTTTGAACAAGAGCTTCGTTGCTTGTTGCCCCCTGGCCCTGGGGAATCAGAACAACGTTTGAGGATTGTAGATTTTTCGCATATTGTTGCAGATGATTCTTCCTAATTAACTCTTCGATCAGTGATCTTAGATGCCTACACTCGTTTGTATTATGGCCTGGCTGATTATGGAACCGACAGAACTTTCCAAAGTTCGCTTGATTATCTCTTAGTTTCTGAGGTTTTGTTATTGGATAATCTTTAGTGTCTTTACTCGCAGCAAAAATGCTTTCTGGAGTGTCATTTAAAGGCGTTAGCTCTGATGGGTTGGAAAAGCGAGGCTTCTTACTGTCTCGATTGTCTTTCCTGTCGCTTCTTCTTTTCTGACCTCAGGGATTTTTCTGATTGTACAGGGTAGCTACGTTTTTGGGAGCTTCAAGAGGTTCGTTAGCATCAATAATCCGAAGATGCATAGGATTATTGTCCAATCTCATGTATTCCTCGGCCTTTTTATAGAATTTCTCGAGTGTACATGGCTCTTTCATTATAATCCCTTTACCAAATTTGTTGTTCTTGGCTCTTTCATTATAATCCATTTACCAAATTTTTATAGAATTTCTCGAGCGTGCTTGGCTCGGGATTACCTACTTCAGATACAGTAGCATTGAATCTTTTGATGACAGCTTTGATAGATTCTCCTGGATTTTGCTTCATTGATGTAAGAGAAATAACGTTCTTAGCCTTCGTAGCTTGCAACCTAAACTGCTCTTTGAATTTCAGAATCAAATCATCAAATCGGTCGACGGATTTGGGAGGCATCCTTGTGAACCATTGTGATGCGACATCTTCTAAATAGAGAGGGAAGCACAGGCATTTTATCTCGTCTGTTGCTTTGGTTGCATTCATATACCATTCATATCTATATAGGAAGTGATACGGATCAGAAGTTCCATTGTACAGAGGCAGAGTAACATGAGTGAACTTCTTTGGGAAATCAGCTTTACGGATCCCCTTTATAATCGAATTTTCACTGGGGGAGAAGTCCCATTCCCTTTCACTATCCTTGCTAGGCATGTTGTCTTTCATGATTTGCATTACCATATCCGCGATATATTCCTTCGAGTTGTGTCATTCCTAGGAGCGAACTTCGATCTCTTTTCCAGATGCTCGTCGTGGCGAGCGATTGCATTTAGAAGATCTAGGTCTTTTACTTCTACTATGGGAAGGTGCGCCCTTAACGAGTCTGGCAACTCATCGTTTATTTCGATTGGAATGGTCTTTAGCTTTCAACTTTGAGTCTATGATATTTGCGTCGTCTTTGTCAACAATTCCTTCCAAGTTGTCATTATGATGATCGGATGCTGATGAATTTGCATTTTCTTCAATGTTAACATGGATTTTCAGAGGAGGAGCAAGATTTTCTTGAGTGCTTAGGAGAGCACTCATTTTATCCATTAAATCTTGATTAGCATCTACCAGAGTTTTATTAGCATCGATTAAGGCTTTATTGGAAGTTTCCATTCGTTGACTCAAGTTAGCGACGACGACATCTACTTCAGCTTTGGTTACTCCAGCTCCACTCATTGAAATTTCTCCAACTTAAAAGCATTTGGTAAATGGAGTAGTTTCTTTACTAGCAACATTGTCATTCTCTTCACTGGATTTACTTGCGATCTTCTTAGATTTATCCGTTGTTTCGGATGAGGCTCCAAATTTTGATGAAAATTCGTCAATTGGTCTAGATCGAAGAGTCGCGGGATCTATGGTAGAGGTAGGCTTAAAACTCCAATGGTAGGCTCTTAAGATTGAGAGAAGTGCGAATGCGGTTCCCTGGTGGGAGCCAAATGTTAAAACCAACATTTGATTTCAACACCAAAGGTGTTATGGAAACGCTTCAACAAAATTGTTAGATTAGAATATGGAGCCACGTAATCACAAAATAAAAAGCAAAAATGAAGAACAAGGATTTTTATAGTGGTTCGATTTAAAATAGATCTACATCCACTTTTGAATCGTTTCTCAATATGATATTTCGTTTTACAACATACATGAATTCTCTTATATTATTGATTTCTCGCTTTTATCTCTTTCTTGGATCTAAATTAAACTTGAATTGGCAAAGGAATTGGAGAGTTCTCTTGCTTTGTGATGGTGGATGTATGAATCTTTGATCACTTTAGCAATTGAATGATCTTCATGGATTCCATAGTGATTTAGCATTAGATCTATGATTTTGAGAGGTTTAGCGGAGATTAGAGATCACCTGAATTGTATTGGAGAGATTTTCCATGGCATATGATGGAGATTAGAGAAGTTTTAATTGAATTTGAGAGAACTCTAGTGTTTATTGGAATAGATTTAATCCATTTGATGTTGGAAAGAAGTTGTTTGATCCTTGAAAGCCATTGATGAAGTTAGAAGAGAGCTTCATATTTGGCAACATTTCATGGTAGGAATGAAATTTGGTCCTCTTTAATGATTGTAAAGTGGGGGTATTTAGGGACACAGTGCAATTTAATGCATTTTCTTATGAATACCTTCCAATTCGGATAGGGATAACCTAGAGGTTCCCAAGGGGAGCACAGCGAGAAATCGAGGACGCAGTCAGATGCCCTGGAGCGAGAAGTGGTGATCTAATAGGATCGTAACGACCTTAAAAACAACCAACAACCTTAAAAGGCGGACAACATAAAGTCATGCCACGACCTGAACATTTACTTGCCCATCCACGTGATGATTGCTATCCATTATTTAATCTGCCAACCCATGCCAGCTGTTTCATGGCCACGTGTCCCATCATATGGATTCATTCTTGGTCCATAGGCATTTGAACGAACTGGTTTGAATTTCCTGAGGATGAAATAACATACTTTGATCACGACCTAGAAACTTCTTAACAGTCTAAATGTGTACTTGGCACCAACGACCTAAAACGTATAACATCTTGAACTTTGTAGTTTCCAATGTCCCAACTGAGCAGATGAGCTACCATGTGCAGCACGATCTAAAGGTCCGAAAGCGGCAACGGCCTGAAATACATGCAATTTATGGCCTAAGCACACTGGAACGACCTAAAGAGCCTTCACGATCCAAAACTAGTGGATGACTTGAAGCTTGCTTATGAGCCACGTGTATCTTTATGCTGAGATGATGTAAATATGTATAGAGCATCTCGACCTGGCACATTCTTTATAAGCTCCATGTATACATGCTATACTTTATGAAATGAATTATAAATCTTCCATATTTGCGAAAGGATCATAAGTGCTATCTTCTTGAGCTGAAGATACACGAACGTACCAAGGACGTTGTGGACGATCTGCGGGTCAGATGTGTAATGAACTAAAACATGAGGACGTTCTAGTGCCGATGGAACGACCTAAAAGATGATGACGTGGCAATGATTTAGTATGCCTGGTGCGGTCTGATATATTAATGTTACGACCTAATGTGTAATGTCCAAACATTTGCATAATTTGCCTCAACGACCCAGGAGGGAAGTAACGACCCAAGGTGGGATACTATATTGCCACGTCACCATAAAAAGCAACTCATGCACTTGTGTCGTGCACATTATGTAGCTGATGCGTTGCCTTCTTTGATATAAGCACATGATCATTGACCGAACGTTCTAGCTAGTTAAGCGATACAACAGTACGCGAGCAGAATGAAGCCGCATGCCAACGTTTGTGAACTTTTCATAATTTTGAACCGCATTTTCACAACGGGGTTAATAGGTTACTTGGGTTAACAACACTCAAGGCTTACACACATGTCATCTCCATCTACTCCCCAGTAGATTAACCTAATACAATATATATGTAGCTACCTCCAAATTTAGGTACACCCCATGGTACTCCACTCGCATGGTCTCCGCTATAACGCCACAGAAATATACGCAGTCCCTCATCATATGCCAGAGCGACGTACGGTTCCAATATAACAACCCTACGTTCTGCATAACCCCGCCTTTGTCATGCTATGTAAGCATATGGACTACCACCTTCGAACCATTCGATCAAATCAGATTCCATCACAGAGTAATGCCCTAGAGTCTACGATACACCACCCAGAGCAGACATGCATGTATCTAGACTTTCTCACGTACGTATCGTTAATCGTTCTCGATGCCTTAACCGCAAAAATTCTCTATTGTGCACCGAGTCCTGTAACAGAGCTATACAAGAAACATGGAACTGGTCGGGAGCTTTTCAGATATCTGTATACACAGATGCTATGGTCTGCATTTTCAGTGGCTATGGTCTCACCAGACCCCTTCCTCAACTAATAAAAAACAAACGGATGTGAGCTAAGTGACTCCCCCTAACAAGCAATCTACATCCAAATTGGCGTGCTCCGCAACCAAAGCCCTCGATTGTGAAAGTGTAACATCCCACGTTTTATGGCAATTAAATAATCAATAATGAATATATGTATATATATACATAGACAAAATAAAGATAATATATGATTGCATGAAGTAAATACATGCACTGAAAAAGAAAGAAAGATTTGGTTGCATGCCGTGTAAATATGTTACATGCATTGATTTACAAATATTATGCATTAATAATAATAATAGAAAAATGAAAGGAAAATATGTACACAAAATGATAAGGTTACATTCAATAGTTTAAATGAAAATGCGGGATAAGAAAAGAAAATAACTATCTTTGTTCTAAGCCATGTTAACAAAAGCCTTAGTGGTCCAGTTGATTAGAGCATGTGGCTTTCATGCAAGAGGTACATAGTTCGATTTCCGCCAGCGCCATATTTTTGTTTTAAAGGAACGACTAAAATAGCACATGTTCTTAAGAGAAAATATGTATAAACGTACATATAAGAAAAAATATACACATAAGGAAGTAAAGAAAATATATGTATATATGTGCATATATATATAAGAGAAAAGTTCAAGATAAGGTTGCCATCAAAGGAATATGGTAAGAATAAAATAACGGCATAACACCGTTTGAATTTTGAAATCGAAATAAAAGTTGTGCCTATATATATACGCGTAAAATGGTCATTAGAAGATTTGTATACATATAAGGAGAATATATGTAAATATAATGTTTAAACAAATTCCAGAAATTCAAACGTTCAAAAATAAAATTTCTGCACCAAAAGAGCTCGCGGGACCCATAGGGGGGTCGACCCACTCCAGATCCGGGTAGATTCATCAATGAATATGGACTGTTTAACCAAGTTCGATGCTGACTCAGCGCTGCGTGTACGATAAGATCCTGAACATCTATAAATAGGCTAGCAGAGCCTAGCCTAAATCTCACATTTTTTGAGAAGCCGCCTAAGCTCTTCCATTCTTCTTGCTCCTCAAATCTCTTCAGAAAATTAAGATAATTAGTTCAAGAAAATTCCGATTCAAGATCAAGAGGAAAATAATGAATATTAATAAAGAAGGTGTTCAGAATCATATTTGAAGTAAGGTAAATTCTTGTTAATTTTCTCCTCTTTCTTCCCTTTTTCTTTTAGTAAGAATTATGGATCCACGGTTGTTAGGTTCTAAATCCAGTTAGGGGAACCATGGAATGCTAGATCTGGACCAGATTCAGGATTTGGAAAGAAAATTAAGTGAGTGGATTTAAGTTATATCATTTTTGATAATGGTATATTTATCGTTTGACTTTCCCTGTTAATATGCAACGTAAATCTGCTAGAATGATTAAAGTGTTGAAATGATAATATGACATGTTGAAATATTAATATGTTAAAATGTTAATATGCTGGAAACTTCATATGTTGAAATGTAAATATGTTGAAATGTAAACTTGTTAAAAATGTGGAACAATTACTGTTGTATACGTGCATGTTTTAATTACATGTTAACCTATGACATATTATATGCTTGGACCCTTAACTGTAGAAATTGGGAAAATTACATATTAAATTGTTAGATTAGAATAATTACATGATTGATAATACATGTTATTATTTTAGAATGGAGTTAATTACATGCGGCATGATAATCAAATAATGGACTTAATAGGACATTAAGTGTGACATGTAAGAATATAATATAGTAAAATATAGAAAGAATGAATATGCCTAAATTTACAGAAATTAGAAAACTGCAATGCACTTAGACACGAGGTTAAATTCAACTTGTGGTTGAAGTCTGCCCGAAACCGCCCGGCAAGTCCAGCATCCACAAGTTTTTAATTTAATGTGAGGGGTCTAGGGCGTAAATATACATGTAACAGTACTAAGACAAGGTTAAATTCAACTTGTGATAGAAGTCTGCCTGGAACTGCCCGACAAATCCAACACCCACAAGTTTTTAATTTAATGTGAGAGGTCTAGTGCATAAACATATATACATAAAAGGATAGAAATAAATGGCATTAATTGTAATTAATGGAAATGAATGGAATTGAATGAAAGTTAGAACAATAAAAGGATTGGAATGGACAGGGAATGATAATATCCTATTATAAATAAATTACATTAATGGGAATGTTATATAATAGCTAGGCTTATCTTAGGGACACGCGGAAATTATAACTTAGGTTATAATAAATGAGAAAGAAAATGGAATAACTTATGTATTGAGATAAGTTGTACTTAATTGCAAATTAAGTTATCTATGAGAACAAAAATCGAAAATCTACTGATAAAGACAACATAAGTTATATTTATTGAAAGGAAACTTACTAGTAAACCTTAGTTAAGAAAACTAAGTTAATAAGTAAACAACGATAAGTTGTAGTGACATTGCAAGATGAAATTATGATCAAATAAGAAAGAATGAAGCAAACTTATGAAATGAAATAAGTTATATTTAATCATAAATAATAAGTGACATGTTAAACAAAAAACATGTGAATTGAGATATACTTAATTACATATTAAGTAGAACGTGTTATTAGACAATGAACAATATAAAGAGACTATAGATTACAGATCTTTGATTACAATCTAGAGAATGACATGTTATGGGCTTATTAATAAATGTAAAAGGTTTAAGTCTTGTGACCAAAATTTATAAGCAAGAGGGGTCCATTCCTTAGAGATATAAGGGGCTCAATAAGAACTTGGTACCTTGAATAAGAAGTTAATATGATTTGAAGTAACCAAATTAAAAGGAAACCTGATGAGGTTGAGCAAGCGCATAATTGAATGTTTAGACTAAGGGTCTAACAACATAATAAAATAAGGCGCTTGGACCAGTCAGCACGTTTAAGGTGAATAACCCAACGGGGTAGATCATCGTGGTGTCGTGAGGCACGAGGGGAGTGCACATCCATCAAATTATTCTTTTAGCTCCGAAGGACTGGAAGGGAAGCACGAGGCTTCCTGAGACGCGTAAGGTGCTACTGGTAGTCCTCTGTTCGGTGGCAGATGTTTAGGCTGTGCTCGCAGAGGTTGGGTCTGCGCGTTACTACCCAGTGAGTATGCATTGATTGCAAAAGTAGCTTTGCAGTCAGAATGCTGTGACGAGATGAAACTAGGGTGATTATACGATCGCCTCAATGGGAGGTAGGTCAGAACCAAACAAGGATAGTAGATCGTCGGGTACGCTTCATCGGTAGCCAGTGGGATGCGAAGAGACTACAGCTAAACCCAAGATGCCATCAACCTTTCACTATCGAGGAATGGTGGTTAACAGGAGATGCCAACTAGATGTTCATATTGTTTGTTAGGGGCAAGTCGCTTAGCTCTTGTAGTCTTTACTAGTTGAGGGAGGGGCCGAGATGAGGCCATCGTCACCATGAAAAACAGACTCCAAGGAATATCTGTATTTTGAGGCTCTTAAGGGTGGGCCTCTACAAATAATGAAAACCTCTCGACCGTGTTCCGTGTTTCTTGTACAACCCTTCCACAAAATCCGGTGCACAATAGAGGATATATGAGGTTAAGGCATCGAGTGCGATTGATGATATATACTTGGGAAAGCCTAGATACATGCATGTCTTCTCTGGGTGGTGTATCGTAGACTCGAGGGCATTACTCTGTGATGGAATCTGATTCGATCGAAGGTGGTATTCCATACGCTTATGTAGCATGACAATGACAGATGTATGCGGAACGGAGCATTGTTATATAGAGATCCATACATCACTCCGGCGTAGGATGAGGGACTACGTACATTTCTGCGGCATTACGGTGGATACCGTACGAGTGAGGTACCATGGGTTGTACCTCAATATTGGGGGTAGCTACATATATACTGTATTAGGTTAATCCACTGGAAAATAGATGGGTACAACGTGTGTGTAAGCCTTGAGTGTTGTTAACCCAAGTAACCTAATAAATGATAAGAAAATGTAACTGAACAGTATATGTAGTTTTATCAAAAATGTGTAGTTTAAATCCAGTCACCAGAACTTGTGTTCTGACCCGCTCCTCATAAGATACTCGCAGGTTAGATTTGTGGCAAAGATATGATAGCTTTGGATACTGGTTAGGCAGTATTACTACTACGGTAAGGCTATATTTTGATTACATTATATGTTATTCATTCCGTTGTGAGATGTTTTTCTGAGCTCTGATATATTTTATATCTCTGTCTTTTCTACAGGATGCCAGAGCAAACCAAACGAGTTTCGATGGATTAGAATATTGAAAAAAAACAGTTTGTTGGAATTCGGACTATTACATCTAGTTGCAGAGCCTAGGTTTAGGATTCATGTATAGATAATGGGTGAACGTATTGTATTTTTAAATATAAATATATTATATATACCTAGATCCATAAAGGAACCCACTAAATAGAAGGAGTATAATATGGTAAGAAGTGGAATGTCTGTTTTGTACACTAAAGGAATGAATAAGTAAATCTTAGAACCTTAGAAAATTTGGGTGGGAAGTGTACAATATGTTTTAAAATAGAGAAAGATAGATCTTATATGTTAATATTTCATATTAGTGGGTTTGGCAGTAAATTCTTATAAATTGGAAAAGGTTAAAAAGAGAAAAATGGTTTAGGAATATATATAGTTGAGAGAATTGATTTTGTGGGAGTGTCTTGGAAAGCCTAGTTAAGATTGGAAACCCATTTTGAGTCTAACCCCATTGTTAACTTTTAAGAACTTGGAATTGTAAAAAATTTGAGAAAATGGTTTATGGTGTTTTCAAGTCTTAATCTTAAAAGTTATAGTTTTAAAATATGTAAAGTACACATAATGTGTTTTAAAGTAAAATGAGGTATATTTTGTAAACAATGATTTCTTGTGAAAATTTTGTCTTAAAGTAATATTGTCTCAGTAAAAAGGTGCAAATTATAGAGCATGTATATCTCTCTAGTTTTCTTGTTATATTGCATAAAAGGATTAAAAGCAAAACTTAGAAAATATTGCATTTTGTGGAAAACTAGAACTTTCAGCAAAGAAAGTTTTGAAATCTCTATTCTTTTGACAATCATTTTTGATAAATTCTTTTAGCATGAAATTTTGTTGGGTGGACAAAATAAGTCGTAGAAATTAAGAATAGAGTAAATGTTTGCACCTTGTAGTAAGAAACTGAACCGACCTTATAGGCAAAGAACAAAACCTGATTAAAAAATAGTTGTCCTTATCAACTCCATTTTTTGTGATTTGAAAAAAAAAATCATTTTTTTTATTAAATGACATGTTTTATGGTTTGGCAAAAGTAAGTTTTAGAGAGGAAAATAGAGTTTTGATACTTTTAACTTTTAAACGAAAGTGAAGTGGAAAAAGGGGCCAAACCATGTTTTAAAAAGTACGGAGTAGGTAATGATTAGTGCCTAGGAAAGACGGGAAAAGTTTTGAGGCTATGAAGCGGATTGCAAGAATTATCTTGGAATAATGGTGAGTTCTCGTAGAATGCGTAAGCATTGAGAAGCCTAGGGTGTTGTTTAAAAACTTATGTTAGTACACAACTAGGACTAGCAGTGACTACTAGATAGTGAAGGGAAAGTAAGTATTCACATCCTGTTGTTTGAATTTTTCTGAGGGGACATAGTCCTGAGATCCTTGCCCTTGGTACTAGCTGCGTAGACTGTCTGTTTTCCTATTTTAGTTGAAGGACTAGAAGGCTTATTTGAAACTAAACTTAGATCAGAGGATTAAATTAAATAAGCTAAGAAAAGAGAAATGGTACAACTAAAAAGGAGACAACAAATTCGGCAAGGCAACAAACATGAAAGTTAAAGAAACGGAAAATTATGAGAAAAGATGGATAAGAATAAAAATTTCCAAAATAAGTTGAAAAAGAAAATCTGTAACAAAGAAAATTTTCTTATGTGGGCTTTGCTTGGATAGGAAAATAGGGAATATTTAAAAATAGTTACATAAAATCCAAGTACATATGAAAAAGGTACATAAAAAGAAAAATGGAAGATGTGAAGTTTTCCATTTTCCACCTTTCCGTAACATAAGAAATCGAATCATAAGAAATAGAATTTAGAAAATTAGATTTTTCTGAAATTAGAAAAATAAAGTTGGTTGATAGGATTTTGGATGCAACAAATGGATGAACTGCCCTCTTGCTCTACAAGATTGTGGGAAAATTGGGATGAAAATGTATCTTGATTTTCAAAATATCGCATTCACGTAGAATTGCCAGTATATTTAGGATGTGCGCATCATGTTTTTAAGTGATTTTTGAAAAATTTGCATACATATAGGAGGTACAGCTTAGGCATACATGTATTAGTATGTTGTATTACACTCTACACAAGTGCACAATGTTTGCAAAAATTGGATGCACACATGATGGATGGATATTATGCGAGGGATTACCTATTTTACCCTTATCAAATTTCGAAGACGAAATTTCCTAGGGGTGGGAGAATGTAACATCCCACATTTTATGACAATTAAATATTCAATAGTGCATATGTGTACATATATGCATGGACATAAATATATAAGAGAATAATAAAATAAAGAAAATATATGGTTGCATGAAATAAATACATGCACTGGAAAAGAAAGAAAGATTTGGTTTCATGCAGTGTAAACATGTTGCATGCAATGATTTACAAATGTTATGCATTAATAATAAAAGAAAAATGAAAGAAATATATGCATGCAAAGTGATAAGGTTACATGCAATAGTTTAAATGAAAAAGAGGGATAAGAAAAGATCAATCACCATCATTGTTCTAATCCTAGTTAACAAAATCCTTAGTAGTCTAGTTGGTTAGAGCATGTTGCTTTCATGCAAAAGGTACAGAGTTCGTTCCCTGCCAGCGCCATATTTTTGTTTTAAGGGAACGACTAAAATAACACATGTTCATAAGAGAAAATATGTATAAACACACATATAAGGAAAAGTATACATATAAGGAAGTAAAGAAAATATATGTATATATATGAGAATATATATGTATTTATGTGCAAATATATATATATATATATATATATATATATATACAAGAGAAAAATTCAAGATAAGGATGTCATAAAGAAATATGGTAAGAATCATATAACGGCATAACACCGTTTGAATTTTGAAATCGAAATAAAAGTTGTGCATATATATATATATATACATGCATAAAATGATCATTAGAAGATTTGTATTCATACAAGGAAATTATATGTAAATATAATATTTAAATAAATTCCAGAAATTCAAACGTTCAAAAATAAAACTTCTATGCCAAAACAGCTCGTGGGACCCATAGAAGGGTCGACCCAGGGGTCGACCTACCCCGTATTCGGGTAGATTCATCAATGAATCTGGACTGTTTTCTTAACCAAGTTCGATGTTGACCCAGTGTTGTGTGTACGATAAGATCCTGAACACCTATAAATAGGCTAACAGAGCCTGGCCAAAATCTCACATTTTCTGAGAAGCCGCCTAAGCTCTGCCATTCTTCTTCCTCCTCAAATATCTTTAGAAAAATAAGATAATTAGTTTAGGAAAATTCTGATTCAAGATCTGGAGGAAAAAAATGAATATTAATAAAGAAGGTGTTCAGAATCATATTCGAAGTAAGGTAAATTCTTGGATCCGGTCTGTTTAATTTTCTCCTCTTTCTTCATTTTTTCTTTTAGTAAGAATTGTGGATCCATGGTTGTTAGGTTCTAAATCCAGTTAGGGGAACCACGGAATGCTAGATCTGGACCAGATTTAGGATTTGAAAAGCAAATTAAGTGAGTGGATGTAAGTTATATCATTTTTGATAATGGTATATTTATCGTTTGACATTCCCGGTTAATATGAAATGTAAATCTCCTAGAGTGATTAAGGTGTTGAAATGTTAATATGACATGTTGAAATATTAATATGTTAGAATGTTAATATGTTGGAATATTCATATGTTGAAATGTAAATCTGTTGAAATGTAAACTTGTTAAAAATGTGGGACAATTACTGTTGTAAACATGCATGTTTTAATTATATGTTAACCTGTGACATATTATGTGCTTGGACCCTTAACTGTAGAAATTGGATAATTACATGTTAAACTGTTAGATTAGAATAATTACATGATTGATAATACATGTTATTATTTTAGAATGGAGTTAATTACATGCGACATGATAATCAAATAATGGATTTAATAGGACATTAAGTGTGATATGTATGAATAGAATACAGTAAAATTTAGAAAGAATGAATATGTCTAAATTTACAGAAATTAGAAAATTGTAACGCACTCAGACACGAGGTTAAATTCAACTTGTCGCAGAAGTCTGCCCGGAACCGCCCAGCAAATCCAGCATCCACAAGTTGTTATTTTAATGTGAGGGGTCTAGTGCGTAAATATACATGTAATGGTGCTAAGACACGAGGTTAAATTCAACTTGGGGTAGAAGTCTGTCCGAGACCGCCCGACAAATCCAGCATCCACAAGTTATTAATTTAATATGAGAGGTCTAGTGCATAAACATATATATGAATATATGTACATAAAAGGATAGAAATAAATGGCATTAATTGTAATTAATGGAAATGAATGGAATTGAATAAAATTTACAACTGTAAAAGGAGTGATAATAACCTATTATAAATAAATTACATTAATGAGAATGTTATATAATAAGTAGGATTGTCCTAGGGACAAGTGGAAATTATAACTTAGGTTATAATGAACGAGAAAGAAAATAGAATAACTTATGTAATGAGATAAGTTATACTTAATTGCAAATTAAGATATCCGAGAGAACGAGAATCGGAAATCTATTGATAAGGACAATATAAGTTATATTTATGGAAAGGAAACTTAATAGTAAACCTTAGTTAAGAAGACTAAATTAATAAGTAAACATCGATAAGTTGTAGTGACATTGTAAGATTAAATTATGATTAAATAAGAAAGAATGAAGCAAACTTATGAAATGAAATAAATTACATTTAATCATAAATAATAAGTGACATGTTAAATAGAAAACATGTGAATTGAGATATACTTAATTACTTATTAAGTAGAACGTGTTATTGGACAATGAATAATATAAAGAGACTATATACAGACCTTTGATTGCATTCTAGAGAATGACATATTATGGGCTTATTAATAAATGTAAAAGGCTCAACTCTTGTAACCAAAATTAATAAGCAAGAGGGGTCCATTCCTTGAAGATATAAGGGCTTAGAAAGAACTTGGTAAATTGAATAAGAAGTTAATATGATTTGAAATAACCAAGTTAAAAGGAAACCTGATAAGGTTGAGCAAGCGCATAATTGAATGTTTAAACATAGGGTCTAATAACATAATAAAATAAGGCGGTCCGCACGTTTAAGGTGAATAACCCAATGGGGTAGATCATCGCAGTGTCTTAAGGCATGAGGGGAGCACACATCCATCTGATTATTATGCTAGCTTCGAAGGAAAAGAAGGGGAAGCTTGCGGCTTCGTGAAACGCGTAAGGTGCTCCTGGTAGTCCTCTATGCGGTGGAAGATGTTTAGGCTATGCTCACAGAGATTGGGTCTACGCGTTACTACCTGATGAGTATGCATTGACTGCAAAAGTTGCATTGCAGTCAGAATGATGTGACGAGATGAAACTAAGGTGATTCGGCGATCGCCTCAATGGGAGGCGGGTCAAGACCAAACTAGGATAGTAGATCGTCGGGTACCTGTCATCGAAAGCCAGTGGGATGCAAAAAGAATAGAACTAAACCCAAGACACCATCAACCTTTCACTATCGAGGCACAGTGGTTGAAGGGAAACGCCAATTGGATGTTTATATTGTGTGTTAGGGGAAAGTCGCTTAGCTCTTGTAGTCTTTACTAGTTGAGGGAGGGGCCGAGGTGGGGCCATAGCCACCATGAAAAACAAACCCCATAGAATATCTGTATTTGAGGCCCTTAAAGGCGGGCCTGTATAGATATGGAAAAGTTCTCGACCAAGTTCCATGTTTCTTGTACAGCCCTGCTATGGAACTCGGTGCACAGTAGAGGATATGTGCGGTTAAGGCATCGAGTACGATTGATGATACGTACCTGGAAAAGTCTAGATACATGCATGTCTGCTCTGGGTGGTGTATTGTAGACTCAAGGGCATTACTCTATGATGGAATCTGATTCGATCGAAGGTGGAAGTCCATACGTTTATGTAGCATGGCAATGACAGATGTATGTGGAACGTAGCATTGTTATATAAAGATCCGTATATTACTCTGGCATAGGATGAGGGACTATGTACACTTCTGTAGCATTATGATGGAGACCGTGCGAGTGGGGTACCATGGGGTGTACCTCAATATTGGGGGTAGCTACATATATAATCCACTGGAAAAAAGATGGGTATGATGTGTGTGTAAGCCTTGAGTGCTGTAAACCCAAGTAACCTAATAAACGATAAGAAAATGTAACTGAACAGTATATGTAGGGCTATCCAAAATGTGTAGTTTAAATCCAGTCACTAGAACTTGTGTTATGACCCCTTCCTCATAACATACTCGCAGGTTAGATTTGTGGCAGAGATATGATAGCTTTGGATACTGGTTAGGCAGTATTATTACTACGGTAAGGCTATATTTTGATTACATTATATTTTATTCTTTCTGCTGTGAGATGTTTTTTGAGCTCTGATATATTTTATATCTCTGTCTTTTTTGCAGGATACCAGAGCAAACCAATATGAGTTTCGATAGATTAGAATCTTGAAAAAATAAATCGATCTATCGGAATTCGGGTTGTTACAGAAAGGTCCTTGGTCTATTGGTTTAGCTCCCATCTTTCCGCAACATGCATCACGCTGACTGTCGATGATGGGTACCTGACGAATTACTATCCTTCAGATGGTTAAACTTGCCCTAAGGCGAACAGATGGTCATTACCCGCCTAGTCACAAGGTCCCCAAGCTTGTCGAATCACCTACGTCACCCAACAGCCTTCTGACTGCCCCCTATTGTGACAGTTAAGGTGTACTCACCGGGTAGTAACGCACAGACCCAACCCCTACGAGCATAGCCTAAGCGTTGTCACCGCACATAGGACTACCAGGAGTACCCTCCACGTCCCAGGAAGCTGCGTGCTTCCCCATTTGAGTCCTTCGGGGCCAGCAGAATATCAACAGAACAGGCAGAATAATCAGATGGACGTGCGCTTCCCTCATGGCTCATGACACCACAATGATTTACCCCATTGCGTTATTCACCTTCAAACGTACGGGCTGGTCCAAGCGCCTCGGGTTAATATGTTATTAGACCCTATCGCTAATCATTTAATTACACGCTTGCTCTACCTTTTCAAATTTCCATTTAACTTAGTTATTTCAAGTCGTATTGACTTTTTGTTCAAGTTACCAAGTTTCTCTTTCTTATTAATTTCAGTTATATAGCTTAACCCATTTAAGTTCATTAATAAGCCTTTAACATATTATTCTCATCAAAAGGACTTAGTTTCTCAAGTTCACATATTTCTTAATGTATAATTAAGTACAACTTATTGCATTTCATAAGTTTTCCCCTCTTTTCTCTACTTATTACAAACAGCAGGTTTCAGGTTTCCAGATTTACAGATTAATTAATCTATAATTAAATACAACTTATCTCATTGCATACGTTATCTCGTTCCCTTTTATCATTTATTATAACCTAAGTAATAATTTTCACTTGTCCCTAGGACAAGCCTACTTATTATCTTTCCTTTTTCCCTTTTCAAGTTTATTCATAATAGGTTACTATCATTCCCCGTTCATTCCACTTCATTTACTATTGTAACTTTCATTCATTTCCGTTAATCACAATTAGTGTCATTTATTTCTATCCTTTTATTTACATATATTCATTTATATGTTTATGCACCAGACCTCTCACATTAAGCCGACCACTTGTGGATGCTGGATTTACCAGGCGGTTCCGGGAAGACTTCTGCCACAAGTTGGACTTAACCTTGTGTCTTAGCACCGTTACATGTATATTTATGTACTAGACCCCTCATATTAAATCAACAACTTGTGGATGCTGGATTTGTCGGGGGGTTCCGAGCAGACTTCTACCACAAGTTGAATTTAACCTCGTGTCTAAGCGCGGTTACAAATTTCTATTTACTGTAAATTTAGGCATATCCATTCTTCCCAATTTTACTGTAATCTATTTTTACATGTCATACTTAATATCATATTAAGCCATTTTAACTGATTATCATGTTGCATGTTCTTCCTAACATGTAACTAACTCCCTTTTAGAAGAATAACATGCAATCATCCAATCATGTAATTATTTAAATCTAATGAATTGACATGTAATTATCCCAATTCTTACAGTTAAGGGTTCAAGTACATAATATGTCACATATTAACATGTAATTACCCCAATTTCACTGTAGGTTAACTTACAGTATCCAATTAACAAGTTATCAGAACATGTATGTATACAACTGTAATTGTTTCCACATATTTTAACTGGTTTATACATTTCAGCAGATTTACATTTCAACAGATTAATCATTTCAGCAGATTTACAATATATATTAACGGGGAATGCCAAACGATAAATATACTATTATCAAAAAGGCATAACTTAAATCCACTCACCTAATAGCTTTCCTATTCATGAATCTTGTCCAGACTTAGCATTCCATGGCTCCCCTAACTGAATCTAGAACCTAAATAATCATGGATCCACAATTCTCAACCTAAAGAAAAAGGGAAGAAAGAGGAGAAATTTAAATTGACCAGATCTAAGAATTCACCTTACTTCGAACGGAATTCTAAACACCTTTTTGCAGACATGCATTCTTTTCCTCCAGATCTTGATTCAGAATTTCCTTAAACTAATTATTCTATATTTCTGAAGAGATTTGAGGAGGAAGAAGAATGGCAGAGTCTGGACATCCTTTCTGAAAATACGAGAATTGGGCTGGGCTCTACTAACCTATTTATAGGTGTTCAGGATCTTATCGTACGCGCAATGCTGAGTCAGCAACGAACATGGTATGAAGAAAAGTCCAGATTCATCGAATGAATTTAGCCAGATCTGGGGGGTGTGTCGACCCTAGCACTAATACAAAACATGTAATTTGCGACGGTTTAACAACCGTAGCAACAACGATCGTCGCAAGAAGAGAAAACCTTTTGCGACGGTTAAAAAACCGTCGCACAATTTGACTTTTTGCGACAGTTTTTACAAAGAGCAGTTGCATAATATGAAGAATTTGCGGCTTTTTTTAGTTAGAGCAGTCGCAAAAAAAATTATGCTTAGTTTCACAAGTATGATATTTTGCTAAAAACCATAGCAAAACAGGTATTTTTTTTGCAACTGTCTTTAATATACTCATCGTAGTAGACTTGCTAGTGCTTTTAAAAGTTTGTCTTTTTGCAACAGTTTTTGACATTATCAGTCGCAAAAAACATTTTTTAACTACTCCACACCACCTTGTATTTCAAAGCAACCAAAAACTGCTAATATCGTTGAATTAATATGCACATGAGCTTAGATAACAATCTGTATAAATCAGCATAGACTATACAAATGAACATACATCAAACGCACTTCCAACATTAAACACAAACAAGACTATATGTATAAATCAAAATAATAATAGTCGTCAAATTTACCATATTCGACACAAATTCATATGTAACATGATTTACCATTAACTTCATAATACTTTGAAATGTATGTGGATCCAGACATAAAACATTTCATAGTGAAAATTTATTGCTGAATATCTATTACACGAAGATAATTACACAACAACTCGAGTTATAGGAGAAAAGGAATGCATAACCCCTACATAATCCAACCACTCTTACATAACTCAATGTTACAATTGTCTCGATTTTGGCTAGCTCTAACAATTCATCAAATCTGAATGAAAAAACAATTGACTGTGGAATTAGATAAAGAAACTGATATATGCGGGATGTGATACAAATGTTAAAACCTAGGAAATATTCAATTTTGACACTAATGAACCATGATGGAGCATCAAGTTATTAAGGTTGCTTAGTTTTGTTACCTTTTACTAAATTCTGAACAATCAGTTTGTCTGCTCTATAAGAAACCGAACCTATGCACATTAAGAAAATGGTGTTAGAATAGATACCTACAACAAATGTACTTATATCTTGATGTCTGCTACTAAACACTGTAGCATGTCCGTTTTATATCATTATTTGGATAATTTATCACAAGCCTTTGATAAAATCAATGTAAAATTTAAAAATTTGTGGTTCTATGCAGTATGTTTCTATTGGGTTTTATTACTTGTGTAATGACCAACAATTAATTATTGGGGAGTTATTAGGTGTCTCCCATGTATTTTGTAATCATCTAGATTTGGATGACAGATCAGAACTTTAGATACGTGTTAACATTTGGAAAACTAGAAGCTGTGAATTCTGTTGCTAGTTCTTTATGTGGTAATGAAAGCTTACTACAATAAAACAGATCTATTACAACTTGCAATGCTCGTTGTAATATGTGTTTAACAGCGGCCGACCGGCCCGTTGTTTTAGGCCATGTTGCAATATGTCCTCTTTTACAACGGGCAATTAATGTGGTAACAAGCGTTTGTAATAGACTTTTTACAATGGTCCTATGACGCTTTTGTATGTTCCTTCAATAGAATAGCAACCCATTGTAATATTTTTTGCAATAGACATTGACTGTTGTATTAGACATCTATTACAACTGTTTTTGCCCATTGTTAAAAATATACAAAATTATAAAAATAAAACCATTGATGCAACATATGCAAATTGTACACGCAATTGTCAAAAACCAATACAAATTATGTATTCACATTACATGAAGTTACACATTTATTTCCTTTTAAACATATTGTCACACATTTACAATAAATAACAAAGAATATACTCCATGTTAAATAATAATAATAATACTTATTGTTTAGACACATATATGATACAAATAGGTATAATAATAATAATACCTATTGTTTTGTAACACCCCACCTCCGCTAGGGTCACTCACAAAGGGAATGCACTAGCTTTGGTGGAGCATTATCTAGGTAAACATACACAGAAATATTACAAGACAGAACATATAAAACAGCGGAAGAAATCAAAATTTCATTTCTTTAAAATCTAGAAAGGTCTAAAGCCTTTTACATCAAAATGCCATTAAATCCATTACATCGAAACCTGTCTTGCAATAGTAAAGAAGCATAAAACCATAGTCATAAATCATTCCCCAAGTAAAACAGTAAAGCAAGCCATAGCCAAGAGAAATCCAAGCCGTTCGTGAAAGAGCCTTGGAGCTTGGTAAGATTCGAACTAAGCTGTATTCCCACCCTACGAACCTGGGGAGGGGGGAGAACGGAAGAAAAAGAGGCGAAACAAAACGGGTCAGTCATAAAGACGGAGTAAGTCCTAGTGACTTTCAGCATAGAAACAAGTAAAGATATCATGACATGCATAAAATGAAAGTAAACATAAGGATGATGACAAGATAGGCAAGTTAAACTAAGATGACAAGATAAACTATGCTAAGTAAATAAACTACGGTAACAAGATGAACTATGCAAACCAGATAAACTACGTATAGCATCGCATGTTTAACATTCTCTGCACCAACTGTACTAGTACCCCAACCCGTATTATCCTTTCCATGTATATGTACAGTCCCTTGCCGTATATCGTACGGGTTTCATCACGTATTTCTATACTACTTCAACGTAGTGCCACCATTCTTGAAACCGTTTGGACTACCACCCTTGTTCCGGCTAGGTTTCCTTATCATGAACTATCGCGTGTTCAACTAGAATTTATGCCACCTAGGACCACTAGGGATTATGCTACCTATTGAACGTTTTCTAGATTCGATTAGGGTTTATGCCACCTAGGACCACTAGGGATTATGCTACCTAACGAACAACACCTTTTTTTCACGTAACGATATATTAATCGATCGGCTCCCTACAAGTCCTAGCTCGTTCATGTGTCTGTGTCATACGGCCCAATCACGAAATGTAGTCACCTGTGCTAGGTCCACCATAGGGTGTATCAAGCCGTAGAGTGCCAACTACCGACACGAATCAAGCACGCACAGTGTAAACCTACTGGTGCCCAATGCCTGCTTTTTCAACTCCGGACTACGTGCACGACCATAGTCCGCCTGAACCTACAATGGCGCACCAACTCAGCCGTCGTTCTGGTCGCTTACAATCAGCCCAGTAATCGTGCCCCACCCTGCCTAGTTCTAGGGTACCGTGATACATCTAGTGGGTTACTGCTGAAAAGGACCGCGTAACTAGAGTTTCCATCCAGTAGGTTAAGTGTTGTCATTTAAATTCGAGACTTAACCCCATCAGTCTAGCATGTCAAGTTGGTTAAGTGTTGTCATTCAAGTTCGTGACTTAACCCGTCTACGTGTCATGTCAAATTGGCTAAGTGTTGTCGTTCAAGTTCATGACTTAGCCCTACGAATCAGGTGTCAAGTTGGTTAAGTATGTTCAAGCGGTTCATGACTTAACCCTACGAATCAAGTGTCAAGTTGCTTAAGTATGTTCAAGCGGTTCATGACTTAACCCTACGAATCATGTGTCAAGTTGGTTAAGTATATTCATGCGGTTCACAACTTAACCCAAACAAATCATCGTGTCAAATTGGTTAAGTATATTCAAGCGGTTCATGACTTAACCCTAACAAATCATCGTGTCAAATTGGTTAAGTATATTCAAGAGGTTCATGACTTAACCCTAACAAATCATCGTGTCAAATTGGTTAAGTATATTCGAGCGGTTCATGACTTAACCCTAACAAATCATCGTGTCAAATTGGTTAAGTATATTCAAGCGGTTCATGACTTAACCCTAACAAATCATCGTGTCAAATTGGTTAAGTATATTCAAGCGGTTCATGACTTAACCCTAACAAATCATCGTGTCAAATTGGTTAAGTATATTCAAGCGGTTCATGACTTAACCCTAACAAATCATCGTGTCAAATTGGTTAAGTATATTCAAGCGGTTCATGACTTAACCCTAACAAATCATCGTGTTAAATTGGTTAAGTATATTCAAACGGTTCATGACTTAACCCTAACAAATCATCGTGTCAAATTGGTTAAGTATATTCAAGCGGTTCATGACTTAACCCTAACAAATCATCGTGTCAAATTGGTTAAGTATATTCAAGCGGTTCATTCTAAGTGTCATGTCTATGTTCAATTTTAATGTCAAGTTCGTGTCAAGTTTCTAAACGAGTTTCATGTCAAGTTCTCATATCAGGTTTTCAAGTTTCAACTTATGCCTATTATCAAGTTCATGATTCATATTCATAACCAATTCACGTTTCAAGTTCATAAGCATGTTTACGTGCCTTCTAAACGTCCAATATAAACTGTCAAGTCATAGTTAATTTTGTATTCAAGTTATTCCCACTGTATCAATTTCATGCTATTTGTCGCGTTCCACAATTACCTAAAACATGGTTTGACTACCAGATTCTATTTTCTCTAATTACGTTCTGAGTTCACAATTCACATTCATGTCAATTATCAAGCTTACAATCGCTTTCGTGTTCAAGTTATGCCAATTCATGTCCAAGCTAATTCATGTCAATTACCAATTCATGTCTAAGTGAATCTTCATATTTTGACTAATATCCCCAAATCGTATTCCTACCGTGCGCGTATCGAGATTAATTCTAAAAGGGATAAACAAGGAAATCATGACAAAGATGGACATGTGAATAGGCATGAGATTATAATCCAAATCATATGTTCAACAGAATTGGTGTATAATAGTTTAACACATCATAGGCATGTGAATAGGATCTAGAACAACAATATGAAAATCAAGGTTTAGGAACGTAGGTAAACTTGCATTAATCCAAATTCAAGATTCAAGAGAGAATAGGGTGAAAAGGTCTTATCATCAAGTCAAGGTCCAAGAATTCATATTACAATCTAGCGTTTAAATAATAAACTAGGTCCAACAACATGAATGGGCATGATTCATTCGATAAGGAATAACCCAAAATCCTAGATTCAAGAAGAAACAAGAACAGATCTAAACATATAATTCAAGCTTAGGTCCAATTTCATTTTATTCCATGTCCATATTAAATTTAACCAGTTTCAATCTCAAAATAACTAGAACTTATAGAGCGCGGATCGAGAATTAGAGTGCAGAGATTTGATTCTGAAAACGGTTATTGCAGTTGTTGAATCTCTATTTGTTTTGTCTTGTTCTAGTTGAAAACCCCCAATTTCCAATTCCTAGATATTGTCTTGACGAAGAAGAAGTAGTCATTCTCTCTTTAATTTAATTATTTCAGAAGCAGCGTATGGACAGAAAGAATTGGTGTAGAGAGAACGAGGCTAGGAGGCTGTTTATATAGGTTTAGAGTCACGAATCTAGTCAGAAAATTGGTCCAAATACATCAGAATGAACCCAGGCTGAAAACCAGGTTTTGGCACCAGGTCGACCATAGGGTCGACCTGGTCATGGGGAGGTCGACACCCCAGTCGACTTGATTGGGGGGGGGGGGTCGACTCCCCAGTCGGCCTGGGTATATGGGCGGGAATTTTCCCGCCAGCCTTCTCTGGGTTTGAATTTCGAATTTCTGGCTTTATTTCCGAGCTGTTTTATTTTATTCAAATTCCTGAAACTTCTGAGGGTCATAACTTGGTCATACGAACTCCGATTTTCGAAAAATCGGACTCGATTTCATGCATAATTTCGAGATGAACCTAATGGCGCAACCCATTTCCCTTGATTCTTATTTTAAAATTTAATTCTGCCTTGATTTATAGTTATAACATGTTATTAAAATACGGATTGTTACATTCTCCCCTCCTTAAAGGATTTTGTCCCCGAAATCTCTAACCATCCATCATCCATCTACTCAAAACATCATCCACAAGCAATCATTGTCCTTAACAGATTCCTAATGCTGTATGTATATATGCGGAAAGTGTGTGTATATGTACTTATCTAATGCAAAAGATCAGGCGGTTACTGATTCAGTAGACCTCCTTAATGCAAAATATGTTAGTGTAATGAGTCCAACATGTATGCAAATTCCTAACATACTTTATAATCTCTACATGCGTGCACAAACATTCATTCATATGCAACATCCAAATGATAGCATATCAAGTTTCCATCCATGTACAAGTATAAACATTCATGCATATGCAATATGAGATGTGATTGAGCCGATCTATTGCCTATTGTGTGTTCATGCATCCACGTGCAACAACTAGCAACCACTTGCAACCATCAACCATAACATGTCTCAAACACATTTTTACATCCATTAGTTCCTACCTAAAGGTATAATCGAATGATAGAAGCCAGTAAAGAAAAACTTTGCACCAATTAGGCAATGTCTTAAACTGGAAATCTTCCTCATATATGCTGATTAGGAGAAAAACTCCCCTAAACACCAGCCCAAAACCAATATATATGATTCTAGGAAACCAAGCATGATAATCTCCTTTTAGGTCGCAAGAAATCCCTTCCTAAAACCAACCCATATCCTATAAAGACCGAAAAGTTTAGTCAACCCAACGGACATCCTCAAACCCCAACATATATCACAACCAGATGAGTCATACTCCTTATGGGGTTTGCGACTGAAATAAGATTGAGAATAGGACCGAGAGGATATACATAAAAGATAGCATGCAAATAAGCTCTACAGGAAAAGAGGGATCAAGGATATACTCTTAAAAAAAGATATGATGCGCGTGTCTAGTCTTCAATCTTCTAAGTCGCATTTCCTTGAGCTTAACTCCATTGTGCTTTGACCGTCTTTAGCTTCACAATTTCGTAGCTTCTTAATTCCTATTTCCAAAATATGAGTTGGAACTCATTTCATTGTCGCCTCTCGTTCCACTTTCACTTATTCTTTTTCTAGTACACTCAGCTTAAACATAACTGCGTACTCATGGTTTCGTGCAAGCATTCCAAAATTCACTAGTGAATCTTGGATCTCATTCACTTACTAGAAGGTATTCCAAAATGAATTATCTCTTGAAAATAAATAAATGCCAACCATGTTGCCAAGTGTACTTACTAAGGTGATTTTCTATGACTCATGCATAAGCGAAATGAACCATCTGCCTTAGTGGCGAACACTACTCGAGCGGATTGATAAATGTATCAAGAGATTCTAGGTAACTAAGCATGGAAGAACCCTAAGGGTTACACTAGACTTCGAGGGTATTACAGAGGCAAGTCAAGAGTCTAACTACCCTCTTTTCATACTCGAGAATGGTATCATTTCTGGATAACCACTCCATCCCTAGAATCGACCCAGAGCCCAAAAAAACATAAGCATTTCTTCTAAACTCAACGCTTAGCATAGACATTCTCAAATCCAAATAAGTCATGAATAAATGAGCCGATTCCCCAATAGGGTTTAAGAGGAAAAAAAAATGGGATCCTCTACTATGCTAGTACTAAGGTGCAGAGACTCAACTATCGAAGCAAAGATAAAAAGGATGCGATGTAAACAGGATAGAAAGATAAACTAGACTTTTCTTCAGAAACATTTCTACCTACTTGTTCTGAGCCTCATTCACCTTAACCACTCTTATCCCCTCTTATTTAACGTGTTAACAGGTCTCTCGAGAACTACCTCCATCGCACGACAACTCTATAAAGCTTGAAATAAGATTAGTCGTAGATGGAACTAATGTGACTACAGATGGAGGAAAGAAAGGAAAAGGGATTCAAACAAGGAAACAAAGGATAATGCTAATGGCCTTTGGGGAATAGCCTTTAAAAATAAGACTTTTCTTGAAAAATGCTTCTGTGTAAATGGTTTTGAAAATAATTTCAAAATGTTTTTAAAAACTTTTGCCCAGTCTGGTAACCCTCTGCTCTGATACCAAATGTAACACCCCACCTCCGCTAGGGTCACTCACAAAGGGAATGCACAAGCTTTTGCGGAGCATTATCTAGGTAAACATACACAGAAATATTACAAGACAGAACATATAAAACAGCGGAAGATAACCAAATTTCATTTCTTTAAAATCTAGAAAGGTCTAAAGCCTTTTACATCAAAATGCCATTAAATCCATTACATCGAAACCTGTCTTGCAATAGTAAAGAAGCATAAAACCATAGTCATAAATCATTCCCCAAGTAAAACAGTAAAGCAAGCCATAGCCAAGAGAAATCCAAGACGTTCGTGAAAGAGCCTTGGAGCTTGGTAAGATTCGAACTAAGCTGTATTCCCACCCTGCGAACCTTGGGGGGGGGGGGGGGAGAACGGAAGAAAAAGAGGCGAAACAAAACGGGTCAGTCATAAAGGCTGAGTAAGTCCTAGTGACTTTCAGCATAGAAACAAGTAAAGATATCATGACATGCATAAACTAAAAGTAAACATAAGGATGATGACAAGATAGGCAAGTTAAACTAAGATGACAAGATAAACTATGTTAAGTAAATAAACTACGGTAACAAGATGAACTATGCAAACCAGATAAACTACGTATAGCATCGCATGTTTAACATTCTCTGCACCAACTGTACAAGTACCCCAACCCGTATTATCCTTTCCATGTATATGTACAGTCCCTTGCCGTATATCGTACGGGTTTCATCACGTATTTCTATACTACTTCAACGTAGTGCCACCATTCTTGAAACCGTTTGGACTGCCACCCTTGTTCCGGCTAGATTTCCTTATCATGAACTATCGCGTGTTCAACTAGGATTTATGCCACCTAGGACCACTAGGGATTATGCTACCTATTGAACGTTTTCTAGATTCGATTAGGGTTTATGCCACCTAGGACCACTAGGGATTATGCTACCTAACGAACAACACCTTTTTTTTTCACGTAACGATTTATTAATCGATCGACTCCCTACAAGTCCTAGCTTGTTCATGTGTCTGTATCATACGGCCCAATCACGAAATGTAGTCACCTGTGCTAGGTCCACCATAGGGTGTATCAAGCCCTAGAGTGCCAACCACCGACACGAATCAAGCACGCACAGTGTAAACCTACTGGTGCCCAATGCCTTCTTTTTCAACTCCGAACTACATGCACGACCATAGTCCGCCTGAACCTACAATGGCGCACCAACTCAGCCATCGTTCTGGTCGCTTACAATCATCCCAGTAATCGTGCCCCACCCTGCCTAGTTCCAGGTTACCGTGATACATCTAGTGGGTTACTGCTGAAAAGGACCGCGTAACTAGGGTTTCCGTCCAGTAGGTTAAGTGTTGTAATTTAAATTCGAGACTTAACCCCATCAGTCTAGCATGTCAAGTTGGTTAAGTGTTGTCATTCAAGTTCGTGACTTAACCCGTCTACGTGTCATGTCAAATTGGCTAAGTGTTGTCGTTCAAGTTCATGACTTCGCCCTACGAATCAGGTGTCAAGTTGGTTAAGTATGTTCAAGCGGTTCATGACTTAACCCTACGAATCATGTGTAAAGTTGGTTAAGTATGTTCAAGCGGTTCATGACTTAACCCTACGAATCATGTGTCAAGTTGGTTAAGTATATTCAAGCGGTTCACGACTTAACCCAAACAAATCATCATGTCAAATTGGTTAAGTATATTCAAGCGGTTCATGACTTAACCCTAACAAATCATCGTGTCAAATTGGTTAAGTATATTCAAGCGGTTCATGACTTAACCCTAACAAATCATCGTGTCAAATTGGTTAAGTATATTCAAGCGGTTCGTGATGTAGCCCTAACAAATCATCGTGTTAAATTGGTTGAGTATCTTCAAGCGGTTCATGACTTAACACTAACAAATCATCGTGTCAAATTGGTTAAGTATATTCAAGTGGTTCATGACTTAACCCTAACAAATCATCGTGTCAAATTGGTTAAGTATATTCAAGCGGTTCATGACTTAACCCTAACAAATCATCGTGTCAAATTGGTTAAGTATATTCAAGCGGTTCATGACTTAACCCTAACAAATCATCGTGTCAAATTGGTTAAGTATATTCAAGCGGTTCATGACTTAACCCTAACAAATCATCGTGTCAAATTGGTTAAGTATATTCAAGCGGTTCATGACTTAACCCTAACAAATCATCGTGTCAAATTGGTTAAGTATATTCAAGCGGTTCATTCTAAGTGTCATGTCTATGTTCAATTTTCATGTCAAGTTTCTAAGCGAGTTTCATGTTAAGTTCTCATATCAAGTTTTCAAGTTTCAACTTATGCCTATTATCAAGTTCATGATTCATATTCATAACCAATTCACGTTTCAAGTTCATAAGCATGTTTACGTGCCTTCTAAACGTCCAATATCAACTGTCAAGTCATAGTCAATTTTGTATTCAAGTTATTCCCACCGTATCAATTTCATGCTATTTGTCGCGTTCCACAATTACCTAAAACATGGTTTGACTACCAGATTCTATTTTCTCTAATTACGTTCCGAGTTCACAATTCACATTCATGTCTATTATCAAGCTTACTATCGCTTTCGTGTTCAAGTTATGCCAATTCATGTCCAAGCTAATTCATGTCAATTACCAATTCATGTCTAAGTGAATCTTCATGTTTTGACCAATATCACCTAATCGTATTCCTACCGTGCGCGTATCGAGATTAATTCAAATAGGGATAAACAAGGAAATCATGACAAAGATGGGTATGTGAATAGGCATGAGATTATAATCCAAATCATATGTTCAACAGAATTGGTGTATAATAGTTTAACACGTCATAGGCATGTGAATAGGATTTAGAACAACAATATGAAAACCAAGGTTTAGGAACATAGGTAGACTTGCATTAATCCAAATTCAAGATTCAAGAGAGAATAGGGTGAAAATGTCTTATCATCAAGTCAAGGTCCAAGAATTCATATTACAATCTAGCGTTTAAATAATAAACTAGGTCCAACAACATGAATGGGCATGATTCATTCGATAAGGAATAACCCAAAATCCTAGATTCAAGAAGAAACAAGAACAAATCTAAACAGATAATTCAAGCTTAGGTCCAATTTCATTTTATTCCATGTCCATATTAAATTTAACCAGTTTCAATCTCAAAATAACTAGAACTTACAGAGCGTGGATCGAGAATTAGAGTGCAGAGATTTGATTCTGGAAACGGTTATTGCAGTTGTTGAATCTCTATTTGTTTAGCCTTGTTCTAGTTGAAAATCCCCAATTTGCAATTCCTAGATGTTGTCTTAACGAAGAAGAAGTAGCCATTCTCTCTTTAATTTAATTATTTCAGAAGCAGCATAAGGACAGAAAGAATTGGTGAGAGAGAATGAGGATAGGAGGCTGTTTATATAGGTTTAGAGTCACAAATCTAGTCAGAAAATTGGTCCAAATACAACAGAATGAACCCAGGCTGAAAACCAGGTTTTGGCACCAGGTCGATCATAGGGTCGACCTGGTCTTGGGGAGGTCGACACCCCAGTCGACTCCCCAGTCGACCTGGTTGGGGGGGTCGACTCCCCAGTCGACCTGGGTATATGGGCGGGAATTTTTCCGCCAGCCTTCTCTGGGTTTGAATTTCGAATTTCTGGCTTTATTTTCGAGCTGTTTTATTTTATTCAAATTCCTGAAACTTCTGAGGGTCATAACTTGGTCATACGAACTCCGATTTTCGAAAACTCAGACTCCATTTCATGCAGAATTTCGAGACGAACGCAATGGCGCAACCCGTTTCCCTTGGTTCTTATTTTAAAATTTAATTCTGCCTTGATTTATGGTTATAACATGTTATTAAAATACGGGTTGTTACATGTTTGGACACTGAATTTCGTTATCTGGATGTGGTATCTTTAGTGGTTCTTCTCCGCTTCTCAGAAACTAGTGTTTATGGTTCTTCTCCGCTTCTCAGAAACTAGTGCTTGCTGTCTGATCGTGGAAACCTTCAAATTTTAATTATGTACAATGATTGCAACTTTTGGTGCTTTCCAGTACATTGTTCAAAATCATCAGCTTCTAGACCGGGATGGTGCTTGATTAGCAAAGTATTGTACCAGTCGTTCGATGTCTGTCGTAGTAGAACAAGCTGTTTTTGATTAACCTTCAACTATAAGTTGCGCCACAGGAAATGGGTGCATAAAATTTGGTTCTGAGGAAGTTATCTAGATAAATTCAGCTTAATCCGACATCAAAACAAGTGTCCCAACCATATCTCTCACACAAAAAGCAGGACACATTGTCATAGGAAGCACAAGCATCATCTCTGCGCCACCGTCCTCATCACATCTCAGCAAAGGAGTGTTGATCAAGGATCAGCTTGAAGAATATAACACCACCTGCGTTATTAACATTCAAATGCAGAAGCAACGAAAATCAGTAGTCTAAAAAAATGATCTACCGTAACAAAGGAAAAAAAGAGAGGGTGATGAATCACAGGTGTTAAAAAAGTTTTTATGCATCACGAATAGTTCTAACAGGCTCGGATGCCATCTACACTAAAACTCGTCACAAATATGTACCAAATAAGAAACAGAATAAAATATAGCTTAACTTCTAAATCCTAACTTCCATGAGCGATTCTACGTTCGGGATGTATGCCCAATGCAAGTATTTATGTCGACATGCAATTCAAAAAAATTGTAACTTTTGTTTTGTCCTAGAATAATCATGTGAACAACATGCATGCAAGACAGCCGAGGCAAACCATCTTTTCTACTTATGTGAATAATATAAGTTTCCACACAAAAGGGCCAAGTCATTTGTGCTATAGGAAATTGGGTGTGCAACAAGTGTTATGAAGTACAATACATAAAGTCTAATTTAATATGTACAGTTTTCACATTTTGAGATAGAGACATAATGGTTCAAACAACTACAAGATGTGACTTCTTCGTGCTACAAAGAAGGAAACAAGGCAGAAATGTTACAATTCAAGACATGTACTAAACAACACATACATATACATGCATGTGAATGCACATATGTATATGCTGATCCATTCAACCTTAGTTAGATGCATGTAGTTCCAATTTTCAGCAAACAAGGATATGTGGAGTTTACAATGTTATAATTTTTTTTATATATAAGAATTTCAACATCTGCAAGTATACACAAAGCATTCACGTGTGTGTTACCAATCGGAAATTTAAAGATGGAGTCACGGTTATCATACATCCACCCAAATTAGTCAAAATATGTGGTCACCCAACCTTTAAAAATTATCCCCAAGTTTGTAAACATTTTACTGTCAGTTCCCATGTTCCCAGTCAAAGATGCAATATGTGTTATGGTCATACAAATACAAAGTTATATTCAAATGGTAAGTGCACAATAACTCACTTATCAACATGGGTACACATGTGATAACAGGGTGCTTCCAGGTTTTAACACACACGACTATATGATGTGTGTTTTTGCTACAGGAAATATTAACCAAGTAAAACACATAACAAAATGTGTATTCACGTTGCAAATGATACAACAAGTGATGGTTCTTACTGATGATATAAATTAGAATAGACAAGGAAAACATTATTTTCTTGCTACATATTATAACGAACAAGGCAACATAGAACATCGGAACAAACAAATCCCCAATATAACTTCAAATTACCATGGATCAAACGTAACTATTTAAGGGTTCAAAGAAGTCGGTGTAAATTTGCAGGGCACCGCAATATACAAGGTGCAAAGTTTAACGCAGACTCGAACCAAACTAAACGTGAAAACAATGCAACCATAGGAAGCAAACATAAAACAGGAGTTCCACGGAAAATCAGCAGTTCAACATCCAACAAGTTACAACTATATTTCTAGTATAAAACCGAAGTTCAACCTGACTGAAAGCAAATCGTGAGATGATTCACCTGTTCGGTGGACAGCAGCAACAAAAATAACAGCTGCGCGAAGAAGCTTCAGAGGCATCGGAGAGCTTCCCTGGTCAGCGCATTGTCAAAGGTGCAAATAGTGATGGATTCGGTCGAAGTTGAGAAGAGGAAACTGCCATGAAAGCCTGCAGAAGGAGGCGGCTTTGGGTGGACTTCGACTTTAAGACGAGTGAGCGTAGAGGCTGCCGGGGTGAGGATGGTGGGAGCAGATGCTGACGAGGCGGTGGCCAGGGAGCACTGTGGTCGGAGGGGTTACTTGGGCTTGCGGAGAATCGTTGATGGGGTCAGTTTCACTGGTGACAGCGAGGGAAAGCGGGAATGGATGGGGTGATCTTGACAGACGATCTTCTTTTATCTTTTAGCTGTTAGAGTTATAAGAGAAGGAGAGGACGGATAAAAGGGTAATAATGTTCAAAACGGAAGAGGAAGATGGAGGCGAATGGATTTGAGAAGGGAAACGGATTTGGTGGACGCTATGATTTTCGATTTGGGAATCTGGGGATTATGCTTTGGCTGATGCGAGAATGAAATTATAATGGAGAAGGGTTTGCTTTCGGCTGTTATAGAATAAGAGGGGCAGTAAATAAAAATACATGGGACAGACACGGTAAAACAAGCGGATACCTTTTGAAATCTCTGAACAACACGAATAAGTGGCAACAAATTCAGCTAGGTCCACCAAGTGGTAAAACGATATAAACAAATAATTTAAAAAGAGTATATACCGAGTTTACTCTTGTATACATACCATTATATTATACAAACAATACTAGTAGTGCGCATTTAATACACTTCAAAACACATCTAAATTTAAATTAAAAACCAAATTCAACTATACAAAATTATTTAAATAAAATTTCAAACAATGTATATCAATTAGTTTACAATATCACTAACGTTTAATTTAACAAAATATAAAAGTATTAAAATTACATTTAAAAATCAATTTAAAACCAAAATAAAATAGGCTAGATCTCAAATTTTAACCATTATAAATTTCCTAAATATCAAATTTCAAATAAATTTCATATTTTAAAACATTAAAAATCTTGGTTCTTTACATTTTAACAAAGGCAACAAAACATTCTAAGCATTAAATAAAAATTTGAATTCTAAATTTATGATTATAAATTTGAATAATTTATCAAACGTTAATTTATTATTTTTATTTATGAACTTTTTCGAAGTTTCAAATTTTAATTCTAATTTTTTTGAATATTAGTATATTTATCTTGGAAAATTTAAAATTTCTGGAATATTAGATGTTAAAGATAACAAGTATTTACATGATTAAATACTTAAAAAGAAATTATAAATATCACTTCTTAATTATTAAAAATTACATATTAATCTAAATTGTTAAAAATAAATTATCAAATACATAGTAAATATTTATTATTATTATTATTATTATAAATTATTAGTTATAAGTTATAGTTGTAAAATATTAAATATTTTTAAATATGATCATCAATCATTATATTAATTATTATTGAACAATATTATATTATTAATGATTCGTAATTAGTAATTTAATATTATAGTTAGTAATTAATAACATATGGTTAATACAATATTATTAATAATTAAATATTAAAAAAATTATTAATTTTAAGAAAGCATTAAGAATGCTCATTATTAATTATTAATTACTGTTACTTATTGCAATATACATTACGATCATTGCAAAATTAGCACCTCTTACAACAGACATTTTAAGACCGTTGTAAAATTGGCACCTATTAAAACATGCATTTTGTGAACGTTGTAATATTGACGTCTGTTACAACGGGCTAGAAAGAACCCTTGTAATGTCTTTCTGTTACAACGGGCAGTTATTGCCCGTTGTTAAAAAGGCATTGTATGAGGAATCTATTACAGCGGGCATGAGTTGACCGTTGTAATAGCTCAGTATTACAACGGACATCCAATGCCCGTTGTAAAAAATGCTCGTTGTAAAAATGATGTTGTAATAGAGTATTTTTGTTGTAGTCTTTTCTCTTTGTTTTTTCAAATTTCATTTAGCTTTATTGTTATAATATATTAGTGCTGTAAATGAATATTGGTTCCAAATTTTATATGATTTTAGGTATTTCAACTTTGCAGCATTACCCAAATATGGGAGCATAGCAAAGTTCTACTTGGATGATGTTCACATGAATGCCAAGGTACACAGTTTTTTGTTATTCTCAGGAAGTAGATATATCAATGTGTGAAACTATATTTAAATGAATGCTGGCTAGTTAATAGTTTGTTCTGATCTGTGCTATAAATAAACAAATAAAGGTGGAGCTATATAACAAATAAGGGTTTGTTGTAACAAATTTAAGATAGAGGAATAGATAGTTACAGAATCATAGCATGTTGATGAATGAGAAACCACAATTCTTCTTGCTAACTTCTTTTCTCAATAGCTCCTGCATTAAAGAAACAAGGACATGAATATATTTTATTAGTAGACAGCAGGGGTGATATAAGAAATTGTAAAACATGCAGAAGCTACTGTTTCATGTTTACTTATCACCATAACTGCATGCACTGTTTTAAAGACCGTGCGGTGACTGCGGTTCAACCGCCTATAGCTGATGACCGTTGAAGCTGAAGGCCCAAAAAGGAGTTGGGCCCCTAACGAGCACGAATCGTTGGTTGAACCGAAAACCGAGGTTGAACCGTTGCCATAAAACAAAGGTTTGACCGTTTTTACTTTTCAGGATTTCTTCCGCTTAATGATTTTTCACTTTACTGCTTTGAAACCAAAAAAATGTCGATCTGAAGTTGTAAACCCTTCTCGTTTCTCACTGCTGCCACCAAATATTCGGTACTTAAACCCCCATTTGCTCGACACCGCCACCGATTGCTCGCTGCCGTAACCTCTTCCGCCTGCAGCCCCAACTTCAGCAACCAGGTATCACGCTGATTAGTTTTGTATAATGTGCAGATTTTTTTATTTCGGGTCTTGCAAATTAGCATATTTGAAATGTAAATTGACATAGGTTGATTTTTTTTTTACTGAAACAGTAATTACTAACTAGTTTGTGAATGGATTTGTGAAGTTGTCGATTGTGCTATGTATTTTTTGTGTCGAGAGAGGTGTATTGAAAGGTGGACGAGATTGTCCATGTCCTGTGATGAGTTGGAGACAATTTCGGTGTCTTCTGTTGCATATGAGAGTAAGAAACCATTTTATTTTATACATGCATGTTGGAGATTAAGTGTAATGTATTCAAGTTAAAGACTGTGTTAAGCTAAGTACCTTGCTTTGTATTTTTTTCCCTCTTTAACGTGTTGATGGGTAAAAGGGCTGTCAATTTTCAAGAAACCTTTTTGTGTATCATCTGATGAATGCAGTGATATTGTTATTCTTCAATCATACTATGTTAGGCCTTTTATTACTGTCTAAGATATGTTGAATCATAGACGTATGCTGATTTGCAAACAAAATATGGTATATTTGAAAGGTAATGTGCAATTGTGATATTTTTACTTAACATTTTAAGTATTTTTGTGTATGTCTTGTATTTAAATGTTTAAATTTTCAAAAAATAAATTCTACGGTTGTGACGGTTCGACCGGTTTAACCGTCAAAAACCTTAAACCTTCAGCTACGAAGGTTCGAGTCACGGCACGGTCGTGAAAACTATGACTGCATATCTTGCTTTATTATTTGACGGAAAAGCTATACATAGAAAGGATAATGTAATAATGCATTATTATTGGCACTTCAAATCTAGGTAAAGGGGACAGTCAAATGCATTACTCTGACTAAACGTAAAATTCTGATGTACGTTAGTCGTGCCCCCAATGAATTAATATGTATATCCTCCACAATTTAAAATTCTACCAAATAATCAATTGAATGCATATCCTCCACAATTTGGACACATTTCTGCAAAAACGAAAAGCAAAAGTTGTTGTAATACATGTAAGTGAATATGCATTTGTCATATTATTTTTAGTCCCACATTTTGGGAGTAAGGCTAACATCAGCTCCAAAGCCAATATATAAGGGAGTCAATATAATAGAATTATGTACACTGAATTAAGAGAAATAAAAAGGTCTCTCCCTTATCTCTTATGTTCTTTCTAATGTTTTCTCTTTTATTATCTGTTCTATCTTATTTTATAACATGTTATCAGCACGAGATTCTTTTATTGTTATTTGTTGAGATCTTCTAGATCTACATCTATGAATTTGTCATGTAAGTAATTTTTTATTTGAGAATATTTGATCTATGGATCTATTTTTTTCTGTAGATCTAGATTATGTTCCAATGGATCTAACTTTTTAGATCTAATTATTTTTAGCTTAGTGGTTTTTAGATATCCACCTATTCATATTTGATTTGGTATTATTGTATACCAAATATATTTTTAGGAAAATCCATTCATTTTCTTTTTATAATATTATAATGGATCTTTTACCCCATACGCCATACATAAAACATCTTCATTTGCTACTTTATCTCTTCAATAACAGGGAAGCCAATGCTAATAAGTATGCATATATGTAAACTGCAGGCTACTTCTTATTTAATCTAATGCTAGATGAGATGCTTTAAATATTTATAATTACATTTCCATGTATGGTTTACTTTTATATGCTTTTTCATCTTCCAACACAAGCAAGCTGCTTGTTAGCCAACATATGTATTACTGTGGCCATTATTTTTGTTATATGGTGTATGGCTCCTTGACGGTTTGTAATATTTCATTATTGCAATTAGTTCATTGTAAATGTATAGAGAAAGACTTGCAGATTTGGATATTTTTTTTATGATTCTGTGCCGTAATATATTCAATTTAATTATAGAACATTTATACTGATATGTGAATTTTGTTTAATTAAGCATCTGCAATTTTTTTTTGTGTAGTTCACAAAAATGTCGAACAATGAGATCCATTTACAATCTAAATGCTTAGAGGATACCATTAAAAATGATAATACTATGCCCCAGCAGGAAAAAGCAAAGGCTCTGATATTTTTAAGATGCCACATCCGTGATGATCTAAATATTTAACTGAAAAAGATCCTATCCACTTATGGAACTCCCTGAAGGAGCGTTATGACCACCAGAAGACGGTCATACTTCCAAACAAAAGGCAAGAGTGGTTGAACCTGAAGTTCACATGCAAATGACCTGAAGTTCATATGACCTAAAGTTCATATACAAATTCTTTCAAATGAGGGACCTGAAGTTCACGAGGAACCTGAAGTTCAAATTCAGTTGAGAAACATGAAATAAAACATAAAAGCCTATAATTGCATTTAATATTTGCTTATAGCAAATGACCAATAATAGGAAAAGATTTGAAAAATCAATGAAAGGAAAAGTTTTAACAAGAGGAAAAAGCATTATATTCCAACTTTATGCTACAAATAATTTCTTGAAGAAACTTATTATTGGAAGAGATCATTACATTTATAATCAATACTATTTTCTTGAAAAAAAATAGTAAAATGACTCTCATAAGTGAAAAAAAGGGCACTTTCTTGAAAAGTTGCTTCAATTTAAAAATATATAATAACATTATATGAATTATGATAAAACTTGAAGTTTTATTATAGTCATATTATATTTCTAGAAGAAATAATTTATTGTTTCTTAGGAAAACTTTTATAAAGAAAATATGCATCTTGAAGATCATATTAAGTTAAGATCTAAATACTGATCTAAAGTTTGCACATCGGAAGTGAATGCAAAAGTAGTTTTTGTTATAAAATGGAAAACTTAGAACCTGCAGTTTCTATGGTGGTAATAATTAGCCAGAAGCTAACTATGTGATTTTTTTGTTTCATTTCCTTTCAGCATGTATTAGTTTGAAACTTTTATTTATTTGCCTTTCTTTTTAGTTTGTGCTTATGGAATTGCAGAAATAATATGTAATGTTGGACATGATAAGTAGTTTATTCCCATGGACATTTATCTGTATTTATAAGTTGTTTCAGTTATTAACTAGTTGTATTGTTTTTAATTCAAAAGGTATGGATCGACAGTGTTTAAGTGATGATATATGTCTGGTTGATAGTGGAACTACTCATATGATATTGAAAAACCAGAAGTTTTTCTCTGAATTATCTGAAAATGTTTCATATAAAGTTTCAATTATAGTTGGTTCAGCCAATATAGTTGAAGGGTCCGGAAGAGCCCATATAGTGTTACCAAATGGTACACATATATTCATTCAAAATGCACTATATTCAAGCAATTCTAAAAGAAATCTGCTTATCTTCAAAGATATAAGAATGAATGGATATCATATTGAAACTATAAATGAAAACAACAAAGAATATCTTTATGTTATTTCTAAAATTGAAAGCCATAAGCTTATTTTAGAAAAATTTGGTACAATTTCAACTAGATTATACTTTACCAAACTTGGCATAGTTAAATCTCATTTTATAAACACGAGCTAGAAGCTCACAAATACAAAGAAATTGATTCTTTGGCATGATCGTTTAGGTCATTCCGGATCAACTATGAACATTTACATAAATAAATAAAAAATTATATTCCCTGAAGGAATATCATACACTCCAGAAGTAGTGATTTTTTTTTGAATCTTATTTTTATTTAATGCATCTAATTTCGTTACTGCATTTAAAGTTTGATATGTATTTTTGTATATTGATATGACACTTCAATAGTTTGAATGGAGGAGATAAGTTCATCCCAGAAGCGGTGATAACAAAATATCTTTAAAGGATATTTGTATATTTGGAAATGATAAGATATCTCTAGAAGAGATCCGTTTATATGAAAATAATAAAATATCTCCAGAAGAGATTTCTACAATTAAAAAGTGATAAATATTTGTAGAAAAGTTCATAAATTTCTCCTAAAAGGGAAAATATGTATTAAAACTCCACAAATGGTGTTTATGGAATATCGCAGAAGCGATATTAAAACTCCATCAACTTAACAACTTGAAGTTGTTCATGTATTTATTTGGACCAGAAGTTCGATATGTTTTCAAACCAGAAGGTTTAAACATTATCATACGATCCTGAAGAATTTGTAATGACATTGATCAATACATTGAAATCAATAGTTTGATCTTTGTAATAATTTATTCTAAAATCACTAACTCAAATGAGAAAGGCTATGCAAATTTATAATACATTGACGCACGTATTTATATATTCATATATGTAAATATTTAACTAACAACCTGAAGTTTGCTATAAGCATATTTTATAGATTATGCATAAATATTATTTAGTGATTTAAATTGCAGTCAACATGAATGTTGAATGACATGAAGTCATATGTGTATTCAAATAACCTATATAATAAGAAAATTCCTCCAATATTGCTAGATCAATGAAACAGAATAACTAATAAAAAAAACGATGAATGCATCTTATCGACTAATTAAAGGGTTATCCTCCAACAACTGATATACATATAATATACTTGCCAACAACAATGTGATAATGGATCAAAATGAGAATCCCATGATGATTATTATTTAGTGTGACAATGTTTGTCAAAATTGAAGGGGAGGATAAAGGGATACACTTTCATTTTGAGTATCAGTATAATTGACACATGAATAAATTATAAATAATATCCCTTGTAGACTTGCTTCAATATATGTTTGTAACTCTGAAGGATCAAAATGCATAAACCACATTTAAAGATTGGTTTACAAGTCAGTTCAAGACAATTTTGAAGTAAGTAATAAAGATGTCAGATGAAGGAGGTGAGTGTTCTTAAAGAAACGCCTAAGGAGTCTCTTGAAGAGATCCATGACATAATTGTCAAATAACCCCAGAAGTGGTTTAGGTACCTAAAATAGATGAATAAAGAGTTATATCTAGAACTGACAATATATAATCATCGATGATAAATTTATAAAAAGTAAAGCGCTTATGTTAAATCATGATTGACCATCACGAATCCTTCTCTAATTGAGAAATGTGGACCTGTAGTCCACAAAGTAGTGAATAAACCTCGAAGGTATGAATATTTGTTAAATCACACTAAATGATGAAAGAATATTAGTTCCTAAAGAACATAAACTACTTTATTGGTTATATAGAATATAAATAACAAAGAAAGTTGATTACAACATTCTTTTAAGTATTGTTATAATGAAAATCATGATATAATTCATGATGAGTAGATTATTTCCTGCTTTTAAGTATTGTTGTAATGAAACATTTAATATACTTTTGAGTATAGTTGCGATATGTAAAATTCATTGAAGTGTACAGGTTCCTGAAGAATATATATAACTTTAATGATTATAAAGAATGCAAAGAGCATAAAATATAGATTACAACATGCTTCTAAGTATTGTTGTAATGAAAATCTTGATATAATTCAAGATGAGTAGATTACTTCCTGCTTATAAGTATTGCTATAATGAAACTATTATTGTTCATTACAAATGTATTGCAGTGTGCAAACCTGATTGAAGCACAAAATTGTAAACACTCGAAGTGTATAGCAAGCAAGCGCAAACAAAAGGTGTTTTAAATAAGAAAACATGCCTGAAGCATGAAAATGCACACAAAAGTCTTTTAAGAAAAGTTCATTAAAAAATTTCTTGTGGTGTTGTACTCTTTTTTTCCTTCACTTTGGTTTTTTCCCATAGGGTTTTCCATTGTGAAGGTTTTAATGAGGCAAATGTTAATAAATGATGAACGTCAGAAGTATGAAGAATAAAGATTATTATCTCTTGAGTTTATTTTCTATACAAGATTTGTTTAAGTAATATTATCAATGAGATATATATTTATGGATCCAGAAATATCTATAACGAAATTGAGATATCAAAAAGTATGCACTCTTTTTCTTTAACTAATATTTTTTCCACCGGGTTTTTCTTAGTAAAGTTCTAATGAGATATTATATTGATCCAGAAGTATCATCATCAAAGTAATATTGAAAGTTGTAACGAGGCATTATCTTGATCTAGAAGAATCAAGCACCACATCAAGGAATAACATCTCAAATATGTTATTTAAGTTAATCTGTATTTTTATCCTTAACTAAGGTTTTTCCCACTGGGTTTTCCTTTGTAAGGTTTTCACTGAAGAATTATATTGATCCAGAAGTATCATTCTACATTTAATGTAGTAAATTATTGAAAATATGTTTTTGTACTCTTTTTCCTTCACTAAGATTTTTTCCATAGGGTTTTTCTTAGTAAGGTTTTAATGAGGCATTACATCGATCCTGAAGTATCGAATTCTTATAAGAAATATCATTTTAATATGACAATATCTATGAGGGGAGCAATAATTTTTCAAAGGGGATAATTTCAAGCAACTATAAGATCATTGAAGAATTTGAAGGCACATATTCAAGGAGAAGTGTTAAAGTTACCTTTCTGATCCACATAAAGCAAAATCACAAACTGGATATGTGTTTACAAACAACAATGCAGCTATTTCATGAAGATCTACAAAACAAACATTGGTAACAACATCATCCAATAATTTTGAAATTCTAGCACTACATGAAGCGAGTCGAGAATGTGTTTGGTTAAGGTCATTAATTGAACATATTCGAAGCACATGTCAACTTCCCTCAACTACAAAAAGATCAACTATTATTTATGAAGACAATGCAGCATGCGTAGCTCAGATTCAAGCAGGATATATCAAGGGTGATAGGATAAAACATACTTCTTCTAAAATTTTTTTCACACATGAGCTTCAAAAGGACAATAAGATAGAAGTGAAGCAAATCCGATCTCAAGAAAATCCAGCAGATCTATTCACGAAGGCACTTCCATAATCAACATTGCAGAAGACGATATATAAAATTGGTATACGCAGCTTGCATCACCAAACTATTTGAATAATGTGTTAGGAATCAGGGGGAGCATGTATTATGCTGTAATGCACTCTTTTCCTTCACTAATATTTTTCCCACTGGGTTTTTATTAGTAAGGTTTTTAACGAGGCATTATTTTGGTCTAGAAGTATCACCTCTCATTGGAACATTGTCAATATGTTTCCTGGAGATGAAATAAAAATTGTACTCTTTTCCTTGTTTATGATTTTTCCCATAGGGTTTTTCACAAAAAGGTTTTTAATGAGGCAAATAATCTTATCATATTTACATACGCATATTCAAGGGGGAGTGTTGTAATACATGTAAGTGAATATGCATTTGTCATATTATTTTTAGTCCCACATTTTGGGAGTAAGGCTAACATCAGCTCCAAAGCCAATATATAAGGGAGCCAATATAATAGAATTATATACACTGAATCAAGAGAAATAAAAAGGTCTCTCCCTTATCTCTTATGTTCTTTCTAATGTTTTCTCTTTTATGATCAGTTCTATCTTATTTTATAACAAAAGTCATATTTTGTTACTCCCCATGTAATTTTAATCAATAAACCAATTATAACACCATGACCATTAATACTTAATACGTAATAAAAACAACAACTAATGCATTAAATCAAACAAAACTTGATTTCAAAACCATATCTAGACTAAGTTTCAAAACTGAAAATGACTACCATATTCGGTTTCAGTTTCAAAATTGAAACCAACTCCAACACTCAATTTCAGTTTTAATATTCAAGCTGGATATTAAACTGGGTTTTAGTTTCAATACAAAATGTTAAGCAGAGAATACTTGGACACATTGGGCAATGAATGAATTTTAAAAAAGGGAATCAGATATGTTTAATGGAAACATGTATCAAACAAGATAACCAATGACTTCCAACTGAAGTAATTAATGTCCTAACAATCTACATCCAGTAGAACCAACGAACAATCAAACAAGAACAAGTGATATCAAATAATACTGAAAATTAATTAATTAATTTGTTTATTCATTTATTTGCAGGATGGTCTGCATAATTCAACATCCTTAGGAATAGAAGGAAAAAAAAATATAAACTAGTTTCTGATGAACACATTATTCCATGTACTGCTTATACTGGTATATTGGACACGAAGAAGACAACTAACCTAATGGATTCTAAAAGGCTCTAATAATCTCTGCAGCCAGCCATCTTGTTAATTTTTCCAGTAAGCTAAAAATGATAATTTGAGTCATACTTGATCAGAAGCAGTTGGGAAAAAAGACGGAGAAAGGAATACTACAATTCATAAAATTCTAATGTGTAAGTGCATTGTGCACCAACGTGCATGTTAGAATTTAAACATATCAAAGTACATGCTTATCTGAGAAATACACATCATCATCAATGGCAAATATTCAAACCGATAGTGTGATTGTATATGATTAGTGACATCAACAATATCGAAGAAAAGGAAAGTAGTAATCAAAACGATAATAACAAAATTGCATATTTTTTTTTTAAAAGCAGCTGCTACAACACAGACTAAAAAAGATGATTCGCCATTTTTGCAACAGTGGCAATGATAATTGATTTGAATGCTCTGTAGCAAAGTTTTAGTACTGGAGAATCGCAAGATTTTACTTGATTATAGCAACTCCAGTTCCAAAATCAATCCAGTGAGTCCTGGCAAAAGCAAAGCCCAGTCTGCTTCCTCTGACCATCACCATCTCCCTTGTCGGATTCATCGGAGCGTTGCGCCCTAATACTGTTAACACGCTCCTATTATGCTTCCCTTCGGCACAAGTGCAGACATTTTTGTTCATGTTAAACATAAAAACAAAAGATAACGTAAAAAATAATAAAGAGAACAACACGGGGAAAGCGTACCTGCAGCAAAGTAAAGGTTGATCATGGCCTATAAGAAGCCGAGATCCTGCAAAGCAGCGCGGGTGTGCATGCCCTGAGCACATCCTATGTGCTCTGACTCCGCCTCTGGTCCTGCCGTTATGCATTTAAGACATCAACAACAAATGTTCATACCAATAACATGATATTGTAAGTTGTGCAGTTGAGCTTTGTTATATATAGTCAACTCGCAGGCATCAGTAAGTTTATACACTTGTTGAACTGGCTTGCTTATAGATTCACCTATTCCAGAAATAATAGCCTTAACCGGAAATGTTCAATCTATCTCGGCAAAACCACATCTAGACTCTGTAATGGAAGAAAGAATCACCAATGACCATAAATACATGCAATACTTTTAATATACCGAAGATTAAAACCAATTATATGTAACTGGAAACAAAGAAAACAAAATATTTAGGTGACAGGGAAAATATAAAAGCTATCTCGAAGTATAGCTAGTTCCAATTAATTACTTTTAATACATTAACATCAAAATTTTACTTTTCAAAGTAGCAATTGATCTACATTAAATTAACGTATCAATTATAATTAATCTCCATACAATTGGTTTGTACGAAATTAAGTTGTTAAAGGATAAATTATGAAGTAGAATATTTATCCATTATGTAATTGATCTGCATACATGGAAGAAGAATAATATGCCTTTTACAATTCCAATTTCAGTATTTAATATGAAAAAAGTTAACTTAATGTGAGAAATGTTAATTGGCCTATAGTTACGGGTTTAAATCATGTTACTAAAAAAATTTCAATAGCCGTAGAAACATGATTTCTGTTGTCAAAACACGTCACTTGAACATGCTACCTATTAACTTAGATATCATTGACAAGCTCATCCTTTGAAGTTGGAATTTTATACAGCTGCTAACACATTCAAAACAGGTCTAGATATGTAACAGTTACGAAAATGAACTAAATATTAAAATTACCGATTACACCATAATTAGATACTCGTTCACTCTAACATTAAATATAAGTTGCTTTTAGATTTTATTTTGTTTTTATACATATCCACGTTCACTATCCCATTTCAAATGAAGATGATAAGTTTGCAAACGTATAATCCACCGTCAATTATTAATTTAAAAACCAGTACTTTTATGAATGCATCAATGGATGATCAACTGGTGACATGTAACCAACCAGTTAAATTTCTTGTGGACCTCCTTCCTTTTGAAACTTTCTGGGATTTGCTACGACAAAAGTTATGTTAGTGACTTAATATTTTAATTCACATGCCACATTATATTCTTGTAAACGATCTGAAGCCCATATGATTAATTGCGATCAAGTCTAAAATCAAGTCACTCATGAAAAGATCAGTCCATCCATATGATTTTAAATTCGGTAAAGTCAAATATTCGACAGCTGGTACATCTGATCTACTAAATATTCATTAGATTGGACATGTTGGAAATAATATTGGTTTTTAGGCAACAATTAATTGCATTGATAAATTTGCATTTGTATTCATGTAAGGAATAATCTAAGAATAAAGAAAATATCTAGAATTCATATATATGTCATTTTAGAGAATTCTAGATTATGCATTACCTAGAATATTCCAGAGAATGCATTGCATTATAAAAGACAGTTGTATCTCCTCTGCTGATGTATGAATTCAAGTTTGAAGAAAATAAATAAAATAAGCATTTTCTCCTCGTACATTATTTTCTCTCATAAATTCTTATTCTTCTAAAATTTTCTAACAGTGGTATCAGAGCAAGGTTCAATAATCAAAGAAGATGGCAAATGAAACATCACTCTTTCAAGTTCCTTCATTGCAGAAAGATAATTATGACAATTGGAGCATCCGCATAAAGGCGTTGCTTGGATCGCAAGATGCATGGGATATCGTAGAAAATGGGTATGGAGAACCCGCCGGTATTTTCGTCTTATCCCAAATTCAAAGGAATAATTTAAAAAATTTGAAGAAGAAGGATCAAAAGGCTCTTACGCTCATTTATCAAAGTTTGGATGACGCTATGCTCGAGAAGATAGCCAATGCAAAAATCAGTAAGGAAGCATAGGGGATTTTGGAGAATGCTTTTAAAGGAATCGTTAAGGTGAAGAAAATAAAACTACAAACTACGCGAAGTGAGTTTGAAGTTTTACATATGAAATCGTTAGAATCAATTGATGAATATTTTTCTCGTGTTCTATCTATTGTAAATCAAATGAAAAGATACGAAGAAAAAATGGAAGATTCTAGAATCGTTGAGAAAATTCTACGATCTTTAAATTAAAAATTTGATTACATAGTTGTGGCAATTGAAGAATCTAAAGATATAGAATCCATGACTGTTGATCAACTTTTGGGTTCACCTCAAGCCCATGAAGAAAAATTAAAGAAAAAAGACAAAGAAGAGTCATTGGAATAGGCACTTCAAACAAAGCTCACCTTGGGAGAGAATGAAACATTTAAAGATGGAAGAAGTCATAGCCAAAGAGGAAGAGGTCGAGGACAAAGCTATGGAAGAGATGGTTACAAATTTTTTAATAAAGAGGAGAGAAGCCAAAATGCATATGCTATAAGAGGTCGAGGAAGAGGAGGAAACATAAGGGGAAATGGAAGGCCAAGGTATGAAAAATCACAAATAAAATGTTATAATTGTGATAAATTTGGGAATTTTTCTTTAGAATGTAGATCCACATTTTACAAAGTTAAAGAGAGAACAAATTATGCAGAAAAAGATGAAGAGAATTCAACACTTTTGTTGACGCAGAAAGGAGATGAAAGCATGACAATCATACATGGTATTTGCACCCGGGGGCAAGCAATCATATGTGTGGAAGGAGAAGCATGTTCATAGAACTTGATGAATCGGTAAATAGAAACATTCTTTTTGGAGATAACTCTAAAATTTTAGTTGAAGGAAAAGGAAATATACAAATTTGCTTAAAGAATGGAAAGAATGATTTTATTTCTAATGTTTATTATGTGCCTAAAATGAAGACAAATATTTTGAGTTTGGTGCAACTTTTGGAAAAAAGATATGATATACACATGAAAAATAGAAACCTTTTCATAAGAGATGGTAAATGTGATTTAATTACTAAAGTGGAGATGTCAAAAAATAGAATGTTTCCATAAAATATTTCCAATAATGTTGCAAAATGCCTAAAATATGCTATAAAGATTTATCATGGCTTTGGCACTTAAGATTTGGACACCTTAATTTTGGGAATTTATCTTTGTTAAAAAATAAAAACATGGTGAAAGGTTTACCATCAATAAATCACGAAAACAAATTGTGTGAAGGTTGCATATTTGAAAAACAATCAAGAAAAACTTTTTCAAAATAACCAACTACAAGAGCTAAAGAACCATTCGAATTGATTCACACTAATATTTGTGGCCCCATAAAACCATGCTCACTTGGAAAAAGTAAATATTTTGTATTTTTTATTGATGATTTTAGTAGGAAAACATAGGCTTGTTATCTCGAACAAAAATTAGATGTATTTGATGCTTTTAAGAAATTCAAGTCTTTAGTATAAAATGAAAGTGGTTATAAGATCAAAGCCATGAGATCCGATTGAGGTGGAAAATTTATATCAAAAGAATTTGAGAGGTTTTGTGAAGAAAATGGAATTCATCGTCCATTGACAGTCTCATACACTCCACAACAAAATGGAGTTGTAGAAAGAAAAAATAGATCTCTTCTCAACATGGCGCGAAATATGTTGAAGAGAAAAAATGTTCCAAAAGAGTTTTGGGATGAAGCTATTGAATGCGCAGTATATTTAGCAAATCGTTCTCCAACTCAAAGTGTGTGGAACAAAATGCCTGAAGAAGCATGGAGTGATAGAAAACCTTGTATATCCCATTTGAAAGTATTTGGGAGCATTGCATATGCCCATGTGTTGGATCAAAGACGCTCAAAGTTAGACGATAAAAGTGAAAAATACATTTTCATTGGCTATGATTTATGATCAAAAGGATATAAGTTGTATAATCCTGTTAATGAAAAGGTGGTCGTTAGTCGTGATGTGGAGTTTGATGAAGAAAGTGCTTGAAATTGGAACAAAAAGGAAGATGATTACAAATTCTTTCCGCTTTATGAAGATGAGTGCAATGATGATGTTAATTATATGAGGTAACACCCATTTTTGATGGTACTACATTACTTTGTCTTTCTGGAAATCATGAACTAGTAGGTTATAAAGAAGGAAAACACGACAAAAGATGGAGGAAAGCCATAGATAAAAGACACAAAGCTATTGGTCCAAAATGGGCGTACAAAGTGAAGAAGAATGCTAAAGTAGAAGTTGAAAGATACAAAGCAAAGTTGGTGGCTAAAGGATACAAGCAGAGAGCAACTACTCAAAACAAATGGAAAGTACATCAAATGCATGTGAAAACTGCTTTCCTAAATGGTAATTTGGAGGAGGAAGTTTATTTGGAGCAACCATCTATTTGAAAAGTTAAAGGACAAAGAAGACAAAGTCTTAGAATTGAAGAAGTTGTGTACGGTTTGAAAAAACCAAGCTTACGGGGGATGTTGGAAATAATATTGGTTTTTAGGCAATAATTAATTGTATTGACAAATTTGCATTTGTATTCATGTAAGGAATAATTTAAGAATAAAGAAAATATCTAGAATTCCTATATATATGTCATTTTAGAGAATTCTAGATAATGCATTACCTAGAATATTCCAGAGAATGCATTGCATTATAAAAGACAGTTGTATCTCCTCTACTGATGTATGAAATCAAGTTTGAAGAAAATAAATAAAATAAGCTGTTAGACCAAAATCTGGGCCTAACACCCAAATGCAGTTCACATATCACAAAAATGCAGAAAAACAGTAAAAATGGGGAACACACGATATTTTTATAGTGGTTCGCCTCAAACCAAGTCTACGTCCACTTTATCTCTTCTTAAATCCTAAGAAGTTACAAGTACAATTATCTGGGTTTACACACGAAATCCTCGTGTTTACAATGAAAAGAAGTGAGAAAAAATGAAGATTATACATGAAATCCTCGTGTTGTAGTGTGGAATTTGGCTCCTTTGCTGCTGAAAATGTTTTGCAGAGAGCAATGGTGGAAGACGTAAGGAGTTAGAGCCAAAAGATCCTTGAAAATGCCTTCAAATGGTGTATTTATAGCTGTAGGAGAGCTTCTGGGAAAACCGGTTCATGATGGGGTATGTGGCACCCGATCCGTAAAAGTAGGAGCAGGAGTAGCCTTAAGAATAGGTTAAGATCTATGCGTAGCGTTACATCCAGGCGGGTCAGATCGTGATTGGGCAGTGCGAGCTGAGTTGGTCGTGGTGCTCGAGTGCTGAAGCTGACGCAGAGCGGGTCGGATCATGATGCAGGAGTGCGAACCGAGGGGGGGCGATCCAACCGTGGGCGAGCTGATGGGAGCAATCCGGTGTGTGCGAACCAAGGAGGAGCCCACGAGCCAAAAGGTGCGATCCAGTCCAGGAGGTGTTGCTTCGTCACTTCATCCAAATGATTGCCAGATTACACCCATTCACGGAAACGGGCATAACTTTCAAACCGTAAGTCCGATTGAGCCAAACCAAAGCTCAAACTGAAGCTAATTCAGAGATCTACAAGAGTTACCGAGCTTAGCTTCGTATTGTTGTTTTCGAGCCCAAAAAAGGTCATTTGGTAGGAGTTCTGGGCAGTTCTTTGTTGATAATGCGACTTTGACCAAATCGCTGCCTGTCTTCTGACGATGTTCTCCATATCCGAGCGCGATGCTATCCAAATATTCAGTGTGACAGCTTTTACCAAAAAGTGTGTCAACATAAGCATTTCCTCCTCATACATTATTTTCTCTCAAAAATACTTCTTCTTCTAAAATTTTCTAATAGGTCATTGGTTGGCAAATCAAACTTAATATGTTGTTAATGTATAGCTAAAAAAATTCAGATAATGCTTAATCTTTGAGGATGCAGACATATCTTTATTCGATACTGAAGTCGGATTATAACTCCATTCGAACATATCATAATAAATTATACACAAGGGACAAAAATTAGCAATTGGAAAAAAATCATGTATGTCTACTGTTGGTGGGTGAACTAGCACTAACTAGATTATATTTTTTTACAGAAGTGTGAACCCGATCAATTGTGTTGTACTTAAGGCTGACGCATTTTACTGAGAATTGGCGTGCACATATCTACTTTCATTATATTACATATGAAATCAAGATACTGGAAAATTAATAATAGAAAGACTTACCAGGGTAAAGTTCCAAGCAAAGCAATAACTCCTAGTACATGCCCCAAATGAACAAGTGTGAACCCCTAAAAGGTCAAAAATCCGATAAATTGTCTGTTCCAAATAATAAATTCAAATCCCTTTGACCCCTTTGTTTGTTATAACTATGAACAAAAAGTGAATAAAAAGGTAAAGAAGAATCATTTCACATCATGATAACACAGCAATATAAGATTCAATTGGTTACTAGTACAACATACGTCTACTGTTATTTTTTTTTAAGATACATAGAAATGCATGGACTAAACTATGCAGGCCAAAAATGGAAGTAGGCTTTAGCCATAAAAGATCTGAAGAACTTAGAGTTAGAGAACCTTCATGTTTGAAGATAATTTGGCAATTGCAATTTACAAACAACATGCGACCAAAATGCGTGTAAAGCAGTAACATACAAAATACAAATACAAATTTTTGGTAGCTCCATTTCAAAAATAACATGTCATGTAAACAAATTTGGATCCAAATTGGAGTAGAGAGCTTGAAATGCATCAAAAAGGTAATTATTGATGGTAATAATACACTATTGTGGACTAAACATAAATAAATAACAAAAGTCTTATAGATATTCTGGGTTGCGATGACTATCATATTAGTGAACATAAAATTGTCCACATTATGTATAATATTTAAGATATCCTGCGGAACACATCAAGACTGACATAAAATGGAGAAAGAAGTCCATTAATCTAATTGATAAAGTTTAGATACAAACAATGAGGAACAAGACCATTAGAAAAATATGTTGATAGTAATATATGTCATTTTTAAAAATCATTGTTTTATACATTTTTATTATTAACGGTATTGTACACAAACATGTGTTTGGAAATTTTAGCATACATAATGTAAGTAAAAAAATCCATTCATACCCAAAGTTTGCAATTAGCTATCAAAAAATTACATATACGCAAAGCTTTTATGTCCTAAAGAATTGACAATTTTGAATTTTTTTTGCTTTTTGAAAGTACTAAATCTTTACTGAAATCATGTGCATGCCCATCATATTCACAAGCCCTATATTCAAAAGTTTATAACTTCAAACTCCAAGTATATGAAAATTTTCAATTTTGAGGACATAAACTTCAGATATTGAAAAATATATGAAATTCTATCGTCATTCTAATATGGACACCTAACAACTGCTCTGTTAAGCATCCCTGAAATTTGTACAGGAAATCTTATGTACTTTCAAGTCTTATATACTCATCATTGGTACACAGGATATTTTATATTCTTTTAACGGAGTCATATATACATAAGTGCTAGGCACAGTTATGTCCAAAACCACATTGCCTATAATTCAAAACAAGATTAAGAGTATTTGAAAAACCACTACAAAGAACACAGTGCTTTGCGACGGCCTGAAGTCGTCGGCGGCCGTTGCTAGTCGTCGCCCGTCGTTGCTATAGGTCATCGCTATTTAAGTCTTCGCCAGCAGGAATAGCAACGGGTTGAGCGATGACTCCGTCGCTGATCTAGCAACGCCTAGCAACCGTTAGTTGTCATGAGTCATCTGACGTGGCAAGTAGTTTCTTTTACCGAGAAGCCATTGTAAACCGTCGCAAATCCGTTACAAAAGGACATTGCAAGCCGTCGCTATGTAATGAACAATTGGTCGTTGCTAGCTGTCGCAAATCTGAAGCAAAAATTTTGCACTGCACATCAATTCCTTTCCATCAAACCACACCACTATCATCTTATCTCATCAATTCACTATTAATTCACCAATACTTATCAAAAATCAATTCAATTCACCAATATCATCTCATCATTTCACCAATACTCATTAACAATCAATTTATCAATTAAAAAACAAAATTATAAACATCATACCATCGTGAAATACCGTCATACATATCAAAACACATCATAACATTGTCAAATACCATCGTACATCGTACAACACAAAACACATCAAAATAGTCAAATACCATCATACGTACATCTAGCATATAAAAAACCAAGTATATGTACATACTAGAGCATAAACCAAGAAATGAGCACCTACACTAATCTTCCTCGTCTTCCTCGTCGTCGTCTTTTTCTTCCTCTCCTCGATAAACAGCAGAATCTCCTCCCTCTTCTCCCTTCCCAGGCATAAACCCATGCTCCTGAAAGTAAGCTGCGATGCACTCATCTATATCCTATTGCATCTGGGTTTTTCGCCAGTCCATCGTCTCATTCATCTGCTCCTGCATCCGAGCAATAGTCGCCTCCTCCATCGACCTCCTATAACTACGCTGAACATCCTGCGAAATAAGTAAGTTCACATTAAAGTTATTTAAACATGTATATAGTTAAACATATATATGGTTTGTGTTAAACATGTATATAGTTTGTGTTAAACATGTATATAGTTAAACATGTATATAGTTAAACATGTATATGGTTTGTGTTAAACATGTATACGTTAAATTTGGTGATACAAAATCACAAATTGATTGGAACAAATTTGCAAAGAATGGAAAATAAATATTTTTATAATGGGAATGCAACGATTGCATTTGATGAGATGGTAGAGAAATAAATGAAGGGATTAATTTCTTCCATCTATGAAAAAGAAACGGATTGATTTACTTTCAATCTTTGCACATTTGTTGCTAAGGTAATTTTCCTCCATTATATTATTACCATATGTTGGTTGGTAATGTAATTGATGACTCACATGGATTTGCACTGGCTATATATTGAGGGGTAGACTTTAGTGTAAACCCATCCTGGCATGGACAGTGATCCCCAATGGTGTCTCTTCTAGTTATGTATGTTTGAGGTTTTGATATGTAAACTCTTATTTTGTAATCTCTTGTATTCTCTTATATTAAATAAAATCTCTCTCTTTTAGACTGGACGTACACTATCTTAGGGAGGATAGTGGAACCATTACAAATATTGTGTCTCTTTGTTTCTTTATTATAGTAATTTACTATTTGTTTGATGTAATAGAATAATTACTATCAGATTAGATTGAAGTTCAATTGACAAATCTAGATCCTGCTTATTGCGCTTCTATATTTGCATAATTTTTGCATAACAAATTGGTATCGGAGCAATTTTTGCATAATAGATTGGTATCAAATCGAGGCGATTTGTTTTAAATTGTGCATCAATTATTTCTACAAAGGTTGGTAGATTCAGTGGTGATTATGCTATTACTATTTTGGGAGAATAATGAAGACTTTGGTGGAGGATATTATATTGAGAGTGAAGAGCGTTCCAATTTGGGAACTCTGACGTGATATGAAGTTTACCGTGTTGAAGGGGCTATTGGATTTGGGAAGTTTTGATCATGTTTCTGACATGGGTCTTCATATTGATGATGCTCAAGGGATCCAAGATGATCAGGAAAGGAGCTCAGGTCAAGTGATAGACGGGTGTCGAGACAGAGATCATTGTGGTTTAGACAGGAATCTTCACATTGATGATGCTCGAGAGATCCAGGGTGATTGAGGAAGGAGCTCAGGTCAAGTGTTAGACAGGTGTCGATGTTTTTGCAAGCACTTTTAGACTGTTGGTTTAATTATGCGCAAGCGGTGGGTGAAGTTTGTAATAACTAAGTGGCAGGAGAGAGATTATTTTTGTGCACACTGATTTGGATTTTGGCTCTGTATTTGAATTGGTGATTGAGAGAATTATTTTTGGCCTTGGCAGTGTTGAGGTTACTTTGATGTCTACCTTCTTTTTTTATTTTGGATAATTGCAACATTTTGTTAGTGGGCGGGGACGTAGTCTGAGCTCGTTAACATGGTGTGATGGGGGATAGCTTTGCTGGAACCCATTAGGTAAATATTCATTTTTGGTTTCTATCTCATTGTGAGATTTTGATTGAAGGTGGAGTTCTGTTGAAGAGTTTTATGATGTGAAGAGAATTTGATTCGAGATGGGGTGTTGCAGATATATGATTTTACATCAGGGTGGAGTATTAAATTTGGTGATACAAAATCACAAATTGATTGGAACAAATTTGCAAAGAATGGAAAGTAAATATTTTTATAATGGGAATTCATTGATTGCATTTGATGAGATAGTAGAGAAATAAATGAAGGAATTAATTTCTTCCATCTATGCAAAAGAAACGGGTTGATTTACTTTCTATCTTTGCACATTTGTTGTTATGGTAATTTTCCTCCATTATATTATTACCATATGTTAGTTGGTAATATAATTGATGACTCACATGGATTTGCACTGGCTATATATTGAGGGGTAGACTTTAGTGTAAACCATCCTGGCATGGAGATAGTGATCCCCAATGGTGTCTCTTCTAGTTATGCCTGTTTGAGGTTTTGATATGTAAACTCTTATTTTGTAATCTCTTGTATTCTCTCATGTGAAATAAAATATCTTTCTTTTGGACTGGACGTACACTATCTTATGGAGGATAGTGGAACCAGTATAAATATTGTGTCTCTTTGTTTCTTTGTTATAGTTATTTACTATTTTTTGGATGTAATAGAATAAATGATATCAGATTAGACTGATGTTCAATTGACAAATCTAGATCCTGCTTATTACGCTTCAGCGTTTGCGCAATTTTTGCGTAATAGATTGGTATTGGAGCAGTTTTTGCATAACAGTATATAGCTAAACATGTATATTGTTTGTGTTAAACATGTATGAGTTTAGTGTGGTCCAAATGTAAACAAAACTTAATACTAAATAGCATAAGATTATTTCTCATATTTTAAAACTGTAATTTATGTCTAGAAACAGTCTTACCTCCTAATTGCTGAAACCATATCGCCTTCCTCGAGTAGGAGGATCGGTGATAGAATGTCATATATGATCAAACTCTACGACCGTAAGCTCCTGTCCAGTAGCCTCTATCACTTTAGCAGTCTCTGCATCATACTTCGCCTACAATAGCAATATAATTTTAACACAAATGCTATAAAAATTACTTATATTCTGTGATATGAACGAATATGAAATATTTTAATTTGTACTGATAATCATATTTACCATTATACGAGCACTCTTCGGATCCACCCAATCATATGTAATATTTCCTTCTTCATCTGTTTGCTCCACTGCATGTGTGGATCTGAATATGTCTGTCAGCGAAGACTCTCTTCCGTACTTTACAGTCTGAGTAAATATATTTTTTAAATAAGAATGAATTACATACACTAAATTTTTACGTGAACATATACTACAAATATTCAAAATTTATACCAAATTCCTTCTATGTTATTGAAATGATTTTGAGCCACCGCGATGTAGAGCAGGATTCTTTTATCTATTTGCTTTATTTCTAGCTACTACTTTCTATCAAATTTGATACGCGATGATGTAAAATAATGCAATCAATATTATAAATGTGAATATTTATCATTATATCTTACTTTAGCTTCTTCCGTCTCCCATACTTTTGAAAATCTGCCCAAACATCATCACTCATAAACGGAGGCTTTTTTCTAAATGTCTTCGCCCTTGAAACCATCTCTCGATAATTTTTGCACATCTTCGTATTCCAATGAGTCACAAAAGTAGGCATGTCCTGATCCTCAACGCATACAACAACCTACATATTACATTTATTTTTAATTATTTACAGTATATTAATTTTCAATATTAGTATAAAAAAAATACTTACCAATAAATCAGCTAGAATGACATTCTTAATATGAGGTAGAATACTATCCAATGTGGCCAAGCCCCCGACATTCTTCTTACGTAAGACTGCTTCGATACATCTAAAATGAACTGTGCAGGCTCAATCTTGAATCCCCTGTTTAGAAGTTGATATATATATTTCATATATTTTAATAAACTAAACTGAAATAATTTTGACATTTACCCGCCACTCTTCAGAATAATCTTCGCAACCCGACGCAGATCTGGCACTGAGCTGCTCGGACCTGCTCCTGGTCCAGGAGATGGCGAAGGAGTAAGCTGAGATGTACTCCTCGATCGTCGTCAACTATCATCTGACATATCTATTACAATCATATAATGTGCATACAAAATAACTGAATTATTAACATCAGTCATCATTATCATAACATAAATCGTAAATGAGAAGAACAATACTGAATAACATACATAGTCAACATTATCATTACATAAATCAGAATAGTAACAAACATAAGTAAATTCATAGCTAAGAACAATCAATTACATCATTATTATTACATAGCTCGGAATAATACATAACATAGTACATAGCTCAGAATAGTACATAACATAAGTACAAAACCTCAGTCTTCATCATCTTCGGATCCAGACTCGGTCTCATGCTCTATATCGTTTTCTTCAGTACTTACAAATGCATCTACTAATACATTCGCTTCATCATTCAATGACCCTACATCAATGTCATCAACTATTATTATTTCAGTATTTGGCTCAAGATCCGCTTGATACGCTGCTTCGTCTGGAATATTATTTCCATCAAATGTAAATCACGCCTTTGTTTTAAAAACAGTCCACTAATCTTCTTTATCCTTTTTTATGGATGGATATGGAGCAAAATAGACTTGTAATGCTTGCTTAGATAACACAAAAGGATCATACTTATAGTAATGCGACATATGTCTTATTTCGATTAGCTTATAATCTTTGTGTACGTTGATTCTAGAACCAGGAACATTGCTAAACTAGTTGCATTTGAACAGATAAATTTTCTCTACGGGTTGAACATAATATGTCATCTCTACAACTTACGTTAAGACGCCGTAAAAATCTTTTATATGCTCTTTTAGGTCATCACTACCTTTGACAAATACAGCGCTGTTATACATTAATTTTTTAGCTCCGTAATCATTGGTGTTGAATTTAAATCCATTGACAAAGTATATTGGATAAGTTTTGACATTTCTTTTTGGTCCGACAACAAGATGTTGTAATCCTTAGTTAACAACACAGTTTTTTGGATCATGAACATAGTCTGAAAACCATTTAGCAAATTCTTTACTGAGATCACCAGATGGATGTTGTGATTCTAGATACTGCATATATGTGTATATGTGTTATGTTCCTTTTTATTAATAGACACAAATAAATGTATATGTATATATGATCGAATTGTACATTAATTTAGTATTACCTGAAAAATGGCGCAACTTCCGCACAATTTAACATAACATATGTGTGTGCCACATTGTAGTCTTTATCGCTTAACCATATTTCCACACATTTTCTTGCAGGTCTTCCGTGTTGTCTAAAAATAGATAACATTGTTTGAGAAGACTCCTGCTCAACAACTTGTTCATTACGAGGAATAGTAACAAAAGACATGTTCACATCTTCACTAAAGTAATGACAGAAAAAATGAAGCTTCTTCTTCAAGGTATGATTTGCAAATCGAACCTTCTACTCGATCTTTTTTCCTAATTTTTTTCTTTAAATGATTCAAGTACCTATAATAAGATTAATTTAATTTATATGTTGGTACAATAATCTAAGTTGTTGTCTATCACGATTATTGAAATTATATACAAAATTATCTATCAAATGGATACATCCATCCATATTGGATTGGACCTCGAAGAAGTGCTTCAGATGGAAGATGAATAGGTAAATGCTCCATTATATTAAAAAAATCAAGTGAAAATATTTTCTCGAGTTTGCAGATCAGTACAGGGGTTTCTAGTTCAAGCTTACATAGACGATCTACCTTTAATGTCGTTAAACAAAGTTGTTTATAAATCAAACTTAATTCTGTTATAACACTCTAGATTTTTTTAGGCAACAGTTCCTTGAAAACCACAGGTAAAAAGTATTCCATCAACATATGGCAATTATGGCTTTTCATTCCACTCAATTTATTGTTTTTAAAGTCCACACATCTACGGAGGTTTGAAGAAATCCCATCAGGATATCGTAATCCTTCCACCCACTTTAGCACGAGTTTTACTTGCCTATTGTCTAGCTCATAGCATGCTTTAGGTTTTTTTATTTTCGTTATACAAGTGCAGTTCCGGCCATTTACAGAGAAGTGTAATATATTGCGTCTCGAATTTGCATCGTCCTTGGTTTTACCCTTTACATTCAAAACTATATTAAAAACGTTATCAAAAACCTTTTTTTCATTATGCATCACGTCAATATTATGCCGAAGTTTTAGATTTTTCCGGTAAGGTCACTCCCAAAATATACTTTGTTTACACCAATTATGAATGTCCGATTTACCTAGAATTTCAACCTGCTCTCCAGTTTCGTGTATTTTTAGGTACTCAGTTACAACTTCATATATCTCTTCACTTGGCCAAACTTTAGGCGGTATCGTAGTCTCTACTCTATTAGCTTTAAAGTTCTTTTTATCCGTTCTAAATCTATGATTAATATGGAGAAAGCAACGCTAACAGTCAAACCAAGATTTTTTTTTTCGTTACTTTAATGAAAATGCTCGTGTCTCCTCCATACAATGAGGACAAGCTAGACGTCCAGCTGTGCTCCAGCCTGAAAGCATGCCATACGTGGGAAAATTACTAATAGTCCATAATATAGAAGCAAACATACGAAAATTTCCTTTTCTCGAAATGTCATATGTTTCGACTCCTTCATGTCATAGTGTTTTCAACTCTTCAATCAACGGTTGTAGGTAAACATCAATTCCTTGTGTCAGATCATCGGGACCGGAGACGACAACCGTTAGAAACATATATGGATTTTTCATACACATCCATGTAGGTAAGTTATATGGAGTAACAATGATAGGCCATGATGAATACTTACTACCAAACTGAGAAAATGACGAAAATCCATCCATGCATAAACCGAGCCTAACATTACGGGGCTCTGTAGCAAATTCAGGATAAGTCCTATCAAAGTGTTTCCATGCTTCACCATTAGACGGATGTATCATAGTTTCTTCTTCTGATGTTGTCAGGCTATGCCATCGCATATGACACGCTATTGTAGAAGATGCATATAGCCGTTGAGGTCTGGGAGTTATGGGTAGATAATGCATTCTTTTATATGGAACATCTTTTCCTTTCTTTTTTCTTGGTTTATATCTATCTTCATTGCAAAATTTGCATTTTCAACGGTGAGCGTCTTCTTTCCAATACAACATGCAACGTTTAACACATGTATCTATCTTATGATACGGTAGTCGAAAAGCGGACATAAGTTTTTTCACTTTATAATGACTATCGCACATCAAATTATTGGGCGGCATATATCGTTTTGCAGTTTGTACAACTTCTGTAAATGCATCTTCTGTAAGATTGAATTTTGATTTCATAGTAATGAATTCGGTGGTTACAGACAACTCGGTTCTGCTTGTACACCCTTCCCACAACAGCCTCTTAGCTGAATTCAATAAATCATAAAAAAATTTGCTTCGGTCGTTGGTTCTTCAACATTTCCGGTCTTTAATGACCCGAAAATCCCCGCCCTTTGAATCAACCAAAAACCACACAGGTCTAATCCAAAAGTTGGAAATCCTCGAATGCACTAACTCTGGGCATACAACACATCAGAACAAATAACAGAAGACTTTTATAAACATTATAATAATGTTACATCAGAGTATAGAATATCAGAGCACATCGAAAAATATAATATAGCAGAAGATTAATTTATAATAATTTAATACAATGCAGTGGAAGACTATCAATGCTCTGGACACAACTTTAAACTTCGATCCAGAATTCTGCTCAATATACCTGCAAAATAAGATGCTCGACTGCCCGAGTGAAAAATAAGGGCACCCGAGTTTGCAAGTGAAACAAACTACGAGTCAGTCATGGGACTGGTATAAGAAATCTTACTTAACTTATTTAGTGATAATAAGGCTAATCAGAGGACCACGCCGCTAACGCGGAATGGGTTTACTCCATTGGATTGTCAGTGCATAAAAAACAACCATAAATAATCTTATGGGTCTACAATGCATCATACAACATGCAATTCCTTAATCTACCCATTTAGGCTTAATCCCTAAACTTGGATTTCAAAATCCAATTCACTTTACAGAAATTATATCTTTGGACTTTATTCCCCGATTTCTTTTGTTTCAAATCATTTGAAATACATATCTAGTTTTTATAATAAAGTAGATTTCACTTCGGGATTTCAAAACAAAACATTTGGAAATATGAATTCCAAAATGTAACAATGTATACAAACAAGTATGAAACCAAATATCGGTCATGTTCCCTCAGGACGGGCAGTACGCGCCCTAACTGAACCAATATATATATATATATATATATATATATATATATATATGCACCTAACGGCTACACTGACAAAGCACCATCCCACCAATTGGGGAAGACATGCACGCCCATGCACTGTTAGTCAATTTCGGGTCACCCGCATCTTCAATCACATACTTGCTAAATCATTTTATATCCCAAAGTAGGGAAAATCATTTCACAACATAATAATCACAAGTACTTTCAAATATATATGGATTTTCCATTCCAAATCATTTCGAAAATATCAGGTATAGCCCTCAAAATCCTTTCTGTTTTATAAAACATTCCCTGTCCAAAATCGGGAATACTATTCTTTCTACTTAAGAAATCTCATTTCAAAACCATTTATTAATTTTTGAAATAAACTACATTGCTAAACACGTTATAGTCAAATCGTGAAGTGTTTCACAAGGTGTTAACACATAGATATTTTTACCGAACCCTATGTTGAATGTAAAAGCATATTTTGCTCATAAACTGGTTGAGCATAATTCAAACAATCAATCAATCACAATCAATATCAATAACCAAGTATATTTGGTTCAATCACATTTCATGTTACAATAAAAGAGTATTTTATTGTCTACACATTTTCTACATTTCCTATGTATACAACTAAAAGATATTTTATTTTCTATATAATTTCTACAACGTTAATCATGACAATGTTTAAATTAACAAAATCATATTTTCTACATCGTTAATCATGACAATGTTTAACTTAACAAAATAATATTTTCTACATCGTTAATTATGACAATGTTTAAATTAACAAAATCACATTTTCTACATCGTTAATCATGACAATGTTTAAATTAACAAAATCATATTTTCTATATCGTTAATCATGACAATGTGACGACCACAAAACCCCGTACGACGGTGACAAGGGTACTCTTTGGAATATAACACATAAACAGATAATAGCAGAACAGAATTAAATAAATACACCAGATAATGTACAATAGAATACACTAGATAAACATAATCATCAGAGTTACATAGTATACAGGATCATACATAGTACAAATACAGTTCAGCTATACATAAATGTCTACAGCGGAAAACAAACATAATATGTACAATAGGAGCTGAACAGCATAAAAAGAGATAAATGATAGAATCCATCTTCAGCTCCAGCTATCCAGAAAGAGCCTGCTAAAACTTGATCACAAGGCTGCCCGTGTAGAAAAAGGGACACCCGAGTTTGCAAGTGAAACAACTACGAGTCAGTCATGGGATTGGTATGAGAAATCTACTTTACACATTTTATAATATGGCTAATCACAGGACCACACCACTTTCGCGGAACGGGTTTACTCTATTGGATTGCCAGTGCTTTAAAACAAGTAAATCTTTTAAACATCGCAATGCTTTTTATAAAAATGAAGCCATTATAAGACTCAGTTCCCATCACACAATGCAACGCAAACCGGAGGATTGAGTTTTACCTTATAATGGCCAAAATATGCTTGATACGAATAAAACAAAAGCATTTGATATTACTACTAGTGTTTATATGTTTCAAAAACAATTTCAAATCATAAGTATCAATCATAGACGGCATTAATGCCCCATACCACTATGTCGCCATATATAGGTATACAATCAAAACCGCACAGTCACGTATTTGGAAATTGGATTTCCGTCATGAACCAAGGCAAAAGATAGTCGTTACCGAATTCTAGACTCTCTACCCCGAGCCTCAGGGCAAGTACTCAGTCAAACCCTTGGATCCTCAGGGCCGGTCCACCGATGTGGATTAAAATGCCTGAACACTACGTTTCCCCGCCCTTTGGGGCGTAAATGAGCCAACGAATGACTCTATCGGCTCCACATAGTCACCGATATATCCGAGGCGCCTCGCAACAGCAACAACCACACAGGTGAAAATAATATAAATGTCAGCCAGTTTAAGCACTGACACCACCTCTAGCTAGAAGGATATGCATGCACTCTCTGACGTCCTCTCCCATTTCTGGTTCATACCGGGGTGTGAGGCTCGCGAATTCACGTTATACACAAAGCTATGCCACACAGGCCATGCTTTGATCATCAACCACAAGACTTTGCTTTTCAACAGAAGCCTTGATCATCTGCCACTTAGGCGTGCCACACAGGCAATTCACGCTATGCGACTGATTCCTATCGATATATAACCTCTGAGCTCGTACGTCTCAGAGAAGGGCATTAAGCAAGAGAATAAATTCTCCGCCGCCAAACAGATATATATTCAATAGAGATCAATCAGCACAGAACAAAATCCAATGTCAGACACACAGTCCATTTGCAAGTTCGTTCTGGGTCTGAACGAAACCGGAGGCACCACATACCTCGCATATCCATCGATCTCCACATACGTCTGGACGATCACCACTTATTATCTATATTTCTGAATGCCTCCCAATCAAGACATCAGTTATCATCCAATCGAGGTGAAGATCTCCGGTCTTCAACCACCGTCTTCATCATCGACTTTTTATCGCCGATCAATTATTTGAAATGAGATTTAACTCGGCTTTTCAAATAATTCACGTATATTTAGAATTTAAATCAATTCATTTTAATGGTTAAATTATTCGACAACAATTCACGCCAAACACATTCAACCATCAAATATCACATAAACCGAGTAAATTTAGTTTATTTCCATTCCATATCGTTTATAATATTTTATCATGATTTATCGCTATTTTTATTTATTTAAAAATAGCCATTTCATTCAAACGACGCTTCAGGCCATAATGCGGCCGTGGCGCTGTTTTTCTTCAGATTTGATTTACACATATCTGAAAATCTAACCATTGGATCTTCACAAATTTTACATCATTAGAAAGATCTTTTCAAAACGAATCCAATGGTTTCTGTTTTGGGAAAATCCGACGGTCGGATCTCCCGGTACACTCGTTTGAAGTTTCGATTTCAAAATACGAACTGCAGCGTCGTTATTCGATTTAATTTAATTATATATATATATAATCGATTCTGGCGTTGTTTTTCTTCTGATTTGAATTTAACATTCCAGACAATCCAACCATTGGATTTTCACAAAGTGGGTATCGTTGGAAAGATATTTCCGAGACGAACCCAAAGGTTACGGTTTCGGGAAAATCCGACGGTCGGATCTCCCGCACTAATCGTTTGAAATCACGATTTCAAAACACGAATTGCAGCTTCGTTATTCGATTCATTTTAATTATATTTATATATATAATCTATTCTTCGATTTCAAAACCATATTCTTTTCATACATTTGATAAAAATGATATTTCTATCCAACAGACATTTATTTCAACACTTCACTATTTTTAACACTTCATTTATATAATAATAATGTGATTTTTATTGTAAAACAATTTATTTCAAAACACGACTATTTTATATAGTTCATATAGATGATAAAAATATGATTTTTATTATAAAACAATTTCTTTCAAAACACGACTATTTTATATAGTTCATATAGATGATAAAAATTTGATTTTTATTATAAAACAATTTCTTTCAAAACACGACTATTTTATATAGTTCATATAGATGATAAAAATTTGATTTTTATTATAAAAAAATTTCATTCAAAACACGACTATTTTATATAGTTCATATAGATGATAAAAAATATGATTTTTATTATAAAACAATTTATTTCAAAACACGACTATTTTATATAGTTCATATAAATGATAAAAATATGATTTTTATTATAAAACAATTTATTTCAAAACACGACTATTTTATATAGTTCATATAGATGATAAAAATATGTTTTTTATTATAAAACAAATTATTTCAAAACATGAATGTCGTTCAGCACATGAATTTCTATTTAACACATGAATTTCTATTCAACACATGAATTTCTATTCAACACACGAATATGGTTTCAACACATGAATGTGGTTCAACACATGAATTTCTATTTAACACATGTATTTCTATTCAACACACGAATATGGTTTCAACACATGAAAATAATCCTAACACATGAATATTATTGAAAATTTGATCAGCATAACGGCAGGGTAGTTAAAACCGAGACCGTTCTAGTACGGCTCCTCGCTCTACCTTAAAGCCTCGCAGCTTTTTACAATGGGGATTTCATACATCTAGTTCGCACGTAGGTAGCATGTTTTTTTTTCCACAAACTAATCCTATGTGGTTTCAACCAAATAATTCTCAACCACAAACGGGTATTTTTCAACCACAATCAATCAATTTCAACCACAAACAATTCTAATCAACCATTCGCTATCAACCAATTTTCACACCAATCACAACCAATAAATATCGTCCATGGTTTGTGGACGAGGGGCGTATATATATATTTATATAAGTATATTTCACTTCCATTTCAACACATATATAATTTTTACAACGCACATACAACTTATACATCGAACATACAACTTATACAATGCTTATACATGAGGTGTACAACGCTTATATAACTCATACTTCGAATATATAATTTATACATCGTCATTTCCATATCGTTTATAATTCAGAAATCTCACATTGGGTTCCACTCCACCAAAAATTGCAGAAGGCTCAGAAAAATATGCGGTCTCTTCTAGAATGTAGAAGACGTCCTCACGAGTGCATTGTCTCTTGTTTCACTGAATTTCGTCAACAAACGAAAAAGATATGATTTTTACAGTGAAATCAAAAACCGTAGCGCTTTAAAGTGCTATTAAACAGTTTAAAATAATTAAAGTCGTTACCTTTCTGTTTTCTTCAAAACTAGGTTTTAGTTTTTCGTGAAATCTGAGCCGCTTGAAGACGATCGGGCTGTTGCACGTCATAGAGCTTGGAACCAGCTTCCCGGCGCCAGTGGTTGCGCTCCACTCGATGGTCACAGGAGGTCACGGCGGCGGCTTGAAGTCGACGACTTTAGGGGATCGATTCTCGAGATAGGGACGTCGATGGTGGGTGCTCCAGGTACAAATTTGAAGAGGGAAGGGTGCTCTACAAAAAGTTCAACTGGGGCAGGGTCTATCTCATTGTGGTTTGGTCGGAATCGGGCTGGGAAGTGGCGAGTTGAATTACGTCATCGCCTGGAGCAATAGTCGGGGGGAGAGAAAGATGGTTGACCAATGATATTTTTTTATATTTATATATTTTAAAAATCCAAAAATACCTCTCTTCACATACTAACACCAATCCAAACCCAACGACTGTCGTCCCTAGCAAAATACCCCCATTCCGAACACAATGGAATATGTTTCGTAGGCCCATTCGACTATTTCAGTCAGTTTTTCTTCAAGTTAAAATATAAAACATTCAATATTCGATTTGAACGTACATTTCAACTTGCCGGGGCCACATACTGATTCTAAAAATTCCAGAAAAATAAATCTAGCTATGTTTTGACGATACGGTCCCAACAAAACTAGTTTTGTCGAATTCTGAGACCGTTTGAAAAATGGCCCTTTTCTGGTCGATCTAATTTAATAGAAATCGATCAAACAAATTTTCCTTTGCCACGCTCACATACTAACTTCAAAAATTATGAAATTTGAAACCTAGAAATAATTTGACATCCTGGATCCAACAAAAGTGGTTTCGTCGAATTCTGAGGTCGTTTGCAAAATGGCCATTTTCACGCGCTATATAAACTATATAGCGACCTTTCTGAAAATTCATTTGGCCACAACTTTTTCTTCCCGCTACGAAACTTCGATTTTTCAGATTCGTTAGAAATATATTCACTAACAGATTTAAATATTTTTGGTTTCACTAAAATCCATTTTATTTTGCACCCGGCACAGTCAGTCAAAGTTTGAATTCAAATTTTGAAACTACCGCGCCATTTCAAGCCTTGTTTATAATTAGAAATAATTATAATTATTTTCAAACATCGATTCAAACACACTTTTCGTCGTTATTATTTAAAATATTTATTTTAAATATTCTAAATTCCACCAAAATAGCTAATTTAAAATTTTCAAACTGGTTCATATTTTCCGGGTTGTTACAATCTCCCCCACTTAAAACTTTTCGTCCCCGAAAAGGAACAAAGTCGAAAGTGGTTTAATTTACTTACTCAACTTTCAATTGGGCTTCCATTCTTTAACTTTTCAGTTCCTAGGAATTTTCAAATTCTTCAAAAATTTGGCTAACACCCTAAATTTTCAAAATATTTCGACATAACCTCCTTTGTATGGGAAGCGGTTTGGAAATTTATTAGGCCGTATTAGGTACCCAATAAATCCTAATAAGCATGCACTTATTTATAGTGATATATTCCGGTGTCCATAGGGGATTGTGTATAGATCATAACTCCAGAGAATAAATTCTCGTCACCTTATAATTGGTTTTTGTGCCTTAATGACCAGAGAGACGTGTTAATTGTCATCTCCAGACCCGTGTGGTTTTTTTTATTAATCTTGCCATTTACCGTTACATTTTATATGGTCCATATCAGTCATAAGTTCAACCTGTAATATATAGTCATCGCCATGCAAGCCTCTCGCTCGTATGGTAAATCTTCAACCTCGTCACACAAGCCCCAAATGCTTATGTGGTATATGATGAAGTATGCCTATCTTCAAGAAGTATGCCATGTAGTGTAGTTCAAAATTAATTGTTACTATCATATGGCGACATTTATTATTACACACAGAACAACCAGCACCCCGCATCCAATGGCATTCACATGAGTTGATATAATAATAAAAGCATCCAACTCATTATAGTTTACCTATTTGTCGGGCACGAAAATAAATTCTTTTACTCAACAGCTAATCCTTTTACCTGTTCAAACATATATAATGCACATGTATATATTCCTATCTATTTTTAAATCAGTTCAATACGCGATTTAATTGCATAGATTTACCCTTCATTCATTGATTAAATTAACTATCTTTCTAATAATTTAATTAATGAAATCCGCTATCACACAACACAAACAACAATCAATTTGTTTTTAACTTTTCAAAAATATACTAATCAATTCATATACTCTTTTAAAATAAATAGACTATAGAATTAAAATTTTACATCCATGAAAAGAAAATAACAACAAAGTAGAAAACATAATGGAAATTTCAAAATATGGTAAATGTACCTTGCAGCAGAGTCAATCAGAGGTATCCACCCTGCAATTAGGATAGGCTTTCTTAATGCTTTCCTCTATTTCCCAAGTACAATCTCGCGGATCTCCACTCCATTGCACTTTGACTAAGTGAACCTTCTTATTCCTCAGTTCTTTGGTTTCTTTGCCAATAATCTTTAGCGGCTCTCTTCTCACAGCCAATTCTAGAGTAATTTCTATATCCTGTTGTGCGGCTTCTTCCACAACCAAGTCTGGATCATGAACATGCTTTAGAAGTTGAGATACGTGAAATACATCATGCACTCTAGGCAACCAATCCAGTAATTGAATTCTATAAGCGAGAGTCCCAATCTGTTCAAGAATAGGGAATGGTCCAATAAATCTGGGCGCCAACTTCCCAGTTTTGCCAAATCGAATCACTCTTCTCATCGGAGAAACCCTTAGATACACATAATCACCAACAGAAAAAGCCAAATCTCTTCTTCTCGAATCAGCATAGCTCTTCTGTCGGCTTTGAGCGGCGAGTAATCGTTTCTTAATGAAATCGACTTTGTCTGCAGCTTCACGGATCATATCAGGTCCCAATACAAGCCTATTACCAGGTTCGACCCAACAAGCAGAAGATCGGCACGGTCTACCATACAATGCTTCAAATGATGACATTGTCAGGCTCGCTTGGTATCTGTTGTTATATGAGAACTCAGCCAAATGCAAATGGTCTTCCCATGATCCACCAAATCTAGAACACAAGCCCACAATAAATCTTCTAGAATACGATTCACCCTCTCAGTCTGACCATCTGTCTGAGGATGATAGGCAGTGCTTAAGTTCAGCTTCGTTCCCAGTTCTACTTGAAATGCCTCCCATAATTTGCTAGTAAATATTGGATCTCTATCGCTAACTATACTAATCGGCACTCCATGTAGCCTAACAATTTCCTTGAAATATATCTACGCCAGACTCTGAGCAGTTCTATTGGATCTGACAGGTATAAAATGGGCGGTCTTCGTGAAGCGATCTACGATTACCCAAATACTGTCATTTCCTTTCCTGGTTCTGGGCAAACCATCTATGAAGTCCATGGAAATATGTTCCCACTTCCAACCTGGAACATCCAGCGGTTGCAACAATCCAACAAGTTTCTGTTGGTCGCTTTTGACTAGTTGGCAAGTAGAGCACCTGCTAACATATATTGAAACGTCCCTTTTCATAGCCGTCCACCAGAATGTTCGCTTGAGATCGTTATACATTTTGGTCACACCTGGATGGATACTCAGCTTGGACTTGTGACACTCGTCTAACACTTCCCTTTTTAACTCGGGGATGTCGGGAACACAAATTCTTCCTCTCAATCTCAGGGTCCCATCGTTATCTATTTGAAAGCACGAGTGTTCGCCTTTCTGAATCCTTATGATCATATCCTTAATAAAATTATAATCCTTCTGAAGAATAGATATTTTGTCAATCAAAGAAGTCGTAATAATGAAGCTGGCGATAATTACATTCTTTCTACTTAGCGCATCGGCCACAGCGTTGGCTTTCCCTGGAATGTACAAAATCTCAAAATCGTATGCTGCAAGGAACTCTAGCCAACGTTGCTGCCTCAGATTCAAGTCTTTCTGGGTGAACAGATACTTTAGCGACTGGTGATCTATAAACAATTCGAATTTCTCACCCAGAAGATAGTGTCTCTAGATTTTTAAAGCAAATACAATGGCTAACAACTCAAGATCATGAGTAACGTAGTTTTTCTCATGAGGCTTCAGCTGACGGCTAGCATAAGCAACCACTTGACCTCTCTGCATTAATACTGCACCAAGGCCATCTCTAGAGGCATCTGTCCAGACCTTCAAGTCTTGGTTGACCTCGATTATCGTTAACACCGGAGCCGTTGTTAATCTTAACTTTAGCTTCTGAAAATCCTCCTCGCATTCGGGAGTCCACTTGAATTTTGGGTGCTTCTTTGTAAGCTTTGTTAAGTAACTAGATATCTTCAAAAAATCTTTAACGAACTTCCGATAATAACTAGCCAATCCAAGAAAATTTCGAACTTCTGTCGGAGTACTAGGCTGCTTCCAATTTTGAATAGCGGTGATTTTACTTGGATCCACAGCAATTCCCTCTTTTGATATGACATGGCCAAGAAACTTTACTTCATCCTACCAGAATATACATTTGGAAAGTTTAGCTTTCAATACATTCCTTCTCAGAATTTCTAGAACTTGTTCCAAATGTTTTTCATGTTCGGCTTTTGACTTAGAGAAGATTAGAATATCATCAATAAAAACCAGAACAAATTTATTCAAGACATCGCGGAACACTCGATTCATCAAATCCACAAAATAGGCAAGAGCGTTAAATAAGCCGAACGGCATCACTAACCACTCATAGAATAAATCGGGACCTCTGAATGTTGTCATGGGAACACACTCTTCGGCAATACGAAGCTGATGGAAGCCTGTAGCTAGTTCCATCCTTGAAAATACTTGTGCTCCATTCAGACGATCCAATAAATCATTGATTTGCGGCAATGGATATTTATTCTTTAATGTTTGCTTATTCATGTCACGATAATCCACACACAGTCGCAGAGTACCGTCTGACTATGGGACAAACACCATTGCTTCTCCCCAATCAGAGAAACTAGGCCTGATCAGACCCTTCCATACATGCTGTCAAGTTTGATTGTCTAGTTCTTTTTTCTCCTTTAGAGTCGTTCTCCGAATAGCGTGCACTACTGGCCTTGCGTTCGGAATTAAAGTGATCTTGAAATCAATTTCTCTCTGCGGAGGTAAGCTAACAACTTCTTTGAACACATCCGCTTAATTCTTGACGACAGGAATATCTTTTATGAGGTCCTGTATATTCTCTGTGACTATAGGGATATTTTCTATTTGAGCAGGAGAAACATCAAGAGCTGACCAAAAGTCTTTTCTATCTGAATTCGGGCCCTCACATGGTATGGTTATATAATTCCCTGATTTAATCTTTTCCCTTACAACTCTCTCGGCGCATTTAACCTCTGCTTCATATTTGGTTAACCAATCCAATCCCAAAATAAGATCGAATTCAGTAAAATTCATGACGATAGAGATGGTAGGGAACTTATAACAGGAAAAAGAGACAGGCACCGCACAAATCCAGCTAAGATCGAGAGAACCCCCAACCGGATTATGGACAGTGATGGGTTCTTTGAGCTTTTTCAATTTCAAATCCAACTTCTTAACTGCATTCTTTGCAATAAAGCTTCGTGACGCGCCTGTATCAAACGGTACTTTAACTGGAATATTTTTTGCATTAAGCGTGCCTTCCAAAACATCAGACCTTCCCTGACTAGCTGAGGGCTCACAAGTTTCTGCTACTTCATTTATATGTACTGCTTCAGATTTCTTTGAGAGTTGGCACTCCCGTGCAATATGACCTGCTTGGTGACACTTATGGCATCTATTCCCACTATGAGATATCTTTTGTTTCTTGAAAGCTCTGCAATTTATCGACAAATGTCCCTGCTTATTGCAGTTATTACATACGGCAATCGTTATTGGTTCTTTCTCAGATTTAACCCTTTTCCTCTTGGCTTTGGGCTTCTTACTAACCTCAGGACTATCTGTCTCAGACTCCTCTTTGTTACTAGAACTGGCTTCCTCTTCGTAGCGTAACATACTTTTCTTGTCAAGATCCTCATACTAGTAAGCCATGTATACCATTTCGGAGAAAGGAAGCTTCACATACCCCATTACTTTACTTTGGTACTTTCTTTGAAGCCCGTTAATAAATCTCAGATTCTTCCTCTTCGGATTTTGAATTAGATGAGGGGAAAAATGAGAAAGTTCATTGAATTTCTTATGATATTCTAGAATGGTCATATCTCCTTGTATCAGGTAACTAAATTCATCACATAGCCGCTCAGTTGCTTCGGGAGGAATAAATCTTTCACTGAAAACCTCTTTGAATCTATCCCAGGTGATATCACCTTCTGGATTGTCCTTAATAATCGAATCCCACCCGAACAAAGCTTCTTCTTTGAGTTCCCAAGATGCCAGAAATCTTTTCTGGTCATCTCTTAACTTTAAGCTTTCAAAGTTCTTCTCAGCAGAACGAATCCAAGCTTTTGTTTCCATGATGGATTCTTTGCCCAAGAATGGTGATCCATCCAGATTTCAATTCCTCTTTACTAGAGCCTCAATATCTGGTTCGGTATTCCTTCTTCTGTTTCTGACACTCATTTTCTAGTACTTCTGCAAATAGTAGATCAAGTGTCAGGTCAACAGAAAAGATATTATAAAGCATAGAAACATATACTTGAATGTAAATGTGTCTATCGGGGTGTATTTCATTTTGCTATACTCATACTAGGATATTACTGATCCTATCTATAATGAGTTATTCGTCTTAGAACACTACTGGTTCTATTTCTGACGAGCTCGTTAATAGGTTATATTCCAGAACTAAGCTTAACCAAAGCTCTGATACCACGTTGTGACGACCCCAAAACCCCGTACGACGGTGGCAAGGGTAATCTTTGGAATATAACACATAAACAGATAATAGCAGAACAGAATTAAATAAATACACCAGATAATGTACAATAGAATACACTGGATAAACATAATCATCAGAGTTACACAGTATATAGGATCATACTTAGTACAAATACAGTTCAGCTATACATAAATGTCTACAGCGGAAAATAAACATAATATGTACAATAGGAGCTGAACAGCATAAAAAGAGATAAATGATAGAATCCATCTTCAGCTCCAGCTATCCAGAAAGAGCCTGCTAAAACCTGAACACAAGGCTGCTCGTGTAGAAAAAGGGGCACCCGAGTTTGCAAGTGAAACAACTACGAGTCAGTCATGGGACTGGTATGAGAAATCTACTTTACACATTTTATAAAATGGCAAATCACAGGACCACGCCACTTTCGCGGAACGGGTTTACCCCATTGGATTGCCAGTGCTTTAAAACAAGTAAATCTTTTAAACATTGCAATGCTTTTTATAAAAATGAAGCCATTATAAGACTCAGTTCCCATCACACAATGCAACGCAAACCGGAGGATAGAGTTTTACTTTATAATGGCCAAAATATGCTTGATATGAATAAAACAAAAGCATTTGATATTACTACTAGTGTTTATATGTTTCAAAAACAATTTCAAATCATAAGTATCAATCATAGACGACATTAATGCCCCATACCACTATGTCGCCATATATAGGTATACAATCAAAACCGCACAGTCACGTATTTGGAAATTGGATTTCTGTCATGAACCAAGGAAAAAAATATTCCTTACCAAATTCGAGACTCTCTAGCCCGAGCCTTAGGGAAAGTACTCAGTCAAACCCTTGGATCCTCACGGCCGGTCCACCGATGTGGATTAAATTGCCTGAACATTGCGTTTCCCCGCCTTTTGGGGCGTAAATGAGCCAACGAATGACTCCATCGGCTCCACATAGTCAACGATATATCCAAGGCGCCTCGCAATAGCAACAACCACACAGGTGAAAATAATATAAATGTCAGCCAGTTTAATCACTTACACCACCTCTAACTAGAAGGAAACGCATGCCCTCCCGGACGTCCTCACCCGTTTCTGGTTCATACCGGGGTGTGAGGCTCGCGAATTCACGTTATACACAAAGCTATGCCACACAGGCCATGCTTTGATCATCAACCACAAGACTTTGCTTTTCAACAGAAGCCTTGATCATCTGCCACTTAGGCGTGCCACACAGGCAATTCACGCTATGCGACTGATTCCTATCGATATATAACCTCTGAGCTCGTACGTCTCAGAGAAGGGCATTAAGCAAGAGAATAAATTCTCCACCGCCAAACAGATATATATTTAATAGAGATCAATCAGCACAGAACAAAATCCAATGTCAGACACACAGTCCATTTGCAAGTTCGTTCTGGGTCTGAACGAAACCGGAGGCACCACATACCTCGCATATCCATCGATCTCCACGTACGTCTGGACGATCACCACTTATTATCTATATTTCGGAATGCCTCCCAATCAAGACATTAGTTATCATCCAATCGAGGTGAAGATCTCCGGTCTTCAACCACCGTCTTCATCATCGACTTTTTATCGCCGATCAATTATTTGAAATGAGATTTAACTCGGCCTTTTCAAATAATTCACGTATATTTAGAATTTAAATCAATTCATTTTAATGGTTAAATTATTCGACAACAATTCACGCCAAACACATTCAACCATCAAATATCGCATAAACCGAGTAAATTCAGTTTATTTCCACTCCATATCGTTTATAATATTTTATCATGATTTGTTGCTATTTTTATTTATTTAAAAATAGCCATTTCATTCAAACGACGCTTCAGGCCATAACGCGGCCGTGGCACTATTTTTCTTTAGATTTGATTTACACATATCTGAAAATCTAACCGTTGGATCTTCACAAATTTTATATCATTAGAAAGATCTTTTCAAAACGAATCCAAGGTTTCAGTTTTGGGAAAATCCGACGATCGGATCTCCCGGTACACTCGTTTGAAGTTTCGATTTCAAAATACGAACTGCAGCATCGTTATTCGATTTAATTTAATTATATTTATATATATATATAATCGATTCTAGCGCTGTTTTTCTTCTGATTTGAATTAAACATTCCAGACAATCCAACCGTTGTATTTTCACAAAGTGGGTATCATTGGAAAGATATTTCCGACACGAACCCAACGGTTACGGTTTTGGGAAAATCCGACGGTCGGATCTCCCAAGCTAATCGTTTGAAATCACGATTTCAAAACACGAACTACAGCTTCGTTATTCGATTTATTTTAATTATATTTATATATATAAATATAATCTATTCTTCGATTTCAAAACCATATTCTTTTCATACATTTGATAAAAATGATATTTTTATCCAACAGACCTTTATTTCAACACTTCACTATTTTTAACACTTCATGTATATAATAAAAATGTGATTTTTATTATAAAACAATTTATTTCAAAACACGACTATTTTATATAGTTCATATAGATGATAAAAATATGATTTTTATTATAAACAATTTCTTTCAAAACACGACTATTTTATATATTTCATATAGATGATAAAAATATGATTTTTATTATAAAACAATTTCTTTCAAAACATGACTATTTTATATAGTTCATATAGATGATAAAAATACTATTTTTATTATAAAACAATTTATTTCAAAACACGACTATTTTATATAGTTCATATAGATGATAAAAATATGATTTTCATTATAGAACAATTTATTTCAAAACATGAATGTCGTTCAACACATGAATGTCGTTCAACACATGAATTTCTATTTAACACATGTATTTCTATTCAACACACGAATATGGTTTCAACACATGAAAATAATCCTAACACATGAATATTACTGAAAATTTCAGCAGCATAACGACAGGGTAGTTAAAATCGGGACCGTTCTAGTACGGCTCCTCGCTCTACCTTAAAGCCTCGCAGCTTTTGACAATGGGGATTTCATGCATCTAGTTCGCACGCAGGTAGCATGTTTATTTTTTTTTTCCACAAACTAATCCTATGTGGTTTCAACCAAATAATTCTCAACCACAAACGGGTATTTTTCAACCACAATCAATCAATTTCAACCACAAACAATTCTAATCAACCATTCGCTATCAACCAATTTTCACACCAATCACAACCAATAAATATTGTCCATGGTTTGTGGACGAGGGGCGTGTGTATATATATATATATTTATATAAGTATATTTCACTTCCATTTCAACATATATATAATTTTTACAACGCATATATAACTTATACATCGAACATTCAACTTATACAACGCTTATACATGAGGTGTACAATGCTTATATAACTCATACTTCGAATATATAATTTATACATCGTCATTTCCATATCGTTTATAATTCAGAAATCTCACATTGGGTTCCACTCCACCAAAAATTGCAGAAGGCTCAGAAAAATATGCGGTCTCTTCTAGAATGTAGAAGACGTCCTCACGAGTCCACTGTCTCTTGTTTCACTGAATTTCGTCAACAAACGAAAATGATATGATTTTTACAGTGAAACCATAAACTGTAGCACTTTAAAGTGCTATTAAACAGTTTAAAATAATTAAAGCAGTTACCTTTCTGTTTTCTTCAAAACTAGGTTTTAGTTTTTCGTGAATTCCGGGCCGTTTGGAGACGATCGGGCTGTTGCACGTCGTAGAGCTTGGAACCAGCTTCCCGGCGCCGGTGGTTGCGCTCCACTCGATGGTCACAGGAGGTCACGGCGGCGGCTTGAAGTCGACGACTTCAGGGGATCGATTCTCGATATAGGGACGTCGATGGTGGGTGCTCCAGGTATGGATTTGAAGAGGGAAGGGTGCTCTACAAAAAGTTCAACTGGGGCAGGGTCTATCTCGCTGTGGTTTGGTCGGAATCGGGCTGGGAAGTGGCGAGTTGATTTCCGTCGTCGCCTGGAGCAATAGTCGGGGAGAGAGAAAGATGGTTGACCAATGATATTTTTTTATATTTATATATTTTAAAAATTCAAAAATACCCCTCTTCACATACTAACACCAATCCAAACCCAACAATTGTCGTCCCTATCCAAATACCCCCATTCCGAACACAATGGTATATGTTTCGTAGGCCCATTAGACTGTTTTAGTCAGTTTTTCTTCAAATTAAAATATAAAACATTCAATATTCGATTTGAACGTACATTTCAATTTGTCGGGGCCACATACTAATTCTAAAAATTCCAAGAAAATAAATCTAGCTATGCTTTGATGATACGATCCCAACAAAACTAGTTTCGTCGAATTCTGAGACCGTTTGAAAAATGGCCCTTTTCTGGTCGATCCAATTTAACAGAAATCGACCAAACACATTTTCCTTTGCCACGCTCACATAATAACTTCAAAAATTATGAAATTTGAAACCTAGCAATAATTTGACATCCCGGATCCAACAAAAGTGGTTTTGTCGAATTCTGAGGTCGTTTGCAAAATGGCCATTTTCACGGGCTATATAAACTCTATAGCGACCTTTCTGAAAATTCATTTGGCCACAACTTTTGCTTCCCGCTACGAAACTTCGATTTTTCAGATTCGTTAGAAAGATATTCACTAACAGATTTAAATATTTTTGGTTTCACTAAAATCCGTTTTATTTTGCACCCGGCACAGTCAGTTAAAGTTTGAATACAAATTTTGAAACTACCGCGCCATTTGAGGCCTTGTTTATAATTAGAAATAATTATATTTATTTTCAAACATCGATTCAAACACAATTTTCGTCGTTATTATTTAATATATTTATTTTAAATATTCTAAATTCCACCAAAATAGCCAATTTAAAATTTTCAAACTGGTTCAGATTTTCCGGGTTGTTACAGACAACGTTTAAATTAACAAAACCAGACAATTTTATGATTAACATGTTTACAATAAAAAGAGAATTATTATTATAAAACAAATCTAACTATTATATGATTAGCAATTCCTAATCAATCCAATTTCATCCAACGTATCATCACAGCAATAAATCAATTCACATCACGTACCATATACCACTGAATTTTTTACGATATATATAAATAAATTCCTCAACGAAATAATAATTAATTTTAAATTTAAAAAGAAATCTCACTTTGATTTTTTTTGAATTTGTAGCTAACTCTGTTTTCTGTTCTGTTCTATTCCATGGTGTAGAGTTCGAATCTGCGATTCCAACGCATCTGATTCATGCGATTCTGTTTCTGTTTGAAGAAGATATGCCCATTTAAACTTGAAACGATTTAATTATAAAATTATTTAAACTTAATTAAGGTTTTATATTAATTAACCTTCCTCTTCCTTCAGATTTCCTTCCAGGTCCCGTAAAACCCAACATCGACTACCCTAATCCGTTTGCGTGCCTACAGCCAAGGGACCAGACCACGATCTGAGGAGCTCACGTCCAAGCCCTTCGTATCACCTACCACCGCCCTGAGCCACTCCCAATTCGATCTCCATATGTGCCTCGAATTCCAGTGCCTACGTCTGCACTTCCGGTGTATAAATCGAGCTATATATGTAACACCACTTCACCAAATCCTTATAGATCGAAAGTGGATGAAGACATTTATGATTTCGGTTTTATAAGTATTCAAATTTATCTAGGGGATTGAACGAATTTAAGGGGATAATTCAGAGCGATCCAGGCCATTGAAAACAGGAGCTGGCGACTGAAAATGGAATTAGGGTTTAGGAGAAATATGTAGTACAATACGGTGTATTTATACACTATTTCTATTTTATTTATTTATTTCAATTTAATTCAAATAATACTAGTTTAGCACCTCGAACTCCAAACGAATCCCAACGACTATCGCCCCTAGCTAATTAACCCCATTCCGGACACAATGGGCTAGGTCCCGTTAGCACATTTGATCTTCCCAACCAACTTTTCTTTAGTTTAAAATATAAAACCTTTAATTATTTAATTTTATCGTACATTTAAATTTACCGGGGCCACATACTGACTCTAAAAATTCCCTAAAAATAAATCTAGCTATGTTTTGACAATACGGTCCTAAAAAATTAAATTCTTCGAATTTGGAGACCGTTTGAAAAATGGTCATTTTCAAGTCGATTAAATTTGACTGAAATTGACAAAACGCATTTTCTTTTGCCACACTCACATATTAATTCCAAAAATTATGAAAATTGTAATCTTGCAATAACAAGACATTCCGGATCCAACCAAGGTGGTTTCGTCGAATACAGAGGTCGTTTGCAAAATGGCTATTTATTATATTAATATATATATATATATATATATATAAATTCCATGGTGACTATTCTGAATATTTAACTGGCCATAACTTTTGATTCTCGTTATGAAATTTCAATTTTTCGGATTCGTTGGAAAGACATTTTTAAATAGATTCAAATATTTTTTGTTTTATTGAAATCCGATTTATTTTGAATCCTATACATTCAGTCAAAATTCAAACTCAAATTTTCAAACTGCCGCGCTATTTCTAACTCATTTTAAAATTAAAATAAATATATTCGTTCTAACTTCGATTTAAATAAATTTTAATCGTTATTATTTAAAATAAATTATTTTAAATATTAAAAATCCTTAAAATTTCTAGAATAAATTTTTTTAATTGGTTCCAAAATTCCGGGCTGTTACAATCTCCCCAACTAAAAATATTTTCGTCCTCGAAAAGGAACGGAGCTGAAAGTTGTTTAATTAACCAACTCAATTTTCATTTATTTTATTGGTTTCAATAATTTTATTAGTTAATTAACTTTTCAAATCTATATAACTTTTATATATATTCAAAATCATATTTTCTAAGATCGGATTATATATATAATCACAAATACGTTAATTATAAATTTGTTACTCTCAACTCATTCTAGGGCATTTCTAACCCCATCTCTAACGAGTTTTCTCATTCTAGGATACTACTGATCCTATCTCTGATGAGTATTCTTTCATAGGATGTTTCTAATCCTACCTCTGATGAGTCTTTTGTTCAGTTCTAACGAGTTGCACCCCAAATATTTGAGTTAACTAAAGCTCTGATACCAGCTATAATGACCCGAAAATCCCTGCCCTTTGAATCGACCATAAACCACACAGGTCTAATCCAAAAGTTGGAAATCCTCAATGCACTAACTCTAGGCGTACAACACATCAGAAAAAATAATAGAAGACTTTTATAAACATTATAATAATGTTACATCAGAGTACAGAATATCAGAGTACATCGAAAAATATAATATAGCGGAAGATTAATTTAAAATAATTTAATACAATGCAGCGGAAGACTATCAATGCTCTGGACACAACTTTAAACTTTGGTCCAGAATCCTACTCAATATATCTGCAAAATAAGCTGCTTGACTGCCCGTGTGAAAAATAAGGGCACCCGAGTTTGCAAGTGAAACAAACTACGAGTCAGTCATGGGACTGGTATGAGAAATCTTACTTAACTTATTTAATGATAATAACGCTAATCACAGGACCACGCCGCTAATGCAGAACGGGTTTACTCCATTGGATTGCCAGTGCATAAACAACAACCATAAATAATCTTATGGATCTACAATGCATCATGCAACATGCAATTCCTTAATCTACCCATTTAGGCTTAATCCCTAAACTTAGATTTCAAAATCCAATTCACATTACAGAAATTATTTCTTTGGACTTTATTTCCCGATTTCTTTTATTTCAAATCATTTGAAATACATATCTAGCTTTTATAATAAAGTAGATTTCACTTCGGGATTTCAAAACAAAACATTTGGAAATATGAATTCCAAAATGTAACAATGTATACAAACGAGTATGAAACCAAATATCTGTCATGTTCCCTCAGGACCGGGCAGTACGACCCTAACCGATCCAATATATATATATATGTGTGTGTGTGTGTACATATATATATATATATATATATATATATATATATATATATATATATATATATATATATATATATGCACCTAACAGCTACATTGACAATGCACCATCCCACCAATTGGGAATGACGTGCACGCCCATGCACTGTTAATCAATTTTGGGTCACCCGCATCTTCAGCCATATACTTGCTAAATCATTTTATATCCCAAAGTAGGGAAAATCATTTCATAACATAATAATCACAAGTACTTTCAAATCTATATAGATTTCCCATTTTAATCATTTCGAAAACATCGGGTATAGCCCTCAAAATCCTTTCTGTTTTATAAAACATTCCCTGTCCAAAATTGGGAATACTATTCTTTTTACTTAAGAAATCTCATTTCAAAATCATTTATTATATTTTAAAATAAACAACATAGCTAAACACCTTATAGTCAAATCGTGAAGTGTTTCACAAGGTGTTAACACATAGATATTTTTACCCAACCCCATGCTAAATGTAAAAGCATATTTTGCTCATAAACTGGTCGAGCATAATCCAAACAATCAACCAATCACAATCCATATCAATAACCAAGTTCATGTTACAATAAAAGAGTATTTTATTTTGTACACATTTTTACATTTCCTATGTATACAATAAAAAGATATTTTATTTTCTGTACAATTTCTACATCGTTAATCATGACAATGTTTAAATTAACAAAATCATATTTTCTACATCGTTAATCATGACAATGTTTAAATTAACAAAATCATATTTTCTACATCATTAATCATGACAATGTTTAAATTAACAAAATCATATTTTCTACATCGTTAATAATGACAATGGTTAAATTAAAAAAATCAGGCAATTTTATGATTAACATGTTTACAATAAAAATATAATTTTTATTATAAAAAAAATCTAACTATTATATGATTAACAATTCCTAATCAATCCAATTTCATCCAACGTATCATCACAACAAATAAATCAATTCACATCACATACCATATACAACTGAATTTTTTACGATGTGTATATAAATAAATTCCTCAACGAAATAATAATTAATTTTAAATTTAAAAAGAAATCTCACTTTGATTTTTCTGAATTTGTAGGTAGCTCCGTTTTCTATTCTGGTCTATTCCATGGTGTAGAGTTCGAATCTGCCATTACAGCGCATCTGATTTCACGCGATTCTGTTTCTGTTTGAAGAAGATATGCCCATTTAAACTTGAAACGATTTAATTATAAAATTATTTAAACTTAATTAAGGTTTTATATTAATTAACCTTCCTCTTCCTTCTGATTTCCTTCCAGGTCCCATAAAACCCAACATCGACTACCCTAATCAGTTTGCGTGCCTACACCTAAGGGACCGGACCACGATCTGAGGAGCTCACGTCCAAGCCATTCGCATCACCTACCACCCCCCTGAGCCACTCCCAATTCGATCTCCATATGTGCCTTGAATTCCGGTGCAAACGTCCGCATTTCAGGTGTATAAATCAAGCTATATATGTAACAACACTTCATCGAATCCTTATAGGTCGAAAGAGGATGAAGACATCTATGATTTCAGTTTTATAAGCATTCGAATTTATCTAGGGGATTGAACGAATTTGAGGGGATAATTAGGAGCGTTCCAGGCCTTTGAAAACATAAGCTGGCGGCTGAAAATGGAATTAGGGTTTAGGAGAAATACGTAGTATAATACGGTGTATTGATATAGTATTTCTATTTTATTTATTTATTTATTTCAATTTAACTCAAATAATACTAGTTTAGCCCCTCGAACTCCAAACGAATCCCAATAACTGCCGCCCCTAGCTAATTACCCCCATTCCGGACACAATGGATTAGGTCCCGTCAGCCCATTTGATCGTCTCAGCCCACTTTTCTTTAATTTAAAATATAAACCATTTAATTATCTAATTTTATCGTACATTTAAATTTTCCGAGGCCACATACTGACTCTAAAAATTCCCGAAAAATAAATCTAACTATGTGTTGATGATACGGTCCTAACAAAATTAATTTCGTCGAATTTGGAGATCGTTTGAAAAATTATCATTTTCAAGTCGATTAAATTTGACTGAAATTGACAAAACACATTTTCTTTTGCCACGCTCACATATTAATTCCAAAACTTATGAAAATTGGAATCTTGCAATCATTAGACATTCCAGATCCAACCAAAGTGGTTTCATCGAAAACGGAGGTCATTTGCAAAATGGCTATTTATTATATTAAAATATATATAAAAATTCCATAGCGACTATTCTGAATATTTAACTGGCCATAACTTTTGATTCCCGTTATGAAATTTCAAATTTTCGGATTCGTTGGAAAAATATTTTTAAACAGATTTAAATATTTTTTATTTTACTGAAATCCTATTTATTTTGAATCTTGTACATTCAGTCAAAGTTCAAATTCAAATTTTCAAACTACCACGCTATTACTAACTCATTTTAAAATTAAAATAAATATATTTGTTCTAACTTCGATTTAAATAAATTTTTAATCGTTATTATTTAAAATAAATTATATTAAATATTAAAAATCCATAAAAATTTCTAAAATAAATTTTTTTATTTGGTTCCAAAATTCCGGGTTGTTACACATTCTCATCGTCGCTTTGCTCAATGTTAGGAAACAATGATCGTGCTACATCTTGCACCATATTCTCTTTCAGATTCGTCAATGTATTATCGTTCATCATTGTGCTATCGTCCTCTACCACTAAGTGCTAGACGTAAGTTGAACAAGTTCTCCATGACGATCCCATAAGTGATACTTCGACACAAAACCAAATTTATATAGATGTACTGCTACTACATCTGGCTTCTAATGCTTCAGATGTCTGCATTTACTACACGGATAACAAATATCTGCGTTACTCCGATTATTAGATTTAGTGAATCTAATAAATTCTTGGACTCCATTACAAAAATGTTCCTTTATCGACCCTTTCTTACCGGTTCGGGGTTGATACATCCAACTGCGATCACGAAAATAATCGTACATTTCCCTGATTTGCAACAAATATGTTAGAAAATTCGATTGAACGTAACACTTTATATTATTTTAAATCTTGTAAAATTTCATTTATAACTTTTGCATTTTTTCGGTTTTTTTTAATTTCTTTTTTACTTTGACGGCCGATCTATCTACTTCCCACTTACAAATATAATAACGTAAGCATATTTTATAATTCCTTTCAGGTTAAACGGTTCAAAAAAAAATTCGGCAGCACTTCCCTTTGGTCCCTGTATCGTACACAAATGCGTGTACTAGGGAACAAAAAGGAAGTGCCATCGAAACTTTGTTAACCATTTAAACTGAAATGATTTATAAAATATGCTTACGTTATTATATTTGTAACTTGTCCAATACTTGGACAAATCCAGCGAATATTGTATCAGATGAATATAAATTTTCGTTTTGTGTAAAAACGAATACCCATATAACGATCATGTACAACACTTGTCAGATAGGGCCAAATTTATCTAAGGGGTTCACATAAATAGTCAAAAAAACATTCAACCTATTTAAACCAAAAAAACAATTCAAATGGACAAAACACGTTTTTTGCGCTTTGGGCTTTTTTGCGCTTTAGTAATAGGTGCGCCCTTAAACTTCAAAAAAGCTCCTTAGTTGCGCCTTGCGCCTTTTTCTGTCTATGCTCGCGCGTTAACTACATAGCGTCTATATAATATTTTTTAGTACTTTCAATTTGTAAAATAACATGATAATAAATTATGAAGTATAAATTAGTTTTAGTTACTTTTAGTTTAAAGTATAGATTTGTAAAATAAGATTATTTTATTAAATATTATAGCAACAAATTTTTTTTTTGTATTGCAAATGCATTCTTCAAATTTGTTTGGACTGACTATTCTTACATCCAATGGTGACATAATTAACAGTGCATGTGGGGGCATCATTACACCGTTTCAATAATCATAATCAAGTTAATTACTACCGCTAAACAATCACGTTTACTTCATTTTTTCTCAAATCATCCTACAACCCACTCAACCTACAACACAATCAACGTAAGCCCAATTACATATATGATTGTCGTCGTTTTCATGCTCCTAAATCAAGTACGTATGTGATAATCAACGATTTCAACCTCCTAATCAATTCCACTTATTCCCAAATCAATGCATAACAAAATCAACATCATATGCATCTCATAAGACTACCAATTTCATATCCATAAACAATGAATTTACAACTACATATAAACATACACAGATTAACCCTAAATAACCCTAAATAAACATGGAATAGGGTTTAAAAGAAATACCTTCCAAAATTGAAATGATGGAATGGAGTTTGGATGGTTGAAATCGAAGCAAGGGAGGGCGACAGTGCAGCAAAGGGGGGTTTATTTTTTTATTCGCGTGGGTAAAATGATTTGGGGAAGAAAGGTCGGCTGTTTATTGACTCAGAGTCGTGCAGCGGCTAGCGACAATCACTTTTTTAGCCATCGCTAACCGTCGCCTATCCCCGTTGCAAATTAAGCCGCACCTTGTAGTGAACCTTAATATATCCCATACCTTGAACTGCCTTTTTTGACATGGAATTGATACCTTTGAAAACTAAATAAATCAAGACACTAAATTTGGAACCTAGGAAACAAAGTAAACCATGTAAGATCGATGCAAGAAGATGAGACTGACATAAGAGAATGATGACACCAAAATTAAGCAAATAACAAAGTCAAAACAAGGATGGGTGGCACTACAGAAATGGGATCGAAACAAGCTAAAAACTCAACACTGGCATCCAAGAAGCGACCATGATTGAAGGTAACACAAAGATTGAAGGCACTACATGAATGAATTAATACTAGAGAACATAGAGTGTTCAAACAGTAGGCTTGACATAATTTACAGATGATACATGAAAATCCAACACACAATGATCAAGTAAAACCAAAGTCGACACAACAAACGAGGTCGACGGAGGTGGGAGTCGATACCCAAATTCAGAAAAAAAAAACAAATGTGACATGACACAACCCTCAACTTGGGGACTATAATGTCAACATTTAAAACCAGAAGTTTATTACTTCAAACTCCACACATGTGAACTATATCAACGTATTACATGACCTGTAATAAAAATGTACAAAATAACATTTTTTTTAAAATAGCTTATGATATGATCGACGCATTATTTGGTTCAACTTTATATTCGTCTTCTTAGGTTTCTTAACCAACAGAAAAAATTGTTTTGATCACACTTAAATTGTAAACAAAATCATACTTTGTAAAAATGGCTAATTATATAAGGAAGACAAGCATGGTGATAAATCAATAATTCGAACACATACTTTAGTAAAAATGGCTACAAAACCAAGCAAGATAAACGTCAACAAAATAGGAAATAGTACATATAATGCTAACCAACAAAATATGCTGACTACTAATAGATGGCAACAAACAGGTGAAGACGGAGGCAAGCGACAAGATATGGTATAATGATAGACGATGGCTCGTCGTGATTTTCAACAGAGGCAGATAGGCGGAGACATATCTCGTATGGTAATGGAAATGAACGACTATCGATGACTGTTCATTGACATTGAATTTAGAGTTTTTTGGTTTTTCTTTTTTTCCAAGAACAGAGAAGATCAAATCTATCTATTACTTAAATTGTAAAGCAGGAACATAGCGCCGCTGATTTGGACTTACATTGTTTCAGTATTTTGAAATAGAATTTTCCTACGTACTCACCTTTTTTTTTTTGAGTTTTCCCTGTAACTGCTGATAAAGTAGCACGATCTCATGAAAATAACTAATATGTGATTCTTCTTCTCCAAAATAATTTCTTCTCCTCAATCGTACAACACCTATTGTCTACTGTCTACCATTCGGCTTATGTCAGTTCTGTCGCCATCAACATCTCTTCGACGATCAAATCACCGTTTTGGCGATTATACACTAATTTGCCATACTTCCGCCGTGGTTTAAATGCTTGCAAATTCGGGTTTCCCTGCTCGATTTCACATGATGGTAACTTACTGCTTCTGTTCTCTGACCTATCCTATATCCATTGCTTGCCAATTGTGTACCGCTTCCACCAATCATAACCTATTTATTCATTGGCAATTCTATGCGTACTTGTATTTTCCTAGATCTTTATGAGGTTTTCAACTTACCATTCATCCTAACAGTTTTAAATTCTGTCAAAACTTTGTATGTAACTCATATTCCCATTAGTTGTTGGATTATCGATTTTTAACATGAGAAGAAACTAATTTGTTGATGTACTCTTCTTGTATGTAGATACAGTAGATCTGCCTTTACAATGCAATTGTACATTTTTTGTGTTTGACTGACTTTACATTTTGTATTTCTCATCTTCAACTGTCTGGCTTATCTATTATCAAATACACCCCAATTCTGCAAAATTCGTTTATGTCATAATCCCAAGTTTTTTGTATTTTTTTGATTGTTCATTATTGTATTGACTAAGCGTTTGGACAAATCTATTCTTCTGTCTTGAATTAAAGATGGTTGCCATAACTGTTGAAAATGTTTTTACAAACATTAGGTGAATTATTAAAAATGTTGGAATAAGTGTATGAATGGCTCATATATGTGAATAGTCCCACATCATGGGACTATATGAAAGAAGCAAGTATTTATACTTGTTTCTAACAAGTCATGTTGGGGCCTTGGGTCTCCCAATACATGCATTGTTGTGAGGAGGGAGACCATGCATCATGACCACCACACACGCGTGGGAAACCGACCGACTCGACTCGACCCGATCCGGCCCGGTCCGGTTCAGTTCGGTTTGGGCTTAGGCTTGGGCCTTGACTTTGTGGTGTAGACACTTATATTTTTGGACCAGAAAACATTGCTTTTTTTGAACCGTTTTTTTTATGGAAAATTTTTATGCAATGGTAAACTTTCCCCGTAATATTTTTTCTCCCACTACTCAGTAAAACCCTAATTCCCGTTCTATATATAGCCTTCAGCCATAGATGAGAAAAAATAGAAAAGTTTTGAGCAGTGTTTATTTTCGAAAGTGAAAATCGGCACTGATTTGTTGTGCAACCAAATCGATTATTGTTTTTCAGAGGCTGTTTTATCCTAGAGGCGGCGGTGACAGTACGAACTGGTTTGCACCTCTGACCAGATTGCCGAATCGTCTTCAAGAAAGTGACAAAGTACGTGACTCAGCCATTGTTTCCCAATAATTTGAAGACGAACTGAAACAATGTCTTCGAACACAGAGCTAGACAATGCTGCTCCACCCTTTGCCATCCAAATCCCTCTCGTGACTACTGCTCCGTTCAGATTCGAAGGCTTGCATTTCAAGCGATGGCGTCAGAAGATGGAGTTGTATTTGATGATGAGAAAAGTGGTAGCTGCACTGACTACTGACAAACTGCACCTACCAGACAGACCTGACGAGGCTGATGCAGCAAAGATGGCATCCTGGATTGAACAGTCAAAGCAACTACAGACCTAGACTAAACAGGATTACCTATGCAAGAATTTTATTCTGAATGGACTGAGCAATGACCTGTATGACTACTACTACTTAGATGAAAAGACAACAAAGGAGATCTGGGAAGCACTGAAGAAGAAGTATGATACAGAGGAGGCAGGGGCAAAGAAATATGCTGTAAGCCACTACCTAAAGTACTAGATGATAGGTCAGTGGAGATACATTCTCATGAGCTTCAGAAAATATCTCATGAGATCATCTCTGAAGGTATGACATCGGACGAACAATTTCAAATTGCTGCTATCATTGACAAATTACCCGCACGCTGGAAATATTTTAAGAATGTCTTACGACATAAGACTAAGGAATTTTCCGTTGAAAGCTTGATCACGCGCCTCCGTACCGAGGAGGAGGCACGCAAGCAGGACCAGAAAGAAGAGGTGCTGATTGTCAATAAAAACAATACTAGAAAGACCAAACCCGTTGTTCTGAAACTGAACCAGAAATCATTTGTAACGACCCACATTCTAAGCATCAAAGGATCATAGAATATTTATTTTTTTCCTGGTAAGTCGTATGGTCATGTACTTTTGGGGAACGACTAGTGGGGTCATTTCCCATGTTCATGATTTTTGTCAATTTTTAAATGACCGTTTTGCCCTAGCTGATCTTGTTTCGTTCATAACTTTTGATTGGTAAGGAGTTTTGACTTGAAACCACTTCCATTAGATCCGAATAATGGTTTACCTTTCTGTAGAGTGGTCACATTAGCCAAACGGGCTTACTGTTTGAGAGATACGGCTGAATTAAGGTTCAGAAGGTGAAAAACAGCAATAGCGGGCTTAATCGGGTGATTAACGGCTAGGCCCATTGGGGGATTTCGGGATTAAAAGCATTTAAAGGCTGCTAGGGTTAGGAATTTCGGTTTTTAGTCATTTTCCAGCCGCCACAAACATATCTTTAACCCCTAGCCATGGCCTCCACTTTCTAAAAATACCCCAAATCACCTTCTAATCACTAATTAAGAAGATCTACACCAAATCAAGGAAGATTAGTGTCAAATCAGAGTTGGAGCTGCTTCTAAGCATTGGGATTCGACCCAATACAGAGGATATTTTAGATCTATAGTTTATTTGTGGCAAAGGTGATTGATTTGCATTGTTTTTCACTAATTACGGCTAATTAGGGTAATTAGCGAAATTAGACCTCAGAAAAATCTGGAAAAATTTGTAAAATTTTAAAATATTATTTTAGGGCTCTGTTAGCAATTTGGGATAATTTGGATAAGTTTTGCTAATCATATCATTAGTTTTGTTTAAACATGCTTAAAGGAAAATATGGGTTTTTGGCTATGTTTGATCCGTTTTAACCTATCAAATTATTGTTTCGATGTTAATGGTTGATTATACATGTTGCTATGACTGTATGGTATGTTTTGTGATTGATTAGAGAAGTTAGATTGGTCGAAAACGCAGTCGAATGGCGTAAAACAGTCGTTGGAAAGAAGTGCAGGAAATTAGCCGAACCGGATCGGATCGGAGAAGGGGAGCACGATCCGAACCTTGGAGCACCATGCAGCTCCGACCTCCGAACCAGTGTACTCACCTGAACCGATCTGCTTGAGGGGAGGATCCATGAGCTGGTCATGTGCCATGACCCGATCCGACGGAGGAAACACGAACTGATCCGATGGTGGGCGAGCACCACGATCCGACCCGAACCCAATGGTTGCCCACGATCCGAACCAGAGGAGTTGACATGGATGAACCGATCCGAAGCAAAGTGAAGAGAGAAGACCGAACCGATCCGGAGACAACCAGAACCCGAGATGCAAAGGTAGTCCAAATGGGAAGTAGAACTCAGGATCCAGTTGGGAACCAACGAGTTAACTTCATGGTTGGACTTTGCTGCGGGACGTGTGCAAAGGGGTTATCGGTATTCATAACTTTGGTTCACCACTGAGAGACGAATACTGGGCTTGTAGTGATAGTTGTATGGGATTGGACTCCGTCAGGGCCCAAAGGATTAGGTGACCAAATAGTGGATATCGTATACTTTACGCACTGAGTGAGAGATGTGAGGATGGTTGCTATGCTTGATTTGTTTGTCATCACTATGACATGCACACCTTCACCCCCGTATTCTTTACACCATGTGTTAGTGGCACCTCAGAGTATTGTATAGTATGTATTGCTAACTCTTTGGTTGCAGGTCCAAGTTCAGGTATGATTGGAGTATACCTGTTATTGTTCTGTTTTGTTGCTTATCGCTTATACCAGACTTTTGTCTGACCCAGATTTTTATGTCTCTTCTTATTGCTCAGGGTGTTCCTAAACGAGCAGACTAGAGACAGGTTAGGTGGTATGCACGAGTAGCTGTACCGGAGACGAGCAGGAGGCTCCCACGTATGACATATAGATATTCTCCCTGTGTTGTTGAAGGTCACTGCTTGGGCATTAGTAGTGTACCTCCTTAATTTACTTTCTTTTGCTTTAGAGACAGTTTAAAGTTGTAATAATGATGTTGGATCATAAGCTGTATTTTGGATTTCCGCTGCTATGATGATGATGGTTTTAGTTTTCAGCTTATGCATTGTCTCGCTTGTTTTATGTCAAGTATGTTACTATTATATTTTATTCCATGCGCTGTGAGACATTCTACAGGTTCCTTGTTTAGTTCTTTATCTTCTTTCCTTCCTTTGACGACCGTCCCGTTCTGGTTGGACATCGGCACTGCGCACTTTCGGAGGAAACGCCGGCTGGTGCGGGGCGGGCCGTCACACTTGGTATCGGAGCTCTAGGTTGCGTAGTTAAACTAGGGGAAGACATCAGGGAGAGATAGTGTACGTATATGAGAGCACGTATTTGTTATATTTTGGTTTCCAAAAGCTAGGTATATATATACACTATTAGTATAGTTAAGGGTGGAGTCGCACTGCACTGGCACCACTGAAGAGATGGTTAATCGTTTTCCCTTTACAGATTGAACGATGAGCCGAAACTTGAGGAACACGGGTCCAAGGGCTAACAATAGGAATGACCCTGATATGAGGGCAATGTTCACCAACTTCATGAGAGGAATGCTTAGGGATGTGCATAGGGCAGCTCCCAATCCTGTTAATGGTGGTGGTCCATTAGTGCAGGCACCTAGGGCCGATTTCGCCAAGCTGAATAAGGATTATACCGGTCTTTATGGGACGCCGTTCCATGGAACAGAATCGGCTACGGATGTTCAAGATTGGTTGGATAGCTGTGAGTATATCTTCGAAGACTTGGGTATCGAGTATGCGATGAAGAGAAGGCTAGCATCCCGTCAGCTTCAAGGACGGGCAATGAATTGGTGGAATGCTATTAAGGCAGCTACTCCAGAGGATCAAGTCACTTGGGATCAGTTTAGAACTCGTTTCAGTGATAAGTTTATTCCAGCTTCTCAGAAGTCATAATTGTTTAGGAAGTTCTTGGAGCTTAAGAAGAACGGTAGGGCAGTCTCAGAGTATATTGCTGAGTTTGATACGTTATCGAAATATGGATTATCCCTTATAGATACTGCCGAGAAGAAGAACGAGAAGTTCATAACTGGTTTAGATGAGTACTTGGGGGAAAGACTTATAAACTACATCTATGAGACATTTGAATCGATTGTAGGAAAGGCATTAAGGTCAGAGATTCTTTACCCTAAGCCAAAGAATGAGGTTGCTATTGCATCTGCAGAGGAGCCAAAGCCGCCAGCAGGCGGTGGAGGCAAGAATAATTCCTAGAATAAGAGGAAACAAGACCAAACCATGGATGGTCAAAATAAGAAAAATAAGAAAGATGGCGAGTGCTTTAGCTGTAGCAAGAAGGGCCACTATGCCAGAGATTGTCGAGAAAAGCCTGGGAAAAGGAAGTGCTTTAATTGTGGCCAAGCGGGACATCACAAGAATGAATGTCCACAACCTCCTAGGGAGAAGCAGATCGTGAAAGCATATGTTATCAACGTTGTTCCTTCTTCGTCGAATGCCCCAACTGCGGCGCAGAAGGAAAAAGGTGTCGTTATTCGAGGTATGCTTCCTATTTAAGATGTTTCTGTTCGAGTTTGTTTGATATCGGGACTTCCCATTCCTTCGTACCTAGTGACCTGGTAGATAGGTTGGAATTGGAACCCGAGGTAGTCGATAGACGTTTAGTAGTGACAAACCCGATAGGTGGTTTGACTAGCCTTTGTAGGATTTGTCGTAACGTGGTCTTATCGAGTCATGGATGTATGTTTGTGATTGCTTTGTTTCGGGCTTTATTGGGTTTAGCATTATTTTGGGGAGTCGATCTACTCTAAAGGAATAGGGTGGTATTGGGTACCTACCTAGTGATGGTGATAGTAACTGGAGTTAAGGAAGCTAAGAGGTTATCGTTGTAATAAGTTCTAGTTGTCTCTGGGAGGCAAATGAGTGCTCCAGTGCTTAGTTGTTTTGCTAGTATCACCTCACGTGGATTGTCCGAATTCGGAGGAGATGTTCCTTGGGTGATTGTCTGATATTGGTTTAGGCCTTTGGGGCTTGTGCTTAGGTAATGTCGAGTTCGACTAGGATGGTTTGCGTGAGAGATAAATAGTTGTTGCGATTCTTCATCGGATGATATCTTGGTTTACTCGAGGAGTGATGGGCAGCCGTGACATGATAAGATTGTTCAATGGTATAGACTGCCCCGAGTTAGACTCGATAGGGTTATGAGATGGCTCGACTGGGACTCGAGAAAGATGCAAAGTAATGGATTGTTTAGGACCCTATGCTGATGTTCTCTTTGGATAGTAGAATTTTGAAGAAATTGGATGTGTTCGTTGGAAGATGCAACGAAGATTAGGGCAATTCAAGTTGGACTTGAACTCGTAAAAGAAAATGGGTGTTTGTTGATCTTGGAGATGCAACGAATAGGGAGACAACTCACGTTGGACTAGAGTTTGTCGGTAATGGGTACTCATGACTGGGTCTGAGTTATAAATTGACTTGAGTTGGACTCGAGAAGGCTGCAAGAAATTGGATTTGGCTCGAGTTGGACTCGAGAGGGCAGCAAGATAATTGATAGACTTGGGTTGGACTCAAGTATTTTAGGCGGACTTAAAGCAAGGGTATCTGGGGACTCCCGTTACCTTGGATCCGTTGGACGTGATCTAGTTATCCTTGGAGGACAAAACGTACGTTGGACGTACGGTAGTCCGTTTGGAGGCTGGGCTTCCATTAGTTCTTGATGTTGGTTGGACCAGACATACAAGAATCAACATATTGGGATTGGTTAGACCAGTCATGTAGGTGTCGACGTGCTCATGGCTTTAGAAGGTGATAGGTAGGACTTGTTTGATGGATGTTATGGTTGCTATGTTTGTCCCTATCTTTCTTCTCTTGAGTAGACTATCACCTGTAGGGTTCTAGCGATAGGGAACAAAGAGATGGTAGTATAGACGGACATTAGGCTACATATCAGTGCAGTGGGGTAGTCATTACTCCATGGGGCAGAGTGATCGTAGCAAGGCTATGAGTCATTGCAGTGAAGTTGCCATGAATTCACGGGGTAGAGTGGACATAGAAAAGGATTTAGGTGCGGTAACAGTTGCATTGAATAGGAGGCATGCCAGTCTAGAGGTTATGTTTCTGGGTTGGAAGCAACTAGAGTATATCACAAGATATGATTTCAGACCCAAGGGTGAATTGGATTCAGAAACACTAGTAAGCTTGATGATTAGATCGATTTTGATTGAGTGGATTGGTTCCAGTTAGAAGGACGATCCTAACCTATTAGAAATCATCTCTAGGGTGGAGATGGGTATCGATAGAAAGAGAATGATCAAGCAAGGATTTGATCGGGAAGGATGGCTTCGAAAGAATGGTGGACTAGTTGTACCCAACGTCGACGGACTGAGAGATGAAGTGCTTAGAGCATATCTTCACTCGAAACTGACTATACATCCCGGTGGTAACAAAATGTATTGAGACATGTATTAGACCTACCACTGGGAAAGGATAAATAAGGACGTTGGGAAGTTTATGTCCAAATGCATGAATTGCCAGTTAGTTAAAGCTGAGCAAGAGAAGCCTAGTGGGTTGTTACAACCATTAGAAATTCCTAAATGGAAATGGGAACAAGTCTCAATGGATTATATGATGGTTTACTAAGGACTAGGTCAGGTCATGATGGTATTTGAGTGAATCGTATACTAGAGGATCTTTTGAGAACTTATATATTGGATTTTGGAGGATCATGGGATGGCCATTTGTATCTGGTTGAGTTATAGTTATTAGCCCAGTATTGGTATGGTTCCAATTGAAACTTTGTACGGAAGACCGTGCAAGGCACCATTATGTTGGTTGGAGAATGGTGAGAAATTTGAGCTTAGACCAGAAATAATAAGAGGGACTTCAGGCAAGATCAAGGTTATCCAACAGAGAATGAAGACTACCTAAGATAGGCAGAAAACTTATGTCGATAAGAGACGGAGAAATTTGGAATTCTTCGTTAACGACTTGGTTTTTGTCAAGGTCTCTCCGTTGATGAATGTTATTCGTTTTGGTGGGAAAGTGCACCAAGGTTTGTTGGTCCATTTTCAGTTCTCGAGCAAGATGGGAATTCGGCATATAAAGTTGAGTTACCGGACAAGACGGCGGGAGTTCACAATGTATTTCATGTTTCTCAGTTAAGGAAGTTTGTGCAAGACCCTAATGTGGCTATTTCACCAGATCAGTTGGATGATATCGAGGTTGAAACCGAGGAGGTTGGGAACCGCAAGCCTATGTGTATTGTTGGGAAAGATACGAAGCAGCTTCGAAGGAAGGCAGTGAAACTAGTCAAAGTTCAATGGGGGGTGATGATGAGAAAGGCTGCACTCGGGAAACAGATGAGGACATAAGGAAGATGTATCCAGAACTCTTTGCCTGGTAAGGTTTTGGTAGTGATAGTTCTTCCCTTGTTAGTAAACTGCATGTTAGGATAGGCTTGTTGTGTTGTTTTGTATGTCTTATTGTTTGAAAATGATTGATAGGCATGCGGAATTCTTTGTATGTTTCGGTTAAGGAATTTCGGGGATGAAATTTCTTAAAGGGGGAGAATGTAACGACCCGCATTCTATGCATCAAAGGATCATAGAATATTTATTTTTTCCTAGTAAGTCGTATGGTCATGTACTTTTGGGGAACGACTAGTGGGGTCATTTCCCATGTTCATGATTTTTGTCGATTTTTAAATGACCGTTTTCCCCCTAGCCAATCTTGTTTCGTTCATAACTTTTGATTGGTAAGGAGTTTTGACATGAAACCACTTCCATCAGATCCGGATGATGGATTACCTATCCATAGGGTGGTCACATTAGCCAAACGGGTTTACTCTTTGGGAGATATGGCTGAATTAATGTTCAGAAGGTGGAAAACAGCATTAGCGGGCTTAACCGGGTGATTAACAGCTAGGCCCATTGGGGGATTTCGGGATTAAAAGTATTTAAAGGCTGCTAGGGTTAGGAATTTCAGTTTTTAATCATTTTCCAGCCGCTACAAACATATCTTTAACCCTAGTCATGGCCTCCACTTTCTAAAAACACCCCAAATCACCTTCTAATTACTAATTAAGAAGATCTACACCAAATCAAGGAAGATTAGTGTTAAATCTGAGTTGGAGCTGCTGCTAAGCATTGGGATTCGACCCAAAACAGAGGATATTTCAGATCTATAGTTTAGTTTGTGGCAAAGGTGAGTGATTTGCATTGTTTTTCAATAATTACAGCAAATTAGGGTAATTAGCGAAGATTAGCAAAATTAGACCTCAGAAAAATCTGGAAAAATTTGTGAAATTCTAAAATATTATTTTAGGGCTCTGATAGAAATTTGGGCTAATTTGGATAAGTTTTGCTAATCATATCATTAGTTTTGTTTAAACATGCTTAAGGGAAAATATGGGTTTTTCGCTATGTTTGATCCGTTTTAACCTATCAAATTATTGTTTTGGTGTTAATGGTTGATTATACATGTTGCTATGACTGTATGATATGTTTTTTGATTGATTAGAAAAGTTAGATTGGTCGAAAATGCCATCGAATGGCGTAAAACAGTCGTTGGAAAGAAGTGCAGAAAATTAGCCGAACCAGATCGGATCAGAGAAGGGGAGCACGATCCGAACCGTGGAGCACCATGCAGCTCCGACCCGATCCGTTCTCCTGGGGTGCGCCATGAAGTCACGATCCGACCCGCCTCCGAACCTGTGTTCTCATCTGAACCGATCCGCTTGAGAGGAGGAGCCACGAGCTGGTCATGTGCCACGACCCGATCCGACGGAGGAAGCACGAACTGATCCAATGGAGGACGAGCACCACGATCCGACCCGAACCCAATGGGCACCCACGATCCGAACCAGAGGAGTTGACATGGACGAACCGATCCGAAGCAAAGTGAAGAGAGAAGACTAAAACGATCCGGAGATGACCAGAACCCGAGATGCAAAGGTAGTCCAAATGGGAAGTAGAACTCAGGATCCAGTTGGGAACCAACGAGTTAACTTCATGGTTGGACTTTGCTGCGGGATGTGTGCAAAGGGGTTGTCGGTATCATAACTTTGGTTCACCACTGAGAGACGAATAGTGGGCTTGTAGTGAAAGTTGTACGGGGTTGGACTCCGTCAGGGCCCAAAGGATTAGGTGACCAAATAGTGGATATCGTATGCTTTACGCACTGAGTGAGAGATGTGAGGATGGTTGCTATGCTTGATTTGTTTGCCATCACTATGACATGCACACCCCCACCCCCGTATTCTTTACACCATGTGTTAGTGGCACCTCAGAGTATTGTATAGTATGTAGTGCTAACTCTTTGGTTGCAGGTCCAGGTTCAGTATGATTGGATTATACCTGTTATTGTTCTGTTTTGTTGCTTATCACTCATACCAGACTTTTGTCTGACCCAGAGTTTTATGTCTCTTCTTATTACTCTGGGTGCTCCTAAACGGGCAGACTAGAGATAGGTTAGGTGGTATGCACGAGTAGCTGTACCGGAGACGAGCAGGAGGCTCCCACGTATGATATATAGATATTCTCCCTGTGTTGTTGAAGGTCACTGCTTGGGCATTAGTAGTGTACCTCCTTCTTTTACTTTCTTTTGCTTTAGAGACAGTTTTAAAGTTGTAATAATGATGTTGGATCATAAGCTGTATTTTGGATTTCCGCTGCTATGATGATGATGGATTTAGTTTTCAGCTTATGCACTGTCTCGCCTGTTTTATGTCAAGTATGTTACTATTATTTTTTATTCCATGCGATGTGAGACATTCTACAGGTTCTTTGTTTAGTTCTATTATCTTCTTTCCTTTCTTTGACGACCGTCCCATGCTGGTTGGACATCGACACAGTGCACTTTCGGAGTAAACGTTAGTTGGTGCGGAGGCGGGCAGTCACATCATTTAAGAATCAGAATAGGCGCAACAAACAGAATGGGAATCCGCAAGGAAAACCAAAAGGATAGCATGAACCATCCTAAATGAATGATTCTGGACAGTTGTTTCTATGTTACAACTGTGGAAAACCAGGTCATATGGCATGAAAGTGATGGAACAGGCCAAGCTCTGCACCGTAGGCTAACCTAACCGAGGAGCCTCTTACGGCTATGATTACTGAGATTCACCTTGTTGGTGGATCAGAGGGTTGGTGGGTAGACACTGGTGCTTCTCGCCATGTCTGCCATTATTGTGACTTGTTCACTACATACACGGCTGCTGATAAACAGAAAGTGTTGTTGGGAGATTCTCACACCACTAAAGTTGTAGGGATTGGCAATGTGGAAATCAAGTTTACCTCTGGAAAGACTATAATTCTGAAAGATGTTATGCATACTCCAGAGATAAGGAAGAATCTGGTTTCTGGCTTTCTCCTTAATAAGGCTGGCTTTAATCAAGTTATTGGGGCTGATTTGTATACCCTAACTTATAAGGGAACTTTTGTGGGAAAGGGTTATGCCTGTGAGGGTATGTTTAAATTGAATGTTGAAAATAATAAAGTGACTACTTCGGCTTATATGCTGTGTGATTTTAATATTTGGCACTCTAGATTATGTCATGTTAATAAACAAATAATTCATAACATGAGCACCCTAGATATGATTCCTAAAATGACAGAATCTGAACTTGATAAATGTGAATTCTGTACATAAGCTGAAATCACAAAGAAACCTCATAAATCTGTTGATAGAGTTTTTGAACCCTTAGACTTGATTCATTCTGATATATGTGAGCTTGATGGCACTTTGACTAGACATGGCCATCGTTATTTTGTCACTTTTATTGATGACCACTTTTATTTCACCTATGTATATCTTATGAAAAGTAAAAGTGATGCTTTTGACATGTTTAAAACATTCAAAACTGAAATTGAGAATCAAGAAAATAGGAAAATTAAGAGACTTCGTAGTGATAGAGGAACGGAATATGAATCTACTTCAATTCTGGATTTCTATAAACTACATGGTATAGTACATGAGAGACTGCACCCTATTCTCCTGATATGAACGATAAAGCTGAAAGAAAAAAATAGGACTTTTACCGAATTAGTAGTTTCCATTCTACTAAATTATGGTGCAGCAAAACATTGGTGGGGGGGATATTTTATTGACTGTACGCTATGTTCTGAATAGGATTCCCAAATCTAAGAATAAAATCTCACCTTATGAAATTTTAAAGAATCATAAATCCAAAGTCTCATACTCTAGAACTTGGGGTTGTTTAGCATATGTTCGCATTCCAGACCCCAAGAGAATAAAATTGGCAAGTAGAGCATATGAATGTGCATTTACAGGCTATGCTAGTAATAGCAAAGCATACAGATTTTATGACCTAAATGCACATAATATGATTGAATCAAATGATGCTGATTTTTATAAAACAAAATTTCCTTTTAAATTAAGGAATAGTGGGGGCACTTTAAGTATGCCTATTAGAACAGAATTAATGAAAATTTTAAAGCTGAACCCAGAAGAAGTAAAAGAGCAAGAACTGTAAAAGACTTTGGTTCAGATTTTTGTGCTTTTACTATAGAGGAGGATCCCTTAAACCTCCAATAGGCCTTATCTTCTTTAGATGCTGATTTTTGCAAGAGGCTATAAATGATGAGATGGATTCTCTAGAATCCAATAAGACTTGGCATTTAGTAGATTTACCCCCTGGTTGTAAATCTATAGGCTGCAAATGGGTGCTTAAAATGAAATTAAAACCTGATGGCACTATTGATAAATATAAAGCACGACTAGTAGATAAACGTTCTAAACAAAAAGAAAATATAGATTTCTTAGACACTTTTTCATCTGTAACTAGAATAACAACCATTCAGGTATTAATCTCACTTGCTTCCATTCATAATTTACTTATACACCAAATGGATGTTAAAACTACCTTTTTAAACCATGAATCAGACGAAGAAATTTATATGAACCAGCCTGAACGATTCGTAGTGCATGGTCAAGAACATAAAGTATGCAAATTAGATAAATCATTATATGCTTTAAAACAAGCACCTAAACAATGGCATGAAAAACTTGATAACTTAACCATTTCACATGGTTTTAAAGTTAATGAAAGTGACAAATGCATTTATTACAAATCTGAGAATGACATTTGCACTATTATATGCCTTTACGTAGATGACCTTCTCATTTTTGGATCAAACATTCATGCTATAAACTCAGTCAAATCCTTATTAAGTGCCAATTTGATACGAAAGATCTAGGTGAGGCGAGTGTAATCCTTGGTATTAAAATTACTAGGTCAGAAAAGGGACTTTCTTTGGATCAATCTCATTACATTGAGAAGATACTAAACAAATACAATTACATTGACTGTAAACCTGCATGTACACCATATGATCCAAGTGTAAAGTTATTTAAGAACACTAGTGAAGGTGTAAGACAGTCTGATTATGCAAGCATCATTGGCGGCCTTCGGTATGCCAATGATTGTACTAGACCCGACGTTGCTTATGTCATGGGATTATTGTGCAGGTTTACCAGTAGACCTAGTATAAAGCACTGACATGCTATTGAAAGGGTTATGAGATACCTTGAACGAACTATGAACCTTGGATTACATTGTGAAAAGTCTCCAGTTGTACTTGAAGGATTCTCTGATGCAAACAGGAATACCTTATCTGATGATTCTAAAGCGACCGGCGGCTACATATTTAGCATTGCTGGAGGAGCTGTTTCTTCGAAATCCAAGAAACAGACCATTTTGGCTTAGTCTACTATGGAGTCTGAGCTGATAGCACTAGCCACAGCTAGTGAAGAAGCAGAGTATTTGAGAAATCTGCTAGCTGAAATTCCCTTATGGGGAAAACTGATACCAGCTATGTTGATACATTGCGATAGTACCGCAGCTATTACAAAAGTTCAGAACCATTATTTTAACGGTAAGAGATGACAAATACGTCATAAGCACAACACTGTTAGAGAACTACTTTCTACAGGTACCGTTAGAGTGGACTACTACGTAGTGATGAAAATTTGGAAGATCCTTTGACTAAAGAACTGTCAAGAGAGAAAGTCTTTAATTCTTCTAAAAGAATGGGATTATTTCCCTTAGATTGTTGAGTCGCGCACAATAGTAACCCGACCTAAAGGACTAGAGATCCCAAGAGCTAGGTTCAATGGGTAAAAACAAGTTGTGTAGTGATAGGAGTTGAACATGTTATTTAATAAACCAAGAAGCATGTTTCCTAAAGTGATTAGAGGATGAGTTAATAGAAACTCTTAATGAGATATATCCTCTATTTTGAGTGGAGTACCTACCTTCAAGAGTGCTCTTGATAGACTCACCTTTGTGAATGTGGAAATGTGGTTGTTTCCTATGGAGTTTTAGGCAAAATTTCTAGAGCGTTCACTAAACTAGGGTAGACCTACATGGCCATAAATGCACGGGCTTATTTGATTGCACTATAGAAAAGGTTGTGTGTGGTTTGATGTCAGGAATCAAGGCTATGTGTCATTATAGTAAAAAATGAATCTTATTCATTAT